>CM066731.1:166299500-167567833 GCA_033961575.1 Aselliscus stoliczkanus | reverse complement strand
TGGATTAGGAAATAGGACAATGTATTCAAATTTAGATAAGATCTAAATTGTCTTAAGGCCTTTATGGTTCCTCACAGCATATATGAACAATCCATGGGAAATTTTATGTGGACAAGGAAAAGCCTTAGTTTATAATAACTCTGGAAGTTAAGACTTAACTAAAGGAAATACAGCAAAGTGAAGGGCTTTTTAGGCTTGAGGAACCAGGAAACAGGAGTTTCAAGTTTACCCTGCAACTCACTGCAATTGGGATCCTGGCAACAAAGTCATTTTTTTGTTTCCCATTAAAAAGGAAGGAAGGAAGGAAGGAAGGAAACAAGGAAGGAAGGAAGAAGGAAGGAAGGAAGGAAGGAAGGAAGGAAGGAAGGAAGGAAGGAAGGAGGAAGGGAGGGAAGGGAGAGAAGGAAGGAGAAGGAAAAGAAAGTTACCTTTTCCCCATACCATAGGATTGTAATGTCAAATGAACTTATCTTGCACTCAATATAAGAAAAGTGAGCATTTCAGAGACGATATTACAAATTAAGGAAACACTTATATTTATTATTAAAGCTATGCATATTCATATAGAAAAGAACATTGGCCTGAAGCCAGTTGGAAAGATTCAAAGATGTAGTTAAAGAACAATAAAAGTGGAAAAAATGTTCAATAACTTGGTAATAGCTGGAATAAAGGAAAAGAGGAGAAATTGAACCCAAATACCTAGAGACTAAAAACCTATAAAAGGTTGCATAAAAAGAAAATTTTCCCAAGCAGAGGAAAACAAAATTAGTGAGGAAGCCACCCCAGCCCAACTTGATCATTGTTGAAACACAAGTAAATCTTAAATTTTTGTGGGAGATGAAGAAAAATCTATGAGCACCTTAAAGTGAAGTCAGGTGAAATATGCTAACAAGAAGATTGTTATTTTTGTTTTTTAAAAAATATTTTTATTGGGACAGGGGAACAGTGTTGGGATTGGGGGAGAACAGCCAAGTTGTTATCCTTCATTCTTAGTTGTGGAGGGCGCAGCAAGCTCAGCTCCAAGTCCAGTCACGTCGCTCAGCTCAAGATGCTGTGTTCAATTAGTTGCAGGTGGGCGTAGCCACCATCCCATGCAGGAGTCGAACCTGGCAGCCTTGTTAAGAGCACACACTCTATCCACTGAGCCATCCTGGTGGCAGCTCAGCTCAAGGTGCTGAGTTCAGTCTTTTAGTTTCGGGCGGGTGTAGCCCACCATCGAACAGGCAATCTTGTTGTTAGGAGCATGTGCTCTCACCAGCTGAACCATACTGCCACCTGTTGGCAGCTCAGTGGCAGCTCAGCTTAGGCGCTGAGTCCATGTGGGAATTGAACTGGCGACCCTGTTGCACTCTTGAGCAACCTTTTAACCAACTGAGCCACTCGGCTGGCCCAAGGATTATGTTGAAGAAAGCTATACAGCACCCCCATGTATCCTGAAGAAAGGGAAACAGCTGTAAAAATATATGGCCCTCTAGAACTGGACCCAAATTAGAGATTGAGAGAAACTGAAGACTTTACAGTAGAATATTAAAGGGTCCCTGATGGAATAGCTGTGATTTTAATGACAAATAATTATTATTCTACTACCAGCAAAAAAGAGAAAGGAACACATAATTCCCCAAGTAATTTAGATGGGTCACTTCCTGTGCAAAGGTGTGGGTAGTCTGGGGCTCATTCAAAGTCACGCAGGTTGATGGTAATCCCAACAGTCTATGGGGCCACGTGATGTGCTGTACAGGTGTTCAGCAGGTGCACCCAGGTCAGAGGTGGGTGCTGTCTGGCCTGCAGGGCAGATAGAGCAGGGAGGCTGCAACCTGCCAGGGCCACCATGGCTCAGGGGCGAAACAGAGGCTCAGTGCTGGCTTCCTCCACCTGCAGTTGCTGGCTAGAGCTCTCCTATCCATTCCAGCCCACGAAGGTGAGCACTGAGGTAGACGTAGCTGCTCTCACTCTCTGCTGGAAGGAGTAGCTGATTTGTTCCACTTCTCCTGTGACTTCCGGCGCCTTCACTGTAGATGCCAAGTCATGGTAGCCTGACAGGCTGCCTTTGTTTGGAGAATGTTCTTTCTTTTTTCTTTTCACCTCCTGTCCATACAATGTTCTTGCACCTTGTTAAAAATGGTGATGGAGCAAATGAGTAATATGTGAGATTACTGCCACAGACCCAACTGTTAAAAGGATTTATCTCACTTGGAAATCAAGAAAGGGGCAAGATGAAACACCTTGCTTTCAGAAATGTCAACTCAAAATATCAATCCAATTCATGCCTTCTAGTTAAATTCACTGAAGTGAGTACAAGTTTAGAGTGTCTTTCAGAGGAGGAGAATATTTTAGGGTCAAAGTGGAAAGATAAATGGGAAATTTAGCAGAGCAGCCTGTTTTGGAATGGTGCTTTGCCGTGAAACCTGTGGTACCTCCAGACAAATGTGTGTGCTTCGATGATGGCAACAGGTGTGTATCTGAGGGACATACGAAGATATTGAGTCCTGTCTTGCCTCTGCAACTTCTAATCCAGGCATTGTGTCCTCCAGTAAGATATAGTGGACAGTGTGATCATCTATGTACATTCATATATAGATAACCCAAACAAAAGTTTCAGGGGAAAAAACAGCTTAATTCTGCAGTGCACTCTGATGCTAATATTTTTTTGGCAACATCATTCTAAAATCCTGTTTGCAACCCACAAAATTTTTTTGACGTCCCAATCTGAAAAACACAACTCTAAAATAAACTGAAACTGGAATTTGTAAGAGGAAAGATTACTGAACTTGGAATTTAAAAAGCAACTAGAGGGGCCAGCCGAGTGGCGCATTGGTTGGGAGCTGGCTTGGGATGCCAGCGGCCCTGGTTCGGATCCCACATATGAGGGCCAGTGACACTGCCCTCTACAGCTAACAACAGCTCCACCTGGAGCTGGATGCGAGCCCCAGCGACAGTGTAGGCTGCAGCTCCTGCTGCAGTGGGCTGCCATAGGCTACAGTGAGTGGCCGGCAGCCGCATGTGGCTGGCAGCCAGCGTGAGCTGCCAGTAGCCTCAGTGAGCGACCATCCAGAGGCCAGCGACCAATTTGCTTCATCCGGAAGGAGCGCAATGACGATACCAACATGGGCCAGTGAAGCAATGACCTCCGCAACTAGACTGAAGAACAAAAAGACAGCAACTTGTCTGTTCCCCTTCCCTGATTCCTCAACGCTGTCCCCCTCCCCCAATTCCCCAATAAAATCTTAAAAAAAAAAATAAAAAAAAAACTAGATTGGAATAACTACTTGACTTGAAGCTGAGGGTCCCAGAAAAACACACTGTTCCCCAATTAAAAAAAAAAAAAAAAAGGGGGCCGGCCGAGTGGCGCATTGGTTAAGCGCTGGTTTTGGGATGCCAGCGGCCCCGGTTCGGATCCCACATGAGGGCCAGTGACACTGCCCTCTACAGCTAACAACAGCTCCACCTGGAGCTGGGCTGTGCGAGCCCCGGTGATGGTGTAGGCTGTAGCCCCTGCTGCAGTGGGCTGCCATAGGCTGCAGTGAGTGGCCCGCAGCCAGCGTGAGCGGCTGGCAGCCAAGCGTGAGCTGCCAATAGCCGCGGTGAGCGACATCCAGAGGCCAGCGACCGATCTGCCTCATCCAGGAAGAGCGCAATGACGATACCAACAGTGAAGCAACATCCTCCGCAACTAAACTGAAGAACAAAAAGACAGCAACTTGTCTGTTCCCCTTCCCCGATTCCCCAACGCTGTTCCCCTCCCCCAATTCCCCAATAAAATCTTTAAAAAAAAAAAAAAAATCCTGAGTCCCATTTCAGGCTCTGATGTTGGTTCAATGTGAAAACTGGCACAAATCTTACTGCCTCTAGCCTTCAGTTTCCCCATTTATTAAACGAGGACCATACCACCTCCTCTGTTACCTCACAAAGTAGTCAAAGAAAATTTGAAATAATTTTCCAAATGTAACAATTACGGAAAGAGATTGCATAAGTAATTGGATTATCATCGCCATAGTCAGGATGACAGAAAAGAGGATCAGATCCTCAGTGATAAGATAAAAATAAAAGATGGCAGTCAATACTTGCAAGCATCTTGAGACCATTAGCCACAGGCTTCTCCACTAGGAGAGAGAGAGTGATTTGGGCAGCCCACGTTGTTCGGTTGGAATCCCAGAGCCCACACTGACAGTGCCTTTGGGGGTAGCTGGCAGGGAAATGAGGAAAGGAAAATGTTGAGGTGGGCAGGAATGGTGCCACAAAGATAGGAGGCATCTACCCATCAGAGTAGAAGGAAGGTGTAAACTTGACGCCAATAGACCTGACCCTGAACCCAGATTTCACCTTTCTTAGCTAAATGGCTGTGAGTATGGAGGAGGTTCAGTTCCCATGTCTGAAAAATTGGGGATATTTTATATATAATCATATAACATTAACTATAACAAATATATACTATAATTTATATAAATAGAATTATATATTATATACCATAAAATATATAATTATATATAAATATATAGTATATACATATAATTAGGAATGCTCTAAGGATTAGAGGCAATTATATAAAGCAACTAGCACAGTGCTTGGTGTAAAGCAGGAGCTAAGTAAATCATAGCTGGGAGGCTGTTATCATTTTACCCATGTAGGCTGCAGGGTTTATAAAGGGAAAAAAATCAGTACCTTCAGAGGGTGGGTGAAAGGTCATGCTGGGCTGGAGGATTTCGGGTGCCTGTGTGCTATGGTGACTAAAAGAGCCAGACCAGTGATTTTATTCAGTACCAAATACAAGCACTCCAGGGCCGCTGTTGGACATGCAGTTTAGATAGGTTGGATGGGACTGAGTGGGTCACAAACAGGGAGTGATGTGTGTCTCTGAAGGGACAGGGTGATGTGAGAGGCGTATTTGAAACATCAGAATCACCTGAGGGTTTTTCCACCTATCCTGGACTCTCTAGGGTGTAGAGGGCCACAAAAGAATTTCAGAGTTGTGGGTGTATGTGGAGGTTGGAAAAAGGTCCCGACATGATTATCATCCACTTCCCCTACCACCCTGTTCAGGTCCAAGGCTGTGGCATGGAGCCAAAGGGTCATTTTGGGCCAACCAGCCTAGGGGATGGCTGAGGGACAGTGGCCCTTGAGTCTCCTGCATCAGAATCACTCCGTGTATATAAATGCAAATTCCTGGTCCTCCTATACCTACTGAATCTCACGTTAAGGGTGGAGCCCAGGAATCCATCTTTTACCAAGCCTCCAGGTGATTCTGATGTGCAAGACAACTTCACATGGTCTGTGTTAACTGGACAGAGTCGGAAAGGGTTACGCAGTGAGGCAAGTGCTGGACAAGGCACCCTAGGCCGGGGGGCGGGGGGGTGGGGCAGTGAAAGAACAGCAGACATCAGCATCTGAGAGTCTCAGAAGTCTCCCAGCCGGCAGTGACTGAGGCTGTGGCCTTGAAGGCCAGAGAACAGCCACCAGGAAAGATGTGGTCTCCGAAAGGGCCTGCTGCCAGCAAACCAGGAAACTCCGGCTGCTCCACCCAGTCCTTCCAAATTAAAGGACTCCTGCCAAGGTTTGGTTAGATGCCTTCTCTCATTTCCTCCAGCAGAAAAACTAGCTTGTGTCGGTTTCTGTGGGGAGGGGGCTGAAAAAAAAGGAGTGAGGAAATGCGGCCCAGCATCCTAAGGCACAGGGATGAGCCCCCCAGAGGATTCTCAGTTGTTTTCAGCTGAGGTCAGACACCCTCCCTCATTCTCTTCTTGTTAAGCTAAAATCACTGTTGAGTCCTCCAAAATGAAGAGACAAAAGGGGAGTGATATGACATGTGTCTGAGCAGCAATTCCATGGGCAACATGTGCCACATCCTTTCCAGGTGTTAAGGCTCAAAAAAAGCCTACATGTACAGTTAGCATGTTACCCCATTTTACAGCACCTCAAGACACTTGTAGAATCAAGAACTCCCTGGCCTTTACCTGATACAGCCAGGAAGTTCACTCAGGAAACCCAGAGAGAGCTTTACTGGTCCTCCATGGTGAGGCTTGACTTTCATCTCCTCCCTTCCAAAAGACCTACTGTGTGTCAAATACTCTTCTAGGCACTAGGGATCAAGCAGTGGGCCAAACAGACAAGAAGCCCTGTCCTCCTGCTTACACATAAGTGGGGCATATACTGTCTTTTTCTGCCTGACCTGCCCATCTGAACCCCGCTGCGCAACAGTAAAGAGATGAAGAGAGTGATGACCCAGGGGCCTGAACAGGGGAACATGGGCATAGTGCCAGGTGCTTGAGATGCAGGAAGAACGTGATCACCTGGAGTTAGTGAACAATCCATGGTCAGCACAGATGGAGAGAACATTCTAGATGTAGAGTCCCAGATGCCACCCGATTAAGACTATCCTTTGAAAGATGGTCAAGCTTCAGATTGCCTACCCCAGACAGCTTTTTCTATACGAATATCACTCACAAAGAAAGGAGGCCCCACGAGACCCCAGCAATGACTCACGAAGCTACATCCCATGCATTCTAGGCTGAGAAAGGAGGTAGAGGACAGTCGACTCCAACGTGCTCTTGCCAAAATTTTCAGCACTGCCCACAATTGCTGTCATCTAGTTCCAAATTCAGTTTCCATTGTACTGCTTCATCCAGGGTTTTGTTGACAGAAACAATATTTATCTGTTTAACTTAAGGGAGGAACTCTGCAGTTCTCTGGGGCCACCCTGTGAAAGAGGAGGGTGGGTGGCAGCCAAGGTGTGTGACCCAGGAGGCCTTGGTCACCTCCCTAGCCCCCAGCAAAGTTCCTCCACCTGGATACCTGGAATTCCATTGAGGTGACTTGCTCTTCATCTTCTGCTCTCTGGCCTACTTTCAAAGTAAAATTTGTCCCTGGTAGCTCTGTGTGTTAGTATGTCTATGTTTATAAACACATTTTCTTCCCTGACTGTGGGGAGAAGTTGTCACGAGGTTAATACCAGCAGCCAAGGAAAAGCCACCAGGATGAGGCCGAGAGGAGCAGTTGAAAGAGTCAGGGAGAGCTGAATTCAAATCGGTCCTGTGGTTTGAAGCCAGTTATCAGTCTTGGGTCGCCGATATACTTACCTGGGAATTTGGGGAATAATAATATATATTTTCCAGTTGTTATGTGGATTTAATGAGATAACATGCAAAAAAGTATCATACTCACGACAGGTTAGTTTCTTTCCTATACATGATCTCAGAGAACTTAACTATATCCAAGAGCACCAAAAATGTGTAAGCTTCACCAAGTAAAGCTTGATCCAAAATATGGAGGAATGAGAGTGAATTTCCCTGTACACATTGTAGCCCACATGAAAAAGCAAGATGTTTTCAGATATAGCCACCATAAAATGATGATTTGTTGCTTTGTTTTGTTTCAAAATGCAGTGACAAAAGGTCCTCCACTGAATTTTTTGTCTGAAGTTTGAATTTCAAGCAATCTTATTTCTGGGTTTGGAAAACAGTATGAACTATTAAGTAGCCACCAGCTCCCATTTGAGTGTGAGATTTACATAAGAAATGGGCCCAGTCATAAAGAAAAATGGAATAACAATTTAAGAAATGATGCCTTCCATTCCCAATGTAGAGTCAGCACCGGTATGGAAAAGGGGGCGGGGGGGGGGGGGAGGAGGTATGGAAAAATGGCAAGTCTGATCTTTATTAATTTAATTTTTTTAGTCAGCACCGGTATGGAAAAGGGGGCGGGGGGGGAGGAGGTATGGGAAAATGGCAAGTCTGATCTTTATTAATTTAATTTTTTTAACTGAAGAATTATAAATTCTAAGATTGAAGAATTTCAATCTGACAAAAAATATCTTGGATGACTGTTATGTGTCAAGCATAACACTAGGCAAGGAACAGTCTAAGGGAAAGATATATATAAATACATGCCATTAAGTGTGTTAAAGATTTCAGAGTCGCCATGCAAACTAGAGCAGCAATAACAGTCTTGACCAACTCAATCTATGTTCTTTTGAGTTTGACCTTACATACCTCATGTATACCAGTAAGTCACCAGCTAACGCTTTACTTACTCTCAAACATTCAGTGGCCCATTGTTTACCGTTTATTAGTAGCTACTTATTACCAATTTGTGATGGAGAACATTAAAGTGTGACTCTACCCACAGCATAATGAATGAGAAGTTCGTTGACAAAGGCGGGAAGGGGGTGGGACGGATTTGATTGGCTCACCTGTGGAATAGTCAAGAGCCATTATTCATCATTCACCTTTCCATTTTGGCTGCAGATGAACTTTCATAAAACATTTCGAAATGTTTTATGACGACACTTTCATAAAACATTTTGAAAAAAAATCAGCTTTTCATTACATTCAAGATGCCCCAAAGAGTAACCATCAGTTAACGTTGGCCTTGTTTCCATTTGATCAGCTATGGATTGTTTCCAGACTTCCCCAAGCCATTCCTGGCTATATCCCACTGTCATCCTCTGCATGTTTGGATTTTTCTCCATGATGAAACCCTCAGAACCTTTCCTTATCCCATATTTATCTGGACCAGATAAAAACCTGACCAGCACAGAGGTAAGTTAATATCCTTACATGTCTTAATGTACAATAGTTCAATTTTACAGGACTCGGACGAGGTGATGAACAGGGCTTCATTCAACTTGAAATAAGATTAACACACTGACCTCAGTAAGCCTCATTTGCATGGTATTTGCTATTTAAGAGAACTGTCCCAACTACTCTTTCCTCTTCACACTTGCAAAAATGGGAAACCAAAAATACATTACATGTGTAATAAATATTTTAACTTTTATAGAGTTTTAACATTAGTCTTACTGCACGGGAACTTTTCAGGCCCCCATTGATTCTATTATATTAATTCTAAAATAAAATCGCTGCCAGGTACTAAATCTAGTCCTACTAAACTTTCAGGCTGATGAGGTATAAACAGATCCTGATAAGAAATTGTTGTATTTCTTTCAGATACTTACTCAATTTTGAAAAACTGTCTACCTGCATATGAGACATTTATGGCTTTATCTCCCAGTTTTATCTTCCCCAGAAGGCCAACTTCTCTTTCTTAGAAAATACACCTATCTTTTTATAAGGAGTGCACCAAGGAAATGCGCCAACCCTGCTGGAGAATTACCCTGGGCTGGTGTTATAACCTCCAGCCAGTGCTATGAAAACACTCCAGAGGGCGTGGCTTCACTGGGAAAGGCTAATTGATGCTGGTTTATTTGGTGATGAGATGGCAAGGACAGAAAGGCAAGCTTTGGCTCTGGTGTAAAATCACTTAGTGACCTCATGACATCTGTTTCAAAGTTTCCCTGATGGAAGTATATCACAATAAAGGCAAAATGATAGATACAGACCAGAATCAGTCAGTGAGTCCACTGGACTCCACTCCTGGGACCACTATGGATGAGTTAATGTAGCCATCCTCAAAAAACAACAAAAAAAAAAAGGGAAGAAAAAAAAAAATATATATATATATATATGGAGTGGAACTCTTTTCCTATTGGTTTCTTGAAAATTAGTTAATATGAAGAATATTCTACCCGATTGGATGCAAAATTTGATATGGGGAAAGCCACACATACCTTAGGAATGCACATGTCTGAAAAAGGTACCCTTTTCATTTCCTGGGATTTCCAGGTCACACGATCTATTTTTCAACTTCGCAGATGACCAATGAGATCTTGCCCGTGTGGACATACTCTTACCTGGTGCTGCTGCTTCCTGTGTTTGTCCTCACCGATTATGTCCGCTACAAACCAGTCATCCTTGTACAGGGGATTAGCTTCATCATCACCTGGCTGCTGCTCCTGTTTGGCCAAGGCGTGAAAGCCATGCAGGCTGTGGAGTTCTGCTACGGGATAGTCACAGCCACCGAGGTGGCTTACTACGCCTACATCTACAGCGTGGTCAGCCCGGAGCACTATCAGAAAGTGAGCGGCTACTGCAGGAGCATCACGCTGGTGGCCTACACGGTGGCCTCGGTGCTGGCCCAGCTCTTGGTGTCCCTGGCCAAATTATCGTACTTTTATCTCAACGTCATATCCTTGGTCTCTGTCTCCGTGGCCTTTCTTTTCTCACTTTTTCTACCAATGCCCAAGAAAAGCATGTTTTTTCATGCAAAACCCAGCAAAGGTGTAGAAAAGTCATCGAGCACCAATGCGGTGTTAGAGGAATGTCAGGAGCGCGAAACATCTGGCAGCAATGAGGAAAATCCCACCTCAGAAATACCCTCCCCTTGGGGGAACCTGGATGACAGCCGGCAGAGCGGCCCAAAGCCAAAAAATGTAGCTGTAAGAGTTTTTGTGCAGTGGGTCCAAGATTTGAAAGAATGCTACTCTTCAAAGCATCTTTTTTACTGGTCCCTGTGGTGGGCTCTTTCCACAGCAGGCTTTAACCAGGTTTTGAACTATGTGCAAATCCTGTGGGATTACAAGGCTCCCTCCCAAAATTCTTTCATCTATAATGGCGCAGTAGAAGCTATTGCAACCTTTGGAGGCAAGTAAACATTGATTGATCTCCCTTTCATGGGCTAGCCCCATTCATTTCATTTCTCCAGGTGTTCTGCTTCTCCAGGGTGGTAAATTCGCTCTGTTCGGAGGGCGTCTTCATCTTTTTTAGGAATGCAAGGCACTGGGAAAGGAAAAGAGGAACATGACACTTGCATTTAATGTGTTACAGCTACAAATCACTCAAGAGCTCAGGACTGAGCATCAGACAATTAAGTTCTCGCCAAATTCCTAAGATTCCCGTTTCATCATCAGGAAGTTTTAATGATGGCTCCCGCTGTTCTTCCAAGATTATTTTTAATGTTGAAAGGCAAATACACATCTTGACTATAAGTAAGGAGTTTTTACAATTTTAGAAAATGAATTGAACTATTAAGGCTTCTACATTATCAATGGAAGAGCTTTGGTTAAGAAAGAATTTGATTTAACTAGCGCCCACCTTTAGCATTTCTAGGCTATACACCAAAAATGTTCAAAAGTTGCTTTCTTATGAGATTTAAATGAGGGTGGAAAATATGTGAGAGTCTAATACCAGAGGGAATTCTGTCTTTGAAGTTTACTCTACAATAAATATTTATATCCTGGTAAATGGAAACTTAAATGTCAAATGAGACTTTGAAGATATTTTCTAGGAAGCAGGAGGTTTCCACACCCTCATTTACAAAAACTTTCAGATCACTCATGTGGTATCTGTTTATTATTGTCTCCCGTTTGGGAGACTTCAGTTTAACCCCTGGAAACCACGAGTATGCTGGAATAGGTTCACTGAAATTATTTCTCCTACATTCCAAATTCTAGGGAGAAAAATCGTTTTATTTCCTTTGCAGTCACGGTTCTTTCCTGGATCACATGGAGTAATTTGAAGCATAAATACTTTTCATCATGTTAAAGAGAACCATAATTATGAACCCTAATTACTATCAATTATTCAATCTTTCCTATAATCAGCATAGATCTGTCCACCCAAAACCTCAGGTAAATTAGGCCAGATCTTGAACATATTAAGATGCAAACTAGAGTTGAAATGAAGAGTAATCAAGATTCATAATGAAGACTAAAACTTACTACCCAGTGCAACACATCTGTTACCCATCACTGAAAAAAACTTACTGTGAAACACAATCAAGAAAAGCACATATGCACAAGCCAGGTGTACTCCCACAGCACTTGTTCCCTCCTTTTTTATCCCTGCTCTTAGCATGTTAAATGACTGTCTTTATGTCTCATTTCTCCCCCCTCTGCCATGGTTAGAAATCTTTCTGGACCCTCTGCCTTGTACAGTGCTTGGCATGTTGTTGATGCTAATTAAAATAGTCACAACTAAATGATTGAAAGAATAGGAAGTAAAGAGAGAAGCCAAAGGAAAACATGGTTGAGAAAAGAATAAATTCACATTTGGTGGGTCACAGGAGTTTCACAAATTGTGAAAGCAATATATTTATCTATTAGAATTCCCTGGTACTTGAGTTTTTAAGAGGGCCTGTTGGTATTTCCCCACGTACAAAGTCACCATCTTTAATCTTCCTCAATGTTTCTTTGTCAGGGGCCCTGGCTGCCTTTGCAGTGGGTTACATGAAGGTCAACTGGGATCTTCTGGGAGAGATGACTCTGGCCATCTTCTCAGTGGTCAATGCAGGCTCCCTGTTTCTCATGCACTACACGACCAACATCTGGGCATGCTATGCTGGCTATTTGATATTCAAGGCCAGCTATATGCTTCTCATAACCATAGCAGTGTAAGTATTACCACCCATTTCTTTCCACCCCTGAAATGAAACCATATTCTCTTCCCTGTAGCCTTATAGTACCTTTGAGAAATTCAGAAGGATTTTAATTGATTGCAGTATTAAATGTTGACCACTTCACATTAAATTAGACACAGTGAAGCCATCTTTTCATTTAACTATTTGCCCTCTGAATATTACTAAGAGCAACCATCAAGGGAAGAAAGTTCTGTAGGTTTATAAACCAAGAGCATTCCACATTGCTAGGTTGTGATTTTTTATTTCAAACAATGTACCATAACAGAGTGTGGTACAATCTGATTTTGAATAATGAGGTTCAGATTTCATCCTTGATTTCATTTGGTTGCTTGAGTAATTCCAGGCATATACTTGTGTGTGAAACAAAATATTCTCAGCAAGTTATAAAAAGTTGGACACAGAAAAAAGTAGATGCAAAGATTATAAGAACTAAATTCCAGAGATCATTTTAAAAAAACATTTGGTTCCATATTTAAGTGCAAAGAAAGCTGGCTATAGGAAATGTGCTTTAGTCTTAACCAAAATCGAAAGAAAACGTTTGAATTTAACATCACATGAAAAAGGTAGAGACCAAAGCTTTATCAAGTTTTGTTTTTTTTTTTTTTTTGTTTTTTTTTTGAGGGCAGTGTCACTGGCCCTCATATGTGGGACCCGAACCGGGGCCGCTGGCTTCCCAAGCCAGCGCTTAGCCACCGCGCCACTCGGCCGGCCCACAAGTTTTGTTTTTTAATTAGTGAAAAATATTTGATAAGCCGTTGGTAAAACACAGAAATATAAACATTCCAGGGAAAGATCATGAAAGAAAGAGATGAAACTTGTTAGCAACTTTTTTTTTCTCGCTGAAATGTGTCAGTTTAATGAAGCAAACTCATTTCTTGAGTTTCTTTTTTAATGTGAGCATGTTGTTAGGTAGGATTATTATTTCTTTTCACTGTAAGACTATTCAGGGCCCAAAGCCTTTTACCTCATTCCAAGGAAGAACTCTAAATAACATACATTTGTGTTTTTTAATATTTCAAACTATATAGTTATGAAAAATGAATCACAGATTCACTCAATTGTACAACCAGTCATGGTCTGGATCTTCCAAAGAAGAGTTCACCTACCAAACTTTGAAACTGTCAACACAGACAATTGACAATAAAACGAACAACTCTTTAAAAAAATTCCTCAGATTGTATGTTGATTGCATTTTTATAAAAATTCATGGTAAAATCGTATCTAAAATCATACAGCGTCTGATATTCTCAAGTTATGAGAACTTAGGACATTTAGGTTTAATTTCTGGAAGTAGTAAATTGGATGGGAGGAATTTTTTCGTATTTCCTTTAACTATTTTAATTATGCCTTTATCTGTATTTTGAAACTCCCTTTCTTTGCTCTGCCTATTTCTGTAAATCTAACTAGAGGAGATTTAGAAATGCTGTTAACAGGACACTGCTTTCTTTTTTTAATTTTCAATTACAGTTGACATATTAGTTTCAGGTGTACAACATAGTGATTAGACATTTATATAACTTACAAAGTGATCACTGTATCAGTCTAGTACCCACCTGACCCCATACATAGTTATTACAATATTATTGACTATATTCCTTATGCTATACCCTACATCCCCATGACTGTTTTTATAACTAGCAATTTGTATCCTTCATCCCTTCCCTTTTTTCATCCGCAGCCCCTAATACCCCTTTCCCATCTTGCAGACTGCTTTCTTTTTTGTTTCCGTCTTTTAAAGATAAGCCCATGAATGTTTTTGTTTAAAAAGTATTCAATGTTTTACGATAGATTTCAGATCGCCATTAACCTGAGCATGGAAAGATATGCCCTGGTGTTTGGAATCAACAACTTCATTGCCCTGGTGATTCAGACCATTATAACTGTCATCGTGGTAGATCAGAGAGGGCTTAACTTGCCAATCCATATTCAGGTAAGCTGCCATACTTCTGTTTATAGTTGGTGGGAATTTAGAATAACTAGGTAATCTGAAAGGTTCTTTTCAACCTCACCACTGCCAGTATTTAAATTTCTTGAATTCCTTGGCTAGGCAAATTTTAAAATAAGCAATTCCTTAATTATCACATTATAACACACCAAGCAGGTTCAAGCATTAATCACTATAGGTCCGTATTTACCTTTGGCTCCTAAAACATCAGGCAAGACACTTCATTGTGGCCCCATATGTTTCCTCTTCCTCCCACCATCCAGTTCCAAAGTTTACTGAGATTCAACTAGGGTGGAGTACCTGGCTACAGACCCCTAGTCCTACTCCACCGAGGGACTTAAAATTTGCCGAATCTCATATTTTACATATGGATCTGGGGGAAAAAGAAAAGGGATATAAAGCAGATAAGCAAACTCAATGACTAAAATTTATTCTTGAAGACATTGCATATAGCATTGCGCTATCCTCCAAACATAAATACATAAATCAGTGGAATTTAGTCTGTTTTCACTATTGGTGTTAGCTAGGATTCGAACCAAAGCAACCCTGGCTCCAAAGCCCACACTCTTAGCTACTACACTGTTTACACTTTCATATCTCATTCTTCTAAAATGGGAGAAGAACGTATTATACAAATTTAAATGTCTCATGTTAAGATCCTGGGTCTCAGTTACCCCGTAATCCAAGTAAATCAACAGCATCACTATGTATTATCAATGACATAAATGGTCAAATTGTGTGTGTGTGTGTGTGTGTGTGTGTGTGTGTGTGTGTGTGTAGTTAATTCTATTTGTTTTTCTACAGTTTTTAGTTTATGGGAGTTATTTTGCTGCTGTTGCTGGAATTTTCCTTATGAGAAGCACATACATTATCTACTCAGCAAAGTGCCAAAAGAAAGCAACTAGCTCTGCTATAAGTCAGAATCCGTAAGGGCCACACCTAGTGGGACCCAGGAATGTCATCGCGGGAACTGAGCTCTAATCGGACGCCAGCCACCACAGCCTCTGAGTGAGGACTGTGCTGATCACAAAGTCACTGAATGCCATAAATGGACACTTTTCACAAGTCTGGATTCCAAGGAACCTTTTCAAAACCACAACAAAATCTGAGCTTTGTACAATATGCCCAGCTGAACTGGATACAGTCGACGGGGCCCATTATCTCAACTGAACAACCCATGTTGGGGATCCCAGTGAATAGCAGTGACTGGAAAATTCTGCTTTTTATCACTTGCAAGAACACACAAATGGCATGGCAACAAACCAGCCACCCTGGAGTTGCTGCTCCCCATCTGTGAGCACAAATATTAACAGGGCTGACCCTTCGCTTGGCGTAGATAAGTTTTATGTTTGATCTTACCAAAACAGGCAATTCATTGGACATTTTTTGTCACATGAGCCATTTTCCTTCTTCTCCCATTAAATGTATTTCTGTGTAACTTACAGTTCTCTGATAGAATTGCAAAGTTTGGCCCCATTTCTAAGGACTCATCTTCAATCTTGATAACATAGCATTATTCAACAGCTTTTATTTCATCTCACCATTTAATTTTTTCATGGTTATTTTTCATTTTGTGCTCTGCTGACCTGTGTTGCTGAAACTCTACCTCTGGAATAGCTCCAGATATGCCTAGGTGTCCACAGAATGACATTTATGTCAATTCCCAGTGGCCCCAGAGGCAATGAGCTGTCGCCTGCCCCACACAGGTGTTTCAGTGCTGTGTCAGTGTGATGTCTGTCTAAAACAGAAAACTTAAGTAGAAATTTCCAGGGGTTTCTACAAGAATTTGTAAATAAGAAAACACAGATGGGGAAAAAAATAACACCTAATTTTTAAATGGCAGATATTGTGATAAATAAAGTAATGTGTGCAAAATTAAAGAGTTTTTCTAATTTTTTGATGAATTGTGCTAAAAATTGTCTGAACTTGTCTGTCCTTTGAAACTTCAGTAGAGGGCTCATTGAGCAGTCTGCCACTGGGAATAAAGAATGCTGATTCAAGATTTGTGTTTCAAACATACTTATATCCAAATCCCAAAATTCAATCACTGGACTGGAAAAAAAAAATCAGCCCCAAAGCCAATATTATTTAGTGGAGAATACTAATGACCTTCCTACTTACATCAGAAACAAGGAAAGGTTGACTATTCTTATCCTTATTTAACTTACTGTACAAGAGGTATTAGCCAACAAAATTAGACAAGCAAAAAAATGAAGTCAAAAATTGAAAAGGAGGAGGCAAAACTATCACTATTCCAAAGGTTACAAGTTTATACTCAAGAGACTAAAAATGGAGAGTAGTGTCAAAAATAAGTATACAGAAAGCAACAGCTTTCATGATACAACAACCATTTAGTAAAATATCCCATTTATGGTAGGATAAAAATAATACAAAAATAATTACATTTAATCTATTTAATAATTTAATAAATGTGTAAGACATATATGAATATGCCTGAAAATACCTTTGAAGATTACAAAATGACACTTAAACATATGGAAAAGCCTACCTTGTTCTTGGTTAGGAAAATATATAAAGACATCAGGCTTCCTAAGTAAATTTATAAGTTAAATCTTATCCTAAAGAAAAAAACACAATATGCTTTTTTTTTTAAGATCTAGTAAGGGTAGTTCCAAATTTTATTTGGAAAATTAGCAAAGAAGAACCAAGACAATGCATCACCTGGGAAGATGTTATTCAGGTGATGTCTACCTATGGGAATCTTTTCCAGCCATTCATCAAAAAATTCTTTAAAAATTCTAAATTAGGTTCCTTTGATCATATCAGTTGTGGGAATAATCAGTCTAGTGATCAGACTGATCCATATTTGTCTGGCTTGCAATTTTTCCCCAGGTACCTATATTCCCAGAAAGAACTGGATCCAAGATCAAGTATGTGTGTGGCTTTACAAAAGAAGTTGGCTTCAGCAGGGTGTATGCTTTCGTGTGGACCCTGCCCTGACAGTTGGGCAATGGATGGAGGTGGCTCAAAGGAACTCAGAAGCTGGTAGCAGGAGAAGCAGAAGTCAGAACTCCGGAAAGGAATAAAAGTAAGAACTCAGAAAAGGTAACTCGTTCAATTGGCCCATTCCTTCCTAAGTGACGCAAGAGGGAATAGGATGTTTTGATATGATGTTTTGATTGGGCTTTGGAGGGAAGGGGTTGTTTTGTTGGTGCAACTTCTATCAAATTTTCCAATCAACATTCCCAGCTTCCAATACCTGCACACTGTATGACTTGGGGACAGTTACTTAATGTTTTTGTGCCACAATTTTCTCCCCTATACAATGGGGACAAGAATGGTCTTATTTCATAGGATTGTTGTGAGGATTAAATGGGTTAAAACATGTGGGTCAAATACCCAAAAGAGTGACCAGTACAAAGTACGGCTTGGTAAATCTTGGCTAATATTATGATTAATAATTATTTCTCTAAATGCGAGGTGTCCAGATATACGTTTTCTTGAGCTGCCCAAGTTTTGATTCAGAGACCACACTGTTAGCATTTTTTTAGGACAGTTTCAATTTCAAATATCTCCTGGTACTGCTTGATGACAGAGCAGAGCATATGTTTGAGTTTCAGAAACCGTGCTCTAATGGCAAAATTAGAAATCTGGAGAAGAGACAGCCTGCATGAGGTTGAAAATACTGACTTGCCCTAAAGAGGTTCCATCTAAAGTAAAACTTCTTATTAATAATTAATTGAAATGCTTGATAAGAAGCAGGCATTGTTCTGGGTTCTGCAATTGCCTTATTTTTAATCAGAAGGCTTAGAAAAAACACCCTCCATTTTTTTCTATTTGCAGCAGAGAAGTAGAAATTAAACAACTCTTTTTACTTCCCATGGCATCAGTTTCTGCTCTATCTGATCCCAACTGAGATTAGAACAGCACATGATGGCTTTATCTAAATTTATGGGTTTGGTTTTTTTCCTGCTTCAACACTAAAGAGTAAATTATACATTTTATTGTGCTCATTTTAGCAGCACATATACTAAATTTATTTTATTTGAAGGTATATGAAATTCAACTGAACACTTAAATTTCCATTTTCAGTTATCCAATTTTTGTGGTCCTTATCCCTAACCCCCCAATTTGTAACTTTATAGTCAAACTTTAGTCTGGGGACACTGTAGGAAATGGTGGGTTATGAAGAAGGGTGTGAAACATCGTCACCAAAATCACGTGGGCAGTTTTGACAATGAGAATCAAATAATTTACAAATTTCTTATCACTAGTGTAATTGCACTTGAACTTCATTGCTTTAGCATGCATTCTGCTTTAATCCAAGCCAGCTTTGTTTATCCTGATAGAAATATAACTCACTTGTGTTCTTTCCCCAGATCCTCCTGCCTGTTCATATACTGTATGTTCACTCCTTTTAATCATTAAGACTTTAGGTTATTAAGTTCTGGTCATCAAATTCACTTAAGAATAAAGCTTCAAGGGGAGGCTGGTTAGCTCAGGTGGTTAGAGCGCAGTGCTCATACCACCAAGGTTGCTGGTTCGATCCCCACATGGGCCACTGAGCTGCGCCCTCCACAACTAGATTGAAACAACTACTTGACTTGGAGTGATGGGTCCTGAAAAAACACACTGTTCCCCAATAAAAAAAAAACTTCAAGTCTATCATCCATGACCAAGATACAGTAACCAAATCTCAAGCTAGAATTAGGTTTTAGTCAAACAATGATGACACGTTGGCCTCAGTTATGTTTCAGCTCCAGACTCATGAAAGCAGAAAGCAGAACCCTGGACCGCATTCCCTGGAAACCGGAACAAACAATGCTGTGACCGACACCAAGACCTGAAGCCATGATCAGGGCTCCCTGCCTTAGCCCCAACCAATCAGCAGAGCCCATGACCCCAGCTCCCATAGTAACCATGATTGATGACTTTCCTCTTATATAACCTAGCCACTAGAGGCCATTGCGGAGCCAGGTTTTTGAGAGCACTAGCTCACCTGTGTCTCCAGGCTTGGCGCCAACTCTTAAAATAAACCTTTCCTTCCTTTGCTGCAAACTCCTGCTCGTGTCTTTTTTTGGCCTGCAGGCAAGAGGACCGTTTGACTCTACAGTAACACTAGCTTAGCTCTTCTAGATCTTTGGAATTTAAAAAAGGGGGCCTGGGGGTAAAAATAAAAAAACATTGGAGAATTTGGCTCTGTCCACTATTATTTGATATATTGCATTTGAGGCAGGAACACTCTGAAAGTTAAGGGATGAATCTTGAGGGGTAAGAGGAGGCTAAAGTTACCCAACGCAAACTTTCAGAGTACTTGAGGCACACATCTCCCACTCTATTCCCTCCACTATGCACAAAATGAGAATCTTGGGCCATGCTGTCTTCTTTGTTTGTTTCCTTCATGGATGTCATTTCCCATTTGCATCTGTCAAAATGACTAAGGATAACTGACCTAATCTAGGAAGATATGTGGGCTTCGGGATCATTATATGAAATTAACAGTGCTGATTGGCAAATGCCTAGCCCTGTGAGCTACACCTGCTTATGGAGAGAAGAATGCTGGCCTGGAGCCAGCCACACATGTCTTGAAGGAGGTGGTTCAAAAACAGATTGTAAGTGATGTGCCAAAATGAATGGGCACATTAATAATTGCAGTAAAGGGATGCAGATGTTTGAACCTTAATCCCAAGGGACTAAATTACTTTGGAGATCCTGGAAGGAGAGGCTTTATCAAAGAAAATGATGGGGGAGGGGAGAATGCAACCAACTTTGCAATTAAATAACGTCATTGGTATTAAAGTAAAATGTCATAAAGAAAAAAGGCAAGTGTGTGGACTCTTAAAAATTCAACCCACCAGCGTGAGCTGCCAATAGCAGCGGTGAGCGACCATCCAGAGGCCAGCGACCAATCTGCCTCATCCGGGAAGAGTGCAATGACGATACCAACATGGGCCAGTGAAGCAACGTCCTCCACAACTAGACTGAAGAGCAAAAAGACAACAACTTGTCTGTTCCCCTTCCCCAGTTCCCCAACGCTGTTCCCCTCCCACAATTCCCCAATAAAATCTTTTAAAAAAAAAAATTTAACCCAATTAAATGATCCAGGAAGAAAATGGTGACTTTGGAAAAGATCCGTGGCATGAGATTAAAATACGAAGCTGAGGGCCGGCCGAGTGGTTCAGTTGGTTAAGAGCTCACTCAAGAGTGCGAGCTGAGTTCTGAGCACCAGCAGTTCAATGCCCAGCCTGAGCTGAGCTGCCGCTGAGCTGCCAACAGGTAGCAGGATGACTCAGCTATATATATAAAAAAAAGATAAAATATGAAGCTAGTGGAACAGTAGGTATGCAGCTGACCTTCTGGTCACTAACAAAATTAGGTCCCAACATGTAGCTTCTCCAAGAAATTGCTGATGTAACAGCAGTGACGTATTTTGAATACAAGGACAAATCCATTTTCTCCCTGCAAAGAAGGACGTTTCATTAATCTGTGGAATGGAACCCTGGCTTTGTCGTCCCTGTCTGCTGAGGATGGTGACATGTCGTGGCTTGCTTCATTGCTCAGTCATGGTTTGTGGCACGTGTTAGCCTCTGTGTCCTAGAGACAGGCATTGAGAGACTGTGGCTGACTGAGCTGTCCCCCGAAGCCAAGTCAAGTTCCACATTCATTTTGTTAGTCCCATCTTTTGCTGGCCAACACTCTTCCTTTGTGCAAAGCCTCCTCTCACTTTCAAGACTGCAAAGGTAAGCCCAAACCAGCTTTACTTAACTGCTGGAAGAAGCAGGTAATAAAAGACATCTTTCTATAATACTTTTTCCTTTGGACATTGGTTTCACCAATTATGAAACCCCTCTTGCTTGATCTTCATAGGACAAAGTATGGAAAATCATTTACTCCAGACAAAAGAACTTTTTTTATATATCAGAACAGGGAGACCACTAGCAAAATAGTCATTTGTACAGAATTTTTATTTCTACTCCTCATGGGGTCTGTTATGGAATAGGTCCTTTACATGAGTCACATCATAATTAATATGTCATTGACTTTTAGAATTTGCCCCTGGTTGGGGAAGAGCAGCAACACTTGTTAAAAATTATATACTAATAGGTATAATAACAAAGGCAAAGCTTTTTGAACAACTGCCAGAACTCTGTTAGAGAGGGCAGCAGGCTGGAAGCAGAGGTCCTGGAGAATGGACAAAGAAGGGGTTTTCCCCTTGGCCTCTTTCCGGGGCCTCACAGATAGAGCTGGCACTCAGTGCAATTCCTCCTTCTCTTCTTCTGAACTGTCAGTCAAGGAAACTTTACAGATGGGTATTAAGTGTCCATCACTAAAAGCCTGACAACTGGTGGATGTCATTAGCAGTAAACAGTACAGGACTGTGTTTGTGGGGAAGAGCATGAACTAGGTTTGAACGCATGACATTTGAAATCTCCTTGAGCCATTCACATGTAAATGTCAGGTAAGTGTTAGATATATCAGATTCAGAAGAGGTATCTGTTAAGCATATAAATGTGTTGGTACCATATAGATGGCAAGCAAAGCCATGAACATAGATAAAGCTGTCTAGGAAGAAAGTGCAAAGTGAAAAAAGAAGAGAATGGAGGATGCTTCATGGATGGAGCACTGAAGAACTACAAATATGGGTCATTTAAAGAAAAATGAGCATGCACGTGGTTGCAGGAGAGGCCAGATGGAAAGGAGGAAAACCTAGAGGGTTTTGGCTGCTGTAGTTGTCAAGGGAGGAGAATTTTGGAAAGCAGCAAAAAGTGATCAATAGTGTCAAATGATAATAGGAGGCTGAAGTATTCCATTGGATTTGCAAACAAGGAGGTCATTTTTGACCTTCACAACAGACAATCCCATTTAGGTGAGAAGATACTTTCAAGTGGGCCAAAAGATGAAAAGGCAGGGAAGAGATGGAGATAGTCAATATAGATAACTTGTTCAAAAAGCTTCTCTGTGATGAAAGGGAGAAAGCTCAATTATAATTGAAGAGGACTATTGAGTCAAAAGACAGTTTTCTAAAATGGAAAGTGAAATAATTTTTTTTTTGAGGGCTGTGTCACTGGCCTTCATATGTGGGACGCGAACCAGGGCCACTGGCTTCCGAAGCCAGCGCTTAACCACCACGCCACTCGGCCAGCCCATGAAATAATTTTTTTAATAAGGGCCAATTTAAGCATAAAAAGTGAAATATAAAAGAAAGAATTGTGGTGTAAATGTTCTCAGGAGGTGGGAGGAATGGAATTACCAAGTCCTAATGGAGAGACTGGCTCTATGGAGACAGAACAGCCTTCTCATACCACAGAGCAGGAGAGGGCAAGGGTGAAGTAGATGTATTCGGTTGTCAGAAAAGTCATGATGTATTTTTTCTATGTTTTTCGTCACAAAAATGCATCATAACTTTTCCGACAACCCAATAGAATGGTTTGCGTGTTTCAGGGAGCATAAGGGAGATGGCATTTGTCTCTTTACTTTTCTCTGTGAAGTAGATTAGTCCCTGAGAATAAAAGACAGATGAGGGAATCAGAATAACTGAGAAGTACAAATAAGGTGTGAAATGGCAATCAAAGAAAATGGAAGAACTGGACAACCAAACAAATCCGCAGGGTTGCCTCAAAGATCATTGACTGTGACCTCAGAATGGAAGCATTCTGCTTTGTTGAGTGATTTCTCTAGCAAGCAGAAATAAAGCAGATAAAGGTCTTCTTTCCCCAGAACTGGAGGTTTTTCTACACAGGTGTGATCAAAACACGGACAGGCAATGGAACTTAGAGCTTTGGTGTGAATACGGTAGAAATAGTAAGGGAAGGAAAGAAAAGAGAAGGCTAAGAGCTTGGAAGGAGAATAAAAGTATACTGATGGAGATGAAGAATGGTAGGGGCAGTGGAAGTAGTTGACCAAGTAAGCAAAAAGATATTGTTGTAGACAGAGCCAGATGCCTGAGTTTCTTGTATGAAAGGGAGGATAGGGTGTGACCATGAGAAGGAGTAGCTGAGGTGGTATGGGAAAAAAGAGCCTTTGAAATAAGGAGATTGAGAAACTTCTCTATGGATCTTAAAAAACTGCAAGATAATAGCAGGACTTGGGGTGAAGAATTGACGGGAAAGAGTTTAATAAGAGAAGAAGAGAGGTCAGTAGATATCAGCAACTAGACCTCTAGAAAGTGGCCTAATTAAATGAGTTTCAAAGAAACGCCCAAGGAGTCACGAATAAATGTCTGGAGTAGCAATGAGAAGCAGGGACAATATCAACTAAAACATGTAAATGCCCAAGATCACGGCTAGTAAATGATGAAGCCGGTATTTGAACTTAAGAACCTGAAAAAATCCTAGCAGCATTATTGTTCTCCTTATTCGCTGGATGATTCACTCCCATCCCCCTTATTAGCCCTCAAAGTCATCTTCCTCCATCTCTATCTTGTAGCCTGATCCTGGCACCTTTTCCTATCCATCTCTTCTTCTCTCCAAGGAAGCTGTAGTCTTCTCCTAATCTCATCAAGTGGGGACTATGTTTCTTCTATTAGGTTTCCTGACTTTCTCAAGCCAAATTCAGAGGGCAGGAGTGCTAAAGCAGGCAAAAAGATGAGAAAAGGCAGAGGAATTTCAGCATCTCCAGGACAGCAGAAATAGTGGCGGGTCCATGAAAGGCATGGAGAACAAACAAGCAGTTCAGGTTCAAAGTTCTCTCTTGGAGTTGTGCAAAAATCCATGGTCAGACTACACAGAAATATAATGGATGAAAGAAGAGAGTGGGCCTCCAGGAACACAGAATATAGATGACCCCCATTAAAGCTAATCAATGACCAGCAGACAGTCATTTCATCAGTTACTTATACAAGAAAGACCGAGAAAACCCCAGAAGCATTCCACATAGAAGAGCAGCTCCCCACCTTCTGTAAAGTAGGGGTAGAGAGAAAGAAGTCACCCCAACTGCACCACTGGCAATTTTTTTCATTGTTATCATTCTTCTTTACTGATGTAATTTAGTTTCTGATTGTCATTGCCACCTACTCTGTTTAAGTAAGAGCTTTATTGATGTAAGTGAGATCAATATTTACCTCAAGGAAGAGAACAACTCATCTAATAGGTCCCCAGATAAGGCTGTCTTCTTGTAGACCCACCTCCTGAAAGGGCAGAGTGAGTGGTAGACAATAAGGGGTGATCTGGTGGGTCCTCCCTCCCTAAGTTCTTCCCCTACTCAAAGCCATCAAAGCCAAGTTTACTCACTTGTTACTGGGGAACATCATCTTCCATGGTGACTATTATCCTTCACCTCCTTTCAAAGTGAAATTACCAGAGGATGAATTGATCGGTACTAGCAAGGGAGTGTAAATGTGTTGCCAGAAACACTTTCGTCTCTCACTGTAGCCAGGGTTGCTCCAGCTCAGAATACCAGAAGCCAGGTCTGTAACACACCAGTTCTTTAACACATCACCTTTATTTTCAGGCTTCCTTTTTATATCTAAGATCACACACACAGAGAGCCCTCCTCTCCCCCTCCTCATTACCTCATGGTCAGCAGGGGATGTGGAGTCTTGTGACTCAAGGAGAGAAGGTAAAAACCTGTGAGACTCAGCAGGGGAAGGTTCACTCAAAAGGTGGACCTTATCATAAGCTAGTTAACCTCAAAAACATCTTTGAGGGCCGGCCGAGTGGCGCGATGGTTAAGCACTGGCTTGGGAAGCCAGCGGCCCGGGTTCGGGTCCCACATATGAGGGCCAGTGACACTGTCCTCAGGGAAAAAAAAAAAAAAAAAAAAAAACATCTTTGAAAGGCTCTGTGCTTCCTTATCTGTTGGCAACTTGACAATGCCACCACCACAGCCACTACCCCGGGTCTCCTTCCTCCGGTGTGGGTGGAAGAAGCCTAACACATTGGCCTGAATTCGCTTCCCTGGTGGGTGCAGGTCAGTCTGCCCATTGGAGGCACTGTGAGATGTAGAGATGGAAAATTTAAAAATGGCCAGTATTCTACAAGGCAGTTATTTTAATTGTAGTCAAACCCGCTGTAGAATTCCTTCACAGAGAGGCCTTTGGATGCATATAAATACCCAGCACCTTAACAAAATTTAAATTCAGACTTCCTGTAGCCAGTAAGAATAGTCTCTAACATAACCAGAGTATATAAAAAGAAAATATCATTAATTCAGACAATTACTAGAAAGTGTCAGACGTTGTACTTTCAAACCCAGAAATGCAAGGGGAAATTTTTCTATAAATTCATATAGTGCTCAGATTATCTGGCTCCTGTTAGAACTATTTCATAAAACACTCTAGTTTTTCCCATTTTCACACATTTATCATGTAATTCCTTTGGTTCTGTATGTCCGGAGAACACTGACTGACACAATAATCAATCTTATGTTATATATTTGATAGAATGAGTTAATTTATCCAAAAAAATGTGAATTTTTTAATTAGGAATATAGCAGGCCCCAAGATGGATAAAATCCTTTCTTTTATGGCCTTTCTAATTTAGAGGGATGAAGCAGACAAAAACCAATTAAGTATATCAATATACAACAGGTGATGATGAAGCAAGGGAAAGAAAGAGAGAGTGTCGGCCATTTTGGACAGGGCAGTCTTCTCTGATAAGGAGCATCTGAGGACAGTCTGTATGAAGCCATGGGGCACAGCCTGCAGCTGCCTGGGACAAGCATATTCCAGCACATGGAACAGGAAGACCCAGACCCTGAAGATGACTGCGTTCCACTCACCTGGGTTCTGTGACTGCTCACAGCCCCGTAGGTATTTGGGTCTTGTGGAAAGTACCCTGAGCTGTAGTCAGGAGACAGGCGCTGTCACTGCCTAACAGTCACTTTATCTTCCGGTCTCTACTTCCTTATGGAAAAGATGAAGGATTCGGACCAGATTGCTGTTTCCTGTCCAAAATACCCACCAAGGCCCTGCATTTTATGTTTTCTCCCACTGGTTCCTAAAGTACAAATAAAGGCTCTGTGGAACATACCAGTAAAGGAATCCATGTAACTTTTTGTAACTCCATGTTTCCTTCCGAACATATTTGGTCTCAAATCCCTATTTCCATCACTAATAGAATTCGGGCTCATTGGAATCACTTTTAGAAACACTGGACTCAGGAGCCAACTCACCTTTTAATTCTAAAGTTGTCTGAATAATAGGACAGAAAATCACACACACACCCCCATAGCCCCAGCTGTCCAGCTAACAGGCTGTGACTTCAAAAAGAAGGGACTGGAAAGAGGGCAGCTCTTAAATCTCCGGTTTTAGCAGCACAACTTTTCTTACCTATAAACTTTTATATGAAACATCAATAAACAAAACATGTTAAATCAAAGATACCTGGGCTGAAGCAAGAGTAGTTTCGACTTCGTTGTCCTGGATTTAGTGTGAAGTACAGAGCCTCCAAGTCCATGGGCTGTCTTGGCCCCGCGTGCTGTGATCACACTGCCCTCTAGTGTCTAATCTTCAGAGAAAGTAAAGCAAAATGACTACAGAAATCGCTTCACTTTCAGTCAAGGAGTTAGCCAAGACTGCTCTTTGCTAAGCGGTGACTCTCAAAGTGAGGTGCTCAACAAGCATCAGCAGCAACATCACCTATTAGAACTTGTTAGAAATGGAAATTCTGTCTCAACCCTTCCCCCGCCAGACCTGCTGAATCAGTAATTAATTGGAGGAGGGACCCAACTGTTGGTATTTAAACAAGCCCTCCAGATGAGGAACAAAATTACAACTCAGCCCATCACCCACAGGTGGGAGTAGCAATTTTTTGTACCATGTTTCTTTCAATTAAGAAAAAAAAAAGGACTTGGGAACAGCCTGTTGAAAACCAAGAAGTTCATAAACGGAAAAGTGTCTATACTTAGCATTTGTTGAGCAGTTTTCACTTTGTGCCATGCTTTCAGACGCACTCTGAGTTACATCCATTCCAACAATACCAATGGACCCAATTTCTTCGTAGGATTGCCATGAATAACAGAAGGCGGCTTTAGAATGGACCTGGTCATCTTTTCTTTAAAAGAAAGTTTCTGTGATAACAATGCCCATGGTAAAAACCAAAAACAAAAAACAAACAAAACAAAAAAACAGGGTTTGTGTTGAGGAGAGGTGAAAACCCTGTAAAGCTAGCGTGTGTTGAGCACGTACACAGGATGTACTTCTAGCATTTATTTTTGCTGGCCGGTCATGCTGACGCTATGCTCTGTTCACAATCAGGAAGGCCAGATAAAGGTGTATGAATGGACTGCTGCATTTGCCCTCCACCCACGAGAAAAAATGGCCTTCTTCCCATCCTTTGTTCTGCCAAACGCGGCTTAGGGGACAAGGGCTCCTCTGGCTGAAAGCAGCCACTTGTTTGGCACATTGTTTCCAAAAGTTGCAAACTTGATAGAGAAGAAAAACTCAGTAAAAAGATCAATTGATGTAAACATCAGTATCTCAGAGGTAGAAAATCAATATAAAATAAATTTACAAGCAGAATAATAACTAAGCTATAAGGAAATTTATAATTTTGTATTTGAAAATTACAATTCACTTAGAAAATTAAGTCACCTAAAAGGGTAAGGCACCGCTTTATCATTTCTGTATTTCATAGAACGTTAAATTTAAAAAACTAATGTATCAGTCTTTTATTCAAACAACCACCATATGAGGTATAACCCACATTCATTACTGAGCTAAAGATAGTTATGGGTAGGTACAAAAATAAACTGGAAAATTTCATTCCATATGTAAAGACTCATTTGTTCTATTTATATTTAACAATAATGAAAGTAGAGATGCATGGAATTCCAGGCTAGGGTGTTTAATTGAAAATTTCAACGTGAAATGCGTCACACACTTTGTCCTCAGTGTTCATTGGTTTGGAGATGCATTACTTCAATCTCTGCCTTTGGGTCACATGGCCACCTTCTCACTGTGGGTCTTTGTATCTGTGTCTCTTCTCCTTATAAGTATCTCACTTATATTGGATTAAGGGCCCAATCTACTCCAGCATGACATCATCTTAACTAATTACATCTGCAACAACCCTATTCGCAAATAAGACCCATATTGAGGTAGTGAGTGTTAGGACTTCAGCATATCTGGGAGGGGGCACAATTCAATCCATAACACTCCACCCTCTTGCCCCCCCCTTCACAACATTCCCACATGCAAAATACATTCATTCACCCCATTCCCAACATTCCCAAATGTTACCCATCAACTCTTAGTCCAAAACCTCATTTAAATATCATCAATTCAAAGTCCTGAATTTCATCATCTAAATCTGTATGGGTTAGACCCAGGGTATGATTTATTCTTGGGTAAAATTCTCCATCTGTGAAACCAGAGAACAAGCTGATTGCTTACAAAATACACTATCTAGCCATAGCATAGACTTTCTCATTCCAAAGGGGAGAAATTGGAAGGAAAGAGAGGGGTAATAGTTCCCAAGCAAGTTTTTAAAACTGACAGGGCAAGTTCCATTAGATTTCAAGGCCTGAGAATAACTGTCTGTGACTTGATGCTGTCCTCTGGGCCTGATGAAATGGCAGTTTACCCTCTTGACCTGAGGAGGTCCCATCAGCCCAGGCTTCTGCATCCATAGCCCTGCCCTCAGAGTCATTCTTCATGCTATACTTTCTCTGTCCTTTTTAGTCCAGGGTGATAGTGTTTCTGCTGGTATAAAATTCTCAAAAAACTTGTCAGTTTCCCATGCACTTCACAGAAGTCCAAACCATCAGACAAGAGCATCTTCCCGGGAGCTTTCCTGGATCATCCCATCTCTAGTCCTGGCTTCTGTGGAGATGGCTGATTGGATCCATTGGCCACACCCCTGACCTCTTTAGTCAATGACTGTCCAGCCACACACACTCTGGCCTTGTTTCTAAAGTAGCTCTCTGGATAGGCTGAGAGTCTTCCAGATCATCAAGTGCTGGCTCCTTTGTATTTTCAGTTCCTTCCTTTATTAATCTCTCTCCTTTCACATTTTACCCTGAGCAGCAAGGAGCAGCTGGGCTGCACCTTCCGTACTGCTTGGAAATCTCCAAGCGAAGTGTTCAAGTTCCTACTTTCCTCCCAATAACAGAACATCATTCAACCATGTTTTCTGCCATTTTATAACAAAAATCCCCTTTCCGCCATTGTCCCCTGATGTTCTTGTTTTCCATCTGAGAGCTTACCAAAAGCACCTTCACCCTTCACATTCCTAGCAACAACATTCTGTTCATGATGATATATATATTCTCTAAGATGATAGATGCTTTCTCTATAGCTCCCCTTCTTTCTGGGCCCTTACCAGAACTGCCTTTAAAATCCATATTTCTACCAACAAGCTCTTCAAAGCATTCTAAGGTTTTTCTATCAAATACCTCAAAATTCTTGCAACCTCTACCCGTTATCCAGTTCCAAAGCCACTTCGACACATTTAGGTATTTGTTACAGCAGCAACACCCCACTCACTGCCCAGTCCCAAAATTGGAACCAACAATTCATTAATCCTGGTGATTTCCTGGGTGCAAGGGAAACATGCCATTGAAATGAGCCCCTCATCCTAGCTTATAGTATCCAAATAGCAAGATGGGGGATGTGACTATTAGGAGAAAATCTGGGCGATCGCCATTAAAAATGAGGAGGCTGCCTGGCCAGTGTGTATTAACCAACACTGACAGCTAGAAAAGGCAGGGCAAGGTTCAGATGGAAAATGCTGGCATGGAATGTTGATTTAAGTCATTTGGATTTAAAAAAACACTTTCAATTCCGAGTCACGATAAACTGGACTACAGAGGTCGCGTTCTTTCAATGCTTTTTAAAGCACTACCAGTAAATGCTCACTAAGTTAGACTGTGTAGAGAAGCTAAATGAAGCAGTAAAGTGTCTGAATGGGGGAGGACATGCGGGGTGACAGCATGTATTCCAAGCAGATCCTAACTAGACAGTTCGAGTTCCTAATTGTGACAGACAGTAAAGATTTGATTAAGGGGCAAATAAGTATGACTTACGATTTTTCTTATGTAAGTGAGCATTTATGAAGGGCTTTCAGACAATGTAATTCCCTAAAGAAATAGTTTCCCTTACAACTTAAACTGTACATTTACCTTTTCAGTCACACCTTATTCTCTTAAAACAACCTTGAAATTAATTACACATTTTGTGCTGATTATCAGTAACTCCTATTAGCTGGGTCTGACACTATGAGCTTTTATTTTATCAGTAATTCATTGTTCCTTGTGATTTTTCTGGGTCACTGGGACTAGACCAGATTCTCAAAGAAAGGCCAGGAAAAGCACTGGTATTGTGCTAGGTAAGCACTGCCCTCTGTCCTGTCGGGCTGACCTCATTTACCCTCCCAAACCATAAAGTAGATCATTTTTATCTTCTTTTAATCAGAGATGTTAAGCAATTTGAATAAGTTCAGCCAGTTATGATTAAGTACAACAGGGAAACGAAATATCTGATGGTCCAAATCACAGTAATAGCTAGAATATTTATTAAAAGCCCGCCCACTTGTGGCAATGTGCCAGGTCTGCAAACAACCAGGGCCCCAGGCTCTAGGCCCTCTACTCCCCGTCACCCACTTGCTAAAACTACCCTAGGATTGACCAGTATTCTGCAACACAAGCCCACCGATTTCAATGCACCCAGCTTCCTTGTGAAGGCTAGAAATTTGCATTTTAACCTAATCAGGAACAAATGAGAGCATATGCTTGGTAACATTTTAACTGATTTTTCAATGACCTTTGAAACAACAGGTTAAAGCTTAACTAAAAATTGCCACCTGCTTGAAATGTTAAAAATTACGCCACTGGGATAACCTGGGGTTGTAAATTCAGTATTTGTCTCTTTTTTTTTTTCTTTTTACAGTTATAACTCTACCATTAAATTTTAAAAGAGAAAAATGTTTTGGAATTAGCAAAAGCGATCTAAGAAGTGTTTTCATGTTTCCTGTTGAGTTCTTTGCTCCCTTCAATCTCAGCGGAGACCACATAATCAAGGAATCCTGTACTCCTCATGTTTGCAAAGATCTTCCTAGGGAGCTGTGAGTTTCCCACAAGCCACGTGGAAAGCCATTCAATTCAGAGGGGCTTGTGAAGGCAGAAACACCTGCAGGTAAAATAGAAACATGCCATGTTTTTGCTACAAATGAAGATACCAGCAGGGGGCACACTTGGAGCCTAACTAGAATAGTGGAAATGTCAACATTCAAGAGGATTTGTTGTAGCTGTTTCTTCAGGAATCTTTTTCATTGTGGTGGTCATGGATTCCAGAGTCTAGTCAAACCATCCAACCAGCCACTTTGAGTTCACCATTCTGCTTTTACAAACTGGCTGCCAACATTAGGAGTAGAATCGGAATTTATTTCCAATACAAAAACCTGAAGCAATGGTCTCTTTGGAACCAAATTCCTGGTCTCAGAAACACTGAGTGATATTTCCTCCACACCAATACCCGAGACATGGATTCAGAAGGATTTGTGATTTCCTTGTTACCACCTCTGATAGAAACCGCCTGCTTCCACTCTGCATTTTATTATTAGAATCTTAAGAAATACTACTCTCTAAAACGTTCAAAAACTGCAACAGATCTGACAGTGAGAAATTATGAATTTTTATAAAGTGTGCAATTAGTTAATATGTCACTCCCCAGGGGATTCTTTTCCATGACCAGAAATCTCCCCTGGTGGCTCCCTTTAGCTGCCAGCAAGACTGTTCCATGTGAACAACAATCTCAATTACTTAAGCTCACTTAAACCCAACTTGTCCCAGGTTCTGGAGCCTTCCTGTGGCTTAAGCAATTCATACTCCAACAGAAACCAGAGCAGCAGTGGCAAATGCCAACGCTGACTGTAAAGATGGTAGTTGCCCGAACTATTGCCCCGGAAGCTGGGTGTGGGTTCTCCAGGTAGAGGCAGGACTCTAAACCAAGTGAAGCATCCGCAGCAATGACAGGCATGGTGCCAGGAAATTCCCTCAGAAGGCACTGTGATGGCTGTTACGTCCACCTGTGCAGAGGAGAGAAACGGAGGCCCCGGCACATAAAGAAAATTGTCCAGGGTTACACGACTTGAAAGGGTGGGTTAGAAATTTGAATTTGCTCAGCTATAAAGCCCATGTTCTTCCCACCAGGAAACCCTCTGTTCATTATTCCCAAACTACTTTAAGAGTAACCTACACATTCTTGAGAAACAAGTGGTGGCTTGTATTTTTCAGACCCAAGAACTTTAAATAACTGGAACACTTGGAAAACACCTTATTATTTGAATTTTTCTCATCAGTCAGAAAATCCTGTTTGCTCCAATGGCTGTACTTTCAGCAGGCACTTCCAGGAGACTTTCCTTCTTGCATCATATACCTTCTTTGGGGATAATGTTCCTTCTTCCTCAAGTGCATCCATTACAAATTGCTTTCATAAGGATCTGTTGGTATTGACACTCATTCCATTTTTGTTTGTCTAAGAATGTCTTCATTTTGACGTAGGTGAGGCTACCCCAAGTCTGAACGAATCCTCATTTCCTGCACTTAAAATAAAAGCATCACTGTTCTGCTTTGAAGTAATCTTTATGTTTAGAGTGCCCTTCCCTTGGTAAGCCCTTTGGGGTTACCACTGAAAATCCATTTTCATGATTCTAATTTTTATTTAATTTAAGGTAGATGAAAGTACCAGTTATCCTAGCTCGATAATCTAATGGAGTGTGCAATCAGGGTCCATCTGGCTGGTCCCAGAACGGCTGAGTGCAATGGCTCCCTGCCAAGAGAGCGAGGGGAGGTCACTCTGCACTTCCCAGGGAGGATGCCAAAGGCAGAGCAGCGCGGCAGCTGTGGTTGTCATGACATCAAGGGGTCACTATGCACCACTGGCTTTTTCCTTTTCTTTTTCATGTGTATTCCCAAGCTCACTGGGAATGGGGTTCAGGATATGCTACATCAAAATATAACATCTTGGCAATTGAATATTTTTAATTAAAGGAATTGGAGACATGACAAGTGCAGGAAAGACTTTCTGACTTTCCCCTGAAGCAGGCCATAGAACCCTCATGTAAGAGGCGCCCCCTATGCCCAGAAGAAAGGTGCATCCTTATCACTGAAGATGAAGGGACACCAAGAGGAATCTGAAGGAACAGGCCACGCAAAGTTCCCCGTGTTTATTACTCTTAGCTAGTATCTCTTTTGTCCTATCACATTTTTTCATGATTCTCCATTCTTCATCAAATCTAGTGTAAAAACATTCAGCTTTAACTGTTTCTTTGCATCTTCGTTTCCTTATGAAGGCTCCCGTGTTACATAAAAGTTATACCAAATAAATGTGTATGCTTCTTTCTTGTTAATCTGTCTTTTGTTACAGAGACCCAGCGATTATGAAATAGAAAAGGAGGAGAAAAGTAATTTTCTTCTCCTACAGTATCAAGAATTGCTTTTCATACCTTAAGCCTCATGACCACGCGGGGAGGGAGAGGGTAGAGGCAAACAGATCCTTGAATGGGAGAGCTGTCTCGCACTGTCAACTCCCTTCATCAAGAGGAAATTGATGTTAACCCAATTTGTTCCCCATCCCGAAGGGTGTATCTGCAAATTGGAAGGTGGAGCTGGGTTGGGGGAGAGAGTGATGGCGAGATGTGGTAACAGGTAACCAATGTGTGACTAGTTGGGTGTTTTGATGTGACCCTTTGTGGGATGTTATTATTTCACTTACCCATCTAAAGGATTATTTTTAAAAGTTAACCTTTTTTGAGAGGCTGTGAGGTTAGTCACCCACTCCTTCCAAAAGCCCCTCATACTTGAGACTTAGGAATTTCATCTATTTTTTTAAAACAAGATTTCCCCCAAACATTATTTCATATAGTTGGTATACCACAGTGTGTTCTTATGCCTTAAATAAAGATAGAGACTTTATACTTACCACTCTTTACAAGCTGTGTACTTAAAGATTATTATGAAATTACTCCTTAGCTTTTTCTAGATGGGCCTTTTTTCTCTAGTCTGTTAATAATCTTCAAGATGTCTTTGAGACCTCCTTTTAAGACCTCCATGGGCCTTTAAAATTGGGAAATCCATAAGCTTATATTGTGATAACAGTTTCAGAAATGCTAAAAAAACAGAAATGGAAGAATTACTTCAGGATGTCTCAATGAAACCTTCTCTCTGATGAACCTCTGTGTTATATAAAAATGCTGACTCAGGTTATATTTTCCTTTTTTTTTTAGATTCTAGTCTTTCAAAATGACATTTGGCATTATATTAAGGAGCCCATGGGATATCATAAATGCATAATCAATGCTAAATGCATATTTATGATTGAGATTTGGGAGTTAGTAATCAATATACCTCTACATTCTTGGCTTTTAGAAGTTTAATTCAAACATATTTAATTAGATTCCTACCCGAAAAAAATCAATTTTTAAAAAGCTTTCTTTTCAAAACCAGGTATCTCCGATAACACGTATTGGTCTAGGGAAATATTTTATAGAAATAGGATTTATTTTCTGTTATGCCTTTAGACTGTATATGTTTTGCTTACCCTGTTCTGGCACCTGGGTAAACGCGTCCTGTCTTTAAGAGCTGAGTTTTAAAATAACTTCTCGTGAAAGAACCTCCGTGAATTATTGTATAACAACAAGCATAACACACCCAAACATTTGTTGTGAAATGAATGAGAAATAGAGAACGTGCATCAGGTACTGAGAAGATCCCCAGAGCCAACTCTCCCAGAAGATCCTCATTGATTTTCACACGGCCCGCCCAGAATGCTGCCGGAGCCTCTGAAAACAAAGGAATCAACAAATATTACATCTTACTGTGCTCTGCATAGTAGAGTAGTGTGCCATTTTATTAAAACCCACTGGTATAACCCCTGAAACATTTCCAGGCTATGGTGAAAAATGTTGACTTGTGAACTTTGACAGAAGGAAAAATCACTTCATCTAGTCCTGTGAATTATACATATCTTTTTTCCTTAAAGTTTGAAATAGACCAACAGAGTAGGGTTTCAACAAATCATAGACTGGAAAGTACCAATAGAGACAGCTTTCTTTTCTCTTCTCTTTGCAGAAGATAAAACTCAGGCCCAGATACCTGGTGTCAAATAAAAACAAATCTGGACTTTGATAGGTAGAATGGAATAGGGAGAACCCTCCCATTACTGGAATCTGTGTATTAAAACCAAACAGAAGAAGGGGTTTTTGTTGTTGTTGTTGTTTTTGTATGATAACCCTGTGCTACAAGGCAAGCAGAGAGAAGCAGGGTCTTTGGAAGGAAAGCTGCACAAGTAAGGGAAATGACCAGTGGCATTAGACTGGAAAGTATTTCCCTGTGGTCAGCTAATTCCCAGGAGAAACTAATAAAGTGGGGCACATGCCACGCTTTTTTGGGTGTGTTTGTTCAGGGTTGGGGAAAGCAGGGTATAGGGTCCTGTAGAAAAGGGAGGAGTCTGATTAATATTTGGTCAAGACAATGCAGAGGGTAAGAAATGGGCAATTGAGAACGTTTGGTGATGGAGTGAGGTGCCAGTTCTTCAGCCTGAATGCCAGTTTTTCTCCCGTGCCCATCTCCATGCCACATTACTGATGCCTGAACAAGAATGGCCTCTCTCTTTGCCTTTGTCTCTGCTTTGTCTATCTTCTCTGTAATATCATTTAAAATTTTTCTTTGAGTTCCCTGATAGATACCTGGGCCATCATTGGCCCACCTCATATTAATATTAATAGTATGCAAACCACGGTTTAAAGACTTGACTTACTGAGAGGTTAGAGAGAGGAAAAAGATTTGATTGTTTAACCATGTTCCGCCAGTGGGAAACCAACTAGTAGTCCCTGTTTTTAAGGATGGGTGAGACTTTACCCTCTATGTATAGCTTTATCAACTCTTTATTATATTCTTTGTTTCTTTTAGATTTTACAACAAAAGCTCTTTTCTTTTTTCAAAGTATTTGGTATTCAACGTTGAAATCACTACAAGGTTATCCAAGAACACAATTGAAAGAAGACATATCAAACAAAACTTTGATAAGCTAAAGTCGTGTGTACTTACCCCAAAAGGTCAAAGAGCTTCTACCACTAACATTGTACATTGTAGAACTTTTAGCTCAGGCCAAAGTGGGTCCATTCTGAGACTTTACATGAATTTCTGACAATACAGTGAAAGCAATAAGAAACTGAAATTCAGGGAAATAAACTACAAAGATGACAGATGTGGATTCATTCTTCCAGGTGTAAAGAAAGAGCAGATATGGGTTTTGAGTTTCTTACATGTTTCTATTGTAGTTTGATCTGCATAAGTTACTGAGGCTGGGAAATATAATGCATGTAATAATTAAGTATTTCCAGGGCAATCCAGGGCTGCTAAGGGACCATTGCCTGTGAGCTCTTAATAAAATAGTATATGCTTCTTCAAAGTCAGAACCATAATATTAAAAAGGATGTTTCAGTACTGAAAGAGCTTGACCATCTCACCTTTGATCTGCCTGAGCAGGTCCATGTGCAGACTATCGAGATACCATCTGGGTGATCAAGCAAATATCAGCTTCACCTGGGAGCTTTGTTTAAAAAAAGAGTACAGGGGTGGCCGAGTGGCACGGTGGTTAGGCGCTGGCTTGGGAAGCCAACCGCCCCAGGTTGGGTCCCACATGTGAGGGCCAGTGACACTGCTCTCAAAAAAAAAAAAAAAAAAGAAGAATACACCTGAAATCTATGTAATTTTGCTAACAATTGTCAATAAACTTGAATGAAAAAAAACACATTTAATATAATATGTATGTCACATGATGTAAAGTACAGCATAGGGAATATAGTCAGTAGTACTGGAATAGCTATGTGAGGTGTCAGATGGGTAGTAGACTTGGGGGCGGTTATCACGTTGTGAGGGGAGTAAATGTCTATGTTGTTTATGTTGTTTTGAAACTAATGTTTTAAAACAACAGACATGTAGGTTGAATAAAACCAGATAGGGCCTGAGAATTTACATTTCTAACAAGTTCCCTGGTCCAAACACTATACTTTGAAACCACTGACTAGTAGGCCTGTTAGGGTTGGATCCTATGACCTAACTAAAAGTTAAAAACAGCCTTAATATTTATAAATAAAGAGGAGGGAATCTTCAGAGGCTCTTTCACATGCTTTTTCAGTAACTTTTTTCCCTCCAAATCTTATATTATCCTCTAAGATCTGCGCTCATAACTAGGGATGACTTTAATTTAGTTTCATGATAATAAGGAACTCAGTGATGGAGTTTATTCTAATTTTACAAATAAGACAACAGCGACCTGCCTAAGACATCTCAGTTGGTAGTAGTAGAGCATCATTATACACCTTTAGCATCAAGTGTCCATTTTATGGGATTTATTGGTTTCTTTTTCTTTTTTAGTTTTTAGTTTATAAAAGTTATTTTTCTGTCATTGCTGGAATTTTTCTAATGAGAAGCATTTACATAATTTATTCAACCTGATGCAGAAAGCAAAAAAAAAATGTAGTTCTAATACTGGTCAGAATCCAAATGAACCAGAGGACTCAATTCCTGATATGAGCACAGGAACAGAATTTTAGTCTGGTCTCTCCTACCAGAGAATGGGCTACCTGAAAATATATGCTGCTGAATGACATGGGGTGTGAATGTTTTGTTCTAGTTTAAGATATCATGAAAGACTGGACCATCATGATCTTCATAACCACCACATCAAATCTTCAGCTATTGGCTGGTACACTGGGTATAACCAAAAATAAATAGAGTTGACCAAATTGAAACAAACCATCTTCATGGCCTCAATGAGCAGCTGAGACCTCTAATTCTGTCTCAGTACTTTCAAGTCCAACACAACAGGGAAGTCAGACAAGTGGGACCATTCAAGAGCAGAAACATAAACTATCCTAGAGTGAATGATAAATATTAGTCTCCTGTGACTTACCTCTTTTTGTTGTGTTTTGATTTGGATAATAAAGAAATATATAGGCAGACATGATACATATTAAGTCATCAATATGTGATAATCATTTTATTATTATACTAGTAGTGTATAGTGCCAATAAAAAGTTAGAATGGAAGGGAGTATCTCACTGCCATAAACTGGGGAAAAAAATTAAGGAAAAATTTTAAATTAAATTTTACCATGACCCTGCATGAAAAGATTGAATATCTAATGATTTCAATTTTCTTCTCCTACTAATTTATATATGTTCATTGCAATTTGTGATGGCCTTTACGTATCAACTTGGCTAGGCTACAGTCCTCATTTATTCACTCAAGTACTAATCTAGGGGTTGCTGGGAAGTATTTTGCAGACATGATTAAAGTCCATAGTCAGTTGATTTTAAATAAAGGAGATTATCCTAGATAATCTGGATGGGCCTGATTCAATCAGTTCAAAGGCCTTAAGAAGAGAACTGCGGGCTCCCAGAAGAAGGAGAAATTGCATCTGGGGAGCAGAGCTTCAGCTCCTGCCTGAGAATCCCATCCTGATGGACTTCCTGTGAACTTTGGATTTGGCCTCACCAGCCCCCACAATCAAGTAAGCCAATTCCTGGACAGAAATCCTTTAATGTATATCTTGTACAGGTTCTGTTTCTCAGGCTGAACCCTGACTGATACAGGGTTTGGTATTGGGAGTGGTTGTAAAGGACAGGATCTTAAGGGTGAACTTTTCTGAACTGCTTCTGTGTTTTCTGGAACTGGTTATCCAATCAGGCTAGATTTAAAGCCACTGATGAATCTATTTTCAGTCTTAAAAAGGGGACTATTGTCATGGTTTGATATGTGTATAGACACATGAAGTATCACCATTGGATGCTCCCGTTCAAATATTATATTAGTTTCCTAGGGCTCTCATAACAAATTACAATCAACTGGGTGGCTTAAAACAATAGAAACTTATTCTCTCACAGTTCTGGAGGCTAGAGGTCTGAAATCATGGTGTTGGCGAGGCCATACTCACTCTGAAGGCTCACCCTAGAGGGCATCCTTCCTTGCCTCTTCCTAGCTTCTGACAGTTGCTAGCAATTCTTAGCAGTACTTGGCTTGTATGACATCACTCTAAACTCTTCCTCCATTGTCACGTTCTGTCCTCCCTGTGTGCTTGTGTCTCTATGTCCAAATTCCCCTCTTCATATAAGGAGGCCAATCATATTGGATTTGGGGCCCACTCTAATCCAATGTGACCTCAAGTTAACTTGATTACATCTGCAAAGTCCCATTTCCACATAAGGTCATGTTCACAGGTTCCAGGTAAACATAAATTTATGGGGGGAGGGACAATATTCAACCCTGTATAAATACCTATACAAGGTGAGGTTCTGAGTTGCTATGTGTTTGTCACCTTAGAAATTTTTAGTTAAACTAAGGATCATAGTGCAACTGGCTAGTTGCTCCTAATTACACTGAAGAAAATAGAGGGGAAAAGGATGAACTCAGGGTTTCAAACTCTCAGGTCAAATGCTGCATTAATAACCTGAAAGCTTCAATATCTTCCCTGAAACAACCTTTATCTCCTACAGCTGTAGAGCTGAGATTCCTGATAATCAGACGCACAGTCTCATTCTGTAAGTGACTCAATTACTATACAAATTGAATTCTAGCCTTGCAGAACCTCTTCTGATAAAGTGAGGGGTGGTCATTGGGAAAAAGTGGAATCTTGAAAATTGGTATGGAGACTTAAGGAATGGAGATAGATCCCAATAAAGCTGGAGACATCTAATCCCTCTACCTGCCAAGTCTTCTCTGCTGGTAGAAGCAGCCCTTTCACCCCTGCCCAAGGAGGTAGTCCAATAATGGCCTCCCGTCAGGTAGCTCCTTGTGACGCATTGCTGAGTCTCCACAGAAACCATCATCATCTCTCTCTGCTTCTAGACCTGTAACTAGACTCACATCTCAGCAGACCCCAAAAGGTAGGAACAAAGTATGAGCCATTAGGAGATCACTACACCCTGAAAGAGCTGCACGATTCTCCCACTTTTTGTAGACAGAAATCTGGAGACTATGTGTAGGAATGGATCTTAAGGATGTGGGATCCTGGTAAAAGGAACATACAGTTAGATTAGGCAGAATTTGTTAATATGGGCTGACTTAAAGATTCTGGACTCGATGCTTTAGCATCATGGGTTAGAAAGAACTCTAACAGTCTGTTTGGTTAGCTGAAACATAGACCACAGGTAGCCTACATTAAATCAGTTGAAGTGCCAGAGCGTCCCTGGTGTACTGTAGAGGAAAGTATTCAAAAGTTTAGGGAAATTGTAATGCTAGAGTGGATTAATCATGTAAGATTTACTCACCCACCTTGGGAAGATCCAGAGAACACACCTAGTACACGGCTGGGAGAAATCCATTTGTGGGGGGAGCCCAGCATTCTTGAAGAACTCTGTGATCACTCTTTTCTATACATCAGAAATTACAGTGGGACTGCTACCATTGAACTGGGATACTTAAATGCATTGGCGATAATGTAATTCTGGGGTGGCAGGGTCCAGGCAGGGGCCCCAAGGTGGATATGGTTACCAAACTGGACAATAAAGTCAATGCAATAATCAGAATAGTCTAACTCACAGCCCATGGTGTTGGCTAGCTGGTATTCCTAGTAAAGAAATAGATGAGCAATCTACTAAATTCTTACTTGACCTGTGTAAATGGCAGCATTCTAGTTAATTTTAAGCAACTCAATATTCACTAACAATCAGAATGGCAAAGTCTGATATCATTGATTCGTGATAATTTGGAGTCCAGTGTTTCTGAGAGAGTAAAAGCCACGCTGAAATGTAATCCACCCAAGGGTATCAGGAATTTAAGTCCCAGGTGAACAAGTTTGGGGTAGTGGAAAGAAATGTTTTGGTATAGGAGTCAGCCCTATTGGGAAAGTTTTCAGAACTTTTGTTCTCATATTAGATATCATGTTGAGACAAATTACTTCAGTTTCTACTCCAGGCCCCTGCCTCTCTCTGCTGTGTGCTGAGTAATCACCTCATATGTATTTTACAATTCACCGATTCTCTTTGACAGTGCCTGCATTTATTTTGTTGCTTGAGTTTTTATTTTGGCTCTCATGTTTTATTCCCAAAATTTCAAATTGTTTTGATATCAACCTGTTCTTATTTCCTTTCTTCCTGTTTGCCCTATAAATCCTTGTTTATTTTTAAACGGAAGTTACCCCTTTTTCACTTTGAGATTCCAAAAAAAACTATTTAAACAGTATTTTCAGTCGATTTCATCTGCAATGAGTTCGTGTTCCGAGTTTTATTTTGTTGTTATTTGTTAACATTAGAAGTTTTCAAATGCGTATTATTTATTATTGCATAAAAAATTACTCCAACACTTCATGGCTTCCAACAGCACACATTTACTGTCTCCTAGTTTCTGAGTGGGGATCTGGGCAAGCTTAACTGAGTCTTCTGCTTCAAGGTCTCTTGTAGGCTGCAGTCAAGGTGCTGACCGGGCAGTTGTCATCTCAAGGCTTAACTGAAGCAGGATCCATTTCCAGGCTCATGGGATTATTGGCAGGATTCAGCTCTCATGGCTGTTGGGCCAAAGGCTTCAATTTCTTGCTGGCCATTGACTGGAGACCTCCCACAGTTTCTTGCCATATGGGCCTCTCCAACATAGAGCGTGCCTCATCCAAGTGTGCAAGCCAAGAAATCAAGTCAGCTTGAAGATTGAAGTTACAGACTTTTGTAACCTAATCAAGGATGTGAAATCCATCACCTTTGTGGTCTTCCATTCATCAGTCACTAGATCCTGCACATACTTGAGGGAAGGTACACAAGGGTGTGAACACCAAGAGGCAGGGACCACTGGGGGCCACCTTCAAGGCTCTCTAGGACAAAAAGTTTCCTACTTAAAGATTTACCTTTTTTTTTTTTTTTGAAGACTTTATTGGGGAATTTGGGGAGGGGAACAGCGTTGGGGAACCAGGGAAGGGGAACAGACAACTTGCTGTCCTTTTGTTCTTCAGTCTAGTTGTAGAGGACGTTGCTTCACTGGCCCATGTTGGTATCGTCATTGCACTCTTCCCGGATGAAGCAGATCGGTCGCCGGCTTCTGGATGGTCGCTCACAGTGGCTCTTGGCAGTTTACACTGGCCGCCGGACACTCACACTGGCTACCGGCCACTCATTGTAGCCTATGGCAGCCCACTGCAGCAGGGGCTGCAGCTATGCCATCCCGGGGACTCACAGCAGCCCAGCTCCAGGTGGAGCTGTTGCTCACCATCTTAGCTGTAGAGGGCAGTGTCACTGGCCATCATATGTGGGATCCGAACCGGGGATGCTCGTGTCCCAAGCCAGCTCTTAACCAATGCGCCATTCGGCCGGCTCTTAAAGATTTACTTTTAAGTGCAAGGTGTCACAATTTTTGTTTTTATTTCTTTCACTCTCTCTTCTCACCCCAACACACCGCCTTTGCTTCTTCCTGTCTAGAAGTTTTGCAGTTACATTTTCCTGCTCCATCTCCAAGTCCTGTCCCACAATAGTAATGGATATCAGAGATTATTCTCAACCCTGCAGATGATTTGTCCATTTTGGTTCTCAGGGCCATGTCTGTATCTTCCGGTCTTTCTGGCAGTTTATCAACCATAGCCCCAGGCAGCAAAGAGCAACAGGTGTTGTTTTTTTTTTTTTTTTTTTTTTTAAGATTTTATTGGGGAATTGGGGGAGGGGAACAGCGTTGGGGAATCGGGGAAGGGGAACAGACAAGTTGCTGTCTTTTTGTTCTTCAGTTTAGTTGCGGAGGATGTTGCTTCACTGTTGGTAAAGTCATTGCGCTCTTCCCGGATGAGGCAGATCGGTCGCTGGCCTCTGGATGTCGCTCACCGCGGCTATTGGCAGCTCACGCTTGGCTGCCAGCCGCTCACGCTGGCTGCGGGCCACTCACTGCAGCCTATGGCAGCCCACTGCAGCAGGGGCTGCAGCCCACACCATCACCGGGGCTCGCACAGCCCACCTCCAGGTGGAGCTGTTGTTAGCCGTAGAGGGCAGTGTCACTGGCCCTCATGTGGGATCCGAACCGGGGCCGCTGGCATCCCAAAACCAGCGCTTAACCAATGCGCCACTCGGCCGGCCCAGGTGTTGTTTTTTTTTAAGACCAAAGGGGCCCCACGTTGGCACCAAAACTCAAACGTAAGCCTGGCTTTGGTCCCCCCTCTCAGGTGGAATATTTAATCTTTATTATCCTATTTCTACTTTTCATGTAGAAATACTTTTCATTTTACAGCCTACTTTTAGGCCCAGAACCCAACAAGACCATGGCTTCAGCCTTGCATTCTGCATTTCCATTCTACGTCTGGTCCACAGAGATATTAACTTGCTTTTAAGCCCAGCTGTGTTATTAATTTGTTTTATTTTTATATGTTATCCACCATCGCTCCCCCCACCCCATTTTCTGAACAGAGAGGCTGCAGTGATGTGTGAAAACACTGAGCCACTGTGACCCAAAAGTGCCTCGGCCTGCGGTATCTACTGCTAATAAAACAGAATCTCATGTCCTTTTAGGGAGATCACTTCATGGACGGTGTAGTGGACTGACCACTGCACTGTAAATCTGAAGCTGCCGCTGAACAATATTATATGTCAACTATAATTTAACACATATATAGTCATGGGATGTGGAATATAGTGTAGGGATGGGGTCAATGGAATTGTAATAGATATGTATGATATTGGGGGTAGGGGGCAGGGGAAGGGGGAGGGGGAGTCACTTTGTAAGGGGTGGAAAAAAATAACTATTCCATTGTTTTGTACATCTGTAACTAATAATAATAATAATAATAAAATAAAATTTAAAAAAAAATAACAAAAAAAACCCAGAATCTCAACAGTTGGAACAAGCGATAGAAAACAATCAGAATAAAGGAAAGGAAAAAGAAGGAAGAGGAGAGGAGGGAAGACAAGGGAAGGGAAAAGGAAATGAAAGAAAAAGGAAAAGAGAAGGGAAGGGAAGAAAAAAGGTTTCCCTGTTGCTTTTAATGAAATGAAGCAGAAGAAAAGACTTCCTCCTTCAAAGAAGGATTGAAGATCCTCTGGCCCCGAGCTTCTCTTCATCAGGCCTTACTTTTTTACTGTTTATTTATTACTTTTTTACTTTTTATTTATTACTTTTGCTAAAGATAGTTGAGAATACAGCGGCATGGGGAGAGTTTGTGGCAACCTAACGTGTTTTATAGTCATGTGCCCATAGCAACATTTTGATCAACAACAGACCACATATCTGATGGTGGTCCCGTAAGATTATAATGGAGTTGAAATATTCCTATTCCTTAGTGACATCATAGCCATTGTGATGTCATAGCACAACACATTACTCATGTGTTTGGTGTAATGCTGGTGTAAACAGACCTATTGGACTGCCAGTCATATAAAAGTGTAGCACATATAATTATGTGCAGTGCATAATATTTGATAATAATAATAACTATCTTACTTGTTTATGTATTTACTATATTATGCTTTTTATTGTTATTTCACTTATTAAAAAAAAAGGGTGCTATAAAACACTGTGCCGTGTTACCCCAGCCACAGCTTCATACATCGCGTGTTTACTGATTGCATCATTTTCTTCCATGCTTGATTTATCTCGAGTTGTTTTGTACAGTAACATACTGTACAGGCTTATAGCCTAAGAACAATAGGCTACCCCGTACAGCCTAGGTGAGTCGTAGGCTATGCCATCTAGTTTTGTGTGAATGCACTCTGTGATGTTCATACAATGATGAAATCGACTAACAACACATTTCTCAGAACATATTGCCGTGTTAAGTAGCACATGACTATATTTTTAAATGTTTCACATGCCTTGCACTGAATGTTTCAGGGTACTAAAAATATTGAAAAGAAAACTTCATGCACCAAAAACAGAAAGGGGGAGGAGGGATGAAACATACTAATAAAATAAACCCATCAAAAATCCAAACAGTGGTCCCAGCATTAAATTCTATATTTGAGTCCTGATGTGAATGCCCAAGTTTGGCTTGTGGGGCAGTCGCTGAAGGACCATGTCATGTTACATCAGTAAAACGGGAACGTATCCCCTGGAGAGACTACACACTGCGGCATAAGGGAGGGAGGAGTCATTGAGGAATAGTGATGTTTCCCTGAAGGGACAGTTTGGTCCCCAGAGACCTGGCCAGAGCTTCTTATAGGACCTTTGCTTGTGATAATACCATTGCAAATGTCTTAAAGGCTTTGTTCAAAGATAAATTCTCAAGTTTTAGAGCAGACAAACCAGGATGCCATGTGCTCACACACAACAAAGGCAAAAAAGAATCTTTCTTTATAAGCATCTAGTTTTTCATTTTATTAGGAAATTTGTGATAATTAAGAACACACACAAAAAAAGGAAACTATACATGCAGACAGGAAAAAGTGGAACAAAGACAGAGCTGAAAGGCAGTGAACAAACATATCCATCACACCAAACATTAGGAATCATGATTTTATTTGGCTGAGTTTAGTGATTTGCACAATTACGCAGGTGCTGGGCTCCACTCATATCTATTCCATGAGATGGCATCTATTTGTTTGGAAACTTTCAAATGGAGGAACTTGAGGCACCAAAGAAAAGATGGGATGGAAGTCCAGGACTATGGGGAGGAGGGAGAACAATAGGATGGAAGGGAGGGAAATCTTACCAACAGACTGGGTACCGGCAGTACCTGCAGACAGGTGCCTAGCAGCAGCATTGCTTCTGGCAGCAGCACTTCCGCTGACAACAGCCCTTCCCGCAGCCACAGGAGCCGCAGCCACAGGAGCCGCAGCCACAGCAGTAGCGGCGGCAGCAGCAGACCACGGGGACGCTGCAGCAGCCCCCACAGCAGCCATAGCAGCAGGGACAGCAGTTGGAGCAGCAGCCGACCCGGTAGCATCTGCAGCCACCACAGCCACCACCACAGCCGCCACAGCCGCCACCGCAGCCACCACAGCCACCACCGCAGCCACCGCAGCGACCACCGCAGCCACCACAGCCACAGCACCCCATGGTATCAGTAGAGAGGATATGAGTGAAGTGAGGAGAGATATTCAGGAGGTGAGGGAGGTCTGATGCCCCTTGTGCTGGGGGCCCCTTATATACCAACCCTGGGGACGGGAAAGGGAGTGACCCAGGACACATGACCAGTGGCCACTTCCTTGTTGTTGCTAGGGTTATTCCTATTTATATTCTTCTGAACTATTTTTGACATTTGCCAACTTCAGCTTTTCTTTTTAAGGTCGTGTTAGAAGCAAAGCACAAGATGCCAGCATATTGGAGGGCATCTTCATTCTTACAGAAACACAGTTGAAACTTTGAGATGTTGAATTATGAAGGCACACAATTGCCACCCAATTCCTTTTCCATTTCTCTTCAATGGTTCCCTTTCCATATATTCAGTTGAAATCACCCTGTGTTAACAGAAACCTCCAATGCATGAAAGAGTCAATATGAATATCCAAAATCAATAAGCCATTTTTTTTCAAAAATGTTATACCTACTACTTTAGATCTTATTAAATTGGCCATTATAGTTCTTGTGAGGTTGTTACATGTTCACAACTATATTTCCAAAGTGATTGGGACTGTTTTAACACTAAATGGCCCTCTTTCTTTCTTTTTAACCCCAAACATTGTGTTTTAAAAGTCTTGACCCAACGCTCCCTTCTCTCGCTCCACACCCTCTCTCCCTTAGTTTTTTTTTTTTTAAATTTTAGATCACTGAATGTTTTTATTTTATTTATTTATGTATTTATTTTTTGAGGACAGTGTCACTGGCCCTCATATGTGGGACTGAACCGGGGCCGCTGGCTTTCGAAGCCAGCACTTAATCACCGCGCCACTCAGCCGGCCCTCTCCCTTAGTTTTCACATCTATACCCACAGTTTCCATTTCCACGTGTGGATTTCCAGATTTGTTCCTTGAAAACACACCTCCAGCTTAGAATCTCCACCCGACTCCAAATCCATAGGTGGCTAACACATGACTCCATCTTCTCCCAGTGGGTGTCTCAGTGGCACCTACAATGTCACAGGCCCCATACTCAAGTCATAATCTTCCTTGCCCAATTACCAACCACCACCAAAAAAGTAAAATTTTCCTCCACTGCTCCATATCCACCAAGCTGGCAATCCTTTAAAAAAGGGGGGTGGTTATCTTTGAATCCTTCCTTTCTCTCAGCCCCATATTTCATCTTCCACCAAACTTTGTTGATTCTACCTCTTTTAAAGCTCTCAAATCTATTCACATATCTCTAGCTCCACAGCACTCCTCACCCCAGTTCAAGACCCCCCACAGCAGTAGAAGTTCTCTTTTAGGTCCACTAACCACAGAAATGGTTCAGATCATTAACAATGTCAGTCAGCTCTAGGAACATTGCACTCTTTCCTTTCATTCAAATTCCTGAAAAAGAGTTTTATCAGATTGGGGAAAAAAAAGAGTCTGAGCAGCAAGCCTGCTACCAAATGAAGCTCCAGAAATGGGTCGGCCACCAAATATCCCCGTCCAGGTACCCTGACCCCTCAGCAATGGCCAGAGATGCTCCTACATCAGCACATGTGAAGGACAGCCCACCTTCACTCTGACGTTTCTTGCCTTATGTTTTCACAGCCTCCATGTTGGTCACCAGCCCTCGAATCCCACCAGCGTCTACAGGGACACACACCTCCTTATGGCCACACACTCCTTCTCTCCCCACGTCAGGCCTCTCCCTGCTTTTCTGGCCTCTGCCCTGCTTGAGAGGCCCACCTACTCTCAAAGTCACTAAACTCTGGCTACTTAGCATGGGGGTGTTTCTCTCAGACATCAATAGATATCGTACAATCAAGGACAAAAATTAGTGCCTGGTCCAAAGCAAAAGACACTAAGAATTATGTCATCAAAATGCAGACTCGTAAGGGGATTTACTTCTGGCTTTAAAATAATTGTTACAGCCTAGATGTGAAAAGACAAATCACAATGGTGTGCTTCAAATGAGGAGGTAAAAAGCAAAAGTTTCCAACCCTAGCAGTTTCCGCTGGTTAACAAACCCAATGATGGCATCTGGCCTTAGCAGTGGTCTTCGATTCTGTCACTATTTTCACATCCCCACCTCCCAATGTTACTTTCTATTGCACGTTCTGTGAAGTCAGGGACTGTGCCTTACTCACTGTGCCCACCAGCTGGCAGCTCCCAGGCCACCTGGCCCACCCGCCTGATGACGTGTGTGATCTGTCAGGCCTGCTGACCGGATCACACACACAGTGATGCTCCCTGGGCATCACGGGGAGGCAGAGGAGTGGCCCGTTCATCCCTGTGGGCAGCCTGGTTCCCAGAATGCTTCCCCAGAACTCTTAGCCCTTTTTTACTTACATTGGAATGTAGTTTTATGAAAAAAACATAAACAAACAAAACTGAAAATGTGGTGAGGAGATTTAAAAGGGAAGTAAATAAGAGATGATGGATTCTTCAGTGTAGATGGAGCCAAACAGCAACAAGGAAGTGGTCACGTGCCTTCCCTTTCCCGTCCCCAGGGTTGGTACATAAGGGGCCCCCAGCACAAGGGGCATCAGACCTCCCTCACCTCCTGAATATCTCTCCTCACTTCACTCATATCCTCTCTACTGATACCATGGGGTGCTGTGGCTGTGGTGGCTGCGGTGGTCGCTGCGGTGGCTGCGGTGGTGGCTGTGGTGGCTGCGGTGGTGGCTGTGGTGGTGGCTGCGGTGGTGGCTGCGGTGGCTGCAGATGCTACCGGGTCGGCTGCTGCTCCAACTGCTGTCCCTGCTGCTATGGCTGCTGTGGGGGCTGCTGCAGCGTCCCCGTGGTTTGCTGCTGCCGCCGCTACTGCTGTGGCTGCGGCTCCTGTGGCTGCGGGAAGGGCTGCTGTCAGCACATATGCTGCTGTCAGCGGAAGTGCTGCTGCCAGAAGCAATGCTGCTGCTAGGCTGCCGGCCCAGCTGTGCCCTTTCTTCCCCCAGGAGCTGTGGGAGGCCACACTCTCTCCTGCTGGTGGGACGTCGCTCACTATTCCGTCTGTCTCTTTTCCCTGACCCCCCTGTCACCAGCTTTCCCCCTCACGCTTCCTGTACCTCACACTTTGTCCTTCCGAGATCTCCCTTTGCCCACACTCGGCACAAATTTGCCCAAACCACACAACGTGAAACAAATGTGCCACCTAAGAATTGATGATAAGGTTCCTGAGCGAAGTCAAAGTCTTCTGGGAACCCTAATCGTCTCTTCATTTGTAATGCTCAATCTTTTATAATTACTCCCTCCTGCGTTTGGCCGTTGTGGAGTTTTCTGCCCGTGGACAGTCTTTGTCGCTCTGTCTACATTTGCTGTTTTAAATTGCCTAATAAAATGACTTGATGCACCATCAAATCTCTTCGTTAGTCGCATGTTGTATCAGTTCCTTGTTGGCTACTCTGGCCTCTGCACGGGGAACCCAGCCTGGTTCTCACACTTCGGCATCCACCTGACATCAGCGGGGGCACGGGACCTGTGGTCACAGCCGTTCACTAGAAGGGTACACAGCCCCTGTTGCCACCACCCTGAAATGACATTTTCCCTGAGGGGCCCCTATACTCAGACTCACAAGGGTTTTCCAGGGTGGGGTGAAGGTGATTGGGATTGGTGGTAGTGGTGGGTCTCTGTTTCTTGAAACTTTTCCAAAAAATGAAAAAATGGGCTCCAGGGGCAGGAGGAATTCGTGCAAGTCCCTATCTGCGGCTCCTGGTGTTTCTGGAGAAACTGGAAGACCTCAGCCAGGGTGTGACCTTCAGCACTGAAGGTTCTGTGAGGTTCCTTGCCAGTGTCCTTGGCCTTGCTTCCCTCAGCTGCGTATTTTCTCTCTGCTTCTGTTGATTTCATGCAGTCAACTCAGCGGGCAGGCCCTCAGGGAGGGGAGACCGTCCATTCCCAGCTTCTGACTGGGGGGTTGATTCACCTCAGCAGGCAGGAGTCAGAGCTCCATTTTTTTTTTTTTTTGAGGGCAGTGTCGCTGGCCCTCATATGTGGGATCCGAACCGGGGCCGCTGGTGTCTCAAGCCAGCGCTTAGCCGTCGCGCCACTCGGCCAGTCCTCAGAGCTCCATTTTGATGTCTGGTCCAAGCCCTAGTGTCCAGCCCACCTCCACAGTAGTGCAACACAGGGATCCTCTTTCCATTTGCACTCCGCTCCAACATCCATTCAGAAAAGAAGGGATAAGGGGTGGTGAGTTCCCATGGATTCCCCTCTGCACACATGGCTACTTCTCCTCCTCACGACAACTCTTCCCAGTAGGTTGTTTAGACTCACTTCACAAAGGCGCTGAGGCTGGGGCAGTTAGGAAACTCACCCAAAGAAAAGGAACTGATAGATCCTGATGGCATCCCAGGTTTCTCTGACACCAAACCTGACCATCCTTTCTTTATGTATTGATTCTCGAAGTTTAGACCTGCGTCTTTGTCCATGTCTTCTTCACCTTTTTCCACCTCCCCAAGATGACACATGCACATGCTGTTATCTAGCTCTTCCTCCCACTGCCGGGGGGTCCTCGGATCCTGCTTCCTGGGTGAAAGCTGCATCCCAGCTAGTTCCCAGTCAGCACTCCTCAGAGATATTTCTGGGCTGCATAAGGGAAGACTCTCTGTTGACCCAGGTGACAGCTTCTTCACTTATTCATTACTGGCGAGATGTAAATGTCTACTGATGCTTAATGTTGAAAGGAAGATGAGTCTCTTAACAGTCTCCATAAGTGGTCTTAAAGTTGCTGTATTCATTCTGGGTTCCATGATAAATGGTGTAGGACACCCATACATCTTTACCTAGGAGATATGGGTCCTGGGCTGGTGGGACTTTAGCTATTTTTGACTTATGACTTATGTCTCTTGACCTAAAGCCATTTAGAGGTGACATAGTTTCAGCTTAAATCCCTTCTTCCCCATTAACCTCCCCGCCACAGGGAAGTGATCTTTTTCAGATAATATGTTCTGTATTTTACTATTGTTATTTATGAACAAGATATGATTGATACTCTCCTCCTCATAACATTATATATATATATATATATATATATACACACACACACACACACACACACACACGCAGGGTGCCAAAAAAATGTATACACATTTTAAGAAAGGAAAAAACTATATTAAAATGCTAACGATAACCACTTTGAGCACCTCTTGTAATTGCAGAAGTCAAATATGATTTGTATTCATCTTTTGTTATCAGTATATATTGAGTATTACAATTTTAATACAGTTTTTTCCTTTCTTAAAATGTGTATACTTTTTTTGGCACCCTTTGTATATGTAAATAATTTTTTTCTGTTCTGTTCCACTGATGTAGATGTCCATTCAGGCTCCAGAATGAATCTCTGTGCCAATGCTGGGACTGGAAGATGATCAGTGATGGCTCCTGGCCCAGTTGGGGTTCACAGTCTGATGGGGGGACAGATAAGGAAATGATAAATATTATGTAATGTGATAAGCGCCATGACTGAGAGCAGCCCAGGCTATTATGGAAATATAGGAAGGGTAACTCATCCAGACTTTGGGTGAGTGGAGAGGGTAGAAATCTCATGGAGGTAGTGACACTTGGACCAAATCATGAAGGATGAAGGCACCCACTGGGACAAGGGTATATGTCAGGGGACATTTGGGGTGAAGCTATTTCAGGTAGAGGCAACTATGTGTGCAAAGACCAGAAATGAGGGGGAGCATGACCAGTGAGGGAACAGCCTGAGCTCAGTATGGCTGCAGAGTTGAGCATGAGGGTGTAACATGATGAAAAAGGAGGCTGAAAAAATGAGCAAAGTCCAGATGAGGAAAGATCTCACTCAAGTGTTTGGATGTTATATTCCAAACTATGAAGAATTCTTTGAGGATTGTGTGCGTGTGTGTGTGTGTGTGTGTGTGTGTGTGTGTGTGTGAGAGAGAGAGAGAGAGAGAGAGAGAGAGAGAGAGAGAGAGAGAGAGAGAGAGAGACTTTGTAGAAAAAATTAGTCTGATAGCACAGGGAGAATGAACTGGAGGGAGGTAAATCCAGAGGCAAAAACCAGACAAGAGCATGCTGTAGTGATCTGGGCACTGATGATCAGGGTGGAACCACAGTGCAATAGAGAGGTTGGAGAACTATTTAAATGTAGAGTGGGAACTAATTATCAAGCAAGGGGACTCAAGGAGAATTCAAGAATTGATGGCTCCAGCCTGGACAAGTGGATGATAGATGGTGGGTGATCTAACTTGTTAGCTGGGTAATGGGGTGACTGACTCATTGACCACACCCACTGAGATGATGGAGAGGATGGTAGCAACTGACATTGCCAGCAAGCATCATCTCAGTTAGCCCTCCCAGCATTCTAAGAGGCAGGTACTAATATCATCCTCACTGTCTACTTTAGGAAATCCAGGTTGTGAGGGGAAGTCTCTCAGCCATTGCATGGGGGTGGCATGGGGTGGGGTGGGTGGGAGATGGGGGGTGGGCAGGATTCAAATCCAGTCTGCTGGACACAAAAGCTTACTTTTTTTAACTCCCAGACTGTGCAGTCTGTAGAGGAGGAGTGGGGCTGGGAATGAGCCTTGCTCATCTTTTTTTTTTTTTGAGGGCAGTGTCACTGGCTCTCATATGTGGGACCCGAACCGGGGCCGCTGGCTTCCCAAGCCAGCGCTTAACCACCGCACCACTTGGCCGGCCCAGTCTTGCTCATCTTTGTGACCCCTCAGAACCTGTCACACTACTCATGGTGGAGGCCTCCCAAAAATATTTCTTGTAGTGAATATATATAATTGAAAATCTGCTCCATGGGAAATGGGACCTTAAATTCTTTGCCTCTAACCACGTGTATCTTCCTTCCTACCACAGACTTTAATAGGTGGGAGGTACAATCATGTTTATGTTTGCTGAATCACAGCATCAGTTCTAAATGGTGCCAAACTCTGGTAAAGAAGACGGGTGGGATTGGGGAGGCTGAGTCAGGCAAATGCAGGGTCCAGGCTTTCTTTGTGTAAAACTTTGATATTTTGCTCATCATGAATATTTTGTACTGATTTTGATTTTTAAATGTATTATTTATCTTGATACCTTGAGGTTTTTGGTACCACCTTAAATTTTGCACACCAGGCAAGCGTCTCATTCACCGCACCCTATTCTTCGACATGGGAAGAAATATTATATGGATCCAAATATTCCACACCCACCCCACCACAGTTATTTCTCAGCTGCTTTAAATAGATTTTCTACATGGAATAATATTCATTTGTTAGAAACAATGGCTACCTCCAATTGCTTGTTCTCACACCGTAACTCAGCTTCAGTGATCCTAAGGACAGGTAAATTAATAGGAAACTTGCCTGACATTGGTTATGGGAACAGAACAGGTTCCACTTAAGAGGGAAGTCAAGTGCAAAAGCTCAGAGAAGCTGTGGCTTATTGGAGGTGGGAGAGAGAACAAGAATGCCAAACTCACATTCCATTGCAGCTTATCACATATATCAGGTCAAAAGTAGTGTGCTCGCTTTCAAAAATTCCTTTTTGACTCAAAGTTCTGCATGACATAGACCAGTGTTGGGCAGATTTTTCTGGAAAGAACCAGATAGTAAGAACTGTGTGATTTTACTCATGTGTGGAATATAAAACAAAAAGCAATAAATGAATTAACAAAACAAACTAACAAAAAAAACCTCACAGGCACAGACAACAGAATGCTGATTAGTAAAGGGGAAGGGGGTCAGGGAGAGGATGAAGAAGGTAAAGGATTTCAAATATATGGTGACAGGAGACTAGACTTTGGGTGGTGAACACTCGATAGTGTATGTAGATATAAAGTTATACACATGAAATTTATGTAATGTCATCAACCAATGTTACCCCAATAATTTTTTTTTAATTTGCCTTGCCGGTCATGTGATCTCTGTTGCAACAACTCAATTCAGCCATTGGAGCTTGAAACAAGCACTTAAATATATAAGGGGCTTTGTTGCCAAAAAAAAAAAAAAAAAAACCTCATTTACAAAAAGCAGGTGGCAGGTCAACAGTGAGGCTCAGTTTGTTGATCCCTGACCTGGACATTGAACTTTGCAGATAAGAAGTGCAATGTTACATCGTGGTTCAGAGGGCTGGCTCTGAGATCAGGCTGCTGGGGTTTCCTGCTTCTCCAATTTCTTTGAAACCTTCGACAATTAATGTTTCAATATCTTTCTTTTCCTTCTTGGTAAAATGGGAGTATATTGACAGTATATTCATTGGAAGGCAATTGCAAAAATTAAGCAAATGACACATGTAAAATACTTAGAATTATGCCTGGGATATTGTAACAGCTCAAAAATATTGGTGCAGAGAACCAGAAAAGGGTTAAAGCTTTATGGAGGAAGTGCTGGTAATAGGGATGATTTGACTTTCTCTGTAATGGGGACAAACAGATCTCTGTGCTTGAATGTGCTGGTAGACTGGCAGCCCTGGCAGGACCAGGCAGGGAACCCGAGCCCCTTCAGGGAGTGGGCTCTCTCCTGGTTCCTCAGGGTTTAGCTCAAATCTCATCTCCCTCCACAGACTGGGTCCTGTGAGTGCTCTCTCTGAGGACCCATGGCCCCTTCACCTATCTCTAACAAAACCTTTGACTTTGGACTAAGAGCATCTATCTGCTCCATTGCCCCTTGGCCTATGAGGTGATCAAAGCACAGGACAGGAACCCTGCCTCAGTCACCTTTGTGGCTGACACCTCCCATCCTCACCTAAAGCCAGTGCCCAGCACAATGTATGGCCAAGAAGAGGATGACTCGGTTTGGTTGTCCATCAGCTGGAAGTAACAGGGTGCACGTTCAGCTGCGTCTCTGTCATCAACTATAGTCACCTTGAAGGAATACCTTCATTGTATTCATTAGTGTACCTATTGGGAGGAACAAAAATTTCAATAAGGAGGTTTGCATTTGAGAATCTTGCATTTTTAATGGGAATGAGATTCCTTACCTATGGTGGTCTAACTGGTCTCTCTCTAGGTTTTCTTCTTTAATGTACCCTATCAGCTGCTGCCAGATATGTCTTCCTGATGTACCATATGTATCACCCTATATAATTCACTTGCCAAAGAAACATCAAAATTTCCATGCCCTAAAGTTCATAACTAGTCTCAACTTGTATTTGCAACTTGAATACCTACTAACTCCCTCAAATAAACCTTCCACTATAGGCAATCCTGCTTTCCTTTCTATTTCCTCAGTAAGTCTTGCATTACTTTCCTTTACAATGTGAGGCTTCCCCTGAAATACTAATAATGGCTAACATTTATTGAGTCCTTATTATGTCCCAAGCTTTATTCCAAGTATTTTATGTTACCACATTTACACCTCACAATAACCCTATGATATAGGTATTAGTGCTTTCATCAGGAAATTGAGGTGTGGAAGGATCAGGTCACACAGCTGGAGGTGGGGGGAGAAAGCAGGTCAAGCGGGATGATCCCAGAGTGCCCCCTCCCTCCTCCTCCTCCTCACCTAGTGACGCCCAGTTTCCCATTCAAGACCCAGCTCAAGCTCTGTCTTCACAAAGACTTCCTTTCTTTATTATGTATTTGGAAGTAATTTGGAACTCTTGTATGTCTTACTATTCATTTGGAATGTAATCAGCCAGTACTTTGAGTCAACTCTCCTTTTATTGGGTCTTTTTTTCCCCTTAATTCACCCAATTATTTTTCTCATCTCTCTTGTTAGTTTGGAGTTATTTTGAAGTACATTTCTTTTTATTTTTTATTTTTTTATTTTTATTTTTAATTTTTTTGAGGGCAGTATCACTGGCCCTCATATGTGAGACCTGAACCGGGGCCGCTGGCTTTCCAAGCCAGCGCTTAACCACCGTGCCACTCGGCTGGCCCAGAGGTACATTTCTTTATATGGCCCACATTGCCTGGCACATAACATGGGTTCAGCAAATATTTGTTGATTTGGTTTGCATTTGCTCATGTTTATCTTTTGCAATAGAACTATCAACAGGAAGTTAATTGATGGATGCGCTAAAGAGTGCCCTCTATTTAAGACAGCAACACTGGGTTATTTTTAAATGGTATGCTTTGCACTTGAGCCACATCTTACATAGGAATGCATGCTACTGACTAATGGGTGGCACAATTGAAAGTTGGGAGTTGGGATCGATGTCTATTTATCCTTGCAGAGTGGAGACAAGCTGACAGCCCTGTAGGAAGTGTGACTTCATGTGGTGTAGTCACACTTTAAATGAGTTCTGATCATTGCTCAATGTTATTTTTTCTAATTTTGGTTAAAAGATCCAGAAAAGCAAAGACTCTATTATGGAATATATGTAGGCATCTAGTTTAGTCTTTGGGTACTTATAAAAATTCCTGCATTCTTTTACAATGGAAGGCACTGTTGTTAGGCTTAAATATGGTGGCCCAGAATCTGTAGCTGATTTTGGTGGTCTCTGAGTCCTTATTTTTTTAGCCTCTACTTGCCTTCTCTCAGCTTAACCAAGCCTGTCCATCACCTCTTTGGCTCTGTGAAGAGTCCAAAATAGACATCCTTTTGCCACATCGTTTGACATCTGTTCTTTCCTGTAGGGCAGTGTATAAAACCTCCTGTCCTTCTTATAAGAAGGAAAGAGAAACAGATTATTGTTATTATTTTTTTTTTAATGTAAGTGTTCTCCCACCTTTTTACTCATAAAATTTGGGGAAAATGCACAGTTCTGATATTAAAGATAAAAACAAATAATTTCATTTTCTTTATAGATAATAAGTAACTTTCATTTGTTGCTAATCTGTTCCATATTGGTTCAATCAAGAGCAGCGCATCTGAGTGACAATTTCAACACCACCGTGATGCATGGTGATGCCTTATTTATTATCTTAATACCAGGTTGGAAAAATGGCTTGGAGGGTAGAGGAATCTAATGAAGAATTTCTCCATTTTTTTTCAACTTGACTTTCCACAAATACACTTTGAGCACATGCATTACACGCAGAAATTTACTTTTTAACCTAATTGTAGAGGATTGGTGCAAAAATAATGAGCAGCAACAAGTATATAAGAAAACGGTATAAAATTGACTAGCTAAGAAAACTGGAAAAAGTAATTGGAAAGCCATGTGGGTAACCACTAACTTTCATCAATTCTACTTCCATGACGTCATTTACACTTAGGCAGTGACTGTCGCAGCTTGAACTTAAACTCGGCTGGTCTGGCCATTCTGACATGTCTGATTAGGCTTAGAAAAATGTGAAGTGGGCTTGCCAAGGGCCCCTTGGGATAAAGACTGAGGGATATCTTAACAGAAAGAAAAGCAAATAAAGCCATTTTAGGAAAAAAGAGTCAGACAGTGAAGTTTGGCCCCCTGCCAATGCCCCAGTTACTAGAGATCTTCTGAACAGTCCATGTCAGGGACCTGTAACAACTGTATCTATTATGGACTTGTGCCCAAGACACGTGAAGAACAGGCAGGGAGACAAATAAAATTCTTTATGAGACACGGAGAGTCCAGGGAAGCATGTTGAGACTGTAACAGAATGTGGTACAAGGTGGGGGGAGGGCATTAATTCCATTGCAGTTGAGTGACATCAGGGCCAGGTGATATTGATACAGAGCTGGCAGAAACTACAATACAGTGTGGTGGCTGGTGGCAGTGGTGGACTCCATCATGGTATAGCTTTGGCTTAAGACTTACAACCAGCACCTCTAGGAGGAGGTATCTACTTTGTGCCTTCATGGTTTTTCCTTCTTATGAGGCCTCACAGTTGCATCATCGCTGGCCCAGGTTGACTAGCCAGAGTGGAAAATGAGGCAAATGAAAGGGCAACTCCACATGCCAGCTGAGTGTGCTGTGTCCCTAAGCTTCCTGGCACCTCTTAAGGACCCCCAGAATATGGTAGTTGGAGCAGGAGGACTTTAAAGAGGGTAAGAGGACCCACATGGCACAGATGTGGATTAATTTAATTCATCCACCAATTGATCAACACATTTAACGAGTATTTACTGACCACTTACTAAGTGACTAAGTAGCAGATCTAGTTAACACTGTTTGCTCCTCTTAATGGGACCCTGTTTTCTCTATGATGACAGGGATGCTCTATGCCCAGCTCATTACTCTTTCCCTCCATCACTGCCCCAGCTTCTGGCCCATTGAGGCCCATATTCTATCTGGCCAAGACTGTTGCAAAAGTCTTTTAACTGGTCTCCATTTTCAGTCTTACCTTCCCAAGTCCTGGTTCCACTGTCAGTTACCTTCTTGAAACATGAATCCCAGTTCCCACTGACTTCCAAACCTCTGATGCTTCTTCAGTGTGGTACCCAAGGATTTCTACCTTTCGATTCTATCTATATTTCTAGGCTCGGCTCTCACTTTGCTTTTCCAAAGTCTCATCTTATAAGTCTCACCTGAAGGCCTATGTAGGTGCTGCCTGACCATCCTTCACATTTTCCTATCTTTAATCTTTACTTAAGCTATTACATGGGAAGCCCTTTCTTTTGAGGTTAGTCCCTGTCCTAGTCTTCCCAATTCCCCTTCTCTCACATACACTCAGAATCAACTTATTTTTCCCGTAACTCTGAGAAAGTCAATTTATAAGACTATTCTAGTTCTCATCCCACTGTATTGGAATCTCTTTATATGTTTTACTTACCAGACCAAGAGCCTGTGGATTCATCCTGTTATGTTATCACGGTGCCCTGCAGAGACACTTCCTCATAAGAGAAGAATAATTCCACAACTATTAATTAAACTGAATACACTGACTCACCTGCCCCCAGTTTTTATGATGGAAAAGTACTAAGTGCATTAAAAAGTAGGAGTTCATGCACCCGTTTAAATAAAAAGAAATGTATACCAACTAAAGGTATGGAAGAAATGCTTGCTCATTCTGTCTTTTCCAGTGTAATTGTCTAAGCAATTTACTGTTTTGTCTTTCCTCTGGTACAGGAAAGAAAAACTACCAAACAGTCCACAGGAAATGAGTATATTCCAAAATTTCAGCAAAAGAGTATCAACCAACAATGAATTGGCTATTTTACCCAGGGGTTTTCCTGGAAATGTAATGACTGATGCCAGGTAAGGGAAGGTGGGGTTTAGAGGGCAGTACAAAGCCATGGCACTAAACGAGTTTACTATCATTCTGGTTTGATGAGTAGTACACAGTTGTATTCTCAAAGAAGTCATCTTTAAGACTTCTTAACAGTAACTAGAAATTAACATGAAGAGAGGTCGTTGTTAAAGGCCCAGTCAGAACATTATTCCAGGGGAATTATAAGCTCCCTCCACTCAGGGTCCTGCAAAGGGCTAAGAGGACACTTGGGCTTTCCTGAGCTTTGTGCGCTTGCACTGGCTTAGGATGACCAATAACAGCACGTTTATATTCTGAGAACAGTCATCAGAAACAGACCCTCAGATGCCCCTGGTTACCTTTACCATTCACCTCTTACAGGAAGGTGTTCTGTGTAGATATGGCCAATTGGAAGCCACCATTTCAAGTAAGCATTCTGTGGGGGACCGGCCCATGGTCACCTGGGCACCACACAATTGTTGGAAATATGCCCTCCTATCTAATAGGCTGATAACAGCAGAAGCCTGGTTGAGTTTGGCAAGTGAGTTGGGAATGTTTGCTCAGGATGTGCTTCTATCATCTGTCATAATGCTAAGGACACTCTGTAATAACCCGATTACCCAGGATTCCCTCTCCTCTGAGCCAGAGCACTCTCCTGTGTCACAGGATGAAGGAATGCCCAGGAACTGCCTCCTGATGGTGAAATAATATGACCTGGGGTCACGCTTTACCTTTTGATTTTCAAAATGTTCTCCTCTGTTTAAAAAGATGTGTTACAACTTAGCAAATGGTAATAAGTGGTGTGGGAATGACAAATCTTTGTGCTGGGCTGACATAACTGAAAAAAATGCAAACGTAACAGGGAACTTGGGATCCTGCTCAGACTTTTATAATTACCAAAAAAAAAAAAAGGGGGGGACTTAGTAGTTGTTTCCTGTTCTATTTTAAAGATAGCTTTAAAAAGACAAGTAAAAGCTAAATTTAGCAAGTTTTTCAAGTCAGGAGGACCCATTAAGGAAGTGCACAAATGGCCATGTGAGGTGCTGCTGCGGATATTTGCCTCGACAACAAGGAAGTGGCCTTGAGTCTTGGGTCAATACTGTCTCCAGAGTTGTATATAAGGGGCTCCCAGCACAAGGGGCATCAGACCTCCCTCACCTCCTGAATATCTCTCCTCACTTCACTCATATCCTCTCTACTGACATAATGGGGTGCTGTGGCTGTGGTGGCTGCGGTGGTGGCTGTGGTGGCTGCGGTGGTGGCTGTGGTGGCTGCGGTGGTGGCTGCGGTGGCTGCGGTGGCTGTGGTGGCTGCAGATGCTACCGGGTCGGCTGCTGCTCCAACTGCTGTCCCTGCTGCTATGGCTGCTGTGGGGGCTGCTGCAGCGTCCCCGTGGTCTGCTGCTGCCGCCGCTACTGCTGTGGCTGTGGCTCCTGTGGCTGCGGCTCCTGTGGCTGCTGTCAGCACAAATGCTGTTGTCAGCGGAAGTGCTGCTGCCAGAAGCAATGCTGCTGCTAGGCTGCTGGCATCTGTCTTTGGGTAGAGATGCTAAGGACTCTCCTCCACTCTATCTACCTGCTTTACCTGTTGTCACCCGGTATTCTGGGGCTACCTCTTGAGCTGTGGTTTTGCCCCTGGATTTGGATTCCTAGCTTTTCAGCTCTGGATGTTTTCCAATTTCCTATCTGAAATGTTTCAAACCAAATAACAGACAGCCAAAACAAAGACGTGCATGCAGCCTAGCTCCTGAAGAAGAGTCGACATCACCGAGCTCAATCAGACAGGACCATGATTCCCAATGTTCTTTAGCTGTGCATGATTATTTCCTTTCATTTATGTGTTTTTATCTCTTCCCCTTTTCTACCGTGTATTCCCATGTGCCAACAGCTGTTCTTTAAATTTCCTAATAAATTAAATGTGTCATTGAAAGTTTCTGTTTGCCTTTATTTTGTTTTGACCATATGCCACCTCCTTGAAGATCTTAATCTCCCTCATCAAGCCCTTGGTGAGGCAGAGAGAGGCCAAGCCCCTGAGAACAGCTTTCCTGTCCCTGTGGTCTCAGTGCTCCAGTTTCCTATGCAAACAGAACACTTTAAAGCATGGCTTTTATCTGCAATTAGGATTCTATTTCAAGGCAAGACTTTCATTTACAGATAGACAAGTTTTCCTTACTCATTACAAAAAAATCCTGTTTTATTCACAAGGAACCAATTTAAATAAAATTTCAGCAACACACTTACTATGCAGATATGGATGCCTGACTTTGCTTTAGGTTTTCATCCACTGGGGCCATTTGCTCTCTGTTTGGAGGGCAAGTTCCATCCCTGCAGTATACCCCTTTCATTTTTCCCCCTATTAATTCAGCCAGTAATGCACTTTCTTGGAATGTTGGTATTGTTAGTTTAACTTTCCAGCTCCCTAACTACAAAAAAAGTAACACCATCAGGTTGTGCTACAGGAGTCAGCATTGATGGATGTGGAATTTATTTTAGTTCTCTTGGTTCCCTAGTATGAGCCTCGGGTCTCACTGGTTCTTTTCAAGTGCACTGCTGTTTGCTTTTCTGTCTACATTAATTTAACCTTGATTGGGATATTGTTACAGCTTAAAGTTTCTTTCAAATTCATTTCAGATCTTAATAACTTAAACCATGATTCATGTTTTTGTCTATTTCATCCCAAGCCTAAAGGGACTTTGAGTAGTCATCTAATCTGTGCCCTTTTGTCAGACTGTGGTAGCCCATCGCTGATGAAAAAGCCATTAGATGGGTAGGATCTACTTCTTTTATACCGAGAGAGAAACTAGACTTTAGTTAATTCTCTATCTTTTATTTATTTATTTTTCCATGTGAGAGTTGAACCGGCAACCTTGCTGTTAAGAGCGCACACTCTATCCATTGAGCCATCTGAGTGGCAGCTTGGCTCAAGATGCCAAGTTAAGTCCTAGCTGTGAGTGGGTGTAGCCCACCATCGAACAGGCAATCTTGTCATTAGGAGCACATGCTCTCACCAGCTGAGCTATCCTGCCATCTGTTGGCAGCTCAGCGGCAGCTCAGCTTGGGCGCAGAGTCACTGGCACATGTAGGAATCGAACCAGCGACCCTGTTGCTTAGAGCTCATGCTCTTAAGCAAACTCTTAACCAACTGAGCCATTCGGCTGGCCCTAGTTAATTCTCAATTACCATCTTTCACTTTGAAGACACAGGATGAGATATAAATCATATTTTATGATTCAGGCCATGAGTAGTATTTAGGATCTAAATATTTTAGAATAGTCTTTACTCTCTGTTGACAAATGTTCCTTGAGAAACCCCTAGATATAAAGTCAGGTTCGAGCTACTGAGGCCAGTTCAAAGGTAGAACAGATCCTGCCCTGAAGTGTCTTTGGTGGGGTTGGTTATGCTCAATATTTATAATCCAAGGCCAACATGTGATACCTATCATAGATGTTCCCATCAGAAGTGGAAAGATTGCTCTTGGGGTGACCTCATAGCACTGAGTCTTGTGGCTTCTTGTTCTTTGTGGGCTTTTCAGTATATGTTCTCTCATCACATTTGGTTTATTTTGGACCAGAGCCAGAGTGGCAGAGGCTGTTGTCACTGCAAGGTCATGTGAAGGTCAACCATCAATGTCTTTGCAGCAAGTTTCTACATCCCTTTGCCACAACATGTGAGTTTTTCAGGTGGACTAAGTACTGAAAAAGAAGAAGTGGGTCACAGCTAAAAATATTCTAGTAGCTCAATTGACCTCAGCCAATTTTTTTCATTTTTCAATCTGATATGATTCTCACTTAGTTTTCAAATCCTTGCAGGACCTGGCTATAGATTTCCCACAATAAGGAAAACAGACCATGTTTATGCCAATCATTCAGAAAACCTAAAGGAAGACCTAAATTTGCAATCAGATTACAGAGAGAAACCTACAACCATTCACCAGCTGAGGTGAAATGCAAGATGTGTGCACATAGAATGCTCTCCCCGTAGTCTTCAGCCCTCATCACAACACCCTGCCGTGCATAGATTCTATCTGATTTCCTTGTGAATCTCATGGTAGCTTCCTGTAGTGGCAATTGTGTGGACCATGTTCCAGAGGAGGAAGACAGAGCTGAGTACATCAAGGAAAAGCAGGCACCACACTGTACCCACATACCATATCGTGGATACAATAGCAGCACATTTTTTTCATTTAAACATCAAGGACGATTTGTCACACAGATTCGCTTAAGCCACAGCATCTCTTCAGGCCCACAGCTCTGCACGCACACAAACACATGTGCATCATTGACCTTCATCACGGATGACCAAAAGAGTGCATTAGTTTGCTAGGGCTGCCATAATGAAGTGCCACACATGGGGTGGCTTAGACAACAGGGATTTATTTTCTCACAAGTCTGGAGGCTAAAAGTTCAAGATCAGGAGTTGGCAGATTTGGTTTCTTCTGCAGCCTCTGTCCTTGGTTTGAAAATGGCCACCTTCTTTCTTTGTCCTCACATGGTCTTCCCTCTGTATGTGTTTGTAGTCTAATTCCCTCTTCTTATAAGAACACCAGACATATTTGTTTAGGGCCCATCTTAATGACCCTTTTTTAACTTAATTATGTCTTTAAAGATTCAATCTCCAAGTAAAGTCACATTCTGAGGTATTAGGAGTTAGGACGTCATCATATGGATTTTGGGGGATGCAATTCAGCCTATAACAAAAGACTAACAACACATAGAGGTGTCATATGCTTTGTCTTTCATTTATGGGATTTTCTAGTGACCTATGTTCAATATAATGTGCCCTTTGTTTTTTGTTTTTTTTCAATAGCCATTATGGATTTACACTTATCTTCTTTTGCATATCAAGTTGTCATCAGTGTAACTGTAGGAATTGTGTCTCACTGCTCCCCAAAGGACCAAGCATGATGCTTGGCAAATAAATGTTCAGTAACTGTCACTGGTTCACCCTGGTTCCTGGGTCCTTTTTTCACAAATCATTGTCAGCCTGGAGTATGACACCTCAATGAATCCTGACAACCCCATGTCTTCTACTTACACTGACTGAAAACAAGCTCACATTTCTAGTGAGTGGGACAGGGAAAGCAAGAGCCTAAGAAACTTTACATCTTTGTTGCTAGGAGAGGCTGCATGTTTCAGACTGTGCCAATCAACCTTACTTTGTGGGAAAAATTGCCTTGTGGAGTCCCCAGAGAGGAAAAGCTAAGTAAGATAGATGGATGGGGGCATCTCTCCTAACGCCACCTCTCCTCGCTGAGAACAGCCATGTGACAAGAGGTGGTCCTAAGGGTGGAGTCTGTGGGTGGGGGAAGGATGAGTCAGAGGGTGGGGAATCCCAGGGATAAACCCCAGAGGCTGAGAGTAAGGGGTTCTGGCCAGCCAGAGGGCACTAGAGGCTCAGAACTCTTGGAGGAGGAAAAAGTAGAAACAGAGCCAAGTGAGTACCCAAACCTACCCTGTGAGCTCAGAATCTGGGGAGGCTCATCTTATACCTCACTCCTCAAACCCTATCTTCTGAATTCCAAGAAGAAGACCCTTTTTGGGAGTTTTATCTGACATGGTTATTCAACTCATGTTTCCTTTGATTATTTCATTCTACTCGGCCAGTTTCATCTGTGTAAGCATCTATCTTTGTCGAACTCTGCTAAGAGTGGTGATGAGACACCCCAACTGGGCCTTGTGGGATTGGTGCAAGACTATCCTCCTGGGAGACGTTCCCATGGGGGTTGGCTGCCTTTGGTCCCAGGCCCATTGCCCCCTTTCCCTCTTCCTTGTTCTAAACCAGCCATGATGAATGAAGGATCTGGAGTCTACACAGAAAAGGGCCAGGAAGCATTGTGGGAAATTAACAGAATAGGGATCTGCAGACACATTTTATTGTGTCTGTGGACTCCTTCAGAGAATGTTAAGGGGGTGGGATGGAACCTGAACAGAATATGATTATTTTGAATCTAATGCTTATCTTCTCAGGTTACAACTTAAAGCTGATTTTGTAGTTTGGAGGGGCTGATAGGCTTCCATGGTGCCTGCCATAACGAGAGCTTGACTTCGTTGTCTGGCTCTGGGAGAGTTGTGTTGTAGGATACAGATGCTTTGTGAGTGGTGATGGCTGAATGGAAAGCCCACACAGACTACAGAGCGAATGATCAAAGAAATGCGATGAGATGCAAGCCTCCATTTATGTTGTATTTTGCAGTAATTCTCAGCAATTAGGCCATGTCAATCAAGACCAATGTACAGTAGAAGGGGACTCTAGAAGTAGACAGAAGTGACTATCATAAATGATGAACCTCAAAAGTGACATGCTTCTAAGTGATCCTATCACCAGGCAGGGCCTGTACACATATTCACACACTCAGACTTCTGTTGCTAAGACTCTATGAAGGGAGAGAGGTGTGGGGAGACTATAGTTTATGACATTGCAGTGCTAAGATCGAGGATGTGCCTTTAAGTCCTTCACATCTTCATAAACCCACAATGGAGTATTCATTCATTACTCCATCTACACCTATCGCAAACCATTTATCTAGTTTTTGGTTCATTGCTGCCTTTACACATATAATGTCTACCTCCTTGTGAGTCCGAGTATAGGGGCCCCTCAGGGAAAATGTCATTTCAGGGTGGTGGCAACAGGGGCTGTGTACCCTTCTAGTGAACGGCTGTGACCACAGGTCCCGTGCCCCCGCCGATGTCAGGTGGATGCCGAAGTGTGAGAACCAGGCTGGGTTCCCTGTGCAGAGGCCAGAGTAGCCAACAAGGAACTGATACAACATGCGACTAACGAAGAGATTTGATGGTGCATCAAGTCATTTTATTAGGCAATTTAAAACAGCAAATGTAGACAGAGCGACAAAGACTGTCCACGGGCAGAAAACTCCACAACGGCCAAACACAGGAGGGAGTAATTATAAAAGATTGAGCATTACAAATGAAGAGACGATTAGGGTTCCCAGAAGACTTTGACTTCGCTCAGGAACCTTATCATCAATTCTTAGGTGGCACATTTGTTTCACGTTGTGTGGTTTGGGCAAATTTGTGCCGAGTGTGGGCAAAGGGAGATCTCGGAAGGACAAAGTGTGAGGTACAGGAAGCGTGAGGGGGAAAGCTGGTGACAGGGGGGTCAGGGAAAAGAGACAGACGGAATAGTGAGCGACGTCCCACCAGCAGGAGAGAGTGTGGCCTCCCACACAGCTCCTGGGGGAAGAAAGGGCACAGCTGGGCCGGCAGCCTAGCAGCAGCATTGCTTCTGGCAGCAGCACTTCCGCTGACAGCAGCATATGTGCTGACAGCAGCCCTTCCCGCAGCCACAGGAGCCGCAGCCACAGCAGTAGCGGCGGCAGCAGCAAACCACGGGGACGCTGCAGCAGCCCCCACAGCAGCCATAGCAGCAGGGACAGCAGTTGGAGCAGCAGCCGACCCGGTAGCATCTGCAGCCACCGCAGCCACCACCGCAGCCACCGCAGCCACCACCGCAGCCACCACAGCCACCACCGCAGCCACCGCAGCGACCACCGCAGCCACCACAGCCACAGCACCCCATGGTATCAGTAGAGAGGATATGAGTGAAGTGAGGAGAGATATTCAGGAGGTGAGGGAGGTCTGATGCCCCTTGTGCTGGGGGCCCCTTATATACAACCCTGGGGACGGGGAGGGAGTGACCCAGGACACATGACCAGTGGCCACTTCCTTGTTATTGTTTATTTTAGTTTCTATAGGAAAACTTCATGGTCTTCCTGTTTATTTTCTTACTAGACATCTTTAGCCTTTTAAGTCACATGGTTTCAGTAGCCAAAGTTACCTCTGTCTCACTCAGTGGGAATATTTAGCAAAGGACCTATCCCTTTTTGCAAATACAGCCTTCTTGGAGTCAGTGAGTGGGGCATTTCCCTGTTCACTGGTATTTTCCAGCAGCGTCATCTAGTTCCCTTGACATCTCTCCAGGGAACATTCCTAGGGGGCTTTTCAGTAGGAGAAAGGGAACATAGAACCCTCGGTAAAGAAGGTAACTTCCAACATCACTGTTGCCACCATTGGTCTGGTTGTCCCAGATCAAAGGGGCCACATGTTTCTAAACTAGCGGACATTCCTGTTTCTTCTCCCTGTAATAAATGCCCTGGCCGCAGAAGGTGAACTCACCCAGCCAATTGTAAGAAACACCCTCACTGGGGAAGCCTACAGGCTCCAGCTCCATCTTCAGGTTTTGCTTGCCTTCGAATTACTGCCTCGTAATTCTGCCTCCTTGCATGAGTCACGTTTGTAGGACCAGTCTTAACTCTAGAGCTAGTGACAAGGCGACCACGAGCTCAGGTTTCAGTGGCCCTAGGAAGCTCCTCGGTCCCCTTGGGGGACTCTCATCGGAGGACTGACTTCCCCAGCATTAGCTCAGGACTCACGGTGATCATGGGTCTCAGAAGCGTTATAATGAATCTTGGACTTCCTAAAATTTGGTTAGTAGAACACTAGTTCCATAGGATGTTAAAATATATGACACAAAAATGATTCAAATATATTTGAAAAAACAATTCAAATATATTTGAGAAGTCTAAAACTGAAATATAGCTCAATAGGCTTTTTGACTCTAGATCTTCTCAGAGACTTCAATTGATCACGTGTTCTGTGACCCTTGAAGGGTCAAACCTACCAGACACTGAGCTTAATTTCACTGTAAAAAGAACCCCGCTTTTATTCTCTCTTGAGGTGAGAGCTCTCAGGACTGTCCCAAGTTCAGATTTTGATGGTGGATTTAGAAAAGCACATGAACACCCTGAGTGCAGAGAATAGAAAGAAAAAGCAACCTTCGGACACGTTATGCTCTTAAAATGCCTCAGGGACCCCAGCAACACCTGTTGTGTGTTATATATCTATTGATATTCATTGGATCAGATATAAACACTGAGACTTTTAAAAATATTTTTAATGTATTTAAAATAACAATATAAGCTCTTTACATGCTCATGTAAATAACACTTTCGGAGGGAGAGGGAATAACTATATTTTCCAAAAATTTAGTAAGCACAGTGGCATTGTTTTATATTTTCACAAATCTCATTAATGTCTGTCTTAATCAAAGACAGCTGGATTCTCATGTCTGCTTCTGTGTTGAAACTACTGTGCCGTGTTGTTTTGGTTGATGGATGTGAAGAAAATCTTGCCTCACCAGAGACGCAGCCCAAACAAGGAGGATGATCTTACTCCCTCAAGGCCCTCAGGGGTCCTTGAACACTTTGAGGACTGCCAGGGCAGAGATTCAGAACATTTTGGTCCGTGAGAAAACAAACTACTTAAAAATGTTTCCAACTACTGACCTTAGCCTCATCAAGTATAAATCTCTATCCATGGTCAGTATGTGGTAGAATGATGGCTTAATGCCATTTGATGAAATTTCAGTGCTTCTATATATAAAAGCTACCTTGTGCTGCTAGGGTTTCCAATGACGCAGATTTTGTTCCTCCTCGACAATCCTCAGTTGATGGCTCTTGTCTTTAACATAATGCCCCACTCACCACGAAGGCATTAATTGCCTCCAATGATTTGGCTCCAAGTGGCCCTTCCAGCCTAGTCTTCCATGTGGGCCGTACGGTAACCCCGGGCTGAGTGAGAAGGGGTGATGTGGTAAGTAATACTTAATCTTCATGGTACAGGTACTTTGTGCTGAACAGTGTCCTAAGCACTTAGAAATGAGACAAACAACAGCAATGAAACAGGCAAAATTCCCGAAGGAACACAAGATACAAAAAAGAATGGCGACAACAGAGCAAAGGGCCCATCAGGACAAAGGTGGTAAATGCAGGGCATGCCCTAGATTACTCCTTTGACACAGACCCTCTTGTTTTCGTAAGGAAAACTCACCAGCCACACAGCCATGCCTTCCTTGTGTCTGTGCCATTACCTGAAAATGCCCTCTTCCACCATCAAAATGCGACTCGTTCTTAAAGGTGCATTTCAAAGGGTAGTCATGACCAATTACTCCAGTCAGAATAATTTTTCTTTTTTTTTTTTCCATTCTGTTTTGGTTATACCTCCATTACATTATAATAAAGGAAATATATCTTACCATTTTATTTGCCAATTATACATACTTCAGTAAACGTCAGGAAAAAAAGAAAATAGGAATTGAGTGGAAGGGGCATAAATGAAGGGAAGGATGGTTAGCAAATTATACATAAGTTTATACATAATAAAAAGTACTATCGGGCCGACTGAGTGGCTCAGTTGGTTAAGAGCTCCTCAAGAGTGCGAGCTGAGCTCTGAGCAACAGCAGTTCGATGCCCAGCCCGAGCTGAGCTGCCACTGAGCTGCCAACAGGTAGCAGGATGGCTCAGCTAAAAAAAAAAAAAAAAAAAAAAAGTACTGTCAAATCTTTTTAAATATAGAAAAATATGAAGAAACAAAAAATTACCCATACTTTCACTATTTAAATATAATTACCAATACTTTGATAACACAGACATATGCCTATTTAATATAATTTTGGCTTTTTCTGACCATGAAAGCGATACATAGTCATTATAGAAAATTAAACTACACAGAAATACGAAGAGAATAAATATTACCCACAATCACACCTTACTGAAATAACTTCTGTTCACACTGTAATTGTCTTCCACAATTTTGTGTATATCCATATGTATCATTTAAAAACAAAAGTGGGGGGCCGGCCGAGTGGCGCATTGGTTAAGCGCTGGTTTTGGGATGCCAGCGGCCCCGGTTCGGATCCCACATGAGGGCCAGTGACACTGCCCTCTACAGCTAACAACAGCTCCACCTGGAGCTGGGCTGTGCGAGTCCCGGTGATGGTGTAGGCTGCAGCCCCTGCTGCAGTGGGCTGCCATAGGCTACAGTGAGTGGCCCGCAGCCAGCGTGAGCGGCTGGCAGCCAGCGTGAGCTGCCAATAGCCGCGATGAGCGACATCCAGAGGCCAGCGACCGATCTGCCTCATCCGGGAAGAGCACAATGACGATACCAACAGTGAAGCAACATCCTCCGCAACTAAACTGAAGAACAAGAAGACGGCAACTTGTCTGTTCCCCTTCCCTGATTCCCCAACGCTGTTCCCCTCCACCAATTCCCCAATAAAATCTTTAAAAAAATAAAAATAAAAATAAAAAATAAAAAAAATAAAAAATAAAAACAAAAGTGGGGCCAGCTGAGTGGCGCGCTGGTTAAGAACTGGCTTGGGATGCCGGCTCTGAGCTTCAGGGTCCCAGTTCGTATCCCACATATGAGGGACAGTGACACTGCCCTCTACAGCTAAGATGGTGAACAACAGCTCCACCTGGAGCTGGGCTGCTGTGAGTCACTGGGCAACGGCATAGCTGCAGCCCCTGCTGCAGTGGGCTGCCATGGACTAGAGTGAATGGCTAGTAGCCAACATGAGCAGCCGGCAGCCAGTGTGAGCTGCCAAGAGCCTCTGTGAGCGGCCGTCCAGAGGCCGGGACTTATCTGCCTCACCTGAGAAGAACACAGTGATGATACCAACATGGGCCAGCGAAGCAATGTCCTCCACAACGAGACTGAAGAACAAAAAGACAGCAACTTATCTGTTCCCCTTCCCCAATTCCCCAATAAAATCTTTTAAAAAAAAAGTGGGGATTACAGTGTATATCCTCAGTGTTATTTTTTTTTCACTTGCTATGATAAATAAAAAAATCTTCATCCCAAAATATTCCAAACTTCTCCATCCCTCCCTGGACAAGCAGTTCACCAGAACTGCACTAACTCAAGTCCCTCATGGCCTCCAGGCAGCTAAGACAGTGTACACTCTCCAGGCATCTTACAAAATGATTTCTCGGCGTTGGCAAATCTCTTTCTTGACACATTCCATTCTCATTTCTAGGCTTTTATGAGACAAAATTCTGCTTTGCTCTGCCATTCCTCCTCAGTCTACTTTACAAAAAAGGACTCTATTTAGAAGGCTTGATACTTGGAATGTAATCTTGCTGTTGTCTCTTTGGGAAGAGTTCACTTTCTTTATATCTTACCTACTCTTTTGTCATATACTCTAGACTTTATAATGTGGATCTACCTTCCTATAAAACATGGATTTTCTGAAGAAGAATTTCAGCCTCAAATGTTGTCAATAATACTTTCCCAAATATGGGATCATAATTTTGTTCTTTTTTATGGAGAGGTGGGAGATATCACCAGATCTTCTGAGAATTATTTGGATAATAACAGAGCTGGCACTCTACATCCACTAGTGTCTAGACCAACACTGACCAATAGAACTTCCTGCAGTGACAGAAATGTGTTCTCTTCTGAGCTGATTAATATGGCAGCCACTTGCCACATGTGGTTACTGAGTACTTAAAATATGACTAATGAGGCTGAAGAACCAAAGGTTTTACTTTATTTAACTGTGATTAATTTATATTTAGATAGTCCTGTGTGGTGAGTGGCTGCCATATTGGAGAGCACAGCTGCAGACTGACAGCACCTTTTTTTTTTTTTAAGATTTTAATGGGAAATTGGGGGAGGGGAACAGCGTTGGGGAATTGGGGAAGGGGAACAGACAAGTTGCTGTCTTTTTGTTCTTCAGTCTAGTTGCGGAGGACGTTGCTTCACTGGCCCATGTTGGTGTCGTCATTGCGCTCTTCCCAGGTGAGGCAGATCGGTTGCTGGCCTCTGGATGGTTGCTCACCGTGGCTCTTGGCAGCTCACACTGGCTGCTGGCCACTCACACTGGCTGCCGGCCACTCACTGTAGCCTATGGCAGCCCACTGCGGCAGGGGCTGCAGCCTACACCATCGCCGGGGCTTGCACAGCCCAGCTCCAGGTGGAGCTGTTGTTAGCTGCAGAGGGCAGAGTCACTGGCCCCCTTATGTGGGACCCAAACCTGGGCTGCTGGCATCCCAAACCAGCTCTTAACCAATGCGCCACTCAGCCGGCCCTGACAGCACCTTGAAAGGCGAAACCACGCATCATCCTTCTTTGTGTTTTCATCAAATTTTTAATAATTATCTACTCACTGTGTAGCACTTGGGAGAGTAAGATGAATGAGAGATAAAACTGGCCCTAAAGAAGCATATTAAGTCCATCAAACAAGAGACACAGAAGCGAACCATCGTAATGTAATATGAGAAGCCCTATAACAGAAGGCCAAATGGAAAACATACAGAAGATCAATTAATGAAATTCCCAACACCTAGCATAATTTCTGATATATAATACAGTCAGTTCTGCTGTGATACTTATTTTGAAACGGCAAATTTGTTCCAAGGAAGACACTAGGCTAAGTGAAATAAGCCAGACATAGGAAGACAAATGTTGCATGATTTCACTTGCTTGTGGAATCTAAAAAAGTCCAACTCATAGAACCAAAGAGTAGACTGCTGGTTGCCATGGGCTAGGCGGGTGGGGCAAATGGGCAGATGTGGTCACAGGGTACAAAGTTGCAGTTATGTAGGATGAATAACTTCTGGAGACCTAACGCACCGCATGATGACTATAGTTGATAACACTGTATTGTATCATTGAAATTTGCTTAAGAAATTGGACCTTAAATGTTCTCACCACCCACAAAAAAAAACAATAACTATGTGAGGTGACGGATGGATGTATTAATTGATTACGGTAATCATTTCATAATATGCACATACATCAAATCATAACGTTGCACACCTTAAATTATGCAATTTTTATTTGTCAATTACACCTCAATAAATCTGGGAAAAAAATTTCCAAGGGGGTTGATATATTAGGGAACAATTTGAGCACAATGCATATTTTGTATTTGCTTAAGCAGGATTTTGTCCATGAGAAACACCAAATAGATGCAGTAAGCTGCAGTCTGCTACCATGCACACAGTTGTACCCATTTCCCATGAGCAACTACCAGCTCCCTGTGTGCCCTGCGTGTCATGAGCTAAACTCACCCACTCCTGCAGTGACAATGTTCCCTCCTGTTTCAGATACTCCTCCTTCTACCACATGACAATAACACAAGCTGCACCTCTTCTCATGCCCATTTCCACACACAAACTTTTTCAAGGTAAAGTGCCAGATGTATTATAGGATTTATAGATTCTAAAACATGTAACAATGTGTAAAGTTATGCACAATGTTCAAATTTATTATTATTATTACTACTATTATTACTTTTTTCTTTTTTGAGGGCGGTGTCACTGGCCCTCATATGTGGGACCCGAACCGGGGCCGCTGGCTTCCCAGGCCAGCGCTTATTATTTTTTTTAACAAGTCACTGATGAAGTTTTTGAATGCTGCCGCCCAACCCCATAGGCCTGTGATATTTTTGCTGCTGTCAGGCTGGCTGGCAGTGGTTCTGGCAGAGTTCCCTGGGATTGCAAGAGACCATTGGGAAGACTTTCCTCCAGCCTCCGCATTTCTCTTGCTGTGACTTGGAAGTCACTCGTGTGCAGTCAAGGGCTGGAATTGGATACTCTCCTCTCTGTCACATCTCAAAGCAATCATTTCAAAAGACCCTGCTGATGTGAACACAAGAACAACGAAAACAAGAGACAAGCCAGCTGCCGGGGAACAATCCATATGTTGAACAAGGGCCGGCCGAGTGGCGCGATGCTTAAGTGCTGGCTTGGGAAGCCAGTGGCCCCGGTTCGGGTCCCACATATGAGAGCCAGTAACACTGCCCTCAAAAAAAAAAAAAAAAAACTCTTATGTTGAACAAACCAAAAATGGAATCATCATACTAACTTTTGGTTTTTCTGAAATTCTTTCAAACAACTTCAGTGCCTGCACTTCCACTGTACCCATACGTTACATGCCATTTCTACTACATTCTTATGCCCCACAGTGCTGTACTGCTGAAAATTAAATGCATACCAAGAGCGATGTACCACATGACGATGACAAAAAAATTTATTTTTGACCACTATTTATTCTCCTGCTATGAAAGGACTTTTTGTGTTTTGTGAATTTATGTGCGTTAAATAAACCCTTGCTGGGGAGAGTTTCCCGTGCTGTCAGATTCATTTCTGTCACAATTACGGTGGCACTCAGATACATTGGGAGCAGAAACACTGTTCACCATCACAAACAGGTCACAGGGCAGCCTCATTTACCCAGGTGCAACTTCCTTGTCTCACTGTTGTGACACTCATTTGTTTGAGGTCAACGGGAATGTTATTATTTATTCCAAAAATTCCTACATCTTACCTTGGGGCAAAGGAACATGAACCCAATTTGACTTGTTGCCGCTCGAGTGGAACAGCAGGTGTCTTCCCCCAAATGTGCCTAACTCATCCCCGAAAAACATATTCTAAGACTAATGTAATGCAGTTTCAAATCTGCTTTAAACCTTTCCTTTTCTAATCCCAGTTAGAAGTATATGGCCTCCATCACAAAATGCTTATCACAGACAGTGCTTTTGGAAGAGGTCATGACCATGTCAGGCAAGTGGGCATTGGGCGCTCAGGTGGAAATGGCTCTACGCCAGGATGGGTGGAGCTGGATTGAGAGTGGATGTGTATGCAGATGCTATCCAAGTTCATTGACAGCAAGCTAGGGCTACACTTGACGGTTTCAGTCCCAATCTCTTTGTTTTTCCTCTGGCATCATTCTAGAAATGGTGGAAATGTTTTTAATGTTGTGTTTACCAATTTCTGAGAGCAAGTCTCCACCTCATTCCCATGAGAAGAACAAAGTAAATGTGCAAAATGGATCTAAGATGTTGCTCAAGGACCCACCATGCTATTTATTGCCCGGTCATGTGCAAGAGATGAAGATTTTTGAAATCTCTGTATTGATATGGGGATAAGGACTATAACGACTCTTAGCCAAGCCAAGCCAAGCCAAACCAAGAATACACCATGAGTATCTGATTGTTCAGACTAGGGAAGATTTTCTCATTGTAACTAAGAGAATACAAGTCAGACATAGAGAGAGAGGGAACAGCTATATAATTGAAGAATTCAATGACAACACTCAGTAGATTTAGAAATTGGAAAGAAATAGCCTACACCAACTTGATGGCATATCCTACATTTTTAGATACTTAATCATTTGCCTTTAGACAGGAGAACTCCTAAACAGGACAAAGGATGGCCTGCTTTCTTTCTCTAGGTGTACAAAATCCACACCGCCCTGTGCTGGCCCTTCCTAATGTGCTATCCCCCTGGAACTCAACGTCTTCCATGGGTACAACTGTAATTTTCCCTGCCTTCATGTTTCCTCTTGCCCACTAAAGACCCAAGAGTAAAATCTAGGCATCTGATCATCAAAACTCTTTATAGGCCTAACGACAGCCTTTTCCTTGAAATACCCCATAACCCTAACTTCTTTAGCCTTCAGTGGAGTTAGGAATAGACTATATTAGTAGATCTTAAAGTGGGGCCCCTGGGACCAGCAGCATCAGCACCACAAATCCTCAGAGAGTCTGGAGGTGGAGCCCAATAAACTGTGTTTAATAATTTCCCTAGGTGATTCTGATGCACGCTCAAGTCGGAGACCTTTGTGTCACAGTAGGGGAAGAAGCTATTTTCCATTTAGATTGGGGGTGCTATCCCATTATAGCAGAGGCCTAATTAACTATTTCTCATTTTCCAATGAAGACTTTTTAAAAATAGGGAAGATCGGGCCAGCCGAGTGGCGCATTGGTTAAGCGCTGGTTTTGGGATGCCAGCGGCCCCGGTTCGGATCCCACATGAGGGCCAGTGACACTGCCCTCTACGGCTAACAACAGCTCCACCTGGAGGTGGGCTGTGCGAGCCCCGGTGATGGTGTGGGCTGCAGCCCCTGCTGCAGTGGGCTGCCATAGGCTGCAGTGAGTGGCCCGCAGCCAGCGTGAGCGGCTGGCAGCCAAGCGTGAACTGCCAATAGCCGCGATGAGCGACATCCAGAGGCCAGCGACCGATCTGCCTCATCCGGGAAGAGCGCAATGACGATACCAACAGTGAAGCAACATCCTCCGCAACTAAAACTGAAGAACAAGAAGACGGCAACTTGTCCGTTCCCCTTCCCCGATTCCCCAACGCTGTTCCCCTCCACCAATTGCCCAATAAAATCTTTAAAAAAAAAAAAAATAAATAAATAAAAATAGGGAAGATCGCTTTTCACTATCTTGCATTACTCACTTTTCTTATGTTTACCTTGCCTTCAGTATTTTCTTTCCACATATATTTTTTTGAGCTATGAGCCGGTGAAATCTATTATTTTGAAAGCAGCATCTTTTCTCACTAACACTTTGTGATCTTTTAAATTTGCCCAATATAACCCCAAATGCAGCATTCCCTAATAACTACCCTGTACTTCTAGGCTCACATCTCAACACACGCGCGCGCGCACACACACACACACACACACCTCAACAGGTAATTTTCACATAAACAAATAATAACTCAGAAGACAGGTATTCAACTATAATGCCCAGCTTGGGGTTTAGAAATGTGATCATCCCAACAAGACCAAGTGTTGAACGTTCTTTCCATGATGACAGTTAGTTATACAATAGGAAATATAGTGACAGCTCTTGGCTTCCCAGCTGCCGGGCAAGTTAGACCACATGCCAACACCCTTTCCTCCATGATCAGTGTTACCATCCCTGCAAATTACTTACCTTGTAATTGGTTCTTAGACTAAGTGAAGAAAACAGCAGCATGTTCTTACAGCAAGTATATTCAGCATTTCCCAACAAAATATAAAACTCAAAGAGAATAAAATAAATACAGCTTGTATGAAAGATCTTCTAGGCTAGCTGCCTAATTCTAGACACATCGAAAGAGCCAAAAATAGCTAACACAGAGAGCAGTGTGGCCATCTGGACAACAAAAAAAATCCCTTTCCTAGAAACCAGGCTCCCCTCTTGTCCCATACACACAAAGTCCCAATGAATCCCAACCAAACATCACAGATTTCCATGGATACACAGGCGGTCTAACCTTTACCCAGAGGAGGATTCAGGAAAGTCGGGATGGAAATTCTGTTTGAGAAATTGCAGTTCCAGGATAGCAATTATCTTAGTGATTTATATTCACCACAAGGAACAATCTTCCACCTGAGGACAGATTTTAAAAAAATGAAGAAGAGCAAAAAATAAACAACATACTAACAAAAAACATATGGAATCAGATTTAAAACCATACCATTTACAATGGCTCCCCAAAAAATGAAATACGTATGTAGAAACATAACAAAACATGTATAGGATTGTATCAATGCAAGTTACAAAATGCACATGGAAAAAAAAACAACAACAAAAAAAAAAGAAACAAAAAAAAAACAAAATGCACATGGAAGAAATCAAAGACCTAAATAAATAGAGAGACATAAGTACGTGGATTAGAAGACTCACCATAGTAAAGATCCAATTCATCCCAAATTGATCTATAGGTTTAATGCACTTCCAAATTTTCAGCCAGGTGTTTTGTAGACACAGACAAGCTTTTTCTAAAATTTGTATAGAGAAGCACAGGACCTATAATAGCTAAAACAATTTTGAAAAAGAAAAATAAAATGAAAAGAATCACTCTGCCTGATATCCAGGATTATTATACAGATACAGCAATCGAGACAGCATGGAATAAAAAGAGGGACAGAAATGTAGATCAAAAGAACAGAATAGAAAATCCAGAAAAGGACCAACACAAATATGCCCAATTTATTTTTGACAAAGAAGCAAAAGCAATTCAAGGATAACCTTTACAGCAGATGACACTGGAGCAACTCAACATGCACAGGCAAACAAAAATGAGGCTCAACATAAACCTCACAACTTATACAAAAATTAACTTGAAATTGATAACGGACTTGAATGTAAAACATAAAATTATATATCCATAAGCAAAAAACAGGACAAAATCTTTGGGACCTAGGGCTAGGTGAAGAGTTCTCAGACCTGACACCAAAAGCACAAACCATAAAAGCAAAAAATTGATAAATTGGACCTCATCAAAATTAAAAAATGTTGGCTCTGTGGAAGACCTCAAGAAATGAGGAGACTTGTCCTCATACAGCTTTGGAGAAAATTTTTACAAACCACATATCTGGCAAAGGACTTGTATTTAGAATACATAAAGAGCTCTCAAAACTCAACAGTAAGAAAACAAACAACAAATTAGAAAATGGGCAAAAGACATGAACAGACATTTCACTAAAGAGGATTGACAGATGGCAAATAAGCACATGAAAATGTTCAATATCATTAGTCATTAGGGAAATGCAAATTAAAACCACAGCGAGATATCACTACATACCTACCGGAATGGCTGGAATCAAAAATAGTGACAACACCAAAAGCTGGTGACGATGCAAAGAAACTGGGTCACTCATACATTTTTAGTGAGAATGTAAAATAGTATAGCCATTCTGGAAAAATATAAAGCAGTTTCTTAGAGAACAAAATATGTGCTTATAATATACTCATAATTCAGAAGTTGCACTGTTGGACCTTTATTTCGGAGAAATGAAAACTTACGTTCACACAAACTCTATACACAAATGTTTACATCATCTTTACTCACAATAGCTCCAAACAGGAAACAGCTCAGGTGTCCTTTAACAGGCAATTGATTACACAGACTGTGGTACTTCCATCCCTTGAAAATACAACTCAGTCATAAAACAGACACGAACTATTGACACATGCAAAACCTGGGTGACCTCAGTGGAATTATGCTGAGTGAAAAAGCCTGTCTCAAAAGCATACATATTGTATAACCCCATTTATATGACATTTTTGAAATGACAAAAGTACAGAGCTGGAGAATAGACTAGTGGTGACTAGGGGTTAGAGAGGGCGAGGGAAGAGGGTGGGAGTGAATATAAAAGGGGGCATGAGGGGTCCTTGTGATACAGCTGTCTGTATCTTGAATGGTGGTGGTCACACAAATCTACACATGTGAAAAAAATGCATAGAAGTAAATATACACACTGGAATACCTGTCAAACTGGTGAAATCGAGCAGGGCCCGTGTAATGTCAATTTCTCAGCTGTGATGTACTACAGTGACGAGAGGCGTTGCCATTGGGAGAAACTGGATGAAGGCTGTGCAAGACCTCTCAGTATGATTTCTTACAAGTGCATGTGAATCTATAAGTATCTCCACATAAAAAGTTAAAATAATAATAAACTGCAAGAGCCATATCTATGGTTAACGGGGCACCTGGGCTGAGTGAGGGCCCAGATCCCTCCTTTCAGCTTCCCTCTGGCCCCTCCACTTGCTCATTCTCAGCCCTGACTATAAAGAACTATGATTCTTCTGTACTCATATCTCTGTCTGGATTGTCCTACCTTTGCCTCCTATACTTGCATTCCTTTCCTCTTTCACAAATGTCCACTTCCTACAGTGCCAGCGGCCCCTGGGACCAGCCACGGCCCCTTTTTCCTGAACTATTGGTATAATGTCCCCAGTGTCTGTGCTTCACTCTTATTCCCATTCGATTCCGTTTTCCACACTGCAGCTCGCCCATGCCGATGACCCACCAATGGCATCCCTTCACACTTTGGGGTTGTTGTGACCCCTTTGCCAGCCCACAAGGCCCTGCACAGACTGACCCCCACCCCTCAGCAGTCTCACCCATCAGCCATGCTTGTCTCCTTTCCAGTTTTCCAACACATAAAGCTTGTGCCTTGAACACTTTTTCCCTGGCTCTCCTCTGCCTGGAAGCATTTTTCCAAATCTTTGCACAACTGGCTCCTGCTTAACTTTCAGATGTAAAATGAAATCTCACCTCCTCCGAGTGATCCTTCCTGACCACTGCATCTGAAGTCGCCCTTAGGTTATGTTGTTTGTAAACGCCTGCTGTTCGCCTGTCGGTTGGCCCTTACTTACTTTTTTCCCTGTCCCTCCAAGAGTGTTGAATCCTCTCTGCCTACCTACGCACTCGGCGCTACTCCCTGGTGACTGAAATACAGCCCAGCAACTCAGTAAGTGGTAAGTGGCCGCTGAATGCATGAAAGGAAGGACATTCAGAGTCAATTACTCCCCTAACTGTGCTAGCACCTGCCTTTTACATGATCTGACTGGTACGTGGGCAGTCATGCGTGCGGCTGCTTACATTCCCAGGTCCTGTCACAGTGTGAGGCATCAATTAATATTTGATGAATGAATGCCTTCACCCCCCTTTCCAGCAGATGACTCCAGATGGCCACGTCACCAAGAATCCACTTAAAGCCATTTACAAGGCCAGCAAGTCTGGATATTGAACAGTGTCTTACGTGAGGCATGTGGGTCAGACATAGAAGATCTGACCCTTCCTTCCCTCCTCGGTGAAGTAACACTTCAGCTGCCTCATTAGGCTTCTGGCCAAATACATCCTTCACAGAAACTCACCAAACAAAGGCACAAAGCAGCAAACCAAAGGCACGGTGTAGCTTCTAGAATTTGAAATGAAACACGTTTTTTAAAAGGCGCATTATCTAAAACAGCAGGGAAAATCAAGTCCCATAATAACAACACAACAAATTTCATTCAAAATAAAATCAAAATAAAATCAGTAGTTTTCATTAGGGATGCCCAATTACCTCTGGGGTCTCCCAAGCTCCTGGGAGGTCACCAGAGCAGATAAGGGAAACTCAGAAAGCAACATCATCTTCAATGCAGACTTTTTTATTTTTAATGCATGCTATAAGATCTTGATGATACTCTTTTTATTTTATTTTATTTTATTTAAGATTTTATTGGGGAATTGGGGGAGGGGAACAGCGTTGGGGAATCGGGGAAGGGGAACAGACAAGTTGCTGTCTTTTTGTTCTTCAGTTTTAGTTGCGGAGGCTGTTGCTTCACTGTTGGTATTGTCATTGTGCTCTTCCCGGATGAGGCAGATCGGTCGCTGGCCTCTGGATGTCGCTCACCGCGGCTATTGGCAGCTCACGCTTGGCTGCCAGCTGCTCACGCTGACTGCGGGCCACTCACTGTAGCCTATGGCAGCCCACTGCAGCAGGGGCTGCAGCCCACACCATCACCGGGGCTCGCACAGCCCAGCTCCAGGTGGAGCTGTTGTTAGCTGTAGAGGGCAGTGTCACTGGCCCTCATATGTGGGATCCGAACCAGGGCTGCTGGCATTCCAAAACCAGCTCTTAATGGCCTTTGATGATACTCTTTTTAAAAGACATTAAAATGATCCCCCGATTCATCTAGTTTTTGCTGCTATTGTGTTGTTTCTTGTTTTATATATATATATATATATATATATATATATATATATATATATATATATATATATTTAGATACAAGCAAAATTGAGCTAAAAAAAAAAATTGCAGGCCAAATAGTTGGGCAATGAAATCTTTGGAATGAGGTAGCTCACCTGTTTAAACTATGTGGATACTTCATAATACCTTCCATATTAACATCTCACATGGTTCAACAGGCTGGAAATTCAGCCTCCAGCGAGAAGGCATAGCCCCGCCCACAGACCACAGCCGCACTAGCTCAGGGGGCTGGGCCTTTGTTCCGTGCCATCACCAGCCTCTTGATCCTGAGGTCAGATGTGTTGCCAGCAAGACCAAGTCAAGAACAACATGACTCACCCATTCCCTGGAACTCAAGGTCTTCAAAATAGCTTCTGACTATTTTTCAGGGAGGATGTTAGTGGATATTCTTTTCCCTTTGATTTGTTCTGAAACAGAACAAAGAATTCAAAACTCAAAAGCCATCGAAGGGAACATAAAATAGGCGTGTGGGAAACATTTCTCACCCACTAGGAGCCAGTTCTCATCAAACACTTCTCCATGGGAGCCATGAGATATAGGGCTGAACATTTTTACCCAGAAATAACCTGCTCTGTAATCGTCCTGAAGACTGTGGGACTACAGCATGGGAAGCTATAATTGCCACCGGCAGCTCCACGAAGCCTTTGAACTTGAGGCCAGAAAAAAACCCGGCTGTCGTAAGGTTGATGAACTAGGATGGGTCGGGAAGACATGAGATGTGGAAGGTGTACATTGGAAAGTTCAAACAGGTAGCTGAAGGGATAACATATAGCAAAACCTGAAGGGCAAGGGACTAGTATCGCTATTTGTCTTTTTTCTGAATTCAGGAGTTGATGCTTTGGGAATAAGCATCGAATGGGAATGCGGGGACGGTGTGATCTGGTTTCATCCATATCACAGAGCAGCTGTCTGACTGTGATTGAGTCGCTAAGCCTGGTAAGCAGCCATTTCTGCCCTGGTAAACTTTGGGCTCAGACCCTGCCAAGGGACCCTTCTAGCTCTTAAATTCTTCAGTGAGTTCAGTGACAACACAGAATGGTCCGTTTTAACTAAAAAGTATTCCCTAGATATATACTTATTAAGAAAATCACTGATTTGTCTACAGAGGGCAGGAGTTATTTTTATTTGATCTGGATTGAAGATTTCATTGTTATTAACTTAATGTGTAAACTAATGTCTGAAGTGATTTCAGTCTAATTTATTTTCATGATGAGAGGCAAAGCAGACAATGGTAGAATTATAATTCAAATTAATATAAGCATAGAGTCCCAAATTTTATTCTTAAGAAAAATGAGGCCAGGGCCTGCCGAGTGGAGCGTTGGTTAACAGCTGGCTTGGGACGCCACTGGCCCCGGTTCGGATCCCACATAAGAAGACCAGTGACACTGCCCTCTACAGCTAAGATGGTGAACAATAGCTCCACCTGGAGCTGGGCTGTGCGAGCCCCAGTGATGGTGTAGGCTGCAGCCCCTGCTGCAGTGGGCTGCCATGGGCTACAGTGAGTGGCTGGCAGCCAGCATGAGCTGCCAATAGCCGCGGTGAGCGACCATCCAGAGGCTGGCGACCAATCTGCCTCATCCGGGAAGAGCGCAATGACGGTGTCAACATGGGCCAGTGAAGCAACATCCTCCGCAACTAGACTGGAGAACAAAAGGACAGTAACTTGTCTGTTCCCTCCCCCAATTCCCAACGCTGTTCCCCTCCCCCAATTCCCCAATAAAAATCTTAAAAACAAAAATGAGATCAGATCTAAAAGAAATTTAGACTCTGAACAAGTGAAAACTTGAAAATAAAACCCATGATGATGAGACATAATCATAGTCACTACCTACATACATCAATCCAATTTAATTCGAATGACAATCCTGAAAGATCAATATCATAATCCATATTTTACAAATGGAAAAGCTGCCATTCAGGGAAATTAATCTGCCAAAGGTGCAAGGCTTTCTGAGGTGTGGAGCTGGAGGCTGAATCCAGATTTGAGAGATTCTACTGCCCATGCTTTTAGTTACTGCACTGCAAACACCAGCAGTCACGGAACTGACTGCTGCATAACAAGGGCAGATAGTGGGGTGTGATGACTAGATGCCCTCCTTATACTTACAGCAGTAACGACTAGCATTGTTCACTCTTTCTGGATAAGAACCAATTTATCAGGAAATGTTTGAAGAACAAGTAAACTCTTGATCTCAGCAGTGTCAGCTTTCTATTACTTGAAAAGTAGCAGAGAAACGTCAGTATCCACCTCTTTCTCAACTGAGGGCAGGATGGTTTTCATTTGTACCTTGGCTACTCATCCTCTTGCTTTTCTCACTGCCACCTATATCTTCTCTCCCTCTCTCCCCCCATGGCCATATGTGTGTCGAGCCGTACATGACATGGGGAAAGTAGCTGATTCAGTCATTGCAGAAACATCGCATCGGGTTGCTTCACCAGTGTTACCTGGTGTCCTATAAGAAATCTTACAATAATCATGAATAAAGTGCTGGAACATAATCAGCTCTGATGAGGCTGCCCATCCCAAGGTCACTTGAGCAAGTAGATATTTGGTAAGTGGCTGATGGCAAAGGCCACTGCAGGAAGGGGAAGCCATGGCACCACCAGCAGGGTCAGCCACATCATCCCTGGGAAATGAGTCACAAGGACCCAGTTTATCACTTCTGGGAAATGAGTCATGGAGTTCCATTTCGGATGACAAGTATATTTAGTTCACTTGTTTAATTGCTCAAAAAGAAAAAGAAAAAATGAGTGCCTCCCACTTGTTACCACTGATTTAGTGCTGAGGAGTCAGATGAAGCATCTGTAGTCCAGGAGGTGAAATTAGGTATTGAAATAACTTGTCTATGCAGTTCTCCTATTTTTGCATTTTTGAGATATAACTCACACACCATAAAATTTACCTTTTTAAAGTATACAATTCAATGGTTTCTATTATTGGGTTGTCAGAAAAGTCATGATGCATTTTTGCAATGAAAAACAAAAAAGTATGTCATGACTTTTCTGACAACCCAATATATTTATAAAATTCACTAATTTTAGTACATGTTTATCACCTTCCCCCCAAAACAAACAAACAAACAAAAGCCCGGTACACATTAGCGGTCATTTCCTATTCTTCCATCCCTCCAAGCCCTGGAAACCACTCATCTATTTTCTGTCTCCATGGATTTGCCTGTTCAGAACATTCCATATAAATGGAATCATAAACATGTGCTCTTTTATGTCTGGCTTATTTCACTTGGCATAATGTTTTGAAGGTTCATCTGTGCTACAGCATGAATCAGTACCTCATTCCTTTCTACGGTTGAAAATTACTCCACTGTATGGAGAGACCACATTTTGTTTGTCTATTTACCAGTTGATGGGTATTTGGGTTGTTTCCACTTTTTGGCTGTTATGAATAATGCTGCTAGGAACATCCGTGTACAAGTTTTTGCATAGACATGTTTTCATTTCTCTGGGGTAGAAACCTAGTCAAAATGCTGGTAATTCTATGTTGAACTTTTTAGAACTGCTAAACTGTCTTACAAAGCAACTGCATCATTTTAAAATGTCACCAGCAACATATGAAGGTTCCAATTTCCCCATATCCTCCATAACACTTGTCACTGTTCATATTGTTGATTACAGCTATCTCAGTAGGTATAAAATTGTCCTTTACTTCTCTTCTGTACTTCAAAACTTCATCCTAGGCAGAAGAGATCATGGCACTGCCATTGTCTGGGCTTTTGATATAAGCTTCATATCCTGGATTTCCAAATTTCCATGAGAATTATGATAGTATCTAATCGACACAGAACTTTCTCTCTAGTATTATTCATAACTTTCACCCAAATTTCAAAACTTTTATCAACCTTAAATATTTATACATAAAAACTAAACCACAGAAATGCCTGAGAATATACAGGTGAATATTCATGTAATATTGGTTTGGTTAAGAATTTAGGGCCGGCCGAGTGGCGCGGTGGTGAAGAGCTGGCTTGGGACGCCAGCGGCCCTGGTTCGGGTCCCACATATAAGGGCCAGTGACACTGCCCTCAAAAAAGAAAAAAAGCAAGAATTTAAGGGGCGGCCAGGTGGCTCAGTTGGTTAGAAAGCAAGCTCTGAGCAACAGGGTTCAATTCCCACATGGGCCAGTGAATTGCGCCCTCCACAACTAGATTAAAGACAATGACTTGAGCTGCCACTGAGCTGCCAATGAGTGGCTGGATGGCTCAGCTGGTTAGAGCACGTGCTCTTAACAAGTTTGCCAGTTTGACTCCTGCATGGCATGGTGGACTGCACCTCATCCCCAACTAGATTGAAAATGGGGGGCTGGACTTGGAGCTGAGCGGCGCTCTTCACAACTAAGACTGAAGGACAACAACTTGACTTGGAACTAATGGGTCCTGGGAAAAACATACTGTTCCCCAATAAAAGTTAAAAAAAAAAAGAATTTAAGCATGAATTCAAAGTTAGAAATTATAAAAATTGATAGATTTGACTTTATAAAAACATAGAACTCGATACATGAAAGCAAAATAGGAGAAATATTTGCAAAATATAAAATCACAAGAGTGGTTTTACTTAATATCAATATACAAAAAGATCTAACAAAACAATTTTTAAAAGATGAGCATTCTTGTAAAGGGGTAAATCTCATGAAAGAGTAATTCACAAAGCATGAAAAGATGATCAACCTTACTAATATTCCAAAAAACAAAAAATGAAATATTAAATGTTAGAAAATAGCTGACCTACAAAATTGACAAATTGATCAACTTGACAAATAACCAGTGCTGTCAATATTCCAGAGGAATAAACACTTAAAAACTTGTGGGAATTCTAAGTTGGGAAAGTTTTTGGAGAACTTTGATATGACAAGTTAAAGTTTTGCATACCCTTTGGCCCAGAAATATCCATTCTAGGGGTTAACTGATGGAACTACAGTTGGTTCATGATTAGAGAGCATGCAACAACCTAAAGGTTTGACTAGAGCAGGGTGGGCACACCACGGCTGGAGGGTCTGGTTTTGTGAGGTTTCCTTGGGACAGCGAATTCACTCATTTGAATACAGCTCACAGCTGCTTTGCTCCACTAAGGTGGTATCCAGTAGCCAGGACAGAGAGCACATGGCCTGCAAGGTCTAAAATAATTACCATCGGGCCATTTAAGGTTTGCACACCCCTAATCTATAAGATTAGTGAAGAAATTTATAGTCTGACCAAAAAGACAGATATCGCAGCCATGAAAAATGACTTTATACACCATTTAATGATGGAGAAAGGTACTTATCAATTGTTAAAATGTATAAGCAGACAATATAACACTTGCATAAATTGTATGCAAAGCAGACAATATAACACTTGCATAAATTGTATGCAAAAATATATACAGTTGGAGAAAGTTCTACACCTGGATGTTGATTAATACTAATGATCTCAAGCAATGGGGTCACTTTTGAGGGAGGGGGAGGGAGTGGCTCTCTTTAAAAGTTTTCTCCAACAAACATACTTTACTTTTCTGCAAAGGAAAAACAACCGATCTGTGAAGTGACTGCTTTTAATGTTTCTGAGGGAAATAGTTAGGGCACAAGAAAAGCAGTTTGAAACACCATTTCTTTATAGGAGCAACTACCCCTCTTCAGCCAGTCTCCAGGGGCTGGGCCATACCTCAGCCCCTGGGGTGTGTGACTGCACGTATCAGAGTGGTCTAAGCCATCACTCTTCTGAGCCCAGAGCTCCACTGTGGACTGGCCTGGTTCAACCAGTGCCACCAAGAAATGCTGCAGTGTCCTGAGCTGTCCTGTTGTCCCCTACAGAGCTTCCTTCTTTTTTCCAGTGATGGCTTCACCGCGATGGTGACGCCTGTGCTCTCCAAGTTCACATTGCCCACAGCACCCTGCTGGGGCCAGTCCTGCCTCCTTCACACACACTTTAGCCTTGCAGCAGTCCCTCAGTGCCTTTACGGGTTAAGAGGTCCATACTGGCACATTTCTTCACTCGCTCCTTTTTAAATGAATGAGATACCCTCTGCACTGACTCCTCTATTTCCTAGGAACATATTCAAAGCTGAACATGCTTAATGCAAATGAGCTTTTACATTTTACAAATGTGCTCTTGATGAGTTTTTTTTTATCTTTTGAAGATTCTCTAGAGCAATTTTAGGATAACAAATTAACTTCTATAAATATTTTTTAAAGCTAGATACCAGAATTATTTATGTAACCTAGAGAGGACCTAAATCAGTGCTTCTTGATCTTGAATATGTATACCAATCACCTGGGTTTGTTCAAATGCAGATTCTGATTATTATGACTTAGGGACAAGAATTTGCATGGCTAACAAGCTCATAGGCTATGTCCAGGCTATAGACCCTCAGAATACATGTTGTGAGTAGCAAATGACCATAATAATCATCTTTAATACAATAGGTGCAATATATGCTGTAGAGAATTCCAAACTATTCTTATTTTGCACAAACTAAAGAATTATTATCAATTCTTACACTGCTTTCCATGTTCTTCATGCCCTATAGGAGCCTGGAAGTATTTGGAACAAGTACTCTTACACACACACACACACACACACACACACACACACACTTTAATCAAATGCTCTCAGGGGAAAGCATGCCCTACAATGCACGGGCTCCTCCCTGAAGGCGGTTACTCCTTTGCGTTGGCATCAGGTGGGACTGAGGTCTCTCCTCTCCAGAGGCCCCTTCCCTGCCCTTCATCTGCTCCAATATGATCAGTTCAGGTGTGGGAGATTCAGAGGTGTCATCTGAAACCGGCGCCCACACACAGAGGGCAGGGAGAAACCGAAGTTAGAGGAAGAGCAGTCCAGAGGGTACGTGGCAGGTGTAATAAGCAAGGGAACTTACATACGAGGCCTGTTGGGCGGACGCCACAATGAGTCATTTTCTGCACTCACCTTCCAAATCTTCAAGTTCACATACAGGCCCTAACGCGTTTACATACCAGCCCAGAGTCTCATCAAACCATTACTAGTATCTCAAGCCTGTGGACAGTGTCTAGGGGTGAAAGCAAGGTGAGTGCACGTTCCCAGCACAGGGCAGGAAGTGGGGAGCCTCTCATTACCTGGTCCGGCGCCAAACCCGTCAGTCTTGACCAGCAGGTCCTTCAGGGCATCGTGGCGGAGTGGCGCTGAGCAGCTGGGGCAGAGCTGGCTTCAGGGCTCGGTGCTGCCACCTGCTCTACTTGAGCAAGCCTTCCGCCACCTCTAAGCCTGCTTTGTCTGGTAAAATAGAATCGTTCCTACATGTAAGGTTCTGAGGATTATAGGAACTGTTTAAAAATCATTTAGCAAAATGGCACCAAATTAACACCCACTAAATGGATGCTACCATGACAAGAACATACACCATTTAGTCTAATCTTGTTTACATGGGCAGTTCTCAAACATTACTTTAAACGTCAAAATTGTTCGGCATTTTTAAAAGTATTATTTCTAAACAAGAGAAACTCAAAATATTGGAAGTCTTTAAATGGCCTCCTATGATTTATTTGCAAGTTTCTCTAAAATTCCCACAGGTTAGGATTTAAACGTATTATCTGGACAGCCGGGCAATTCCTCTCTTCTTTGAGAGATCTACCCACATATACTTAGTAATTAAAAAGAACAATAAGGCTTGAAAGGAACTGTACTATTCTAAAAATCATAACACATTCTATAAATGTACAATATTCTTCTGTGATAACTTTATGGAAATTTGGTCCAAATGGTTATTTATAACCATTAACATTTCAAATGTTTAACATTCTTCTAGCATGCCACTGAATTTCAGTTCCTTCATTAAAATCTTTCTTACAAACCTTAAAACTTGGAATAGTTACCTAGATTTGAAATCCCATTACAGATTAAGTTATTCAGTCTAAAAGTTAAGTGACACTATTAGCAAACAGAAAAGTCTTTGAGCCTCTGTAATCCTCAAACAATATAGAATGTGATGAATAAAAATATAAATCTAGGTGATCCAAATGGTATTTTAAAAGTAACTTCTAAAACAATTCATAAGTGAGAAAAACACAACTAGTAAAACACTGGGGAAATCAACCTCAGCAGTAATCAAAGAAAGGGAAGATGAGGCATTATTTCATATCATTTAAATCAGCACTCATTAGAAAGAATTCCCTCTGGCAACTGGAGATTGAAGTAAAAATGGCCCACATGCCTTTTTGGTATTTTAAAATTAAAACAATCCCTTGAGTAGCAATTTAGTTGAGGACAAATGTTAATACTTATAAACCAACAGTGTGACATTTATTTATTTATTTATTTATTTATTTATTTATTTATTTATTTATTTAATTTTGAGGGCAGTGTCACTGGCCCTCATATGTGGGACCCGAACCGGGGCCGCTGGCATCTCAAGCCAGCGCTTAACCACCGCGCCACTCAGCTGGCCCTACAGTGTGATTTTATAAGAATTTATTCCAAGACATAATACAAATGAAAGGTTATACACAGCAAGACATTCAATTAACATTAAATGGTGAAAAAAATGGGCCATGAAAAGTACAGAACAATACAGAAAATGTTTGAGATGTACACTGTTCACTCTGCAAGTCCATTTCTAAGACATGACGCCAAAACATAGGTGTGCAAATGTATGGGCAACATTTCTGATGCTGAAAAATTAGAAAGAACTCAATGTTCATCATAGGCATGAAAACCCCACATAGTGAAACGTCGCTGGAAGAGAATGCAGGTCTGTACTTAAAAAAGAAACCTGTGATACAGTGAGGAAACGGTTACAAAACAGTAAACAGAGCAGGACGGCACTCTGTAAGAGGTCTATTTCCTCATACAAGGAACAGAATCCAGACTTACAGTATACTTGCACAGGGTTAGTTAACAAAATAATTTTCTGTATTTTCATTCTTTCCAATAGGCAAATCACAATCAGAAAAAATATTTCCAGTTTGGAAGAAAACTCATGTGTGGGTCAAGTACAGTATTAACTGGCTATAATCACAACACAAAATTTCCCATGGGCATGAAGCAAATATGGAGGGCAAAAAAACAAAATTGGATCATTTTGGATAGCAAGGATGTGTTTTTTTAACTTCCATTAATGAAACAGGTTATTTTTTAAACCCACACTCTTATTAAAACTGCTGGAACCAGGAGCTTCAAAGTAGTAATATTAATATAAAGGAGAGAATGAATTTTAAAGTTAGACAGAATTCTACTCCTGCCTCTTTAGCTGTATAATCCCGGCCAAGTAAATACCTAAATGTCAATTTTCCTGTGACAAGTGCTGCCTGGAAGCACTTATTGTAGCCATTAAATGACATCAATTATATGAAATGCACACAAAGCTGGTAATTACTAGTGACCACAATATTATTAAACTATATGCTGACAGCTGGTATTTCTATCTCCATATATTTATGGAGATATTTCTTATCTTCATATATTTAACCTAACAGCTATTATTCTGAAATGGTTAATTTCAATTCCCTAAACTAATCACTCTCTAATTTAAACATGTATTCCAAATGGCTGATGGGTCGCATTTTACCATTCGTAAGAGAGCTTATTTTAAAATTGGGTAGCTGGAAGCACCTAACTTACCTGCCCAAATGCCAGGTAATGGCTGACCTGGAGAATGGAACACCGCGCTCTGGATTCTGGTTGTTAATCTTCACAGCCCCAATCCTGATGTTTGGTAAAAGGCATTAGTGTACCATTTAAGAAAAAAAATGGATAAAACAAATTTGTATCTTTTCTCATTAAATAAGAGAGACTAAAATAGTTTACCTGGGGGGGGGGGGTGAGGGAATGATGGTGGTGTAAATAGCGATTCTAAGAAAAGTAAATTTTCTTTCTTGGTTCTGGTGATGGTTAATGAAAATAATTTAAACAAGAAAAATGTATACAACAGCTGGGATGGACACACAACAAATGACCGCATTAGAGATGTGAAGAGCTGGGGCACAGTTCACTATCTTTTGAATTTCTATAGGTCATAGAGTAGGTAAAAATCCAAATACTGTCTTAAAACCAAGCCAGACCAATATGTATTTAAAAAAAAAATTGTCATCTTTTGGGGCGGGAGGGGAGGGGGGAACCAACATTGGAAGTTCAGTAATAAACATATGTTTAAAAAAATAAAGATTTTGTAATTTAAAAAGCAGGAAAAAAGTGACAAAAGCAGTTCTTGTATACTTAATGGGAACAGGAAAGGTTAAGCTGAAAGTAGACACCTAAGCTGCTTTATAGGTGTAATGTGAATGACAAAAGGTTATTCTTCCAATATCCCAGATGTCTTAAGTGACAATTAAAGAAGCTATTCTCAAATGGTATACAAATTCACGTGCCTTTTATTCTGAAAAATCTCTTCCAACAATATTTCATGAAGAACAAGAAATTAACCAAACTTACAAGTCTTTATAGTAAAGGACTTCAGAAATGAATACTGAAATCAGCCTTGAAGTTTCTGTCCAATACCTAAAACCATGTCCTGTATTAAGACAGGTCTTCACAAATCTTGGCAAGTTAACTTCCAAGACCTACACTGCTGACTACAAGGCCTGGTTCTCTCCTTCGGACTTCTCAATAGGTTCTCTGGATCCCTATTTCTAGGCTTAACGTGCAAAGGTCCTTTTTGAGTCAATCATGGCGGCTGGCATTATTCCTCACCAACAAGCTATGCTAGGAAGCAAATCCTGTCCTTGACTAATCATGGTAATTACGTTAAATTCTCTGGACTCGCATCTTGTCAAGAATGAGAATCAGAACTTTTGGTGATTACCCAAATCTAAGGCAAAGGGAGCTAGTTTTTAAGAAATAATAAAAAGGGGCCAGCCGAGTGGCGCTGGGGCTTCCCAGGTTCGGTCCCACATGTGAGGGCCAGTGACACTGCCCTCAAAAAAAAAAAAAAATAATAAAACAAGTGGCTATGCCTAGATTTTGCCATAGTAAACTTTTCTTTTAAAAATAAGGTGTACTCTAAGCTCATGTATTAGATAAGGCACAATACTAACAAGCAGTAATCGAAAATAGTCCCAAACTGTACTTTTAGAAACTCCAAGTCATGGGTGGGGACAATGAAAAACCGAAGGTGTAAAAGAGATGTGAACTTGCACAATCTTTTAATGAACTGTCTTCTTGGTTCAATTAAAACGAACAGGATTTTTTCACATTTTTAAGGTAGTCAATTTGAGAATTTCTTTTTCCTTCCTCAAATGGAAGAATGTCCTAAGTAGAAGCACAAGATCACACACAGCTGGTGAGCCTCAAAATAGAATGTCTATTTTATTGAGCTTCCAGTCAGGCAGAATTAAGAGTAATCTTCATATACGCATAAAGATATTCTCATTGTCACAGTTTTTAGTAATCTATAAAACAAATGTTCTTCAAAATGAACAGCCATATTATGAAATCTTGGAGCCATTAAAATAATTGGGGTGGGATGGGATAATATAGAAAGATAACCAAGTTTAAAAGGAACCAATTTTCTAAAGTGTACACCTGAAATAAAGGACAGTGAGAAGCATATATGTGTATAGAGATACGTAAGATGAATGATAACATTTCTGAAATGAAAGGCTAACCATGAACACAAGAAACTATATTCCTCTGGGGTATGGGAACAAAGTCACAGAAGGGAGAGACACTTTTTCAGTTTATTGTGTATCGCATGATTTTTAAAAATTATAAGCATGGATTATTTTATAACATTATAAAAACCTTTCAAGTCTTTAAAAAACCTGATTGTACCCACAGCTGTAGAGCCTCAGCTTACAATCCTTTGCTGCCTTTTACTTAAGGGTCCTTTAGTCAAAATTAGAAGGCTCCTCGGTGTTTGCTTCCTCAGTCTCTCTGCTCGACTGAGGGAAAATGTTTGACAATTCAGTTTAAATCTTACTCTCATTGCTTAAGCTGTAACTTAGGTAACATCTAGATTCCAGAGAACCAATTAGAAAACCAATGGGCATTTTAATCACCAACTGAAATATTTTATCCAGACTCACCTTCCCTTTACAAGAAAAGCCTGAATCACAACATCCTGTTGTCACTCTTCAGCCCTGAGTTGGACATGGTTTCAAAAATATATTTAAATGTGTTGAATTCTTAACCATTGGCATAAAATAAGCAGAATACACACAGAAGTTATAAGGTTTGAAAGAAAACCCATTCTTGGCAATAGTCTCCACTGGAAAATATAAATTCAAATCTTACAGGGCTGACTCCAAAATCAGAGAAAGAGGGGGCTAACAGCCCTTTTCTGTCTCCTCAAGGTTTTCCAATTCAAAGGCCTTAAATTCACTGTATGTTTGAGGCTAATAAGAAAGTTGGATGGGCCAGCCGAGTGGCGCATTGGTTAAGAGCTGGTTTTGGGATGCCAGCGGCCCCGGTTCGGACCCCACATATGAGGGCCAGTGATACTGTCCTCTGCAGCTTACAACAGCTCCACCTGAAGCTGGGCTGTGTGAGCCCCTGCTGCAGTGGGCTGCTATAATAGGCTACAGTGAGTGGCCGGCAGTCAGGGTGAGCGGCCGGCAGTCAGCGTGAGCTGCCAATAGCCGCAGTGAGCGACCATCCAGAGGCTGGCGACCGAGCTGCTTTATCCGGGAAGGGCGCAATGATGATACCAGCATGGGCCAGTGAAGCAATGTCCTCCGCAATTAGACTGAAGAACAAAAAGACAGCAACTTGTCTGTTCCCCTTCCCCGATTCCCCAACGCTGTTCCACTCCCCCAATTCCCCAATAAAATCAAAAACAAAAAAAAGTTGGAAGTGGTAGGTATGCAAGTAGCCATCTTCAGAGCACATGCTCCCTTTAACACTATTCAAAATCCATGTTTTGAAAACACAGTGCTGGTCAAACAAAACAACTGCAAACAGAATTCAAAGCCCATACCATGATATACAACCCTCCATTAGCATTTCAAAACCAGGATTCCCAGTGTGTGGGTCATTCTAGATTCAACGCCTCAGTACCCAGTGCACATCGAGAAATGAATTAGTGCCCAAACCTTTAACTACCATAAAACAAAAGGCTCTTCAGATATTGGACACAATCGCCAAATAGCCCGCCCATGAATTCTCGGCGCTGCACCGAGGGCTGCTGGCGGGTCACCTCTTTCGAACTCCAAGTTTATTATCAGATTGGTAGGTGACATCAACCATGGTGAGTGTTTACACCACAGATACCAGTTAACATTACAAAATAGGGCACTTTTTCATGATAAAAAGTTGTCAAGCACTCACCAGCAAAACACTCAATTACATCCTGGTCATATATTCATTTGTCCAAATACACCACATAATTTTAATTAATGGCATTATAATGTTTTAAAATATACACAGAAAACCTTAACTAATGAAGATGAATTCAATACAGTATGCTAATATACCTTTTAATAACAGCATCTTTGAAAAAGTAAATTTTGAAACTGTCTAGAGTACTAACTAGATCAAGCTGGAATGTTTCACAAAATAGTCACTGTGATACCTCAGATGTCTCTAGTTTAAAACCAGCTCCATTAATTACCCCATTAGTTTATTTGTAGCTTAAATAAACCCCCTAAAGAATAAACTATGTTGACTTCATCAAATTATAAATGGAACCCAAATTAAGTGATTAAGTTTTATTAGGTATACAGGATATACAAACTGTCTTGGAATTTCAAGATTTTTAAAACAAATCTATCAACAATACTTGCTCCCCAGAGCAAAAGCTCTGTCCCTAGCTTAACCTCTCTGCCTTGCTTCTTTCATCCTGAAAGTATGAGCCCACTTTAATAGCCGTATGAGATTATACATGAAAAGCACTTAGCAAGTTTGATACATGGAAAGGGCTTAATAAACCACACCCCGTAAAACCACATGACTCTGTAGCCATTACTTTTTAAAAACAAGGATCTTCATAATGGTTCCTTAGAGATTCATCTTCCAACATGTCTGAGAGTGCAAGTGGAGGCTGAAGACGAGGCGAGTCCTTCTGGACAGGAGTTGGGCACAGGAGCACAAACTCAGGGAAAGGGGATGTCAAGAGTGTGGTGACTACGTATCTCAAAATACGTCTTCAAAAGAATGTCAAAACATTTTCAGCGAGAAGCAATTAGCAAGTGTTCTCTTTAAAAATGAACCAAGTGTAAAAAGCCTTTGGGGAAAACACCATCCTTTAATTGCACTAGCTGACTTCCTGGAAGGTAGTGACTTTTGTTAGAGGAATACACTTTTCATTAAAAATATACGTATGTGCGATATATATGTGCTTTACTTTAGTAAGGTGTGCTGTTAAAATTTTAAAATAGCTATGATAGTGCCCCCCCAAAACAATTACACAATTTCCATAATAGTACATGATTCAAAAATACCAATAACCATGAATCAGAACTTGTAATATCCTTTGTAAAGGAAATATTCACCAATTTCCATTATTATCAAAATACAATCAAATAAAAATAGAAGAAAAATTCAGAAAACAATGTTAATGTTGGCAATTTCCACTGGAATTTCCATTTTTCCCACCCAGCAAACAAAACCATTTAGAAGTCCAGGGAGCAGTAAGTTTACCTTACAACTAAACACTGTCGTTCCAGGAACATCCAAACTGAAGGTGGAGTGCAGTGGTTCTCGGCGGGTCTGAGGACCCTTGATCCCCCAACCCAAGGCCAACACTACCCTTCACACTACTACTAAAACGTGTTATTTGTTTCACTCCTGACGTCACAAGTGCAGTGTTTTCCCAGCTTTACCTGCCACGCGATGTCAAAAGACTCGCTATGAAGACCCAACCGCTTTTTTTGAGCCAGGTATTAAAGAGATGTGTAAAATGTAAAACAATTCCCTTCTCACTGTTTTTGGTAACACTTATATTTATCGAAAATGGTATTTGTTAACATGTTATGTGTTTATTATGGTTATATTTAAATAAACATGGTTTTTAAATGACTCCGTATTAATTCCTAATACAGTAAATTCTGACCAATGCCAGCACAATAAACAAAAGCTTTTGGGGATCTTCAATGATTTTTAAGAGCTATGCTCCCAAGACCAAAATGTTCCAAAACCTTTGGTGCTGTGGAAACAGCCAGTTACTCTCTCCGTTTTGCCAATTTATAGGCAACTGCAGCAGAGTGTGTTGAGGGCGGGGCAACTCAGGTTCTTCTAATTCACAGAAGGCATTATTTTAAGAAAGTGATTATGTAATCTCTATTTTCACAAAAATGAAAGTAAAATATGCCTTTAAACTTTATCAACACAGTTCACCACCCTAAAAGAAAATGTTCTTTCCTGAGTAAAGATGAAGCAGGAGAGATGATCTGATTCAACCAGAAAGCCAGGAAACACGAAGGTTTTCAGTCTTGTCACCTTCGAGAATTTCCTCTTCTTGAGTGCCCAACACAGTTCTGATGGTCCATACACAACCAGAAGCACATCTAATAGGAAAGTCTAACAGAAGTTGATTTCAACCCAGCTAGACCACTTCTTAAACTAAGTATTGTGATTTTAGAAGCATTCATTTCAACTCAGTAAGTTCCCATTTAATTACAAACTTCAAAATTAAGCCAGAAAAAAATAGTCTTTAGAATTATTTTAATAACAACTGTTTAATTTACTTATTTCTTAAATGGAAAGCCTGGTAGGTTATTGGGGTAATGGCCTACAATTATATATTATAACTCTGTACATATGAATGGTTTGGGACCCAATACAATCTAAAACATAGAAATTCAAGGACATTTCTTAAGTTTTCCTTCCATGTAAAAGGGGTTGGAGGGAGACCCCAAAAATGTAGAGACATTTCAAGTATACACCAACACACACCAAGACCTTTGCAGCATTCATTTAATTCTAAAGAGGCATACTGCTCAGAAAAGGGGCAGCAATTTCCCAGTCTTCTTGCTTATCAAAATGGTTCAGATACACCACACATTCAGCTAGATATGCAAGGACAGCAATGCTTTTAACAAGTCTAAAATGCTACATAGATTTTAATACAGTATAACTCATGTAGTCACCACTGAAAAAGGTATTCAACATGAATAAAATGTTTGAGGAAACTGATGTTCACCTCTTTTAATACCAAAGCTTTTTAAAAAATTCCTAATTGTTATAAGATACAACTTGACAAACATGTATTACATACTTGTATATATAATCTCCCCTGTTCTTGATGACACAGAGTCACAGTAATAGACAGTTATCAGAGGCTGATGTAATACGTGGTGTCCTCTAGGATGGGCGGGCTGTCCCTACACTAAAAAGGTCTTTGAAAGCAAAAGCTCTTCAGAGTTTTTTCTATCTCCTTCCTTTCCAGCCACCACTTCTGAACTGCTAATAGGATATGGGGCTGGAAAATCAAATAATCAGTATAGATTTTGTGACTAATGTGAGATGCTCAAAGGCATTTAAAAAGGAAAAAAAAATATTCCAAGTTTCTCAGTTATGTTCTGTTTTGATGAGATGGCCAGATTATCTCTGGATGAATGAGGCATTACTATACATAAACATTTAAACAAGTTCATTTGAACATTAACAAAAAGATATAACTAAACATTAGTATCATTGTCTCTTTAAACAAAGTATTCTATAACTTTAAGGTAATACTGGGCTCCAGTTTCTTTGCCCCCAGAAACGAACATAAACAAATGTCCTATTAATATTATCAGTTTGTCCAAAGGGGGGGGGGGAAACTGAGGTGCAATCATGTCACAGTTAATGCATGTCTGCTTCCAATACATTCAAAGACAATATTTTAAAATCAATATTTAAAATAGGCCTTTTGCAGTCTGAGAGTTCAAGATACTTTTAAAAATTTGTAAATACACATACATGCAAATTCTTCATATATACAAATTTCACAAAATTAAGAAGTTGCAAAGAAATTAGAAGGATTACGGTGAATCTGACAAGCTACATTTAAAATGCTTTACCACTGACATATTCCTGAATATAGCAGTCATAGTAGTTTTAATACATTTTCTACATGGCCTTTTTATAAAATTTTCTCTTTTAGACATAAAAGTTAGTCACTAGAAGTCTTCTGAAATTCTAATTTAAGAATTCGAGATGTTCTCAATTCACTACTCATATTTAAGGCCACTTTGGTAAAGGCATTGCAGCAAGAACACAAAAACAGTCGTATATTTTCTAATATTTATTTTTTCACCTGCAAACTGTAGCAAAACATGATCAGCTTTATTATGCAGACAGGTAACCTTCTACATTTTTGAAGAATTTCGGCATGTATAAATAGAAGAGCTCTTTAGAAAAGAAAAATTCAAGAACAAATAAAACCTTCCAATTTGGCTTTGTGACTTTCCAGTAGCAATGGTTAAAATGATTTTAGGTCATTCATTCCAGGATATATGACAGCACCTTAAAAGTGGCTGATCTATTTCCCCAGTAACATTTTTCACATAACAATGTGTTAAAAGTTACAAATACTGATATGCACAAATAGCTAATTTCTAAGAAAAATATGTACAGTACTGCAGCATAATGAATGTGGTATCTGCAATAACTTAATATTAGCCAATTTTAATATACATGATACCGCTACCTTTTTCTGCCAATTCACAGGTTAAAGTTGTTACTGGAGCCCTCTGTTTTGCACATATTACCTGGTGTTTAATACACAATGCAGGCTTTTTAAAGACTTCTCTTGTGTTTAAAGCTAAGATCAGTGAAACAAGACAACAGTGCAAGAGGCGAAGAGATGTAATGTGACCGTGTAAAAGTCCGTTCCAGTAAAACGTCTATATAAGGCTATAAGAAAGGATTGGTTGATGAGCTTCCTGTTGGAAATTGTCCTGTTGGTGCACCAGTCTAAAGGAAAACATAGGACAAAATATAAATAAATAAACAAATAATAGTGGTATGTGTGGAAAAGATAAAAATATTAAGCAGTATTTAGATTAGGATTGTTGGCAATCAAATTCATTCATAATTATTAGCAACATACTATATAATAAAACTACTGAGTGTCAGGCAGTGTGTGTGCCTTTCATGTTCATTATTTCACATAATCCTCAAAATAGACTCTAGAAAGGACTTGGCCTTTAAAAAGTGCATTTATGATAAAACCAAATCTGAATCCAAGACTGCTTTTCACAGTGTTCTAAGTCGATAGCCTCTCAGAGTATTACTTTGACGAGAGCAAACAACTTTCATGTTACAAAATAACTTATTTACTGTCAATGCTTCGATTTGCAGCTGATTAATGTGGTTTCTTTTTTAAGTCAAGAAAGAATCATGCATAATGGCTGCCTCAATTAGCACAATCTTACAATGTCTTAGCAGAATACCAAACAGCATCTAGGAGGAGTCACATCCTGTTTTTCCTAATTGGAAAATAACACACATCTTATAAAGTGCTTAAAATCGCATCTCACTCACCATAAAAGGATTACTAGATACTCCAGCAGCTGCAACTTGACCAAAAGGGGTTACCACTGGCTTTGTTTGTCCAAAAGCTGCAAAACCTGCACCTTGTTAAAATAGAACCACCAATTACAACCCACATCTTTGAGAGACAATCTGATGTTTATAAGGCCTCATAATGTGTTCTGGAAGAAAGTCCTACCACAGTAACAATAAAATATCAATGTTAAATTGTTAGGTTTCATGCTCTTTCAGATACTAGAGACAAACTTCCTGTGGCAGGTCTTAGAAGAGCTTTTATACAGCTCTCCAGAAATGGTTAGTTCCAATTTGTCTCAGCTATATAAACTGCTGACATTCAAAGGATTTAATTGATAGATGAGCTTGTCTCCATCTGGGAAGAGCTGTGAGGACCACATAGTGGTTTCTATGTGGACATCACAGAATATATTCCTTAAGAAAGGCTTCATCATTATGGCTCTGCCATGGACCCTATTTCCAAATTTTTATTAACCACTGGTTTTAAAAAAGAAAACACACGGGTCAGCCGAGTGGCTCTGTTGGTTAGAGTGCGAGCTCTAAACAACAGGGTTGCCGGTTAGATTCCCACATGGGCCAGTGAGCTGCGCCCAGGTTGAGCTGCAGCTGGGCTGCCAACAGGTGACAAGATGGCTCAGTTAGAGAGCGCATGTGCTCCTAACAACAAGGTTGCCAGTTTGACTCCTGCATGGGATGGTGGCTACACCCACCCGCAACTAAGATTGAACACGGCCCCTTGAGCTGAGCGGCTGCCAGCTGCCGACGGGCGGCCGGATGGCGACTGGACTTGGAGCTGAGCTAGCTGCACCCTCCACAACTAAGACTGAAGGACAACAACTTGGCTGTTCCCCTTCCCCAGTTCCCCAACACTGTTCCCCTTCCCCAATTCCCCAATAAAATCTTTTAAAAAAAGGAAGAAAACACATAGTTGTAATTCAGGAGTAACCTTCAAATCTATGGACTTCAAACTTTAGCCATGAGCAAACTGGGTTAAAAAAAACCCAAAAAACAACAACAAAAAATAACAAACCTGGTCTCTAGTGAATCTCCTTGAAAACAAGTAACAAATTGTAACCATAATATAGTTACCTATTTAGAAAACTAGAAAATTAGTCAATGTCGCAAAACAAAAACAAAAACAAAACCACACCCACCAAAGAAACTACCTTACACAAAATGGGACACAAATCATTTTCTGATGCAACACAAATAAGAACACTTTAGGTTGATCAAGTTTCCTTTTAAAATCAGGAAATGTACTAGAGCATAGAAAAATTAATAAGAAAGACACTGGAGATTCTAAGAAAGGAGGAGCATTCTTTGGAGTCTTCGATTTCTCCAAAATCTGTAATCTGGTCACAAAACTTCACTAATTCAGTCCATTTTCTGAGGCCCAAATCACCAAACGTGATTTTCCTACACAAATGTTTGTGTAGTCAACATTCAGTAGACAACATTACAGCATTCTTTAGAGAACACAAAACATTATGACACACAAACGATAGCTAGGCGACTTACAGCCAGCCAAACGTTAGCTCTTACCATTGGGCTGCTGCGAAAACGCTGTCTGTTGAGGGAAAGCTGCTTGGGCTGGGAAGGCAGGCTGCTGGAAGCTGCCGCTGAAGCTGGTGGGCAGGCTGTAGGGGGCCGGGGTGCCGAACCCCGCGGGCATGCTCAGGGACGCCGTGCCAAAGGTCGCCGCTGCCGGGAGAGAAGAAGGCCTGATCACTCACATACACGGGTCCATTTTGTTTCCCATAGTCAACATTACAGAGACATAATTTACCTTGAAAAATATTAAGAGGTATATTAAAGGCGTTTGAAATTCCAAAACTCAAAAAACCAAAAAAACAAAATTCCAAAACACAACAAAGTTAGAAGTTTCAGTGCTATATAGTGTAACAACCTATGAAACTGTGTTTTCCTAAAACCCAATAACCAGAATAAAACTAGGCTATCACTGTAATCACAAGACTTTTCAAAGTAATTATTAATATATAAAGTTCAAGTGTGAACAGCAGTCTACTTTTAAAATCCATCACCATGCAATTTACATGTACACAAGTATACAATTTGGGTTTTAGTTTTGCTATAGAGAGTAAAATAGTCAAAAATTTATTTTTATCTACTGAATTGTCTGCTATAACATAATGTGTGCATTCCTGGAAAACAAATGTTAAACCTCTGCAAACTAGCTCACACTAAAAATATCAAGGCTTATAGGAGAAACAGCGTTAGAAGTAGGCCTAAGCGGCTCTGTAATGGGGTGGGAGGGGGTGGTGTTATTAAAAACACAACACAAGTAAAAGGACATGTTACACTCCTAATAAATCAATTTCAAAGAAAATACATGGATTCCCGTATTACTTTTTTGGAAGGTAAACAACACTGGTTTGGATAAAGGGTTTAAGGACGGTTAGCACTCCTGAGTTACACAAACGAGGGCAAAATGCACCAAGATTAAAAAGGAAGTGCAGTCCGCACCCTCAGAAGAGACAAGGGGCACAGGACAGGCGAGCCCCGGTGGGGTTGCACACTGCGCTCCCCGACGCCTGCCTCATCCGGCCGCCATCACTCCTCAAAATAGAGCCTTCACAGGGCGGGGGAAGTGGTTGTGAACTCGCCATGTGCTATGCTGCTATCACTCCCCCGTTTATGAATTACTTATGAACTAATCTGCAGTACAGAAACACATGTAGTAGCAGAAACGTATATTACTTATTGCTAGAGAAGATTAAAAACAATATTCCAACTGTGTGTTCTAGGAAAGGTCTCAGTGAAATAAGAGTCAATGGTGTTGCTTTTAATACAGAATGCTAGTAATTACGTAGTGAAGTATTTTTAGTGTGATGCTATCAAAAACATAATTCACTGAATTTCTTATTTAAAAAAATTACCAACTTGATTTAAAAGCACAGAAAAAAGTACTGCAAGTTATACATAATTATCTTTAAAAAAAAAAAAATCCTGAACAACCTTGTTATCAATGTCCCAAGTAATCCTTATAATCCTAGTGTTCATAACAATGAACCTCAATGAACCTAATTAGAATGTCAAAAAATTTTTAATTACTTTTTTATTACTCAGGAGAAACAAGGGAAACCAGCCACTGGGAAGCGAGTGAATTAAATAATAATAAGCACACTGCAAGGGTAACAGGAGGGTTTCATAACAGGCAACCAGGCACTGACATGACTTTGACAAATCACTGTTTAAGAAAGCACTAAAAGCAAAACTTGGATACAGTTAAGCAAAACCAAATTCCATGGAATAATGTGGTAAAATGGTTTCATATATCAAAAAGGTGCCACTCTTACGAATTCAAACTCAAGAAAAATAATCGGAAAAGCTATTGACATTCTAATGTGACCATGGAGGTGAGCACTGATGCTTTTCGGCATTAAAACATAAATCACTACAAAATATTTTCATGTAACTTTAAATATAACATACTCGCGATGCCACACATTCATGCCCACTCCCTTGTAAAACAAGGAAAAAGCTTAATTCCACATGCAGGGGTCCAGGACACTAGCAGAAGCTTCCACAAGCAGACAAACTGCCACATAAACCTCGACACAGCTGTGGCCACCTACCAAAATGAGCGTGAGGAAACACTTGCGAGTGCATCGCTCCAGAAAGGCCTTATGGAAAGCCGTAAAGAGACCAATGTCAATTAACTTACGGTAACTATTGTCAAAATAAAAGTACGCTTGTTTCATTAACAAGTTCTAAAATCAGAATGTTACAAAGTGGGTAGCATAAGAATACATTATAAAAACATATCCATAGTCTTTGTATTTCAACTAGATTCATGATACAATTTACACTGTTAGGAATAATGGGGAGATTAGAATAGTAAATACCAAATGAAGAAACATTTATGAAACCCGTTTTTAATAATAAACACTAACATTTTCTTCCATGTGAAAATACAACTCTATCCATAAAAAGACTGTAGGCTCAATGACTTACACCCAAAAATGCTATTCATAGGATCATCTAAAATAATCTAGCATCTATCTTCGGCATCTAAAGTCAGATGTTGGGGAGAGAGCACCTGGACAAGGAAGGTCTTCTTATTTTTTTAGAGGGCAGTGTCACTGGCCCTCATGTGGGATCCGAACTGGGGCCGCTGGCATCCCACACCAGCTCTTAACCAATGCGCCACTCGGCCAGCCCGAGAGAGCATCTGAACAAAATGCTTGCCTGTGTTATTTACAACTCTGCACATTAACTAGAAATAAGTAAAGATAACGTAAGTGAACAAATTAGTACAAGGGGAAAAATTATTCAATGTCGTTCATGAGAAAGGTGAGCGGCAGCTCCAGTTCCAAATACAATGGCTGAAAAGAGGGAAAAGAAAAACGCATCCGGTGCTGCTCTTACCCACCTGGCACAGCTGAGGTCGGACGGCTACATAGAAATCAATGTCACTAGTAGAAAACAAATTTAAGCAACACCCTTTCTGTGTTGTTTGTTTTAACTACCTGGAGTGGAAGTGTTTCTAAAATGTATGTTCATGCATTTTAAATCGGCATATTTAACCAATTCAATTTGCAGAAGCAGAGCAATTGAAGGACTAGAGTGGTGCTGAGTCATGGTTCGGTCATTTTCTAACTACAGGAAATAACTTCCACAAGCCTCAGTTTCATCCTTTACAAATGCGAGGTAGAGGGACAGAAATGATAGTACCCATTTACAGAGCTGCTGTAAAGATTAAATATAACAATGAATTTAAAAAGTGCTGCAGAATATTCAATGAATATATTTTTCTTGCTAACTTAAAAAACGATGGTTTTCTATACTATGTTCTGAATTCAACAAAAGGTTAATTGAGGGAGAAGGGTTCTGTGATCAATTTGGGCACATTATCACCTTTCTTAGAGCATATTAAAGGTTGTGAAGTCATGCATTAATAACATTGGTTAAATTTTGTTCATCCTACTAACATTTCCCATATGTATTTGGGCATAGAAGCCTTTTCCAGAGTCTGATAACATCTCAGGAGACATGTTCTATAGAACATACTTGCAAAAACCGACTTTCAGTCATCAGTAACTGTAACCAATAAGAATTACTATACCTTGGTCTGCAAAAATGATGCCTTCCTAAATTCTAGTCTCAGGCAGCTATAAAAAAACTTCTAGACTCTTTTTTTAACAGCTTTTTGAGATATAATCACATATCACACAATTCGTCCACTTAAAGTGTAGACTTCAATGTATTTTAATATATTCACAGGATTGTACAACCATCATCACAATCTAATTTTAGAACATCCTCATCGCCCCCAAAAGAAATGCCATAATTATCAGTTGTCACTCTGCATTTTGCCCCACCTACCTTCTGTCTCTATAGATTTGCCCATTCTGGATATATCATGTAAATGGAATCATGTTATTATGAAATTTTGTGACTAGTTTATTTAGCCTAATGTTTCCAAGGTTCATCCATGCTGTAGCATGTATCAGTAGTATAACTATATGGAGCAGTATAGATACACCACATGTAGCCTATCCTTTCAGTAGTTGATGGACATTTTCGGGCTGTTTCTACTTTTTGGCTACTTTGAATAATGCTGCTATGAACATCTGTGTACAAGTTTTTGTGTGGATGTTTTCATTTCTCTTGAGTACATTCCTATGAGTATAATTGCTAGGTCATATGGTAACTCTATGCTTAAGTTTTGAAAAACTATAAAAATTGTTTTAAAAAAGAGTTGTACACCATTTTACAGACCCACAGCAACATATCAGGTTTGCAATTTCCTTAATGCTTGTTACTGTCTTTATTATTACAGCTATCTCAGAGGGTAAAAAGTGGTATCTCCCACTGTTTTGATTGGCATTTCCCTAATGACTAAAGATGTTCAATGTCTTTTCATGTGCTTATTGGCCATCACTGGACTGTATGTACATTTTTGGAGTAATGTCTATTCAAATCCTTTGCTCATTTTTAAACTGAGTTGTCTTTTTATTAGGAAGTTGTAAAAGTTCTTTATATATTCTGGAAAAGCAAGTCCCTTATCAGATACATGATTTGCAAATATTTTCTCTAGACTGCCCTAAATTTAATTTGTTTGTGGTGTTATTTACTATCTCTATTGGCTGCTAAAAGTGCTGACTATAGATTATTATTACATGTTTGGAATGTCCAAATATTAAGAGTAACTGAGGGTAAGACTGTACAGAGAGAGGGTAAATCACTTCTTCTATAAACATGTCCTATACAGTCCATGTAAGTGTCTATTAAGAGTTTATTTTTTCCTTTGCATTTCCTTACCCATGCCTGTCCCATTTTTGTATGAATCCTCATTTCCAGAATATACTACACAGATGAGGTGGGCCCACTGAACATTTAGACATAAAAAAGGAATACCACATAATGCTGATTTGTATGTGTTTCACCAAAGCAAAAAAATTATAAATATGGAGGCTATTATGTTTTACCAGAATGGAAATATGCTGGTTTAAAGAGTTCTGGGTACTAAGATTAGATTAGTCCATAATTAATTTTGAATTGTTAAGGCAAATACATCAAATCGGTTTCCACTTAAGTAATAAAATCAGGATGCTGGGTTGGATGTTTTTATGATTCTTTCAGCTCTAATTCCTATAAGTCTATCTCCTCAGGGGAAAAAATCTTGAAAATCATTCATTCATTCACTAAAATGAGTATTAGGAAATAAAACCTATTCATTCACTAGCAAAGGAGAGATTTAACACTTATAAGAGAATTTCCTAATAACTGAAAACTATATTAACTCTATTAATTAGACTTAAGGGATCAAAGACTCTGGGGGGAAAATATTACAGAATCTTAAAATAAAAAAGGTCTTAGGCCAGATTGGCTCATTTCCTAATGAAGGTTTCTATGTAACACCAGTTTAAGTCCCAAAGCTTTGTAAATGCAGAAAAAAGATTAAAATGTGTATTTTAAGAATGAAAAACTTAAAAATTTCACATGGAAATATTATACAATACCCTCTTTCAAAAGCTACCTCAAATGGAATTTAATAATAGTTATTTGAGAGCAATAAAAATTGTTTCCTAAAGAACTAATATTAAAGTTGATGGTATAAATCATTGGAAATTCCTAAGCATAGTGTATTTGTCAAAGTATTGTTTGTACTTCAGCTTTAATAGAAACACATGTATTTAAACATTTCCTTTGATTTAGTCAATTCAATAACCTCATAAAGATGATCGATGTGATAAATTCAAAATTATTTATAATAGAAAAAATATTGAACCCTAAAATAAAATTTGTGTACATAGATTTATCTGGCAATAAATTTTGTTTAGATTAATATTAAAATTACTTTATGTCATCTGAACATACACTTTACATTTTATATTACTTTACATCCTATGTAGAACCTTAACTTTAAAGAAGTTTCATACTCTAAATAAAATACATACAAAAAAGCCCTTAATCCTATGACAGAACAATGCAGAGGTACAGTCATGAAAAGGAAAATAAGAGGAGAGATTTACCAAGTATATACAATAATGCAAAAACCATACATCATGATTTGCATCATCCAATTCTCTTAACAACGCTGCCAGTCAGAGAATTTTGTTCACATTCTATAAAAAGGACAACAATAAGGCTCAGAGAAGTTAGATCAACAGAACCTCAGTCAAGGTATAATTTGAGTTTCCATTCTTCAGTTGCTAAATGGGGTCATAATAGCTATAATCATCACAACGGTATCTTGCAAATAATGTTAAACAGTCAACAAATGTTAGTACAGTACATTTCCCTATCACCTTTACTCCATTAAATACATATATATACACACACGTGTATATATGTATACACATATATACATGTATGTATGTGTATGTATGTATGCATATACATTATACACAAAAGCTTTCTTAGGATCACCTAGCCAGTAAACACTAAAACAGGATTTGAAGGCCATCTGGATGTACCCCCAAACATAGTCACTTCACTTGTCTGAGCCTCAGTTCCCTCAGCGATCAGAGTGATTAAAGCATGTACTTGATGAGAGTTAAGAATTAAGACACAAAACCCACGTGTCATGAGACATTTTACAAATTTATTCTACCAAGTTGAAGTATGTTAAAAAACAGAAATATTACATATATCACAACTGATGAATACTATAAATATTTTTGTCCAAAACACAATAGATATTTAAAACAATTAATTAGGTATGCTGGAATTAAACCAAAACATTTAAAAAAAATTAAGTTGTGTGAAATTCAACTTATTAAATATCATTATATAAGATACCAACAAATTATGGCTGAAGACATTTACATGAAAAGGGAAGTTATAATTCAAACTCCCAATACCACAATTCTTACTCTTGCCAATGACAAAGAGATTTGCTAATAATTACTAACTGTTAATGGTACAAATTTAACTGCAAGCATCTTACTCTCTCAATATTTCTCATCAACATATGCTATAATTGGAGTTATATAATTAGGCTATGGTTCTAAAATTATTGCAACATATATGCAGAAACAAAGCTGCCCACTGCCCAACTCTAGATTGAATGGAGATCAAACCATGCCACATGCCCTTGCTGACACTCTGAGGTCCTGGCAAACAGCTCTGGTGTTCAGGGCGGTTAAGACAAAAATCAAGAAGATACAATGCAAGAAAGACATGACTGGCTTACAGCATGAACCAAAAAGAAAAAAGGGGGAAAGATAAAGACAATCAAGCAAAAAAGTTAAGGGAAAATACTCAAATATTATACCCAAAATTAAGTTCCTACAATTTTTAAAATATTAACAAGACCACGAGAACTTCCTATAAATTTTTCCTATTAAGGTTAAATGACTTATAATCAGTGATTCTGAAACCAGACCCCCGAATAAATCAGAATAGCTGTGCTCGGGTCCCATTTCCATTAGAAATTGGCTGTGTGGCTCCAGGAAGTCTCATGTCCATGCTTGGGCTTCCTTACCTGAGAAATGCAAGCTCTGACTGCGGAGTGGTGGCACTAGATAACTCCTAAGGTCCTTCTCAAATATTCAATTTCAGGATTTTATAAACTTTGAGGTAGTGTTTCTCTTTATGGACAAACTCTCCCATCCCCATCAGTAAGAAAACTTATTTTCTAATGTTCTTCACATGTTTGTTTGTTTGTTTTTGTGTTTTTGCAATAAATACCTTTTCCAAAGCCCGTTCTTCTGTAATCTGCCTTTACTTCTTACCTGTTGCCCCTCTGGCATTGGTCTGAAATGGATTTGTAGAAGATGCCACAGAAGGAACAGCAGCAGCAACGAATGGATTTGTGGATGGCGTAGCTTTAAAAAATTGTAAGACACACTGTAAAATCCTAATACATTTGTATTCAATTATTTAAAATGTTTGTTCATATATTTATGAAAATAGAAAACTAGAGCTTTCTGATAATAAAGTGTTGCTCTGTCTTGTGGTACACCTAGAAAATGCGATACAATATACATGTGGGCTCTTTACAAAAACCAATGTACGATGTCGGACAATTAAGTTCGCAAACTTGTTGCAATGATGTTGCTAACTTTTTTGATATCAGAGGGATTATTCATTATGAATTTGTACCAACTGGACAGTTAACCAAGTTTACTATTTGGAAGTGCTGAAAAGGTCACGTGAAAAAGATAGACAACCTGAACTTTTCAACAACAATTCATGGCTCTTGCATCACGACAATGCACCAGCTCACACGGCACTGTCTGTGAGGGAATTTTTAGCCAGTAAACAAATAACTATATTGTAACACCCTTCTTACCTGATCTGGCCCCCAGTGACTTCTTTCTTTACCCAAAGATAAAGGAAATAATAAAAGAAAGATATTTTGATGACATTTCAGGACATCAAGGATAATGACGACAGCTCTGATGGCCATTCCAGAAAAAGAGTTCCAAAACTGCTTTGAAGGGTGGATTAGGCGCTGGCATCAGTGCATAGCTTCCCGAGGGGAGTATTTTGAAGGTGACTGTGCATTCAATGATGAGGTATGTAGCACTTTTTCTAGGATGAATTCATGAACTTAATTCTCTGACCTCGTATACATCAGTCCTCCCTTATCCATAGTTCCTCTCTCCAAGGCTTCAGTTACCAATAATGAACAGCAGTTCAAAAATATTAAATGGGAAATTCCAGAAGTAAACTAATCATAATTTCTAAATTGCACAATATTCTGAGTAATGTGATGAACTTTAGCTCCATCCTCTTGGGACATGGACCACCCCATTCCATGTAGCATGCCTTTGCTGTGTACACCATCACCTCTTAGCAGCCAACTACCTTGGTTGTCAGATGGACTGCCATGCAACTGCAGTGCTTGTGTTCAATATTTTTACTTAATAATAACCCCTAAGTGCAAGAGCAGTGATGCTGGCAATTTGGATATGCCAAAGAGAAGCTGTGAAGTGTGTCCTTGGGCCGGCCGAGTGGTGCAGTGGTTAAGAGCTGGCTTGGGATGCCAGTGGCCCTGGTTCGGATCCCACATGAGGGCCAGTGACACTGCCCTCAAAAAAAATGAAAAAAAAAAAAAAAAAGTGGATTGGGCCGGCCGAGTGGCTCAATTGGTTAGGAGCTTGCTCAAGTGTGCAAGCTGAGCTCTGAGCAATGGCGGTTCAATGCCAGCCCAAGCTGAGTTGCCGTTGAGCTGCCAACAGGTGGCAGGATGGCTCAGCTAAATAAATAAAATAAAATAAAGTGTGTCCTTTAAGTGACAAGATGAAAGTTCTCAGCTTAATAAGAAAAAAATTGCATGCTGAGGTTGCTAAGATCTACAGTAAGAATGAATCTTCTATCCATGACATTGTCCAATTTTGTAAACTTTATCAAAGGTATATACGCACAAGAAAAACTATAGTGCACATAGGATTTGGTGCTATCCACGGTTTCAGGCATCCACTGGGGGTCTTGGGTACCCTGCGGATGAGGGGAGGACACTGCATACCAGAAACACCTACCTCCAAATGGAGCAGGCACACTTGAAGAAGCAGGTTGTGTCTGTGCAGGAGCACCCACTGGCACCGTTCCAAAAACACTGCTGAAAACAAAGATTGAGAGTTCAAATTTTTTAAAAAGCAAAGATAATCTATCTATAGGGTGGCCATAAAAATATGGAAACATAATTATGAACATATCATATATCATACACTCCAAATTTTAAGTGTCCGGAAGCATTTACATTCTGAAAAATTCCCGAGAAACCCAAAGAGCCTTTGTTTCAGTATGCTATATTTATCTATCCATCTACATATAGTAGAGAATTTTAAAACATTTTTACTCATTTAAAAATAACTATAAAGCCATTAGATGCTAACATAAGTAGCATTTCTGTGATAAATAACTACCTTTTACAAAACAAAAGGAACTTAATGAGAAGAGTAACACTGGTATTTTGCAAATCCCTTTTAATGGTTGGCTTAACAGAAGAGCAACCTGTGTGATATGTTAAGTTGAAGTAGATGAAAAAGAAAAAACTGGCTTCGCATCGATACATGGTTGAACAAAACAGGAGTATTATAATATCTTTATCAGATAACTGTGGATATTTTCTTTGATATCATACCAAAAACAGTGATAGTTTTCTACAGGTTAGTTGCAGTATGGAATCTGAAACTATATCTAGTGAACTTTTTTGTAGCTGATTAAAGTTAACATCCACTAGTCTATCTTACACTGTAAACGTATCTTTTACTGATATTCTATGGTCTGAAAAATACTCAATGCTAAGCTTCCAAATGTCAGCACATTTCCTTAGGCAAAATTAAAAAATGAAATCACCTTCATTAATGTCGCCACCCACCTCATCAGAAAAGTAATGGGAAGCTGTCAAGCGCATGGGGGAGTCAATAAATTTTCCAAAATTTCAATATTTGCTTGAATGTATGAATATTCTCAGTCATTTTCCTTAAAGTAAGACTTAAATACCTCATTTTTTAGAAAATAATCTGCTAAATACACAAATCTGAATAATCATGGTTTGTCTGTCAGTCATATTCAAGGAAAAATGGTGTTCCATAAAACAAGAGGCTGGTTCATCCCTCAACTCAACCAAAGAAGATGACTTTCCTCAAGACAAGCCGTCATGCCTCAACACACAGAACTACCTGACGTATACCTTATTCAACACACAGGAAGTAGACAAGTTTAAGGATCGAGAGCTAATGAAATTAATTATTTTTACTACTTCAAAAGTATTCATAAGAGGGCTGGCCGAATGGCGCGTTGGTTAAGAGCTGGTTTGGGACACTAGCAAATCTGGTTCGTATCCCACATATGAGGGCCAGTGACACTGCCCTCTACAGCTAAGATGGTGAACAACAGATGCACCTGGAGCTGGGCTGCTGTGAGTAGCTGGCAACAGCATAGGCTGCAGCCCCTGCTGCAGTGGGCTGCCATAGGCTACAGTGAGTGGCCGGCGGCCAGCGTGAGCAGCTGGCAGCTGGTGTGAGCTGCCAAGAGCCGCTGTGAATGGTTGTCCAGAGGCCAGCGACTGATCTGCCTCACCCGGGAAGAGCACAATGACGATACCAACATGGGCCAGAGAAGCAACGTCCTCCACAACCAGACTAAAGAAGAAAAGGACAGCAACTTCTCTGTTCCCCTCCCACAAAAAATACAAAAATTTATTTTAAAAAAAAACACAAACTGGGCCGGCCAAGTGGCGCAGTGGTTAAGAGCTGGCTTGGGAAGCCAGCAGCCCTGGTTCGGTCCCACATATGAGGGCCAGTTACACTGCCCTCAAAAACAAAACAAACAAACAAAAAAATGAGTGAATTTTTGGGCCGGCCGAGTGGCGCGAAGCGCTGGCCTGGGACGCCAGCGGCCCCGGTTCGGTCCCACATATGAGGGCCAGTGACACTGCCCTCAAAAAAAAAAAAAAAACACAAAAAACTCATAAATAAAAGTGAATGTGGACTGGTAAGAAATACCTGATGACTACTTGTACAGTGTGGTGCCATTGGCCTTAATTCATGCTAAGGAGTCAACAAGTTTTACCTGCCATTGTTTTTGCACCATCAACACAAATGTCAATTAATACAAACACAAATAACTGCTCAGAATTATTATGAATATAATTTTAATCTCACAGATCCTTTCAAAGTGTCATAAGTATTCCAAATACTCCATGGACCACTGTAATGTAATATTAAACCATGGTTATGTATATCTATGCTTTCAGATTTTAGGGCCACTTTGTTAGAGAGTTCACTATTATATATATGTCTAATGTAGACAATATTAATAAAGAAAAAAATATATACTCTAAATTTTATTCTTTGGATTTAATTTTTCCCGTCTGGCTTATGGGAAATTTATTACTGAAGAACACAAGTATTGTCCTAATCCTACCATTTCTCTCTAGAAAAGGTGCTAAAGGGAAATAAAAAGCAACTAAGATAACAAAAGGAATTCGATAATCCCCTGGAATGAAAAACAAAGAGATGCATGAAAGATTGTATGGGTAAGTCATCTGTACTTCTGGGTCTGTTTCCTTAACTCTAAATTGAAGACATCAAAACTGTGAGTCTTTATGGGCTGACCGAGTGGCGCGGTGGTTAAGAGTTAGTTGGCTTGGGACGCCAGCAGCCCTGGTTCGGGTCCCACATATGAGGGCCAGTGACACTGCCCTCAAAAAACAAAAACAAAAACAAAAAACTGTAAGTCTTTAAAGATCTAATGATAATGTTAAAATGTGTTAGACTTGCTGTGGCCAAGGAGATTCCTCTACACCAGATATATGTAAACACAGTAACAGATATGTATGTCTATTTATAAAATGTCAGTATGACACTGAAGAGAGAAAAAATTAGTGCTGAGTTGTGTGCAAAGATTTCTAAAAAATGTGTATTTACAACTAAGGCTGCAACATGTTACTTTTCAGTGTTTAGTCTTCATGACTGAAAACTGTACCTTAATAGTTAGTAATCTGCTAAATACATTCTCATCTGAGTACATTTAAATCTATATATAACTGTCCATTTGGAGATGTGTGTATACTCTTAATTATATTTTGATGTCCAAGGAAAAATAGTAACCAAACGTTTGATCAAATGAAAATATAAAATTATGGCAATTATTCAAGAATTGTATTTTAATTAGCAAACTAAACTCAGTTTCCTCAAATTTATAAAAATACTCAATAATTTTAAAATTATGTCTCCTCCCCCCATAATCATTATTTGACCACATAATCATTCAGCGTTGCATAAAGGTTAAAAGGTGACAGATGAAGTAGGAACACTGGGCTCAGACAAGGTACCTGCTAGCATTACTTGTGGAAGTGTAAGCATTGCTGGAGGTGGCTGCAGAGCTGAATACGCTGTCTAGCTCTGCCAAGGCTGCATATTTGTCTGAAGATGTACTTGACTGACTGGGAACGGAAACCACAGAAGCAACAGGAGCTTTACCTGTGGTCCCAAAACCACTCGCCTGATCACCACCTGTGAACAAACAAAAACAAATTACACCGAACAATTTAAAGTTACACTTTCAACTTGTCAACCATATTTGCCACACAACACATGTCAATTTAAAAGTGATTAGGAACTAAGCAAATAAATGGACAGGAGTCTCATCTAATAAACAATCTAGAAAATACTGGACAAGATTAGTTGTGATACATACCACTGTTTACCACAGAATACTGCTTATATAATAAAAACTAAGATTCTGTACCAATAGCATATCTAGGCTGTGAATAAAGAAGAAATCCTCAAAAAGTGCTACTTAACATCTCTAAGACTGGTGCATTTTATTCAAGTGAACATGTAAATTCATAAAGTGCTGGACCCTGATGTGAACAATTTATTAATAACATTTTCTCAAGGTTGTTCATTAAAAAAGTAATAAGAGAAAGTAGTTACTTAGCACTTACTATGTGCCAAACACTGTTTGAAATGCTTTACATGAAATAACACACGGACTACAGCTCCATGAGTTCAATGCCATTTCCTACCCTCACTGTGGAGATGAGAAAGTGGCCCAGGGATCAGGGTATAGAGTCCAGCGCGGAAGCAGACTCGTGCTCTTCCCCACTGCACTATGCATTTTGAGAGGCAAAATATTAGCCCTAGGAGGAAACTGGGCTACCATAACAATATATGGTAAAACTAATGTTGTTGTTTTTTTTAAAATAAATACCAAGATTAATAGAAAATAGTTCAAAATGAACATATTATAGAAACCACCCAATAACCTTCTAGTCAGTTCTACTGGTAAGATTTCTTAACCCTGTATGGCCTTAGAACAGTAAAGCCTGCTTTCTAAGACAAAATTTTCTGTCAATTATTTTCTTTTAAAACTAGAAGTATACAAATTAGTTTCTATTCCCCCACTTTTGCAGTTGACATTTCAGACCCCAAAAATCATAAAAATTTAACAAAATTTCTATACAACTAAGATAAGTATAACATCTATGACCCAGCAATCCCTCTCCTGGTATACACCCAAAACATCTGAAAACATTTATCTATAAAGATGTATGTGCTCCGATGTTCACTGCAGCTTTATTTACAATGGCCAAGACATGGAAACAACCAAAATGTCCTTCGATAGACAATTGGATAAAGAAGGTGTGGTATATATACACAATGGAATATTACTCTGCCACAAGGAATGATAAAATACTGCCATTTGTGACAATATAGATAGACCTTGAGATTATTATGCTAAACGAAATAAGTCACACAGAAAAAAATCGAGAACCATATGATTTCACTGATATGTGGGATATAAAATTAAAAGCAACAAAGGAACAAGACAAACAAATAAACAAACAAAACCTCATAGACAGAGACAATAGTTTAATGGTTACTGGAGGGTAAAGAGGGCAGGGGAGATAGAAGAGGGTAAATGGGGTTTGAATATATGGTGATGAAAGAAGAACTGACTGACTCTGGGTGGTGAACATGCAATGTGATGTATAGATGATGTATTACAGAACTGTACACCTGAAACCTATGTAATTTTAGTCACCCCCAATAAATTTTAATTAAAAAGTATAACATCCTCAGATTTTAATAAATACAACCAAATTTAAAGGACTGTTTAATATATAAATTTGTATTTGTTCTGTTTAAAGCTTGATCACCTTGCCCAGCACTGAAGATATTGTCTAAATTAGCAAGTGCCGCGTATTTGTCTGCAGTTTGTAGACCAGCTTTATTCGTTGAAACTTTACTAACAGCTGATGCTGTTGGATGACTCTGGGAAGTATTGAAGGTTCCAAAATCAGCGCTGGAGGATTTGGGGAAGTTATCAAAATGAGCAAAATTAGCATTTACTGATCCAGCACTTCCACCTGCAACAGAATAAACAGAACGCTTAAAATTTCTAAACTTTTCCCGATATCCTTTGACAGATTATATGATCATCTCTTTTTAAATTAAGTGTTCTAAAAGCAATCCTAAATTCTCAAAAATAATAATTGGCAAATAGCATTCAACTTTACCCATCTACATGTGACTTTTTATAATGTGCGAAACTAGATTTTCAAAGGCCATGGCAACACAGAGTCAAAGGTTCCTACGTAATTCTCTACCCTGGAGTAAAGAATATAATTCACAGGGGAGTAACTCCATGCTACCTGTTTTGAGACTTTGTTTACTTTAGAAACTGTTTACTTCTATACCACAACCATTTGTTAGTTCTCTGTAAACAGGCTCTGCAAACAAGATGCACAGTATCTTACACTACAAGCTTCTGTGGCTAATTAAGACTTGGTTGAAACAAATCCCAGGGTAGAAATTTAAGATGTATAAGATGTAATATTTTGATCCAGAAAGTCTCTGAGCTTCAGATTTATTTTATTTGAAGAGCCATTATTTAATTCCATATAATAATTTAATGTGCATACAACTACCCATGACATCCTTAGTGATACCATGGCCTTATATATAGCTCAAGGAATAAAAATTATAGTGTGCAATATAAAAATAACAAATATTATAGCAGTTTTTTACTTTATAGAGAATAATTAACATAAAGGTCACTACTGTATATATCCTGCTAAGATTTTAAAGTCTGTTCTAGAATTTAGAGACTTCTTCAAAGTACTACCAAAAGACTAAGGCCAACATACTTCATTCTGTGCTTTTGATCCTACACTTTTGATACTGGTTCTTTACGCACACACATTAGTTTCAGCAATCAAAATAGTATATATAAAGTGACTGCAAAGTACATGTAGCTATTTTAAAAACAGAACAGATATACCCTTATTTTAAAAAACCACTTTCTGGGCCGGCCAAGTGGCGCGGTGGTTAAGCACTGGCTTGGGAAGCCAGCGGCCCCGGTTCGGTCCCCACATATGAGGGTCAGTGACACTGCTCTCAAAAAAGAAAAAAAAAGAAAAAAAAGTGATTGATTTCTATCAATCACTTTTTAAAACATTCTAAAACAAATACATACAGATAAAATTTCTCTCCGGAATCAAAACTGGTTGTTTTCAATTAAAACTATGTATGTATTTAAAAGATTGTGATCTGTTTTCAGTAGCCGGTGAACAAAGTACATACTAAAAACTTTCAAAGTTTGTATGAAGAAATTTATATCGATTATTAAAATTATTAAATCAACTAACTCTTATTGTATATTATTGTGTTCTTTAAGTCTGATAGTGACAGTGAATGGGGAGTACAAGTGAGAATTTCTGAAGGATTATTATTAAAATACAATTAACCATCTATAATTAACCCCAAGAAATACATCATAAAACATACAAACTAGGAAAAGATGCCTACTTGACAACAGAACTTACTGTTGGTAGCCTGGAGAGGAAAAGCTGAAGCAAATTCACCAAAACTGCAGCTAGATGAAAGCATTCTAAATGCTGGACAGCCAGAAATTATGTAAATGATGAAATTGAAAGGAAAAAAATAAAAGAAAATTGAAAGAAAAAGATTTAAGACAGTACACAGAGTTCAAGTTGAAAGAAAAGTAATCAGCCAAAGATGTAAACAAGGGTTCAAAGAGTTTCTGAAAACAATACAGTTTATGGGAGAGTATTCAATGTTTACAGACCAATTCCTGCACAGAAAACTATTTCCAAGTTTGATTCAAGTTATCCTTAAATAACTCTTGACCAACAATATTTATTTTTGCAAGCTTGTTACCCTGCAAATTACTTATACTTTTAGTTCTATGGAAGCAATCAATTAATTAGCTTCCTTTCCTTAGAGCCTAAAGCACTGTGTTGTTCTGTGAACCTAAAAAACTTCTAGTACTTTAATTCCTCTGTGCTTCAGAAGCTTAAGGAAGGTTCATGTGCAGGAAAAGGAGAACAGATGTGAATCAGACAACACATCAAAGAATTCAGATAAACACATGAACACAGAAACAAAATAAAGATTTCAGGTTTCCCCAGAGCTTTGTAAGACAGAACTACTTTAAAATCAGATAATTATTGAATTTAAGTTAAGAGTAATTTTCAAAACTACTTCAAAACTACATCTAGAGTTTTAGTTTGGTTTTTAAAGTAAACATTGAAGCATAATGCTGGAGACGCTCTACCTGTAGTTTGGGGCTGAAAAGGAGAGTGGCTTGCTGTGGGGAAACCTCCAAAATTACTCGAACCACTAGACTGTCCAAATGCATCAAAGTTTGCAAAATCTGCATTTGCAGAATTCTGAGCTGTAAATGGTAAGGAACAACATATGTTAATGAATATGAAAACTATAAATGAAAAACATGACAAATGAATTTAAGAATTTTATGAAAAGCTTCTACATCTCAGAACTCACTTTAAAGAGAATCATTTAGAAATCAGATTTTAAATCCTACCAATGTTTATTTAGCTCAATTTCAGGCAATTTAGTAAAAGGGTATCCAGAAATTTCCAAAAACAATGATAAATTTGTACACAATACCCTTTCCGTGACCTCGGGAATAATACTATAAATGTGACTCTATTAAAACAAACTCTGAATTAAGAGCATCATATATACAAGTTATAATAAAGCAAAAAGAAATTTAAGATATAGGATACATTCTGGGAAATTTAGATTTAAAATGGTAATGAAAGATTCATGAGCTGAATGAATCTAAAATATTGATGTAAAGGTGGTTTAATTATATTAGTGTTCTTTCTGTTTTTTTGTTTTTTTTAAGTTAACAACTATGTCATACCATGGCATATAAAAATAAAAAGAAAACAAACATGAATATGTAACAAGTAGCACATGATTGCCAAATAAATTAAAGATATTCACATTCTATTAGAAGCCTGCCATTTTCCATTCACCTTAGCCAAGACATGGAAACAACCGAAATGCCCATCGGTAGATGACTGGATTAAGTAACTGTGGTACATTTATACACTGGAGTATTGCTCAGCCATAAAGAACAATGAAATCTTACCATATGCAACATGGATGGACCTAGAGAACATTATGCTAAGTGAAATAAGTCAGTTGGAGAAAGACAAATACCGTATGATTTCACTTATATGTGGAATCTAAAGAACTGAATAAACGAGCAAACTAAACAGAAAGAGCCTCAAAGACATAGAGGAAAAACTGATGGTTGCTAGTTGGGAGGAGGATGGGGGGGAGGGTGAAGGTGAGGGGATTAGAAAGCACAAATTGGTAGTCACACTATTGCCATGGGGATATGAAAGACAGTATGAGGAATATAATCCATAATGTTGTAAAGATTTTGCCGGGTGTCACATGGGCACTTGTCTTACTAGGGAGACCACTTCTTGGATGGTGTAAATGCCTGACCACTGCGCTGTCCACCTGAAGCTGAAGCTGAGTAATACTGAATGCCAACTGTAATTTAATATATATAGTCACGGGATATGAAGGACAGCATAGGGATTAGAGACAATGGAACCGTAATAGGTATATACGATGTCAGTGGGGTAGTAGGTTGGGGGAGGGAGATTATCACTTTGTGAGTGGTAAAATGTCTATTACATTGCTTTGTACACCTGAAACTCATAAAAAAGAATGTGTAAAAAAATATGTAAATTTGGACTCATTCAGGGAGTAAGCAGATTATGATGATGTAAATAACAACAGATATTTTTTTAAAATACTTGAAAGTTAAAAAAAAAAAAAAATGGGGCCAGCTGAGTGGCGCATTGGTTAAGCGCTGGTTTGGGGATGCCAGCGGCCCCGGTTCGGATCCCACATGAGGGCCAGTGACACTGCCCTCTACAGCTAACAACAGCCCCACCTGGAGCTGGGCTGTGCGAGCCCCGGCGATGGTGTAGGCTGCAGCCCCTGCTGCAGTGGGCTGCCATAGGCTACAGTGAGTGGCCCGCAGCCAGCGTGAGCGGCTGGCAGCCAGCGTGAGCTGCCAATAGCCGCGGTGAGCGACATCCAGAGGCCAGCGACCGATCTGCCTCATCCGGGAAGAGCGCAATGACGATACCAACAGTGAAGCAACATCCTCCGCAACTAAACTGAAGAACAAAAAGACAGCAACTTGTCTGTTCCCCTTCCCCGATTCCCCAACGCTGTTCCCCTCCGCCAATTCCCTAATAAAATAATTAAAAAAAAACAAAAACAAAAAAAACATGAAACCTCCCATTTTCAGGTTTCAAACACACTACAATGTAAGAAACGATGAGAACTCGTAAAAATTATAACATAAGTATACCTTATACTCGAACTGGTATTTCCCACTGGTCATAAACCTAAGAGCAAAAATCTAGGCTTCTCTAAATTATGTAACTAAATAAAACAATTCAAGAGATTTTTCTTTTTTTAGGGCCAAAACCCTGGATAAGATTTTTATAGAGGATATGATGAGAATGAGAAGTAGTTGGCATGAGGGGAAGAGAATGCTAAGTGGTAAGAATGAAAAGAAAGTCTAAAAGATAAAGGTTAAATGTCATCAACATACTAAAATCAGCCACTTTAAATCCTTTGCAGACAATTCTAATGAAAAAATTAGAAACTCAAGTGGCCAGCAATGAGGGATCGCTTAAATATATTATGGAACAGCATATGATGGATATAATGCAACCATTAAATAACTTATGTAAAAAATATCCAATCCTGTACAAAAATGTTTGACAAAGTAAAATGAACAGGTTAACAAAGTAAAGATACCTTTCTTTTTTCCCCACCCGAAGTCACCAAAAAGATACCTTTTCATCTGCCACTTCGTTAAACATGGTATTATGAACATACATAGAAAATCTTCATTTTAATTAACTCAAAGTAATAAGATTTCAGAGAGGTATTATTTCCTCCTTTATTTGCCTGAGTTTACCAATCTTTTGCAATCAATATGTATTCTACTTGTAAACAAACCCAAAAAAGTTACCAAACAAAATATTTTTCCATTAACAAAGTAAGACATTATTGTTGGAAGAAAATAGGGAAAACTGACAGCATTTTATACAATTACTGTTGTGCATGTATCTGAAGGGAAGGAATTATACCTAAAAAAGCTCCCCTTTTACAGTAGGTGCTTGTACCACTTCCCTTTTTGCATCCTTACACCGAGTACTTCCGAAATGTGGGGTGCCATCCCACACATCACTGCTCACACTTTGTTCTTAAAAACTTCTTAGAACACATTTGCCCTAGCTCTCAAACACTACACAGAAGTACCTACTCTAAACGGTTGCTTACTGCTTAACCATATAAATTCTGTATTTTCTGGCTACCCGGTAATCTTTTGTCATTATTTTTACTTAAAATTCAATTTCTTTATAGGCTGAATTTTTACTTGCCCCAAAATAAATATAATGGAAGAAATACTAATAAATGAATAATAAATTTAAAAATTAATTTCCTGAAAATATTTTGGAACATCTATACAATTTTAATAATAAATATAATAGATGTTTAAACACAGTTACCATTTAGCACTGCAGAGAACATAAGCAAGCACCGCTTAGTACAAAGGGAACCTGAGACGGGAATCAGTGCATCCCACCCTAAGGTAAGTAACTGTATAGCCTTGGACCAGCCCCTGGCTTGTTCTGGCTCCACCAGTTTTCTCATTAGCAAAATGAGAGCATTCACTAGACAGTCTGTCTCTGCTTGCAAATTCAGCACTATGATACAACAATTTGAGACAATAGAAATAAACTCTTCAAAATCTGAAATACTAGGTCAAAAAGAAGAAAATTCTAAAAGTTTATAAGGTCAAAATATGTGATTTACATATAGATAATGTAACTACAAACCAAATGAATACAAAACATAGAAGTTCTCAAATTTAGAGTGGGCTGTATTTCAAAAGGTACGTTTCTAAGTTTTTTGAACAATTTAGTTATACATTTGAGAACAAATGAAATACATCTATCCCTTGTAAAAATAGGAATTGAATTAGGTCCCTAAGCTAGTTTATCACTCATAACCTCAAATATATATGAATATGTAGTATATAATATATATTCTACATTTAACCTACGATTAGAACATCATAAGAGGGAAAATATATATTTAACATGTTTCAAACATAAGGAAAAAAAATCGGTTCAAGGCAATCCATTTTGTTAGTCAAGTCTATTTCATCACCTTTATATTTTTTTCCCAGTGTTGTCCAGCCAGAGCACCAAACACGTTAATCAAATACTTATTCATTATGGCAAGACAGGGCTTTGTAATATTTCTTTTTTTTTTTTTTTTTTTTTTTTTTTTTAAAGATTTTATTGGGGAATTGGTGGAGGGGAACAGCGTTGGGGAATCGGGGAAGGGGAACAGACAAGTTGCCGTCTTCTTGTTCTTCAGTTTAGTTGCGGAGGATGTTGCTTCACTGTTGGTATCGTCATTGCGCTCTTCCTGGATGAGGCAGATCGGTCGCTGGCCTCTGGATGTCGCTCATCGCGGCTATTGGCAGCTCACGCTTGGCTGCCAGCCGCTCACGCTGGCTGCGGGCCACTCACTGCAGCCCTTGGCAGCCCACTGCAGCAGGGGCTGCAGCCCACACCATCACCGGGGCTCACACAGCCCAGCTCCAGGTGGAGCTGCTGTTAGCTGTAGAGGGCAGTGTCACTGGCCCTCATGTGGGATCCGAACCGGGGCCGCTGGCATCCCAAAACCAGCGCTTAACCAATGCGCCACTCGGCCGGCCCCTGTAATATTTCTAACAGTTTTTATATGTAGACACTGTATCTAGTTATTGTCTTCAACAAGTGGTTATAGTAGCTTTAAAATTTTCTAAGTGCTCAAGAATGAAGCTTTGGACAACAAACGGAAAATTAAGCACTAATAAATTCAGTAATACAAAAAGTACTATGTGGAACCTGAAGCAATCTCTACAGAAAGAAATCCAAACTAAACAGAATGTGACAAAATAGTAAATAAGTGTTTTAAATGATCTTATTTTACAAAGTACAAAGCAGGTCGACTAAGCTGAGAATTTAAGGCGCCCAGATGATGAGCCTGAGTCTTCCTGAAGCCGTTTCCTTTTCCATGGGAAATGGGTGCTCATGAGAAGCACAGATAAACAGAGACCAGAGGAGGGAAACACAGCCCTCATCACATTCCGACAGATACACTTTGTTTCACCTACACAATATCTAAAATTTCTCCATCAATTCCCAATATTTAAAAAGAGAAAATTTCACATTAAATAAATAAGATTTCTGGACCGGCCGAGTGGTGCGGTGGTTAAGCGCTGGCTTGGGACACCAGCGGCTCCGGTTCGGGTCCCACATATGAGGGCCAGTGACACTGCCCTCAAAAATAAGATTTCTTGCTTCTCTTAAAAGAAAATTAATATGTTTAACAATCCTAAACCTGTATTTCTATGTGGCAACAGATTAGAACATGCCCTTTAAAAGGGGCACCTGATTCCCTCCACACTCATTTGTGTTAACTGGGTGGAAGGCAATTGAGTTTGACACCCCTGGTATAAGATGTGACAAAAATTAATTACAGTTTATAGTTCACAGATTTTGTGATATGTTTATTACCAGGCAAAGTAACTATTAAATTCTGTAGGTAAATTATGTTTTCAACTGCATGCGTATTTCTGCAAAAGATAACAAAAGTTTTTAAAGAAATACTTCAGCTAATGACTGAAGGAATGATAAATTCAGAATATCACAATTTTGTATAAAGAATCCCGGCACTGGGCTTTAACAGCTAACATTACAAAAACAGACATTCAAAATTATGTGCCTCTTAACCCCTAAGGAAGTAGGTCTGCCTCCTCTACCTTCACCCCCTCTCCAAACAAAAAAGCATGCAACTGATCAGTCTCTATCAATCTACGGGAAACAGAGGAGGGGAATCTGCTAAGGACCCCACAGCGGTGCCATCAACAAACTCAGGCTGCATAAAACAACAGGACAAATAGCCCAGTTTCTCAACAAATAAAGTATAGAGGAGAAAAAAAGGATGGAAGAAGAACCTATAGACTAAGAGACATATTTCACAATTGCAGTGTGTAGACCTTATCTGAATAAACTGTGTGTGAATGAGTGTGAATGTGAGTGAGTGTGTGTCTGCTTGAACTGGAATGGGAATTTTGAGTACTAATGAATTGTTATTATTACTATTATTCAGGGAGTGGTAATACTACCATGATTATGTTTAACAAAGTAAAGTCCTATTCTTATAGATACAGATAAAATAGGTATTTAAGGATGCACTAATGTCCAAAATTTGCTTCAAAACAATGAGTGGAAGAAATGAGTAGGATGAGAAATGAAACTAGATTAGGCATGAGTGATGAGTACATGAAAGTTATATTTATCTGGTCAGTTTTGAATATTTGAAATTGTCCATGTCAGAAAGAGATAAAAACGACTTAAAAAAGTCTTTCCCCATTTTTCTTTGGAAAAAGGTCATGTCAATATCTGACATGAAGTACAGTCTCTTTTGAGTTTTTGAAAAAGCAGCAAGGTTACGTGAGGACATATTACACCTCAACAGCTAAGAGTGACCAAACTGCTCAACAGAGTATGTTTACCGGTACTTCAGCTTTAAAAAGGACAACTGTTTCTTGGTGTTTCATATACCTCTCTGGAGCAAGCGCTTAGGAAACAGCATTTACCTGCGTGACTGTTGAAATGTGCAAAGTTAGCAAAATTGGCTGCCGCTGTTGACTGCGGAGCTGGAGCGGCAAATATGTCCGAGCCGAGGTCACTTAAGAGGTCAAACTGCTTCTTCTCCTGCTGCTGTCCTTGAGAGCGACCTACGACAGGGGACTGCAAACCACACGTTAGCTACCAAGAGGTTCCAGTCCCAACGGCTAAACTGTTAACACTAGTTCCAATGCACCGAGCTTAAGAGAGTTTAAAGATTACATAATCTCTTATTTGTATTGTATTTTTGAGTACTTTGATATTTTTTGAAAGGCACCCGTTTCCAACATCTGTTCCCAACTCTGAATTTTAAATACACAGTCAAAAGCAAAGAAATACAATTACGACAGTTGTTACGCCTTATGACACAACAGTCTTACTGCGACGACAGAGCGATGAGGCTTTCCCAGACACCCTATACACACAGAAAGATGCAATATACGGACTTCACCCTTCTCTGCATTTCCCTCACACCTTTTGTAAAAACAGAACAATTTATCCAGATGCTCTAGTATGAATTATTAAAAAGAACAGGATTTAATTCAAATAGTACCATGCCTTGGCAACATTCTTATGTAAGGCAGACATTTCAATGTCACAAAATAACAGATTTGTCACAGCTCAGGCAACTGTACCATATTGCAGAAGTACAAACGTTAGGTACCAAAAAGACTTCAGTCTATTCGGTTTTTCAGACTAAGGTATATAACACAAACTACCTGTGTTTCCAAGATAAACACAGTTTACAATCAGGCATGGGGGAAAATTCTACTGCTGGAGAAATCCTTTCCTTGAAAAGTGCATCACAGGCTATCCTGTTCTAACTCTGATTGATGGTCACCGCCGATTCGTTTTCCTCAGTGTATGTTGTCTGACAGAAGCTATAGTAACCTTCCCATATACCTTTACAAAGCTGCGGGAAATCCAGGAAACTCCTATCAGCAACAGCAAAGGAGCCAATGCATACACATTTCAACCCCTTAAGCAACGACCTTTTAAGGCATCATAAACCATTAGTACATGATGCCACTGGCATACAAAGTTATGCTGCTATCTTAAAGAGTTCTCAAATCCCTGAGACTTGGTCTTCCTTAAGTTGAAGCCCCCACAAAGAGCTGACTACTCACCTGACTAGGTGTGCCCTTATTTAAGTGCAGTGCTGGTGCTGAATCTCCTAAAAGAGACTTCAGTGGTTTGACCTCAGGTGTGCTGCTTGTGCTGCTGGCCGAGGACCCTGAAATAGATGCATGAACTGATGCCACTACTTTGGCTTGTTCAGGTGGGACATACCTGAAACACATGAAAAGTTGAACAGGCAGTTAATTAAGAAAAATATAGGGATACTATACTCAAAAATGATAAGCGTAAATCTAATTCTGTACAAGACTGTTGATATTAATTAATCTTATTTTAAAACACTCTTAGAATTGATAGCTGGAAACTAAACTTACTTGAAATACTCTGAGGAAAAACAGGGTAATAAAGACTGACACAGAACTTTTTTCAATTATTTACTTAGCTTTTCTAAGACAAATACAACAAATAACTGCTTTTTTTAAACAGAGGACCTATCAGGATGAATAGTTAATACTATAATTTTTTAAAAATATAAAGTATCAAAAAATCATAAATAACATTTGGAAAGAGAGCAGAAAGAAGGGAAGCTTCTATTATTATATTATAGTTAATAGCCTAAAATTAAAAGCCTATACAAATCTTTACTAGTAAGATCAACAGCCCAATTTTTAAACGGATAGAAGCAATTCACAAAGGGAGATGCAGAAATAAAAATACTCATCACCTAACTCTTGCATTTGAGCGGAATGTAGATGGTATAAATTCTGTTACTATCTATTAAGATACATCAGTAGGTACGCTCTCTGTGCCCCAGCAGCATCCTGTGCAGAAACGCCTGCTCAGGAATTAACGGGTAAGTGGACACGGGTCCATGTACAGGATGTCCCACAGCAGCCTTCTATCTATCTCTTCAACAGAAGATTGCACGGCTACTCTTTTGACACAGAAAGCTGTCCGTATTACTCTATGGGTCTTCGGTTTGATCCCAGTCATGTCAATACAGGTTTCACGGGAGGAAGACGAGCAAAGAAGGAAAAAAAGGCAGTAAGATACAATGTCCAAATATTGGCCATGCTGATCTCTAGGGCTGGGCCCCATTTCTGGGGCTTGTCCTATCCCCGCCCTACCCCCATATCAAGTAGGTGGACAAAGTAGGAAAACATAATGGTTTCTATTTAAGTGATTGGTTTCTATTCCAGAGACATCGTCCAAAGCCCAGCTCCAGCATTCAATAGCTGTGATACAGTGTAAGGCAAACACTTGAACTCTCTGTGCCTCTGATTTGTCATCTATAAAATGAAGGTATGAGGGCTGGCGGAGTGGCACAGAGGTTAAGCGCTGACTTTGGAAGCCAGCGGCCCCGGTTCAGGTCCCACCTATGAGGGCCAGTGACACTGCCCCTCAAAAAAAAAAAAAAAAAAAAAAAAATGAAGGTATGGTTGCTATGAGGTGTCAACGAAAACTCGATAACATTTGTGACATATTTAGAACAGTTCTTGGTACAGGAGTAAGCTACATAAATGTTAGCTATTACCAAATTGTTTAATAATCACAAATGGTGAAACTGCTTTGTTTTTCCTAGTAAATGAGATGACAGAATATGAGAATGAATGCAGGAAGTTATGATTTCCCATTATTTGGCATATTACTGATGATACCAATTTTGGAGTATAGCCACATCTTATCAAAGGATAAAATCAGATAATAATATTTGGTTCAAAAGACTCATCTGACTGAAAGTGCGCTAAATTTGTATAACATAGGAAGTGAGTTTCAAAATTGGTCAAAGGGACAATTTCAAAACCCCTGTAGCTGACAACAGCCTCACTGTTTCGGATACAGTTGCCCACAGGAAGGACTGTTGGGGTGTCTGCATCTGGATTGGTCTTGGGCCACGTGACAACCCCCCTGCCCTGCTCCAGGTACACGACACAGGTGTGCAGGAGCGTGGGCGTCAAACGCACTGGTCCTGGTCCTCCTCAATGCTGTCACGCCCTCTTGCCACTCACCCATTAGAATCTTGTTACTACTTACTATCCTGTTCCTCAGGGTAGAAAAAATCATAAATTATAATTATATAAAGTTTACAGTTAATTGGGTTAGGGCTTGAATTAATACATTTTATTATTGTTTACTAATATTATTGCTATTACTATAAATGGGGGGGATCTATGGTTTTAACTCTCTCAACTCGCAATTCATACACACGTTTCTCTTGCTAACTGAAGTTAAACTATCTAAAAATCCCAGCTAAATCCTATTCAAATTATCATTTTGAGTTGGTAAAACTGTCGGGAAAATAAAAAATTAGGCTAGGCTATACAAGAAAAGTCTTAACTACAGGTCTAAGAAATGAAGAACTAACATGATAAAAGGATAACTATATACTTCATTTTAAGAGAATCACTTATGATACCATGCTTTTACTATCACACAATCTTCTAAGACTTTCCTCCTTCCTGAACTAAAATTTTACTAGCGTGTTTTACCTCTGTCCATACCTAATGTACCAACTGACGCCCAACAGCCCTGGCTAATCTTGCCTCGCAAAAAGCAGTCTCCTCTAGAGAAGAGTAGGACGCAAAGTTTGCAGAGCATACAAATCAGAGCTCCTTCTTTCTAACGGGCTCGATGAATGAATGAAAGAGGGCTCTCCCCCATAACCACAGCAAGTATTTCCTGACCAACACAGGCTCCCACAATACAGCCCCTCAGGGAAACAATGGGCCATTGACTTTCTCCTTATCCCTCTCCTCTATCTATGACTCTCACCCTCACCTTCTTACCCACCAAGGAGGAAATATACACTGTTGAATACTGACAAACAACCAAGAGTTCACTGTTAATAAGTCTTAGAAAATTGACTTAACATTGTGTTCATGCAGCTAAAAATGAAGAGCCGGAAGCAGTTAAACACTAGCTCTAAGGATATGCTACTCCTTCCTCTGCTTTAAAGGGCTTACTAACCACATGTCCAACCTACTGTCTTTCTAAAAACTGACATCTGATGGACTTAGTTGGGAGGGTCTAAACGCCCCCTTCTTAACCAGGTAGTGAAAGGATTTCTTTGGGTAGGAGGGCTATTTTGAGCAAAGACTCACTGCAAGATGCAGGTAAGCCGATGGACTGCGAGTGGACTACACGAAAGCTTCAGCACAGTGTCTGGTGTGCAAGACACTAAATAAATACGAGCTAAATGAATGAAGATTTTTGGAAGGGAGGCTTGCTAGACTAAAAATGTCTAGGGAAGCAAACAGGCTAGAAAAGGATTGGAAGGGAGGAGACCTGGTAATTACAAGGAACAGGCAGGCTGCTGCGAGGCACAGGTGAGTAACGATCAAGTAGAAGTAAAGGTTTGTGGAAACCAAACCCAATAAAAAGCCCAAGTGTAATAGGATTCTACCTACCAACTTATCTACCTTTCTTCCTTCCTCCCTCCCTCCCTCCCTCCCCCTTCCCTCCTGGGTCAGACTAATCTTACCTATAATCAATGTGATTTGGGGAGCCTTTGCTCTAAATACAAACTATTCACTCACCATCTTTTCTTTTCATATTTTTCTTGTAGGAACTCTTTCACTTTTTGTGGATCCCTGAAGTCTGGAATTGCTGAAGATCTATCATCAAATAATCCTAGCCAAATCTGTTTACAGACCTTTGGAAAGAATTAAAAAAAAAAAAAGTGTTAAAAATCAACATCTTCACTTAATGAAATGTTAAGGGAAAAGTATGATTCTCTCAGAAAACTAACCTACTTAATTGCATTAATACTGCTGAGGATATTTATCACATGAGAAATGAAGATGAACAAATGAAGGGACTACATGTATTTAAATACGTTACAGTATGCAGCAAAATCTTAGCAATAGTGTCCCAAAGAACAGCAACTCCCAGGGGAACAAATAGTGAAATGGGACTTCAGAGGACCTGGGAATGTCTTGTCCTGGGGCGACCATAAACTGTAATCCATTAGTAAAGTCATACAACCTTTATAAATCTGTCCCCTCACCCCATAAAACAAAGGAACTCGACCAATAGCAATTTCAAAGATCCCTGACAGGTTCAAAAATCAACCAAAAATTACTAGAGTCATAAACCATTTTCTATTAAAGTAAAACAGTAACAAAAATATAAGGCAGATACAGCTCTAGCTTTATAGTTGCCTTCTATATATTTTTTTAACCCCTAATGGCTAAAATCTGAGATATTTAACTTTTTAGACAAAAATCAAAAAAATGAAGTGATGCAGAGCTCAAACAGGACACAAAGAGTGTAAAAGGAACAATAAAAATTTGATAAAGTGGGGCCGGCCAAGTGGCGCATTGGTTAAGCGCTGGTTTTGGGATACCAGCGGCCCCGGTTCGGATCCCACATGAGGGCCAGTGACACTGCCCTCTACAGCCAACAACAGCTCCACCTGGAGCTGGGTTGTGCGAGCCCCGGTGATGGTGTGGGCTGCAGCCCCTGCTGCAGTGCGCTGCCATAGGCTACAGTGAGTGGCCCACAGCCAGCGTGAGTGGCTGGCAGCCAAGCGTGAGCTGCCAATAGCCACGATGAGCGACATCCAGAGGCCAGCGACCGATCTGCCTCATCCGGGAAGAGCGCAATGACGATACCAACAGTGAAGCAACATCCTCCGCAACTAAACTGAAGAACAAGAAGACGGCAACTTGTCTGTTCCCCTTCCCTGATTCCCCAACGCTGTTCCCCTCCACCAATTCCCCAATAAAATCTTTAAAAAAAAAAAAAAAAAAAAAAATTTGATAAAGTGGTCTTCATAAAATTAAAAATTGTTGCTCTTCACAAAACTTAAAAAATGAAAAGGTAAGCTACAACTGATAAAAAGTATTTGCAAAGCATGTAAGAACTTGAAAAAACTTGAATCCAGAATATATAAAGAATTCTTAAAACTCTATTATAAAAGACAAAAAAAAATTTCTTTTAACAATGGTTAGAAAATTTGACAGACATTTCACCAAATAAGCAGCCCAACATCATTAGTCATACGGAAAATGCAAATTAAAATAACACTGAGACCCACTATGTGGATAACCATAGATACCACAAGAATGGCTAAAAATAAGACTGACCTTATCATGTGCTAGTGAGAATGCAGAAGGACTAGGGTTCTCAGGAACATAAAATGGTACAGCCACTTTGGAACAGTTGGCAGTTTCTTACAAATTAAGCATATACCTATCATGTGACCCTGCCATTTCATTTCTAAGCATCTACCCAAGAAAAATAAAATCACATGTCCATGCTCAGATTTGTACACAAATGTTTACAGCAGCTTTATTGGCAATAACTCCAAACTGGAAACAACCCAAACATCCATCACCAACAGATAAATGGATAAATTTTGGAATGTCCAAGGAGGTTCATCGGCAATAAAAAGCAATAAACGACTAATACAAGCAACTATATGAATAAGCCTCAAGACAATTATACTGACTGAGAGAAGTCAGACAGCGACTCCCCAAAGTGCATACTGTAGGATTCCATGGACGCATCTAAATGTTTAGAAAACTGTAAACTTACCTTGGGGATGATGAAAATGTGTGCTGATTATTATAATAATGGCTTCACATATGTCAAAACTTGTCCAATTAGACACTCTAAATATGTACAAGTTATTGTAATTATTCCTCAGTAAAGCCATAAAAAACAAGTCCACATGTCTAACGAATTATATTATTTTAAAAAATCATCACTTATAACACTGTGAAAAAACACAAACACAGTCTCTAGCTTGAAAAACCTGACAAAGATTTGAGAACTCAGAGGAGGAAAAGCAGCATTCTCAATCGTCCTGCTCTCTGACGTGGGTGAGCGAAAAGGACAGGAAAAGCACTCCCTGGTTTCCTCTCCCGTCAGGTACCGCAACCATGTTTCCAAACAGCACGGCTTGTGGCTCCCCCTACTCCCGGCTCAGTGCGGATATTATAAAGTCATTAAGGCAGTAACAGCTGACACACCTGAGGCCTAGGCTAAGATGCAATCTCATTATAAAAACATCTCAGAGGCAAAGCCAGAAAAATGCAGACACCAGGAATGGTCAGGCAACTTAGCACCAGAAACACAATACTATGAACCTTGTAAAGGCCCAGCTTCTCCAATAAATATTCAGCTACTTAAAAGGAACCATATAACTGTCCTTAAGCAGAAATTTGACTAATGATTGTCCCAAAATATAATTTTAGAAGATTCTGCGCTTTACAATTACATTCAAAAGGGAAAGTTGGAAGTTTCTAATTCTTCTATTAAAAAAAATTCCCAAGCAAGAAAACAAGAGATATTGTAGTCATTTGCCCAGAGCCAAAGAATTATTAACTGTAAGTGACAGGTTAGTTCAGGATTCTAAATGCCATAAACATTCAGTCTTTGCATTCCAAAACCCCTATTAACTACCATGTGCAATGTTTTAAACTAAGAACAATTAGTAAATAATAAATAACAAATATATAAACAAGTAAAAAGAAGAAGATGGGTTGAAGACAGACAGATCATCAAGTTACCAAGCTGGCACTCTTCACAGTAAGACAATTAAGGTGGAGTGCCTGACTGCCCCTAGGTCGACGTTCACCATTAGCAGCCTACAGGCTAATTTCACTCAAAATCCTGTCCTAACTGCTGCTAGTTCTGATCCCGCTCTTAGGCCACGCTGCTGGGGAAATAACTAAAACTTGCTGCTTGGGTCCACTACAAATTATGTTACCTCACTATCAAAGTGCCTTGATGTCTCAGCTCTTATTTCTGAATGTGTCTCCCCACAATGGCTATTTTCTGTTGCTCAAAATGCTACCCATATCAGCCACTCCTGGCAGTTGAATTCTTTCTCAAATGAAGTGGCTCTCAAAATAGAGTTCCCCAATGTCCCTGGACTGGCAGCATCTGAGTCACCTAAAAACTTGTAATGCAAATTTTCAGGAGCCACCCAATACCTATAAAATCAGAACCTCCAGAGGTGGAGCCCAGCAATCTGTGTTTCAGCAACCCTCCAGGTGACTGTGAAACAGATCACCAACCAAAGCTGCAGGAAAATTTAGGCCAGCAGATGGCAACTTCCTGCCCATACACCGGGGGTGCGTAAAAATGTCTACAAGTGGACACTTGGGTCAGCGTTGCTCAAGCAGTAGTTCGCCGTAATCAGAAGAGTCTGGATGCTGATGGGAACCACTCTGAGCACCTCTTGTCATTGCATTAGTCAAACATGACTTGTATGCATCTTTTGTTATCGGTATATATTAATACAATTTTTTCCTTTCTTAAAATGTGTATACACTTTTTGGTACCCTCTGGTACACACTACTATACTCATATATAGCTTTAGCATTTTTCAAATTTGCTTAGCCACTAAACCTATTACTGGCAAGAACCGTTTCACAGAGGCAGTGTTCCAGGGCCACGTCTGGGATAATGTCACAGTCTTGATCTCCTCGTGATCCATTCACATTTTAGTCCTTGAAAAGCTGGCTTCTGCTCCCACCATTCTACTACAACGGCTCTTCCAGGTTTGTAGATTTGCTGATAGGAAAATGTAACGTTCTCTTCTCTGCTTGTTCTGGTAGTTTTTTTTGTTTTTTTTTTTAGTAAAATAATAACCATCATCAACTGAAAAGGGAGGGCTTCTCAAAGCTGAAGGGGGATAGGGGAGTGAATATTTAAAATGAAACTCGTCCGAACAGCTGAGTGTTCTCCGGCCTCATCTGGCTGTTTAGGATAAAAAGGTGGCGTGTCGGCTTGAGCCCAGTAAAATATGGCAGGAGTTATAAAGTGGTTAGAACAGGCAATGAAATCTAAGTTAGGCTAAGACAAACGAAGACATGGTGAGCATGATGGCCAACAGAGGAGTTCTGTTTCTGGGGGTGCTGACAGTTGCGCCTGAATTGTCAGAGTTGGAGAATCTAGAGGGAATGAGCGGGGAAGAGAAGCAGCAGTGGTGGAGAACAAGGTGCTTGAACTTGAACCCTAAGTTATGCATCAAGTCTAAAATGGGATGAAGAATCACTGGTGGTAAGAGGTCAGGGAATTCAGAAAGCTGAGTTATCCATTATCACGATAATCATGTGGATTACCTACGCGGATGCTGGGACTGGCAGAAACAAGTAACACTAGTGGGAAAAAGACATAAGGCCTAATGTAAGGTGCTAATAAAATCTGTAATGAATGGGGGGAGCTGACCGGTATGACTGCAACAAGATACAGCAAGTGAAGCGTCTACTGACTTAAGGAGCATGGGGTTGGGGGCCTAGAAACATCGCTGAGAACAAGAGTACTGCCTAAAAGCCATCATCTGAAGGGGCTGCACACGTGATGGGATTCACTGTGATGGTCTCTGTGGGCCGCAGGGGGATAATCAGCTCTCATGGTGGTAGGTATGAGCCTCCATTAGGGAACCTGACGGCCTGAGTTTGAATTCCAGTTTCGGTTAACGATCAACCCACGCTTCCCAGGAATGCTGGAAGGAATAAATGAGTTAATATATGTCTTGCACTCAGGGCAGGCTTATGTAATGAAGTTCAAACAGTGTTAGCTATGATTACTGTGGGGCCTGGTCTCTTAAGTGGCTTGCAGTGGGTTACACCGTGATGAGGTAAGCAAGGACTAGAGGAGGGGGCCTCAGCAGGGACCGGGACCCGAGTGTCCCCCCATTCCTGCCGCAGACAGAACCCCAGTGGTCTGGAGGGAACAAGCTCCCGCCTCTGAACTTCTAGAGCGAGTGCTCCATGCCTCTCACATGAAACTCTCTACAAATGGCCTTATGTTAGAATCACGGAGCATGTGTGTCATTTACTTTTGAATTCACATAATGCTTAAAACAACGGGTAGTGCCTTATTAATTGTTCAATAAACAGATTGATAATACCCCAAAACAAATCTTACAGAGGAATTAAAAATAAAAACCACACACCAGGGGCCGGCTGAGTGGCGCGGTGGTTAAGCGCTGGCTTGGTGAAGCCAGCGGCCCCGGTTCGGGTCCCACATATGAGGGCCAGTGACACTGCCCTCAAAAAAACAAAACAAAACAAAACAAAAAAAAAATAAACCACACACCAGCCATGAGAATTAATGAAATTTTCAGTGTAATTTTATTCCTTATTCTAGTGCTAATCTGCTTTAGAATTGCAATCCTAATAGGCACTGACAGAATCTAAAATCTTTTAAAGTATATTTACCAGTCAAGAGTGTGCCATAAGAAACAGATGTCACAGCCAATTTAGTTCAGGTTTACTAAAGAGACTTTCCAGAGCATAGGTAGGCTGTGTGGAAAAAGAGAGGGCCAGGGTGCAGGGTGAGGCCAGTAGGGCCCAAGGCCGCGTGGGCAGCGCAGGGGGAGGAGAGGGGAGGTCAGCAGAGCCCGCAACAAAGGGCGCCACTCGATGCGAGCGGTGACCTTCAACAGACGGAAGCAGCCGGGCTGCAGAAATCCCACAGGGAAGAGAGTATCCTAACCTCTCTCTCCTTCCTTTCTTTGATCTGCTGACAATGTCCCCCAACAATTGGACCCAACCAGAAGCCAGGAGGCAAGAAAGCCCATTTGTGCAGCCAGACAAGCCAGCTGCACGGGGCCAGAGCATGGTACAGACCAGAGCTGGAGGGCGGACGGAAGCTGCCCCAGCACAGCACCCAAACCATCAGAATAAATATATGCAGAGCAGGCAATTTAACAAACTCATTTATGAGCATCAAAAATATGGAAAGGGCAGAAAAATGCTCTGGAATCAGAAAATTCATTAAGCCCATCTATATGCATCCAACTAGAGTTCATACTACTTCTAGTCTCTCTCTCCTTAGTGGAAAGATGGAGGATAAGTACCTCTTTCTGTATGTGAGATATAGTCACACTGTTTCATCATACTGCCCACAAAACACAGAAACAGGAGACTTACGGAACTGAAAAATTCATGAACAAGTAACTAATATCTACTTCTTGGAAGCAGAATGAAAAAATGAGCAAAAATAAATATTAACAAATGGGAAATACCATTAGACGCTCTCTAGAGACCCACACCATGAATTTATATGATCAACATATTATTTTACCTTAAAAGGAAGAAACAATGTTTTGCCCTAAATTATTTTCCCCTAAAAATTCACAATCAGAGAAATATCTCAACTAGATCACATAGGTATATGTCATGATTCAAGTTAAATACTGGGAAAACAAGTACTTAACATTTCCCACGCTCATCCAGCCTACGTTCACATGACTATGCAATAGTCCTAGACCAGGGGTCAGCAAACTTTTCAGACAGAACCTATCCAAAGAGCCACAGTTTGCTGACCCCTGTTCTAGCCCATCACCTGATGGGTATTCTCAGTAATAGGCTACCTAAAGAATACTCAGGGCCAGCCGAGTGGCGCGGTGGTTAAAGCGCTAGTTTGGGAAGCCAGCGGCCCCGGTTCGAGTCCCACATATGAGGGCCAGTGACACTGCCCTCAAAAAAAAAAAAAAAAGAATACTCAAGCTAGGCCTGCAGGAAAAAACACTATCCACATGCCTTATGCAAGAGACACAGAGTCCTGCATTTTATACAATACATCGTTTTCGGTGTGTGTTACATGCCCTTGTGCTGGCTCTGACTCCTGGCGACCCAAAGAACAAGTGACATCCAGTGTCCTGTTCTCACAGCCCTGCTCAGCTCCCGTGAACTCATGCCTATGGCTTCTTTCCTGGAGTCCATCCTTCTTCTATCTGGCCCTCCTCTTTTCCCTCTGCCTTCCGTTTCCCAGCACTACAGTCTTTTCCAAAGAACCAGGCCTTCTCATGATGTGCCCTAAGCAACTTCAGTTCTGCCATTCTTGCCTCCAGCAGTGTTTCCGACTTGAGCTGCTCTGGGGCCCACTGGCTCACCTTTCTGGTGGTCCAGGGTCTCCGTGGAGCTTTGCCCCAACACCACATTGCAAATGAATCTGTGTTTTTCTTACCAGCCTCTTCACTATCCAACTTTCAATCCATACATAGTAACTGGGAATCTTTTTAGGACTACAAAGGGGATCAAAGTTTTGCCACCCCAAAATATGCCTTCTGGAATGTTGATTTTAAGCTGGTTGTTAAACAAAAGATTCAGAAAGAGCCTGTGACCTTCCCTCTTACCTGCTTAGAGGAATTAAGAAAGAAAAACCTGCTAAGAGGAAGGGAGCATCACCTTGGCACTAGAATATAAACTCAATACTGCTGACAGGGAGAAAGCTAGCCAAGCTGGTCCCTTCGACTTCCCGTGGTGTCCCACTGTTTCTGGGTGGCCCTGCAAGGATTTGTTTACCACACATTTGCTCTTTCTCCGCTACCTGTGAGTTGCCTACTTTCCCTTAGGAATGCTAGACCCCTGTTCCTCTCTTCTCCTCAGTTCCAGAATGGCATATGAGCTTCAACTGCCCAGTGGACTTCTGGTCTCATACTCTTACATCAGCCCTACATATACATCCAGAATAAAGTTTGGACATTTTCTCCTGTTAATGTGTCTCATGTTAATTAGATGATTGGCCCAGTCAGAAGAAATTAGAAAGGTGGGAGGGAAATTAATTTTTGCGCCCCACAACTGTATGGTATATTCCATCTTAAAACTTGGTTTTATATGGGACGGCTGAGTGGTGCAGTGGTTAAGAGCTGGCTTGGGACGCCAGCGGCCCTGGTTCGGGTCCCACATATGAGGGCCAGTGACACTGCCCTCTGGAAAAAAACAACAACTTGGTTTTATAAAAATGTACTAGCAACTAGAACATATGCATCAGAGTAGCTGAAAAGAGGCACACATGCAGATTACTAAGACACCAGAAACATAAATTCTTCATTACAGCCTACTTAGGCCCCACAAGAGTCTATCCTCTGATAAACTCTACAAACTCAGCTTGTATCATCACTCTTTCCAGGCACACAGGCCTCCTCAGAAAGTCTTCCCTGCCCAACCAACCAATCCAAAGGGGCAACACCCCCACACCAAACCTCAGGTACCAATTATCACAGCACGGTATTTGTTTTCACACGCTTCATCTCACAATTTCTAGATGTAAATTTCACGAGGCAGGAACCTTCTCCCTCCAATTCACCACTATTTGTATTCTCAGTGCCAGACATAGTAGACGCTAAATGAATATCTAATGTGCGAGTGAAAGCAACTTCCCAACAGTCCTGAAATATAAGAAATCGTCTTTTTTCCCTTTGTTCCATCTAAAATAAACATACTGACCTAGATTATTTAGTTTACCAACTTACACAGAAGTACAATAGTAAATTAACAGATCCACACTCTCCTCCTACATGGGCCACAGGTGAGCAAATCACCCCTCCCAGGTTAGTTCTGGACAATGCCTATGTTTGTAGCTGAAGTTTCACTGGAACGCAGTCACACCCACTTGTGCATCTACTGCCTATGGCTGCTTTGTGGGGTGGTTGCAACAGAGACTGCATGGTCCACCAAGACTAATATTTACTACCTGGCCCTTTATAGAAAAAGTCTGCAGACTCCTGACTTACCTGCAACTCACTATGACATCATTCCACATCCAAGGATAGTAACAATTTAAATAGGATAATAAATACAAGCCTGTTTAAGAGGCTGGTTTTATAATGTGTATGGGAAACAGCAGAAAGGTAAGCACAGAATGAAAAAAGCCTTTCCCAGGAGAACTTTCCAAAAGTAAGAACTGTCTGTCCAAGGACCAATTTGTTATACATACCGATTCCCTTGAGAAGAAAGGAGAAAAAGTACCGGAGTAAGTTTCAAGGGAAGATTAATAAGTATTTGACACTTGCTTTCTAAATCCCTGGTAAGTACAAAGAAATAGAAAAGATAAAGGAAGCATATGTTCACAACACTTGAGAGAAATTAAATGCAGTGGAAATAATAAAACTCACTAGCAGGTGTCTGTGGGTTGAGAGGCCAGCAGCTCTAATTCAGACACCTACTGTGGAGACAGTAAAAGGCATACACGGCTCAGCACATTCCCATGCCTCAGCACATTTAATGCCTCTAATGGCAAAGAGAACCGTGTTCCAGTTAGGCTGCAAAGAACCCAAACCCAGGCACACGAGGTCAGAGAAAACAGGTTTACAGGGAGCATATAGCAACGCTTTGAGAAAACCAAATCTTCATCTGAGACCTCAGTGGTCTGAGTCTGTTTCCTAGCCTTCTCTCCCCGCCCGCGACACAGTTTATCACCTTTGTTTCTCATATTATGTCTAATCCCTGCTCTTGCTATCTTTGTTAGGCTGCACATGGCCCAACTACATACTGCCTCTTCCATTCAGTGATTCATCATTTGAATCCAGCCTCCATGAGCCTTAATTCAATTTCTTAAGAGAGGATCTGATTAGTCACCAACTCCTAGGTGTAAGTGCCCATTCCTGGTCCAATCAGCTGTGTGTTTTGTGTTTGGTGGTTTTCCCAGGGCAGGGAGCCTTCCCCCCGCTCTCTTCTTTCAGCAAGGAGCATGAGCTTAGGAAGCATATCCCACCACTAAACACACGTTTATTCATGAATGTGCTTTGCCAATTACAAAGAGCTTTATAAATGTAAGATTTTAAAGTCACAGTAGTTTCAAGAAAAATTATCGATTGCCCTCCTTTCTCAAACTAAGATGACATATGTAAATTACCATTCGTCTGCCCTTTAATTGTTTGCTGTCTTTAATAAGTTCCTATGTTTTAGCTAGTTACATTTATCAATTTTTACTTTTTCATTTCTTCCATTGCTTTGTCTATAAAGCCCTTACACATTTAAATGTTAAATATAGTCAGCTATATTTTCTACTAATATTTATAGTAATCGCTTCTTTATTTTTTTACTGTCCATATGCAAGGGTATACACTCGTATCCTTAAACACTATAATTTAGTTTTGCCTGTTTTTCTCAGTTATGAAACAATTTGTTTTACAGAAAAGTTGCAAGCATAGTAGAAAGAAGTCTCATACACTTTTTACTCAATCTCTGAGTTAACATTTGCTTTACCATTTTCTCAAATAAAATCTTTTCCAAACCATTTAGAGACATAATCTTTACCCATAAATATGTATCTCCTAAAAATAAGACATTCATTTATATAACCACAGCTAAATTATCAAAACTAGGAGATCAACATTTTACATGATCTAACCCCGACTATCCGATGATCTTAATGCCCTATGTGTAACGGCAGAAGGAAAAGGCTCGCCTGGTACAGAATTCCTAACTGCCCTGTCTCCTCAGTCTCATCTGGTCTGAACAGTCCCACAGTCTGTCTTTGTCCTTCGTGACCTTGGCATTCTTGAAGAGCACAGACCAGTTATTTTGTACTGTGTTCCTTAATTTAGGTTTCCTCATCACAATTAAATTCATGTTATTTAATGGCATTTGGGGAAAAAATGCCACTTAAGTGATGTTGTACTCTCCGTGCATCATAGCAGGAGGCACATGATGTCAATCTGTTCCATTCCTAGTGATGTCAACTTTGATTACTTGGTTAAAATTATATATGCCAAATTTCTCCATAATTAAATCACTATTTTTTCCCCTTTAGGATTAATAAGTATCTTGTAGGGAAATACTCTGAAACTATTTTCTACATTTTTATGGCTTCCTTTATGGCTTTAAAATTTAAACTCTAGAACTTTAATGAAATTTATTTTGGTATACTATGTCAGTTAACATTCTAATTGACTCTCCATTTACTGAATAACCACTTCCTCCCACACTGGGCTGCTGAACTTATTTTTATAATAACGTCATACACATATTTTAACATACCAGAGGATGCCCAAAAAATGTATACACATTTTAAGACATGTTATCTATATATTACTTTTCGAAGTTGAGTTGGATTATGGTAGCACAGTATGATGTTCACTCAAAAGATGGTGTTAATCAAATGAACATCAGGGTCACCATGCGACAGGCAGGACAAAGAAAATGGCGTAAGTACGGTTGTCGTTCGATGAGCATAAGACCATTTTGAAGTGGTATTGGAAATTCGAGAATGTTGTGGAAGTATGACAATGGAGGCGTGAGTGTGCAACAGAGCCTCCAACACGCCCAACAATTGCACGCATTCGTGATAAGTTTGAAACCCATGGTACCGTGTGAAGAAATTAAAATGGAATGAGCAGCGATGCAAGTGGACACTTTGGTCAGCGTTGCTCAAGCAGTAGTCTGCTGTAATCAGAAGTGTCTGGACACTGATGGTCACCACTTTGAGCACCTCTTGTAATTGCAGAAGTCAAAAGTGACTTGTAGGGCTGGCCGAGTGGCGCGGTGGTTAAGCGCTGGTTTGGGAAGCCAGAGGCCCCGGTTCAGGTCCCACATGTAAGGGCCAGTGACACTGCCCTCAAAAGAAAAAAAAAAAGTGACTTGTACTCATTTTTTTGTTACCGGTATATATTGATATTACAATTTTAATACAGTTTCCTTTCTTAAAATGTGTATATATTTTTGGCACCCTCTGTATATAAAAATTAGAGTAGGGCTGGCCGAGTGGCGCGGCGGTTGGGAGCTGGCTTGGGATGCCAGCGGCCCCAGTTCGGATCCCACATGTGAGGGCCAGTGACACTGCCCTCTTAAAAAAAAAAAAATTAGAGTATATCTCAAGATCTAGTCCCCAGATCTGTGCCTCTTCTTGCACTAGTTTCAGATTATTGTAATTACACGTTTATATTGCACATTATTCCTACAGAGATACATTTAGTATCTAAGTAGAGCCAATCCTATTTACCCTTGGTTGTACAAATTCTTCCCAGCTAGTTTCATATCTTTGTTCTTTTGGATAAACGTTAGGATCATTTTTTAAAAAATAAAGAAAAAATTCCCACCAGTATTTTGGCTCTAGTTGTTCTAAACCTAATCTGTGAAGCCTCTTAAAGCAAAAAGCATTCCCATTCCCAAAAACAGAATGAGTCTGACAAAAAGCCTGCCAAGGAGGAAAAGTCGACCAAAGGCTTACATTTCTCTCTTGCCAAGGAGTGAGTTTTACATTTTTTACATTTTCCAAAATACAACTAGAACAAATGAGAGGCTGAGCAAGGGGGCAGAATGGGCAAACTGGTCTGACAGAATTTCCTGTGGAATAGAATATTAAGAGCAGAGTTTTATTCACTGTCTTAATAGGAAATAAGCACTGTTTGTGGATGATCGCAGTTTTAGGAAGAGCATCAATATCAGTGTACCACCTCTAGCATGAACACTGCTTATTCATTGTTCAGGTCAATCTGAGGCTCAATGAGAGTGATGGATCTGTACTGACAGTCTATTGTCTGGTTTCCCTGGTGACCACAAGCATGCATTTGCCAGGCAGCTGACTAAGTTGGGAATGCAGCCTTCTGGCTAAGACATGGACAAACTGGCAAAACAAGCCTTCGACATATATCTTGATCTGTACCATATTCTACATAAACCAACCACAAGGAGGAGAAGAATATTTAGTTTTCTTTGAACATTTGCAAATATATGAACGGCTCAGGGGTTAATTAAAAAAGGAGAAAAAGAAATATGCAGACAAAGGTTTTCCAAGTAAAAATGCAATCTGCAGAATCGGTGAGTTTGAAGTAGGTTTCCAAAATAGATTATCTCATTGTCCAAAGGGGACAATTTGAGCATCAAGCAAAATTGCAAGTGATTAAAACAGCAAATAAATAATTTCATAGTGATAGAAAAAAGAAACTCTAATAGTTAGAAGATGCTGTGAAACTACCTCATTATTTTGAAAAACAGTTAAAAATTGAGGACCACAAATGACCTTCTTTATATGCACTATATCTGCTGATGTTTCTTAGTTTAATGTACTAAAGGAATAACAGTAAAACTATTGCAAACATTTAATGTAAATACCTATTACATACAAAAATAAGATATATTTTCTAAAACAAAAAAATTACTAATTGAAAAGAATGGCACTTTCTTATAAAAATTCTTATTAATATCTGGTTAAAGAAAAGAGCTGATTTCTCATCTGCTTCTGCATTTTTATGTTATGTAACTTCTGGAAAACTCCACTGTATACTCATGAGAATAGGAGCAAAAACAGCAAATCTAGTCTTAGAATGATTAAAAATTTTTAACCTTACGGAACCCCTAAAAAGGTCTCAAGCATCCCCCACAGATTCCCAGATTACACTTGGAAAATAACTAAATTAGAAATATCATCATTTCACAATCCTAATTAATGATATAGACATAGAGTTAGCATCAGCAGCTAACATAACCACCCCTCAAAACAATGTGTATCTCCATAAAAGAACACACCACCCAACCTATTAAACTGTGGTTCTTCCTCTTTCCCCAAATTAAATGTGCATCTTAAGAAGCTACCAGATCCCACTATCAGTTACAGGTAACTGAGATGACTCAGGAATACTTAAACTACATGAATAGAGTCGGCCAGGTCCAGAGGTGGGGAACAAATGGCTGGGCTTGGAGCAGGGAGAAGGGAGGAGGCAGCGGGGAAGGGGCGGGGCATAAAAAGGGAGGGAGAAGACAAGCAGTAAACAACTGGAGGGTAAACTTAGAAAATAAAAGACTTAAAGGGCAAGCTGAGTAGGTCCCACCCCATAGTGCAGAGCGGCTCCCATGAAAACCCGCCTCTCCAGCTGTAACTCTGGACACAGTACAATCTATCAGCAGGCTCCAGGACCAACCACAGTGGACAGAAACTAGAGAGGAGCTGCAAGAAACAAACAGCCCCAGCTAGTGCCAAGGAGAGCTGCTAAAACTCACTAGAAATACCTAAAGCTAAAGTAAAGCAGAGTTCTCCACAACCACAGCTAAGTGGGAAGTGAAGGGTAAGTCAAAGAAGGGAGAAAATCAGGTTAGGAGCTGTAAAACTGGCACATCAACTTTGCCCAAATCTCTGGCTCACCTCTGACCTATACACACGCAGGACTGACTCTCAGCAGTTCAAATAAAGGCTGAAGGACCCGAGTGGGGGGTTCAGCTGGCACCTGCCTGGAGAAGCAGAGTCCGCTCAACGCATAAAACAAACAAAACCAATAGTTTTTGAGGAACGAAACGGAATCCCGAGGCTCCACAACCTCCCATTTCCAATGTTCTGAATATAATCCAAAACCACCAGATTCAAAGAAACAGGGAAATATGACCCATAATCAAAAGCAAAGGTCATCTGTGGAGACAGATCTGCGATGATCAAGAATCTGGAATTAGCAGACAATGATTTAAAGCAGCAAGAACACACATATTCAAGAGCATAAAAGAAAATATGCTTACAATGAATAAAACTGTATGAAATCTCAGCAGAGAAACAGAAACTATATGAAAGAACAAAATGTAAATTCTAGGACTGGAAAAGATAATATCAAACTAACTCCAAATTAAAAATTGGAATTTGGAGACAACAGAAAAGTCAGGTGGGAATAAACAAATGAAATTATTTAATCTAAAGACTAGAGTCTGGCAATGAAAAAAGTAGTTAGTAAACTTGGACTTCAACTCATAGAAATCTGAAGAATAGAAAGACAGAAAAAAATTAACAGAGCTTCAGGGAACTGTGAGGAAACAGCAAAATGTCTGGCATACATGCAGCTGAAGCGTTAGACACAGAACTGAGGGAGAATAAAGAGAAAAAAAAATTGAAGAACAATTGGCCAAAAATTTTCCAACTTAATGCAAGACAAACTTATACATAAAGGAACTCAACAAACCCCAAGAAGGACACAGACACACGGACACACACACACACACACACAGCAAACATGGGTCACCCTCCAAAAAACAAAACTAAAAAGCTTCAAAGTGGCCCATCGCTACAGAGGAACAATATAAGTATCAGATAATATGCTATATTTTGCACTGAATGATAAAATACATGTCAAAATTTGTGCAAAGTAGTAAAAACAGAGCTTAGGGAGAAATTTATTGCTCTAATATATTAGAAAAGCTATCAAATCAATGACCTTATTAAGGTTCCACCTTAATAAGCTAAGAAAATGCAAATAACCCAGAGTAAATAAAAGAAATAATAAAAAGCAAAATTATTACAAACCCTCTATACTCGTACATTACAAAATAGGGACTATTATGAATAAATTATATCAATAAATATGACAACTTGGACGACATGGGAAAACTCCCTGAGAAATACACTTATCGACACTGATTTCAGAAACGGTACCCTGAGTAGCCACCCTCCACACTCTCATCCTCTGTCCCAGTGGCACTCCGGTCCCAATGTTCCTTCCCCCCAGGTTGCCCAATCATCTCAACTTGAGCAGCTGGCCAAAGGTGACTGAGCCATCAACTCCCACATAAGATCCACCACTTGGTACCAGGAGCTGCCAATAGGGAGGGGGTCAGCGAGGGCAGAGAGGGAGGGACAACCGAACATGGTCTCCATGTCAATGGTATTGGGTTGTCGGAAAAGTCATGACGCATTTTTGCAATGAGATACATAGAAAAAAATACGGCATGACTTTTCCGACAACCCAACAGATCACTTAAGTGGGCCATAGAAAACAAGCACCAGGCCAAATTTGGCTGGGCGGCCACAGGTGGCCAGCCCCTGACCTAAAACATGTAATGCAATCTTTCAAAAAACAGAACTGGAGGCCTTGCACTACCTGACTCAAGATTGACTTCAACACAGTGTGGTCCTTGGCCAAAGGGCCAAAAACATCAATACATGAAACTGAACAGAGCACCAGAACATCCCCATACTCATAAGGTCATTTCAGGCTTGGCAAAGGCTCCAAAGCAATCCACTGAGGAAAGTGTTTTTAACAAATGGAGCTGGAAAACTATATAGATTCATGGAAAAATATGAACCTTGGCCTCTATTATTCCATACACTAGAATTAATTTGAGATGGTTCATAAATGTAAATATAAAAGCTAAAGCTTTCAAAGCTTCTAAAATAAAATGAGGCAATTCTCATGTTTGGAAGCAGGCAGCAACTTAAGACAGAACAGAGAAAGCAGTAATTATAAAACTAAGAATTGATACATTTCGGGCCAGCCAAGTGGAGCGTTGGTTAAGAGCTGGCTTGGGACGCCAGCAGCCCCGGTTCGGATCCCACATATGAGGGCCAGTGACACTGCCCTCTAAAGTTGAAACGGTGATCAACAGCTCCATCTGGAGCTGGGCTGCTGTGAGTCCCCGGGACGGCATAGCTGCCGCCCCTGCTGTAGTGGGCTGCCATAGGCTACAGTGAGTGGCTGGCAACCCAGTGTGAGCGGCCAGCAGCCAGTGTAAGCTGCCAATAGCCACGGTGAGCGACATCCAGAGGCCAGCGACCGATCTGCCTCACCTGGGAAGAGCGCAATGATGATACCAACATGGGCCAGTGAAGCAACGTCCTCCGCAACTAGACTGAAGAACAAAAGGACAGCAACTTATCTGTTCCCCTTCCCCAATTCCCCCAATAAAATCTTAAAAAAAGAATTGATACATTTCATCAAAAAGACAAACTTCTGCTTGTCAAAAGACACCAGTAAGAAAATAAACGACACAGCCACAGACTAGGAGCACATATTCTCTAAACACAGATATATCTGACAAAGAGAAATGAACAAGTTTGGATTCATACAACAGTACTCAGTAATAAAGAAGAAACACGCTACATGCATCCACACGCACAGCTCTCAAAAGAAGTTTTATACAAAAAAAGCAAATTTCACAAAATTTACACAAAATTATACAAAATAATCCTTTATTATTTTACTTAGAGGAACATGAACACAAATCAGGGCAGTAGGTGCCTCCCGAAGGGAGAGGACTGAAACAGGAGGGGAAGTCAGGGAGCTTCCTGGGATGATGGTCAGGTTCTATATCTTTATAGGGATTTGAGTTACCAAACTAGATACATTTATCAAAACTCTTCCAGTGGTACATTTAAGATTTTTATATTTCACTGTGCAAATCATACTCAAAAAATTAACAAATAATGAAGTCTAATTAATGACATATTAAAGGTTTTAGGGGGGATGTGAACTAATATATGCAACTTACTTTGAAATTCACGACAAATGGAGGATGGATGACAAATGGATACACAGATACTTACATCTAAAGCAAATATAGCACAATGTTTACTGTACCTGCATGATTTTCCCACTTTTCTGCATATTTAAGTATTCCATAATACAATGGTGGGAGGTGTGGGGGAGCAGACAGACCTGGCACCTCTGACCGAGCCGAGTCTTGTGAGAGCCATGCGTGAGAGGGGGTCTGAGCCCTGTAGGCAAGGGCAGCGGCTGCGCACAGCACTCACACTGTACGGAGACCCTTCACCCTCACTAAGACCCATGGCACCACGCGGCACGCTCACAGCCACCCTGTCCTTGGAAAGATCCTAGATTACAGTCCAGTCTGAGCTCAGTCTAGGGGAACCGGTGGTATCATGGTCCAGAAGAAGACTGACAAAACATAGCTAAATCCTCAAGAAGTTCCTGGCTAAAACGGTCTCTGGCTATTCCTACTGATAGTTGATCTTGCCCCTGCAGGGTGGCTTGCATTTCATGAAAAAGAGCCAAGAAAACTTTAATGTCATTTCCAATTCTGCAAAAATCTATGGGCCCCGAGCTTGCTTCAAGTTTCTTCTTACCAGCTCATAATGTACCCTACTACCAGACAGCAGCCTCTGTGCTGAGATGAATGCCAGGTGCTGTCCTAGCAGCCCAACAGGTTTCCTGCTCTGTGGCAGGAACCCAGCATCAGTTTTCAGGAGCCTGAGTAGCAGCTGATGCTGAAGCAATGGGAAAGACAGAGGTGAAGGACCGCAATTCCTTCACCTACCATGTGTCCTATGGGGCACTTGTGTTGCATGTTTGCTTTGCTGCAAGGCCTACAAATCCCCTGAGCAGCTGTGTTTCTCAGGGACTTAAGATGGCAGGGCCCCCAGGTCACAGGGCATCCAAACCCAGAGGAGCCACCTGCTCTAAGGCCCCCACACCCCGTCCTGACACAAACGTGGCTCTATCCCATAGACCGAATGATACAGGCATCAGAAAGTTGCCTGCTCCCAGCCAGGCCTTTGTAGGTCAGACTGTGATCCACCTACCTCCAATCCTTTATTTTAAAACCCACATTTCTACTCATAACGTGTAGTCCTGCCTTGCATCTTGATTCAAACTGACTCTTAAAGGGAAAGGGAAAAAAGAAATTTATGCAACTGAAGGAAATTTGAACACTGGCTACATAACTAGATTGTTGTTAACTTTTATGGACACAAAAATTGTATTATAATCATATGTTTTAAAATCCTTATTTTTTAGAGATAACATTAGTTGATGAATTTACAGATGAAAACTGAATAGCCTGGATCTGCTTCAAAATAATAAAAAAGGGACGGAACTATAAATTGATGGAAGTTTGTTATATTATTCTGTCTACTTGTGTAGCTATATGAACATCTCCAAAATAAAAGCTTAAAAAAGAATTAAAAAGTCTAACAATTATAATTTTAATTAGATTAAAATAATATTGAAAAAATAACACACTTAAGAAAGAAATAAACAAGAAAAACAAAGATGAGACGGAGCTACAATGGCTGAGAGGAGAGAACAGAATAGCTAGAAGAAAATAATTGACCTGGGATTATCAATGCAACCAAAAGTTAAATAAATACTCAAGAGTGGTTTACAAACCAACATCTAGCTCCTTCTACAATACTCTGGGTTTTAAGTCATCATTCAAAAAGACCACATGTTGGGCCGGCCGAGTGGCGCGGTGGTTAAGCGCTGGCCTGGGAAGCCAGCGGCCCCGGTTCGGTCCCACATGAGGGCCAGTGACACTGCCCTCAAAAAAAAAAACAAAAAAAACCCCCACATGTTGCAACATGTACAAAGCACAGGTAGCATTCCTACACTTTTTTGTTAATTAATTATTCTCTGAAACCTAACAACTCATATCAAGTAATACACTCTGAATATTTTAAAGATTAATATGTTAGTACTGAATAGATTCAGCTAGAATTAAAAAGAAAGCTTTAAAACCATACCCTTCTTGGGCCGGCCGAGTGGCGCATTGGTTAAGAGCTGGTTTTGGGATGCCAGCGGCCCTGGTTCGGATCCCATGTATGAAGACCGGTGACACTGCCCTCTACAGCTAATGACAGCTCCACCTGGAGCTGGGCAGTGTAGGCTGCAGCCCCTGCTGCGGTGGGCTGCCATAGGCTACAGTGAGTGGCTGGCAGGGCAGCCAGCGTGAGCAGCTGGCAGCCAGTGTGAGCTGCCAATAGCCGCGGTGAGCAACATCCAGAGGCCAGCAACCGATCTGCCTCATCCGGGAAGAGCGCAATGATGATACCAACAAACCTCCGCAGCTAGACTGGGGGTGGGGTGGGGGGGGTGACAGCTTGTCTGTTCCTCTTCCCCAATTCCCCAACGCTGTTCCCCTCCCCCAATTCCCCAATAAAATCTTTAAAAAACAAAAAAACTATACCCTTCTTTGAAAATAGAGGCCAGGCTCTAAACCATGTGCTTTTCTTCATAAATATTCAAAAATTAAGCAAATATCCTCTTACATAAATACAAAAGTGTGCCTCAGAATTTTAATTAGATGGTTTTAAACCTCAAATACTTCACTAGGAAGATATTCTCTCAAATAATTATATTTTTATAGTTTTTTAAATGTTACTATCGTTACTGAATTAACTTTTCATATTTATTAATATCATTATATTGAGTGAAATTCAGCAAAAATTTCTCTCCACACTAAACTCACTAAATTCAGTGCAAAGCAAACCATTTCTTAACACACTTTTTTTTCCTGAGTTTAGGAATCAAATGAAAAATTATCTTTGCTCATAAAACTGACATCCTACATTTACACAATACAGAAGTTTTCAAAACGTTTCACATACACCATTTTCAAATGAACCTGGTGAAAAAGGCAGGAGAGGTACTTCCCCCTGGATTCCAACGGAAAGCGAAGCTCAGGTAAAGTATTAATAATGGCCCAAAGTGACAAGGTTCATTAGCTAGTGGTCCTGCAACTAGACCACAGGTTGCTCTGAGCCCCAGTCTGGAGCCTTAGTTACCGAATTGCATCTCCACAGCAGTCAGCACAAGAAGCACAAGGGATTTGGGCTGAAAATGCCAACAGACGCTCCTGGGCCTCACCCGTAGCCAGGGTGAGAATCTCTGGGGAGTAGAGCCCAGGAATTTTTACCAAAAAATTTTTTAAATTAAATTTTTAATTTGAAAAATTTTTTTAAAACCCACCACAAGTAATTCCAATGAAACTCACATGGGTATAAAGTTCAAAACTCCCTTGGAATGCACTCTCGTACATTCCCACTAAACAAGTATAATGAACAAGAATGGAAGGTTACGCCATGAAAATGTCTATAATGCTTTGAGGGCAATAAAACCAATACAGAAGAAACTAGGAATTTTTTAAAAAAAATATGTAAAATCTTATAGTAAATGCTATTTAAAAAAAACAACGAAAAAACATTAAAATATGAGTAGAGGTTTAGTCCCTGTGGGCTAAAATACTTCTGGAAGACTTGAGAGTTGAGTAAAAATGTTGATAGGGCTTGGAAAAAAAGATTCAGGATAAATAAAACAGCATGAGCAAAATGGCAAGAAAACTGGAATACAGATAGCACACATGGAAAACAAAAACAGAGATCACTGTAATTAAACATTTCTGCTGAAAATGAAGCAAGAAAAAGATTAACTAGGAAGAAAAGCCAGGTTATAAAAGGGTTTATACTGAGAACTGAAAACTTTGGAATTCCACAGACCAGGAGTCTTCAATTAACACCTGCAGATCAAATTGGGCCACTGGCCTGTTTTTGTACTGTCCCCAACCTAAGAAAGATTTTTACATTTTTAAAGGGTTATAATTTCAAACAAGAATGTGCAACAGAGACTGTAGGTAGCTTGGCAAAGCCTATAATATTTACTATTTGGCCCTTTACAGAAACAGTTTGTCCACTTCTGCTACAAGCAACGAGGTAATTGTAAATCCTAGAGTAATATTTATGTAACTTACCTCTGCCACTCAATAATGACATTTAATATAAAAATGCAAAATAACTGCCAATTTGTATTATTATTTAAGCTTGCGCAAATTCAAAATTAAAGTGCCCAAGAGTTTGAATACAAAGCCTAAATATTAATGTAAATGACACCGCTGTATTCTATGAAAACTGAAAAATCTGCCTAAGGAAACCACCCTTTGCAAGGAGTGAAGAAAATATTCATAATTCTTCTCCTATTGTATCTGCTATCTTGGGTTCTAATTCAATAAATATCTGACTACAGGGCCGGCCGCGTGGCGCATCGGTTAAGCGCTGGTTTTGGGATGCCAGCGGCCCCGGTTCGGATCCCACATGAGGGCCAGTGACACTGCCCTCTACAGCTAACAACAGCTCCACCTGGAGCTGGGCTGTGCGAGCCCCGGTGATGGTGTGGGCTGCAGCCCCTGCTGCAGTGGGCTGCCATAGGCTACAGTGAGTGGCCCGCAGTCAGCGTGAGCAGCTGGCAGCCAAGCAGTGAGCTGCCAATAGCCGCGATGAGCGACATCCAGAGGCCAGCGACCGATCTGCCTCATCCGGGAAGAGCGCAATGACGATACCAACAGTGAAGCAACAGCCTCCGCAACTAAACTGAGGAACAAAAAGACAGCAACTTGTCTGTTCCCCTTCCCCGATTCCCCAACGTTGTTCCCCTCCAGCAATTCCCCAATAAAATCTTTAAAAAAAAAAAAAAAAAAAAAAAAAAAAATATCTGACTACATTATTCAACAAGAAATATGCTGGGAATTTTCGCAGGTTCCCTGAGTTCAAAGTATTCTAACCTTTCTACATAAAGATATTATTGTTACCATTTTAGATTCGTAGAAATTGAGGCTCAGAGGCATCTTGTCCAACATTCTTAACCTGCCAAGTTCAGATCTCACCCCTCATGCACGAGACCACTGCATTACAAGAAATATTTAACAAGCCCTGCCCAATTTTATCAATTTCCCTGTAGAGAAGCAGTTTAAGTTAGATTGTTTAGTTTTTAATTAAACTTAAAAGAAATGACATTTTCATGCACTAATTCAGGGTTTATTCTAAAGCTCGTCTTTGCTCTGATAATGTCCATGGCTCTTTCTGAAATTGGCCTTGCACTTTTCAGAGTCCACTATTCTGTACCACACTGATTACTTTTAGGACAGGATGATTTATGAAATAACCACTAACTAGTGTCCTATTTAACCTTATAATAGATTCTGAGTGTAACATATCCAATGACACCTGGATTTTAAGCTGTCACAGCATAAGAATTCCAAATTTTTTTTTAGAAAAAATTTTTTTTTCATTTGTGGCATTGCTTGCTCCTGATTATAAAATAGCTTGAATCTTTCTCAAAGATGGTATGTAAATGCCCAAAGGACTAAAATAGCTGTCTCATAAGGACTACTTAAACTGCAAGTGTAACTGTTTGAAAAATACTGTGTCTCCACTCCCGTGCATCTGCGACTCCAGACTGAAGTCCTTCTCACTCTTATGCCAAAAGGAAACTGAAATAAACAGTAATTTGGGTTGTCTCCTCACCAGACTATAAGCTTTACACAGGGCACGTATCGTGTCTGGTTTTGCCCATCACTGTACCCGTAGCACCCAAGAGCATTCCCTGGTACACGGGTGATTAATAAATGTCTGCTTCAAGAATGAAGAATGAGGGCCAGCCGAGTGGCATGGTGGTTAAGCGCTGGCTTGGGACGCCAGCGACCCCGGTTCGGGTCCCACATACGAGGGCAAGAGACTCTGCCCTCAAAAAAAAAAAAAAAGAATGAAGAATGAATCAATCATAAATGTTAACAGGGGAAATATGCACCTTACCTCATGGGCTATTGTTCCAGAAGGATTTTTTTTTAAATAATAGTTGCTGTTTGGGGATTATTTTTATAATCTGCATAAAGATCAACTACTGTCAATCAATGCATGATTTTATTTTTACCTGCAGAGTATATGCCTGTGGAGAAGCAGTGGTAACCCCTGTAGTCTCAGTTCTAAAACAATCAGCAAGGTTAATTTGCTACTAGAAAAGAAAAACTGTTTCAAAATAAAAATAGTTTCACATTTTCTCTTGATTGAATTATCTATAGCACTCTTCACCAGCCCTCCTTCCATTAACTTTGAGAATCAGAAGTTAAGCAAATAGTGAAATTTTTTGTAAAATATTTTGCTTTTGGAAAAAATGTCAAAACCATTTCAGCAAATAAATGTAAAATACTTTGCTGCAAAGTATTTTACTAACATCTGGCATGCTATATTCTGTAATATAATAACATACAGATCTGCTCCACTGAACACACTGTAGGAGTCTGAAAATACTAAGATAATATTCAAGTAATTTGTAATCTGTCTATGTAGACACTAGTATTAATATGCTGTTATAAATATTAAGTGTACTATGGACACACATTTATAAATAGTAACACTGTTTGCTTACCACAGCTACCAACGCAAACCAATGCTGATATACTATTAGTGATTCAAATACCATGAGTTGTCCCACCATCAGAACAGTGAACAACTCCTAGAGCTCTGAATGAAGTGAAACCTTTGCTAGATATATGTATGTGCTAAGCCACTGCACTGGTCTCAGTGGCTTCCCTGTGCCCATGCCCTTTGCCCTGCCACTTGGCAGTCCCCTCCCACTGGTTCTGGACTTGGCAGCATGATTCTTTGGCAGTAGGTTGTTTTCAACTATAACACAAGCAAATAAAACAGATTAAGTTACACATGCAGATCCCTGTAAACAGCATTGTAAACAACCATTTCCCACATATAAACGTCTGGAGGAACATGAAAAGCAGGTGGAATATGGGTTAATTCTATTCAATGCATTGTGAGTCAGCCAGCAACTATGGAACTTACCTGCCTAAGCCAGCAACACCCCCAATCATGACAACCAAACATGCGCCTGGGAACACCCAATCTCCCTTGTTGGGGTAAAGACCAAGGCTGCTCCAAGTCAGCACACTCTCTGACCTTCCAACTTCAGAAAACTCATCCGCGTTCGGGCATGAACCCATCCGTTCCCGCACAAGACGCGCATTACAGGGCCTTCTCAATCCAAAACCTACGTGACTGATATAGTTCTTTCCAAATGCAAGATGACACCGCTGAAATATGGCTACGTATTTTGAAATAAAAAATTAAAATCTATCTCTATGCATGCTACACTTAAGATTTAAATGTTTAAATAAGATAAACTAATAATAAAGCTGGGAATCTTTATTTTTATGCAGTTGTACCAACCATCCCACACATTATATATGTCATATAATAATATGTCAGCCCTCACCTTCTACACAGCCCGAGTTTTCGAGCGCACAGGTGCTGCAAATATTGTAAGGTATCAACTATACCTCACGCAAAACTCGGGTTCTAAGATGTCCTTGGGGACACAGAAAGGGATGTCTGTCTTCCTTAACAAGTACTTCAAAGGCTGCTGTGTCTTCTAGTCGGAAGAACTACTGCACATTTCCTTTTCTCTTCGTGCACCGCTTGGTCTGCCTTCATACCTTTGCCTGCCAGCTTAAGCCCTAGTCACCCTTAAACCCAGCAAATGTTTCACCTCCTTTGTGAGAGCAGCACAGTGCTCTCCTGGTCACCGACACCCTGAGTCTCTCCTTCAGAACCTTCTTATTCTGACCGCCAGTTATCAGACATCGTGTTCTAATTGTGTCATGCATCTCTCTCCCTCAACTGGACTGTGAGTCCTCTGTCAGACCTGTGTCATGACACAACTGTAACGGCACCCATGGTACCGAGCAGTGGCTGTTACGGTGAGTGCTTTAAATGGCCTATAATTCGCATGACTCCTTAGAATTTAAGATTCATAAACCTATTCTAGTCATCTCTACTTTTTGATATAATAGGTTGCTTAAAATCAAGTATTTCCTTTCACATATTCTAAATTTATTTTGATGGTAGTCTTAAAAATGTTCCTTCAGAAGTTCTGCCATATGTGACACATGGAAGAACCTTGAGGGCATTTTGCGAAAGTGAAATAAGCCAGTGACAGAAGGATGAATACTGTATGATTCCACTTATAAGAGGCATCTAAAACAGTCGAAGCTAAGGGCCGGCCGAGTGGCTTAGTTGGTTAAGAGCTCGCTCAAGAGTGCGAGCTGAGCTCTGAGCAACAGCAGTTTGATGCCCAGCCCGAGCTGAGCTGCCAACAGGTGGCAGGATGGGTCGGCTAAAAAACAAAACTAACTAAATAAATAAAACAGTCGACGTCCAGGAAGCAGACAGTAGAGCAGCAGCTGCCAGGGGTTGGGAGGGGCACTGGGCGGGGCCAGGCCATTTCATAGGTACAAAGTTCAAGTTCCGCTAGATGAGTAAAAGGCTAGAGATCTGCTGCACAACACTGCCTAGAGTTAATAACTCTACCTTGGACACTTAAAAATGTTTTCAGAGAGTAGATCTCATGTTAAATGCTACTGTCACAATTAAAAAAAAAAAGAAAATCTTAGTATTCCGGGACTAGTCTCCGCCTAACCTTACCTACTGAGAGGTTCAGACATTTTTACTTGTCTCCTCCGACAGACTTTTACCTTTCCAGTTCTGTTATTCTGGTTTTATCTACTGTCATTAGACTTTTCATCTAAGAACAGAATAATGTTATTTTATTTCTGCCTCTGTTCTGATATCCAAAGTTTTGCATACTAGGCCAACATTCTAAGAAAATAATTTAAAGTTTGCACTGCTAGGCTAATGCCAAACTTTACATATGTAATTCAAATTGTATTTTTTTTTTTGAGGGCAGTGTCACTGGCCTTCATACGTGGGACCCGAACCGGGGCCGCTGGCTTCCCAAGCCAGCACTTAACCACCGCACCACTCGGCCGGCCCTCAAATTGTATTTTAATCCCTAAATATATGATTCTATAATTAATTGTCATTACAAACCTTCCACCTTTTCATTTGGCTTTTTAGATTTTCCTGTAATGTACCCGTATCAGCCTGGAACTTGATGACTCAAAATAATTTTTTATCAGTAAAATCTGGAGAGTTCAAAGAGCTCTAACTTCATAAGTCATGTATTTAAAAATAATTCATAATCATTCATTTACACTTCTTTACTATTTTAGAACCAAAAACACACATGCATCACAAGAAGGCAAAAAAAGTTTGAAATTACTGTCAAAGTGTTAGGAAGAAAGGGAAGCAGAGGGCAAGACGCTTGCATACATCTGAAGGGGAAAGAGAAGACTGTCACGAATAAAATCTTAACCCTTAACTTCTTTTCTCTCTTCTATCAAAAACATGCAACCAGAATAGTACAACTAAACTATCATTTCCTTTCTGGGAAGTGATAAGACTTGCCTGTGAAATAATAATGGCTATTATTAATCAAGTGGACGACTGACTGACTCATCTTTACCCCAAGCTTATAAAAGATGCCCACTTTCTTTGTTAATGTTATAGTTCTTTTTTCAAATATTAGATCACCACTTTTACTAATGCAAAACATGGAACTAAAAACAAGAAAGCAGACAAACACAATGGAATTACTGGAAGCCCACTCAAGCAGAGTGGAAGGACAGAGTTCCTCTCCAAATCTTCACACTACTGGGGTCCCCATGACAGTAGGCTGTCCCCTCCGAACTAAACCCTCCGTACTGAGCACCTGGTCAACATTCAACATTGCGTACACATAACAAGTTAAAAATGTAGTGAAAAGGAAGGACGGGACCTCAAGTGAAAGCGATCACACAATGGCCTAACACAAGTTTACAATACCACCACAAAGGGCTTTTTACTCTTTTTTTCATCGTTTAAAGCAAAGACTAACAGTTACTCCTTCAAAATGCCTTTTACAGTCAATACTGATGAATTTTAAATACATATGTTTTACCTCAGGTAAAGGGCAAAGTATTTAGATAGTAGATATTAATTCAAAATACATTCTAAAAAGCTAAGTTAAAATATAAAAATAACTGTACACAGTGAAATTCATCATTCCAAACAACTTATTAAATCTTACTGAAATGACTGCCAACAAAAAAGTTGAAATTGTAAAAACACTTACTTCATTTCCATGTTTTTGCAGGAATTCAATTTCCTGTTGTGTGAATGTTGTCATGGAGATCGATTTCACCCTGTGTGGTGGATTTAACCCTCGCCTAAGAGAGAAAATATTTTATAAATTTACTACTATATATTTTTAAAATTACACATCATTGCAAAACATGTTTAGTTAGTACATTTAAATTTGGAACAGTGTTTTCATTTCATAAACCAAAGTATTTTAAAATTATTTGAAACTATTAATCTCCACAACAGATATGTCAAGGTAAGTTTGGCTAGACCCATACTGAATAATATATTTAAAGACAAATTCAAGTAGCCAACTAGTTAGGAACACACAGCACCTGTAACACAGGAGCTTCTAGAAAACACGAATATCGCTTTAGTGTGTTTTTGATGGAGGGAGAAGACAACATATGTGAAGAGCTCTATAATAAAGAATTCAAAAATTAATTTTTAAAATATTTTCATACTTCCTAAAAAGTTTAGAGCTATACAAATATTCTAGCCAAACAGCTATGAACTTTAAGTTTGAAGCTAATTTAGAAAATTAAAAATAACCTAAGGAAACTGGAAGTTATTAACTGATAAGAATGAAGTTCCATCAATTCACATCAGGATGGATCATAAGGAACATTTTCATCACCTCGGGAGGAAGTAAGTGTCCAAGAAGAAACGGTAGGGTCATGGAGAAGGGACTGAAGAAATAGCTGCATACATGATGAAATGACTTAAAGTGCTTTACAACCTTGACGCCTTTTCTCTACAGATGGCCTTAAAAGGACTTTATCCTAAGTTCTTGATTATGTCTTATCATGCACATGAGAAAGTAAATAGAGGTGTCCTTGGAGAAAGGAAGAACTGTTTATATCTTGTCCAAATACTATAAAGTGGCTACTCCACCCACAAGAACAAGGGTTACATACTCTATGCAAAGTAACAAACTAATCCATGCAAAGTTTACTTTGGAGTCATGTCCTCTGGTAAAGGCATCATTTGGAATCCAGATTCGAGGGCAGATTAGCAATATTTTTACAGAATTTGTCACAGTCATCTTGCAATCATCCATGCTAATTAAATGAGAGATTTCATAATGATGTGAAATAACATGAACCCAGTCTTTCAAAAACATTCTGGAAACATTTTTGAATAACTGAATATGGTATGCAACATTCTAGACATTCACAGTAGCCTAAATCCAAATGAGAAGATTCCAAATTAACAGGAGCTCCTCAATTTGTATCTGCTGCTGCTTTGCTCTCCTCCTCCTGTCAGAAAGAGATGGCACACTCCTCGGATCATGCTTTGAATTCTGACAAGCTGCACTTTATCTGATTCACATTTCAAAGCGGAGAAATGTTAAGTCAGGTCTCGGTATTGTTCTGTTTTGCTTTGTTTAAATTTCAAATTAACAAATTACTTTCCTTCTAGCTCTTGGTAAGTCATACTACAGAAATAAAGACTTCACAGTAGGAGAAACTGAACACAGCAATTTTTCATCCTAGTAAAACTATCTAATTTAACTATGAAAAAACAGCTACAGTATGAATTATTTTCACATACCTTTACAATTTGCAATAACAAATTAAGGCTTTCAAGACAACTTTTAAGTTTCCAAAAGTGAAAATTTAAGAGTCATTATTATTCATTTAAAGCATGAAACTTTATTTTCTAAATCATCCTTAATATGGGAACAAGACTAAAGTCACCATTTTCAGGGAAGCTTATTAAGGTATGATATGTATTTACACCCCACCTAGCTCCAAAACAAAAAAAGGAATTAACTTACTAGCCTCTCAAATCCCTGTCTCTCCTTGCCCCCTATACCTCCTCCTTGCTCCAGCCCGTCCTTTATTTACCCTTCCACTTCCCTTCCAGTGAAAGAATTACTTTCTAATGAGAAAACATCCAACTCTGTTACAGGGTGTATGGTTTGGACAGAAATTTTGGAGCAAAGAATCATACCCCTACACTTCTCAGAACATTAGATGAGGAAATCCCTGGTTCTTTCTAAGTTATATTACACAAATGTAATCTCATGAAAGCAGTATAATGTATTGCTTATTCAGTCTACATCTAGAGTTCCTACCATATAACATGGTCCATTTATGCATCAAGAAGGTAGTCATTGCTTAAATAAGTGAACAAAACTTTAAACTTATGAAACAAATATAACCAGAATGTACTCATAACCAAACTATGAAAGGACATTTTTTTCCCACTTATCACGAACACTTACTACAGGATTTCTTTAAATGAGCTTTCTCAGTACACTTAAAGCAGGATTTGATTCACAAAACCAGTAGACACAATTCTCCAAGACCACATTAATTACATAAATTGAGGAAGTATTACATTTGCTCATGTTGATTTCTGTACATTCCATTTATTCAAGCAGATTAGCTATATTCTCAATGCATGCATATAAAAGAGTTTTTCCTCTTTTAGCCTCCAAAAGCTTTCTACATGGATATCGTGTGCTTATAAAATAGTTTGGTAAAAAAAAGGTAAAGACTGACTTTATCAGTCTCTTCAGTAGAATGCAGCCTGACAGACCTGCAATGAAAATGAGTAGTCTTCACACACTGGTCTCAGGATAAATTTACCAATGTATCAAGAGCCTCATTCATGCCTTTTGCCCAGTAATATCCTTTAAGGAATCTCCTCTAAAGAAGGAATCTGAAACATAGCAAACTATGTACAAAATGTTCATCATAATTCATAATAGGAAAACATTAGAAACACTTTGATATCGAAGGGGAAATGGTTAAATAAATGACAATAAAACTGTGTAGCATTATGTATACTATGATTAAATTTTAATTTAAAAATTATATAACAGTCTGAGAACTATATAAAAAAATATCTGCAGATAACAGACAAATCAAATTGCGCAAAATCTTCTGTCCTTACATACAGGTAGGTAAATGGATTGAATGATTTTTTTTTCTAGTCTCTCCAAGTTTCCTACAATGAATCTGTATTACTCTTTAACAAAACTAGTAAGAAATAATGGAAATTCCAATTGGCTAGTACTAACAGTCAAAAGTTTAGTCCTGGCTTTATGGATGTGAATGTCTGTGCTAAGAATTAGAGAAAGAAAATAGTGAAGGAGACAGGAATTTTCCTAAGTCTTTCTCTCTCTTTCTTTAAAAGGCCTGGAAAAATCTTTCCTCCCAAATATACCTATCAGCATCAACACTTCATTTTCACTCATTTCTCTAATTCAAAATGTCTCGACTTTGGCACTGTTAACATTTGGGGCTGGGTGATCCTTTATGGAGGGAGAGAGGCTGTCCTGGGCACTGTAGGATGTAGAGCACCCGTGGCCTCTACCCACTGAAGCCCGCAGCACCCCTGATCCAGTAGTGACAATCAAAAATGTTTTCCAGATACTGCCAAATCTCCCCGCAAGGGGAAAGGGAGTGGCAAAATCCCTCTGGTTGGGAATCACTGTTCTAAATATACCAAATATGTTAATTATCAAGCAAAAAAAGTTAGTGGAATTCCTTAGGATCTCTATTGAGATGTAACTTCTACCTGGGTTCAATCTTAAACAAAATATTGTACGCATTCACTCCATACACAACAAAAATTTAAATTATCCCATAACTTACTATTTCCACAATAGAAAATAGAAATACTTCTTTCTATGAAATGATAAAATATACAAGTTTAGGGCTGGCCGAGTGGCGCGGTGGTTAAGCGCTGGCTTGGGAAGCCAGCAGCCCTGGTTTGGGTCCCATATATGAGGGCCAGTGACACTGCCCTCAAAAAAAAAAAAAAAAACAAGTTTAAAATTTGTATAGAATATATATAAATTTTTAAGTTAGAACAGACTAACGCGTATCCACCAAAAAAAAAACAAGATGACCTATATGATGTCAAGTATGCTTATACAGTGTGGTAGGCAAAATATAACTTGATACAACAAAAGCAAATTAATGATTATAAAATACCTAGACTGGCACTTTGCATATTTAATCCTTATATCCCAGTGGAAAAATGCAAATCGTCTCAAGAGAAATAAATGCATTTCTAATTTATGCTATCAGAATTTGGAAATATTAAGTTCAATAAAATATAAAGTTGTAATAAAAGTCATCACACAACGGAACAATCCACTGAGCCTGAGTCAGTAGAAATAACAGATTTATACCACCTCTCCCCAATACTTTTAATATTGGAATTATCAAATATAAAATATAAAATAACTGGAGTATACAGGAAACATTAAAATAAATAAGATGAAGTAAAATAAACAAGAGGTATCTAATTATAACAAGGCAAATTTAAGTCAGAACTCTTAGAAATGAAAAATTATAAATGTAGAAATTAAAAATTCAACAAATCAGTTAAAGAGCAGATTAGACACACCAGAAGAATAAACCAAGAAGGCAGCACAGTAAGGAGACAGAAGGCAAGTGTTGTTAGGGGGGGAAAGAAAAAAAAAAAAAAAAGACATTAGAAGGTATAACATATATCTAACCAATACTCTTGCTTTTGGGAAAACTGAAAGAATAAAGGAGGTGATATTTGAAGAGCTAAAATAGCAGAGATTTTTCAGATCCAATGAAAAGCATGCATCTACAGATAGAGGAAGCATAACTTAACAAAAATTAGAATAAAATCCACTTGGAAACATTTTGGTGAAACTTCAAACACAAAGAGAACACCTTAAAAGCAATCAGAGAGAAAAGACACAGGAATAAAAATTGGACTAAAATTAGACTTGTCCATAGAAACTAGAAAGGAAAAAAAAATATAAGAAAAAAGTAAAACAAAACAAAACAAAACAAAAACAGAAGAAAAGGAAAACAGATCCAAGAAAACAGAAACCAGAAGACAGCAGAATATTATCTTTAAGTAGTAAGAAGAAATAACAGATGTGAACCCAACAATACTATGTTTGAAGTATAAAATCAAAATAACGATGTTTTCAGGCCAGCAGAGAGGCTCAGTTGGTTAGGAGCACGAGCTCTGGGGCCAGCCGAGTGGCGCGCTGGTTAAGCGCTGGCTTGGGATGCCAGCAGCCCCAGTTCAGGTCCCACATATGAGGGCCAGTGACACTGCCCTCTACAGCTAAGATGGTGAACAACAGCTCCACCTGGAGCTGGGCTGCTGTGAGTCCCCGGGGACGGCATAGCTGCAGCCCCTGCTGCAGTGGGCTGCCATAGGCTACAGTGAGTGGCCAGCAGCCAGTGTGAGCGGCTGGCAGCCAGCGTGAGCTGCCAAGAGCCGCTGTGAAGAGCCTGCCAATGGCCAGCGACCCATCTGCCTCACTGGGAAGGGCGCAATGATGATACCAACATGGGCCAGTGAAGCAACGTCCTCCACAACTAGACTGAAGAAAAAAGGACAGCAACTTGTCTGTTACCCTTCCCCAATAAAAAATCTTTAAAAACAACACAAGCTCTGAGCAACAGGGCCGCCGGTTCGATTCCCACATGGACCAGTGATGCTGTGCCCCAGCTGAGATGACACAGAGCTGCCAACAGGTGGCAGGATGGCTCAGCTGGTGAGAGCAAGTGCTCCTAACAACAAGGTTACCTGTTCAATGATGGCTACGCCCGCCCGCAGCTGAGACTGAACTCAGCACCTTGAGCTGAGCTGCCACCTGGGTGGCCCAGTGGATAGAGCGTGCTCTCTTAACAAGATTGCTGGTTCGACTCCCCCATTGGATGATGAGCTGCACACCCGCCCCTCCCCCTGCAACTAGATTGAAAGCTGCGACTGGACTTGGAGCTGAGCTTGCGACCACCACAACTAAGATTGAAGGACAACAACTTGACTTGGAGCTGATGGGTCCTGGAAAACACAATGTTCCCCTCCCCAATTCCCCAATTAAAAAAAATAATAGGGCCGGCTGAGTGGCGCGGTGGTTAAGAGCTGGCTTGGGACGCCAGCGGCCCCAGTTCGGATCCCACATATGAGGGCCAGTGACACTTCCCTCTAATAATAATAATAATAATAATAATGATGATGATGATATTTTCGGATAAATAAAAACCAAGTGTTTGCCCCAGGAGATCCTCACTAAAGAAACATATATTGTATATACTTTAAGAAGAAGAAAAAAAATGACCCCAAGAAGGCTGTAATATACAAAGGGGTGAGCAAAGAAACTGGTAAATACTTAGGCAGGTCTAAACAAACATCATCTGATTAAAAAATAACCAATTTACTACACGCGTGTGCTGGGGGTGGGGGGGCGCATGTGTAACACTGCACTAACAATAGCACTTGAGTGTACTTTGGATTTTTAAAAACCTTGTATTATTAGGGGAAAGTTAAAATACTGATCAACTGTAGAATGTTAGTGGAGAATAACATGTCAATGGTGACCATAAAAGAAACATGGAATTCACAGCTTCCAAACCAGTATAAAAGGAAAATCAAATCACAACAAACAATAAACTGTCATTCTATTAATAAAATTAAACATACCCTTGCCTTATGACAAGTAAACCTACTTGTAGGTATTTACCCAGGTGAAATTAAAAACTATGTTCACCCCCAAATCTGTACGTAAATATTTGTAGATTTATTCATATGCATCTAAAACTGCAAACAACCCATTGTCCCTCAAATGGGAAATGCATAAATACACAAGCAGCGGAATACTACTCAGCAATGAAGAGAAAGGAAAACTGCTGACATATGTAACAACTAACTTGCATTCATCTAAAGGTACTGTGCTGAGTGAAGGTGGCACTCATTTTTCTCATCAGCAGAACACCTCCACCTACCGTGTTTCATCATTTAAATAAATGAAATCTTTCAATGATCAAACTGAATTTTTATTTATCTAATTATTTTTAAGGTGTGTTCCTGGAAACTGGTGCCACTTCCCTCTTTGCTAAGCCTAGAGTAACCATCATGTGAAATTCAGTGTTTATAAAACACTTTACTGTAATGACATTAGTCATAACTATTGGATAAAAGTTTGGGGCAGATTTATACCACATCATTTTTACAGTGCCAATATGAAAGTGCCACTCATTCCAGATTCTAAAAAACACATGTAAGTCTCCAGTTTACTGCAAAAAGTTCTTTAAATAATGACTCATTTAATAACAGTAGTATTGATATTTTGAAAGAATGTTTGCCAGTCAACTGGTTTCAAGAAGTTCCCAAGTCCCCTACTGGCAGAGCGCAATGTTTCTGCAGTATAATTAAGTCCACGCAGCTCCCAGGAATGAGTTAGCGACCACCACCCAGGTATGACTGTGACCAGATGGCATGACTCACTCCGTATGTCCGCCAGCATGCTGCTCTTCACTGTGCTTCAATCCTGCTAACTGCCATTTGTTCAACTCAAATGACAATGTGTGCTGGATGAATAAGAAAGCTTATTTCGTTTTATTAATTGTTTTTCTCCTGCTGGGGGAGAAGTTGGTTAAAACACTGTAAAAGGCTGTGGAAATTTATGTGGTTGCTATTGTTGGGCATAAAGTAATAAAGCTACTTTGACATTAAGATCTATTCCCATCCTATTAAGTAAAAATATTCCATATAAATAATGTTTCATATTATAAAAATTATACATTTAAAATCTACAACAGATGGAAGATTGCTTTAACAGGTTATTAAGATTCTACAGACTATTGACGCCAAGCACTGTATATATTGGATAGTGCAAAATATTACTCAGAACCCAACTTTAAAACACTGAAAATACACACACACACCCCCATGGTGCAAACCACAATTGTTATTTAGGGATTTTTGAACGTCACAAATATTACACTGTAAGGTCCTTATAACACACTTAGGGCAATCATCTAAAAAAATACTCAAGTAATAATTTAAACTAATTAAGGTATTCTATTTTCAAATGGACAAAACCCAAGACTGTCTTCACTCTAAGGCCCACTGAAATGACAGCAAAAGAATAAAAAGGTCAATCCACAGAGAGAGAGGGACAGAGAACAAGGTAGGAGCCCAAGAGCACACTATGGTTCTCTAACAAAACTAAGAAGATTAGAAGTGAATATACCAGCAGTTACTGACTTACAGAGTAAAGCTAGCCAAGACAGGCGCTCCCACGGAGGTGGGGGAAGACAACTAGAAGTTGATTCTACCACAGAACCCTTGAAACATCACCAAAGGAATCAGAAAGAGGGGCGACTACTTAGGATCAAAAACAGCCTCCCTGTTTTCCAACAGCCCACAGGACTACCCCTACCAGGCCACAGGCAGAAAAATCTGAAGGAAATTTAATATGGAGAGATTACAGCAAGTAGACTCTGGATTTCGGCATATCTTAATAGAAATACTAAAGCCAATCCAGGGGAGGGAACAGACGCGAGTCCAAAGGAGGGCTGCTTTTAGGTACCGTGCTAGAAACTGGGACTTACCTGACCCTCCACATGCCGAACGCTAAATTCTATGCCCCCAGTCCACCCCCTCAGATGGCTCCTGGAAGAGTGGCAGCCAGGCTTTTTCCCCAACAAGGAGATTGGAGAAAATATGTTCAAACTAAAAACAGCATGAGTTTCCAAACCAGTGAGTTCCAAAAAGGTCTAAACATGGAACAAAGATCTATATCAGAATACTTCAATAGAAAATTCAAAACAGTGGGAATAAAAAAAGAAGACCATACATACGCCCAAAGAGGGAGAGGGGGAAATGGGACACACACAAAAAATCAGTAATAAGAATAACCAGACTTCTCAACAGCAATACTGTTAAGGTTTGAGGAGAACTAAGCGATGCCTTAAAAATTCCAAGGGTAGAATATTTTCACCTTTGTGAGCATAGACGAACTATTAAGTTAAAAATGAGGGCAGAGAGCTGGCTTGGGAAGCCAGCGGCCCCGGTTCGGATCCCACATATGAGGGCCTGTGACAAGGCCCTCTTAAAAAAAAAAAAAAAAAAAAAAAAAAAATTAGGGCAGAATAAAACACTCAGCCATATAGCTGAGATCAAAATCATCAAAAATGATCTCCCATTAACCCTTAATCAGAAGGCAAATGGAGATGTGGGGACCCTAGGAAGAGAGGGGGGAACGTCGGTTAGGTGTGTCATGATGAAGGCAGAAGACAAGTCCCAGGATGAGAGCTGCACAGCAGGGCTGGAGAGCACCATCTCCACACCAGAGGATGACAGACTGCCCAGAAAAGGCTTATGGAAGGAAAAAAAAAAAAAAGTACCTAACGTGTCTGCATACTGAACGAAATTTTATACCTCGGACAGATAATTTTTCTGACAATATACTAATGATATATACAAGTATACATGGGAAACAAAGCAAATGAAGAACATTATAGACAATTACACATTTCAGGGAGGAAAAAGGTCATACAGAAAGAAAAGCATCTGTAGTAGTAATATGCTGTATAACACCGCTGAGATTAATCTGTACACAGTTGCAGTAGGGTAAATACTGAATAGCAATTTCACCAACACTTGTGACGTAATTATACTAAAGGCAGACGCAAAGTATAGTGGAGTGATTAGGGCTAAGAGGGCCAAATCCTTATCTTCCTCCCTGTACAGTAGTCAATAAAAGCCAAAATTCAAAAATCAAAAAAACAAAAACAAACAAGGCTGCATTTTGAGTCTGTTACTTAGAGATATTAAGATAAACACAGAAGGACACAGACAAGAGTCCAAAGCCATTGTCTACGGTGATCAGAAACGGAGAACGGCAGAGCTGACTGTCCTGCTCACTATAAGCCTTTCCCTTTGTAAACTATGTCCATATATTCTTTTGATAAAAATTAAAATTGAAATAGAAATTAAACATAAAAAAGAATGAAATATAAACAACTCTCATCAAAATTAAACTTAACTGACTTATAGGTTGTTTTCTTTAACTGATGAAAAAAGTATTCCTAAAAAACTTGAGCAATTTTTACATTTCAAAAATATCAAGTTTCTTTACTAAACACTAGCAATCTTTTTATAGAAGTATGTATGTATCTACTGAACACAACTGTTCCAAGTTAGCATTCCAATTTAGAACCACCAAAATTTATTGATGAAGAGATAAAGGTTTGAAGAAAGAAATGAAGTTTTCATATCTGCTCACATTGTTAGTTGCACTGATTTTCACACTTCCCCCCCACCAAAAACCTTGCAAAAATGTATCGAATAGTTTTCCCACTGACAGTAAACTGAAATTGTACTACTTTGTCAAAATATGTCCCTGAATGTAGCCACATTAGAGTATAAAAAAAGTGGGATAAGGTCCTAAATACTACAAGCAGAGCTCCTAAAGGGTATTTGATTGCAATCCACTTTAATGCTAATAATTGTATAAAAGCCAACTAAATGCCTCTTTTCACCTGTTCAACTTTAATTTTAAAAAGTTAAAATTCTTGCAAGTCACCATAAGTCAAAATGCACACAAAATTAATAAAGTATAAGTTACTATCCAGCTACATTTATCCACCTGTGAAATTCCAAGTTAAAATACTTGTCCACATAAAACTGCTAGTATTAAGAGAAACAAAGTGCTTCTCAAATGTTACTTTATTTTATCTAAACCCTCTCTGAAAAATTTATGAATCCTGTTTTATGGATAGAACAATTATATTATTTACTGATTACATTGTTACTCTACGCAAAACAAATAATTTGGTCTAAAACTAGTCTTAACTAAAACGTCTTTAACAGGAAGGCAATATTTCAATAATATTATTGGCTGCAAACAGAGTGTCAATTCATAAATTTTAAGGATTTCTGTAGATAGAACCTGAAAAGAAGTGAAAAATCAGTCTGCTACTTTACCCCCTTTCTGCCTCAAGAATGAATAGTTTAACTACATCTAAAGCTAAAGTCTATTTTCAAATTTCACAATTTGAATTCAGTTATATACTCTGAATGAACATCACACAGGACAGTCTCTAGAAAAAAAGAAAGATTAGTTCTGAATCTAGTAATTTATTTAAACAAAGATTGTTAAATGAGTGATAAAAGATACGTGACTATCATAAAATTTAGAATTCTGATAGCAGACTCCGTTCACTGTGTACCGGCATTTTCCAGGCACATCAGGGTTTCTGAATGGCAGCTAGCACGCCTTATTTAATATCTGTACATCCTCACATACAGTATGTGTTTAATAAACGCTCAGCGAAATGTAAAATTTAATCTTCATAACAATCTTAAGCTATATTTTCTCATCTTATCACAAATAAAGAAACAGAGGCTGAGAGGATGGATCCAGGCCAACCCACACATTGCGACCTGGCTCCATACCCTGCCCGGAATCCTAAAGCTAGTGTCAAGGTCGAAGTCCAACTTCAAAATTCATACTTTGATTTACACCAAGTCATCTAAATAATAAATATATAATTATTATTACACTCAATAGTTGTTATTCTTCCTGCACTACCGCCTTTCAAAGGAAAAAAGTCCTCAGGAGCTACTACTGTCCTTCATTATTTTTGCAGCACACATTTGATCCCACATCCATCCATTCCTTCCTTCCCAAGAATCCCAGATTTCTGATTTGGAAACTCTATTTGGGGATCCTTGTTGTTCCAATGAAGTCAGTGTAAAACATGTGTCCAATAAAGGCAGTGGTTCAAGGTAGCCACATGGCCTATGCTAGCCCGGAGTGAATGGCACAATTTTTGGAAAAGTTGGAACCACAGTATGTGGGAGCTCCAGGAGCTGGAGGCAGCCATCTTTGGATGAGAGGAATCTAGGCAACATCATTAAGCCATTGGATAAAATCTTACCTAAAATTAAAACCAAATGATAAATTCCCTTTAAAACCAATCTGAATCAGGTTTTGAGTTACACCTAAATAAAAAATAAAATAAAAATCAAAACAGAGATAAAAGGTGCTTCTCCTTTTTATGTCTTTCACATATTGTTCTCTACTCATGGGACATCCTCTCCCCCTTGTTAATAATGTCTCATCTATTGGGCACCCATTATGTACCAAGCATGTATGAGATGTAAAACACACATTATCTCAAATATTGAAAACTATTCTACATCCAAAATCTACAAGATAAACGTTATCCTCACCACTTCATAGATAAGAAAACTCAAGTTCAAAGAGACTGAGTGGCATTCGCAATACCACATAACTAACCAGGATTCAAAACCGGGTTTATGTAGCTCATAAATACTCGTTCTTTCAACTACATGAACGTTACCTGCCACATGGATCTTGTCTTGAGTGGTCTTTACTCAGGCATCAAATCCTCTGTGAAACTTTCCCTATCATTTACATATTTCATAGGTAGCTCATTCAGAGAAGGGAAATGTTACAATGTATTATGTTTATACACTCAGAATGCAAGCTCCTTAAGGATAGGAGACTAGGTGACACCAGTGCCTCCCCACGGCATATGACACAGGCCAAGTGTGCAATGAGTATCTGTGGAGTCACCACTCAACAGAGGTATGTCCTAACTATTACATATTAATCCCATTAAACAATTGTCATCATACTGAAGTATACTTTAATGTAGAATGTTTCTGAGATATGGAATCTAGGAAGGAATTTGTAACTACTTCTTGATGTTATGCATTTGCTGCAATAAACTAAATGTTGCCATGCTATACTACAAAGGGCTACCCCGAAATGTCAGAAATCCGGTAAAGGTAAATGTAAATATATGCGTGTGTGTGTGTGTGTGTGTGTGTGTATTTTTCAAACCAAATACTATAAAAGGATCTTGTGCTCAGTAAGAGCAGGACATACTTATGCACAGAATAGAAGTCAAATACACTTAAAACAAATGGGACTATTGGATTCATTTTAGGACCAAAGTTCTTCAACATAAGTCAGTTAACTTGTAAATGAAAAGCATAAATGAGACAATCTCCAAGATACCAATACCGCCTAGCTCTATGATTCTGGGGCAATTCAATGATATTGTCAGCTCCTCAGAGTGCTTCTTTGATGACACAACCTAAAAGCAGCTCTCAGACAAGGTCTCTCCTATGATACTGTTTAGTGCATACTTACCTCTGACATTTTTCTCATTTAATCACTTATACATTATCATCTCCTCCCCTAGAATGTAAGCACCAAGAAAACAAGGATTTTGCTGTATTTATGAGAACACGCCAAGCCTTCACAGGGAACCTATTGAGCACCCAATAAATACTTGTGGAAGAAATAATAGTCATGGAAGACTAATAATGCCTCACTGCCCAACTTAAAAAATAAAAGTAAATTGTACACTACTGGGTATGTCCTGCGTTTTCCACATAGGAGTTTCCTCATGTCATGTACTTTGTCTCCATATTAATCTTATAAAGTGTTTTGTATTGTTTTTAATTTGGGGAGGGGGTCGTAGCCACATTATTTTATTTGAAGGAATGGTACAAATGAAAAAAAAAAGTGGATGTTTTGGAACAACAAAGCTTTTAAAAATATTCAGTAACTACCTCTGCATGGACACCTTACTTTGAATCTCTGATTGAGTGCATAAAAGCAATGGATCAGGGCCGGCCGGGCGGCGCGGTGGTTAAGCGCTGGCTTAGGGCGCCCGCGGCCTGGGTTCGGATCCCACATAGGAGGGCCGGTGACACTACCCTCCAAAAAAAAAACAAAAAACTAAAAGCAATGGGTCAGCAGTTCCAGACGCATCTGCAAACTTTCCAAAAGAAATTTCACAGCCACCCAGCCCTTATCAAAAGGCAGCTTCATGAAGCAACGGAAGCCCAAACGCACAGCATTCCCAGTCATTTAAGTCGCTCCCGAAACAAGGCCGTCTTTGCATCCCTCCCCACGTCCGCGCCGCCAGGACGCTCGGGCGCACTGACAGAGGGACCTTGCAGAGACCAGCCCCCCATGTGGGGTGACCCGGCTCCTCGCCAACACTTGGTGTGCGCGAAGACTTTCCCCCCACACTCCCCCAAGACTCTCTTTGGACCACGAGGAGACCCTCCGCCTCCCCTCTGCTCCCCTCTCCCGAAATTCATCCTGTCTCCCAGTTTCCCTGGGGATTCCCATCCCTGCCAACGGGGACGGTTTAATCCCGAGACTATGCTTTCCCCTACGACCTGGGTCCTCGGGCCCCCCGCCCCCCGCTCCCGGGGCGCCCGCCCGGCAGGTGCCGCGGGGAGGCGGGGCGCACAAAGGACCCCCCCCGGCCTGGGGCTCCCCGCCTCCCCCATGGGGGGCTCAGCGGGGCGGCGCCGGCGCCCCGGGGACCGGAGACGCTCGCCCGGGGCGCCCCATCCGGACCCCGGCCGCCCCCCTGGACCCTCCTCGGCCGGCGAAAGCGAAAGCGCATCCCCCCCGCGGGGCCCCGCACCCCGGCCCCCGCCCGGCCCCCGCCGCCCCCGCTCACAGGCTGCCGGAGCACGACGTGCACACGAAGGAGCCGACCGTCATGTTCACGTAGGTGGGGCCGCGCTGGTCGCAGTCGAAGCACTTGCGGTTGTGCGGCAGGCCGGTCATGTCCCGCAGCATCTTCAGGTGCTTCTCCTCCTGCTTCCGCTTCGCGCTGGCCGCCATGGCCGCCCCCGGGGGCCGGGGGCCGGGGGCCGGGAGCCGGGAGCCGGGGGCCGCCCTGGCCGCCGCCCTCCGCGCGCGCGCGCCGCCCGCGCCGGGCCTGCCGGCCGCCGCTCCGCTCGCCGGGGCTGCGCTGGGCTGGGCGCTGCGGGGCGCGGGCGGACGGGCCCCACCACCGGCCGCGCTGGGACAACCGCCGCCGCCGCCGCCACCTTCCCGACGTCTCCAGCGGGGAAAAGACGAGGCAGGGGGGACGGCAAGAGGAGGCCCGCCCCGGGCGGCCGCAGGCCAAGTGTCGGCCGGCGCCCCCTGCTGGTCGGGAGGAGTCACTGCGGCCACGCCGAGGCCTGCGCTCCGGCTGGGACAAGCAGGGAAGACACAAAGGGGATGAGCGCAGCAGGCCATACTTATTTCAGCTCTTCATTGGACTGAGCGCATGACATGCCTTACCTTCCTGCCTTGCTTTCAAACCCTCCAAGGGCTGCCCACTGCTTTGGGGATGATAATTCCAGGTTCTTCACCGTGCCCTAAAAAGCGCCCCATCAGCTAGCCCCAGCCTCCCTCCCTCCATCCTGGTGTACTTAGCCACCCTGGATTTCCCTTTGCACTGGACCACAGCAAGCCCCCTTCCGACTCCGGGACACTTGCCCTTGCCTTGGCTGGTCTGTCTGTTTCAGGGTCTCTCAACCTTGTCACTGTTTACCTTTCGACTAGGTAAATTTTGGGGTTGGGGGAGGTGCTATGCATTGTAGGATATTGAACAGCTTCCCTGCCTTTTACCAGACGCCCGAAGGACCGTCCCTCGTAGTTGTGGCAACCAAATATTCTCCAGACATTGCCAGATGGGGAGCCGTGGAAGATGGGAGATGACATCAACGGAGCCGAGGACCACTGCGACCTGTGGAAGGTGGTGGCATCCTCCATGCATCCGTGGCAGGCGACTTCCATCAGCCCCATCAACCCATTTAACGTTGCAGCCCACCATCCTGCAACGCTGCTCTCCATGAAACTGCTCTAGGGTGTTTTCTTCACAGTTCTAGCTATCTGAAATCCTGTCTCTTGTTTGGTGTTTACTACGTGTTGTCTGGGATCTCCCTTCAGGCTCCAAACTGTGCAGCCCGGGCTGGAGCTGGAGGTGAAGTGCTGGATGCTTATGGAGCAAATGCATTCCATAGCTCTTTTCATTCTCACAAGAACCCTTTGAGGAAAGCATTCTGGTTCTTTGCATTTCACAAAATCTAGAAGCTGAAGCTCTGCAGGGATTAAGTAAATTACCCAAGGATACATATCTGAGCACTGGGATTCCAACCCAGACAGTCAGACTGCAGGATCCAAATCTCTTAATCACTGCAAAAATCCACATTAGAAATCATCGCAGGCCCTCATTTCCCAAAGGAACACAAGGACAGCTGGGGAGCTGAAGTTACAAAGTCACTTAGCTGGTGAATGGGAAAGTAGATTAGAATCTAGGTTTCCTACTTGCCAGGGCCAGCCTCCAGATATTAATATAATATTACTATTAAAAATGTTTTCAGGGGACAGACAGATGTTGGATTGGCCAATGGATTTTTTTTTAACTTGCTATTATGGAAAATATCAAACTCCCATGAGCCCTTGACCTGCCTTCAACAATTACAAGCTCATACCTAATGTGCTTTATCTATACCTCCATCTTTCATGTCCTCCTCTTATAATTTTGAAGCAAATCATAGATACCATGTCATTCATGTGCACATATTTTAGTTTGTATTGCTGAAAATAAGAACTTTCTCTTTTTAAAAATTTGCCACAGGGCCGGCCGAGTGGCGCATTGGTTAAGAGCTGGTTTGGGGATGCCGGTGGCCCCGGTTCGGGTCCCGCGTGTGGGGGCCAGTGACACTGCCCTCTACAGCTAACAGCAGCTCTGCCTGGAGCTGGGCTGTGCGAGCCCCGGTGATGGTGTAGGCTGCAGCCCCTGCTGCAGTGGGCTGCCATGGGCTGCAGTGAGTGGCCGGCAGCCAGCGTGAGCTGCCAATGGTCGTGGTGGGCAGCCATCCAGGGGCCGGTGGCTGATCTGCCTCGTCTGGGAGGAGCGCGGTGGCGATGCCTGCATGGGCCAGTGGGGCTGCGTCCTCTGCAGCTAGACTGGGGAACGGGGAGGATGGCGGCTTCTCTGTTCCCCTTCCCCGATCCCCCAGCGCTGTTCCCCTCCCCAATTCCCCAATAAAAAATCTTAAAAAAAAAAAAACTAAAAAAAACTTCAGGTCATTAACATTAAAAAAAAAAATTTGCCACAATACCAACAGCACACCTAAACAATTAACAATAATCCCTTAAAATCATCAGATACCCCAATATCCCACTAGTGTTCAAGTTTACAATTATCTCGTCAATGTTTAAAAAATATTTGTACAGTTTGTTTGAATCCACACATTGCAACTGGGTAACATGGCTCATAATATGGTAATATGGCTCAGCTCATCTCTTTAAGTCTATGGCTTTCCCTTCCATCTCCTTTTTCCCTTGCAATTCTTTTTTTTTAGGAACTGGGCCCTTTGTCCTGTCGTTTTCTATAGTCTATGTCATTTGACATTTTTCTCTATCCTTTCTATTTAAAAAAAAAATGTGTTGTTGAATCTAGTTCATATGTATCCTGTTAAATTTCTTGTTGAAATCTTATTTCTTTGTGTTCTTTCATCAGGAGGCACATAATGGAGAATGGGGAACTCATTTTAGTCTATCAGCTGAACTGTTTCTATAAAGAAAAGCTTCCCCTCATCTACTGTTTGGTGTGGTTCATGCCAGAAAGGCAAGACAAATGTTTGGTTCCTTTCCTTTATTCACAGGTTTTCAAAATAATATGTTGGTTTCATGTCACCTTGTAATGGTGATTAATATTTTGTCAGCATCATTATAAACTCAAATATTTCAACACATTTAGTATATTTCATATCTGTGGTCCTCCTAAAGTTGGCTCTTGAGTCTTTTTGGCAAGATCCTTCACTTAAGGTCAACGAGAGTACCATTGCAGCAAGACCCTGGGCTGTTTAAGAGATGAGAACGCTGAAATGTCCAAATCTGGATGGAGCAAAACAGAAGGCCTAGCCCCACTCTGGCTAAATATAAGACACCGCAGCCTCTTATTCATCACCAATAAATGCACTTACCCAACAGCCAATGGCTTACTTCTTTGTTTCTCTATTTGTAAAGCTCATTTGTCATCTGTATGTTTCCTGCTTGTTCATCTCTCCATGGTCTATCATCTGATAAATGCCAAAACCAGAGGGTGTGACTGCAGCACCATGTACAAACAGTTTAATAAGTGGTGGTTTTATTATTGTTGGTTCCAAGAGGCAGGAGAAGGTATTTCCAGACTATTAATCTGTAGGAAGGTTAAGTTCAGGTGAAATCCAAGATGTCTTCTCCTAGTAAAGTTGAAAGTCCATATGACCTGCTGAATTTGGGGGTGGTTTTTTTTTTCCCTACTACCTATAATATCAAAGTAGGTTTCTGCTTTTAAAAATCCCAAGGAGAGTTTTCAGTGTGTCAAGCAAGACTATGTATTAACTTTTTCTTACCTCCACAACAACCACAGAAGGAGGTATGATTATCCCATTTTATATACAAGGCAATCAGCTTCAGGCTCTGAAAGGCTGGTTTGCCCCAGCCAGGCCAGAAATGAACATGAAACTGGGATTCAAACCCAGATCTGACTGTAAGGCATCAGCTTCTGTTTCCAGTAACTGAATACTAACCCTTCTTACAAGATTTGCAAAGCAGGAGTTACCTTCTGAGATGTTAACACTGTAACCAGAGTGACCTTTCAAAATGCAAATGGGATTTCAGACTTCCCCAGTCTCCTCCTCCGGCTTAAATTTAAAGCTTTTCTGCGACTTCCCTTTGCTCTTAAAATGAAAGAAAACCTAGGAGGCCCAGAAGCCCTGCACTGGGGCCTGTTTCCTACCTACCCTGTGACCTTGACCTTGACCTTGACCCAGCCCCACTATGCCTCAGGTGTCCCAGGTACCACCCTCCCTCTCCAGCATTCTGCTGTATCCCCGCTTCCCTCCCAGTCTGTTATAGTCTCTTCTCTCAGGGCCTTGCACATACCATGGTTGCTTCCATAAATAGTCTTTCCTCTTTCCCTTCTTATCCCTCTGATGATCCAGCTCAATATCTATTTTCAGAGATGCCTCCCTGTCCTGCCTAACCAAGTCTGACCCTGTAACATGTGCTCATCGTACCAGGTACCTGTCCTTTAGAGCGCTTACTGAGCTGGCTGTTTACACTGCATCATGATTTTCACTTAGGGTCCCTAGCCCTGCACTGCGCTGCAGGCTTCATCTGGAGCGGGGCCAGGTCTGTGATTGCTCATCCTTGTTTCTCCAGCACTTAGTGTGGGGCCTGGCACTTAGAAGGGTCTCAGTAAATACTGGTTGAGTGAATAAATAAAAGCAGCAATGGGGTGCCAGAGAACAAAGCTTCCTCCCTCAGTCTTATGAGAAGTCAGCCTTCTATTGATCATTGTCTCTGCTATTTTGTGTCCCAGAATGACTACAGTTCTGTCAAAGCTACAATAGTTTTGTTAAGGAACTCACAAATTCTGAAATCGAGCCTCCCGACAGTAAGAATCTAATACCTGGCTTACCTAGATGCTCCCACCTGTCTTATCACCATGGGTGACTCAGAGAAAATGTCCTGAATAAGCCCTGGTGTTTGGTGTGGCCCCATTGAGCCAGTGATGGAGTTACCAGCTTATCCTAGACCACCCCACCCTCCTTGACTGTGGGCGAGGCCCAGAGACGTGGCCTCTCTGTGTCTTCTCCAGAGCAAAGCAGGACGAGCAATAACAAATGTCATGGGATGGCCAGCGATGGCGGCTTCGTCCCTTGGAGTACTTGAGCAAGGAGAGGAGGGCTCTACATTCATGAAGGACTCAAATTTAGACTTTTGACAGTATCTCTGAGTGTCCAGGAGGTGCAATATTCAGAATAGAAAGATGTTGCCAGACACACATGCATGTTGCATGTCCCATGTCCCATCCTTGGAATTCATACTTTTCATAAGTCCTAGATTGCCACAATCGCCATTTTGTTTGTTTGCTTGTGTAGTAAAAGGGCTCATTTGTTTTGTATAATTATTAAAATACACCACAGTGCATGTGGCGCTGTTTTGACATCTTTCCATGTTTTAATATTCTGGGAGCCTAAAAAATTTGAGGTGGCCAGGAACCCTCTGTGAACTGAGCCCCCTTCTTCTCCAAGCCCGTAGACTCCCAACTGTCTCTGCCCAGCCCCAATCCTTGGAGCGCAGAGCCCCTCGGAAGCTCCCCCCGCACTCCCCCACCCCCGCACTCCCTCTGCCCAGTTCTCCATGGGCACCCAGTGTCAGGCGAGTGAGCTGGGTTGTTGAGAAGCCTGATTCTCCATTCCTGAGATGTCCAGATCTTTCATTCCTCAGCCCCCCTGATGCCTGAAGCTGATTATGATTAGGGAGAGGAGTTACCTGACAGCAGTGAGATTTGCAATGTAGGAAAACTGGAGCTGTGGGTTTTGCCTTTCATTAACTTTCTTCTCTCCCCATAGCGTGACTTTTTCCAGCTTGTGGCTAAGGAGCCAATGCTAATTTTTATGGCCCGTTAAAGTAATGCGAAAGGAAAGTAATGCTGGCCCCATTAACTCCCCAGAGCCCCAGCAGGTTTCACAGAGTGAATAATCATCACAGGATCTCATGTAGAAAGCACTGGGGAATAATATTCGACTGGATTTTCCCCCCTTTCTTCTTTCGATAGCGCCTGCCTTTAGCTGTGGTTTGATTATTTTTAACATTGCTTTCTGGCTTGCTATTTGGTTTGTAAGAAGCAGTGAGATAGAAAAGGAAGAGGAGGGGGAAAAACCCCCACAGAGCACAAGCAGTTGGTGTGCACTTCCTGGAAACATTGGCGTGGTTTCTGGGTATACTCTCAGAGCACCAAATCTAGACGCCTAAAGGACCCTTCTCGGTACCAACGGCGTGAGGCTGACAGGGAGTCACCTGGCTTTCTTCTCCGTACAGAAGCCAGGAGACACAGGGGGGCTGCAGACCTGTCCCCCAGCCCTCCTGTGTCGAAGACCCACACTCCTCCTGCCTGGGTTCATTTCACACTGTCCATTGGGAACTCTCCGGCTGAATTCGCTGCCTGCCCAGACGGCAGGGACGAGGTCATAACCTTCTGTGTCCTTACTTTGCCAGGGCTTAGAAGGAATTTGCCAGTCGGTTGACTGAGCCAACGTCAGGCCATTCCAGAAACCCAAAACAATTGCAACTAGGCTTCAGTTATGCATTCATCAGAAAGGCATTTTCTGGATTTTAGAGGGAAATCAGAAGTATCTTTCAGTAGTCATTTATTCAATAAATATTTATTGAGCACCTACTATCTGCCTGGCACTGCGTCGGACACTGGGGGTTCAGCACTGAACACGAGAGCGCCCCCTCTCCTGCAGCCCGTGTCCCAGGGAGAGGGAGAGCAGACAATACCCGCGGTGATAGAAGTGGGCCAGGTGATGTTAAGTATCCTAATGGAGAATGAAGCAGGGGAAGGGATCTAGTGGGAAAAGAGAGGGTGTAGCTGGGAGTTCAGGGCAGCCTGGAGGGAGGCGAAGCGGGGGAATTCTCAGCCCAGCACTTGTCAGATCACAGGTGAAAAGGCCTGGCATGGAGCCCCTCCAGCCCAGCAGGCCCCTTTCCTTGTCGGTTTGTGCCAGAATGTGGAATCCTGGGGTGCCCTGGTCGCCTGTAAGACACGTGAGGCATCATCTTTGGAAGCCAAGGGAGAGAGAAAGGAGGCTGCCTCTGCGGCAGGAAGACTCTCAGGGTAAGAAACGCTCCATTCACATCGTCAATGGAACGTTGTTCTTGCCTGTTACCAGAAAGAAAAAGGGGACCTTCCCTTCTGGTTCAGGGGAAAGAAAGGGCCCCCTGTGGGGAGAGAAACCTGCTGTAGTTATCAGAAAGGAAACACCAACAGGACTGGTGAGACCTACAGAAAAGGAAGAGGGACCCTACCCCCGTCAATCCTTCATTTTCAAGGGATCAGACGGAGACACTTTAAAAGTGGGTGCCTAAAAAAATATTCATCTCTTTCCTTTTCTATTTCTCACCTAATGCTGGCAGATGGGGGAATGGCTCATTACACAACCTGGAGTAGAGCGAGCGCAGAGTGAATCCCCTGAGCACAGTGAATGACGTTGCCATCGCACCACCCTGGACCCCTGAGAAGGGGAGCGATTGCACTGAACTCCAGTATTGGCAGCCAATACGGAGGACTAACGTTTCCTAAGCAACCTCGGCTCTGCAGAGTAACTCCGCTCCAGCCTTCGGGGATAGGTTTGACTGTTGTGCCCATTTTACAGATGAAGAAACTAAGGCTCTCGAGCTGAAGACCTCACCAAGGTCATACGACTGAACATGATGGAGCAGTGATTGACAGGTGTGAATTTGGAGCCCACCATTTAATCTCTACGGTCAGCACAGTCAGTTGAATGCTCCTGTGAGTGAAACCTGGCCCTACCTGACAGCAAGAAAAGCCCAGAGGAGTATGGGCCTTCCTAGTCTTGATCTGGCCTGGGGGTAAGGTGGGGGAGGGTCGTGCGGACACAACTGGGCTGGTGTAACCAGAGATCTCTGCTTTGTGAGGAAGCCACCCCTCCCCCAGAGCTTCAGGTTGTGCATTTTTTACTCAGGAAGTTGTTCAGATGAGGGGAATTTCTGAAAAGTTACACACACCAAGCTCTCACAGTGAAAACTTCTCAAATGTTCCTTTAGGTAATGGTTGTCCTATAGATTTGTCTCCTGGAATGTGCATACAGCCATCAAGCAAAGTCTCCTTCACAGGTGGGAGCGCCCCTGGGGTAAGTTTACAGGAAGAAGCCCATAGCCATCTTTACCATAAGACTGACCTACTATTAGTCACCATCCCAGGCCTGGGGCTATTCGTGATTCAGCAGGTTATGGTAAGGATTGAATGAGAAAATATACTCAGTATATACACCTGGGATATATGGAAGCACGCCTTCCTGATCATTCTTCTTAGTATTGCAAGTGTACCTACTAATTTCCTTGTCTTCATACACTGTATGTTCCTTATAAAATACCAAGTCTGCACCTTTAGCTGGGATTCCCTGGAAGCTGCTATAAGTGCGCCCCGCTGGGTTCCTGGCTACCCCTTTGATCAGAGCCATGCTGCACTCTGATTGGCTGAAAAATCACTTGTGGCCTGAGTGGTCTGCAAGTGATGCATGTGAACAACTGTTTTACTCAGTCCACACCACTTTTTATTTGTTCTAAGTAAATATCTGACATTGTTGAGTTCAATATATTCTGCAGATGAAATGCTCCAGACACATCAAACTACAAAGCATTTGGTGTTGTTTTCTTTGGAGGGGAGGGGGAGTGTGTGTGTCTGCATGTGTTTAGGAAGTGGTAACAAATTCTCCTTAATCCGGCCCATATCCCCGGTGTGTGCGTGCACAGGGAGAGACAGGGCAACAGGGCAATTGAGCACAGTTTCTGAGTCAGAATATCTGGATTCCAATCCTGGATCTTCCCTAGGAGCTTGAACAAGAAACTTAAACTTTCTTTGCCTCAGTTTTCTCACCTGTAAAATGGGAATGGTACTATCACCAACTTCATAAGGTTGCCAGGAGGATTAAGTGATTTAATATACAAAAAGTACTAAAAACAGTGTGTGGCAGATGGGTAAGTACTCTACCACTGTTAGCTATTATTATTACATTCCCTTTTCTTCCCATGAAATACCTCCCTTACAGTCCAGCTACAGTAAGCAAGCAAATGTGTGTGTATGTTACATATTCTATGTAAAATGTGAATGCAATCTTATTTAAAAACACTTCAAACAATGCTGGTGTGGGTTGAATAGTGTCCCCCAAAATTCCCATTCACTAGGAACCTCAGGATGTGACCTTATTTGGATATAGTATCTTTGAAGATATAATTAGTTAGGAATCTCAAGAAAAAAATCATCCTGATTTAGAGAAAGGCTTAAATCCAATGACTGGTGTCCTTTAAGAAGAAGAGGGGACACACAGGGAAGGAGGCCATGTGACAGTGGAGCAGAGACTGACTGGAGTGGTGCTGCCCAAAGCCGAGCAATACCTGGGACCACCAGAAATGGGGAGACGTGAGGCAGGGTTCTTCCCCAGACCTTCCCAGGGAGAGTCGCCCTGCCTACACTTTGATTTTGGCCTCCTAGTGTCCAGAACTCTGAGACAATCACTTCTTGTTGTTTACAGCCACCCAGTTTGTAAGATTTGTTGCAGTAGCTCCAGGAAACTAATGCAATTAGTAAAGCCCAAGTTCAGCTATCCACGTCCCCTCGCCCAGCAGTAGTGTCACTTTGGTGCCTTTCCAGACCTTTTTCTATTCTCTTACACACACTTGTATAGCTAACATATTTCATTTAGTTGACAACAACCATATTTGGTGAATGTGGGTAAACTTTTCACTACAGCAACCTTGGTGGCAGCGGTTGACTGTCAACCACAGGCAGGACGAAGCCTCCCGCTGCTGCCTCTCCCAGGGGGGGCCACACGGATGATCACAGCGTTACCTCTGATTTAAAGCCATTTAAAGGCAAGGAAATGTTTTAGAACAAGGTTTCCTTTTTTATAATTCGTGGACTTATGGGGTAGTTTTAATAACCTTGCTTCCTCTTTCTGATGCAGTTTTTGTCGACCTTAGTCATCTTCTAAAATCAGATTAATATGGGTCCATCAATAGTAATATGGGCCCCTTCTCTGTAAGAACCAGAAGTCCTTTGAGAATGTTTTGCCTGTCTCCCACGTCTGTGAGCATGATACATACTTAACGATTACACAGAGAGGATCAAGACATACAAAGTTTCCAAAGGAAAGATATTAGAAATCACCTAGGCCAATGGCCCTCAACAGTTTGGGGGTTACAGCCCCTTTTGAGAATCTGATAAAAGATGCCAACTCCCCACCCCTTCCTTGAACTATGCACTGAACATATAGGATAGATTCTTAGGCCAGTCCTTATGCCCAGGCTACAACCTCCTTTGTTTGACAAAGAGTAAAATCAGGCTCCAAAAAGTAAAGCAAAAAAATGTCTCAGAGATATCCTGTGGCAGAATCAGGATAAGAACCCAGATTCTTGGGGCGGCCCATTGGCTCAGGTGGTTAGAGTGCAGGCTCATAACACGAAGTTTGCCGGTTCGATTCCTACATGGGCCAAGGAGCTGCGCCCTCCACAACTAGATTGAGGACAATTACTTGAGTTGGAGCTGATGGGTCCTGGAAAAACACAGTTTCCCAATAAAATTTCTTCAAAATAAAACAAACAAAAAAAGATTCTCCATGACCCACCATCTCCCTGAGTCAGTCTCTCTCTCTCTCACTCACTCTCTTTCTCTCTCTCTCTCTCTCTCTCTCTCTCTCTCTCTCTCTCTCTCTCTCTCTCTCTCACTCTCTGTCTCTCTCCCCCTCACCCTGTTTTACCAGCAGGGGTAACAAAGTTAGGAAAGAGGGCATCAAGGAAAGGGAGGCCCCAGATGGATGGAACTGATGGTCAGAGGAAGGTGACAATCCAAGGATGACACCTCAGACACAGATGATGGCCAGGACACCACAATGGATTCCCTGGACATGGCACTCCTCCATTCTCCACCAAGGCCAAATCCACAAGAAAAGAACTTCACATTAAAGCAACAAGGTCTTGGATCATGCAAGGAGGGTTTATTTCAAGTAACAATCTTTGCATTTCTGAAAGAAGTTTATAGAATGTCTTCTTCAGGCCTCTTAAAACTAGAATAACAGCTCATCTTTCTAAGATTTGAATGTAGACAGATAGGGAGGCAAGAGGACTAGCTAGTCAGAAATGTTCAGTACATGGTCTGTGTACACCATTCCTGTCTCCTTGGCCTAGAATGGGCATCATTCGTCCATATTCTACCATTTCTAAACCAGCACCAGGTGTGGCCTCTGAATTCTTTGCAAGTCAGCACTCCTAAGAGTCCAATGAGGTCTGTATTCTGTTTGCCATCCTACATCCAAAGGACCTTCCAACATCATTCTAGTCTCTTGTGATACGACATTTGCCTGTGGTCTCATTTAAACTTTCTGGTGGCCTTATTTGGTTCAGCAGAGACCTAGAGACCTCCCTTTCTAGGGCAGTAATCTCTCCTAGGAGTTCTGTAGCTGTGCTCCTACATCTGTGATCCTCAGTCATGGGAAATAATTGAGAGCCCTAAGTATTCTTATAAACATAAGCTTATAACTAACTTATGTTTGCATAGACCATGAGGACAGCTCTTGAGAAGTTTCAAGTTCAATCTTATTATTGCCCATGGTTCTTATGTCTTGATGTTTGATACCCTCTTTTGTAACAGGGATCTATCTATCTATCTATCTATCTATCTATCTATCTATCTATCTATCTATCTACCTACCTACCTAGCTGTCTCCTAAATCCTTTATGTTAGATTTTTGAGAAAGGGACAGACAAGCACATGTCCAAGTTGCATCATGAAGTTCAAAGACAGAGTAAGGTATGGTGTGGTATTTTCCATCTTGTCACTCTAAATATTAAAGAAAAGTTCTGTGTCTCTACTTCATCAAGCAGATACACAGAGCTGGTAGCCCAGTGCTGGCCCTCTTTCTTGACTCTGTTCTTTGCTTGCATCACCAAGCATTCCAGGACTACTTCTGTAATGTTCCAACCTCATGTTTGCCTCAGTGTCCCTTGGCTTGATTTGTCTTCTGTGATATACCTGCACTGCCCACAAAGGGAAGTACCAAGTTAGCTTGTATTTAGTGCTCCTCCAAAGGGGAAGAAGTCTCCTACTAGGAATGGTGCAGCCTTGTCCGGGAGGGAGTAAGATATGGAGTAAAAGGAAGGGACCGAGCAGGAGGCTGTGTTTTGTTTTGTTTTCTAGTTCTAAGTCTGGTTTAGAACAATATAAACCAAGGAGGTGTTACTATTGTCTGATGTGACTTTTAAAATCATTTGCTCTCCCTGCTTCCACACTCAGCCTGCTCTCGTTTGCATTCTCAACCCAGCACTAGAGGGGTTCTTCTAAACATTAAGTCCAATCCTGTAATGCACGCCCCCCTCCCAACTCTGTCCTCTTTTGCAAGCCTCCTCTTCTCTCTGCTCCAGCCTCTGACCTACTTGCCATATTGAAAAGACACCAGGATCCTGCCTGGGGCCTTTACTCTAGCTAGTGCCCCTGCTTTCAGCAGATGTTTGCTTGGCTAACTCCTTCACTTCTCTCCAGCTCACTTTCTCAACAGGGGCCTGTCCTGATGGCTCCATTTAATATGGCAACCTGCCCCCAACCCTCCTACACACTCCGCTCTCCATCCCTTTACCCTGCTTTCCTTTTTATTTTTTCCAGAGCTCTTACACACATCTCTCACTTATCATGTTTATTGTTTGCTAGCTTAACTATCTCCCATGAGAATGTAAGCCCCAAGAGGGCAGGAACCTTTTCCTGCTTTGTCACTGATGTGTTCCAAGTGCCTTGAATAGTGCTGGGCACTTAAGAGGTGCTCAATTAGGATTTGATGAGTATATGGTTGAATGAATAAATAAATGAATGAATGAAGCCTCTGTTCTGGGATGACTACTGATTAGTAGCAAAAATATCATTGCCTCTAAGGGGTTTTTTTCTAAAGTAAAGGGAAGGGGGGATATCAACATTGTGGGAAAGGCCGCACAGATGATAATAGCATTGACTTACAAAGCTTCCAGCAGCTCGTTTTTAACAGTAATTTTTTTTTTTCTTAAACAAAAGAAAGTTGCAGCATATCTTTGGGTCTTTCTGGCAAGAAACAGATGGTTGCTTAGATTAGGTTAATAGGACACTAGGTTTTTCCTCATTGGATAGGAGGCAGAAATGCGTGTACAAAGAAGTTCCTTAAAAGTCATAACTGTTTTGCCAAAGAAAGATGCTTTTGTGGTTGAAGAATGTAATAATTTACACTAACTACCTTTCCATGACTCTAATTTCGCATGCAGAGGTGAGCTCCTGTGATTAGAAGCCAAGAAGCCTTAGTGAGACATGCTCTGTGGACTGGTAATGAAGTGAGAAGCCCAAGGGTAACACTACAGCAGTGTAATGTATTATCATTGAATAACCATCACCCCATCCAATTAACTTTTGCAGACGAAGCAACCTTGAATCTAAATGCTAACAATATGGGGCTGTATAAAGATGTCATGATTCTACTGAAAAGAAAGGCTGATACTTGAGGTCCAATGAAATGTCCGTAAAACTCTCAATTTGAGAAAAGAGAGGAAATATCATGCAAGATAACACTACAAAGTAAATGTACCCTGAATCGTTATGCTTCTTAAGGAAAATGTGCATTTTTATGGTCATTTGAGTTTCAAAGACGGAAGACTGTTTCTTGTTTCCTTCAATGTAGTCTGCAGGATTGCTTGTCACGATCTAGAAGCCGACGTGATTAAGCGTGCACAAATGGCATTCTCCTGTGCAAGCCTCCAAACACTGCGAGTCTAACCTTTTTAAAAAATACACGTAATCTAAGACCTGATGAGAGGCAACACTGAATGAAAGCTTTTCAGATGAATCTCTGGTGAAAGTCAAAGGTCAGCAGCATTTTGTGGACAGAGAAGGGGGTAGCCTTGGTTTCTGAGACAAGCTAGCCTTCTAAGAACACCCAGACCACACATTTAAATCTGGCCTGGATTTGCAAAACCCAGAACTTTCCTCATTGCCGCATTCACAGTCAACAGGCATTAACTGGGCTCCATGGCAGGCCACTTCCTGGGAAGCCTCTGTGGCCACTGAGATAACACGGCCCTCTTGCCCTCTCGTCCCTAAACATTTTTCATCACGCTGAGTTTCTTTCTGACTGTGCCTCTTCCTCCTCTTTATACCACTCCTTCTCAGGAGAAGAAGATCCTAAGATTTTTGCTCATCTTCTCTGCTCCTCATCCCCAGTCTCCCATCCCTCTTACTCCCCACGCTGTTCCCTGCCCAGCACCGCACTTCTGAGCTGCAGCTCAGGAACCAGACTGCGTGGGTCTTGTCCCTGCTCTCCCCCAGTCATATGTGGGACTTTGGGTTAGTCACCTCAGCTCCCTGTGCCTCAGTCTTCTCATTTGCAAAATGGGGGTGACAACACTCATCATGTCTGGGTGAGTATTAAATGAGATAATAGAGATAAAGTGCTTTGAACAGTATGTGGCACATATTAGTCACTGCCACCATTATCTTCAAATGCAGAAATCTATTTATCCTTCAAGCCCCAGGTCAGATTTTAATATCCTACGAAGTCTTTCCAGATTTTCCGAGCCAAGTTAAATGGTTCTTATTGATTAATTTAAACACTTGTAATGATGCTAGGTTGACACTTCTTCTCATTCCTTGGAAAGGTACCCTTTACTGAGCAACTAGGTATGTTAGGCCCTCTGCTCAAGATTTCATGTGGCTTGTCCTACTTGTTTTTGAAAAGTATTGCTACTTCCTTTTCCCGATGCAGAAGCCAACACACAGAAAATAAGCTATTTAGGGCCGGCCGAGTGGCGCGGTGGTTAAGCGCTGGCTTGGGAAGCCAGCAGCCCCGGTTCGGGTCCCACATATGAGGGCCAGTGACACAAAGGCCAGCATCCCTTCCTCAGGTTTCTGTCTCATGTACCTCAGATGGAGAAGGTGCTTGCAAACACCAAGTGTGGCTGATTTGAAATAAATGCATGTATGGCTTCGCTACGTAGAGTCTGGTGATATATTAATGCTACAAATTGGCATTCATATCGCAGTGTATAATTTCCAGTGCATTTTCACATGCATTATCTCATTAAAATCTCACAATAATTCTGAAAGATATTTATTGGCATCATGTCCATTTCTCAAATAGGACAACGGGGAGGCAGAGAGGTTAATTGGCTTTCCCCAAACCAAATTGCCAATAGTGGCAAGGCTAGGACTCAAGTCAAGCTGTCCACTAGAGCACAATGGCATTTTCCCCCAATACCAGCTGAGACCCAACCAATGGCACAATACCTTGGAGACAAAATAAACCCTGTATGAATCTCAAATACTGCAAAAGAGGCAATGGCCATAGATTAGCAGAAAACATACGACTGTTGCCCCAGAGTTCAGTTCTTCGAGAGGAGGAAGACAGACACACCCGGAGCCAGGCCAAGTTAAAGAAATCCAGTTCTCAATCTGTGGGGGTGGACGGTGGGGGGAATAGTCAGCTCAAGTGGTTCCTTTAATCCAAACATGAATTTATATAAACTTACAAGTCGACGGATTGTTAGGAACTCTAAATTTTGACCCTCCTCATTTGTAAGAATTCCCTTCTGCAGCATTCTTTCGTGTCTTTCTGAAAGGTCAGGCACAGGCTCATTTCAACATCCCCCTGGCAGTCCCTACAAAGGAGTTAGACTAGGTGGTGTCATTGTTTTAATTTTTCTAAATATGAAAGAGCAGGTTGGTGTGTTCTCCAACAGAGACAGAAAAAGAATGGCTGTGTCTCTAGTAACATGCCCCGTTTCAAGAAGCAGCCAGTGCTTATTGGGGAGTGTTTACCACAGATATGTAGAGAGAATGGAAGCAAAAATGCTGACACACGTTCTCGAAGGGAGTGATTGCAGCATCCGTCCAGGGAGTTGCACTCGAATCGGCCTTTGCCTTTCTGCACCTGATGGGGCTGGAATGGGGCTCGCTGGCATTATCTTGCCCTCCAGGCAGACTTACTGGGGTAGAACAAATATCAGACATGACCACAGTATCTACTGGGTCATTTATTTAGCATGCTATCTACTGAATGCAGTGTACAAAGTCCTAAGCCATGTGGTAGGAGAAATAGAACAAGGAACCAGGAGCAGATACTTCCCTTCCAGGGTTTCTATATAATAGGAAAGGAAACCTCATCGACCTCAAAACAGGACAGAAAGTGAAGTGTCACAGGAGCCATGACATAATGTGCTAAGGCAGTTCAAAGGTAGGCGCAATTTCCTCAGTCTCAGAGGATAAGGGAAAGGAGGTGGCAGTTCAGAGGGGCAGGATTTGGAGGGCACTTGGCCTTGGAAACAGAGAATATCCCAGGTGGAAGAAATAACCTGGGCTGAGGCCGGAAGTGGGAAAACACTGGATCCGGACAAAGAATAATTTGTTAATAGTGTAGGAAAGTTGAAGGTCAGACTTTTCATACTTTCTATTGTTGAGGTTTAGAAAGCATTATTAAGGGCATCTTTCAATAAAATGAAAAGCTTATCAATTTATCCAGTCACTTGTCAGACCCCCCACTCTCCTTCTCCTCCTGCCCTCTCCTAGCAGAAGATGTTTTCAGACGTAAAAAGCTACATGTAAGGTGCAGCCAATGGGCCAAACTCCCATTAGGAAACAGTTCACTGAATAATTTTACCTTTTAGGAGACCTGCCCTAGATTCATACAATATGAGAAGTGCTGCAAGCTACAGAGAAGCTGGTAAAACCCACACCCCCTTCTTTATGGAGCTTGGGAAGGGAGCTGCTTGATTTAAAATGTGCAATTGACTATTAACAGTATGCAATACTGGTAGTGACACATCCATGCCTCGTGCTTGATTTCACAATACAGATGTGTTGAATCAACTTTTCTTATATGTGTGAACACTGTGATTTAAAAAAAAAAAAAAGAAAAAAGGAAGGAAGGAGAGAAAAAAGGAAAGGAAGAGGAGGGGGAATGGCTTTTGTTTTGTCCCCAAGTCTCAATTTCTGCATTTTATAGTTTAGCTGAATCTAAGAAGCATAGTGCGATATCTTTCCGGAAAAGGAAAGGTGTTTTCCTGCCAAACTGAATATATAGAGTTGGCTGTGGTTTTAAACAGATTTCAAAATTTTTCCTTTCGTGATTATATCTTAGCTCCATCTATATATGAATGTGGACTGGACTTCACTACGATAAAAACAGCTGACATTTTTACTTTACCTTAAATCTCGAATGTTTTCTACCTTATGAAAAACGTACCCTGCAATGTTGTGTTTGGCGCAGGCTACTGAAAAAAATCTCTCTCTAGGAGAATTTGATCCTGTTCCCATTGTTTTCTCAGCGTGTTTTCAGCATCAGCGCATTGATTATGCTGTCATTAGCCAGACTACTGAGACAGGGCGAAGATCTATTACATCATTGAAGTCCATTCCTGGAGCAGGGCCTGAATCCCCTGGGAGAGACGGGGACACACCTTCTTGGCAAATGACCAAAGAAAATGCAGCGGCATGTAAAATTTTGCCCTGCTACAATTCTTTTTTGTTGATTTGTTTGTTTGTTTTAGCTGAGCCATCCGGCTGCCTGTTGGCAGCTCAGCTGCAGCTCAGCTCAGGCTGGCATCGAACTGCTGTTGCTCAGAGCTCAGCTCGCACTCTTGAGCAAGCTCTTAACCAACTGAGCCACTCAGCCAGCCCGCCCTGCTACAATTCTTAATTTTTTAAAGTTTTTAAAATAACTCCCTGAGACAGTTCATAAAATAGTTCCACTTCTGAATTCAGGTCAGTTGTTCTCAACTGGGGGCAATTTTGTCCCCTTCCACACCCCTCTCCCCATTGAGACATCTCATTGGCAATATTTGGAGACATTTTTGGTGTCACAACTTGGAGAAGGGGAGGGAGGCTTGCCACTGGTACCTATTGCGTAACGGCCAGGGGTGCTGCTAAATATGCTACATTGCAAGAGACAGCCCCCCCCAACTCCCCAACCCCACCCTCCCATCGCCAAAGAAGAATTTTCCAGCTACAAATGTCATGGTGCCGAAGTTAAGAAACTCAGGTTTAGGTCTTTTCCTAAGTCTTTCTCCCCGCTGTTATTTATTCACTCAGCTCCGTACAAACCAGATTTCATGGCTCGGAGGAACACACATTATTCTACAATAAACTATATCAAATAAAATTCTGACTAATTCCAGTTCTCAGTACAAATATATAAGCAAGTATTCACAAACACACAGAGAAACAAAATCACCTTTTCTAGTTATTTCAAGAGTTAGACTGTGTTGAATTTAATAAGATTCTAGGTCAAGTAAACTACATTCTAGAGACTTAAGGAGAAGGAACCATTAAATGCTTAAGAAAAAAGAGAAACTGTCATACTTGCCTAAATCATTAGAGCCCTATTGTTAATCGGGAGCTTATATTTTTGTTTCCGTATATTCTTCAAGGATAAGTTTGTACAGGCAGAGTAGATCTTTAAAATCAGAACCTTAAGTGAAAAACTTCAATAGCAAACAAATATCTCGAATATTCAGTAAGAGCCCTTATGCCCCCACTGTCCCTCATACATTCTTTCATAGGGAGGGAAGAAGGGCAAAGAGAAATGTCAGGTAGAACAGAGAAATAGAATAAGGACAAGGTAAGGGAAGGAAAGATGAAATGAAAGGAAAGGAGAGGTGTAATCCAAAGTTGTGTTTCTTCGGGTTGGAGAGGACCTTGGCTGACAAAACTTCCTAGTTGACTATTGAACCTCAACTTTCTGTGGAATCTAGCACTGGCCTTGATCTCATCTGACCTGCTACAGGTCAGGGGAGGTTATAAAGAGGAAAAAAAAAAAATGGATAAAACAATTTATTGTATGCACTGTTGCTGAAATACTCATATCAAAAAGATAAGCAACATTACAGATACATCAGCTTAAGGTTATCATACATCATAATATTTTTGCTTACTTAGAGTTTTTTGTTTGAGGAATCTGAGTTGATGTTTTCAAAGACCAAAGAGATGTTATCAACTCCAAGTTAGCTCAGGTTGTTTTGAAAGTGTGAGGAGCAAGCCAGATCCACTGCAAATTCTTGTTAAATATGTGGGGTTTTGTTTAACTCTTTGATGTCACTGGCAGAATAATACCTTTGTATTTGAAAGACTAAAGACATTTACTCTTGAGCCTATGAAGGAGTTCTCCCTCCCCTGCCCCAAACAGAATCAAGATTGGACTTTTCTTGCACTATTATGCTAACTTAAGTTAAAATCTGTCACTTGCATTCAGTGACAACTGTTACATTTTCCAATAAGCTGTGTCTGATCTTCAGGCATTTCCTGGGGTATTTATGAGAATGGGACAGCTCAGGCTCAGTGGCATCTTCATGGTGATATTGAATACAAGAAGCTTCTTTGCAAAGCATACAGTCTAGCATTTTCATTTTTTATTTTATTTTATTTTATTTTTTTATTGGGGAATTGGGGGAGGGGAACAATGTTGGGGAATTGGGGAGGGGACCAGCCAAGTTGTTGTTCTTCAATCTTAGTTGTGGAGGGTGCCAGTCGCCATCTGGCCACCCATCCGCAGCTCGTGGCTTCTAAACTCCAGGGGCTGAGTTCAGTCTTAGTTGCCAGTGGGCATAGCCACTGTCCCAAAGCATCTTTATTCTTTACTGTGATTGCCATCAGTGGTCCATGGTCCTCCCCTACTGAATGAGGCAGCCCAGGACAACTCAAACAGGAATGCTTCCCAGGGAAGGCAATGGCACTGATCATATTCTGTTAACCAAGAATCCATGAATCAGGTCCTACCGTTCTCTCTAAGCTAGACAGCAGCACTATTAATAGTTCCTCATGTGTTCTCCTAGAAATTTTCAGACAGAACAATAAAGGAAAAACTATTTTTTCCTGTGCCCCAATTTCTTGCTTTCTTTTTCAATTTCCAGAGCTCACGGTACCTTATGTCACCACTAAATCTTGACCGGGCCAGTCCCCTAAATATCTCAAGCTCTTCAAATGAAATGAGACAATTAGAATGTCTTAATATTAGTGGCAGACATTAAATAAGATTTTGCCAGCCTTCAGTGTTTCTATGTTTGTCTGCTTTTAATCCAAGTTTCCATGTTCATTTTGAATTTTGTAGCTGTTTTTTCTTTAATTACCTTAAGGGCTTCATTTAGGGAAATTAAGTGGAGCCTTAAATGAACATTGATCCTGCAAGTCCAGGGAGACTGTGTGGAACTAGGATGTTCATTAGTGGACACACAGGCTGAATGCGGTGCTCCAAAATCCTTGAAGAGCTGGCTGCTTCAAGATGCTGTAACCTTGATATTCCCTAAAAATCCTAAAATGGGAACGCATCGCTCTCCTGGGCTGTCTTCCTGGCTGGTTTCCTGTTCTCCCTGGACATAGCTTTAAATTTTGTAATTTATAAACACATACCAGAAAGGCACTGCTGTATCTAGGTCTGAGCCCCAGGTTCTCTGTGCCTTTGGTCTGCATCTGGGGAAACTCACCAACTTAACCCAAGCCACTGAGGGGCTGCCACTGGGTGACAGATCCCTGCCTTCCTGCTACTCTCTGGCTCTCCGTCCTCTTGGATCAGAGCTCAGGTGAAGCATCTCTCCACAAGCCTGTGGATTCCTCCTTGTGACTGTAGTCCACGTGCCCCATCTGGCTCTAGCCTGAGGCCTTTTAACATAATATATCATCCCAGACAGAAAACATGGGGACGAGAGTGTCTCTCTTTTCTTAAATTCAAGTTAGCCCAGAATCTTAACCTCCTGGTATGACCTCATTAATAGAAATAAAACACAGTAAATCTGCAGAAAGAGAGAGGCATACAGAAACCCACAGTGGACAGAGAAGACAGGATGGACCTTATTATTAGGCTCCTTCACCCATCCTGAACCCCAGTTTTGCTCAGGACAGGTCTCAGGTCCTCAGGAGCAAGGGGGCTCCGGAGTCCCATCCCCCACTCCCACTTTTGCCAGCAGTTGGTTCAGCGACGGGCAAGTGAGCCAATGAGATGAGAGGGGAGGCTTCCTGCCGGCATCCAGCAGAAGTCTCCTCACTCTAAGGACAAAGCAACTGGAAAAGAGCGCCTTTCTCTTCCTCCAGACATCATTATGTGAGGATATGAGGCCCAGAACTTGTCGATATTAGCCTGCAGATGATGTCGGCCCATAGGGGAAGGCAGAGCTCAGGGAATTGGACCCTGGTCATCTTAGGATTCAGTCCTGACCATGCCCTAGCCACTGCCCATCTGTGTGAGCCAAGACTGTCCCTCATTGTTTAAGCAGTTAAGTTCAATATCTGTTACTCGACACCAAAAGCATTCTACATAATATAAAGATAGAGAAGCCAGCATCAAAAGAACAAAAACAGAATTTCTACTCCACAAACCATATTTTGTCCTCGTGGGCAAAGTGACTGCTTTGAAAAAAGCACACTGTGGGTACTTTCCAATACCCTTATGGTTTCTTTGAATTTCTATAACATGTTTTTTTTTTGGCTTTTTTATTTTTATTTTTTTCCTTTATGGAATGAAGACTCAAATTGTGTGGTTTCGTTTCTTTTCTTTCAAATTAGAACTCTAGGACACAGCTAAATGTATATAAATATATAAATAATATTCTCGATAAGAATAGCAATTGCATTCAAGGTACTGGACTAAACAAGGGGTTTATAGGAAAAGGTGTAAAGAAAGATGAATAACATGAAACTGGACTTAAGATGCTCTCGCTCTGATTCTATCCCCATAGAATCATGGAGAAAAAACAATTAATATAATTCTAACTGACAGTAGCCTTGAGTAGAAATGACATCTGACCTGAGACTTGAAGCATTTATTTATTTATTTGTTTTTAAAGATTTTATTGGGGAATAGGGGAAGGAGAACAGTGTTGGGGAATTGGGGAATGGAAACAGCCAAGTTGTTGTCTTTCGGTCTTAGTTGTGGAGGGCACAGCTAGCTCAGCTCCAAGTCCAGTCAACATCTGGCTGCCTGTGTCAGCTCGCGGCCACCCAGCTCAAGGTGCCGTGTTCAATCTTAGTTGCGGATAGGCATAGCCCACCATCCCATGCGGGGTCGAACTGGAAACCTTGTTGTTAAGAGCGCATGCTCTAACCACGGAGCCATCCGCCCACTTTATGCAGCTCAGGGCAGCTCAGCTCAAGGTGCTGTGTTCAATCTTAGTTGCGGGTGGGCACAGCCCACCATCCCATACGGGGAGTCGAATTGGCAACCTTGTTGTTAGGAGCATGTACTCTCACCAGCTGAGGCATCCTGCCACCTGGCAGCTCAGCTCGGGCGCAGCTCACTGGCCCATGTGGGAATCGAACCAGCAACTCTTGCTCAGAGCTCCTGCTCTTAACCAACTGAGCCATTTGGCCAGCCCTGAAGCATTTACTTTTAAGTAAAGGAACTTCATACTTAAAAAATACAGGAAACTATATAATAAACACTCCTATAATCACCAAATTATTTTTTAATAAATACTAACATGTTGCCATGATTTGTTTCAGATCCATTTCTTTTTTTTTTTTTTTTAGCTGAGCCATCCTGCCACCTGTTGGCAGCTCAGCGGCAGCTCAACTTGGACTGGGCATTGAACTGCTGTTGCTCAGAGCTCGCACTCTTGGGCGAGCTCTTAACTGAGTCACTCAGCCAGCCCCACAGATTCATTTCTTTTTTTTTTAGAGGGCGGGGTCACTGGCCCTCATATGTTGGATCCGAACCGGGGCTGCTGGCTTCCCAAGCCAGCTCTTAACCACCGCGCCACTCAGCCGGCCCTCTTTTTTCTTTTTTTTTTTTCTTCCTCTTGGGATTTTCTGAGCAGGCAATCATATAATCTTCACGGGGACAAATTTTGAAATGCTGTGTTTCCATTTTCAGTCAGGTTAATGGATCTTAAAATTTCCTTCGAGACTTCCTTTTTGAATTATCTAGCAGCTTATTGTGTAGTTTCTAAGCATTTAGAGATTTTCACGCCATCTTTCCATGTTTTACTCCCAGTTTGATCCCTTTGTGGTTGGAAAACACATTCTGTATGATTTCGATTCTATTAAATTTTTTGAGATTTGTTTTGTGACTCAGGACATGATCTATCTTGATATATGTTCCATTGGTATTTGGAAAGAATGTGTATTATGATGTGTTAGATGGAGTGTTCTGTAAATGTCAATGAGCTCTGATTGGTTATTGATGTTGAATTCTATATCACGGGAGATTTTCTGTTTAGTTGTTCTATCACTCGCTGAGAGAAGAGTGTGAAAGTCACTGTAACTGTGGATTTGTTTATTCCATATTTGAATTCGAACACTTTTTGCTTCACATATTTTGCAGTTTTATCATTTGTGCCTACACATTTAAGATTGTTGTGTTTTCTCGGTGAATTGGCCCCTTTTAAATCAATATATAATAGCCCTCTTTGGTGATTTTCTTTGCTCTGAATTTTTTGTTTGTTTGTTTTGTTTTTTAATTAAAGATCATTGCGGTGTCAGTATTAGTGAAGTTAAATAGGTTTCAGGTGTACAATTCTGTAATACCATCTACATATCTCATTGTGGGTTCATCACCTAGAGTATTTGATCCCATTTACCTTCTACCACCCCCCACCCCCTTACCCTCTGGTAACCACTAAACTATTATCTGTGTCTATGAGTTTTTGTGTCTTTATTTGCTTGTCTTGTTCCTTTGCTGCTTTCAGTTTTCTATCCCACATATCAGTGAAGTCATATGGTTCTCGACTTCTCCTGTGTGACTTATTTCGCTTAGCATAATAATCTCAAGATCCATCCATGTTGTCTCAAATGGCGCTATTTCATCTTTTCTGATGGCAGAGTAGTAGTGGTCTGAAGTTTATTTAATTGATATTACTATAACTACTCCTGCTTTCCAATATTTGAAGTAAGTTTCTTGTAAGAGCATATAGTTGGGTCATGTTTCTTTTTTTTTCTTTTTTTTTTTTTTGAGGGCAGTGTCACTGACCCTCATGTGGGATCTGAACCGGGGCCGCTGGCTTCCCAAGCCAGTGCTTAACAACTGCGCCACTCGGCCGGCCCAACATTTTTACAGTCACTATGGAAAACTGCTTAGTAGTTTCTTTTAGAATTAAACATATATTAACCATACAACCCAGCAATCCCTCCTCTACGTTTTTACTTAAGTGAAATAAAAAAATCTATGTTCACACAAAAACGTGTATGTAAATGTTTATAGTAGCGTTATTTGTAGTTGTCAAAAATGCAAAATAACCTAAATGTCTCTAAGCTTGGAACTGGATAAACTAAGGTCTATCCACAAAATGGAATACTACTTAACAGTGAATAAAGAGCTGTTGATTGGGGCAGCCTGTTAGCTCAGTTGGTTAGAGCGCAGTGTTCATAACACCAAGGTTGATGGTTCGATCACCACATGGCCACGGAGTTGTGCCCTCCAAAACAAGATTGAAACAATTACTTCACTTGGAGCTGATGGGTCCTGGAAAAACACAGTTCCCCAATAAAAAAATAAAAAGAACTATTGATACACTCAGCAACTTGGACAAATTTCAAGGACATTATGTTGAGTGAAAGAATACAGTGTCAAAAGGTTACATTCCATATGATTCCATTTATATGACATACTGTAGAAGGCTATAGTGACAGATTACAGATCAGTGACTGCCAGAGAGTGGAGAGGTTTGAGGAACAGGGTGAGGTTTGACTAACACGGAACTTTCCACAAGGGAATTTGCATGTGTGTAATGAAACTGTTCTGTATCTTGACTGTGGTAGTTGTAACATAACTGTATGCATTAGTCAAAACTCATAGAACTGTACATCAAAAAAGGGTAAATTTTACTGTACACTACTAAAAAGTAGAGAACAAAATTTATATGAATGTTGTCATACTATACTAATCTTTTGCAACTTTCTTATTTACTCAGCATTTTTTTTTTTATTTCCAGATCTATCCGAGCCTTGAAAAATTTCAGTAGGTACAAAATACATTCCAAATGGTGGGACTATTAGGAACAAAGAGTCAAAATTGATATAACCCTAGATTCATCTATGCACTCGATTCTAAATAAAATGGAAAATGTCATTAAATGGAGCAGGTTCCAGATGATTTCCCTGAGGAACGTCACTTTGACATGAAGATTGACAGAGTTTATCCATCACAAGCCCTTGACTCTGACCTTCGAGGCTGTTATTCTGAAAAGGTGAATTCTTCCAGCAATGTCAGCTGTCTCAACATTAAATAAAGGACGTAGGGGGAACTAGTCTCTACATTCTCTCTAATTTGTTTTTGTCCAACCTTGTAAGAATCAAATTTATTTACACATACTGTATTGAAAAAACAACCAGATAAGTTCTAGTCCTTTCTATCAACTAAATAGATGGTAAGTCATTTAACCACTCATAGTCATTTTTCCTCTTCTGTAAAAAGTTGCTGTGTGCTAGATTAGTTTAAATCTCTTTCCACCTACAAAATATTATAGTAATCAAAACTCTGAAGTATTCAGGGCCAGTCGAGTGGCGTGGTGGTTAAGTGCTGGCTTGGGAAGCCAGCGGCCCCAGTTTGGGTCCCACATATGGGGGCCAGTGACACTGCCCTCAAAAACAAAGAAACAAAAACAAAAAACAAAACAAAACTCTGAAGCATTCAATCGTCCATTCAACTGCCTGATATGTCTCAGGAACATATCCAGGTGCCCTAGATACAAATAAGAATAAGAAGAGTCCCCAGTTTAGTGGAAAACAGCACAGCCGTAGTATAATTGGTTGGTAGGTCAAAGCCTCGTGATGGGGATAGCCAATCAGAGAGCAGTTCACAGCCCATGTGGGAGTCAGGAAAGGATATGAAGGATAAGAATGCCAAATAAGCATCCAGACTCCCTCCAGCCCACCTCCCACACATCACACTCAATTGCTTTGCTTCTCTTTTCTTCACATCTGATTTTGTTGGAGAAAGAAAAGAGGAGGCTTTTCCTTTGCTTCCACTCAGTCTGTTAGTGGATGTAACTGAACAGGAAGCAACAGACTCAGTCACACTTAATGCTCTGATGTATATCCTCTCAGGTGTTCATTTCTTATTTAACAAAATCTAAAACGAAGGCATCTGAAACTAGACAGCCTAGTGCTTCAGTAAATGTAAAGCTGAAAAAGCTTTCCCTGTGGTGAGTAAGCATTTAGAATCCGGTCGTTTTGGTTTTTTTAAAAGTGGTAACAGCCTAGCTTTGAGAACTGTGTATAGCACATTTTCCCACACTTCTTCTAAAGAAACAACAAAATAAATACATATTCTAGAAGACAATTTTAGAGAATGAACACAATTCCTGCCCATGTATTACCACATGATTTGATGCCAGGAGTGTTCATTTAAAAACTATTAACCCAGGGGCCGGCCGAGTGGCGCGGCGGTTAAGCGCTGGCTTCGGAAGCCAGCGGCCCCGGTTCGGTCCCACATATGAGGGCCAGTGATACTGCCCTCAAAAAAAATAAAAATAAATAAATAAATAAATAAAAACTATTAACCCAAAAGTTTAAATGACAAGGGAAATTATTGTGGTAGAAATTCTAGTGGTCCATTAATACAATCTCACATGTATTGGAAAAGTATAAAAATGTTAAATATGGAACAAATATTATATTTGTATTAGGAATATGTTTGTCAAACTTGGGAAAGGTTTCCTTATATGCTAGAGAACCTCAATAAGCCAGAAAGCTTTTATAAGAAATGAGAAATAATTTTGTTTAACCCTTTAACATCATTGTTGAGACTCTTCCAAAAATATATAGGCTTTCCTGAGTTTCTAAACGCATAAGAATTATCACAGATGAGTTAGCCGTTGAAGACTGAGGTATCAAAACATCTATGATAATGTCTGACTGCAGTGATACCCAGGTTGAACACCAGTATTCAGAACTTCAGATGAACCCTAGAGAATCCCTTTGGAGAGATAAATTATTGATGCTGGGTTTGAAACATTAAGCTTTTCCTTTCACCAACCAGGTTGTAGGGAGCAAGTCAACAGTTTACCAAAGGACAACTTCTACCTCGCTCACTCTGGCCGGTTGAGATTTTACTGTCTTTAGATAAGAATGCTCATGAGTATAGATGCTGAATAATATGTTGGATCTCAAGGGTCCCAAAATACTTTTTAGTTACAAAGGGGGAAATAGTAACTGTACAGTGGGGAATCTTGACAGACACCACCTTAATCCAATGACCAGAAAGATAAACTTGCTGTAATGAGACTACTCAACAGGATGTGTCTCCTGACAGGATTCCCCAAATAGGACTCAGCCTCACTCCTGTGATATTCCTGCCAGAAGTGCATACCCTGAATCTGGTCATGAGGAAACACCCAGCAAACCTGAGTGGAGGGACAATAGCATTGTTTCAGTGTTAATTGCATGGTTTTGATCACTGTTCTATGGTCATGCAAGAGAATGCGTGGTTTTAGGAAATACAAACAAATATTTGGGGAGTAAAAAGGTCATCATATCTACAACTTACTCTTACATGGACAAGAGAGAACCTTTTACTTGATGAAAATGTCCCAAATCTTGACTGTGGTGGTGGTTACATGAACACATATATTTGTCAAAAGTCATCATGGGCCGGCCAAGTGGCGCGGTGGTTAAGCGCTGGCTTGGGAAGCCAGCGGCCCCTGTTCGGTCCCACATGTGAGGGCCAGTGACACTGCCCTCAAAAAAAAAAAAGTCATCAAACTTAAATGCATGAATTTAATTGTTTGGAACCATACCTCAATAAACAAGCTGATTTTTTAAAAATGTTGTTTATTTAGATATTCTATGACATTGTTTTGCAGTGTAGCTACTCAAGTAATAAGTCATATGAACTAATTTTCTGGGTTTTATGCGTATGTTTTATATTGATTGGTTGATTGAATGATTGATTGATTGACTGCCCTAATCTGATGCATGAAATTCAATAGATTGTCACTGAACTGTTACAAGTTCACTCTCTCCATTATGTCATTTTATCTCATCTATTTTAAGTACTTTGTAGCTAGGCATATAAGTTATCCAAATCTTGCTTGCTTTTTAAAGCGCTGCAAATATTTTCTATCTAAAAACATTTCTTCTTGCCAACAAAAGATATCTCCAACATAAAACAATCCCTATATTTTGTATTATATAAAAATGAAGAAAGAAAAAAGAAGAAAGCATGTCGGCTGCTTCAAAGGAAATGAAAAACTAGGACTAGGGCCACTTCTGATCACTAAATAATAGGATTTCAGTGGTTCTGTGTCCCACAGGAGCTTAGCTATTAACTCAATTTAGAAAAGGATTGCAAAATGGAGTGTTTCCTGTGGTGAAGGTACTCTGATGCCTTTACATTGCATGACCAAAGGCTTGGAGGAAGGTGAGCAGCCAGGGTCAGCAAATACCATAGAAATTGGCTCTCAAACCTCAGGAGTGAAAGACTGTTGTTAGCACAAGTAGAAGCAATTCTGGTTGACCTGTGGACTTGGACCTGACCCACATTAGCAAGGCAGAATGAGGCTGCAGGCTGCCTCCAGGGGCCCAGCTTCAAGCAGAATGAGCTGGAAATGTGGCTGCTCTCCTTCGTCTGGCTCCACCAAATGAACCAGGTGTCCTTGGACAAGTACCTTCTCTGTGGCTCAGTGTCCTCCTCTGCAGATGACAGGTCGCACAAGTGACCTTTAGAACTCACATCCTGTGACGCTGCATCCCAGCACCTTTGGTGTGGAACACAGAGGTCTTATCTAACTCCCTAATTTCTGCCATTTCTCTCCCCCTCACTTCCCAAAGCTGACAATATTGTCGTATTCATGGTCTATGGTGCTACATGGGACATTCTTTGGATAAAAGGAAATGTTTGCATTGCTTCCCTTGTGGTTTTTGCTTAATGGGAGATATAAAACGTTTCTCTCCCCCCGCCCCCGCTCCAACCCCCCCCCCAACACCACCACTAATTCCTGGGTGTATCCCTAAAACTCTCCGCAGCATGTACGGTAACATGGTGGTTTATGTTTGTTTTAACTTAACTTAAATTACCAGGAAATTCCAAGTAACTAATATAACTTTATCCAGCAGGCAGTAACCGTATTGGTGTGAATGAGCCTGAGGTTTCTTTCATCACCTTTCATAAATTAACAGATTCTGGATTTGAAAATGACTTGCTTAACCTGGGAACATTCTGTTCTTAGAATACAATTAAGAAATGAATAGAAAGGGGTGAGCGGGTGGCTCAGTTGGTTACAGCGCATGCTCTGAACAACAAGGTTGCTGGTTCGATTCCCCCATGGGATGGCGGGCTGTGCCCCCCTGCTATTAGACTGAAAATGGCGACTGGACTTGGAGCTGAGCTGCACCCTCCACAACTAGATTGAAAACAACAAAACAAAACAAAAAAAAACGACTTGACTTGGAGCTGATGGATCCTGGGAAAAACACACTGTTACCCAATAAAAATTAAAACAAAAAAAAAAAAAGAAAAGAAAAGAAATGCATAGAAAGAACCATTTCAGACAATGTATGAGGCCCGTTCAAGCTCCAGCTTAGGACCCCACACAGCTTCACCGTATGGTGAAAATGGCTGGTTGAAAGCCAGCTCAGGTTCTGAAGCTGAAAAGTGCTGAAGGGTCCCAGAATCTGCCACCCCAATAGTTGCCTCTTCAGCACATGGATTATTTTGAGAACCAGCAGACACAGGAGAAGCTTTTAAAACAAGACACTGGGCTTCCTTTTGTAAAGGAAATTTCCATTTGTAGAGTTGTCTCCTCCAGTACCAGGAAGAGGACGACTCTAAATTTTACCTACAGAGAAGGCTCCATAATAAATGTTCCTAAGCAACCCATGTTTCCCATACTTTTCCCTGCTGCTTTCACATAGCTGGTTTCCCTGCTCAGAACCCCAGGCTCTCTTTTCCTTTGTTTAGCCTACAGTGGTAGGTAAACCCAGGATGGAAGACCAGTGTGAGTAACTCATCCTGGGTGCTCCCATGTGTATGCATGATGCATGTTATTAAACTTGTTTGTTCTTTTTTATTAATCTGTCTTTGGCCAATCTAATTTACAGGACTCCAGTGGGAGAAGCTAAGATGGACAGAGGAAAGTATTTTTTCCCCTCCCCTCCCCTACAGTGCTAAAATATTAGACTAAAATATTAGAATAAACATTTTTACTGTAAAGAAGAGATATGTGCCCAGACTGATGAAAGGAGCCACTTTTCATCCCTTTGGGGTTGCTCTGGGGCACTGTTTGTCCAGGTGTCTTCCTGAGAACAAGTCATAAAGGTTAGGGGTGCGCAGGCAAAGAGATCGAGGAGGTGGGGAAATACTGTGTGCTCTACCCGCTGTGGGAGTCACAATGCACAGGGGCCCAGTCAAGGCTCTGAGATGTTCTACATTCATTAAAATATATTTAAGTTATCATTAACTTTATTTAATGTGGAGTGTTTCAAATCTAAGTGACCTCAGAACGCTTTTTCCTCAGGAACATTTCTTGTTCTGTTGAACACACTTTGGGAAGCCCAGCATTATCGCTCATTTTACTGACAAATAGCCCAGAATGGAGGTAGGTCCAAGCTGAGCCTGTTTTCTGAGCTGGTCACACATACACCCCTAAGCTTCCTTGGCAGAGTGGGCGCCTATCCCAGGACACAGCACAGAAACCTCCCAGGAGCACCCCGCAGGGCTGGCGGAGAAAAGGTTCCAGCAGACTGTTTGGATCTGTGTAAGTAAGAAACGGTCATTAGGCTGAATAAAATAATGGTGAAAGGAAAGAGAATGATCTTACTCTCTCTTATGACCCACCATCTCCCCACTGCTAAACCTCAAATTGAAAGTGAGGGGGACCAAAGTTTTGCCACCCCAAAATATTGTTTTTGGGAATATAGATTTTAGGCTGATTATTAAGAAACAAAAAACTGAGAAAGAATCTCCCTCTGAGCTGCCTAAAGGAATTCAGATAGAAAAACTCACTGAAAGGAAGTAAACATCACCTTAGCATCAATATATTAATAATAAACTAAAGGTGGCAGACAGGGAGAAATCTAGCAAAGCTTGTTTGTTGAATTTCCTTCTGTGTCCCACTGTTCTTGGTGGCTCAGAATTTGTTTGCCACGTTTGCTCTTTCTCACCTCCCTGGGAATTACCTGCTTTCCTTCAAAATCCCAGACCCCAGGCCCCCTTGTCCTTCATCCAGAATGGCATGTAAACCTCAGTTGTCCAGTTTCTCTTTGGGTGTCATATTCTTACGGCACCCTCTCATATACATCCGTAATAACTCTGGACATTTTTCTCCTGTTAACCTGTCTCATTTTTATTTATTAGCCCAAGTAGAAGAACTTGGAAGGAAAGTTATTTATTTTTTTTGGCTCCCACAAAAGTCAGATTTGGAGCTTCCACCTGGAAACCTGATCTGGGAGACAAAGTGCTTTCAGGATGAAAATTTCCAACTCCAGGGTCCAAGTGAGGCTCAGCCCCTCGCTATTCATGCTACATTTGGCAATTTACTTCACATTCTATGCCTTTGTTTTCTTGTCATAAAATACTCATAGGGATGAAGATGGCACCTATTTCTTTAGCTTGTTGTGAGGATTAAATGGAATATTACAGTTAGGAGACTTAGCCCAGTACCCGGCACAAGTTCAGTGCTCTAAATAAAGTAAGTATTGACTTTGTCAACAGTAGAAATATCACTACAAAATAAGTGCCCGAATACCAGCTAACGGTTATACAAGAAGCCAGCAGAGAGCTATAAAGCAGTAAGTAGTGAGAGTACCTTATGTACTGCTGAGATCTTTCACTAGGACCCAAGCTCTTTTGCCCTAAAAGTTGTCGATGTAAGAAATGTCCAAACCTGTAGAGAATTTTTTATGAGTTTCTTTGAGCCAAACGGACGACAATTACCGGGAAGCAAAATCTCAAAGGATTGGGAACATGCTCCAGAAAATGGCACTTTTGCAGCTTATTTTATGCATTAGAATCAGAGGGGGAGACACGAGTAGGGTTACATGAAATTCATTGGTGGTAGATTAAGGGGGTGGGAGAAGGCAAAGCAGGGAAACCTCTGGGATTGGATAAAAAAGCAAAATAGAGCAACATGTACTTCTTTATCATTGGTGGGTACAAGATAGTTCATAATTAACATTTACATCACATAGAGATGGTAATCAGGGAATATGATAACAATGAGGGGTTCTGTGGTCTCATGCTGTGGTGTGGGGGGTGTGCCCTGAGGGGTCTGGAAAAGGAGGTCACTCTGACATTTCAAAGGTATGTTATCTTAGATACAAAAAGACAATAGACAGGCTCAGGTAAGGTAAAGGTTGACCTTTGTGAAGGAAGCTACAGGCCTAGGACGTGACTACCCACCATGACCCAATTGTAGTTAAGAATTTTTATTTCAGACCATCTTGTGTGGTTACTTTGGGTGTCTGAGTTTGTGGGGTCCGCCATGCGGGCCTCCTCTGAGCTTGTCACGTTTAGTATGTAGCCCCTTTCTTGTCCCCAAAATGAAGACAGTAAAAAAGAAAGCCACAATGTAGTTAAACAGTGCTTGAACAGGTAGATGTGGATGGAAAAAAAAAAAAAAGTAGCTATATGCCTTGCTGTTTGTATTTGTAAATCTTGGTCTACATTATCTCTCTGAGAATTATAATAAATTTTTTTTTAAAGATTTTATTGGGGAATTGGGGGAGAACTGCGTTGGGGAATCAGGGAAGGGGAACAGACAAGTTGCTGTCTTTTTTTTTTTTTTTTAAAGATTTTATTGGGGAATTGGCGGAGGGGAACAGCGTTGGGGAATCGGGGAAGGGGAACAGACAAGTTGCTGTATTTTTGTTCTTCAGTTTAGTTGCGGAGGATGTTGCTTCACTGTTGGTATCGTCATTGCGCTCTTCCCGGATGAGGCAGATCGGTCGCTGGCCTCTGGATGTCGCTCACCGCGGCTATTGGCAGCTCACTCTTGGCTGCCAGCCGCTCACGCTGGCTGTGGGCCACTCACTGTAGCCTATGGCAGCCCACTGCAGCAGGGGCTGCAGCCCACACCATCACCAGGGCTCGCACAGCCCAGCTCCAGGTGGAGCTGTTGTTAGCTGTAGAGGGCAGTGTCACTGGCCCTCATGTGGGATCCGAACCGGGGCCGCTGGCATCCCAAACCAGCTCTTAACCAATGCGTCACTCGGCCAGCCGGCAGTGTCACTGGCAGTGTCACAAACTATTAAGGTGACATAGCTGACTGTGGAGGTAGGAAGAGATGCAAGGAAAGCACACCATGAAATAGGATTTCTATCAAACAGATACAGTAAGTGCAAATAGCCTCAAGAGCTTGGATAATAGGAAGAGGTAGTAAAATAATTAGGAAGTGATGACTTTTGAGAATGTACTACCTTTTTCGAATATAACTTGTTTTATTGTAAATGTATATAACTTAATTTTTAGAGATGGCAATGAAGAGTTAGAACTGGACCTCCTGCTGGCTGTGGTGTACCACTGCTTAAAGGTCGTGTGGGCGCCCCATTTCCTTCATGCCAGTAACTTCACACCAGTTCTCAAGTCCGATAATTCCACCCCCTAAACCGCAGTGACATCTACTGTCCTCCTTCCCCAGGGTTAGTGCTTTAGCTCTGCACATCTTCATCTCTTGACCAAGACTATTGCAATTTCTGAAATCCTCTCTTGAGTTTGGAACACACCCCTCCAATCCCTCCTCTAGGCAATACTTCTTAAATTACACTGTGCATTTGAATCATCTGGGATTCTTATTAAAATGCAGATTTCGATGTCGTTGGCCTGGGAGGGGTCTGAGATTGTGCATTTCTGACAGGCTCCCAGGCTGTGAGGATGCTGCTGGCCCTTAGACTATACCAGGCTGGACGGCTGCCAACTCCCTTGCAAAAATGTGAAGCTGACTGTGTTTACTGGCCCAAATAAAATGATTTCTGCTTCCCCAAACACAACAGCTGTTTCATACCTCTGGGCTTAGGTACTGTTGCTCCCGCTGCCTGAAATCACCCTGCTCCCTCTACATCCATCTGCCTGAGGACCATTTTCAAAGCACAGCTGTATGGCAGCCCATTCTGTGACGCCTCTTCTGACATCTCCCTTTAGAAATGAGCGCCCTCTACTCCAGCTCCGCTCAGGTCCCCGCTGATCCCTATCAGCACATCCATCTCAAGACACTGGTGCATGCATTTGATTTGTTTGCGTGATTGTCTCTCTCGTTAAACTCTGTCAGCCAGAATCTGACCTCAGCTCAAACGTCATTCCTCAGAAAGTTCCCTGACCTCCCAAGCAGTCCTGTCATCCCCATCTTCTTGCTCTCTATCACACCCTGCCTACTTCTTTCAGAGCGCCATCCTGTGATTATTTTGGTTTAGTTTTTAGTAGAAGTGGTCTTATTTCATGCAATTAAGGCCAGTTTGTGGGTAAGGTTGATTAAAAATGAGACACTAAAATTGAGGAATCATAAAAAGTGACATATATGCATGTGAAATATTTTTGCGGAGATGTAAATAAATGCACATACATTTGCCTGGGTTAAGACCATCATCTTGAATATGAGTCTGTTGATTCGGGTTTAGGATCATCTTTCTTGCATAAACTATAGCAGTTAAGCATTGCTTACAATTTCTTGTTTCAGTTTCTCTAAAATGTAGCATGAACATAAGGCAATATAAAGCAAGGTTAAAAATAGTTCCTTATCTTTTGCAATTAAGTCTTGCCCTCGCCTAATTTAACAGCATTGTTGAAAGCAAACCACCATTATCAAATCTTGCAAAGCTCGTAATTTAGTCTTTTTTTTTTAAACAAACATTTTATTTTGGAGTAACTTCAGATTTATAGACAAGTTGCAAAGATAAGTACAGGGGGGTCCTGAATGTCCCTCACCCAGTTCTCCCAGTCATTAACATCCACATTTGTCAAAACCAACATCGGTACATTATCATGAACTACACTCCAGGTGTGAGTTGCATTTACTGCTTTTTCCTTGTCTCTTCGGCTCCATGATCCAACCCAGGATGCCACATTACATTTGGTTCTCATGTCCCATGTCCCTCCCTCCCCGCCCCCTTCTGGTATGACAGTTTCTCAGCCTTTTCTTGTTTTCCATGACCTTGACAGTCTTGAGAAGTACTGGCCAGGTATTTGCAGAATGCCTGCAAACGGCTGATGGTTTTCTCATGATTGGACTGGACTTACAGGTTTGGGGAAAGGACATACAGAGATGAAATGTCCTCATCAAACACATACTATTTACTTGCATCACTGTTGATAGGAACCTTCATGTAATTTAGTTTTTATAAAAATAATGCTCAGCCCTTCTACACTTACATCCTATTGGTTGACACACCATTTCTTTTGATTAATGTAATCAGAAATGTAAATCCCAATGGCGTGCACAGGGTTGGAAGCAAACACACCTGACTCTTAAATAGTATGGGTCTCGGCTGCTGGGAGCAGAGCTTTTGGGAGCTCAGCCATCGGCCTGACATGGGCATTGGTCAATGGGAAGAAGCAATGGATCCTTCTTTGTAAATTCACTGAGAAGTTAAATGAACATTGACTGTTTACATTAGATAATGAGAGTTTAAATCTCTCTCTCCTGTAAGCAGAGGTGGGTTAAGAGATTCCAAATGCTTGTTAATTGTCTGTTTCCCTGCTCCCCCACAAAAGCAAGGAACTTGTCTGACTTATCCATCACTGCCTCCCCAGTGTTTAGCCCAGTGCCCTGCACACAGTGGGGACTCATTCCAAGCTTGTTTAATGAATACACCAACAGCAAACTTTAGGTACTTGCCAGTCAGGCGACATCTGAACAGAGAGGACTTAATTGTTAACTAAATGCAATTCGTTGGTTAAGATAACAAATGCAAAAGGGGAGCACGAAAATCATGGAAGCAGCAATTGTAGGAAGTAGCCATCACCCCGTAGGTCTTGGGCAACTAAGAGAAAAGACTGAGATGCTGGGAGAAAGAGCCCCACAGAGTTGAAAATGGACCCTCACAGATGGGTGCCAGCTGGCTGGTGCGGATGTCTTTCAGAGAGGGTGATGAGGCTGGCTCTGTAAGTGTTGAAAATACAAAAAAAAAAAAAAAGAGAGAGAGAGAGACAGAAAATACTGCAAACTGGGTTCAGCAGCTGCCACGGGCAGGAACTACTGCTGCCAGGGTGAAGAAGCATTGCCAGGGTGCCCCTCAGGGCGCAGCACGTGGTCAGGAAGGACCCTGTCCTTCTCCTCCTCCAGCCCCGCAGTCTCCCCGTAGCATCCTCCAGTAGGCAGAGCCTTAGGGGGAACCAACTGCAAAGCCCGGCTTCAGAACCACAAAGGAGAATGCCTTAGGGTGGGGCTGGAGTGAGAGAAGATGGCTTTGTGACTGCCCGGGTACAAATTCACTTTTGTCACAGTCATTGTTAGTGCATCATTTTAGTCATTGTTAATGCAGCATTTCACTGCCTCCATTGTCCCTTCCTGCCCACACTGCTGCAGGGCCTCAGTGTCCCATTTCTTGGCTCCTTTCCTCTCTGGTATTTTGGGGAGAGGTCCCTAGATGTGTCTCAGCTACAGAAGGAATGTCTTTGGTGTGCAGATTTCATCCCTGTTCTTGTCTCCAGGTCAGGGACCACGGTTGTGCGGATCCTGGCCAGTGGTCTCATCTCTCTCTCTCGAACTAAGGAGCAAGTCCTCCTCGTCTGGGCCCTGCTTTTCTAGATATGCCCATACCTGGAGATACTTGGACCCAACACGTAATGTGGTTAATTAGACTATTCTTTTAATTTTACCCAAGGCTCTTTCTTCCCGAGGTCATTGACAAACCTCCATTTTTCTGGCTGGGTCAGGTGTGGGCTCAAGGACAAATCACTCCGGATTCAAGACCAACTTGGTTTCTGAATAGTAGTCACAAAAGGAGCAGGCTGGGGCCGGCCGAGTGGCGCGGTGGTTAAGCGCGGGCTTGGGAAGCCAGCGGCCCCGGTTCGGTCCCACATATGAGGGCCAGTGACACTGCCCTCAAAAAAAAAAAAAATTAAAAAAAAAAGGAACAGGCTGAAGTCGAACCTTTATTCTAATTCTGGAAGCCCATTCAAAGCATGAATCTACAGACATTAATTTTAACAACAAAATAAACTACAGGTTGATGCACTTATAAAGTTAAATCTCTACAGTTAAACGTAAAACCAAACATTTAATATAAAAGCTGTTTTGCAAATGTTTCTTTGAAGATATTCTTCTTCATTGAGGTTTCCTAAAATATAGGTCTAACAGAGCTTGGACTGAAGATGCCTTCCATTTCTGCTAAATCTGCCCAGCAAATATAGCTGTTCTTCACTAGAAAAAAGGACTTTCACATTGAATTAAAAACTAGGATAATCTTTCTTGGAAACAAACAAAAAAAAACCACGGTACTGCCAATGCATTGAGCACTAAAGCTTCCAAATGCTTTGAATATAAACACTGGGAGAAGGGATGGGAGGGAACAGCAGTTCCTTAACGGCTTCACTAGTCCCTTGCTAGCTGTTTCATCCACGTTAACTGCCTAATGCTACTCAATAATCTTAACTAACTATGGGGGAAAATCTTCTATCTTCCTACATTAGAACCTACAACCTCCCCCTCAACTCCTAGTTGATGCCAACTGTCTCAGTTCCTAAAGTGATCAAATAATCCTTCACTTGGGTTATAAACATTTTACAGAGCGTGTTCTTAAGCCTTTCAAATAGTGCCAATAGGAAGAGCACAGAGGATTTTTAGGGCAGTGAAACTATTCTGTATGATACCGTAGTGGTAGATACATGTCATTATACATTTGCCAAAACCCATAGAATGTACACCACCAGGAGTGAACCCTAATGTGAACTATGGACTTTGGATGACAATGACATGTCAGTGTACGTTTATCCACTGTAACAAATGTACCACCTGGTGTGGGATCTTGATAGTGGCATAGGCATAAGACTTTATGGGCAATCTCTGTATCTGCCCCTCAATTTTGCTGTGAATATAAAACTGCGCTAAAAAATAAAGTCTACTAAGGAAAATAACAAAACAAAATAAAATGGCTTTTACTGAAATAGTTGCTTGATTTAAAGGCATCCGCCATGATGAATTTTCCTCCTAAGGGACCTTCTGGTCTCATTTTCAGTTTAGTGTCTATTGACAACCTCCACTCTCCAAGCCCAATTCACCGTAGCTGGGAGGGGTTGGTAAGGGAGAAGGGCTAGGCACCGTCCATAGGGGTCATTGTGCCAGATGTACCCGAGCCCCAGGTCTGAATTATCCAGGAACCCATGTCACCATATGCCTTTCAATGGCAGGGACCGAGTCTGATTTATGTTGGCTTTCCCAGCACCCAGCGTGGTGCCTGGCACATACCATTTGCTTAATAAATGTTTGAGTGAATGGGTAAATGAACAAATGAGCAAAACACATGGAGACTCAGGAGTTGAGTAGTGAAGTTTGGTGGATGAAAGCTCTGAAGAGAAAAGAACAGAGAGATGGCAAACCTCATATTTTCAGCATTCTTTCTTCTGTTCCTTGGCAACTCCTATGTGAAGAACAGCAGAGACTGAGTCAGGAAGCCTACTGCAGGTTTAGGAAATATGGTCAGGGTGACAGGAAAATCTAGGCTGATCCTTCCTCCTGGCCTAGCTCAGCCTGACTCCTTGCTGGGGATCACAGTTCAGAAGTTGACATTTCCAACAGCAGTGGCTTACAGAACCCCAAGAATCTCAGTATCCAGAAATAAAAGGAAGAAACAAACTGGGTGTGAGACTGGGTGGGTCAGACAGAGCCACAAAAATGCACATATGTGGGCCATTGAAGTGTTGTTTTGAAATGCGTAACGATGAGCAGGAATGAATTCAGACAAGTTTTGACCCTCTCACCTTTGCAATATCATCTGACCAGGATAAAGAATCATAAACTGGGGGCCCATGGATCTAGCCCCGAGACCAAAAATGTCTGCCATAGATGGCTTTTTGTTGTTGTTGTTTTTGTTTTTTTAATTCATTGCCAAGATTTAGAAATTAGGAAATTTTAGATCAAATCTGGATTTCCGGCTTCTCATAAAAAAGCAGATCTAGGAACAGTTGGCCTGTGTTTCCTCATGGTCAGCCACAATGCACTGGCATGGGGAAGGGCAGCTGTCCCCACCTGACTGGCCTCACTCTTTCACCCATCAGCCTGACCTGTCGTTTGTACCCTCCCCCTCTCGCCCCAGCTTCTCTGGGCACTGCCCAGAAGAGGGTATTCGTGGGCATGAGGGCAAATTTGTGTGGTGCATCTCTGAAAGGATAATATTAGAACACTAGGGAGCCATTCTCTTTTGTAGGAATCGAAGCTCCCTGGAGCCTGTCAATTATAAGCTCAAATGGAGACTGTGACAGTACTGTAATTGTGTTGGGTGATTTAAACACACAAGGGTCAATTTTTGTAAAAAGGACCAATTGTTCCTCTCTTTGCTCTGGTCCATTTGGTCCATTCTAAATGGCAGCAGAGACCCTTCATCTTTTTATCACGTACGTATCTAGGCCAAGTGTCCAAACGAAGGTAAGTGTCTTTTACATTTAACCCTCCACCATAACTCAAATTAAGGAAAAACCTGCTGTAAGAAATAATCTAAGAAATTCGCTGAATTATGAAATTTGTACTTATTTGAAATACCATTTCCTGATGACATTTCCCTTCCAGCCGTCTTGGCATTAATGTAAGAATTATTTATGACTCGGCATTTCCCCACAACAGCTACCCACAGGACAGGGCAGCAACCGAGGAAAAGAAAAGAATCATGCTCACTTCACCCTTTCAGCTGCAGCACCCCTGGCTGAGAAGAGGCGGCATGCTCCAGGGGGCAGGGCCCCGGCTTCACTGGGGCCGCTGGGGGTTCAAATCCTAGTTCCGAATGTACCAGCTCTGTGACCCTGAATATATTGCGTACAACAGGAGACAGCAAACATTTTCTGTAAAGAGACAGCTCATAAACATTATCGGCTTTGTCCATCGTAGTAGAGTCCCTGTCCTGATTACTCAACTCTTTGCGAGTGTCGTAACAGGGATCAGCTATCCATAGTCTAGGAGTCGACTAGGGCTGCCATGAAATACCACCTATTAGTTGGCTTAAACAACAGAAATTCATTTTCTCACAGTTCTGGAGACTGGAAGTCCCAGATCAAGGGTGTTGGCAGGCTGGGTTTCTTCTGAGGCCTGTCTACTTGGCTTGCAGATGGTCATCTTTCCGCTGTGTCCTCACATGGTCATTCACCCCTCTATGTGTGTTGTCCGTGTGTTGATCTCCTTTTTATAAGGACACTGGTCATATTGAAATAGGGTCCACCCTAATGACCTCATGTTAGCTGAATCAGCTCTTTAAAAGTCCCGTCTCGAAATACAGTCATAAGATGAGGTCCTGGGGCTTAGGATTTCAATATAGAAATTTTGGGGGCATGTAGCTCAGCCCATAACAGAGAGTATGTAAATGAGTAGGTGTGGCTGTGTTCCAGTGAAACTTTGCAAAACCAGGCCTGTGGCTGGATTTGGCTTGTAGACCCAGGTTTGCAGGTATCTACTCTCCACTTTCCCTCCCCATTCTTTCTGAATAGAAGAAATTCAGAAAAATTTCTTCTACTTTCCTGAATTCTGCCTGTGTAGAAGATTGAGGTCATTTGAAGAGTGAAGGCGCTGCATTGTGTGCACTTCTCTGGTTTTTGTGTATAAGGAGAGGGACAGAGATACAGAGGCAGATAGTTCCGGTTCAGATTCCAAGTCAGCTGCTCACTAACTGTGTGACCTGGCGTCAGTTTCTTCACCTGTACAATGATGATGCTAACATCAACCTGTGTTATGTGCATAGCACATGGATAGGACCTGACACAGTGCCTGGCATTAGAGGTTCCTTATTCATTTCATAAACAGTTTTTGGGTGCCCACAAATGGGACAGGCACTGTTTCAGGCACTGAGGGTCCAGCAGCAGTAAGTCAATCAGACTAATCCTGGGCTCAGGGGGCTCACGTTCTGATGGGGAAGACAAGACATGCAGTAAAGACAAAGCCAGGTGAGGGCATAGAGATTGATGGTGAAGGGGCAGAAGTGGGGACATTTTAGCTATGGGGGGCAGCGAAGTGAATAGAAGTAGGCACCTGGAGGAAATGAGGATCCACAAATATTCATTCTTTTCCCTCTTTCTCCCCTGCACGGAGAATTCCTATTCCACCTGGTTACCAGGGAGAATGCCTCACTCCAACTCCTTTCTGTCTGGGTGGGAGCAATGCCAACAGAAATGAGAGGTGGGTTTCAGGGGCTTGGGCTGTTGTAGGCGTAGTTCTTTCCACCCAGCTGGGGGTGTCATGCCAGGTCTTGGGTTTGATTTCTGTATTTCATAGCAGTTAATATGAAAACCAGATTAGGCACAGAGAAATGCTCCTGTGTAATAGAACTTCTGTTTGGAGAACAAGAGGTCAAAATAAAGTTCCAAGAAATCCCATGCCTCTCTCAGTGGGTTTGGGGAAGGAGCTGGCAGGTGTGTTTTGCCTTTGCTTGCCTGTGAGCAGAAAACCAAATGAGTCAAGCACGCAGCCAAAATGGAACTTCAAGGATTACTCAGGCCCCAGGTGCCTAAGGAGGCGGTGGAGCTAGCTGGCTGTGCCCTGGGCACAGCTGCCTTTCTTTCCACACTGTGCCTTCTCCTAAAGAGTAGGGATGACTTAATTGAATTATTACCCTGGAATGTTGGACATGAATAAACTGTGAAAGATGATATCTTTGCATTCAATAATTTCTCCCCAGTGGACCCCATACACTTTCTCCTGGATGGTCAATGGGAGGGACGAGGAGGAAAAAAATGTTTCCCACAAGAATTCAGATACATTCTGTAGCATCCATAAACCCAAACTAAAGCACTCCCCTCCTCTCTCCAGAGTAGCTTTCAGCAAAGAGGAGCCAGGTTCCTATTGAGTGAGAGACACATTTGGCTGCCTGGATGCACCAAGAATTATCAATCTATAAATGAAGCATTTCAATCAAATAAATGGCTGAACCACAAAAAGCAGTTGGGAAATTAGTGAAAGTGTTACATTAAGATTTAGGAAGCTGAGATTTTTTTTTTTTAGAAGCATCTGTTTGGTCACCAAGTCACAAGTTGTTAGTTTTGAAACTTTGACACAGCCAGGAGGCACACACACAAGAATCGCTCCCACTTTGTGTGCTGAGGATGGGGGTTGGAGGGAGAGCTGATATGCATCTATTCCTGAAGTGAACCTCTTAACAAGGAAATCAGACTCTTTCCTCAGACATCTACAAGTAACAAAACAAATATGGTTAAGTGTCTAGATATCTTCGAGTCTAGATCAAAGTGAAAAATTTTAATTCAAAAATAATAATATTAATAAAATAAGTATGTCTAAAATAGAAGGAATTTGTGTTTTTTTTTCTCATTTCAGTCCATATTTAGAGGGGCCTACTTTGTACAGGGTACTCTTCTAGATGGTACAGAAGAATAAAAAGATGAATTCAACTTGGGTCTGGAGGGCTTTCCTGTGGGGGCGATATGAGGTGGAGCAGGGTGTAGAAAGAGAGATAAGAGGCTAATTTCTTGTGTCCAGGGGATGGCCTGTGGACAAGAGCTGGTCATACCTGCTGTACTTGGTCTGGCTGGGCTAAGCCTCATCTTTTAAGCTCAGGCCACCTGATCAGCTGCTGTGGTTCCATTCAACTCTAAGTTTGGGGAGCATAACAGGGGTGTCCTCCCAGATGCAGCCGTCTCCCTGGGCCTCACAATGTAGCCCCAATGACCAAGTGTCCTCCTTGGAGTGTGGCCATTTGGATCCCCAACTAGCTTTTCTCCTAGGTTTTAATAACGAAAGACGTCATATTAAGAAAAACTATTTTTTCATTTTCCAAGTTTGTTGCCCTCCTCTCCATTTCAAAGGGAAATGACTAATAACCATAACTAAGAAATGATGAAGTGATTATTAAGAGACAAGAAACACGCTGCATCAGATTCCAGGATACCTAAAGTGTTTCCAGACTGATGACAAGTTCAGTCACATTTCTGTTAGAGCAATTTAACAAAAACCAGTCAAATCATGCAGTCTAGCATCAGGGCTTTAATTGGGTAAGCCATTTTGGTACATTTAGTATAATTTATTTATTTATTTTTTTTCATTTAGTAGAATTTAATGTATATTTAATATATTGCTTTGAGAATTCATCTACATTTAGAAATTAGAAAAAAACCCAACAACCCTCAAAAGACATATGAAGTATATCTCTTCTAATTTATACAGAGTTTACCTCTAGGAAGATGGGACACTTGAGCATCCATGGCTGTCCTTGTTGAGAGGAACCAGGTGCTTGGGAAACGGGCTGGGAATGTGAAGGTTTTTCCACTGTATTCACGTTGGAACTTTTTGCATTTTGTACCATGTGTATGTATTACCTACTCTAAAATAAGTAATTTTAAAATTACATATAAAGAAAGAGCTGTATCATTACTATTGTTATTCTTATTAATTTTGGTCATGAAGTCATCCTTCCCCGCTTCCCCGGATTTCTCCTCTAAAGCAAGAACTTCTCTCAAGGCCTGAGGAAAATGATGAATGAAACGTTTCCTGACAAGAAAGACAAAGTCTGAAAATTATGCCTGATGGGCAGAATGAAGAATCCTGGCAAGAGATGTGGTGCTGACAGAAGAAGAAAAGCACGTCCAACAGAATTTGGACTATTCAGCAAAATGAAGACACTGCAAAGAGTGAAATGTATTTAGAATTGTATCTTCCTGCTTATTGTCGATGTATTCAACTAATCAAAGCCCTTTTTAGTCATCGCATCCAGTTTCTGTCCTCATCCAACTCACTGAGGTTTGTTTATGTTTTCTCATTTCTTTTGAGCTGACAGAATTCAAGAGTCCCACTTTTGTTTAGGAACACGGTCCTGTCAGGGTGTGGTTTTCACTGCATGATGGTTCCCCATTGTCTGGTAATGACCTGTGAATCCCACTGGGCCAGAAAATGGCAAGATGCCGTGATGTGACAGGAATTACAGGATGGATGAGCAGCAGCCCGCGGAAGGCATCACCCTGAGGAGCCCAAGGAGCCCCCAACCGACTCTAACAGAAGTGTGCCGGGTTCTGTATTTGGTCCCGGCCAAAAAGCTATTTCTGCTGTGCCTTTTGACCTTTTTCGGAAAGTGAGTCACATGCTGGCAGTGATACACCCTCAACTTTAACACACTGCCTTGAGTTAAAAGGGAGAGTGAGGTGGGTATCGCAGGGCCTTAGAGAGTTTGCGATTGCATCATTCACAGCAAGAAAAAATAGGGAGGGTCTCTGAGTATTACTATCTACTGGGCCATATGTGTGTATGGGGTCAGGGCGGCGGGGGGTGGGGGGGATAGTTTACGAAACAGAGGTGGTCTTTCTATTCTTCATTTTCTCAAATCCCAATGTTAAAAAAGGCTCATGGCAAAGCAATCTGTAGAACACTTAAAAACTGGCAATGAGATTAAACTGTGGTGGCCTGGGCAGGGATCTGAAGCAGCCATGGTCTCCCATAACAGTGTTATAATTGTATGGGATTTAGAAGTCAGAGTTTGCTTCTGTCTAGAGAGATTAGGGGAGGTTCCAGGGAGAGGAGGCATGCATTTTGCACTTTGTTGAGTAAACCCTAAAATCAGTGGAGTGCAATCAGGCCAAACCTGGGACCATCTCTACGGCAAAGACGAAATATTCCCATCAACTCCTTTCATTTGGCTGAAGGTTGTTGCCATCACCACTCTCCACTAAACTGTCAGATCAACTGGAAACAGATGGTATCTGGAAAGTGTGGCTTGCAGCCATGGTTGGAACTGAATGTGTGACTTCATTCTCTTTCAGAATAAGAATAGATAATGTACCTTGTGCTGGCTGGGACTGGCTTAGCGAGAAAAGAAACCGGGTAGACGGAACTATGTGCGCCGGGTTATTGATTTGCGTCCTTGTTTACTCATCCTTTCCTCCATTAGGAAGTGACCTTCAGGAGGGCAGGGGCCTGGGCCATCTGACTTGGGGTTGCATTTCCGCCCCTAGACTCATGCCTGGCACATAGCAAGTGCTCAGTAAAATCTCCTAGAATGAATGAGGGGCTTTCTCAGAATCAAGTTTTTCAAGGCAACTGCTGCTTCTCTGCAGTCTTGAAGTCTGTTTTTTCTGAATATCCCCACCCAGGATGAGCCTGGATTACAGTCATCATTAGTCTAGGTTGTAGTACGTAGAGTTAGCTCCACAGTTCTGAACCCAAGGATAACAATTCCTCCCCGCTCCTGACAGGCTGTTTCCTCATGCTGAGGTTACAATCAGCCTCTTTGATTAGGTTTTGTGGCCAGTCTCACCCCTCCCAAACATTTTATCAGTTCCTGGAAAAGGCTGAATTCCTTTTCCTGGCGGAGGTTGACATTTGAGCTCACACCGCCCTCTTGTGTCTGCTCTCCATTTGACAGCATAGATTTCAACATCTGCTAAAGCACAGCAAAATGAAGCTTTTTACTGAGAGACCCACTTTATGAAGGAGGAGGGAGAACAGACATGCTAATTTGCCCAGAAAGTCCAGAACAGTCCAGAATGTTGTGAAGATGGTATTAACTACCCAACCCAAAGCCTGGAAGAAAAAAAATCAGGCATGATAAAATCCACATTCAGGAGTTCATAGACAGACAATTCTATCTTCCAATGGATCTGGGCAGTTTCGATAAACTGAAAATTAGACTATGAAGATGTACTCCTAGTGTTTTCGTATTAAATATATCGGCTTTTGAGTCACCTTTCATATCCCGTTTTTTGTGTTGTCCATTCGCAGCACACCCACACCCACACAAGCTATTTGAGGGTACAGACATGCGGGGTCTGTACTGTCAGTCACACTGGAAGGCTGCTTGTTTTGTTCACACACCTCCTCATGGAGAGAGAAGGGCCTTGGGTCTCTAATCCTGGCAGTCCTCTCTCCTCCAACCCTTTAAGCAGGTGCAAGATGGATTTCTGGCATAGCCCAACGAACACCGGAATCTGAAAATCCTGTGTTTGTGAGCCCAAGTGTAGCTTGGATGGTGGCCTGAGCCTCTATTCTATTGATTTTTAAATAAAGAGACTAGAGCGAAAGACATGTTCACCACTGATAGTGTAAAAATCATCTTCTGAACACTCGACTATGTGCTGTCCTGGGTTCTGTAGTACAAATGAAGACTGAAAAAGATACATTTTGCCCTGTGGGAATGTGTGCTTTATGGTTCCACCACTCATATCTTGTAGACGCGCCTCACCTCGGGAAAGCTGCCATTACGGTCTCTGTGGGAGACCCCAGCTGCAATATAAGCAACGCCCCTGAAAGTGTGCAGTGCACAGCCTGGACGTCCCTTTGAAGCAGCCCTAATGAGACACCTCCTTGGCAGAAGAGCACGAATGCTCACACCGTGTGCCTTTAACTCCCGACTGTGGCCACAACTCAGCAAATCCCAGAAGTGAGTCAGGCTCTTGCTTTCCTGTCTCCCCTTTGGGTTCTCATTCCGCCTTCCCTGTATCTCTCCCTGCCTACCTTCGTGTCTTCTCCATCCTTTGTGTTTTGAGGTGCACCCTGATTTTAATGGGGCATAATCCCTAACCTCACGCAACTAAAGCTCTGCTGGCCGACCTAGGGCCATGTCAGTGGCCAGCAGGTGAGGCAGGTTATCGGGTAGCACGGCATTCCTGATACTCCTCTAAGTGCACTTTCTAGGTCTGTCTTTGTCATCTCTCTCTGTTTTTTTGTTTTAGTTTTTCTTCTTTTTTCCTTATCCCACGCTCACTGCCGAGGGGCTCCCAACAGCAACAGTGGCCATTTGCATGTAACCAGCACAGGAGGAGCGGGAACTACTCTGAGCTCAATTACCCTGGTACATTTTTTTCTGATTTTCTGTTGAAGTTCATTGAGGTTAAGGGTAAAGGGCAGGGCTCTCAGGTTCACAGTTTTCTATTGTAAAGACATTAAATTAAAAACATGACAGTTCTAGGGCCAGCCGAGTGGCTCAGTTGGTTAAGAGTTGGCTTAGAGTGAGAGCTCTGAGAAACAGGGCCGCCAGTTCGGCTCCCACTGTGAAAGCTGCGCCCGAGCTGAGCTGTCGCTGAGCTGCCAACAGGTGGCAGGATGGCTCAGCTGGTGTAACAACAAGATTGCCTGTTCAGTGGTGGCTACACCCACCCGCAACTAAGACTGAACTCAGCACCCTGAGCTTAGAGGCCACGAGCTGCCGACGGGAATCCAGACGGTGACTCGCGCCCTCCACAACAAAGATTGAAGAACAACAACTTGGCTGGTCCCCTCCCCCAATTCCTCAATACTGTTCCCCTCCTCCAATTCCCCAATAAAATCTTTAAAAATACAAAAAAAAAAAAAAAACAACAACAAAAAAACATGACGGTTCCTAAGGTGTAGGATGTGCAAGTGGGTAGGTGTATTAGCATTTCAGAGCGATGCCCGGAGACATTTTCCTTTCTCTGAGGCCTGAGAGGGGCTCTTGCTGTTTGTCGATGTTAGGTAGATGTTAGAAAATGTAGGAGAAGGAGGAGGGGTGGGAGATGGTCCAGGGCGCCCACAGAAAAAGCTCATAACTAGCTTTGATTAACTGCCTCCAGCCACTTATCTGTTTTTACAACAACAGATGACAAGAGGTGGTCTGGAGCAAGACAAGGATCTGAGTCAACAGACCACTCGTCTTAGGAGGTCACGCCCTCCCGTGGAAGAGCAGGCACCACTTTTTCTAAATCAATATGTACTCCCTCACCCCACCCAGCAAACTATAAGTCCTAGGGATAAGGGCTCCCTCTCTTCGGCTAGGCCTGTTCTTTTTTCACTGATACTGGGGACACAGGCTTCTCTTTCTCTGTCTCTCTGTCTCTCTGTCTCTCTCTCTCTCTCTTTCTCCCCCACCCCTGCTAGGCCTGTTCTCTTTTCTGATAATGCATCACTAATAAACCCCACTTGCATAGTAATCAGCTTGCTGACCTTTGATTCTTCACTGCATCGGCAAGAGGAACCGAAACTCCTGTAACAGTCTAAGAGAAATCTAAATAGAACAGATTGCCATTTGCCATTTGCCTTCATTTTCCCACCCATCACACCATCCAAATGGCTCTTGCCCAATCTCCATGTTGCTAAACATGTCCAGGTCCCCTCATCCTAAAGCTCTTAGCACGATTTGCCTTCTCAGACTTGCTCACTGTCTCCAGAAATATCCTGTTTCCTTGGCACCCTCAGCCCAACTTTCTGGTTTTCCTCTCCTTCTGTGGCTCCTGAGTGTGGGGGGGTCCCCCTCTTTGGTCCTTTTCTGGGTTCTCGGGTATGAACTTCCAACAGCCTACTTGACATCTCCAGGTAGATGATGTACAGGTATTTCCAGTTCTACATGACCGACTCAAAAATAATAACCTTGCCCTCGCCCAAAACAACCCCAGTGACAAAATACACCTGTCCCTCACAATCTGGAGCAATTCTTGGCCATGCACCCTCCCCCTAACCTTTAAGTACCCTTCTAAAAATGTGCTAGATCCATTGACTTCTTTCTACCACCATGGCCGTGACTAACTCCAGTCCATCTCACCTCTCTGCCTGTCACAACAGCATCCTCACTGTCTCCCCATCTCCACCTTCGTCCCTTTCCAAGCTGATCTCCTCACAGCAAAAGATGGAATCCTCATTACCCTCGCTAAGAGCATAATCACTGCTCTCAGGAGAAAGTTCAGAATTCCAACAGCCTCTCCAAGACCTGCTCCTTTTAGCCCCTGCAATCTCATAACAAGCCATTGCCCCATCCTTTCTCCATAATCCACATACTCTGGTTTTATTTAGATTTCGCTATTTCTAGAACCTTCCTACCTTACAGTCTCCAAATCTGCTCTTGCCTTTGCCTGGAATGCTCTTGTTTCCTAGGTTTCATGGCTCCTGGTCACACATCAGCCCTCGGCTGTTTTCTCCAGAGGTGCCTTCCCTGACCCACAAACTAGGTTAAGATCCCTCTGCTATGAACTTCTCCTCCGGAGAACCCCAACCTCACTTTTGTAACCAAAATGTATCTTTTGTTCTTTGTAACCACAACTGCCTTCCAAGGAGGGAGGAACCCATGAAACCAAAGGATCTTGTGGCTGTTGAACACCTTAAGAAGCCTGACCGGAGAGTTGACGGGAGAACCAAAATGAGCTACCAGGTACAGCGGTAGGAAGTAATAACAACCCTGGGTTTCTCTGATCCATCCCAGACGCATGAGCAAAGGGGGACACAGAGGTGGGTGCTGTGGAAACGAAGGCGGTAGAGAGAGGGCCCGAGTGCAGGGACTGGAAAAGCTTTCTGAAGAATACAGTTAGCACTTAAAGAGAACATTTTATTTACCCAGGAGCCGGCAGCAGAGCCATCTGTCTATATAAAAGATTTCCCCTGGGATAACTCAGCTCCTATTAAACTTATGTCCATGAACAATCTTTCTATCAAGTCCCAAGGACACATATGGCAGGAAAAATATCTGTAGGAGCTGACAAGATCCAGACAGACTCTGCAGGGCTGGAAAGCCCCTGAGCCTGAGCACGCCATGGTGGGGTGCCCACCCTGCAGACTTGGGGAGGAAGTGGAGTGCAAAACAGGAGTGAGGGGGCTGGCAGGGGAAGACAGAGATGTGGCCAGATCGGAGGGGACAGGCAGGGCAGCCTCCTCACTGTTCTCCTTTCCCAGAATGAGCTGAACCCGAGGTTGAAAGCAAAAGCTGTAGATAACATGTTGGAATTTCCCCAAGATCCATCGTTAGCTACTAATCCATTCAACGTTCCCAACCGGTGCTATTAAGGCACATTCATAGCTAATCTCTGTATTCCCAGACACACCCAGACGGGAATAAATCTAGGACAGGACAGAGATGAATGCAGGGCTGATGCCATCGGCCCCAGCCGGCCATCTCTTCCTCAGCCTGCAGCTACCCCACTGGCCTAGGCTTCCCTGTTTTAGATCAGTTTTTGGAACTTCTCCCAGAACAATAATAAATATTTTCTGAATTAAGAAAAAAAGCTTCATTTTATGCAACCGAGTAAACCACAGGACAGTCTAAAGGAAGTTATGCCTTACAGCAGGTCACAAATCTTTCCTGTAAAGGGTCAGGCAGTATATCAGTTAGGCTTGTGGCCACTGCCGTCTCGGCCACTTATTTTTATTTTTTCTGTCTTATTTTTACAATCCTCTAACAATGTAAAAACCATTCTGCGCTTGGGGACAGTACAAAAGCAGGCCCAGGACAGTTGTGCCTGAGGGCTATAGTTTGGTGACTGTGGCTTTAGTCTAAGTAGAAATAGTGACAAAGGTACTAATGCACATTTTTGGGGTGCTGCTCCTGTGACCCTGGGAGGAGGCATCAGAGGGAGAGGCTCAGAGATGTTCAGTGACTCCTCAAGTTCCATAACAAGAAAAGGCAGAACCCAGGTTCAGCCTCTGCCTCTCAACTCCAGAGCCATGCTCTCAGCCTCCATCCCAGACAGTGCCCCTTTCTCTGCAGACACACGAGGGGGTGTTACAGGAGAGTGGACCTTTCTCGGCATGGTGTCTGGGCTTGGTTTCCACACTGGGGGTCGAACCCAGCGGAGACGGGGCTAGGTTCCCAAACCGGGGGTCAAACCTGGATCTTGCGCAAAGCTGGGAATCCTAGCCGCTGCGGCTGCCGGAGGATGGGCCCTCCTCGGTGCGGTGTCCGGGTTCTTGGTGCCTCGAGCAAAGAATCGAACAAGATACAGAGGTGAAGTAGAGAAAGAGCAGTTTATTAGAAGGAAAAGCACACTTCAAAGAGGTAGGAGCGGGCCGAGCAGAAAGTAGTGGCTCAAGGGCCATGATTAGAAGAGAAAGTACACTCCAAAAGGATTGGAGCGGACAGAGCGGACCTGAGTCGAAAGACCCACAGGGCCAAGGGCAAGAGCCCTGACGGGCAGGACTGGGAGTTTTTATCCCTTCTTTCTCTAGAATGGGCTGTTCCTCTCTAGGGGGTGGGATCACTTGATTGACACCTGTGATTGACAACAGGCTATTATCTCTTTAAACTGTGCATGTTCCTTACCAGATTTCAGTCTGTTATAATGATATTAATAAACTTCCGGGCATATGTATGATAGTATAATGAGGGTATAATGAGGCCCAGGTGAAATGAAGGCCATTATGGCCTTTACCACGCAGGTGTGAGTGACTGGTTTAACGCAGTTGGGTATTTTGTACCCATTTGTTTCCCCGCAGGAGTAGATAATTACAATGAAAAGGCTGAGAGGGTCACATTCTGTGGGACATGCAGGAATGCAGAGACCCAATGCCTGCCTCTAACCACCTGCTTTATTTTCCCCTTGAGAGACGTGATCCCCATAAAATTTCCATGGGAAGTTGAGGGACAGGAGGTCTTTTTTTCTGTATCTGCTTCCTGCTGGGCAGGGGCATAGAGCTGTTCCTACCTATTAGGGGATTCAGGGAACTCTCACCCTAGCTGATCTGAGATGAGAGAAAGGGGTCTTGAGATCTGCCTGTAAGACTGTGTTGGCTTCTTTGGTTGGGACTGGCAATCTTTCTGGGGTATCCCTTGTATCTCCAAGTCCCCTAAATGAGGAAAAATAGATTTTAATTAATAAATTTCTTAAAGAGCAAAGCTCGAAGCTATTGATGCAAGGTGGCTACGTGATGGAAAGTCCATCAGCTCTTATGGAGCCTGTGGCCAATTAACCAGTCACGCAGGTGGCGTCAATTGTCCAGGAGCTGAGCCCAGGATAGGTTGGAAAGAACATTAGGCTTCAATGATTACAATCAACAAGTGTAAGTCACAAATTTCAGGATAATTATCTAAAACGGAGTAGGAGATTCAAAAAAACTGGGAAAAAGGAAACTTTAAGGAAAAGGAAACTTAAAATCCCTATATGAAAGAAAACTTAAAGTTTTTCAAGGGCGGGGGGCTACTTGCTTGGCCCATATCAATGGCAGTCCTTAAACACCATCGGAGGGAACTCTCAACCACTGCAGTGCATACAGAAGTGTCACATGGGAGCAGCCACCAAACAAAGGCCTCCTGACAGCACACAGGGAGGCATCCAAAGCCATGCACCTCTCAGGGTTTAGGGAGAGGTCTGCTGTGCTTTCTCTACATATGTGAAAAGTCCCTCGTGACTGTTTTTACTGCCTATACAACCCACAGAAAACTCTCCCTTAAGATTTGACTGGGAGTAAAGGCGAGGTAGGGTGCACACAGGGTTCACTATGTGTCTGCTATGTGCCAGGCACTGTTGTGAGTGCAGGGTCTACACTGGGAGCTCAGAGTCTATGTGGGGGGTCCTAGTCCACAGCTGTGAGGTGCTGGCTACCACTGTAGTTACAGTACAGTAGTGGAGGACAGAACATACACATGCAAACAAATGCGATCCTTTCTGGTATTACTAAGTGCCGAGGGGAGTGAGGTCACGTGAGCAAGTGTATGGGGTGGGAGAGTGGCTCACACCTCTAGAGAGAGCTATCTCGGTGAGAAGGGAGCCTCTGGGCCAAAGGGCATATTGCAACAGGAGGACCAGCTCTGCTTGCTGGACTCATCCACTCCCACCCCTCAGGGCTCCCCTGAACCAGGGCCAGAAGCCTGGGAACCACATTGCCAGGACCACTCAACCCAGTGTTCCAGAGGCAGAATACCTTCTGCCCCTGAGAAATGGGGGTGTGACGGGAGGCCACTATTTCTCATCTCACGGTGCAGGTGGATGGATGTGTGGACTTTGGCAAACTCAGTGTTTGGCATGATCCGTGTCACTGCCCGGGCAGGCTCCCCGCCGGTCACCCGCCTTGGCAGTGATGCCCATTAGCAGCAGCTTCCTGCCTCCCTGGTTTTCTGGTGCTTGGCTGTGGCTGTTAAGCTAAGAGCAACCACCCCTTCCCATCCTTTCATCATTATGCATTGGATTCTCTGAATTAAATCTTTTTCTCCTTCAAAAACAATTGCCAGAATGGCTTCTCTTTTCCTGATCCAGTTCCAACTGATTCACAGAGTGTCAAGTCCTTAGCTGGGAACACAGTTATTGGGCAGAGAGATCATGCTGAGAGAGTGGGGAAACTGAAGCCAGAGGTCACCTGCGCCCACCCAGGGGGGCCCCGTAAGGCACCCTAAGAAGCCTGGATTTTATTCTGGAAGCTCTGGAAAGGCTATATATAATAATAATAATGCTTAAAATAACATGTTCTGGAAAAGAAAAAAAAATCGCTAAAAGGTAATTTGGTAACTATTAGTCAACACCTGAAGAGCTCTTTGATTTCTAATGTTTGCCAGATGTTTTCCACCTATTGTCTGGACTTAAGGAGGACCAGTTTCAAATTATAGACACATTCACATTAGTTACATGGGAAAAAAAGCCCCTGAATACAGAGGGGTTGAATAACCCCTTTTCCTGAGATTCTATAAGGATAAGATAGACAACTAATGATTTTGGGCTGGATGAAATCTAATTTGAAGTCAGTGCTGAGTGTCCATAGCAATTGCATCCATATGATTACAGAGGATTTGGACTCATGTCCATAACTAATCATAGAAAAATAGAAAATGTGGCCTTGATTCTTACGCTATATATTGATTACTCTCTGGGTGCTCAGGAAGTCTAGTCCCCTGGGAGGAAATAATTTACAATCTTCACATTAGGGGAACAGAAAGTCTGAAAATAATATATATATATATATATATATATATATCTTACAACACTGTCATGACTATAGGTTATTTTAACAATGATAAGAAGTCACGAGTCATTGCATATTAAAAATTACTTACTGAACATGTGATAGGTTTGTAGCAGAAACCCAGATAGCGCGACCCATAGATGGGCAACGAAATGATAAAGGGAACAGGGTAGTCACCATAGGCAATGCTGGCTCAGCTTTTCCAATGACGTGGGCACTCAGTTGGCCAGGTCAAGGTTTCAGTCTCAAGCTAGTCACAATGATGTCACAGGAACAGGATATGAGATATGACCTCCAACATCCCTCATCTGTCAGTTATGGACCCAGAGGGTCTACCAGACTATTGGTCACTTACCTTACCTGGAGTTCCCAGGGATGGGGTCTTGAGGGAGAGACAGAACTTCTCCGCCCTGAGGGTGGAAGCCAGAAAACAAACCGAACACTAGACTTGGATCCTAGGGCTAAATGGAGCAGAGGCCCAGGTTTTGGCTGAAAGGCTGAGAAACAAGAAGTGGGCCACCCAAAATGGGAGGTGGGCAGGGCGAGGCCGCAGGGGTAGGCCACGCCCTCTCTGGATTCAGGCACAGAATGGACACAGCTTGTCACCTAAGGTCAATGAGACCTGGCTTAGAATCCCAGCTCTAAATCACCACCTGGGGGGCCCTGGGCAAAACACTTGACCTTTTTCAATCTTAGTATCTTTATCTTTAAAACTGAAATATTGGAGGTCTTCATTATCCAGGGAAAATTGGTACAGGAAGAAAACTTTTGAACTGAATCTATTTAATGTTACGCCATTCTACACACGTAAGTCTAAGTATTTAGATATTCTAGACATCTAAGACATGTAAGAAATACAAACTTAATTCAAATTATCCTGAAAGGATCCAATCCATGGTAATCCCAGAGAATCTCGAAAACATTTTCTTCATAGAGTTTAAACAAGATCACTATGGTGAATTGTCTTAACATCCATTTCGATGTCCTTCCAGTAAGCCTTTCTGTACAGCAGAGGCTGGAATGATTAAAAGCTACATTTCCCAGAATACTCTACAATAATGTCTGGAAATTTCAATGATTAGATCCATCCTTGAGAGATATGGAAGACAGAAATGAGGTGGAGTTCATCTTCCTGCTACTTTTATCTGTTGCTATGAAGGACGATTGGGCGGTGTTGAGTTTTCTGCACTGCAGCAATGTTCTTGGGACCAGATATTATTTTCGCGTAAGTTAAGAAGCAGTTGCAGTTGGAGGCAGATGTCAATTTCAGTATCCCAGGGTACAGTCACTGGCCTTGAGGCCGGTGTGCAGGGGCTGGAGGAGCAGCAAGTGACAGTGGCTTCCTGGACTGTAGCTGCAGTGGTATATGCTTGAACTTGACCATTCTGGGGTGGCTTCTTGATTTCCCTGCCAGTTGGATTACTGCTGAGACAGCAGCTCCCCTGGACCATTCAGCATTCATGTCCTGGGAGGCATTCCTAGTGGCCAGCCTGAAGCCTGCCCCTCTAGCCCTCCCAGCAATTTTGTTTACCTTATCCCGCAGTTACATCTCTTCCTGATTAACATAGCTAGAAGAGTTTTGGTTTTCTGCAACTGACACTGGTACAGAAAATACCCTTCTGACCATCTTTTTTTGTAAAATTCTAGCCATCCTCCGAAGTTGAGAGGAATCGTAGTTCCCTGCCCATCGTTTCTTTATTATTATTATTTTTTTTTGCTGAACCATCCTGCCACCTGTTGGCAGCTCAGCAGCAGCTCATCTCGGGCCAGGAATGGAACTGGGAACCCTGTTGCTCAGAGCTTGCACCCTTGAACGAGCTCTTAACCAACTGAGCTACTCAGGCGGTCCTCCCTGCCCATCTTGATAGAATCTTTCCTTTTTCTGAATTTCTCTTGCTGCTTTAGTGTGGTATGTGACAAGTTATTTGTCTACTTTTCTATCCTTGATTTAAGTAACTTTCAGTTTTAGTTTGCAAACCAATGGAAATCTACTTCAAGTAGTATGAAAGGGATAATTTATTATGAGCATATAGAAGCATCTCACAGAAAACAAAGATGGGGCAGGCAGTCAGTCTCCATAGGGTAGAAATCAAGAAGTAGAAAGCCTTGAGAAACCAGGCAGCTACCCTCTCCCTTTCACCTGTAAAGCCACATGGTCTCTCACTTCTTTCTGCACATCTGCATCTTCTCCTACTCCTCCTACTCCTTTTTTACAGACTGGTTTCTCTGTTTCTCCTGCATAGCTCAATAATTTATATAATGTGGGAGAGACTGCAGGTTGCCTACCCAGTACCCCGTCTTACCGCTTTCCAGCAATTTTAACTGGGCATAAATCACTTAGAATCAATACTACATTATTCCCAGCCTCCCCTGCAGTTAAATGTTGTCACACTGCTACATTCTAGCCAATTAGATGGCTCTTTAATAAGAAGGAGGTAAGCCTTTTTCTTCCTTTATCCTTCTGGGCAGTTAGCAGATATGGTTGGAGCTATGGCCACCATATTTTGAGCATGAGAATGAAGAGATTAAAAAGATGTTGGATCCATGAACTGGAAGGATCCTTGAGGAAGTGGAGCTGTCATTCAGGCTCTTGAGAACCTACCTCCAGACTTCTTGTGAGTGTAAAGAACTAAATTTCTTAAGAAACTGTGGTATATTTATACAATGGAGTATTACTCTTCTATAAAGAAGAATGAAATCGTACCATTTGCAATGATATGGATGGACCTAGAGACTATTATGTTAAGTGAAATAAGTCAGTCAGAGAAAGACAAATACCATATGATCTCACTCATATGTGGAATCTGAAAAACTGTATGAATGAGCAAAGTAAACAGAAACTGTCTCATAGATATAGAGGAAAAATCAGGGTTGCTAATTGGGAGGGGAATGGGGATGAGGGAGAAGGGGAAGGGATTAGACAGCAAAAATAGGCAATTACAATATTGCCACTGGAATATGAAATACAGTTTGGGGAATATAATTATTAATGTTGTAAATATTTTGTGGGATGTCAGATGGTCATAGGTCTTGTTAGGGAGACCATTTCATGGATGGAGTAGAGGTTTGATCACTGCACTGTATAACTGAAGAGGAGGTGGTATACCTACTGTAATTGAATATATATAGATAGTCATGGGATGTGGATTATACTGTGGAAGAGAGTCAGAGGAAGAGTAATAGATATATATGATAAGAGGGGGGGAATGGGGTGGTGAATTGGGGGTGGGGGGTTGTCACTTTGAGGGGTAAAATGTATAACTATTGCACTGTGTTGTACACCTGAAACTAATTAAAAATAAATTAAAAAAAAAATTCTTTCTTAGATTGCCATATGGTTTTTCATGAGGGGATAGTGACTACCTGAAGAGTAATTTGTAGAAGAAAGGAAGTCACAAGTAAATTAAATAGGTGAAAGAATATTACAATGAGGCTTATGCATAGAAAATATTATTTACATGACAAAATACAAGGGTGTTATGTTTTTTTTTAATGTGTGAGTTTATAAGTGGTTATCAGAGGGTAAGAGGAGAGGCAGGTGGTAGATGAGGGTAAAGGGGATCAAATATATGGTGATGGAAAGAGAACTGACTCTGGGTGGTGAACACATAATGTGATATATAGATGAAGTATTACAAAATTGTACACCTGAAATCTATGTAACTTTACTAACAATTGTCACCCTAATAAACTTTAATTTAAAAAAAAAAGAACTAAATTTCTATGTTATTTAAGCCATTTCTATTTTGAATTTCTTTTTACATGCAACTAAAGCCTAATCCTGATACACGTCCTCCCATTTTATGCAGAGCAGAATAAATAACTAGTGTCTCTTCTCAATTCTAAGCTCCAGGGGAAAGTTGGAAGAACTGAGCTTCCGTGTTGACCTATATTCCAATTAGCAACAGCCAGTTCCATAGTAGAAACGAGACACAGAAACTCTAATGATGTAAGTTGTGGGGGTTGTTTTTACAGAAGGAAACATAAGGGTTTGAAAGATACCTCAAATTTGTCTACCATACAAGTACTCCTTCTCTTTAGTTATAAGCTAATAACCTTTCCAGCTTTACCCTTAAATACCTCCCCTTTATAAGGTGCACAGTGTATTTCTACATTTTTTTTTTTTTTTTGAGGGCAGTGTCACTGGCCTCAAAAAACCGGGGCCGCTGGCTTCCCAAGCCAGCGCGTAACCACCACACCACTCGGCCAGCCCTATTTCTACATTTTTTACACAATTTGGATACTTCCTTATAGTCACAAGTGTAAGCAATACCAAATCCAAGGGGAAATAAACTAAGAAAGCATGCTACTTAGTTTTGATCTTCCAGCAAAGAGTTTAGAAATTAGACTCTTGATTCTTATAGTCAGGTAGCATCCAACCAATTCAGGTCCCTATGAATAAACCAATACCTAAACAGTTCTTTAATTCAACCCTAGAAAAACAAGAAAAACATTTTCAATTGCAGAGCCCACATTCTAAAATAAGTGACTACCAAAATAGTCACAGGATGTGCAGTATGGGGAATATAATCAATAATATTGTAAAAACTATGTATAGTGCCAGGTGGGTGCTGGACTTATCAAGGGGAATCACTTCATAAATTATATAAATGACTGACCACTATACTGCACACCTGAAACTAACATAATATTGAATGTCAACCACAACAAAAAATAAAATAGGTGACTGCCTCTTCACATGCAGCCAACTCAGTAATATATAATTTATTTGTATAATATAAACTACATAATCGTATAACTTGTATAACTCAATGGGAGGATAATTTTTTTTTTTTAAATTGGGGACTTGGGGGAGGGGAACAGCGTTGGGGAACTGGGGAAGGGGAACAGACAAATTGCTGTCGTTTTGTTCTTCAGTCTAGTTGTGGAGGACATTGCTTCACTGGCCCATGTTGGTATCGTCATTGCACTCTTCCCGGATGAGGCAGATTGGTCGCCGGCCTCTGGATGGTCGCTCACTGCGGCTATTGGCAGCTCACGCTGGCTGCCGGCCGCTCACTGTAGCCTATGGCAGCCCACTGCAGCAGGGGCTGCAGCCTATACCATCGCCAGCGACTCACAGCCCAGCTCCAGGTGGAGCTGTTGTTCACCATCTTAGCTGTAGAGGGCAGTGTCACTGGCCCTCATATGTGGGATCCGAACTGGGGCGCTGGCGTCCCAAAACCAGCTCTTAACCAATGCGCCACTCGGCCGGCCTGAGGATAATTTTTAATTGTTACATTTTTATAAAGTAAATATCTAATTGTTCTAGAAACCTCAACCATGCAGAAGTATACAAATCATAAAATAGCAGTACCTCCCTTTTGTCAGCCGCACTGTAGTGTCTGTAATGGTGCTCCTTCAGTCATTTTCAGTGTTTTGTGTGCTGTGGTGATGGGTGGGGTATTTTTAATCCATTTGGTACAAAGAGTCATTTTCTGCTTGGACCCCAAACTAGAGCTAGTGTTTCAGATACACCCAGGATAACATGCTTAATAGTCCCTCCTGCTTCTGTAGGATAGGGCACCACTTTCTAAACCCATTACACCTGAACTTATGGGCTCCACTTCTGTATTCATTCATTCATTCATTCACTCATTCCCAACAACATTTGCTGAATCCATGCTCTGCACCAGGATGGGAATTTTATAAGAAGTAGAAGGCATGGTAGATGTTAGAGCTGCCTAATGTTTGATACTCTTCTGGATAAAAGTTGGTTTGTATTTCATCACCCATTTGAACTCAAACATAACTGTTGACTCATTTGGCCAATAAAATGTGAACAGAAGTGATGTGGATCTCTTCTGGACAGAAATGTTAAAACTTAGTGTGTGGCTCATCACATCTCTTTACTCAGGCTCTACAGTGGTGGAAGCTAGGATGGACATGATTGGTACCTCTGTCACCTGGGCCTCTCAGCAATTACCATGAGTAGAGTCCTCATGATGGACATTTAGCATAAGTGAGAACTTTCCTATTTTAAAAGCCTATCCTAAGTGGCTTAGTTGGTTAAGAGCTCTCTCAAGAGTGCAAATTCTGAGCAACAGGGTCACTGGTTCAATTCCTGGCATGAGCTGAGCTGCCGCTGAGCTGCCAACGGTGGCAGGATGGCTCAGCTTAAAAAAAAAAAATAGGGCTGGCCGAGTGGCGCAGTGGTTAAGGGCTGGCTTGGGATGCCAGTGGCCCCGGTTCAGGTCCCACATATGAGGGCCAGTGACACTGCCCTCAAAAACAAAACAAAACTAAATGCCTATCCTAGCTGACAGACCTGTTTTCAAGAAGCTCACAATATGGAACTGGGGTCTAGAAATGTACTGTACATGACCAAACAAGTGCTTAAGGATAGAGAAAACATGGTAATCTCCCCTCTAGTCTCTCTCCTGTTCCTATGTTTCATTCTGGTTTCATTTGACCACTTTTAGTCTGGTAGCATTAATCACACCTCTCACATACCTTAGGTGGGTTATCTCTAAATGAATTCAGTCTACAACACTGGAATAGTATGACATCAATACATTCTTAAATTTTGTGTATACCCTAGAGTTTTGACAAATCAGGAGCATTTTCAGCAGAGGTAATATTTTTCTCCCAATCTCATATCTGTTCATTCTCTTGTCAAACAATTCCAAAATTAGGAACTTCCATAGCTGGTAATAATATTGATACCACAGGGGAAAATAGTTTATATTAACTGGGTATTCTTGTTTTCACTTATTAGGTATACTAGTAAAATATATTAGAGGAGCATTTCTTAAACCCATTTTTTTTTTTTTTGGTTTTCATCTATTTTTATGCACAAATGTGTCAAACAGAATATATAGATATTTTCCCACCTTCCTTTTCCTGTTCCATCATAATATAAAGTTATCCCAACTTCCCGTAACTGTTCTCATAATAATGTCCTGCTCTATTGAACTTTGAACTACTTCCTGCAATAATTTTTCATAAATGCTAAATTTTAACTAGGTTCGAAGGCTCAGGATAAAAGGCAAGGCAGTGCCACACAAACGGCGACATTGGTGGCATTTCTAATTGAACCATGACCTGCTGTGAAGGATGGACATCCTGCAATGGATTCAGCCTGCTGGTTCTACTTCTGCTGGGAGTAGTTCTCAATGCAGTACCTCTAATAGTCAATGTATTTGACGAAGGCCGAAATCACAACCCCATCTCTTGCTTTGAGTGGTGGTTCCCAGGAATCATAGGAGCAGGTCTGATGGTGAGTAACATTTATTTGACTTGATGTGGAGAAAGGCCTAGTTGACCAAACTCCAAAAGACCATTTTTCAGCCTTACAGCTATGTCTTGACTTAGGATACAGTGAGGAGAGGTGGTGTCGTATTTATATCGGTTATCAGTAAAGAATGACAATTTAAATAAATTAGATATGTGGCATAGGCTAGGGAGCTTGGGCAAAAAAGTTTAAATGGATAAAAGTTGGTTGGGCTATATAACCTATCACATTTCTTTACATGTAGGGCTGCTCTTCCAAGCTTTATAGTTGGTGTTAGGGATCTTCTCAATTCATTCCCTCAACTTTCCTTTGCCAATACCGTTCTCAAGGTATTCACAGGGAATACAGTAAGAGTGGGAAGTGCTTGATAGGAATAGGAAGAAACATTCCATGCAGAACGAATATCCTAGATGATGATAACTGTGGCATAAATATGGCACTGCCTGTACCCCAGCGAGTTGGCCTAAAACCCTGGTTCTCTCACCTCAGGAATTTTCACTCAGATTTTACATACAGCCCACGAAAGCATGGTGCTTGTTTCACGTTAGACTTAGTACTTATTAATAGGTCTATGTTGACACCTGCAGCCGAACAGTGTAACATAGAAATGCCCAATGTACATAATCGATGAACCACCTGAGGCACTTGCAATGAACTTCTAGACCTTCTCCTGGAAATTCTGATGCATAGGCCTGGGTAGGCCCCACTTGTGGGCAGGAACAAATACTATTTTCAGGCCTCGCAGATGATCTCAGCTCCAGTTCTGTTCTTCAATATATTACTGCTTGCAAATCATTTATCCTGATTGTTTCCGTATTTGTAGAAAGGGGGTGTGGAGACTGAGGTTTGGAAATTCAGCATTCAGACTTGCTTTTGTTTGTGTCACCACTTGGGTGCTTGCTAAGGGGTTCTGGTTAAAGATGGAGAAACGAGCCTTTGTTTAGACGTGTGTGCATGCGCACACTTGTGTGACAATTCAGGGACTGATATGATCCCAGTGTTTTAGAGATGCTGGACACTGTTTTCTACCTGAGTCACTAATCCTTAATCATGATCAGTTACTGCCATAGGTCGTATCTCCAGACTGACATGGAAACACTCTCGTTCGGATCATTACATATTAAGCTTTAGATAAATATTTGTCCTGTGGCTGGAACACTGGACTTGAGACCGCTCTGGCATAAAAAAGCCATTCCAGGAAGTGTTCCATTCCCCAAATGTTGATGGTTTTTCTTTACCTTTAACATCATGAGCAATCTGTATTCACTCTGTTGTTGGAAGAAAGAGAGACTTAACGGAAAAGCTTTTGGGAAGTAGTGGGCTATTTCTTCGACCTACCATGGAACTTTTCTAGGCTGAGAGAAAGCAGAGTGCTCAATAGCGCGATGCAACCATAAATCTTTGTGTTTGTGTCTGCCCTTCTAGAAGCTTCTCTCTATTTGAATAGCATCAGCTTCGTCTGTAGCTACTTAAACCAGAAGCCAGGAGGGAGCAGCTGGCCAAGTCTAATCAACATGGCCATTTCCATGGAGTTCCTGAAAGGATTAGAAAGTTATTCTAATCCTTTAGAATAACTTATGTAGCTTTCAATATAAATTGACTCTACCACAAACCCCATCACAATGATAAAAAAAAAACACCATTTTTTTGATGGTGTGGAAGGAGCCTGAGGTGATGATAACAAAATGCATTCCATGTATTCTTCTTTTGGGAGAATGGAGAGTGGGGAAGACAAAGAGAAAGACACAGAAGGAGACCCCACTGCTAAGCGCCAGCCGCTGGCTTCATACTTTACACTGTCATCCCCTTTAATCTCTAGAATAATCTGGTTGATTAATCTCTAGAATAATCTGGCTGAGCAGATATTATCAGCTGTATTTTAACTGATCAGCAGCCAGAAGGTTAGGAATGTTAACAAGGTCATGCAGTAGGTGTGAAACCCAATTCCAGATTTATCTGACTCCAAAACTCTGTTTTCTACCTGCGTTAGCATCATTATTCACAATACCTGTTTCAAAGTGACAGAAGGGAAAGATCATAAACAGTTCATAGCTTAATCCATAAACCGAAGGGACCAGGAAATTATAGCAGAGTCAAGGCTATATAAATCTGTGAAACGTTTTCAGAGAATCTGACTTCCTTGTTCATGACTAAATTACTTTATCACCCTCAATAAATTTTAACAGAGTATCACACCACTGTCTCTATTCTTCAGTATGGTAGAATGTTACCAAAGCATCAAACTACTCTTTGAAAAGTTCAATAGGCACTTTATAGATCAAGCCTCAAACCCCACACTAGGCACACAAGCAAACAGGTGGGTCATAGATGGGTTCAGAATACAGGCGTATTTTCATGGTCCTCAACTATATATGGAATGTGGAAGAATATCTTTTTTAAAGGGAATCGTGTCTTTTCCAACATCTGTCAAAATACTGGCTAGTTCAAAACACTGAACTCTCGGGCCGGCCGAGTGGCGCGGTGGTTAAGCGCTGGCTTGGGGAGCCAGCGGCCCCGGTTTGGGTGCCACATATGAGGGCCAGTGACACTGCCCTCAAAAACAAACAAACAAACAAACAAACAAAAACAAACACTGAATTCTCAATATACTTGTAAAGATATGGAAAACTGAATGAAGAACAAATCACTGCCTGAATGAAGCACTTTTGTCATAGTTCTTGAAATCTTTCCAAAACTGCTGTAAGATTTTAAATTAGTATTCATTCAAAAGCAGGTTTTGCAGGAAGTAGCTAATAGTTAAAACTATGGAGTTAATAGTTGATTACTTCATAAAATATACTCATTTTATGGTTTTATGGCTTACTCTAAATAGGTGGATCTTTTTATCTTTTGAGAACATGATAAGGAGTAAAAGTGTTATGTAGTTAATTTTCTTCAAGTATTACCTGCTAACTGAAAAGAAACAAACACTATAGATATTATTTCCCCAAGTACTAAAAAAGACTTGAAATGTTTCTTCTAAAAAAAAAAAAATATTAAGTCCATTTCATATAAAATTAATTGTTAGCCTGATCTTTTTGTTTTCTTTCTTTTTTTAGAGGGCAGTGTCACTGGCCCTCATATATGGGATCCGAACCAGGGCTGCTGGCTTCCCAAACCAGCTCTTAACCACTGCACCACTCGGCCAGCCCTGTTAGCCTGATCTTAATCATGCTTATTCACTGAGTTCACTTATTATACAATGGTAATTCATCAATTATTAAAGTTTTAACAGATAATAAATTGGTGAATATTAAACAAATTAGAAGGTGTTTGTATAACAAGCATTTGCAAAATATAGTTTTTATATTTATGATGAGCTATGGCTTTGTATTACTCTCACATGCAGTATTTAAAGGATCCCTAGGGCCGGCTGAGTGGCGCGGTGGTTAAGCGCTGGCTTGGGAAGCCAGCGGCCCCGGTTAGGGTCCCACATAAGAGGGCCAGTGACACTGCCCTCAAAAAAATAAAAATAAAAAATAAAAAAAATAAAGGATCCCTAAAAATTTGAATCCTATCATGAAGTTTTAATGGTCTACAGCTCTTCTGTACTTCATTTGTAAAATCACATACTTTACTTCTGAATAAAAGTATGGGTTTCTGTAAGGAAAAATGAACACTACTACTTTTCTTTGTAAAAACAAACGACTATCGAGACTGTTACTTTTGCAAAAACTCTTATGCATTCAAATGTGCTTAGGAATGGAAGAGAAAGAGTAGTCTCATAATTGATCATTTTGACAGATTACCTGGAAGATTTATAATTCAGTCACACACACATCAACACACTTTCACATTTTAATGTCCATCCTAGAAAGAGACCCTTCAATTTCCAAGGCTCTCAATGAGCAAAAAAGCTGAAATATAGTGAGTTATCATGTTACCCATAGTGATGTAATGAAGATGTGTTAACACGCTGTGAAGTCAACTCTTAGCACATTTGAATGCATAAGAGTTTTTGTGAAATTAACAGTCTTTATAGTCATTTGTTTTTATAAAGAGGTAGTATCGTTCATTTTCCCTTACAGAAACCCAAACTTCTCTTCAGTTTTAGAAGGTATATGATTTTACAAATGAAGTGTAAGAGTTGTACCATGAAAGGAAATATTTAGTATCTCTGAAATAAATTAATCCTAAAGAAAGTTAGCAGAGTTGAATTTACATCGTTAAGTAAAATGGAATGACTTATCCATGTAAGTTGTAATTTAATGTTGCTTCAACTTTCTTATAACAGATTCATTAGTTTTCTAAATCAGCGATTGCCAAATTGTTTCTATAAAGAGCCAGATAATGAATATTTTAGGTGTTCAGAGCCAGACAGTCTCTCTCACAATTCAACTCTACAATTGGTGTGCAAAAGCTGCCATAGACAATGTGTAAGCGAATGGGCATGGTTGTGTATTAATACAACTTTATTTACAAAAAAAGACATGGTGGGCCACTTTGACACTTGCTGTTCTAAATTATTTGTTTCTTAAGTTCAGAGGTAGTAAGATTATGGACACAAAATAAGTTGAGTCCATGAACACTCTCACGTATTTAGGGGCTAAACCTTGTTTCCCTTTTCTTTTGGGCGCTTAGCCACACCCCGGAATGGCTGGGCTGCCAAATATACACATGGTTTAAGGCTACATGTAAGCGAAGTTTGATAACAATACAAAGTGTTCTCCGTAAGTGACACAGAGTCAGCCCTCAGAGTTCGTGACGTTTGTCAGGAAAGCTGCCTTGTAATAGGTATTAAATGTTAGACCTGCTTTGAAAGAACAAAGGTAGATGTGGTCTTGGGAAAAAAAACCAGGCAAGGAGCAGAGGTCAATAAACGACGGAGGTGGGTGTGGGGAGGATGAGATTGAACAAGCTCTATGAAGGAACAGAGGAGAAGTACTAGGCAGTGTGGACCAGTGGTGAAGAACCGGGACTTTGGAATCCTATAGGACTCGGCCTCTTTCTCAGAGAAGTTACTCAAACTTTCCATGCCGTATTTCCTCATGGGTTAAAGTGGGAGTAATAACAGCCCCTGCCTCATAGGATCGCGATGAGGCTGGGAGGGACTGAACCACGAGCCGCACCTGGCCTGAAGAGCAGTGCATGGCATGTTGTTGGAACTCAAGGAAATGTCAGACAGCAAAGAGCAGAAGCGAAGCGTCAGCTCCACAGGGCAGCCGCTGAGGTAGCCAAAACCTTCTGGCTAAAATTTAAGTGGAAGGAAGTTATTTACGTTTCAGCCTTCAATGATACAAAATTTCTGCCAGTAAGAATTTCTAGTCATAGCTGCTAACTAGATATTACCAAAAAATGGAAACCTCAGTCCTGAGAATGTGATTTGTCATTTCTTACAGCTTTCCTCAGATATGTATTTCCTTTGACACAGAATGCAATATATACAAGATTTCTGAACATCAGTGTAAGGAGAGGCCATTAATAGTATGGATAAAGGGGCAGAATGGGGAATGTGGAACCAAAAATAATTCTCAACCCCTAAGCTGGGGAACTAGTGAGATGGTGACGTTGGGAGTGACAGGAAAGTTAGGGAAGTGGGAGAGGAGCGGCGACAGAATTCTTAGTTCCCAACTGCCAGGCCAACAAAAACATCAATTTCCTTTCTGGATGTTTGCCAGATTAATTCAGACAATTTTTGGGAAATTGGATAACTGGATATTGGCTGAAGATTATGGCAACTAAAAAAAAAAAGAGAGAAAAGTGAATTTTGGATGATGCCGCCGATCCTTTCAGAAACAATAAATAAATAACTCATTCTATTGAAAATCCAAGTCTCTCTAGAGATGACTAAGAGTAAAGGAACGTGGATGAAAGAGTTTGAAACTGTCATCCTGAAATCCCCCATCCCTCCCCACTCTTTAATCTTTGTGCTTGAAATGAGGATGACAAAGTTCCCAAGGTTAAGGGCACTGCCACACTTCCTTCTTGTTCTCTTGAGCCTGGATTTCCCACAACTGGTGGTAAATGGAAGGCAGAGATTACTGCTTTTGCATCTGATGAGAAGTCATAACACTCATCTTTCCTGTTAATTTCCAGGTCATTCCAGCAGCAGCGATGTCCTTGGCAGCCAGAAAAAGAGCAAGCTGTAACCATAAAACCGGGGTGAGTATGGTGGGGCTGGCCTGGGAGCACCAGTGCAGAAAGAGTTATGCATCTAAGTAAAGCCACCTGGGTGGTCGGTAGCTACCAACTCACTGTATGGTTCCAGGGGCAGGAAGGACCAGCCTTAGAAACATACTATTTAGGACACTAATATCATAATATGGAAAAGTGTAAAGTGTTTCTTTTTTTTTTTTGAGGGCAGTGTCACTGGCCCTCATATGTGGGACCGAACCGGGGCCGCTGGCTTCCCAGGCCAGCGCTTAACCACCGTGCCACTGGGTCGGCCCCAAGTGTTTCTTTTTTTTTAAGTAAAAGTTTAGTTATGGACCCAGCCTCAGACTTTTCATCAATCTTCAGTTTTACCAATCTAAAGGTTTTCAAAGAAAGATGTATCAACCACACTCAGAATGGTGTGTGACTGAAATATCCATTTCAATACCAAAGCACTTGTTACTTTTGTGGTCTGTATGAAATACTTAGAGAAAACGTACCCTCCGTTCTTTCATGCATATGAAAGATTGGTTTGCTAGCTCTGAATGACAACTGCTCTTATCCAGTTAGACACCAGTTATTTTTTCCAACATTTAGAACGCATGAATAAAAGTTTAACTAAATTAAAAGTAAATTCATCCTTATGAACCTTCTCTATGTCACTATGCTCAGAACACTTTCAAATATGCTATCTTACTTAATTCCCTCAAAATCCTTAAGTGGGAATATTATGACCTTTGTTTTATTGACCCAGAAATTGATTCTCAGAGAAAGTAAATAACTTCCCTGTGTAGCACAGCTAATAAGTGGAATTCTATCTGAATCGTTCAGACTCCCAAATTCAGTCTTTAGTATTTATGCCATGAACGTGGTTCTTAAGTAGCACCGAGGGCTCTCATAATTCTCTAAGGAACAAGGTACAACAACAAATAACAGTCACACTAAAAATTCCTGTCTGAGCTTGAGGTTGTACAGCAATGGTTCGCAGCCTGATGGGAACAGTACAATCACCTGGGAAGAGCTTAAAAATCCCGATGCCTGTGTCCCCAGAGTCTTCGTCACTATTTTTCAAAAGCACCCTAGGTGATTCTAATGTGCTCCCGGGGTGAGAACCACTATTTAAGAGGGTACATATATATTTTCATATTACACATGTATATCCCTAACAGTTAGGACATTTTTATTTCAAAAAGTACGTTTTCCTGGCATTTGATATTTTTCTAGGGTTATAATTACTTTGCTAATTATTTATAGTCTAGCTTTGTTCCTGATACATTCATTGAAGGTATTCGATAAATATTAGTTTTCCGTTTCCCCTCCATCTCTTTTTTTAAACTACCATAATTTGCAGTTGGATTTTGCATTACCTCTATATTGTGTTCAAAATATCTTGAGAAAAATATCCTGAGATATTTCTGAATCCACGAACTCAAAAATATCAGACTACTTATACAGATTTTTCTGTCAAGTCACATTTCCATTAAGAATCTTTTTTTGTGGGCCGGCCGAGTGGTGCATTGGTTAAGCGCTGGTTTTGGGATGCCAGCGGCCCTGGTTCGGATTCCACACGAGGGCCAGTGACACTGCCCTCTACAGCTAACAGCTCCACCTGGAGCTGGGCTGTGCGAGCCCCAGTGATGGTGTGGGCTGCAGCCCCTGCTGCAGTGGGCTGCTGTAGGCTACAGTGAGTGGCCCGCAGCCAGCGTGAGCGGCTGGCAGCCAGCGTGAGCTGCCAATAGCCACGATGAGCGACATCCAGAGGCCAGCAACCGATCTGCCTCATCCAGGAAGAGCGCAGTGAAGCAACATCCTCTACAACTAAACTGAAGAACAAAAAGACAGCAACTTGTCTGTTCCCCTTCCCCGATTCCCCAACGCTGTTCCCCTCCACCAATTCCCCAATAAAATCTTTAAAAAAAAAAAATCTTTTTTTGTGAGATTTATCCCTAATTATTATATGTACATTATATATATATATATATATATATATATATATATATATATATATATATTTGTTTCAGGTGTACAAAACAATAGTTAGACATTTACACCCCTCACAAGTGGTAACTGCCCTTACCCCATTCTTCTATCCCTCTGACATCGTATATACCTATTACGGCGCCATTGACTCTAATCCCTATGCTGTCCTCCATATCCCGTGACTATATGTATACTAAATTACAGTTGGCATTCAGTATTACTCAGCTTCAGCTTCAGGTGGACAGCGCAGTGGTCAGGCATTTACACCGTCCATGAAGTGGTCTCCCTAGTAAGACAAGTGCCCATGTGACACCTGACAAACCACGAACCACTTTTTGGTGCAGGTGTTGGGCTTTAGTCACCCAGAGCAGCAGCTCTGCCATAGTAACCCTGAAAATAACGGGAACTCAGGCTTTACATTACTTGGCTAATTACGGAGTGTCACACTGCAGAGTGTCACACCTGACGGCCCTGGAGGGCAGTGTGGGGGAACTGGGGGACACTGCTCTGCTCTATTATTAACAGCGGTGTTGGCTGCTTAATGAAAACCACCAGCTCATATTGATTAGGTGCAATAAAGAGATTTTAGCCACTTTTCTCACTTGGTGGCAGCCACGTGAGGACTGGTGTGTCAGTCGTACCTCGTATCTTTCAAGTATAGATAGGACGAAAGCATCATCAAAGTCACAAAGGCTAGACCTTGGGAGGGAGGGGGAGAGGTCGCCACCAAGGCTTGCCCCCTTATTGTGACTGTCCCCACTATATCCCCTCATTTAATTGTTCCTTGCTCCTTCCCTTTGTCCAGTTGTTGATTTTGTTTCTGAATACTTTGGTCCTGCGGAGTTATTTAAATGAAGCCCCACTCTAAGGAAAATACAGATCTTGGAATCACTTTCTAAAGCCAGGCCTCTCCCTACTGGTGACATCAGAAATAACAGATGACCAAAACATAAACATAGGGTCATTGCTGGATGAGCAAATTTCAGTAACCTGCACAGGCCACAGTAGCGCGGAAGAATCAGGATTTGAGTTAGACCCCGAATCCATCATTCTGTAGGATAGTGATTCTGGAGTGTAGGGTAGTGATTAAACCCTGGGCACTAGCGATTACTAGCTGTGAGATCCTGACACCTTGTCAACTTCTGAACTGCAATTTTTCTCCTTCATAAAATGGGAATAATAGTATCTACCTCCTGGGGTTATTGAAAGAATTGTAAAGCCCCAGGTCCTTTGACACACACTATAGCCATTTATTCTGCACACTCATTAAAGGCAGGTCTGAAGAACACAACCCGTGATCCCTCTAGGAGCTGTAATATTATCTCACCAAAGGAAAAGCATTCCTTGGCTTCATTTCTGCAGATTTTAAAATAGTCATAAATATCATTGACTAATAAAACACTGAAAGAACAGAGCTTCTTTTTGAAAAAAAAAATATATACCAATTTTCATTTGGGCCATAATACATCCTAGTATCTGATTTCATGCTTTTGCAGCCCCCCAAGTACACATATTTAGAAACGCCTGCAAAGACTTCCAGTTGCAACTGGGCCGGTGTGTGTGCTACTGCCATCTAGTGGGTAGAGACCAGTGATGCTGCTGGACAGCAGACCATGCACAGGGAAGGCCCCGAAGCAAGGTGCCCAACACTCGCAGTACTGAGGTTGTGGAGCCCTGATCTAACACTACGCTGTTGGTTGGTCACTACACGGTGCTGGCCACTGGCCACTTACAACATTAGGGCCATATCCAGACTCAAGAGTTGGGGGTCAAGAAAGCAGGCATCAAAGGCTCGGTGGTCAAGACCAAGTCCAGGTTCGATGAAGTAGGAAGTACATAGAAGAGGAAAAAGGAAACAGATCTCAGCGGTCAGTTGAAACGGATGAGGCTCAGGTACACAAAAGTTCAGGATTTTCAGAAATAGCGGCAAGACCAATAATTTTTTGAGTCTAATCGAATGGCAGATACTGTGTGCCCTGTCTTTTATAATTTACACCTAATCAAGCTGTGACCTTCAGATCTAGGACTGGAAGGTGGCTGGAGAATGGCAGCAGTTGATGAAAGGCTACATACGCTGCCGAAATGGGAAACAGAAACGTGCCTCCTTTGTTTTTCAGATGTTCCTCTCTTCGCTTTGGAGTGTGATCACCGTCCTGGGGGCCGGGTACTGCATGGTGGTGTCTATCCGGGCTCTCTCAGAAGGCCCTCTCATCTGTAGCTCTCAAGGCAACAGCACTGCCAACTGTCAATTTTCATTAGGAAACTTAAGGTGAGTCACCTTCCACTGACTGTCCTACACAACGGCAGCTAGATGAGAATAGTGTGGTGTTGACACGGTGCCATGTTTTTCCTGGATGGAACTATTGGGACAGATTTGTAGGGGTTCAGCACATTAATTCCAATGGGCACAACTTCATAAAAATGGAGGGAACCCTACATTCAGAGTGCTTTGGGTATGGTCTTGTCTAAGGGGAGTAACTGACTCAGGTGGCTTATTCTTGTCTTTTAAAAACCTGTGGCTGGATGTGTATAAAACAATTCTGTAAGTACACACCAGAAACTTAACTTTCACTCTTTGTGAGGATAATGGAGGACACCCTAGGGGAACGCAGGGCACACTGACTTTCGATACTTCTGAACTAATTTGTAAGCCCTAAGCATAAATTACCTTTATACTTTTAAAAATGGAATAGAAACACAATAAATAAAATTTAGAGCCTACGTATAAGCCCTGAAAGAAACTAAGCAGCCAAAAGATTCATGCAGACATACTATAAATAGACAGTAGGCATAGGAGTGAATCAAAAGTTCAAGTCATGTAGTAACAAATAATACTGGAGTTACGGGTCCATGGTGCCTTTCAGTCTTGTGACTGTTTTGTGCCTGGATCTGAGCACCATTTGCAAAACTGAAAGAAAAGAACAATCTGACTACTTGGTTATCGATATGCGGCTCAGGTTGGAAAAGAACCAGATTTCACTGCAGTAGTTGCATAAAAAAGTGTTTTCCTTCCTTTTCTCTTACCTTGCTACATTAAAAAAAGAAAAATCTCTCAAAATTTGCACACCAGTTATCAGCCAAAATCCAAAGAAAATGCCCTTTACGAACAAATCTGAGCTACAGAATTAGATTGTAACCACAATGCTCTCCACAGCCATTCCTAAGCCTATTGACAACTCAGTGTGCAGCAGGCATCAGGCTAAGCTCTGGAGGTCCCAGCACTCAAGGCATTCCCACTCTCGTTGGGGGTGATAGTTAGAGAGTCGACATTACCAGAGTGGATGTTTGCTGCAAACTGCAAAAAGCATACTCATGTTCCATGTGCTGGAACACGTGGGTTTTCCCAGGTTACATGCCAGTTGCTGGTGCCCCACATGCAAACTCTTTAAGAACACTTAGGGTCGGCCCAGTGGCTCAGTTGGTTAAGAGCTCGCTCAAGAGTAAGAGCTGAGCTCTGAGCAACGGCGGTTCGATGCCAGCCCGAGCTGAGTTGCTGTTGAGCTGCCAACGGGTCGCAGGATGGCTCAGCTAAAAAAAAAAAAAAAAAATTATAAAAAAAAACACTTAGACCTGCTTTGTAGTAAACTGGATGGATGTGTCAGGGGTACAAGTTTCTCATTTTCTATACCTTGTTACAACGGGCACAAGTCGCTTCAATTAGACAGATTTAACGTGTCTTTTCTGAGCAAAATTTGTACATCTGGCTTAAGAGCAGATGAAGACTGAGGTTTTACACTAAGAATTGGGCTCCTTCACAGGGGAAGCTCCTTTATTTTCGTATCTTTGGCGAGTAGGTTGAACCCCAAGCAGTCATTGAAATCCAACCATTTTGGGCATAGAAAACTTTCTATGGTTCAATCTACAGAAATGTTGGTTGAATGACAAGATATACAATGAACAAGTTTTACAGCTATTAGAGTGCCAGGATACATGCTGAAAACCCTGACCTTAGCTGTAATTTGTGGGCACAGTATTTTCTAAAGTACTTTTGTTTTACTCTTTGGGTGGCCAGTGACATTCCTGAATACCTTCCCATTTCTTGCATTTTGCAGTGACATCCATGCAAAATCCTTCAACGTACAGTGGTTCTTCAATGACTCCTGTGCGCCTCTGGGTAACCTCAGCTCTCTCACAGTCAGCAGCAGGAAAGACTACGGCTTGTACTTCAGTTCACAAGAAAACAAACACAGGCTTATCCACTTCACAGTATTTTTAGGGCTGCTGCTTGTGGGAATTCTCGAGGCCTTGTGTGGGCTCAGTCAGATCATCATCGGTTTCCTGGGCTGTCTGTGTGGCGTCTCGGAGAGAAGAAGTCGAATTGTGTAGTTTCACGGTAACGCGATGGGAATAAAAGCAGTTGGAATCATTTGAGAATTACATTTAAGACACTCTTCTTAGAAGTCAGAAGTTCAATAACGGAACATTATCTAGAAACCTGTAGGAATCATTTTAGTCCACAAGATTTTTAAAGTCACCTTTAAGGTGATTAAAAAAAAAATCCACCTTTTACATATAAAGTGTAACACTTTCCTATGGAAAAGGCAAGCTCAGCAGCAGCTCACTGTGGGAGCAGGAAAGAGAAGGATTGATTTGTTTCGTATCTTTCTGTAGTAGCTGAATTTTCTAACTATATTCTTGTGTGTGTAGAGGGAGGGAGGGGAAGGAAATGGAAGACAGGGAGAGAAGACAAGGAACAGAGGTCATCCTGGAAGTGAGAGTATGGGTCCTTTTTCTTGTAGCTCTTTATATTTTCAGAAAAAATAATAAACACCTGACTTAAGTCTAGCTTGTAGACTGGATTCCTACCCTTACAGGAAAATCCAGCAAGACACTTGCAGGCAAATTCTAAAGGGGGAGAGGTCAGTAAACACACAATAGCCCTGTTTTCAACAAGAAAATGTACAGGAAAAAATAAAAGGCGGGGTGGGCGGGGGAGCTATTTGAGATTAAGAGAACAAAGTGATTCAATCAATGTATTAGTGGACCTTGTTGGGATAACCGAGGAAAAATGTATAAGGTCTGATTTAGGTAATATTAAGGATTTACTTTTTTTTTTTTTTTTTTTTTTTTTTGGCTGAGCCATCCTGCCACTTGTTGGCAGCTCATCTCAGGCTGGGCATCGAACTGCTGTTGCTCAGAGCTCAGCTCACACTCCTGAGTGAGCTCTTAACCAACTGAGCCACTCGGCCGGCCCTAAGGACTTGTTACTTTTTTATGTTTGATAATGGTTTTATGGTTATACAGGAAAATGTCCTTATTTTTAGAAATGTATATTCATGCATGTAGAAGAAAATGTTGTTTTTAAAATACTTTAGTCAAAAAATGAAACAATGGGAAACTGTTAATTGCTATACTTAGGTAACAGGTATATGTTGATTCATTATACTCTTCTATTTTCCTATATTTGCATTTTTCACAATTAAAGAATAATAAATACCTAGAAAAAAGTCAGTCTTTCAAAAGCTGGTTTCTATAATATGACAATTTTTAAAAGGCAGGATAACAAAACAGTGTATTTACCACATTAGAATGTTATCAAACAGACAAAACTAAAAATCTCATTTTCTGAATGTGATCATTCCTGTCACTTATTTCAATTATTTATATTCACTGGGCTTAAGGTTCTAACACTAGCTTTTACAATGCTTGTACTGTAGCTTGCCCCTCAAAATCAGTAACATCAAGAACTTACGGGCATTATGTTCTGAATCCATTTGCTGTATAAAGGCCTTGTCCCTATGCTCCTCTAATTTACCTGTTTATCCTTAAGGTCTAACTTATCTCCTACTTGAGAAAGCCTTCCTAGAGTGCTTCCACCAGATTAAGTTAGCACGTCCCCAAACCACAATGATCACACCTGTCACAATGGAACATACACTTCTATTTGTACGTCCATCAGTATAAGAGAATTTAAGAGAAGAGGGACTACCCTGTCCTTCCCATCCATTTGTTCATCGGCTCTTCCCTGCTCCAGGTGAGCAAGGCATCTCTTCTGCCCAGGCCCCAGCCCCACCATCCCATCTCTGGCCAAGTCCTCCAGACTTCAGCACAAACACTGTCTTTCCTGAGAGGCCTCCCTAACCACCTCCTGAATCGCAGCTTCCCTTTTACTCTCCCCTTCAGCGTTCTTTCACTTCTAGTCCTCATCACAATGGTGGTAGCATTTTTATTTGTGCCTATTTCTTTTTTTGCGATGGCCAGCAACTCTCGGCAGCCCAGCTCCAGGTCGAGCTGTTGTTCACCATCTCGGCTGGGCAGCGTCACCAGCCCACGTGGGACCCGAACCTGCAGCCCTGCCACCCAGAACCTGTGCTCCCAAGCTAACTCCCAACCAACGAGCCACTTGGCTGGCCCCATTTATGCCTATTTCTTAAGTTTCCCTCTCCTCCATGCAACCGCCAAGCTCCAAGGGTGCAGTGATCTGTTTTCTGTTATTCACGCCTCCTATATTCAGTACCAAGTACAGTGCCTGACACAAAGCAGGGCCATCATGAATATTTTGATGAATGAATCCTATCTTTGCTACTCAGCTTTTAGTGAGGAAAATGCTTACTAATGGAATGTCAAACTGCTGATAGACACATTTAAACACAAGTAAAATGAACATGACAGCTCAGTGTGTGCAAGTGACTGACCGACACAGAGGTCAGTGCTGGTGCAGTCTTCTCAGCACCCTGGAAACGGGGGAAAGACGACGAGGGTCCCTACAGGGTCTCGAAGAGACAGGCCCAAGCCTCTCACTTCAGATGCCAAAGAAAGGACAGTTTGCAGCGGCACAATCAGCTGAAATAGCTGGGAAGTTACTGCTTTGCTATTTCAGTTTTGTGGAAACTGCTGCCATGAATTAAATGCTTAGAAGCCTACTGGCCAAGTGTGGTTAGGTATTGTGTGAGGACATGCCATCTTTGCTTTGGCACCTGAACTTACAAAGGTATGTTTTGTGTATACACACACAGTGCACGTAGGCATCACAAAGCTCACTGTTTATTTCTCATCCCCATCCCCATCCCCATGTTCAATCTTGTTTTGGAATCTTTACACTTTTTTTACTTTATCCATCATGCAAAAGTCTCTTCTTTCCTTATCTTTTCGGCATATTTATCTCCAATTGTTCTTCCTCAATAAAATTGTTTTCGTCATCCTCTAATTCTTTAATAAACATTATTCTCTTCCTCTTCCTCCATTCATCTGTCAATGCTTTAAGAACAGCGTTTGTGGCGTGTCTGCTGTAACCTCTTGGTACTTAGGTCAGTTCTGGGCACACGCATCTCTGCTCAGTGACACGCTGAGTAAATGAACATTTGTAACATTAACACTGTTAAGTAAAGGACAGTTATGGTAAGTTAAACCTTTCTGAAATCGAGGCCCAGGAAAGCAGTTCAATTTCAATGTCAAATACAACTAGGAAATCGCAAAACAGATATCCATGCAGGAAAGAAAGCTCTTCTGAAAATATACTACTTGCATAAAATGATCTCTCAAAGCGTAAATAACTTGCAAATGCTCCAACAAGTATTCCTAGGAGAAAACAAAAGCAAACCTTTAAATACTGTTCTGAACGTGGTACAACATACTTGCTATGCTTGGCTGTACGATATGACTGGGGGTGTCAGGTGGACCACTGTTACTTGCCCAACTGGGTCCTTTTCTTCCACTGTTCCCTGTACCTGGAATCTTTTCTTCCTTCTCTGCTTGTTGAAATCCCATGTATTTTTCAAGGTTTGGCTCATATGCCTAAGAAGTATTTCCTGATCACCCCAATCAGGAGTGAATTTGTTCCTCTCAACTCCAAAACCACTTTCTTACAGTGACAAACACTTTGTGGGGGAGGGAGGCAGCATGACCGAGCTCGGCTTTGGAGTTAGAGAGGTTCAAGCTGGATTTTCAGGTCTGTGGCCAGGTGAATGTGTTTCTCTGCGGTCCCCTTTTGGGTGGTTAGTCGACTCCTCATTTACCCTTTTGCTGCAGGAGTGTCTTTTGGGGTCCCAGCTTCACCAGGAGTCTCCTGTTTCAGCTAGTGCCAGCCCAAGGCATGGAACTACATCCCCTGGCCCCAACACAGCCATTAAGGGGGATAGTTCAAGCTTCCAGTGTTTTGTAAAAAATAGGAAGAAAAATAGCTTCCAGGACTTGTTTTATCAGTGGGTTCAGTTCTCATGACATTTAGTATATTAGCTATATATTACAATGGAAAAGCATACACAATTCAAGGTATTTCCGTCTACACTCACATTATAGATATCACAAACTAGAAAATCACTTGACGCACAACCAGCGCCCACTACTCACTGCCAGGATGAAGGTGTGACAGGAAGCATAGCAGTCTCGCTACCTGCCAAGTCATTAACTGCATTACTTGTTCCTGAGACAGACTCAAGTTCCTATCATGTAATACATGGAGATAGCTCACAACACAATTTGATGAAACAAAAATCTTTTGATAAACAAATATTACTTTGGTTGACAGTTTATTAAATACACTGTAATTATACCTTATTCTGTAGGTTTTTTTTTTTAAATCATTCACACATGAATTCAGTAAAAACGTACTTTATAGAAAACCATCTGCAAAACTAAAATAAGAATGCACATTGTACACACATATTAGGTGAACTGCTGAAAATGTTAGGAATTATTTTAATAAAGGTGATCATGAAACATGAGGTGGCTTGATTTTATTAAATCTGACACAAGACCATGACTTCAGAAGTGTTAATGCTGAAAAGTGGATGCAAACATGTCCATGAACAAAACTGTTTAATGGTGTTTGAGAAACAGGACGAAAGAAAGGGTTATCTCTCTCTTACAGATCCTTTTCTGAGTCTATTCTCTACCCCTCACCCACTCAGAGAATTAGCTGTGCAGACTGATGAGGCAAAAAATTAGTTCCTTAAAAAACAAACAAACAAAAAAAACTGGAGCCTATTTACAAAACATGCAAAGGGAGAAGTTTAGGTAGGTGCTACTGCAGAGCTGGTTAAAAGTGAATACAGCTAAGATGGACAGACTGTATCTTTACATCTGCAAATGTACATCTTTCCCTCTCCGTTCTGGAAGACCTACATTTTCAGGGCATGGACTAGAAAACGGCATACACTGCAAACACAGAAACAGAGAAGTCTGTAAGTTGTCTCCATTCCCAGCCTCTGAGCCGCTATTGCTGAGCGGAGGTTACCTCTAGCGGCGGAACCAGAGCCAGCTGTTAAGCAGCCAGAAGGCTACAGTGATTGAATACATGACCATTTCTCGTTTAGCGCGTTCTTTGTTCTCTTCTTCTAGAAGTTGAAGACGTCTGTTTAGCTTGATTATCTAAGTGAAGAACAACAAAAACAAAATAGAAGCTTTAATGCATGATGTAATCAGAATCTTATACAGTGGTATAATTTGTCAGAGGAATTACAAACATGGCAAGTTTCATTTGGAGCAAAATAAACAGAACTATATATAGAAAAAAATGTTACCCATGACAGCTTCAATTCACTTCCTCTTGCCCCATCTCCAGACTTCTGAGTTAGGCTGCATCTCCCCTCCTTCCCTGATGAGGCAGTGAGGCGAGGAAGCTGTCTGTCGCAGGCCGCCCTTCTGGCAGAAAGCACTGAGCACACCCTGAGGCGGACTCAGCACAGCAGCAAGGACTAAGGGCGCCTGCCCCTTTTCCATGTCCCTTCTATGAGTTTCTGTCACTCAGCCTCACTTTCTCATCTTTAACCTGCTTTCATGATCTCTGATTTACTGAGAGCATCCCATATATTAATCTATTGCAGTGGGCCCTGTGACCTACCCCCCAGACCTTCAGGGCTGAAAGGCCAGTCCCCCAGATGCTAGTGTCGCTGGTGACAGCACAGTCCTTGGCTGTTGGCCCTTGCTGTGAGCAGCCCTGGCTGAGAAACTGCCCGCCCAAGCTCCTGCTGCCTTCCGGGAAGCGCGCTCCGGCTCGGAAGGGCCACCTCAGCCTCAGAGCTCTGCACGGGGTCGGCTGCACAGCCTCTACTCTCACTACACTGCAGCCCGATATTTCCCTTCCTTCCCCACAGACATGAACCTTGAGAGCGCTCGCTCCCCCGGAAACTCTCTCCATGCACTCTTCCTCCCAGTACCTGCAAAGTCTAGGCAAAACCCTGAGCTCTGTAAAGCACGATGAGAGTGCAAGGTGATTATCATTATATTGGAGAAGCTGATGGGGGAAAACTTCATAACACCGAACCCATGCACTTCAAGGCCTGGGAAGAAACGGGGAAAAAGTCTACTGACAGAAAGACGCAACAGTGCAGGGTGACCATTTTCACAATCTGAAAAAGTACCTCACTTTGATCAGTGTTGGGCAACCATTTTTGTTAGGACCAATTCGGTGAAAAATAAAAATGCTTAAAAATGACCTTTTCTTCCCCCTATTCAAAAAAAAAAGGGGAAATATTTGATCCCATGGGATACCAAGTTTTTACACTACCAATCCTATTTTACTGTCAATGAGAAAACTGGCATTGCTTTGAGTCATTAAAATAGTTCTATCTAGGTATACCTGAGAAGTTGCAACCAAGGCAGCTTTTCAATATCCTCCTGACAGTAGATGACAATTTGCACCATGAAGTCAGCTGATGCATGAGCTGTTCATCCCCCGACTAAACGGACTCAGGCTGCTGAATCCCCAAACTGGTAGCAAAGGAAGCTGCACAAGTAGTAGCTTCCACTGCTGCCAGGGTCATAAATATGAATTCTGTACAATATTCTTGTGATTTGGTTTTTGTTACTTATCTAAGAAACTCATAGTTTCCCAACTGGCTTCACTCCTTTTTAGGTTTCACGGCACTGTAGGACTTATTTATAATTCCTGCAGCTTGGTCTGTCCTCTACTAGTTCACCCTCTAAGTTAAGGAGTAAATGAATGTTGTTAAAACACTACAACTCAAATTACATTTTCAGAAAAAACAAGGTTGTTGTTATAATTGTGAGTTCAATGGTAAATACCAAAGAAACCCCTTTCTTCAATAGGCAAAGTATAAATAAATACATGAAAATACGTAAGAACTTACGATATAGCTTCCGCTTGTTTTGATAAATGAGACTAAAAATAAAAAAGCAGTACTTGCTTCATATTATCCCTTTATTATATGAAATCTTTGAAATAATATTCTAATATACTCTTATGCTGGAATGTTTAGTTTCTTGATCTTTTCTTAGAAATACTTTATTTTCATTCATTTCCCCTCCACGTCTATTGGCACAGACACGACGAGAACACCAAACACGCCATCCCCACCTGTGTGGGCGTCTGCGTGATTCTAGCGGCTGTGACAGCCTATTAAAAACATACAGCGCCAGCCGAGTGGCTCAGCTGGTTAAGAGCTCGCTCAAGAGTGCGAGCTGAACTCTGAGCAACAGCTGTTCGATGCCCAGCCTGAGATGAGTTGCCAACAGGTGGCAGGATGGTTCAGCTAAAATAAAAAAAAACAAAAAACAGGGCCGGCCGAGTGGCGCATTGGTTAAGTGCTGGGTTTGGGTTGCCAGCGGCCCCGGTTCGGATCCCACATGAGGGCCAGTGACACTGCCTTCTACAGCCAACAACAGCTCCACCTGGAGCTGGGCTGTGCGAGCCCCGGTAATGGTGTGGGCTGCAGCCCCTGCTGCAGTGGGCTGCCATAGGCTACAGTGAGTGACCCGCAGCCAGCATGAGCGGCTGGCAGCCAAGCGTGAGCTGCCAATAGCCGCGGTGAGCGACATCCAGAGGCCAGCGACCGATCTGCCTCATCCGGGAAGAGCGCAATGACGATACCAACAGTGAAGCAACATCCTCCGCAACTAAACTGAAGAACAAAAAGACAGCAACTTGTCTGTTCCCCTTCCCCGATTCCTCAACGCTGTTCCCCTCCACCAATTCCCCAATAAACAAAAACAAAAACAAAAACAAAAAACAAACAACACACACACGCAACTGTAGTTCTAAGCTGAACTCGGTACACAGCAGGAGAAACAGGTGTCTAAAGACCCTATGCAAACTGAGAGCAGCGTCCAAGACGGAGTTTTCAAACACAGTAACACAGGTCCCACATTTCAAAAAGCCAAGTGAGGAATTTATGGCTTTACTGGTTTGCTAAAATCTCAAGATTCTTTGTTATTGGCCAGAATTACATCAATTTACTCTAGCAATACTGTTTTATGCGGATCAAAACATGTAAATGGTGTTTTAATATATCTTTAATCAAAATGGAGAAATTGATTATGGTTTAATAAATAGCTTGATAAATATTTCAATTCATGAGCTGCACAGATGAGAAAATGATAAGATATTAGAAACCATTATCTTAAGCATTATATGACAATCACTTAGGATTATGTCTTATTTGGTTCATTAAATACCTGTCGTCTTAGTGAAGCTGCATCCACAGCGGTCATGTCATCTGCAGTCCCTTCAATTGTGTCTGCATTTGCAATGCCATACCTAGCACATAAGAAAGAAAAATACAACTTAATATTAGACTAGAACTAAGGGTTCCTGGTAAGTTATGCAACGTGTTGTGTGATCCTCAAAGAATTGTTCAAAAGACTGGTAATTAACAATCTGAGTCACTAAAATATTTTACTATCTGAATAAAGGAGTGAAAAGAAATATGCTTAAGAGAACAACTACCTTCAATACTGGGAAAGTGTCCTGACACTTTGAGAATGACAAGAAACCCTGACTTAAACTAGAAAGGAGATATTTTTCAACTCAGAGGGACCGGCATTGTTAGAAAGGATCCTTGGCTGAAAAGTTCTGAGAGCTGCCACTCAAGGGTAACAACATACAATTCTTATGCACACCTATGTCCACACGTTGTTCCTGCTGAGACTCACTGGTAGGGAACATGAACTCTAGCTAAAAACATAAGGCTGACCAGTTTTTTTTTTGTTTTTTGTTTTTGTTTGTTTGTTTTTTTGAGGGCAGTGTCACTGGCCCTCATATGTGGGACCCGAACCGGGGCCGCTGGCGTCCCAGGCCAGCGCCACTTGGCGGGCCCACCGACCATTTTTTATTTCACTGCCTCCTCTGCTTCTCATTGCCTCTTTGCCATTTCTACTTTTTACTTCTTATTTCCAGTTATTTACTCTATACTGCTTCTCCCATAGAAGCAATTATGAAATCACCTGAAAACATCTTGCCACTACATTCAGATCCAGAATTGGCTCGATAACAAATAATTAAGAGGCTGTGTATAAAATAATACTAAGACAAACTCCAGAGAAAGCATATTAAAAATGACAATAAACTTCTGAGAAAAAAATGCACACAAATGCTATTCTTCCTCTTGCCTGGATTTCTACTTTTTAAATATATTATAATTAACAGCTTTATTGAGATACAATTTACATACCCTATAGTGCACTTCACATATTTCCATCCTTAAGTCTTTTAGTATTGTACAGTTACTTCAGTAAAATGGCATATTAACTTTTTTGAATGAGCACAACATAAAGAAACTAAATTTAAGTTATGTCATCTACAGAGAGTTGGCATATTGACCATAATTCTGCCAAGCAAGCTCCCATTATAAAAGGCACATTATCACAGGAAGGGGAATGAAGAGAATTATATTTTTCATCCAGACATGTTAAAGACAAGTCTATTCAGAAAATCCTTGTTTCAAATACCTTTGAAAATAATCCAGAAATACTTTAATGATCCAGTGTCATCATTCTGAACACTGCTGATAAATAAGATTACAGGTTGTAGTTTCAATGGTAGATGATGTGTACTGCCTCTAGATAATCTAGAACAACCTTTAAATGTGCTTTTAATGGCTAAATTAACTTGCTTTTTTATTAACTGCCTCTTTTTTCGTGGGAACAGAATAAACATCCTGGAACACTGAGAGAAACTGCATGAGTTACAGAACAAAGCTGCTAAGTTAGCAGATGCTGGAACTATGGGTTTACAAACACCTGAATTAATTATTCTTTTGAATGTTAGGACAGAATTATTAAACAATTAGAAGAAAATAAGGTTGAAGATTTCTCTTCTCCACCCTTTATCCTCAAAATAAAACCTTTTTTATTTTTATAAGGTCACATATGAGATGGGTAACCGGAAAAAAAAAATTAAGCTATACAAGCAAATGCTTCAAAGGTAAAGGACCTGAACTGAACATAGAGAATGACGTATAACTGAAAGGATTACTCAATTTGAACCCTGAATTAACCAAAGTTTTCAATATATGTACAGGAAATCTTCATTTGCAAAGAAATCTAAGGATATAGCAAAAATACTTTACCTATATATTTCAACTTTTTTGTGTGTGTGTGTTTGTTTTTGTTTTTTCTCGAGGGCAGTGTCACTGGCCCTCATATGTGGGACCCGAACCGGGGCCGCTGGCTTCCCAAGCCAGCGCTTAACCACTGCGCCACTCGGCCGGATCTATATATTTCAACTTAAAACAGACAAAAACATTACCACATGTTTTAAACTAAAAGAACAAAAAACTGTAAGAAATGCTAAGTCAGGTCGCTGGATGAAATACTTTCACAGAGGGGTAAAAGGATCCCAGACTTTCTAGAAACATACAAGGGCAAGCCTAGCCTGGGTTGCGTTCACACAGTGAAAACAAACAAGCCGGCAGAGTGGCAGGGCCCACTAGGGCACACTCTAATTCCTCTCACCAGAATTCACGATTAACGAGAAACACGTTTCCTTTTCTTGCCTAAAAATAAATGTGCCAGCTTCCTCTCATCATGGAAATAATATTGCCAGTTTTGAATCTATTGCTATAGATAACATATTTCTGCTTAAAATAAACAAAATGGGCTCTCAAAAAATTATGGTAATGTTATCTGTGTTTCTTCCCGAGGAAGATGGAAAATGGGGATGTGGGTACTTGAGTATTTGTATGTGTCATTCTGTCTGCCCTTGTGCATAACAGAAACAAAAATTACTCAGGTTAAGCATAAGTGCAAGTGAGAAAGGGGCAAAAATAAGAGAAAAGCTTACATCAACAGTTGAGTTAAATTCTTAAAACTAAATTGCCTTTATGAACATTTAATTTCCCCGAACTGTCAATGCTGATTTCCCCAAATTTAAGATGACCTCTTACAGACAAGACACTTATCTACACATTGCAAATGACCGCGTAGACAATTAACAACTAAAAAGGAAATGCTGGACAGAACCTCAGGCAACAATTAAAATGATGCACATGAAACAAGATTTAAGATGATTTTTCCTATGTTTTTGATGTAATCTCCTATAAGCTATTAAAACTGTGTTTAAATACAATATTCAGCCACATGATACTTTATCATCATGAAGCACTGTCCCTCTACTCTCGTGGCCCAATGTCATGACTACTCCCTGTTCTCAGAGAACAGCAGGATGCACTCACAGCACAGCGGAAAATTGCAGGAGTTCACACTACAATAGAAAGGCATGGCTACTCCATGCATGGCGGCCTGCAAAACAGAAACCCAGCCAACGACTTACCCCGGTAACAACAAAAGCTCAAATTACCTGACGCCATCATGATGAGGGTTGGAGGTGGCGGCAGCAGACCCACCACGCAGCATAGGTCTACGGCAGGTTTTGGCAGAAGGCACAAGGCAGAACCAGGAAACAGAAAGTAATAAAATGAAAGCAAAAACAAGACTGTTAAATGTCAAATGGGATTATATTACATGTTTCAATACAACAGATTTCAAATACTTTCAGTGTCTTTGTCTCACATGTCCTCCATTTTATGATTTTCATAAATTTAACATTTTCAATGGGTTAAACAACAGAGGGCATCTATGCAACATATAAAATAAGTTTTTGAGGGGGGGAGATTAAATTTTAATTTATGAAATTCAAGACAGAGGACAACTGTTTAAAGAGTGTCACTTCTCTCTTCTAGTTGAATAAAAGACCACCAGCAGCTTTAGCATGTCAGGAACCGCTCAGTGGCGCCTGCATGGTCATGGTTGCTCATCTGCCGTCAACAGCTCTCTCTCGAAAACAAACAAGCTCACGGAACTCCCATTCCCACAGCTGCTTCCTCTCCCCTCACTGATTTTGATTAGCGCCTGATCTCTTGGTGTAGCTGTGTCTCCCTCAACCTGCAGGCCTCAGCTCTGGAGCCGAGGTGGCAAGGGGACATGCTGAGGCACACACGGCAGAGTGTTGGCAAGTGGCGAGTGTCACCCTGAGACAACCAGGAGGGACATACAGGGCTGTGGGAAATGAAGACTGCGGTGCGCTGGAAAACTTTGTGGGGATTTTCACTTAGTCTCAGTCCATGCTGTTTCTAGAGGATAATTTGGTCCTGACCTAGGTAAACAGTAACCTTTTCCCAATACATCTTATGTTTTTAAATCAGAAAACAACAGTCCCACAAGGACACTGGTCAATTCCCCCAAAAGTAATCAGCGATATTTGCTAAACAGAAAAAGGAGGCTGGGGTATAGGACCCATCTAAGGATTTTAAGGATTTTTTTTATACTCTCCTTTGAATGTCTCATTCTCTAAGTGCTGATCAGGTTTTGCCTGAATTTAAATATCAAGGCAATTTTTAATTATAGTAAACATCTAATACCAAATGCAGGTTTTTTTTATTTTTTATAAGTTGGCACAGCTGTAGAATCTTGGCTAGAATACAAATCACTATTTTATATCAACTCAATTTATTCAAGGAAGTTTTCATGTTTGGCTTGTATGTTTCCTAAAGGCACTGTTAGTGCTTAAATACATTTCTGGAGCTTAGAGGATAAGAAATTCGGAGACTTTTGGGGGAGACATGTTAGAATTCTATTTTGTTGGTTAAAGAACCGTAAGAAATCACCCCATCCTACTAATATAATTATGATGTGGCATTAGGAAAACTGTTACTAGTTAACTATAATTTTACATTACACTAACATGAGAATGTTTACCTAAATAAAGCCCATACTAACTAAAGCTTTAAAAAAAAAAAATTCACACTAATATGCTCAGAAGGATCTGCCATAGTCAACACATTCCACCACAGAGCTTTCCCTTATATAATGCAGAGCCAGAAAATAATACAGTTACCTTTCACAACGTATTTCATTTTGTCTTCTTACACTGGCAATTGACACACATAATATAAAAGTAAATTAGACAGGCATTTGGCAAAGTCAGAAGCTTCATTCAAGTACCACTTTCTACCATAAGTATAATTTAAAACATTAAAAAAATCTTTTGAAGTTTGACAATATGTTCAACAATATGTTTTATAATTAAAGTGGCGACAGGGAATACGATCCAAGGCTCTACAAGCTCCAGCATTGACTTGTATATTAAACTCTGACTTCACAGAATAGGTTTCTTTATTAAAAAATAAAAAGAATCTGCTACAGTAAATAAACAATTTAATTGGGGGGCCAGTAACTGGACGCATTTTTAAAAAAGACAAATGATAAATAATACTGTTTCAAGTGCAACTTTGCATTTCTAGGTTTTCCAAGTAAACTCTTTATACAGATACTTGCAAAAAATGCAAAATTATTTACACATTGGTTTCTTATTCTATTCACTCAAAGCTAAAGAAAAACTGTATAATCACGCCCCTTCTAAAAATAAAACTTATGCTGCTAAACACGACTAATCTGTCAATATTTAAATAATACTCTTACATATGAAGTAAGTCTCTTTTTAAAGACATGAATATTTCCCATTGGAGAGTGAAGTATGGAGCTCCAGCAGACACCGGAAGACCCGGGCATTCCCGCACCAGCCACGCACTAAACCATTTAAATCCAAAGAGCACACCTGGTGCTTGCCCCTGGTGCATTGGTCAAGTTCTGACACATCAGTTTTCCAAATGCACAGCACTGACCTGTGTAAATAAACTTTTCTAATGTGTCCCTACAATGTAACTTTGTCTTCATGTTGAGCTTGGTTTTAGATTATGTAAGTTCTCATAAGATGAGAAAATAAAAATATAATACATAAACCTTTCAACAGTGCCCCCTAAAGTGTAAACTAAAAATAGTTCTTACGTTAAGCAACTGTGAATCTACATTATTTTATGATAACAAAGCAGGCAAAAGGTCGTCTTCTTTTCTCCCTGTCAAACAGTTCTAGCTTAATTTAATTATACTGAATGTGATGGCACAAGACCAAAGATAAGATATTGCATTAGCGAAACAGCCAAGGGTAATCAAATAGAAAGGAAAAAATGATGTACACAGCAAGAAACATGAAAGCATTTAAAACTTTATAAGCAGTATTATTTTATAATCATGCAAGTAGACCATTATCCAAATTTCACATTCCTAGTTCTTATATCCGAAAAGTCATGCTAGACAGTTCTCATAATAGAAATAAACACTGACTTGCTACTTACAATTCTGATTAAATCTTGTTCAACATTTAGATTGTAAGAGATTTAAGTACAATGATAAAAAATCAAAACCCTTTCAATCATGAAAGCTTCCAATAAGACTAATGAAAATCTAACCCTCCAAGGTTAACAACTAATGGTGTGTATCCAGGGGCAAAGAGTTATCAATACAACTACTTTATGGATTTTAAAAATCTCATTTAAGTAAATAAGATAATTCCTTCCCTGAAAAGGGATTTTACAGTTATTAATTTATTACAATTAAAAAACAAATAAAACTTCAGTTAGTGCTCAAAACAGCTTTTCATAATAAAAAAATACAAAGTAAATTTCACATTAGTAAGATTTCTAATTTTATACTTTTGAATTTGAGGCAAAATTTTTTTCCATTATGGAGAAAAAAACCCAACTATTTTTACAAGTTCCACATTGCTGCAATGAACTGTGTATATGTGTTGATGGGGGTACGAAAATAATTTTAATCGTCATCTAGCTATTAATTAATCTATATAGAATTTATAAATATCTTTCTCATTCAAATATTTTCACTGTAATATAGCATTTGTTATGATATAATTTGACTAACAATCCGGTCTCTTCTAAGGATCTACTATAATTCATAAGTTAAAGAGGATACCTAGTGAAGAATAAGTCTATTTTAAGGCGGGAGGAGCAAACAGGCCTTTGGAAATACTAGTTCTTAAGTGCCAAGTACTTTATATCCAGTATGTTTTAAAGGATCTCCCGCCAGAGTAAATAAAGAATATGAGGCCATTAAACCTGTACCGTAAATAAAGCTGGCGGTGCCAGGGCAAGATTCCTCCCAAGAATCCAGAGAACTGGGTAATATTATTACTACCTATCCCCCTTTAAATAGGTGAGGAAAAATGAGGTCCAGAGAAGCTCAGCAACTTGTCCACAGCCACCATGCTATTCAGTGGGGTAGATCAAGACCGAACCTGAACTACCCCCGAATCCATGCATTTTCTTCTGAACCACGCTGCTTCGTGTAGGCTCCAAATACTCTGACACAGTCCTTGAACCTTCAAAGAGTCCCATAAAAGGGACTCAAAGCCCTTGGGAAGGGGGAGAGACATATACATATATAAAATTTTCCCTGCCATGGGCTTTCTTTTTGAGGCTTGTTCCGGGGCAGCTGGAGGGCCTTGGGCACAGTTGTGTTCCGCTAGTTAACCCTGGGAAGGCTTAGGAACACCAAGGGAGTAGACCAGACAGGAGCTCATGAAGTGTGGTGAAAACACCTGGGCCGTGTGAGGCTAAAAGGCACTCAACAAGAAAGTCTGTTCAGAGCAGGCCATGAGACATACCAGTTTCTAAGGTAACAAAGAAGGTTTTTTGGGAAAGCCAGCTGAATTCATGGGTATTCTTCAAAATGCAAAAATTTAATAGTCTAATAAAATGATTATGAAACTCAACGACTGACTCAGGGAGTTACTAGATAAAATATTTGCAGTTGAAATGAAACTGACTGTACTTTTCCCATCCTATGTCAAAAAACTTCCCAGCTTTGATCTTTTTAAAAACACTATATAATAATGAAGCAAGGACAAAAAGTATTTGAAATAATGGCAAACCATTTATTTATATGAACAAGTCTAAGTATACTATTGATGATTTTACTGATGCTCAAAAGTGAGATAAGTTATCAATACTGAAAAATACCAGTATTATCAAAAAGATAATAGCACCTGGGGTTTTCAATAAAGGCCTAGAAATTCCTAGTTAAGAGGAGTGAAAAAAAATGTCCTGGTAGCTACACTAACACCACTTCTCAAATCTGCTTCATTAATCCAACCACATTAGTATCATAACTGACAAAATCAAAAGACTTACTAAAGAAAATCAGTATGTTTCAGTCCAACATACCACACTCATTCCAAGTGTCCCTCAGCGTATCCCAAATGGAATCAAATGCTTAGAGCAGGTCAACAAAGCCTTTGAAAAAAGTCATTCTACTGGCTATTGTCTGACTGAAGACAGGCTAACAGAATCTTGTGAAATGTGAATTTTGGACAATAATTTCAAATTAAAAGAAAGCAAAGCAAACTGTTTGAAACCATTGCATCTTAGAAAGAGACGAAGGTGCAAACGCAAAAGGAAGACACCACAGGCCACTAAAAGGAGCCAAAAAATATGCAACAAAGCTGGCAAGAGTCTCTGACAGCCAGTCACCTGCGAGTTTCATCTAGCACCTCCAAGATCTGCTGGTAAGCCCTACGAGTAGAAGACTGGATAAGCGACAAAATGCCACGAGCAGAGGAAAGATTAGCTCCATCTTCAGGTAACATATGGGGAGGACAGACCCGAACCTGTTGTGGCGATGGTGTCACACTGTTTACACAAGCACAGTAAATGAAGAGAAAAAACACTTAAGTCAGATTTTTATAAAACTTCAGCTCAGTCGTTTCCCCACTTGTATTTTCAGAATTACCTTAATTTTTGACCCCTTTCGCCACCCCCTTTACCTTCCCCTAAGAAAACAGTCAAACCAAATAAATTAATATATTGTTTTGAAAGACCAGCTACAATGCAGCATCTGTAACTATGCAGCCTTAAACATCAAATTAAACAAACCGAATATGAAAGAACAGCTTTGGAGAGGGAAGAGAAGTACAGCAATGAGTATGTGCAACCCCTAGCTTTGGAGAAGTGGCATTCTTTGTTTGGTGCATATGTGCCAATTCAGTAAACCGAACCTCTCACCAACAACACCGCACCGCAACTTATGGGTGGTCAGAAGAGACAAGCAAGTTCTCACATATGGGTGTCCAAGTTCAAACACTCGAATCTAAAGTGATTCCATGAAAATGCCATTTCAAATACTTTACAAAGACAATGAAGCAAGCTAAGTTTATGATGAGTAAATTTAAAGATGAGTTAAAATTTCAGAAAGCTGTAACAAAAGTATTTTGATTTCTGAAGTATATTAAAGCATATGATCTCTAGCTAAATGACTAAGACATAAAACTACTCCCAATTCTGTGAATACAGTGAAGGAAGGCAAGGATATTTTAAAATTATCCAGACAGATATTAACCAGCCATTTCTGGGCCTCTCAGTGACAGTAACCTTACATTGTTTCATGTATGGCCTGAGAGTCACAATTTGTTTAGCTCCGCTGCCAGTGCTTCCTCAAGTTGAACACACCTGAATGGAGCTCTAACCTGAACTCTTTAAGACTGGTGTCAGCACCAATCTGGTTGAGGTAGTTATCTGATACATGGACTGGCATCTGGTTTGTTACAATAAGACGTTTTGTTATAAAAGGACTACACCCTGGAATGTCAGCTCAGCACTTTTTCTCAAAGTCAGGGTAAAACACCTTAGACTAAACCTCATCCTTGTGTATAACATCCAAAAGAATGAAAGTGGAGCAGACAGTGAACAACTGAAAAGAGAAAATCTTGTATTTTGATGTGTAACCTTTTCTAACTTAACATGTATTTGTTTGGGAACCACAAAATAAATGGGACAATTTTTGAAAGGACAGCTGTCATCTAATATTATTCCCAGAGTCCCAGAAAAATTAAAATCAAAATCTTCTACACAATTTTGTGAATAACTGAATGTCTTCATGAGCCAAAGTGAGAAGTACAATAAATATGAAAATCAAGTTTTCCAAAGATGACTCAGAAGAAAAAGATCTAATCCAAATCTTGGCCTACTGAGAAATTAATCTGTCAGACTGAGTCACCATAGGAATTAGGCCAAACGGTGTCAAGATAAACAGAAATTTTCAGAGGCAGGCTAATGGACAGTTATCCTAGATATCCATCCAGAAACCAGGAATCTTCTGGAATGTACATAAGCCAATTTATCAACTGACCCCATCGTATTTGGCAAAACCCCTACTGGGCATCCAAGAAGAGTAACAGAACCAGTTTATATGCACACAGAGCCCAGGCCCTAGTCTTGCCCTCAGAAGTCCCTTCAGGCGGCACAGGAAAACCTGAAGCTCTTGCTCTTTGCCAGAAACCAGACTGAATTCAGGTTAGAAAAGTGTCAGGAGAGGCAGGAATAAAAATGGCCAGTTCCGTGTCAACATAAACAAACAATGCATCCCACACTAGTCTTGACAGAGCTGCCAACATACCTGGCAAAATTTACTTAAGCAAGTTTTAAAAGATGAAGGAGTGTACTATCTATTGATACAATTAAAGTTTTTGTCTTCGGATTTTGGTGCTTAAATTGAACACTCCGCATATCACTGTATATTAGTAAGTAAATTAGCCACATATCAATATATTAAAATCTACAATAATCCATATTTAAAATAATTTTATAGCATGTCAAGAAACTAAAGCCACATCCATGAAAAAAGTCTGATAGATTTTTGCCCATCAAAAATTAAAAGGAGGGCCGGCTGAGTGGCTCAGTTGGTTAAGAATTGGCTTAGAACGCGTGCTCTGAGCAACAGGGCCGCCGGTTTGATTCCCACATGGGCTAGTGATTGCTGTGCCTGAGTTGAGCTGTCACTGAGCTGCCAATAGGTGGCAGGATGGCTCAGCTGGTGTAACAACAAGATTGCCTGTTCGATGGTGGGCTACGCCCATCCTCAACTAAGACTGAACTTGGCACCTTGAGCTGAGCTGCCATCCAGATGGCTCAGAGGATAGGCAGTGCGCTCTTAACAACAAGGCTGCTGGGTTCAACTTCTGCTTGGGATGGTGGCTACACCCACCCACAACTAAGACTGAACACAGCACCTTGAGCTGAGCTGCCTCCCGGATGGCTCAGTGGATAGGGTGTGTGCTCTTAACAAGGCTGCTGGTTCAACTCCTGCATGGGATGGTGGCTATGCCCACCCGCAACTAAGATTGAACACAGCACCTTGAGCTTAGAGGCCACGAGCTGCCAACGGGAAGCCAGATGGCGACTAGTGCCCTCTACAACGAAGACTGAAGAACAACAACTTGGTTGGTCCCCTCCCCCAATTCTCCAGTAAAATCTTAAAAAAAAAAAAAAAAAAAAGTATTAAAAGGAAAGAAGAATTACTTCCTTTGAGAAGAACCTCTTTATCAGAAAAAAACAATAGGAATTGTTTAAGTTCTAAAAGTAGAAGTATTTCCTATCTATATACAGGAAATCAGGTGTATTTATAAAGTAGTCAAGCATAAACTAATTTCAGATTAACTGCTAACAATTCTTAAGCCGAAATGCACAGAAAGTTAAGTCTATGAGATCTCTTCCAATTCTAAGATTCTATAATCATACGATATTGAAATATGGTAATAAATGGGGAAAAAAACTTGCATGATCTTCAATTGTAACTTAAAAATATTTACATAGAAAAAGGTAAAATTACATCTTTATCGATACTAGCAAAGATATTTAATCAAAGACAAACACAAAAACATATTTGGATTTCCAATGGTTCCTCAAAAGAAATTAAACTTTCAAAGATTAGGAAGAAATTTAACTTTTTATTAATTTATACGGCCATCCTTCATAAATAGCAAAAACAGAATAGGAAGTAGTTTTGAAACTGATGACCACTTTGGGCAGTATGTGTACAGATTAAATGCTCTTGGTTGTTAACATTCGTTTCCATCTACAAATGAATTAAATGATTAAATAATAGCATGACCAAAATGATTCTAACTAGATGCGATAAATACTTTTAACAACTTTTTAAAGCTTTAAGCAGTCTTGCAACTCTTGTTATAAACAAACAAATTTAAGAGCAAAAAAGAATAAGCCCCATTGTAGCCATCAGTCTGATGCTAGCTGGAATGGCCACCACTGGCATAAACTGTGAAGGGTAACACTGAGTGCTTTTAGAGTTGAGTTGGATTTCAGTCCACTTACCCACCCAACCAAGGTAGAGTAACTTTGCTTTTCGTTTTGACAAGTGAACTACTTGAAAAATAAAAAAAATAAACATAGTGCAAACGTGCTGGGGTCATTTAAGCAAATATAATATTAGTAATTTAATAAAAATATACTTTGATGATAAATTGATCCTAGTAATGCTATAAAACAGCAAAATCTCAACTTTTTCTTTTATAAAAGATTAGGAAATTGAAGAAAGCACTGATGTTTACACGTTGTTTCATTAGTAATAGCTCATGCATCCATGAAATCTTACGACATGAGTGTTAAGCAAACAACACTAGCCAATGTCAAAACTGAAATGTAGATGAAGATTTGGCATGACTATGTTATTATCAGAAGGTAAGTTCAAAGTCCAGTACCTCTTTCTCCATGGGTTTTCATAGGAATAATATTTCTCAAACTGTGAAAATAACCTCTTTAGTGAGGCTCCAGCCTCTTCCAAAAAAATAGTAAAGGTAAAATAGAGAAAAAGGGGAGGAAGAATTTTCACTGCAACACAAATTTTGTATAACTTCTCTTGAAATTCTAAACAGAGGGAAAATTTTAATTTGTTGCCACTATCTAAAGCAATTTACAAATTCCTAGAAGCATGGTAAAGATTCAGAATAGGAGAAAAGTCATCAGCTGTAAGGATGGCTTTTGTTGCTTAAGAACTACATTAGCTCTTGAATTCTTCTATTGCACACCAAAATCCCCCCATTGGTTTAATGATCTGAAAACATTCTTCCAAGTATAATTTTAATCTATGAAATAAGAATAAAAAACTTCAATGACAAACCATGCTTACACTGCATTCTCTTGGGTCAAAATAAAACAAGAAAAGATAGTGTACTAAAATTTAAAAAAAGATTGGGATCGCTGAACCTGGTTCAAGTTGAATCTGCAGAGAATATGCTAACCAATGCAAAACAAAACAAAAAAAGTGGAAAAGGATGGTTGGTCCTTATGTGTAAATTATTCTATTTTATTTTCACCATTATATCCAAAATCATACAGAAAACTCCCTTAGTTGGTCTAGTTATTTTTTTCTTAACAACGTGTATGATGACAATTTGAGAAATCCTGAAACAGAGGTATCAAAAAGCCAAACAGTAAGAGAATTAGGATATTACATGGCAATTACCTGGTGAAATATTAGTATAACATAAGCCTGCAAAATTAAAACAACTCCTACTTGTGAAAAGCAGAGCAGATAAAATCTTACGTGTACTCCGGTGCAGAAATCGGTGCCTGGAACCTTGAAATTTTATTTCTTGGGGCAGAATCTGATCTGTGCCACCTTAAATAATAATTATGCTTCTTTTACATATTCAGCTTTTATAACACAAAGAAAAAGCTAGATACGATTCTACTGGTCAGAATTCATTTTTGTATCTATAGCTGATCATAACCAACCCTACTGTCTCTTGAAAGTAATTAAGAAAATAAAGGCCAGTGCTCTTGGTCTCATACCCATATGACTTTTATTCTTAAAGCCCAGGAATAAAAGTAAAGGCAGGCAAAGTTCATGCAATGACACATAATTAGTCTCACATTACAAAGACTAAAGTAAAGAGTTTAATAATTACTTTAGTAGAGGTAAAAGATAGCTCTATTATATTATATTAATAGTATCTTCCTTACCACATTACCAACATTGAATACACAATATGCTCATTATATAAAATTCCTAAAGTTAATTAAATGTAGATTCTTAAAGATAAATTCAATTATAAATTACAAAATTAATAATGGTAGGAGAAGAAAAGGCAAGGTTATATTATTTACAAAAAGTTGGTTAAGTATCTTACCATGTATAACTACCATAACAAAAAGTATGGTTAAGTAATGTAAGCATTTCATTGTGAAAATATAGTTTTATAATCATGTTATCTTTACTACTAAAAATTAAAATATGAGATTTTCCGTTTTATTCAACATTTAGAAAATGCCATAGGGCAATTTAAAGAAAAAAAAGAAATCAAATATTGGTTAACTCTTAATCTTTTCTGTTATAAAAACTTATGTTATTGGTAACTGCAAAATTATATATGAACTAATCATATATTCTAAATCATATACTAGGCTGGTTTTTATACATAATAGAGCTGTTTCTTTTTTTAACAGAATTCAGCTATCAATAATATATACTTTGTGAGAAAAAAAAAAGTGACGCTATACTAAAATAGACCTGTTCTTAATTTAGTAATGTAAAATTTCAAAGTAATAAAAAACTTAAATTAAGTCCTATCTTTATATAATAAGGAAGTTTATTAGAAGCCTTTGCCGCCTTAAAAAAAGAATTACAAATAGAAAATGACAAAAGCCCTTAGGTTATGTTTAATCATTCTGAGAGGGTACTAAGTATCAAGAAGCTACCCGAGCCACAAACTATGGAGCTTTTTCACTGCCTGCAAAATATATGTGGAAATATTCTGGAAAATGATTTCATGGGCTGGCTGACATCACTGCCAACCAGGTACCTTTAGGGAAACATACAGTTATCATATAAAAATTTTCATATCAATAATTGTTGAAGACTTCAGAAAAATCTTCCCCGAAGGAGATACATAGTAGTTTTAACTTACCATCTTCCTATATAACCCTTTGTAATAACTGTAACTACTTTAGGGGGCATTTCAAGGCTCCCCCAGGAATCAGAGTTATAGTTCTCCTTTGCACCTCACACAGGAGGAGAGAAGACTATGCCCCTAAAGCCCCTTCTGCAGTCCTATGGATGGACCTTTAGTCAGGGCCAAATGAGAACTTAATGTGGTTTAATACAAATGGTGTAATTATATTATGCTCTAGCTATTTTGTATATAAATTTAAATGTTTTGCTTTTATCTAGATTTGCAAGCTCTAAGAAGAGAGATAGGTATCATTTAATTCTTTTACAGTTCCCAAAGAAGCTAATATAATGCTTGGCATCAAACGTGGTTCATGATAAACGAGTTCATAACTGACCAAAAATTTAATGAGGAAGAATATTACTTTACATAAACTACCTAAATCATCTATTTAAAAAAAGCCACAATCTTCAGTGACTTTGAGACTTAAAATTCTGACCCGTTTTTAAAAGGTTATTTTATATGTAAAAACCCATTTAGTTTTAATAAAACAACAAAAAAGCACTTGCCTGATCTAAAAACATCTTATAGTGGGGTAGCTTTCGGATCAGGGCATAATAATATAACCAAATGAGAAAGAAAGGTTTAAACAAATAGTTCTTTAAACAACATACTTGAATTTTTGAAAAATGAAAGGGATCTAAGAATCCAATGACTCAGTGGGCAGAGAGCAAAACAAAATAATCCTGGAAAGCAAAAAAAAAATTCCACTTGCTTATGCTACACGTGGTTCATGAGAAGCAGAGTTGGAAAGGGCTAGTTCACAATCTTATGACAAATTGAGTAATTTGGAAATTTCCTTAAATAAAGTGTTTTCCTTTTATTTACCTTACATAACAGTTCTGAAGGATGCACAGAATGGAGCACTTCAGTTATCCATTTTTCTTAAGATAGAAGACTCCCAAAATAAGCAAATCATACTTATAGAAGTCATATACACAGAAGAAAAATTCTCACAACTAACAAAATGGTCAGATTTTAAGGCTATAAATAGTATTGCAAAAATGTAAAATTGATATAAATGCAGAACAAATTTCAAACACTATTAGAAGTAAACTATTTACATTTTTTTCTCAGGTTCTTAGATATAAAACATACGCACACACACTTCTTCCTCTTCTTTTTTTTTTTAATATTTGGGATTTAAAAAAAAGTAAATAATTTAGAGAAAAATGGGACAGACAATATAGGGCGAGAACTTATGAAGGAGATACAATGCTTAGTGGTTCTACTCACATGGAATCAGTTCTGACCAGCTGTCCGTTTTGGCGAACAGCATTTTCACTCATAGAGCGCTCTCTTTTTAGCCTGCCAGCACGGACCTGCCAGGCACAAAGAAAGGGAAAGGGATAGAAAAGATTCTTACTGGCCTAGTAGCTGTTTAGCATCAAAAGAACCTTGGTTCAAGGCTACTCACAAAAATTTACAAAGAATTGCTGCTACGTATGTGTATTATAGATAGATATGTTTAAAAAAAAAAGTACTTTAAATAATGCAGATAAGCTTAGGAATGCTTACTTTATAAAAAAGTTTACATTTGGTTTCTTTTTAAGTATCTTACTTGGTACAATTATTAATATTTTTATTTGTTACAATTTACATAAAATATTACCAACAGTTTTTAAAGGCACATATATTATAGGAAATGGGGTGTATGCGAATTTGTATCACAAATAAATGTTCCTGGCTTCTGGGGTTAAACAAATTTGGATTTGGTGGGATAGCTGAAAACTAGTCTTAAGCTGAGAGGTTTTGGCATTCCAGAAAGAACCAGTCTTCCATCCCACATACTCTTTTTTTTTTTTTTTTTTTGAGGGCAGTGTCATTGGCCCTCATAAGTGGGACCCGAACCGGGGCCGCTGTCTTCTCAAGCCAGCGCTTAACCGCAGCACCACTTGGCCGGCCCCCATATACTCTTCTTACAAATGTATCATTGGTCCCTTCCCATTAGGGATGGGATCTGTTTCCTTTCCTCAAAACTGGGTGGGCTGGTTCCCGCTGTAGACACGATGAAATGTGACTGCTGAGGCTTGGTCATAAACAATGTTTCTGCCTTTTTTCTTCAGACTATTCACGTTTGGAAAAATGGCCCCATGATGTGAAGAAGCCCATGCAGCCACATGGAAAGGCCATATGTGAGTGCACCAGCCAACAACCCCAGCTGAGGTCCCAGATAACAGCTATATCAACTAAGGCCTTCCGATGACTGCAGCCTCAGGTGGTCAAAGCATCCCTAGTCTTTGAGACTTCCTAGCTTAGGCCCATGTATTGTAGGACAGAAACAAGTTTTCCCCATTATGCCTGCTTTCCTAACCCACAGAATCCATGAGTAACATAAACAGTGTACCCACTGTTTCGTGGCCCCCTAACCATTACGATTAAGCAGTCACTCCCAATCCTCTTTCCCCTAAGTCCCCAGTGACCATTAATCTGCTTTCTACCTCTGGATTTGCCTATTCTGGTTATTTCATGTAAGTGGAATCATACAATAAATGGTCTTTTCTGTCTGGCTTCTTTGACTTAGCATAATGTTTTCCAGGTCCATCCATGTTGTAGCATGTATCAGGACTTCATTCCTTCTTAGAGCTGAATAATACTTTACACCATACTTTGCTTATCTGTTCATCAGGTGACGGACATTTGGACTGTTTCTAATTTTTGGCTTTTAAAGACCTGTTTGATCTTCATGACTGGAGGACGCTATTGGCATAGTAGATAGCGATCAAGAATGTCATTAAACACACTGAAGATGCTATAAAAAGATTCAGGGGTCTCACTTGTTAGATTTTGAGTAACATCTGAATGAATCATCAATGTTATCAGACCTCAAGGCCTTACTGCCCTATTTCAATCCATTTTCTAAAAGCTACTGGAATTCTGGTTCCTTTCACTTTCTCCTCTATTCTTTGATTGACTGCCTCCTGAGGGCCGCCTGACCCTTCTACAGCCTTGAATCACCATCATTGTTGCTTTCGATAGGCAACTGGTATTAACCTCAGAAACTCCTGTTTCGCATCTCAGGATTTGGCTCCTGACACAGGATTTTAACTTTCATAACAATATTTATGTATATTGCATTTTTAATGGGAATTAGAAAATGTGCTAAACACATGCATTATTACATTTAATTCTCAATAATCTTAAGCACCTGGCATTATTTTTATCTTTATTTTATAGATGAGCCTTGTAATTGTTAAATAACTTGCCCAAAGTTATATGGTGAGTAAGTAGCAAAATAGGCCTTCAAAATTAGGCCTAATTCTCAGCCTAAGTTTTTCATCCACGTTATATACTTTGGGCATTTGTCACATTTGAGTAAATATCACAATTGCTGCAGGAGTAAACCCCATATGGGCTTAAAACCTAGGTCTACTGAGGTAATCCAGGTAAACTTTATTCCTCACCCAGTATTAATCACTCAGGAAAGTATTTGGCTTGTTTTCAATCAGTTCTTCACACCAAGCAGGCCTAAGTGTCTAAAACAATGGGTGTGGAAAGATCAAAAGAAAAACAAAGCCAGAAGAATATCACAGGGAGGGTTTCCCTGCAGGCAGAATCCTTTCATCCAGGACCATACTATTCACAGCTACAACTCCCAGTGGAAACTTGCAGGGCTGGGAAGCTGGGCCTCCAACTGGTAGCATGCTGTGACATCTTTTGTCTTGTGTAAATCTTTGTAACTTTCATTACTCCTTGCTACTAAAGAGCTGTAAATCGTGTGCGCTGGTGTCTTGCGCTCCCTCATACCACTCTACAGGAACCAAGTCTTACCACACAGTGTCTTACAATAAAGCTGAATGTCCAAACCAGCAATTATGAATATGTTTCTCCATTACCTCAGCAGAAACTTGCAACTTAAGAAAGGGCCATACCTACTGCTAGGAAATTGTGCTCCCCTATGTTACATGGGTTCTTTACCCTCTTTGGAAAGGACTATGAAAAATGAAAGACAAAGACAGTTTCATTACCAATAAAAACATATGTTTTACATTTTCTCATACTAGCCTCATGACAACACAGAATTCCAGAAGCTATAATGAAAAGTACAACTACAGAAATTATCACAGAAAAGAAGCTTCACAAGACTGGCCCTGAATCAATGGCAGAGGCGAGATCACCTTGCTATGAACACCTTTAGTCCATACTGCCATATTTAGGTCAACAAGGCTATGAATGTTTATACGGTACAGTAACTAACTCAGCAGAAACTTTTCAGCAAGCAGGGAGAATGGACAGTGTCAAGAGAAAAAAGAGCTTTCTTTGATGTTTACCAGACTGCTTTTATAGCAAAGTGATGCATTAATTTTCTCCTGTGCTAAACTTCCCAACTTTTTCAGTATTGCTTAAGGTGTGGCACCTAGTTCATGATTTCCACAGAAGTTTCTTTTTTCCTGACACATAATATTTTAATTAAAAAAGAAAACAATAGCAGAATCTTATTTGGGGTATCTATAAACCAGAATTTATAGCAATCAGTGGTCCATGCAAAGCTTTCACTACATATTGCTAATGATATGATTTATAGCCTCTTAACTCCTCTTTAACTTTTGCTTTTGTTTATATTATTTCAAATTCAGCTGATATATTAAAACTCTACTTACTTCTTCATTTTGAGGGGTTGGAGAAGGTCTTTCTAAATCCAGAAAATCTAGTGGTCTTTCACTTAGTGTAAGTACACGAGGTGGTGTTTTTAGTGCCAGAGGTTTAAGGGAAGTTGACTGAATGAGGTCAAGATCTGCTGGCCTTGAAAATGGAATGTCTTCATTATTTCCTGGGAGTAAAAATATAAAAAGAAGGGAGGTTTTAAAAAGCTAGTACTTTATTAAAAAGACTGACAATACAAAATGCAAGGATATGGAGCAACAGAAATTCTGGTACATCACTGATAGGAATATAATAGAGTATAACCAATTAAAAAATAGCTTTACAGCTTTTTATAAAGTTAAACATAACTTATAATATGATCCACCAATTCCAATCCTAGAGATATAAAAACATATGTCCTTACAAAGACTTGTATATGAATATTCACAGCAACTGTATTCCTAATAGCCCCAAACAGGAAATAAGCCAAATGTCCATGTCCATCAGCAGGTGAATGGAAAACTATGGTATATCCACACAATGGAATATTACTCAGTAATAAAAAATGGAATGAACCACTGATATATGCAACAATATGAAAGACTCACAAAAACATTACACTAAGCCAAAGAAGCCAGATCCAAGAGTATATATTGTATCATTCCATTTATATGAAACTATAGGAAACTAGACAAATCTAGTCTCCGGGTATCGAAAGGAGATTATGGTTGCCTGGAATTGAGGGCTAGGAACTGAATGAGGCGGGGCACAGGGGATCCTCCGGGGTAATGAAAATGTTCTGTATCTGGATAGTGCTGGAGGGTACATGGGTGTACAGGTTTGTCAAATCTCATCACACTGTACACTTAAACATTACACTTTATTTTATGTATGTAAATTATACCTCAATAATTAGTTGAACTATTAAAAATGATTGGTTACGCTTTCAGGCTATTATAATGAATAAAAATTTTGAAAAAAATTGCAAAGTTGCATTTCCTAACCCTTTGTCAAAACCCCAAAAGTTTTCCTAAAAATATATAAAACAAAGATGTATCAGGCAAGTTGGTACTAAAGGGGAAATACCTGCTACGACAATCCTCTCCGGAACCTGCATCATCACACTGGCATGGGGAATGCCGTCTTGAAATTCTTGTTCCAGGTCAGCATTGGGTGGTGCGACCTTTAATTTTTCCGGGACCCTCATTCGCTGACTAATACCTTCAGTGTATTCCATTTCATACTGAATTCGACTAATTTCTGCCATCTCAGCAGCAGTGGGAGAAGGAAATGCTGCCCCACTCACTCTGTGGGCAAAAAAATTAAAGACGGGGTAACTGACTGTTAAAATGTCAGTCTTCTTTATGTAGCGAAGTTAGAAGACAATCCCTCATAGAAAGAATAAAAGGAGACTGCTCATTTGTGACTACTGAATACATACAAAGAAAAGTCAAGGACTGAAGAAAATATTTTCCTCAACACAATGCTTTCTCCCTTATCATCTTAAACTGCACCTTGAGAAGATTGCTTAGAAGCAAACTTTAAAAACAATTGTATAACCACAACACAAGTGTGCGAACACACGTATTCATTCTCTCTCTCTGCATAGGCATGCGTGCTGCTTATAACTCAGAAATGCCTGAAATAAAACTTAAATTTCAATGTCCTAATCAATTATTTGAAGGAAAGCTGCTAGGACTTTATAATAATGAAGTTCAAAATTGCTGTCATGCATGAAAAAAATAAAACCTTTTAATGAAAATCAGATTTATAAGGCAAATAAGATTAATTTTAAATTTACTAAAAAAGATGCAACCCCTTAAAAATCACAAAATACAAATTAAAACTTCTCTTGCTGAATGTATATCTGATGATTCAGATGCAATGAATACCAAATATGGTATATTATTAATAAATCTTTAATGTATACATTCATTTTGAAGGATTGAAAGTCTCACATTATTAATTTGTATTTAATGTCATATTTACATGTATATTTTTAAAAAGAATGACATGCCTTTAAGGGGAAAGACAGTACAGATGTCTTTTAAATTAGAGAAGGATCCATGCTCCAGGGAAATGCAGCAGAAAGGAAGTTGCCCACAAATGCAAATTGCTGATAGAAACGTAAGGGGCATGGTTAGCTCATGGCAATCCACGTTACAGCCACTCTCTCTCATCTACAATACCAGCTCAACTGAATAAAATGTCACTGACCTTCCTATTGGTGTGTCACTGCTTTTTCTTTTACTCATTTTTAATACAGTAAATACACGTCTATTATAGCTATTAAAATACTGCTACCCTGTAGTTCAGTTTACTTTACACAACAATTCCCCTACAGATTTGAACTTTTTTGGAGGTGTACATAACAAGACGGACACTGCTTTTCCAGCTGTAAAAAAGAAAGAATAAAAATCAGTATTTCAACAATTCATTTTTATAAGAAAACTATGAATAAAAGTAAATATCTACTTAAAAGTTTTGGATTTCAACAAGGCTTGGGGCTTGATCTTGAGTGAGTAATTTTCAGATCTCTCCAGATAATTATTCTATACCTCAAACATCATCAAGATGGTTTCAAGCATGGCCAATGTTTTATGATTTTGCCAACGGGATAAAGAAAAGCTAATCAAATGTATATACAAATGTGAGGTCAGATTAGAAAAAAATTTTTGCCATAAAACTCCTCTACTCATTATATTCTGAAGGAGAAAAAGCCTTCTTCTTCAGGGAGCGAATGTAAAGGGCAGACATAGGGGGCCGGCCAAGTGGCGCAGTGGTTAAGTGCTGGCCTGGGAAGTCAGCGGCCCTGGTTCGGTCCCACATATGAGGGCCAGTGACACTGCCCTCAAAAAAAAAAAAAAAAAAAAAAAGGGCAGACATAAATGTGTTTGAGGTAGCCTAAAAATTTGATGTATAAGTAGTAATGTTTTATTTTTTTTAAGATTTTATTGGGGATTAGCAATGTTTTTTTAAAAGGAAATAACTGAAAACCAAATCATACTAAATTTTCAGCAAAAGCTATTATATATAAGCCAAAGGCAATAAAAAAATTAAGGACAGTATAATTACAAGTTGTAGCTGGGATATTTCTTAAGCCCCACATCAGAGATGTATTACACACCTTCAACTCTACCTCCCTGAGATGAGAGGGTGAGGAGAGTTCTTAGCTAGAGGCTGTGTGGCGACAACTAGTTAGTTGTGATTGCTAACCTACTTCTTTCCTTCTTCAAAATGTGAATTTTAAAGATATGACATGCAGTTTGTATAAAGACTAAGAAAACAGAGCCAAGAGAGGAAATTTTTACTCACAAACGTGCACCGGCTACGACTTGCTATTCGGCACTATCTGCTTCTGTGCTTCATATTAAATCCTTGAACTTGTTTCAATGCGCACGTGCTGGATTTAGAGCCACGTTTGTCCCTGGGAGAGAAAAACAGGAGCTAATTGAGAAACTAGATGATATCATACGAGGAATTCATTGCTAGAAAAGTTTCAAATGATATAAGTCATCAAAGATGCACAACCTTACATTTTAAAAAAACAATAAAATAAAAAAATTAACAAGTGTACCACCAAGTTTAGTCTCACAGACAGGGCCTTACAAACCATTCATTAGTTAATGCAAGACAAAATAAAGAGACTGTCATTTCTGATTTGAATTTAGAAAAATGTACCCGATGAAAAACATGTTTTAAAGAATCTGGGGCCGGCCGAGTGGCGCGGTGGTTAAGCGCTGGCTTGGGACGCCAGTGGCCCCGGTTCGGGTCCTACATATGAGGGCCAGTGACGCTGCCCTCAAAAAAATAAAATAACATAAATAAAATAAAGAATCTGAACACTTACGTATATACATATAAGTGTATATATACATACGTACCATATACAGAGGGTGCCAGGAAAAGGTATACACATTTTAAGAAAGGAAAACTGTATTCAAGTTATAATACTAAATACATACCAATAACAAAAGATGAATACAAGTCACATTTGACTTCTGCAATTACAAGAGGTGCTCAAAGTGGTTACCATCAGCATCCAGACACTTCTGATTATGGCGAACTACTGCTTGAGTAACATTGACCAAAGTGTCCACTTGTATACATGTTTTTGGTACCCTTGGTATATTAAGAAGGAACAAATGCATTGGCTAAATTTTCATCCAGCTATTTCTATTCAGTATGTAATTTCATTCAGTATTTAATCTAAACAAATAATAGGTGCACATGGTACAGAGTGTAAGAACATACAAAGAAAATAAAGTACCCCACCAGATCCTATCCTATAACCACTGGGGTCCCCCTACACAACCTCTATTATCAACTTTTGTGTATCATTCTAGATGAGATACTCTTCCTATACTTGTATCTGACCCACAGTAAAAGTTTATATTTAGAAATAACACTGAAAAGAGATACCTCAAAAGGATTACAGTCTTTGAACATTACAAATTGAAGTTTTATAATAAATAAGGGGTGCAAATTGCTAGAACATTATCGCCCCCAAATGTGCTCTTCTCCACACTCCTTTTACAGCGTTTCAGTCTTATTCTCCACACTCCTTTTACAGCGTTTCAGTCTTAGTAACTTTGCATTAGTACATCCCAGTCTCAACCTTTCATTCTATAGCCAACGTCTTGTCTTACAAGAATCTCTGAGTTTATAAAGTATCACGGACTTAGATCATAAAGGCAGACACCAAAAAGACCATTTCTAGAAAAAGCCAAATACTCCTATAGCCAATTTGAGATACTTAAATTAAAAAAGTAAACGGAACTTTTCCTGCCAAGACTTAACACTGAACTGTCCCAATAACTAGGTTTCTTCATAAGTAAAATAGATCAAAATCTCATTTTTTCCTCTCTCATTAGACTGGCATTTTTGGTAACATCTTCCAATAAATAAAATAAAGTTCTCATTTGGAGTTAAGATATTAATTCCAGAAGTTTTGTCACAATCTACGAGGCAATCAGCACTAATTCTAAGGAGACAAAATCCCTCTCAGAATCACAGATGAGCTGAGATCTCTTACTTTCTAAGCTTAGTGGTTCCCAAATAGCATAAACTTATCAACTTCATGGTTTTTTTTTTTCCATATTCACACAGTACATTTACTCTCAGCTACACTTAATCTTTTCTTTAATCCAGCTTTAAAGTCTTAAATGACTGTATTTTAAAAGGAAATTTTACCTTAAACCATGGTTTAAACACATACAACAAAAACTATTACAAAAAAACGCTCATCCATATACCACCTAGAGGCAAGTCACGTTCCACGCATGGAAAGTATCCCAATCTGGGGACACGATCATTCCAGCTTGACTTTCTCATTTTTTCTATTAGAACCCTGGGACCCAGAAAAAAAGACCTAGGAAGTTACAGAAACAAGTTGGGTCAAATTGATTGTGGTTGCAAAGATTTACATAATTCTCAAATTACTAAAAGTCATATCCAGTTTTTTTTTTTTTATCACCTCTCATGTGGACCAAGTTCAAGATTTTTTTATCTGGGTCACCCTGTTTCAGTTCGCTTTTTAAGCAGCGACACGTAAAGAACGCGTGTATTAGCAAACCAGGGCGTAAAGATCCAGGATTAATTTTACTCTTTTAAGAAAAGTCACTAAAACACTTGGGATAATATAAACTATCAAATTTTAAAATAAGGTTATGAGGCCGGCCGAGTGGCGTGGTGGTTAAGCGCTGGCCTGGGAGGCCAGCGGCCCCGGTTCGGGTCCCATATAGGAGGGCCAGTGACACTGCCCTCAAAACAAACAAACAAACAAAAAATAAAATAAGGTTATGAATCCACAGAAAACAAGTATGAACAGCAGAAGGGAGGGGGAGGAACAGCTAAACTCTGCAGCCCTCAAATGCGGCAGCCCTATCCAACAGGAAGGGATAGAAGCACACCATTTCCTTTCGGACAGAAGAGCAAAACCAAGTCACTAGCCTTGGACACCAAACAGAGAACAGGGGTCCCCCCCCCCCCCAGCTTAGTTACATGGGAAAAAAACTACGAAGCGCTGCTGCTAAACGATTCTCATTCTTTCCAAACTCAGTTTCCTACCGGTTTTTCCTTTGTGATCTCATTAGCTAATTAATGACATTGACGGAGACAGAAATGTGCTTTTTTTTCATCTCGGGAGAGAAAACAGTTTAAGAGCCTTCCGTGCCAGAGACCCGGATACAACTGGTTCTCTAGTTGGAAAGAAGCCCCCCCAACCCCCACCCCCAGGCGTTTTGGATCTTCTGCAATGAAAGGACGGCCGCCCTTTGGAGAGGCCGCCCCTCGCTCTCCCCGCCGCGCCCGGACGGGACCCGAGGGGCGCCGCCACTGGACGGGAACCCGAGGGGCGCCTCCCCTGGACGGGAACCCGAGGGGCGCCTCCCCTGGACGGGAACCCGAGGGGCGCCTCCCCTGGACGGGAACCCGAGGGGCGCCCCCCCTGGACGGGAACCCGAGGGGCGCCTCCCCTGGACGGGAACCCGAGGCGCCCCCACTGGACGGGAACCCCTGGACGGGAACCCGAGGGGCGCCCCCCCTGGACGGGAACCCGAGGGGCGCCCCACTGGACGGGACCCGAGGCGCTGCCCGGCCTCCGCACCTGCGCGCCGCGATGCTCGGCCTCCCGGGCCCCGCTGGGCCTCCCGCGGACGCCCGGGCTTCCAACAGGCCTTTCCTTCCGAGCGCGCCTTTTCCACCAAGAAAAACCACAAACCAACCAACAAAAAACTACGTTTCCAGACGGCAGGTGCCTGGTTCAAGGTCACCCTTCGAGATGCCGGGCCCAGCGGGGCGGGCGGAGGGGCGACACCCGGAGAGCGCCGGGCTCCGGACGCCCGCAGCGGTTCCCAGCCCCGCGACCAGTGTTTAGACGGAAACGTCCCCATTTATCGACTAAAAAGACAGCGAACTGCATCAACAAAGCGTGACGAAGCTCAGTGCAAAGCCGTAGGCAGGTCAGCGCGGCGGCTCGCCCTCGCAGTCCCTCTGCAGGGACGGGGCGCGACAAGCCCCCCACACGGCGTAGAGCCCAAGCCGGGAGGCGAGGACCCCGGGGTCGGGACCACGGACCCTCCGGGGCGGCCGCGGGTCCCCGCCGCCAGCCGGAGGGTCACGGCCGCCGCGCTAGGCCGCGCGGGTCCCGGTCGGGAAGGCGCCAGGACTCACCCGTGCGCCCGCTGGAGGGTCCCCGGCGAAGGCCGCCACCTGCCGGCTGCCGGGGCGCTCGGGTGGGCGCTCTCACAGGCCGTTGGCGGAGCGCATGGAGGCAGCCGGGATCCACACGGGCCGTGGCCGCCCGCAGCTGCCCGGCAGAGACGCGAAGACGCCGGGACTGGCCGCTTCCGGGCCCCGTAGCTGCGGCGGCTCCGGGGTCACGTGACGCGGGGGGGCGAACGTGGGGGCTCACGCTCGGGGGCGGGGCCAGCGACGCGGCGCTCTGGGTCCTTATCTGTCGCCGGCGCTGTGCACTAATCTGGAGAAAACATGTCACGCAAAGTATTTGGTTCATACGTATTAGAGTTTTTTTTTTTTTGAGGACTCTTTGTTTACAGGTAAACCTTCCGTAGTCAGTTAAAATAGCCATGTTTCGGGACTCCCTGCATCAAAACCGCTTGGTGCGAGCCTAGGAACCTGCCGGTGTCACCAGCGCTGCTAGTGATACTTAAACGCTCCAGTTTTCATTACGCTTTCTTTTTTATTTTTCATTTGTAAGCATTTTATTTTTTATTTATTTTTTTCCTTTTTTTATTAGTTTCAGGTGTACAACACAATGCAATAGTTATACTCTTTACCCCCCAAAGTGACAACCCCCCCAGTTCGCCCCCCCACGCCCCCCCCATATCATACATATCTATCACAACTCCCCTGACTCCCCTCCATAGTATACTCCACACCCCGTGACCATCCACATATTCAGTCACAGTTGGCATACAATACTATATAACATCAGTTTCAGGGGTACAGTGCAGTGATCAAGCCTCTACTGCATCCATGAAGTGGTCTCCCTAACAAGACATGTGACTATCTGACACACCAAAAAACATTATTATATTCCCTGAACTGTGTTTCATATCCCTGTGGCAATATTGTAGTTGTCTATTTATGCTGTCTAATCCCTTCCCCTTCCCCCCCATCCCCACCCCACTCCCAACTAGCCACCCTCAGTTTTCCCTCTACATCTATGAGTCTGTTTACTTGGATCGTTCACTCAGCTCTTCAGACTCCACACACAAGTGAGATCACATGGTATCATTACGCTTTAAGCTCTGTAACTCTCAGACATCTCCCTCAACAGTGATCGCTGCTCTGACTGGCTCCACGAATTCTTCCAGATGAGAAAACCCCGAAAAGAAGTTCGGCTTCACGGCTTCCGAGAGCTCCCTCTGGATCGAGCCATCTGATGCTAACTTTCGCGAGAGACGGATTCTTTCCCGAGGCCTCCAACTTTTGAACCAATATTTGTCCTCTCTTATAGCTCGTATCACATTCTGTCCAATATTATAATTATCCATGGACTGGCTTTATTTTCTCCTACCAGATTATAAATTCTGTGTTTGAGACCGAGGTCTGTATCTCACTCATCTGTATATCTACAGTGGAGACAAACATATCGAGCATATAGATCTTGGGTATAAAGGAATGAGACTTCTTTCCTTGTTTGGCTGATAAATTGGAATGGAAGATACTTCCAAAACAATAGTGCTTAAAAGTTTTTGAGCCATGTCAGAATTTTTAGAAACACCGTAGCATATACAAAAACCTGGAAAGGGTCATATTTACATGAAGGTTTGAATTTGGCCAGATAAATTCCAAATCACTTTTTTCCCTCTTGTGTTTGGTTGTCTCTTAGTTTCTAGTAGGCGGAGCTGGGATTAGAGGGAGGTGAATTGGTTATTCTTAGTATTCTGCATTTGCTCTGTCAAGAGGTTGCTAAGAATGCATTAGAGACTGATCAAGATTTGCCTTTCCAGACAGGCTTATAGAGGGAGAGAGAATGAGCTCAAACACAGCATTCCTTCTACTAGCTAGCATTAAAAATAAGTTCATTAAAATGGATTAGTACATTTTTTTTTAACTCAACATGTTTTCAAACCAGATTTTTTGGCCCAATTATGAGAAGGTTCTAAAATATTTATTTGAGCAACAGTTTTATTGGTCTTTTTAGAATTATTACCTAGGATCACTATTCATTCTGTTTCTTTCTTTGATTATATCTTTATTGCCATTCAACACAGCTTCTAAGTTCCTTCATTATGAGATTTCATATTTAGTATATTAAAAGTGTTCTTTACCAGTTCTCTACATTTGAAATTTTATGAACATTTTTTCTTGAATGAGAAGTATTTGTATTATAAATGGGAAACATTTTATCAAAATATATGACCCACAATTTCTATAATCTATACCTTTTCTTACTGATTTGTAAAAATGCCTTAAACACCTCAATTGAAAATGAGCAAAGATGTGATTAAGCTCGTCACAGGAAAACAAAAATAAGCCCTAATAAAAAACACTAATTGAAAGAAATAAAAGGGACAATGTTCAGCCTCACTGATGATGACCAAATGTAAATTGAAATGAGATAGGCAAAATTGTAAAAGAACAGCTATATCTAGAAAAGCATCAGGTGATGGGTGTGTTTGTTACACTGTTGATACAGCTGGAAATACTAAAAACCTTCCTGGAGAGTGCACACACACACACACACACACACACACACACTCACACACACAGTAAAAGCTTGGATTGTGAGTAACTTGTTCTGGGAGTGTTCCACAAGACGGGCAAACATTTCTAATAAATTTTAACTTGATAAACAAGCGATATCTTGCAATATGAGTAGCACGTGACACCAAACATCACATGATCACTATTGAGACAATGGTTCTCTCTCTCTCTTGCTGCAGGATTATGGGTGATCGCCTCCCATGCTCCAATGCTGTATCCCAGGTTGCAGTGTTGGCAGAAATAAGTGATTTTTCAGAACGTTGGAAGGTACCCATGAGTGGCACTAGTGTATTTTTTGTTACCAATAGACCGTCCTTTGCTTTTCCATGCAAGAGTAAGCTTAGGAATGCTTTGCTTCATTCTAGGTCAAGCTGCCTGCAGATACAGACCCTTTCCTCTGCTGCCTTATTGCCAGTTACATTAAACACAGTATATGACAAGAGTTTATTAATACTGCACTGTAGTCAACATCCGTGCGAGTGTATACAATGGCCCCATGCAGTAAAAGGCTGTAAAGAAAGGCTGTAACAAGAAGGAGATGATTACAGTGGAAGTTAAGAAGGAAATCATCCAGAAGTACGAACAAGGTATACGAGTGGCCAAAATTGCAAGATTTTATAAGAAGTCTATGTTGACCATTTGCACAGTATTAAAGAAGAAAGAAGAAATAAGGGGGCTAGATGCAGCAAAATGAATCACGAAAATATCAAAGCAATGGCCTATGTGTTTTGGAAGATGTAGAAAAGTTGCTTCTGGTTTGGATAAACAAGAAGCAACTAGTGGGTGATACTGTGACCCAGAACTTTATCTGCGAGAAAGCAAAGGCCTTGTACACTGACCTCGTAAGTAAACTGCTAGGCACGTCAACAGAAAATGAAGAAGGCTTCAAGGCAAGCAGGGGATGGTGTGATAACTTTAAGAGGAGAAGAGGCATCCATAGTGTTATGAGGCACAGAGAGGCTGCGAGTTTGGATGCTAAGGCAGCTGAGGTGTTTGCTACCGAGTTCCAGCAGCTCATGGTTTCCGAGTATTACCTGCAGGAGCAAGTTTTTAACTGTGATGAGATGGGGCTTTTTTGGGAAAAGATGCTAAAGAGGACCTACGTTACAGAAGAAGAGAATGCAAGGCCTGGTCTGAAGCCCATGAAACACCATCTCACCCTTTTGTTTTGTGCTAATGCAAGTGGGGATTTCAAGGTCAAGCCCCTGCTCGTGTATCATTCTTGAATATCATTCAAGAATCCATGAGCCTTCTGGAAATGCAAGGTGCAGAAGAGCCAGTTAAACGTTCTGTGGAGATCCAACAGCAAAGCTTAGGTCACTCATATCTTGTTCGTTGAATGGATCAATGAGGTCTTTTTTTAGAAAAGAACCTGCCGCTCAAAGCCTTGCTGGTTGTGGATAATGCTCCTGCTCATCCCCCAGGCTTTGAGGACGACTTACTGGAGGAATTTGAGTTCATTAAGGTCAAGTTCCTTCCTCCCAACACCACTCCAGTCCTCCAGCCCGTGGATCAGCAGGTCATTTCTAACTCTAAAAAGCTTTACACCAAAGCACTATTTCAGCGATGCTTCGAGGTGACCAAAGGATCGAACCTTACCCTCCACGAGTTTTGGAAAAATCATTTCCACATCGTGAACTGCCTTAAGATCATCGATAAAGCCTGGGATTGTGTCACAAAGAGAACCCTCAGTTCTGCTTGGAGAAAACTGTGGCCTGATTTCGTTCTTGGACACGATTTAGAGGTGCTTGGTAGTGAACAGGAGTCGCCAGTTGTCAATGACATTGTGTCCTTGGGGAAGACCATGGGACTGGAGGTGAATGAGGACCACATTCAAGAGCTGGTGGAGGAACATGGCCAGGGGCCGACCAGCGATGAACTCATGGATCTGCATCACGAGCAACAGCAACAGGTTATGGAGGAGATCTCATCTGCAGAGGAGGAGGAGAAAAAGGCAGAGGAAGCCCTCACTTCAAATGAGATTAGGGAGATACATAAAATATGGAAAACTGCAAAATTTTGTGGAAAAACACTACCTGAATACGGCTGTAGCAGTGTGAGCCATGAATCTGATTAACGACAATGCAATGTCACATTTCGGCGAAATCCTCAAAGGAGGTAAAAGCAATTGGATAGGTTCCTTGTTAAAGTTGCACAAAAAGAAAAAGATCCATTGAGCCAATAGATAATAGTGATTCTGTTAGTGATAATGAAAGTCGTCCTACACAGTAACCCTCCTCTCTCTCATCTCCCTCACACCAGCCACGAAGGTTTTCAAAGGCAAGTGCAGGTTAGTTTGTTTATTTTTCTTTATATTTTGTATTTTCTTTATTATTTGTATTATATTACAGTATTGTAATCATTTTATATGAATAGTTTTGGGTTGTGGAACAAATCATCTGAGTTTCCATCATTTCTTATGGGGAAATTCGCTTTGATATACAAGTGCTTTGGATTATAAGCATGTTTCTGGAATGAATTATGCTCGCAAACCAAGGTTTTACTGTATATGTGTTAAGATGGTGAGAACTTTGATTCCACAATTTTACTTCAAGAGGTTTATTCTGAGGAAATAATTGGACAAATATGAAATGAAATATGTGTAATATGTCCATAATAAAACTAAATTAACTATCCATCAATTGGAATTCATTGACTTAGGTAGTAAATCCATGCAAATGATGATTAGTTCTTATTTATAGATATGAAAAATCTGTCCATAGTGTGTTAAGCTTAAAAAGCATTTGATTTCAAAATGTTTTTATTGCCTTATTGCTTCAAAATTTATTTACAGGAAAAACGTCTGGAATGCATACTATATGTATGTATAATAAAGGTATATGCCTTAATTATCTTGGGGTGATGGAGGGTTAGAGCATGACTTTCATATTCTTCTTCATAACTTTTTTTTTTTTTTTGAGGGCAGTGTCACTGGCCCTCATATGTGGGACCCAAACCAGGGCTGCTGGTGTCCCAAGCCTGCTTGTAACCACTGCGCCACTTGGCTGACCCTTCTTCTTCATAACTTCTGTATTGTCTATTTTATAGTGAACATACGAGGTGTGAGCAAAAAATATGATGAATGCTGTTGCCGAGTGCCATCCAACAGAATGGCAGGGATCTTCATTACTGGAAATGGCCTGTCAAACCTTAGTAACAGTGTGTAACAAGTATCAACTTGTTCAGTGCACTCAGTCGGGTGGGAGCTACAGTTGAAGTGTGTTTTAAAGTGTGCCGTAAATCATGGATCACGAACAATGCATTAATATGAAATTTTGTTTCAAACTGCAAAAAGTGCTAAACAAATACACGAAATGTTAAAATTAGTTCATGGTGATGCTGCAGTGACCATGAAGATGGTTTGCAAGTGGTTTGAGTGATTTCATAATGGTTGTGAATCGATTGAAGATGAGAGATCGGGATGTCCTTCAACATCAAAAACCCAAGGGAATGTTGAAATATAAAGCGAAATTATTCAATCAAACAGGCGATTGGCTATTAGGGGAATTTCTCAGGATCTGAACATCTCTTATGGTTTTGTTCAAAGCATTTTAACAACAGATTTGAACAGTAGTGAGTGAGTGTGAATTTTGTTCCATGTGTTTTGACTGTCGAACAAAAGCAACAGCGTTTGTTAATTTTGTTGGAGTTCTGTGATCGGGCCACTTCAGATTCCAGCTTTTTTTTTTTTTTTTTGAGGGCAGTGTCACTGGCCCTCATATGTGGGATTCGAACCTGGGCCGCTGGCTTCCCAAGCCAGCGCTTAACCACTGTGCCACTTGGCCCGCCCCAGATTCCAGCTTTTTAAGACATGTCATCACAGGAGATGAAATTCAAAGTTCTCAATGGAAATCACCCTGTTCTCCTCGTGTGAAAAAAGCGCAGTGAATCAAGATTTAACATCAAAGTGATGTTAATTGTGTTTTTTGACTTTGATGGGATTGTGCAAGCCGAGTTCGTATCTAGGAACACTACAGTGACCTCTGAATGTTATAAGGGCTTCTTAGAGTGTTTAAGAAATGATGTGTACAGGTCTGAGAAATGGGCAAATGGTTTCATGCTCCATCATGACAATGCTCTGTGTCACATGTTGCTTCTGGTATGGCAATTTTTGTCAAATAAAAACATTATGGTGTGTCCTCATCCACCTTATTCACTGGATCTGGCACTGTGAGACTTCTGGCTCTTCCCCAAAGTCAAAATGACCAGAAAAGTAAATGTCTTGAATTGATTCAGGACATCAACGCAATCACAACAGTGCCACTACAGACACTCACGAAAGAGGACTTGCAGAACTGCTTCAGAAAGTGGCAAGAATGATGGGATAAGTGTGTTCAAAGAAAGGGGAAATATTTTGAGGGAGATTAATGGCAATGTGTCTTTTGCTGTAACAATTTTTTTATTTAAACATTCACCGTATTTTGATCACACCTTTTTCAATCAAAAAATAAATTTATTTCCATTTTGAAAAAAATAAGACCAGATGTAATTTTTTCAACTTTTATTATTAGACAATATCATAAAATATTTTAGTTAAATTACAGTACATTACAATATTATAATTTTGTCAAGATATAATAATATCAAATATTCAATATATTTTAAATATACTTCATTAGGTTATAGAGTAAATATTAAATTTAGTAGCAGTAAGTTACATTTGATGCATAGAAAAATCTTTGTAAGTTAAATTAGCAATAAAATTCAAATTTAGAATTATTGTAATACTTTTATAAATAAGTTACTTAATAATATTTATCTTGCAAAAAGATACCTCTGAGCACACTGAAATTTTAGCACACTGTGAAATTCCATTGTTGAAGCCCAAGATTTCAAAGAAACAAGTTATTTACATTTTATCTGTAAAGTTAAATTTTTATAACTTTACCAGCTACTCATAGATACCTGGAAGGTAATGCACATGAGTTATGTTTTCATGCTCAGACTGGGAACTATGAGCAACTGGTCATATGGCTTCATTGGAATTTAAGGTTTTAGCATCACTTGCCTTCTTCAGAAGTTAAACACAAGAGAAGATGGAGGCTTGGGTAGAAGCGGAGGCCAGTCATTCGGCATTAGCACCAATCTAGGGCTTTTTCTTAGTAAAATGAGATACCTTACATCCATTTGTGATTTTGCACTTTAAAGACCAGAGACACAGGTGTAACAATTGTAGCCAGTTGTACCAGGTATAATTGTTTTCTGCGTATTTGCCTGGAGCAGTTTTTCTCAACCTTTCGAGTGTGTTGGAAATCACCTGGAGGGCTTGTTAAAACACAGACTTCTGGGCCACCCCAGAGTTTCAGTTTCTATAGATCAGGGGATGGCCCTAGAACTTGCATTTGTGACAAGTTCTCAGGTACTGCTGTTGCTGCTGGCTCACAGACACAATTTGAGAACTGGTCTACAGAGGGTTTGTGCAGATCCATTAAGCCCTATATGCTGTTAAAGTACAATTGGGACAATAGGATATTTTCAGAACAAGAAGTCTTATTAGATAAGTCTAAGTAAATAAATCTAAAATGCTCTTAGTTTAAATGTAAAAATGGCTTGACTGTAGTCACAGGAGCAGTGGAGGGTATGGCCATAGTCTGCTGTCCTCTGGGGCCACATCTTCACTTACAAATCAACTGAGGTTGAAGCAATAAAACCTGAATTTAAATATCAGCACCCCCAACTCCACCTGGGTGGATCAAGAAGCACCTTCTGAGCTTTGTTTTAGGATGCCACTCGTCAAATAGTGGTAGTGTCAAGTATAAATGGTTTTTGATGTTTTACACATTCTTGTTTTAACATTGTCCAGACCTTGGCTTCTGCCATGCCTAGGAGAAGCTAGAAGTCCTAGGCTCCCTGGGTATAGATCTTATTTTTAAAATTCTATTGAGACCTGCTGAATTATGATGATGAAGTATAAGGACAGAGATAAAGAGAGAAAAAGGAAAAACAACTCAGATATGTAAATTACCTTTTCTGGGATATTAGAAACAAGTCTCTCTCTTTTTTTCCTCTTAGTGACTCTGTAATTTATTTAGCACAATGCCTGGGGAATGGCTTCGTGCTGAATAAAATACTTAAGTTGAATTAAGTAACCTTGGGAATGTATTAACACACTGAAAAGCAAGTTTTAAGACACAGCTACTGAGCTGTACAATTTGTACACTAAGATTTTTACACAACTGACTTTCTCAATATGGTTTGAAAGAATATGTAATATAAAAACACATGTTTTTACAAAAAAATTAGAGAAGTCACAAGAAAATAAATCTCTATAAATACCCAAGTTACATGGAATATTTAGAACAAAGGAAAAATATCCTGAGCCTGGTTAGTCAGCAGAGCTACTCAATTATATGCACCAACATTTACAGGGATGAGGGGAAAGCACATCTATAATTAGACACATTTCAGAGCACTGTGCAAAAATATTCCATTATAATTAATTCACTAAGGGTAAAAATTGTGCCTACTTTGAATACAAGTAGGCTATATTGCTGCAGTGAAATGAATTCAATGGACAAACAAAAAAACTTAAAAAACAAAACAATCGTGTTTCCAAGGCTATTGTAATTCCATTCAGGGAACCTTGGGTATGTTTAAAAGAGCTCTAGATAATCCACGAACCTCTCAGTTCAATTCTGCTTCCTTCAGGCCTCAGGTTAATCAACAGATCTATAAGTCCAGTTCTATCAGTGATGCCTAATACTCCACTTGCCCCATCTCCTCTACTTAGGATCTAAAGTTTCAGAAAGAGGGTGGTGGGGTGATCTAAAACTGATGTAGCCTCCCTGAGTCTCAAAGACTGGAATAGAAAGGGGCAAATCTTGGGAATTCAGTGGACCAAATAGCTCTTGTAGCATCAAACTATACAATCACCACTTAGAAAGTGCATTGGGTACAAGTAGACTACAACTTCAGAGACATTTTGTGAAAAGTTTGCTGCCTTGCCATAGGGAACTTTGAAACAGCACAGAATTTTGAGACTGAGATCACAGAAGAAATGGTTTGGTGTGCAGGGAAACCAACAGAAACTTGGTACTAAGCCATCACAGGGCGCTATTGTTTGGTTAGAGAAAAATACCTAAATGCAGGTTCTGCATCATTACTTGGTTATGAGGGATGACAAAGAACAGTTCTATTTTCTTTGATTTCTTCAATGTCTTCTCTTCATGCACACCTGACAGCGACTTATTATGTTTTCTAACTCTCCGGCTTTCACAGTTGATGGAATAGGTTTTCTGAAATAAAAAAACAAAAACAAAATCTCATCGATTTGTAAATAAAAAGGGAATACTTGCTGGGATTGAGTTTTATTAATGCATCTAAACTTTATTATAGGAAGTGTATTGCTGAAAAGGCATATATGTCAACATTTTATTATTTTAGTCATATTTCAGTAGCACTAAGGCAAGCGTAGGCCTTGATGCAAACTTAACAGATCATCTTTTTTTAAAATGAAAACTACTCCTACCCTTTAAATAGTTTGTCTTAAAAGTCCTCCAGTAAAGTAAATTAAGATTAGCAGATCATTTCGTGGTTTTACTCAGTAATTTACTATATATTTAAATATAAATATTAAGTCTATCTAGTGATGACAAAAATAACTTATTTTTTTTTTGCCATTATTGGTACAGTAGTACAAAACCATGGATACTTGATTCTTGTAAGGTAACAAAAATCTAAGACTGGCAACCTTTTAATAGTTCTGCAATTGAGACATTACATTCAGCTTGACTTTGAATAATTACCTGAACATTCTTTCTGGGTTTAATGAAGCCAACCAGAAGCTGTAGGAATTTGAATAGTAGTTGCATGTTCCTCTTCCATGACATTCTATGAATGGACTGGCTCGGAATTCTTCCAGGCAGGACCCAGGAGACGCTAGAGCTTGGCCAGCGCCCTCAGAACCTGCACTTGTAAACTATCGATAAAAATATCTGAATGAATTCTGTGCATGATGTTGAAATTTTAATACTTTTTTTGTTTGTTTGTTTGGTAATAGAAGACTATAAGGGGAAAAAAATGCATGAGTTAAACTTCTTCTGCTCTTTTACCCAGTGTTGCTAACAGTCCAGTTACTTTCCAAGTTGAGATATAGCCATCAAAAAGAAAGTAGAAGCTGGGCCGGCCGAGTGGCGTGGTGGTTAAGCGCTGGCTTGGGAGGCCAGCGGCCCCACTTCCGGTAAAGTAGAAGCTGATTTTTCTGCCTGAAAGGCTCCTTCCCCCTTGGTGCGCCTTGTTTGTCCTTGTCGTTCAGGGATCTGCTTAAATATAACGTCCAAAAGGCTTTCCTTGACTTCATCCCTGTTAACCTCTCCCCTCTTTTTGCCTGTGTCCTTCGTAGTATCACTCACCATCTAACTCATTACTATTATTGTTAGTGTGTCTTCTTGCTTATTGTCTACCTTCCCCACTAGGATATAAGTAAGCTCCATGAGGGAAGGGACTTTGGTTCACTGCTGGGATCCTTAGTGCTTAGAACATTCATGGCACATGGTAGGTGTTCAGTAAATATTTGTTGAATTTGTGATTTAATGAATGGATACCTCTGAGTAAAGAAGGGGGAATAATGTATCATAAATGATACTATACAGAATATGAATTACCATTGCACATATGAGCAGCTATCAGACTCTCCGATTTCTTCATTTAGCACTTACATCAGGGGAATTTTTCTTTAAAAGGCTATTTCTCCTAGTTTCCATCTAAATATGAATGTCAAAGGTGTATAGTGTAAGGCATAAAGATTTGGGAGCAGACAGACTTGGGTGCAAATCCTAGCTTTACCATTTACTAGCTGTGAGAACTTGGGGAAAGTACTCTTTTTTTTTTTTTTTTTAAATCTGTATGATAGTATGTACCTTGCAAGGTTTTCATAAGCATTTGGAGGATGTATATAAAATACATGCCACATTAAAAATACACATTTTATTACCAATGTGGTAACTACTATTTATCTAAATGTCTTACCAGAATTTGTGGGTAATCTCCTGAGAAGTCTGTTTTTAAAAATACTCCATTATTTACCAAAATACAACATATTGCTTTTTAAAAAAAGGGTATTTTTCATATTTTCAAGCAATTGTGCATGGCATATTGCACATATCAATGTTAGGCACTTTCAGGGGGAGAGGAGGCATTCTGCAGGCAATCTTTGCTATGAATTTGCTCTTCTTTTCTCCTTACCATGATAAAAGAAAATCCTTTCCAAAGTGAAATCCAGCCATGAGGACATGAGGGGATGTCAGTGGATTGGCTGTGAACAGCTATGGCAATTGCAGGACCTTCACAGACAGTGCACCTGTAACATGAAACAATGGATATGGTGGCATCGCCACTTTATGCATTGTGATGTGCTGCCCACAGCTCCATTACAGATGAAGTGGTTCACCTGGTCCCTTCACAAAACTAGGATTGAATTTTTACCTGCTAATATAAGGCTCCAGAGCCCTGCCAGTAATTGGAGCCATGTCCATTGGCATTAGAGCTGGTGTTGACAGCCAGTATGAATAATCATTTCGAGATGCGAAATTACATACATCATTGATGTTACAGAATAAGAAAGGCATTGTGGTAAATCGCTGTAGGCAGCTTCCAAGAGTACCTAATAAAATATTAAGACTGGGTATCACTTTCCATAAATTTAAGTTATTTTAAGTATCATTACTAGATAGAGGCTAATTAAAAATTAAAACATAACCTATGTCAAAACTTAAAGACAACACAAAAGAGTTATTTGCAAAATGTGTTATGGAAGTTTAATAATGATAGAAATCAAAGACACAATAGGCAAACAAATCCTTCTTTGTTCACAATTAATACTTCCTGTGGCCCTTGCTAATCAATGTAGAACTTGAGGACTAGAAAAGTTTGGTTCAAAAATGTCTTTATGTCAAAGTACTCCTATTTCTTCATATGCATATAATAGCTAATAACCAGATAAAGCTTTAGAGGAGATGTTAGTTTTACAGTTAAAAAGCAGACAGGTGGGTGGCTGGATGGTTCAGCTGGTGAGAGTAGCTGATCTATCTAACACATAGAAACAAACAGGTAAAATGAGGAGACAAAAGCATGTGTTCCAATGAAAAAAACAAGACGCCAGAAAAAGATCTAAATGTAACAGAGATAAACTGTCTACTAGATAGAGAGTTCAAAGCAACAGTCATAAAGATGCTCATCAAACTCTGCAGAGCAGTGGGTCAATGCAATGAGAACTTCAACAAAGAGATAAATAGTGTAAAAAAGAAACAATCAGAGCTGAAGAATATAACTGAAGTGAAAAATACACTAGAGAGAATGAACAGCAGATTAGATGATGCAGAAGAATGTATCAGTTGTCAGAAAGAGGGGAGAGTAGAAGTCACCCAACTGGAAGATCAAAATGAAAAAAGAATTAAAACGAATGAGGATAGCGTAAGCGAACTCTGGGAAAACATCAAGCATTCTAACATCACATCATAGGGATCCTGGAAGAAGAGAGAGAGAAAGGGACAGAAAACCTATTTGAAGAAATAATGGCTGAAAACTTCCATAATTTGGCGAAAAAGAGTTCCAAGTCCAGGAAGCAAGGAGACTTCCAAACAAGATGAACACAAGGCACATAATAATTAAAATGTCAAACGTTAAAGATAAAGAGAGGATCTTAAAAGCAGCAAGAGAAAAACAACTAGTTATATACAAGAGAATCCCCCATAAGACTTTAAGCTAATTTTTCAGCAGAAATTTTGCAGGCTAGAAGGGATGGTGCGATATATTCAATGTGATGAAAAGAAGAAACCTACAACCAAGAATATTCTACCCAGCAAAGTTATTCAGAATTGATGGAGAGATAACGAGTTTCCCAGACAAGCAAAAGCTAAAAGAATTCATCACCACTAAACCGGCATTACAAGAAATGTTAAAGAGAATTCTGTAAGCAGAAAAGAAAAGGCCATAAATAGAAATAAGAATATACATGAAAGAAAAAGAAATCTCACTAGTAAAGGCAAATCTATATAGTAAAGATAGTAGACCAACCATTTGTAAAGCCAGTATGGAAAGAAAATGGCAATAAGTACATATGTATCAATAATTAAATGTGAATGAACTGAGTGTTCCATTCAAAAGACATAAGGTGGCTAAATGGATAAAAAATACAAAACCCACACATATGCAGCCTACAAGAGACTCATTTCAGATCTAACATACAGACTGAAAGTGAAGGGATGGAAAAAGACAGTGTGTGCAAACAGAAATGAAAAGAAAGCTGGGGTGGCATAAGTTAGACAAAATAGACTTTAAAACAAAGTCTATAGCAACAGACAAGGGTAAGACATAATGATAAGGAGATCAGTCCAACGAGAGGAGATAACACTTGTAAACATCTATGAACCCAACATAGGAGCACCTAAATACATACAGTAAATATTAACACATGAGTGGAGAGATTGACAGTAATACAACAATAGTAGGGAATTTACATACCCCACTTACATCAATGGATAGAATATCCAGACGAAATAAACAAAGAAACATTGGCTGTAAGTGACATATTAGACTAAATGGACTTAATACATATATACAGAACATTCCATGTAAAAACAGTAGAATACATATTCATTCTAAGTACACATCAGAATGTATCATGTGTTAGGCCACAAAACAATTAAGAAGATTGAAATGTCAAGCATTTTTCTGTGCACAATAGTATGAAACTAGAAATCAATTATAAAATGAACACTGCAAAAAAACACATGGGAGGCTGAACAACATGCTACTAAACAACCAATGGATCAGTGGAGAAACCAAAGGAAATCAAAACATAACTCGAGAGAAATGAAAATGGAAACAACGTTACAAAATTTATGGGACATAACATAAGGCTTTCTAAGGGGAAAGCTGATAGCAATAGAGGTTTACTTCAAGAAACAAGAAAAATCTCAAATTATCTAAACCTACATCTAAAGGAACTAGAAAAAGAAAAAACAAAGCCCAAAGTTAGTAGAAGGGAGGAAATAATAAAGACCAGAGCAGAAGTAAATGAAATTGAAGTTGGAGGCCTCACTCTGACTGATTTCAAACTATACTACAAAGCTTTAGTAATCAAAACAGTATGGTACTGGCACAAAAACACATAGATCAATGGAAAAGAATAGAGCCCAGATATAAGCCCATGCTTATATAATCAATTAAATTTCCAACAAAGGAGGCAAGACTATACAATGGAGAAAAGTCTTCAATAAATGGTGCTGGAAAAACAGGACCACTGTCTTATAACTTATACAAAAATAAACTCAAAATGGATTAAAGGCTTAAATATAAGATCTGAAACCATAAAACTAGAAGAAAACATAGGCAGTAAACTCTAGTGTTAGAAATATATTTTTGGATGTGTCTCATTGGGCAAGGGCAACAAAAAAATGGGACTACATTAGACCAAAAGGGTTTTGCCCAGCTAAGGAAACCAAAATGAAAAGGCCACTGAATGGGGGAATATACTTGCAAATGAGATATCTGATAAGGCATTATCCAAAATATGTAAAGAACTGAACATCAAAAAATCAAATATCATCAAAACCAAATTTTGGATTAATATCCAAAAAATATAAACAATTCAACATCAAAAAACTAAATAATCCAATTCAAAAATGGGCAAAAGAACTCAATAGACATTTCTCCAAAGAAAACATGCAGGTGGCAAACAGACACATGAAAGGTGCTCAACTTCACTAATCAGGGAAATGCAGGCAAAAACCACAATGAAATAACCTCACACCTGTCAGAACAGCTGTCATCAAAAAGAGGATGTGGAGAAAAGGGAATTCTTGTGCACCATTGGTGGGATTGTAAATTGGTGCAGCCACAATGGAAAGTAGTATGAAGGTTCCTCAAAAAATTAAAAATGGAACTGCCACACAATTCAGCAATTTCAGTTCTGGGCATTTATCCTAAGAAAACAAAAAAACACTAATTCAAAAAGATATATGCACCCTTATGTTCACTGCAGTATTATTTATAATAGCTGTGACATGGAAGCAATTTCAGTATCTATCAATAGATAAATGGATAAAGATGTGTATACAATGGAATATTAGCCATAAAAAAGAATGAAGTCTTGCTATTTGTGACAGTATGGATGGACAAAGAAGGTATTATGCTAAGTGAAATAAGTCAGAGAGAGACAAATACTGTATCATTTCACTTGTATGTGGAATCTAAACTAAACAAATGAACAAACAAAATAAAAGAAACAGACTCATAGATACAGAGAACAAACTGATAGTTGCCAGAAGACTGGGCAGTAGGTGGAATGAACAAAAAGGTGATGGGGATTAAGAGGTGCAAATTTATAAGATAAATAAGTCTTGGGGACAAAATGTACAGCACAGGGAATAGTGTCAATATCGCAATAACTTTGTACAGTGACAAATGGTTACTAGACTTCTCATGGGGATCACTTTGTAAGGTATATAAATGTCAAATTACTATTGTATACCTGAAACTAATATAATATTGTATGTCAACTGTACTTTAATTAAAAAGAGCTTCAAGGGGCTGGCCAAGTGGCTCAGTTGGTTAAGAGCTGACTCAAGAGTGCGAGCTCTGAGCAACAGGGTTGCTGGTTGGATTCCTGGCCCGAACTGAGCAGTCGCTGAGCTGCCAACAGGTGGCGGGATGGCTCAGCTATAAAAAATAAATAAATAAATAAATAAATAAATAAATAAATACATACATACATACATACATAAATAAATAAAGCTTTACATTCCAGAACAGACGTGAGGCTGATGTTTTATTCACTCTCCTTAAAAGGTGCTGTAAGATGCCCAAGGTTGTTTATACTTCAGAGAGAAGTACCCCATGCCATAACAATTTACAATCTGTGTGTAGAACAAAGTGACTGGAAACTGGGGCTGGAGCATTACCCAGGTCTTGTCCGTGGGCTTGTTCATTTCCTTGTACAAAAAGAAGAGAAAACCCACTGTAGAGAGGCTCTGTCCCTTCCGGACAGGAGGGAACTGCCGTGGTCTGACTGTGCCGGGTGAAAGTGAAGCCTCTCATCACTGTCCTGGCTGCAGGTGGTCCCATGTCTCCAGGTTTCCCCTTCAAACCTGGCAGCCCATCGAATCCAGGTGGTCCTTTAAGAAACACATGACACATGTTGCAACACAAACCAACCTCACACCTCACACGTGTCTTATAGTACTAATTTAAGTGTTTGTATCGGATAAACCCCAAACATAGAAGGAGTCAAAAAGAATAGTGGCTTACAGGATTATTGGCCGAACAGGACTATTCAGTGTTGACTAATGTCACACAATGCCCATTTTTATAGATATCTGTGTATATCTCATGATGAATTTTTTGAGATCAAGTCTTTATCTTTGTGTTTGCGTGTGGTGCCAGCACAAGGGTCTTACGTACATCTTTTATGAATAAGCGAACATATTGTCCTATAATGTGGGGAACAAGAAATCAAATATCTACAATTTGAAAAATCTACTGAAGAAGATAAAAAATTACATGAGGTTTTCATAAATTCAACAAACATGGAAAACATTGCAAGTTCCTTTTAAAGATGCAAACTTCAAGGAAAGTTTTGATCAACTAGTAAGGCAAATAAGAACAGACGATTTTTTTTTTTTTACTATCATAAGGACTAGTTTACATGTGTTAAAACCAAAGTAAGTAATTTTTTTTTTACTTTGTTTTCCTCTGCACTTGGTGTAGGCTAATTCATACACATCTGTCACTTTCTAAATAAGGACCAGCGACCTACCCTTGTCCTCCTTCCTTCTGTTCTCCCTTCCTTCACCAAATGCCAAATATTTATGATACAGGCACAGGCTACCACCTCATCACCCCTCAACTGTTCCCGCTGCCACTGTACCATAACCCCTACCCCAGCCTGATTTGGGTCATAGTCCTTTGGGGCCCTAAGGAAAGGCGGAGAGGGCAGAGATGGTTAAATCTTTGACCTCCTGAGTCAAGGGAGGTATTGTTGCCCAGGAACAAACATGCCGTGGAGTCAGGCCATGCTCTAGTTTAGTCCCAACTTGGAAGTCAGAACTTTTTATAAGAATTTGTTACAGTACTAATTATATTTTCAGTTTTCTCACCCATTCCTATCTTTTGGATCCTTGGCTCATTCTTTGAAATTAAAAATAGGCCATGTCCAAATTCGTCAAAGTCTCATGTCTTCCTGGAAAAGTCCAAAATTGCCATGTTTTTTAATATATCAGATAGGGAGAGTGTCTTCACTGTTCCCAATATCTACCTCATTCAAAGGGGGCACTAACTGGCTCCAAGAAGAAGGTGCCTTCAGGTCTCCGCATAGGACTTGTGAAGTGATTAGCTAAGCATGACAGAAACCCGAGGTGAGATGTTATGCAAAGATGCATGATCCTGGGTATTTCACGTCTCCAAGAAAGGCCATGGCTCCCAGTTTATACCAGTGCTGTCGGACTCTTCAATCCCTTGCTCATTCTGATGAGGCCTTTGTAGCATTAGGACTAACTTATGTCTACTTGCTAATCATGTTCAATACAATTTGTACTGTAGAATTCTTGCTCTTGCTGTGTCCCCATTCTGAAACATTCAGTAAAAGTTTTTAAGTAACAGAATTTTTAATAAGACTTTTTTTTTTAACCACTTTGTAAAACACATGTGAAGGAAAGTTGATTAATAGGGCTCTAAAGTACGCTTGTAGCAGTGCTAAACTATGAGTGATTATGCAATTAATATTATAGTTAATATAGGCATTATATTTGAATTTTTAAAGATTTAAATCTCTAGACTTTGCAGTTTTATTATAGTAGATCTGGGCATAGGTCAGTAAATTGGGAAATCACATTAATAATTTTTTCTTATTTTAACAAAGTCAGCAATCCTAAAAAATAAGATTTGGACATCTAGGTATTTTCTAGACGGTACTTTTGAAAATTTGCTGAAGGTAGATTTTGATCCAGGTGAACATATAGCTCATGTTCAGACAAAATATTTAAGAGGCCTTTTTTCAGGAGATACATGAGTTATATTTAAGAATGGCACAGGTGAGCCGGCCAAGTGGCACAATGGTTAAGAGCTGGCTTGGGACACCAGCGGCCCAGGTTCGGATTCCACATATGAGGGACAGTGACACTGCCCTCTAAAAAAAAAAAAAAGAATGGCACAGGTAAAAGAGGGCTTTCCTAAATGTAGATTCTAAGTTGCTCCTCTATTCACATCAAGATAATATTTTTCAATGCACTTATATACCACTCCTAGAAGTCGATATTATTAACTAAGTGTTGCTATAAATAATTAAAAATAGTATTGGTCTTTCTGAAAATAGAATTAGTGTTTCATTAGGTCTCTGTCCACAGCCCAAGATTCTGGGGTACATCTGCCCAGTTAGGAGGTAGGAAGAATGGTGTATTGCAATAACTCTTGAGTTTCATCTTTCAAATGAATGTTTTGCCACTGGTGTTTAGTCTAATCTGAATCACACACACAGGAAGGCCTCACTTACTCTTGTAGTCACATATTCAAACATGACTTCTCTGTCTATTGAGACATCACTCCTTCAGTGAAGGAAACAAGCCAGTCATTAGCGTACCTGGCTCTCCTTTATAACCTTTGTGGCCTTTTTCTCCAGGTGGTCCAGGAATTCCTGGTTTTCCATCCTTGCCTGGTTTACCTCTTGGCCCACAGGGTCCTATGCAAAAATAAATAAATAAATACATACATAAATAAATAAATAATAATTGTATTGAATGGTTCATATAGGATAAAAGGTAGGGTGGCCTGCCATTCCAGTTTGCCTGGGACTCCCCCAGTTTCAGCAATGTTAAGTTCTGCAAACTGAGCACACCCTCAGCCCCAGGCAAAGTGGGACAGTTGGTCATCGACTTTGTCACCCCTGCTTCCCAGGAAAAGAAAAGACCCTCAAAAATGCATGAGGAGTAAATGAAATACAGCATTTTAGAACTGTGCTGCCAGTTTGATTTATGCTGTTCCAGAATTCACTATACTCTTGTGTGGATCAAAGTAATATCCCTCTTGTGTCCCAAGTAACTCATGCAAACTTAGGACATAATAATTCCATTCAGAATCTATTGTATTACAATATGCTAAACCTATATATGGGGATAGTTCATTTTTCAAATAACAATATTTTGAAAAGATTTCATAAAATTAAGCCTACATTTGTATTTACTACTTTCCCAAGTGCTGTACAAAGTGTTAGAAAAATATAAATACAGAGAAGTCATGCTTATTCAGGCAATCAATTAGAAATAGAGCTCTAAGTCTAATAATTGTCAGAGAAGATAACATAATAATTTTACCTTAAAGATAAAAACCCATAAGTGCCCTGAAGTGTATTTGCTCAAGTTATAGTAGGCACAGACGCTTTCAACAGATTCAAAAGGTCTTTTACTTGCTGGTCAAGAGTAACATGAGCTCAATTCTAATTGTAAAAACACACTAGAATCTATAACATTTCCTGTGAAGTTATATTGTTTGCTGGTTTAACCACTTCCTAGTGATCCAAGTCAGTGCTGCCAGCACCACACCTAGGTTTCCAGGTGGTCCCTGTGGCCCAGGGTCTCCTTGCATCCCTGGGTTTCCAGCTGGGCCCGGTGGCCCTGGGCTTCCTGGAAGGGAGATGACCTTAAGGGTGCCAGGGTCTCCATGTGCACCTGTTGACATGAACATAAGAAGATGATGGCTTCACTGATGAGTTTCCCTTTTCTTCATGGAGAGCAGAACTAAGGAAATAATATTTACCTGGTGGCCCTTTTGGCCCAATTTGCCCTGGAGGTCCAATTGGTCCTACAAATCCTGGATTACCCTTCTCTCCTAAAAAAAAAAAAAAAAAAAGGTAATATGATTTCCCTTAGAACAATGGGTTTCCTGTTTCCTAGCTGTTTAGGTCAGTGACCAACTCAAAGGAGAGTTACTGGAAGTTATGACGAGGCTATGAGCTCATGACGGTCTGTAGCTTCATTATATTCAGGTGGATTTTGGCATTTCATTTGGATCCAATTAGTCATATTTAATGTCTATTGAAAAATATATTCAAGAAATAGGCATTGAGAACTTGTATTTTAGCCCTGAGGCGGAAGGGCTCCTTAGAATTCACTACTTAAGTTCAGAAGCCAATTCAATTTAATATTGAAGGTGAAATACAAAGTGACATTAAAACCTATTTCCTGGTGAATTACATTGGTTGTCATAGTTACTTATTTTCTCAGTTTATTACTGCAGGTTTACTAATAGCCCAGAGTTAGTTATGTTAGGAATTCCTCATGAGCGCATATAGAATATCTGCTTTCATATAAACTATCTAAGTGGTAAGATTTCTCTCCCAGTCTTTGACATGAATAAAAGGTTACCAAGAACCATTAATATGGAGAAATACTCTTATAAAAATCTTGAAATAATGTAGACATTTTACCTGATTACTTAGAAAGGCTTTAATACTAAATATGATATTCGTAGAAGAAATAAAAACTATACTACCGAAAGTTAACTGGCAACTACACTATAAATTATCCACTCGATCAGAACTTGAAGGTGTTAATATTTACTTATATGCACCAGAAGCCGCCTAAATATTTTTCCCTTTGGAGAAGAAAACTGTCTGGATAAAAAAATGCAAACTCGTTAGCAGTGCCAGCTAATGGATGGTCTTATTCTGAAATCTAAGAGTAATTGAATGTTTCATGGAATGTATTTCATGATTTTATGAATCTCCCCTCTAAACACCACTAAATATTTCACCAGGATGCTTTTTTTCTAGTCAGGGCCTTTATATAATTGTTCAAATCTTAGATATTCCTCCTGTGAGGTTTGGGGAAGCGGCAGGGGGCACACACATTTTCCCTGGGCTGCCTGCCCGTTTTCACCCGCCCAGGGTGCAGTGAGGCTCTGCAAGAATCACGTGCTTTCATTTATTCCTAGCTAATTTGCTCCTTGTAGAGGCAGTGGTTGAAAGCAGTGGTTGAAAACATTACAAGGGCTCTCTTTGAACTCCTTAGCCTCTCTCTTAGACCTAGGAGAAGTTTTCCTTTGTGAAAATCTGGTTTTGTTCACTTTGGCTACACTTACTATTTAGCATCTTATCATCTATAATCCCTGCCAACCACAAAAACAATACCAGAGGATTTAGCCAGTGAAGACAAAAAAATCCAATATTCCAAGCCTTATTTAGGGTCATAACACCCTTATGGGAGATTCGAGAATTATTTCCTGAAACCTGTAGTTTATGTGTACAAACATTTTAAGCTTAAAAATCCCAAAAGTCTAGCTTTTTATCTGATTAAAAACATGATACACATGCCCCATAAAAATACAAATGCTTAAATCCACATATAAAAAATTACCCTCCCCCATTAACCAACAGTTTGGTGAATATTCTTTGAGATTTTCAGCGTTTAAAAATTGTAGCCCATGCACACGTGAACATAAACAATTCAAAGCAGTACTGTTGAGAGTAATGTAGTTTCCTCATCCCCCACACATCAGCACTCTCCCAGGCAAGCACTTTAAACTGCTTCTGTTCGCTTTTCCATAGTTTTCATCTTCAAGGTATGGTTTTGAGTTTGAAACCCCCTGAGTTGGGTGCTGGTGGATTCTTCCTCCTTCATTCATACTGAGGTCCGTTTGTGCTCACCCCAACTGTCTGAGGTGACTGTAGGAGCTCAGTAAACGTTTGTGTGCCCTGAAATATGAATCGTATTCATCGTATCTGTATCCAAAGGGAAGCACATAAAAACAGTACCTTTTATGCCTGGAAATCCTTGGAATCCGGGATCACCTCTGGACCCTGGCGGACCTGGGATACCTGGTGCTCCCTACACGTCAAATAAAAGGGAGCAGAACCATGCATTTAAAAAAATCACACTATTCACTGCAGTTTTTAAAAAGCAAATGGGAATACTAGTACACTGGATAAGAATGAGCTGATGTTAACACACATGATTTTTACCTTCCAATCCAGTGTCCCAATGCCTGTAACTCCTCTGCCACCCAGAACTCTCCTTAGGACTATAATTTTCAAGAAAAAAGAAAAAAAGAAAACTACCCTTAAGCTCAAGAGCAAACGTAACTTCTGAGGCTAATGTATGATGTGTGAGTATTCGATACAATTGGATAGGAAGAATAGGCACCCGCCTGCCAGAATGAAAACTATAATTTGTATTTGTAATTCTTGCAAAGACAGCAGAGCCACGCCGTGGGAGAACTGTAGCACGCACTGTCTTTCTAACTAAGCTGACAGGGTTGTACGTGACTTCTGGCCAGAGTGGTGGAAGAAGTAAAGCATCCAGGGATGGGAGCATGAAGGGGTGTCAGTGGAGTTTTGAAGTGCACTTTTGGCAAGGAGGCAGTGATCTAATGGAAGGAGATGATCCCTCCCATGAGGCTCACTCTAATTGCTCTTGTAGCCATGAGATGCTCAGGCAAGGACACAGGAGGGAGGGGATGGAGCAGGATTTTCTAAATGAGCCGTGTGTCAGAATGCATGTTCAATCCACTCTTCTACTGTCCATGTGAATTGAGATAGAATGTTATAACTTGAAAACAACGAACATGAAAAATGCCAAGAGTCACAAGGCTGGCCTTTGAGCCAGCTGTCTGGAGCAAGAAGACCAAACGAAAATGCAGTCCTAGTGCATGTATAAGGTGGCGCGAAGTTGAAAAGGGAGGGAGAGAAAGCAGGACCGTCTGATCAAGGGCGCCCAGGGTTCCCAGGTCAGGCTGATTCCCAGAGGGGAGGGCCTGGTGCCAGGCCCAGCCTTTGGTGAGGAGGTGGCTGGTCCATGCAAGGAGAGAGCTAGTAAAGGAACTGAGCCAAGTTAGACATCCATCAAGAAGAATTATCTTTCAAGTTCAAATGTAGGAGCCTAGCCTGACCTTGGGATCCCCAGAAGATTTAAGTGAGATCACTTTTCCAAACCAGACTTTCCACATCCCAGTGTCCTTGGAAGGACTTTTGATGTGATCATAGGATCAGTGTTTGCCACTTTCAAAGAATCGTGGAGAACATGAGAGACACATAAAACTGGAGATCGGCAAATATCTCATTAAAAAAAAAAAAGGTTTTAGAAAGGTAAAAAGGTAGCTGCTGGAAACCAAAATACCAGGAGATCTCAAGCCAGCTTAACATGATTCCTGACAATAAGCCATGCTAAAGTACCCCATTACCCATCACTGATGAAAATGCAGGGCATCTGTGACAAAATTGATTCCTCATCAGTCTCCAAGAATGCGATGGAAACAGAGGAATCAGGCTTTTCAAATATGCTGTTAAGAGAAAGCTCAGGAAGATGGCTAAGGTGTTGAGTGAGACACTGTGAGCTGAGAGACAGTCAGGCTGGGAGCAAGGGTCTAAATGAACAAGATTACACCGAAGAAACATCATTGTGAAAGCTCGGCATTGGAGTCATAAATCAACAAATGGACAAGGGATAATGGATACACCTTAGTAGCAGTTCATAAGAAAAAGGCACATGGGCTTTCCTTGACTATAGCTCAGTGTGAGATGACAACATGGTGATGTGATAGCCAAACAGCCCACGTGGATCTTAGGTTGGGTTATAAAATGGTGATATTCAGGGTAGTGAGGCTCTTCCCTCCTTTAGCTAGTTAGTCCTTGGTGTATTGAGTTCTTACCCTGGAGGGTGTTCATCCCATAGCCTACATTTTTAAGGAATATATTGACAAACTAGTGTATATATTCAGAATAGAGGCAGGGTTGATCAAAGGTTACACTGAATTTGAAAAATACAAGTATGTATCAGGGAAGAAAATATTTGGAAGGAGATGGCAGCTATTTACAATACTGGAAAATATGCTGTGGGGAGAAAATAAATAGGCATTTAGGGCATAGCACAGATAACTTTGGAAGTGTATTAATAGAGACAAATTATGTTGTCATCTGGAGTGATTCCAAACTTTTGAAGTTTCCATCACTGGAATTGTTCAGTCTAAAGAAGAAAAGGTCAGGAGTGACATAGAGAAGGGTCCCCTATAAACCAAACTTTTAGAGCCTCTTAGAGGCCAAAGCTGTCCAACACTTAAGATTCTCTGATTCTTTGAACCTTCCAGATTCTGTCTTCCCTTGGGGGCACTGCACAGAAGCATCACAAATGGGACATTTTTGTTGCCTCTTGTACTTCTGATCCTGAACATTGATTTGGAAGAATAGAAGAAGTCAATATAATTGTCCACACTTACCATATGGCCTGGTGGCCCTGGGTCTCCTGCAGTTCCGGGTGGACCTTCTGGGCCACGGCTGCCCTTAAATCCCTTGTCTCCTTTTATGCCTTTTACGTGACCTCCTGGAGGCCCGGGGGGACCAGGCTCACCTGAATTCACAAAGAGCCTGTCAGTATTGCCAGTCGGGGAGCTTGGCAGGTTGTCAGTGATTCTTCTGAAGAAAGCGCAAACCCTACACCTTACCATTACCCCCGAACATTCTTTCCCTTTGGAAATGTGATGGGATTGTGGTAAAGATAGAATGAGATGATGCCAGTGAAGTACCTGGGACAAGGCAGGAACTGTTTCTCCCTGATGCAGCTCTGTTAGAGCAGGATCTGTGTCTAGTTCAGTACCAGACACATGGTAGGAGCTCAATCAATATGGGTGAATGGGTACATCTCTCTTTTTTAGGCTCATGAATTAGGCATTTGCTAATTTTCCAAACAGGCCACTCTACTTCAACAACACCAATAATGGTTTGGATATAGGAGGATGGAAAAGACCAGAGGAAAAACAAGCCACAAAGTCACGTGAGGGGGAAGGTTGAAAGCTTCTGATGTCTAATGTTATATTCATTCTTTATTTAAAAGCAGACTCTCTACCTGGGTTTCCTCTTGGACCTGGTGGACCTCGATTTCCTTTCTGGCCAGGGATGATTACACCAGGGCCACCTGGTGGCCCTGGGGTTCCTGCCACGCCAGTGGGTCCTCTTGGCCCAATATCTCCCACTGTCCCTTTCCTGCCGGGGAGGCCAGGCAAGCCTGGAACTCCCCTGTCTCCTTTGGCTCCTGCAAAGCAAAAGGTTTGGTAAGTTTCCATAATGCTTCTATCTTGGGAGTTATAGTGTGTGGTTATCACTAACAATGTAGACACTTTACTTAAACATGTCAACATTGTATACGAGATCTGACAATTAAATTAGCGAACTTATTGCAATGCTGTTGCTAACCTTTTTTGATATCAGAGGGATTATTCATTATGAATTTGTACCAATAACAGTTAACTAAGTTTACTATTTGGAAGTGCTGAAAAGACTGTGAAAAAGTTAGATGACCTGAACTTTTTGCTAACAATTCATGGCTCTTGCATCACGACAATGCACCAGCTCACACAGCACTGTCTGTGAGGGAGTTTTTAGCCAGTAAACAAATAACTGTATTTTAACACCTTCCCTACTCACCTGATCTGGCCCCCAATGGCTTCTTTCTTTACCCAAAGATAAAAGGAATATTGAAAGGAAGACATTTTGATGACATTCAGGACATCAACAGTAATACGACAACATCTCTGATGGCCATTCCAGAAAAAGAGCTCCCAAATTGCTTGGAAGGGTGGACCAGGCACTGGTGTCAGTGCCTAGCTTCCCAAGGGGAGTACTTCAAAGGTAACCATAGTGATATATTCAGCAATGAGGTATGTAGCACTTTTTCTAGGATGAGTTTGTAAACTTAATTGTCAACCTCACATATACATATATGTGTAAAATCAATCTGGATATATTTCAAGAAGCTGGTAAAAGGAATGTTGATCTATAGGAACTGAGTCAAGGCATAATTCTGCCTCCAACTATGCTATTTGATCTTGGCCAAATCAATTCATTTTAAAGATTTCTTATATTTAAAATGATGGTAACCTTATAAAGTAACAAAAATATTAGATGCTTAAATCATTTTAATTTATTAAGGTCAAAATAATATATTTAATCCTACATTTTTATTATACATTTTGGATATAAAATATTTTAATAGAAGAATTCAATCCTTTATCATATACCCTCTATTATGTATACTAGTGCACTACCTTTTTCGTTGAAAGGAAGTAAGTGCTTTGATTGTTTACCTTTAATTTTGTAATAGTCCTTCTTTGTGTTTTTTTAAAATAAGACCCAGGTTTGAAAACCACAAAATTATGCTGTTTTGATTAAAACTCTTTAAGCTATAAAAATAAAATTAAATAAAAGGAAGGTAATACCTGACCTAGGTCAATTCTATAAAGATCCAGTGAGATAATGTATGGAAAACAGACGGAAATCACAGTGTAAGCTCTGAAGTGTTCTATAAATATAAGCCACAGTTATTACTATTTGATGAACTTTAACTACAATGACATTTAATCACTGACACTGGAGTATAGAACGCTAAGCTTCATGCATTTGAAGTGTCACCCGGCTAAACCCAGAAAAGGAGCAACGAAGCCATAATAATCCCTGTTCTGTCCTCTGGTTACTTCTCTCTCCAAGTTCTAATGCAAACACTACTCTGCAGGGACGAGTGTGGCAGGAGGTTTGGATTTACGAAAGAAGATGCCAAAAGGGCAACACTTAATAGTACTATTTTCATCTCCCAGAACCTTCAAGAAATTGTGCTTTGATATTCATGAATGGAAAATGTTGTATGGATCGAAAATACTCTCCCCCTCCGTTCTCCCATCTGTTATTCCAGAAATGGTAAATGGCACAAAAATAGGAGACAGATTGGAGAAAAAAGAAAGAAAAGTAAGGATGAAGCTGGTGGCACAAGGGCAGGGCTTGGGAAGTTGTTATGTGTGGAAGATACAGAGTGATGTTGAAAATAAAATTGATGAATATTGACTATCTAGCCTTTTGTTTGTAGTGTTCTTCAGCTCTTTTATGCCTGTAATTTATGCTTTTATTTTATTTTTTAATTTTTTAAAGTTTTTTTGAGGGCAGTGTCACTGGCCCTCATATGTGGGACCCAAACCGGGGCCACTGGCTTCCTAAACCAGTGCTTAACCATCGCGCCACTCAGCTGGCCCTGTAATTTATGCTTTTAAATGAAAGTGTTTAAATGATTTCAGCTCGCTTCAAGCTGTGAAGTGCGGTATTTGTACAACAGGGTTTAACAATGGTCTGAGGTACCAAGATGCTGTCTTGGGTTGTCTATTCCTAGTCCATTAAAATTATTCTGTGTTTTACGATATGATTTATTTTTAGGATTTGGGATCATAAACTAGTTAAAATGGTTCATACTTTCTAAGTCTCAATGTCTTCTCCCTAATTAGTTATCCTAGAAGGATTGAGGGCATAATCATTTACTTATATAGTTAGATTATTTGTTAATTTTTGAGGATTTTTTCATTTAAGGTGTGACAATTTTATATCAAACTTTATTTCCAATTAAATGCTAAAGTGTTCTCATTTAAGCATAAATGGTTAAACTGTGAGCTCATCCCAGGAAAATGGACAGAAACTCTCCTTTTGGCTGTACTTCTAAAACTAGACTATCCACTAGACTGGGAAAGCCTTTATGCTCACGGGGGAGGGAAGGTTGTGAGAGACGTGGGGACACTGAGCTCTACCAAAAGGACTACCACATCATCCAGAAACAAACAGAAAAGGACAGCTCTGGTCTACTTTCCCAGTTGAGCTGGCAGGTCAAGAGGAGGTGCCTCCTCCTCTGAGCTTCTCTGCAGCATCAGGCTACTCCTTGAGCTGGTCCTCGTGAACTAAAAAATACTCCTATTGGGCTGGCTGAGTGGCGCAGTGGTTAAGAGCTGGCTTGGGATGCCAGCGGCCCTGGTTTGGATCCCACATGAAGGCCAGTGACACTGCCCTCTAAAAAAACCCCAAAAAACTCCTATTCAGAGGACCCATGGCTGAGAAGGTGTAAATAATCTAGTATTTCTTCTGGCAGGTTTCTCTACAAATTGGAAAAAGTGTAAAGAATCTGCTTATCTTATCAAACACTGGCATGAGAAATCCAGGATTGCAGTCTGGCAAAAAAAAAAAAAAAGTGTATGTACTTTGAATGACATATTCAATAAATTGCCATGTCTGAGATGTTGAGTGAGTTCCTGGGCAGCCCTTTATAATTAGTAGTGCCTGTCTCTAACCAGCTGGCTCTGGGGGATGGAATCAGACCCAGGAAGGTAACAAGGTGGGGAAGGACCGGTGTTATGATGGCATCTCAGGAGGGATGCTCACTGACAAGCCACCAAATCCACTTTCATCCTTGCAGAAGGTGATGCATTTAAATCAAGCTAACAACAAAGGCAAAGCAAATGCATAAGAAGTCTTGGCAGGCCGAGTGGCTCAGTTGGTTAAGAGTTCCCTCAAGAGTGTGAGCTGAGCTGTGAGCAACAGCAGCTCAATGCCCAGCCCGAGCTGAGCTGCTGCTGAGCTGCCAACAGGTGGCAGGACGGCTTAGCTGAAAAAAAGAAAAAAAACAAAAACAAGTCTTGCTATTTTTAAAGACTTTCATAGAAGGAAATTCCAAAATTGGGTCACAGTTTCTAATTCATTTACTTTGTCATGATGGTAATAATTAAGCGTTTTTACTTGAATACTAAGAAGCTAAACATCCTACATTGCCATTGGGACTTCTTTAATTCAATATGTTAAGTTTATTTTATATTTCAGGCATATTAAATTAGACTCTGTCCTTGAAAGTGCATATGAAAAAGGACTGCTCACCTCGAGGGCCAGGCTTCCCTTTTGGGCCTGGAAGTGCCCCCAGCAAACCTGAAAGAGGTAATTTTGGCATATTAATATTTGATATGTCATTCATTTTATTCTAAATGTCTATATAACTCATTCCGCTAGGTCATTTTCCCTTTGGCAACAGAAGGAAGTTTAATTATCACATTCCCAGAACACGTTAAAGAGTATCCATCCTGTCAGAGAGGACTCTAGAGCAGAGAAGGAAGGGTTCCAGTGTCACTAATTATTTCATGCAAAATAAAACTCATGCATCCAAGATAATGAGCAAGTTGTACCCGGCTCTCCCTTTTCTCCTGCTGGTCCAGGAATTCCATCACACCCTTGGTTACCTCTCATACCCATTGGTCCAGGATTTCCTGGGAATCCTGGAGGACCTGGAAAAACAAAAATGCAATTCAAAAAGAGGACTTACTTCTTATAAACGGTCTGACGTGACAGTTGTGTGTAATTCCGGTAAAGGAGTTCTTTTTTCAAAACAGTAGTTAAGTGAAGCCACATTCACAGTGAAAACTATGAACAGGTGACTACAATCATGAGGGTCATCACTCTGGGACGTCTAGGCCGGCAGATGTTTGAATTAGGTCTAAATACCTCACCTCACTTTCCTGTCTGAGCTCCGAGTTACTGGGAGCTACCTCCTGGAGGGCAATCGTGGCTCAGAGATATGGGTATCCGAGTCCACACTCAGGAGAAAAGCTGCCTCCCACCGGAAAGGGGAACAGACAAAGTACAGAAGTGGAACCTGGAGGGCCTTTCGTTCCTGGAAAGCCCGGGAAGCCTTTGATTCCTTTGGACCCCAAATCGCCATCGGGACCCGGCCTGCCTATAAATGAAGATAGAGGGAAAGGGGCAAAGAACACCCAAAGGTTAATGGTTACAACAAAGGCTGATATGGTCAGTCCTCACCGTCAGCTAAAGCCCTCCCGCCATCAGCCACCTCGGGCTTTCCCCCAGGGCAGAGATGTGTCGAATCAGTTTCAAAGGTGTGCAGACACCAGCCATGGGGACTGTGGGAAGCCGACAGCCCCCCAGTGTCTGACAAGGCCACATTGCCCTGCTCAGCACTGGGTATTAGGGGTGCTTCCTTATGGTTGGTCATGTAATATCTCCTGCCTCTGTGAATCCATGTGCCTTTTCTCCTATAGGAGACAATATATTTACTACACTTGTGACATGTTCCTGTGGTACCCCAATGAGCTAACTACGCAGCCAAAGACGGGTAAGATCTCCTAAAAGTGGGGAGACAACCCAAGCCAGGCGGTAGTTCCATGGGGGACCCCTGCACTGTGATATTGGGGATCAAGCCCCTTGGAAACTGAGGCACAGACCTCTGACAAACTCAGGCCAGAAAACTCAGGCCTGTGAGAAGCTGATGCATTTGCCTAAGGGCTCTGCTGTGAAAAGTCTCCTCAGAGGCCAAAGGTCTCCAGGCCATGAGAGTTCCAGGCAGCTTGCTGACCATGAGTTATGTTGACAGCCTTGTTACAGCAACAGATACTGAAGCTTTAACTAAGAAACAGATACAACCCTCTGTAAGATAGAGTGGTGTGAGACCCCTTTAATTGCTAGGTTTTGTATTTACATAGTAATAAAACTTTAGATGCTTTTACCCTAAAACAAGGTAAAAGCTAGTCTTTTAGTAATAATTCAAGTATACTCCCTGAAAGTCTAACTGCTGGAATTTGGGTAATGACTAGGTAGTCATGGTAACCATTATTTAGGAGATATATAGAGACAAGTCTATCCTTAGCATAAGATAGTTATGATAAATATTCTTTAGGTGACAGGCAGAGACTGGGTCTGAGTCTCAGAGGTTATCACAGTGTAAAACAAGATAAATCCTTTAATGGAAGAGCAAGTCACAGTGCACCCTGGAGAGAGCACTTACAGGGGAGTAGAAGACTGTGTAAATCCTGAGAACTACAAACCACCAAATGTTTTGTGATTGAGATAATGGTCAAAAGCCCCTATAAAAGGAGCTAGGTTTTAACAATAAGGTGTGACACTTCTGAGAAACTCTTTCCGGTGTCTCCGCTTTCTTTTTTCTGCCTTTACTGTAATAAAAATTTTCTGTCTTTCGTATCGCCGACTCCGTGTCCACCTTCTTGAGCCCTGGTCAGCGGGGGCTGGCCCCCCGCGGGGGACCACTCAATATCTGATTTATTGCTTTAATTGGGAATTACCCACAAATCCATTGAAGCTTTCAGTGTTTGAAAAGATGACTTAAATATTCTCGATTCAAGTAGGACCCAAAGCTACATCCCAGTAGCTTACCATGTTTTAAAAAATAAAACAAAAACTGAAACCTGAATGATAAGCAAATGAAAAAGAAAGCCAACATTCAACCTTAAGACATGCCAGAAAAAACCCCCACAAGTGTTATGGGCAGAACTGTGTTGCTTCCTAATGCATATGTTGAAGTCCTAACCCCCAGTATCTCAGAATATCACTGTATTTGGAGACTGTCTTTAACAAAGCAACTAAGTTATAATGAGGCCACTAGGTTGGGCTCTAATCCAATCTGACTGGTGTCCTTATACGAAGAAGAAATTTGGACACAGACACAGGATAGACACAGGGAGAAGGTGGACATCTATAAATCAAGGAGAGGGGTCTCGATAGTCAACCTTACAGATACCTAGATCTCAAACCTCCAGCCTCCAGAATTGTGAGAAAATAAATTTCTGTTGTTTAAGCCACCCTGCCTGTATTATTTGTTATGGAAGCCCTAGAAAACTAATATGACTATTGTAAGACTGGGCAACGAACCAACATTTTGTGTCTTTAGGCTGAATTCATTGAGGCTGCATTTCACAGGTTTAATTTACGGGTGCATGTTTTTAAATGTCGGTCCACCAAACCGGCTGATCAGTAACATAGCTCTTCTGGATTAATGTGCTGTGTCTTAGTGTCTCAAAGTTGAAAAAAAGCAATTGTAGTACAAAAGCCTGAATAGCTTTTTGCCTATGGAGATGATTCGAGGAGGTGGGAGCCATGTGAAGGGTCACACTTCCAGCTTTCAGAGTTGTGAAGTCAGTGCTCACCTGGGTAGCCGGGACTTCCGGGGTGTCCGGGGGCTCCCTCAGGTCCAGCAGGCCCGGGATGTCCAGGTGGGCCAGGGGACCCTCTTTCTCCTTTCCGCCCCACGTCACCTGGCAATCCTGGTTCTCCCTTCAATTCAGTCAAACACCTTTAAATTTCTCATTTAGGCAGGATATGTGATCAGCATTAAGCACACACTCACTATGTTTGCTTGCACTTCCTTATTATTATGTTTTAGTTAGTTAACAATTTATATTAAGTGTCTGCTATGTGCCATCACTGTGATAGGGGCTGGGAACAGGATGGCTATGTAATTTGTGGGGCCCAGTGCAACATGAAAATGCGGCTCCCTTTTAAAAAAATGTAAAGCAATTCAAGACAGCAACAGCAAGGCATTAAATCAAACATGGAGTTCTTAGCGCCCAGTCTCTGCTGCTGCACAGGTTGCATGCCAGTGAAAGCTGGCTGTCACCAGGAATATAATAATAATCATATACAAGCATGTGATATATACAGTCCCTGCCTTCACGGAGCTTTAGAGACCAGTGGGCAGATAGATAAAAATCACACAAATGAGTAATTTTGAATTGTGATGATTCACTCAGAGGTAGAAAAGAAATAGAACAAATGAATATATGTCCTACAAATACCATGCATCCAGATAAAAGTATATCAATCACATGTAAATAAACCCCACTTCAATGATTTAATGTTTGTTAAACCTGTATTTCAGTTTTATGATATGCCAGCATGTAAAGATTTGATGGTGGCTTACAAAATCTCCATAGTAGCTGATTAAAATATACTACTCTATGACTATGATTTGCCAGCATGGTAAAACCAGCTTATTCTGTGTTCAGTGCACAGTTCTGAAAATGACTATTGTGTTGCCTATGAAAATCCTAAATATAAACAAAGCTATTGATTAACTGAATGAAAATTAAATGTAAAACAATTCCTCACTAAGAAGATATCTCAGTGGAGTCTCTCCCTGGTTTTCTGAGGACCTAGTCTAAAAATAAAGGGCAAAAGAAATTTATTTGTGCTCCAGGTAATAAACAGTCACTTTCTTGGGTCTGTGTGGATTCTTAAAATTTTCTGTCCTGTTGTTTTTAGCAATTACTTATTAATAGGTGGAAATATTGGTGAAAAAATTATTGGTGGAAATCTTAGCAAAGGTGGTATTTTATTGGCTTAGATCAGTCAGGGAAAATGCCGCCTGAGTAAAAGTTTTGTATGTTTTGGAGTCATATACTGTTGAACGTCTGATTAAAAAATATAGACTCTCCGCTACAAAATTTGCATTTATTTTACATTCAGTTTCAGGAGATTAGTAGGCTTCTTAGAGTCTCATAGATTTCTTTAGTGAGTCCATGGAATCCCACATTAAACTTCCTGCTTATGGGAACTTCTATTTAATCATTCTCTGGTGGTCTAACTCTGCTATACATAAAAAGGTTGAAAGGAAATAAACCTAAAAAAAAACCCCAGCTGAGCCCCACTGACACATTTGGTTGCTGCTTAGCACAACCCAGCAAGGGGGCTGTGAAATACAACCTCTAGTTAACAGCATAAGCACTGAGAACATGGAGACAAAATAAAATTCTGTGTAATGGAATGAAAATACTTAAAGAAGCAATTTAGAAAGATAAATGTATGCATCTTAGGCTTTTGTCTGCTATTTAATGATGCTCTAAAGTTATTTTACATCTTTTATTATAGTTTAATAAAGTCAAGTGTTTTTGATTACAAGGTTTGGAAATTTATTTTTATGTCTGTGTGAGATAGGTACATAGCAGAGATTGGCTCCTTTGTATTACAGGAAAAACAAACACTGCCCTGTCAGATGGTGCTGGCCTCTGATCACTGCCTCCTTCTGGCAGCACATTCAAATTGCAGGGACAGTTATGAGAAATTGCTTGGGAGTTGAAACTGGGGAGAATAAACTCAGAAGTTGACAACTGTGTGATAGGTATCCTCAGTTGTGGAGGTAGGATTTAAAAAAAACCCAAATAGGGCCGGCTGAGTGGCACGGTGGTTAAGCGCTGGCTTGGGAAGTCAGCAGCCCCGGTTCGATCCCACATATGAGGGCCAGTGACACTGCCCTCAAAAAAAAAAACAACAAACAAACCCAAATAACTACCTGAAAATACAATAATATTTTCAATTTTTCTCTGCTCACATTGAATCCATTTATATACCTGTTGATATTTAAAGGGACTCACTTCACCACCAGAATGTGAATACTTGAGTGGCGTATATACCTTTGGTCCTGGTGGTCCTGGCCTTTTACCTTCAGAATAACCTGGCTCTCCCTTATCTCCTTGAAGACCGTGAAGTCCTGGGAGGCCTGGTCTTCCAGGTGGACCTGGGGGTCCTAAATTTCCCTTATTTCCTTTAGAACCTGAAATTAGGAAAGAGATCAGGAAAAATAGGTAAACAAAGGGATGTTGAAGTGTTCTACTTCTGACCTTTGAACAAACCACATTTTTTCTAGGAAGGTGGCTTTTCAAAATCACTAATGCATCAGGCAGTCATAGATGAGTTTTACACAATATAGAGATTTCTTTTGTTCTCACTTGGGTTCTAGTTGCGCATAGTACATTTATCTAAAAGTAAATCTAGCTGTGTTACACCAGTTTTCTACCAAGTGGAAAAACAAAACAACCAACAACACAGAAAATCTAGAACTGTAGGTTCATAATAGGACCTTATACATTACCTAGCATCCCCATGCTCCCCATGTTTCCTGGCATGCCATGTAGTCCTGGTTCTCCAGGAATCCCAGTGCTGCCTGGATCTCCTCTGCGGCCTTGAGAACAAATACAGAGTCATGTGCCTTGCATAGCTCCTGGACACAGTAGGTGCTCAATAAATATTTGTTGCTTGTACGAATGAATGCATCCAGAGTTGCCGACCAGCTGTTTTAAGTACTTGTTTAGCTGCTTTTCCCCCTCTGTAGAAGGCGGGGACTGAGGACCCAGAAAATGTAAACGTCAAGGAAGTCAGATTCTTATCAGCAGGCCTGGATTTCAAACATCAAAATCATCCTAGGACCAGGGCCTACGAGCATATAAGTAACAGATTTCTACATTTGGTACTGAAATTTTATCGCCATGTAATATATTTTGTCACTGACATGATCATAGAGAATAGGGGGTTACTTTAATTGTTTAAAAAATTACTTTGCAAACTCAATAACTTGTTTAAAAAAAGAGGCGAATTTGAAAACCTCTAAAGCATTATCTGATTTTCTTTTATGTGTGATATTGTGAATATTTTTTAGATAATACAAGCTGACTATAAACACATTCATTTTGATTTAATTTAAAGGCAAATTTACGTTGGAACACTATTGGAGGCAAATTCATATTTGACCCAGTGAGTCTGGAAACATTTTTGTTACCTTTAGATCTAGGCAAATTTAACCCTGATATTTCTATTAGAGAATCAGCTATACCTGGTGGTCCCGGTGGTCCAGGTGGCCCTTCGTGTCCTTTTAAACCAGGTAACCCTGGAATGCCTCTGTTTCCTTTCTCACCCGGCTTTCCTGCAAATCCTAAAGTTAAAAACCATGTATTAAAAATACAGGTTATGATTTTATCAGAGCTATCTACATCCTGATTAAAATAGATGAGATATTATTGTAATATGGGAGAGTTCATTTGTTAAGAGCATGGGCAGATGTGGACTTATATCTTTTTAAAAAGAGGCTTAAATGAGATAATATATACAAAGCATTAGCACAGTGGCTGGCATGAGTTAATTCTCAAAGAAAACTAGCAATTATCACAATACTAATGCTTTAAACAAACACTAGAAGAATTCGTGGGCCTAAATATAGCTTCTTTTTTTTTTTTTTTTAGAGGGCAGTGTCACTGGCCCTCATATGTGGGATCCGAACCGGGGCCGCTGGCATCCCAAGCCCGAACCGGGGCCGCTGGCAGCCCAACCACTGCAGCACTTGGCCGGCCCTATAGCTTCTTTTTTCATTTTTTATTTTAGTAATGACAGAGGATCACCCTACACTATTTTTGTTTAAATTATCCCATTCTCAAGCCATTTATTATAACTGTTATGCATTAAGTAATTAGTTTAGGACAGATATTATTTTCTTTTATTAATTTTATTTACTCTGCAGGCAATCTCTCTCTATCTTTGAGCCTGTCCAGATTGGATGTAGAGGTGGGAAAACTGACTCTAAGAAATCAGTGGACTAACCTGGAGTCACACTATCCATCAGTGGTAATGTTGGGAATTTGAACCCAGTTCTTCAGGTGGGGAAACTCATAAACTTCCCACAGTGCCATCCTACTTTTGTGAAACATGGCTTTGATCACATTCTTTTCCTGCTCAAAAATATTACTCGAATCTCTATGGTCTACAGTATAAATTATGAACTTTTTCCACTGGTGTTTGAAGCATTCTACCACCTGTGGATGGCAGGGCCCTGTGTCATTTCTCCAGCAGACCCACTTCCCTTGGCTGCTTCCCTGTTTACACACTTATTCATTCCCATATGGGTTGAGTGTCTAATCAATAGACAGGTGTTACGTTGAGTCCCAGAGGCATAAATCATGTCCCCATCCCCCAAGTTTTTAGTGTCACTGGAGAGATAACCAAGTAAACAATTGCCTTTCAGTGTGATAAGTTCTGTGACAGAGTTGGGCACAATAAGCTACAGGAAAGAATTTCTGGAAGAGGGGGTGTTCTTTTAGCTCAGTCTTGAAGACCTAATGGGAGTTAGTGGGGTGAAAAAAGCATGGAATGGGACAGGGTCCCCAGGAAAGAAAATAGCATGTGCAAAGAAGTGGTGAATACCAGGCGGTTAGATTATTTTCTTTTGTCACTTTTGTTTTTCCCATTTATGTGATTTATCATAATCTAAAAATGTATATTATTTAGTTGGCGAACTACCTCCTGCAGGCTGAATCTAGCTTGGTGTTTTATGGCCGGAGAGCAAAGGATGGCTTTCACATTTTAAAGCTGTAACATATAAACAGAGAAACAAACACTAAAGAAGAATATGCATATGGACCATATGTGGTCCAGAAAGCATAACATATTTACTATCTGGCCCTATACAGAAAATGTTTAGAAATCTATTAGCGTCTCTTTCTCCCCTCTGAACTGTAACTTTTCTCATGACCAGGATACTCCATCTGCTCTGCTCACCTCTGTGTCTTCAAGACAGAGTGACAGGCCTAGTTAATAGGTACTAAAAAATAATTATTGAATAAATAAATGTGCTGTGGTTGGGGAGGTATACAAAGGGCAAGTGATAAACTTGTATGCCAACCTACAAAGTTTGAATTCTTAACGCAAGGGGAACCTCGGTAAAGTTTTAAGCCAAGTTTTATTTGCTTATTTGACTCCTACTCATAATTTAAATCCTCTTTCACGGGGACCTTTCCCACTACCTTGGTTACTGTGTGTTCTGCTTCCCTCACCTCCCGCCGGGCTGACTGTCAGTGGCACTTGTCAGCACAGTGAGGAGCCGAGTATGGGTTTTGTAGCAACCACATCAGTGTGAGCCCCATCTCAGTTCCTATGAGAGTGGCATTAATCTGACCTCTCCATTCTCCATCTGTAAAATGGGATGATAGCAATAACCTACTCCTCAGGTTATTATGAGGATTAAATGAGTCAGTATTTGTAAAACTTAGAACAGTACCTTCAGGTCATAAGTGCTACCTAGATCTTTGTTAAAATAACACAAGAGTACTCATTTGCATCTTGTAGTATTTAGTATCTTTTCATACATATGCATCAAGTCTCCCAAGCAGGCTCCTTTAGGAGATGACAATTGTGCTGACCTGTACCTTACCTTCAACATCTCATCCATTTGCAGTGGATGCCTTAAGCCAGGAACTCAGTTAAAAAAATAAATGTAAGTACTGGCCTGGAAAGCCAGCGGCCCGGGTTCGGTCCCACATATGAGGGCCAGTGACACTGCCCTCAAAAAAAAAACAAAAGAAACCCAAAAACAACAAATGGATCGTATTGAAATTAGAGAGGCCTAGATAGTCTGATCTTTTTGTTGTTATTGTTTAATTCCTGCTACTTGGTTACACATTTGAAAAGCCAAAGGAAAACATTCAGGACAGCCTCCATGCATATTGAACTTTGGGGGAGTAAAATAATTTTGATACAAGCATAGAAATAGCATGTGTCCATCTACACTTTACAAAAGGAATTCTTTAACTGTATATCAGTACCAATTGTGCATTTATGATGTTAGATCCAAATTTTAATTTGTGTAGGCACAGATATGCTATTCATATTTTTTCAAGATGTTTCTCACACTATCTAAATCATCTAGACGAGTTCAATGAAGTGGTATCTTTGCAAACAATTTATGAGGACTGGACATTTGTGACAATATATATATATATATATATATATTTCACATCGTGGCTTAGACTGGTTCTATCAGAGTTTTATAAAATCATATAACTTTCTACTTCATTGCAAAAAATGTAGTGCAATGTCCTGTTTGACCCAGAGCTAAACTATCTCTTTGATACCAGATTAAATCAGAACTACCCAAAAGACCTTTACTTCCTAATTTTCCTTATGGAAAAAAAAACATTCTATGAATTTATTTTTCCAATGATTATGCTTTTTTTTTTTTTGATTATGCATTTTTTTAAGTTGGCAAATTAGTTGGATTCAATTACTCTCCAGATCCTGGTCAGACTTCTGTGAAATCCTGCCTAATTCTGGGAAAGACAACCATTCAGTCTTTCTAGTGTGTTCTACATCACTCTATAGAATTTTTTAGGCAAATCTTTACTTGGACTATAAATCTTTATGTGCCAAACATATAAGTACTTGTTGAATATAATTTCACTTCTCAAAACTTATTACAAATTACTCAAAACTTGATAGGGTTTTGTAACTGCAAACATATTTTTCCTTTATTCTTCCATGTTATGAAAGTTTGTTCTGTAAACATTTCATTTTACATAGAAATTCTGTTTTTCTAAAATTAATTAGGATTAAAATTGGTCAAGGAGACTACAAGTCAGGCTTTCTAAAATTTTATTTTACTTTGGTTATATTGATCATATAACAAAAACTGTCAGAGAAAGGGCTCAAATAACTTGAAATAATTTGATTTGGTTTAAATTTTAGCCTAGTAGCTATGCTAACATTCTAAAGCATTAATTTCCAATTAAAACATACTTTTTTTTTGATGTAATTCATTTTTTTTAAATTACTAGATTGAGGTGTACAAAACAGTATAATGATTAGATATTTACATACCTCACACAGGCAACAACGGGCTTTGTGGGTGTATAATTTAAAATTGACTAGTGACAATTTAAATACAGCAGACCAACATGCAGAATTAACTTAAATGAAAAATTACGACTTAAAGAGGCAGCATACTATTGTACCCAGGACCCAGTTCTAATCCGGGATTGGGCCACCAGCTGGCTGTGCGACTGTTGGCAGAAAATTAATCACTGCCCCTCACTGTCCCCGTTTGCCCACTAAGAGGACTGGTCCGGATAAGCCTGAGTCTCAGAATCAGCTCTCATGTTCTGGCTCTAAATGTAAGGTGGGCTGTACCTTTGAGGCCCGGCTCTCCTTTGTCCCCCGGGACGTGGGATATTTGAGAAGGCCCAGGAATTCCTTTAGCTCCTTCAACCCCCTTGGCTCCTGGTGGTCCTCTCTCGCCCTTTGCTCCTGGAATTCCAAAGCTACCTACAAGACAGGAGTCACAACATCAGTTCCTCAATTCTTGAAGTCATTCCTAAGGCTTCAAAAGGTAACAGGGCTTACCATAAAACAAAAACAAAACAAATAAGCCACAAAGGTGAACAGTGCTAAGAACTTGATCAATGGTTCCCCCGTCAGGCAGCCACATGAGGGTAGCATATAAGCCTGCGGGGAGAAAATACGGCCCCATTCAAATAGGGAAAAAGGAATACAGAAAAGAGCAAAATCAAATATGTAGTTCTCTTGGGAACTACTTTCCAGTCAAAGAATACAGTATAATTTATTTTTTTGTTAAATACATGAACCTTGTTCATGCCCCCTGTGTGCTGGAAAGTGCCTCCATCACTTACCCTTCTGGCCGGGGGTGCCTGGGTTCCCGGGAGGCCCCGGGAGACCAATATTTCCGGGGAAGCCCATCATCCCAGCTGTTCCTTTTTCACCTATGGAAACAAAGTAACACAAAGCAGCACATGTTGTGTAGAATGAAAAAGCAAATACTCCATCTAATACACTGAATTACACTTAGATGGAGAGATTGGGCATTGAAGGAATGATTTCGGTAAATAGGAAAAGAGCTCATATTTGTCTAGGAGGTGGGTCCATAAACGGTCTTTATCACATCATGCAGAGGTCATGGGTAGCAAATCACATTTGTGGATGAGAATAAAATATATTGAAGTTTTGGAGCATTCCCTCCTCCGCATCCCTGAACAATAATAACTTTCTGGTATGCTCCCTTATTTTATTCTTTTCGTAGCAGCTGTTTAGAGTTGAACTTAGTTTTTAAATGTATTTCTTATTGTCTCCCCCACTGCTGGAGGTGGAGTCTTGTTTACTGATGTTTCTCTATGGCCTGAAACACTGCTGGCATGTGATAGTATCTCAATAATATGAATGAAAGGATAATTTCCAGGTTTAGCTGTTATTGTGGGATCTTCTCTGGAGGAAAGATCAGGGAGATTCTTATGTAGGAGGAGACTACTGGAATATTCTTCCCAAACATACAAGCTATAAAAATTGCCATGAAATAAAAAGAATTATAACAGAATGCTATGAACCACTAACTATATGCCAGCAAATCACATAATGTAGACAAAGTGGACAAATCCTTAGAGAGACACAGATTACCAAAACTGACTCAAGAAGAAATAGAAAATCTAAGCAGACCCATAAGTGAAAAAACTGAATTTATAATTCTAAAACTTCCCACACAGAAAAGCCTAGACCCAGATGACTCCACTGTTGAATTCTACCAAACGTTTAAAGAATATCCATCTTCACAAATTCTTCTAGGAAATACAAGAAGAGGAAGCATTATCTGTCTTGCTCTATGAGGCCAGCATTTCTCTGATAACAAAACCAGGTAAAGATATCATAAGCAAAGAAAACAGATTAGTATCCCTTATGATTATAGATATAAACAATCCCAACAAAATATTAGCAAATATATTTTAGTAGTAATAGATAAAAAAGGTTACACAAGTAGTCACATCCTAGGAAACTGTGTCATGTAATCATCCCGTCACCATCATTACCCTGCCCTCCGGCCCCTTACAAATTATTCAGAAGAAAAAAGCTTATACTAACTGTAAGAGAAGCATAGAGTCAAAAGCCGATGCCTATGCCCAGTTTCTATAGCCATCTAAAAAGGAAAATGTGGAAGAAGGTAGAAGAAAAATAAAAGCATAAAAAAAGGATACCTGGTGGCCCTAAAAATCCTGGATTTCCGGGGTATCCTTTTTGACCAGGTGGTCCCATCTCACCTCGACGACCTGGTTTTCCTGGTGGTCCAGGTTCTCCAGGAAATCCTGACCTATCCAAGCCTGGAATACCTGGGTCTCCCTTGAGCCCTGTTTCACCTCTTTTGCCTATATTTTAATGAATGAATGAATAAATGAATGAATGAATGAATGAACACAAGTACATTTCCCACCAACTCAAGAAATATTTTGTGGCTGTAAATATGTAGCTGTATGATTTTGAGCAAACCACATACTGAATGGATTGATTGATTTATGTCCCCTTCTATAAAATTTTAAAGATCCCTTCTGGTTTTCACATTCTCTGTTTCAATGACTCATGCAGTAATAAAAATGTAGAATTTGTATCTGTTTTCTAGTCCTGCAGGCATGTCCTGGGACTGCATTTTATGACTGTAACTCAGTCTTTAACTTGCAGAATACATTTAGAGCCACTCACATGGAGTGAGCCACCAGATGCTTCTGGAAACAATTAGAGCACCCCTACAACTCACGTCTTGGACACAGACTTGTGTGTGAACTCATAAGCAGTGTGATAGCCTGCAGGCATTAATTGAGCTCTGGAGGGTTTTCCCCAGTAGTTCACAGATCTAGATGAGAAGAGCCAAAAAGAGTAAGTTTCCCATTGGCTGGACCATCTACTCTGCATAATTTATATTTATTTTTGTACCTTTCTTTTAGGTTGCTTTAAAGCAATCAACTACATATTTTAGTTTGTAACTTCTTAAACAGGTATTTTTTAATACATTTACTTTCTTTTCATAATAAGGATACATCTGTCACTCTAATATACTTATAAAGGTAATTTTTTTGAGAGTTTGTATGTATATAAATATATATGTAAACATACATGTTCAGTGGTCATATTTTCTTGCATAACAAGACACAATCCAACTTATTATATTAACTTCAGGTCTCTTGATATACAAGGTGGTACTCACTGCAATACATCCATAACAACAAGGTTTATATTTCTGAAATAACTTTTCCACTAAACAGTGGTCAGGACTTGTTGCTGGACAGCTCCCAGGTTAAACAGCAAAGAGTAAAGCAGGAGTCCCACGCCACTTGCCCATCTACTGACTGGTTTTGAGGCCATCCTCCTACCTTGCTGTCCTTTCAATCCATTTAAGCCTGGAAGTCCTTGGGCTCCCTTGGGACCCACTGTGCACCTTCCTGGGGCTCCTTTTTCTCCAGGTGGTCCAGGCTGCCCTGGATCCCCTGCAAAACAGAGTCCAAGGATATATTCAGGTGCCAAAACCCAAGGTCCTATTATTGCTATCCCAAGCATTCTCCTGTACTTTTCTCCTCCTAAATTGGACCAATATGTAATACCATTAATACGTCTAAGAGGAAACTCATTAAGAAACAAAGAAGGAGGGAAGACGGAACAAAGGAGCAAAGGTAGGGCAACAATGTTGAATGGACAAATAATTAGGCCCTGCAGCTTCTATTTATTGATCTCAAACTTTGAGAAGAATTCTTCATCCCTACATATTCAACTTGCTGTGTTTTAGCTGAGCTCACAGTGGAGAAAGGTAATTGCACTTGCTATGGTACCTTGTGGTCCATCAAGCCCTCCAGTTCCTGGAATTCCAGGGAGACCGGGAAATCCGGGGAGTCCAATTTCTCCATGTTCCCCAGAATTGCCTTTTTCTCCTGGAAAACCTGGTATTCCTGGTTCTCCAGGCATGGCTAGTCCTGGGTCTCCCTACAGCACAGAAATTATGTTAGTTTTACTACATAATGCTTCCAAACCCTTATTGACTATTGATTGACTGGTCTTTAGGGTTATTTACTTAAAAATAATATTTTCATTATAGAGCTTTTAAGTCCCTTTTGCACAGTCACCACCATTTCATCAACTTTCCTTTTTCCACTCTAGCTGCTGACTTTTCTATAAAATTATGCTTAATAATTCTTTAGAGCCTCCACTTTCTCAGAATATTGTGGAATTTTCCATAAACAGTCTAGATGTCTCTTCTTTTGATAGTTTTTCTCCAAGTGCCATGTTTTTTTTCAAGAGTTCTCCCATTTAAAATATTCTGAATGCTTCTGAAGATTAACGAAGGAATAGAGAAGCAAACCTGTCTCCTAACACCTTCTATTTTCCTTTCTAAAAGGGAGGGATGGTTCAAGAAACTTTAAACGAATTCAATATCTTTATCGTCTACTAATATTTTGATAATTTGTACACACAGAGCATCCTGACTGGCAGGAACAACCTAACTGGCCAACTATAATTGCTCCTTTTCATCCCCATATCAGCCTGAAGGTTAGTTCTCAAAGACCTTGGCTCCGGGGATGCCTGGCTTTCCAGGTAAGCCTGGCTTTCCGATTTCTCCAGGCCAACCTGGTGATCCTTTTGTTCCTGGAAAACCTCTGTCTCCTACAGAGAAAAAATAATAAACATTGTAAGATCAGTCTTATTAACAGCTTCTGAACTGTATCTCTCTTATTTTATCTAAGGTTTTTTAAAGAGGAAAGCAGCAGCTTTAGATTTTTTTTTTATAAAAGACTGAATGATGAGAAAGCCAACTGCTACAGTAGCAATTAAAAAAATTCAATTTCAAATCAGATTACATTGGTTCTCAATTTAAAAAATTACCTTCTCCATTTTTGTTATTTAGTACTGCTACAATTTTGATTCAGCAATTTTTTAAACCATTGATCCTGGTTGAACATTTGGCTGATTCTTTAAAGAAAAAAGTATATTTTACATTCAATGTACAGCCAAATATATACAAATATATATATATATTTGTGTGTGTATGTATGTATGTATGTGCATATACATGTATATATGTGTGTATGTATGTATATATATGTATACATGTGTATATGTATGTATGTATAAATGTGTATATATATGTATACATGTGTATATGTATGTATGTATAAATGAGTATGCAAGCATGACCCTAATCAAGATATAAAGCATTTCCGGCACCCAGATAGCGCTTTTCAACATAAGTTGCTCAAGAGAATTACTTCCTAATGCTTTATAGGAACCATTGAATGTAATGAATTCTCTTGTCTCGTATGCATTTATGATAGGGGAATGGAGTAAGGAGTCACACACACATTTTCTCTGTCCTATGGTTCAGAACGGGAAACCCTGTGAAGCAAAGCCGTGTTCAGAAAATTCCTCTGTGCCCCTATTTGACCAACTTTTAACTAACAGTTAGTTCATGGGATTCATTAGATTCAACTGGGAAATTTTGACTCCTCACTTTCAAGGAGCTCTTGGACTAGTTCTGGTTCCCATAGTTTAGAGTCTCCTTCCAGGGGTGACACCACAGGTGTTACAGACTAGGATGCAGGTTTCTTCCTGCAGAGTCCAAGAAGGACTAAGCAAAACATGGGCCAGACTGGGTGTGAGGCCATTGGGAAGACATTTGAGAAATTACAGTCAACGACCATATGAGAAATGTGATTGTTTTCCACTTCAAATCTTCATAAATTCAGATAAATATTCCCATATTTGGGCACAACTGATGTATGATAAGCATTGGTGATATCGAAGAGATGGAGCACCAAAAATGGATTATATTTTGACAAACATTTTAAATTATGTTGAGTCAAACATAAAATTATCATAAAATCTGAGGTTTTGTGTGACGGCTGGTGACTGAGAATACTCAGGTCACCCTGACAGAACTTGACAGCACTTGTCATCAGGGAACCTCAGGGTATTGTTTGAGATGCCGCAGGGGACCTCAGCATCTGGATTTCTTAGAAGTCTTTCCCCTTTGATGAGAAACAGCATTTTCTTTTTTTCCTAAAGGAAGTAACTTCTGTGGTTTATTTTGGAATGTATGGGAAATCACCTATTTGTAATTCGATAGTAATTTCTTTACTATACAAGAGGTGTATAAAGTGAAGAAAAATAAAAATGTAAGAAGTGTAGGCAATATTCAGAAGAAGAAAAAAATATTCCTCATAATCCCACTATCAAGAATAATCACTTTGGTGAATTTTCTTCCAGTTTTTTTTCTATACATTTAAGAATATATACAATTGAGATGAGATTGCATAAATCAATGAGAATTTAGCATTTTTACCTAACATTCTTGTAAGACTTTTTTTTCCCCATTTAAGACTCATGGAAAACATCTCTTTGAAGGGTATTATGGGTATTTCCTATGTTCTTCATTATATATATTTATATTTTCTAAATATCCCCAATGAACCTTATGTTTTACACTTTTTTTCAAAAACTTACCCTTTGGTCCAGGAAGCCCAGGGAATCCAATTCCTGGAATTCCTGGCTCACCATCAGGCCCAGGGATACCAGGGTGATGACATTTTCCTTTGAGTCCAGGATAACCTTAACAATACATATGCATTCACATCAGAAACTTTCCTTTATCTTGACTTGAAACAAAATGTCTCAGTTTTTGTGTCATCCTTGACATTTTTGGAAATGAAGAAATAATTTTAACATCACTCTGACTTCCTCCCCCATTCCTATCCAATGGACTAATCATTAGGGACCGCAAATAATTTTGAAACTACAATTTAACTCCTGAAAAGAAATATTCTAGATATATTGAACAATATGTCTCCCTCCATGCACGCAAAATTAAGTTTTCAATCGTATTGGTGAAGAAGTTACTCTTTCAAATGAAGAAACTCTGGGAACTATTTTGATTAACCACAGGCAAGCATTCCTGTTCCTCCACCAAATATCCACAAAGATTGTTCTGCTCTCAAATTCTTCTCAAGTGATCATATCGATTCTTTTTTGGAATCAGAAGCACCAATGGGAATAATTTGTATAACTTCAAAGGACAACAGCAAGTTACCTGCCAATTGGCTTATTATCTGACAAAGCTCTGGCCTGTGCTCTCTTTGGGAGCCAATGAACATATTTTTTTTCCCTTATAACGGGGACAGAGTTTTCCCAGGAGAGTCAGGGTGCCATCTGATGCCATGTCCCTGACTTGACAAAGGTGATACTTACCAGGCAGACCTCGGGGGCCTGGACAGCCTGGGTACCCCGGAGGTCCTGGGGGCCCTGGGACTGGGGTCGAAACTCTGGGTTCTCCCCGAGGACCTTAAGAAAATTCATGATCATGAGACTCATGTGTATATTGAAGTTAACCTTGGTTCAGAGGGAAAATATATGATATGATAATGAGGAGTTCACAGACATATTCGAAGGAACATGAAAAATAGTCTCTGCTTACGTAGGCTTCAAACTGTCTGAAAGATGACCAGCCCATAGAAACTTTCTTATTTAACTGTCAACTATTTGGAAGCATCTACTATTGTCTAAGGCTTGTTTTAATTAACAGCCCAACATGCTGGTGTATTGAAAGAGAGCCTATTCTACAAAAAAAAAAAAAAAAATGATAATATGAATTCAGCTTAAACACTGGTGAATGCTGGTAGGATATTTAATGATTGAGTGACTAGTTTTCACATGAAAGGAGAGTGGTAGCATGCACCACCAGGAAGTGTGGCCTGACAGGTAGGTCTGGGCTTGAACCTTGGCCTTGCTCTTTATAAGGTGTGTGATGGGGGGATATTTCTAAAACTCTCTGATAAGTTCCTCATGTGTCATTGGGGAAACATGTGCCTACTCAGCTGGTAAAGATCAGAGATAATATTCTGACCATGGTGGTCAATATTAAAAACATGTGAGTGATTAGTACTGCCCATAGATTCATATATTTATAGAAAGAGTAGGTTTACAGTAGTGCGATGGGAACAGTTGATAATATGTTTTAGGACAATGGAGTCTTTCACTAAGGATGCACAGTTAGAAAGAACAGAAGAGGGTTTGAAGATGGATTAGAAGAAGACTGAGGAAACTTTTTCTGTCAAGGGCCAGAGAGTAAATAATTAGGCTTTGTGGTCCACATGGTCTTTGTCACAACGAGGCAACAATGTGACTGCAGCCAGAACAGATATGTTAATGGATGAGTGTGGCTGTGTGCCAATAACGCTTTATTTATGGACACTGAAACTTGGATTTCATGACCTATTGTCCAAAAGTCTTTCTTTTTCCAATCATTTAAAGTTATGAAAACCTATCTCAGTGTGTGGGCCATACATAAATAGGTAGTGGGCTGGATTTGGACTGTGAGCCGCCACGGTTTGCCAATTCTTGGATTAGAACAGCAGCCTCAAAAGTAAGGCACAGGGAAAAAAAAAGGACAGGTATGTATAACCACAAAATAAGCTTTGCATACACGTGTGGACAGAAATGCATGCATTCAGTTTATAATACCTATGGGTATTGCGGGGATATGCATGTAAGGTTTTACTGATGAGGATGCTATAAAATGACTTGGAGACCACTGGTTATTGGGTCTCACCCTTTAAAGCGATTTTAGAAGTGAAAGATGAACGTGGTAGCATTGTTTATTTAAAGCCATCAATAGCATGCCGTTCTCATCTTCTGCCATGTTCTTCACCACAGATAATACTGAGGATCAGATCCCTCCTGATTCCAGAAACAATGTTCAGTACAGGTGGATCCCAAAAGTTCCTGGGACTTTCAAAGTCTTATCAGACAACTTTTCTTCATGTGTCTTTGCTAATTTGAAGTTTTATTTATAAAATGTTTATTGGGTTATGGGTCAAAAAGAACAAATCTGGAGTAATAGCAGTGAGAAGAGGCATCTCAAGATCAATGTCCTAGGTTTTGGCCTCCCGTTGGTTTACTATCACTCTCTTCCACTCATTCCTTAGCATCTGTTAATTCCATATACAGTAAAACCTTGGATTGCGAGCAACTTGGTTTGCGAGTATTCTGCAAGACAAGCAAACATTTCTAATACGTTTTAACGTGGTAAACAAGCGATGTTTTGCAATATGAGTAGTTTGTTTCCGGAATGAATTATGCTCACAAACCAAGGCATGACTGTATTTATATTAGTAATGGATATAATCTATCCTAGGAAATTTGAGCTGAGTTGCTCAGTAACAGGGAACAAAATGGATTTTCTCTAACATATCCTACATGTTCTTTCCCAGTGTCCATGAGCTGACATATTGTGATTATTAGTAGCAGGTTTCTACACATCCACGGGTCTGGAGGGAGCTTCACTAGGAACCATCAACCCGCTCCATAGGAAAACAGGACTGGAAAGAAAACTAACCAACCGGCTTTTCCAGGTGGTCCAGGGGCTCCGGGGATGCCTTGGTCGCCCTTCGGACCGGGCTCTCCCTGCGGTCCATAGCCTGGTGGTCCAGCTGGTCCTGCAGGTCCTGGGGAGCCAGGGCTGCCAGGATCCCCCGGATAACCTCGGTCCCCCTTCTCACCAGTGAGGGCCTGTGACAATAGCAATGTATTTGGATAGTGCTTCATTCCAGTACTTCCTTACGCTCTGTATGGTTTCTGTGGTTTTATGCCCTTTGGAATTCAGCCATATTTCATTCACTTGGAACTCTCTTGAGTCCCATTCAAGATGTCCCTACAATCTCATACCACCTGTATGATAACAGCCCCCAAAACTCTGCTCAAATAGACCAACAGTTCAAATGGAATTAGAGGTGACATTGATGTTAATGGTACATTTCTAAAATCAAACAAGTACAACAAACATTTATTTGTTTTGTTTTTCACCAGGTATTTTCATTACAAAGGAGATAGTCTCTACTTATTAATTTTTTTTCTGATAAAATGTCTTTTACAATTTCTTTGTAGGCTGTAACTTTGAAAATAAATTGTATGTTTTAAGGAAGTTGAATTTGACAAAATAATCCAAGTTCTCCTTCCTTTCCAACATGGCCCCACATTTAACTGGGTTTGTCATTGTTTATTTCACCCATAGCTAAATGGTCCTTCTTCTTGCATAATGACAGGGCATAACAAAGAACAAATCACCTTGATTTTCTCTCTTATTTTCTAGAACATCTTTACCAGAACCAATAAAGAAATTCGGGAGACACAAATGGGGGCATCATATGAACTCTATTAATACTAGTCCAAAAGCATTCTAGATTCTGTCCCTCTAGAGCCACAACTACCATCTGGGGGACAGACTGGCAGTTTGTCAAAGGAGGGTCTGAGAAACACTGGTCCTGCCAGCCAAAAAGTACTTGGTAGTCAAAAAAGTTTAGGGAAGACTGCATATCATATCTTGCACACCATGGGGAGTTACAATTCATACTCTGACATTAAAGAGTCTATAAAGGAAACTTTAAATTTGTTTGCTAAGCTTCCCTGTTCAAAGTGGGACCTTTTTTATTGGATAACACTAATTAACCCTGGGAGAAACTGGTATTTCATAGAAGAGGCTGGGCAGCATGCTTTGCAAATTCCTCAAAGGAAAACAGATCCTGGTAGATATCTCTCAATTGGACATGTGAGAGATTCTAACCCATGAATTTACATAAGCTTAAATATTGTCAATGACGAAACACTTGATCTATTTGACTACCCTACCCCTGAACATTTTGTCCTTTTCTGCATTTATTTTTACTTAAAAGAATACACATTCCCTCCCAAATACTGACTAAAACTTTCTATTTTAATTATTTTCTGAACTTGTTTACAAACTCATTTGACACAAATGTAGAATTGTAACGTGTATATGAGACAAGGTCATTATCAATGCAGAATTTTATTTGGGCTAAAAAGACCATTGAGTGTTACCTATTTATTTTGTCAAAATACTACAAATATTTGCTCTGATTTGAAGATGCCTCATTCCAGTTAGAGGGATGAAGTGTGATGAGCAGCCCATTTTTTTTTTGACAGGAATTCACCTTATGTCGTAACTTCAGAGCACTTCATTTATAGGGAAGGTAATTTGAAAAAATTATTAAGATACCAACCGGTTCGCCTTTATGTCCTGGTAATCCTTTTAGTCCGGGAGTTCCAGGAATTCCATCCAAGCCCTTTTTTCCAGGCTGTCCTCTGGGCCCTGGATCCCCGGGGGCACCTGCTTGTCCCTCTGGCTGAGGTGTTTCACCTTTTTCTCCTTTAAGTCCTGGATCACCGGGAGCACCTGGGAATCCCTAGGGCAGCACAGAAAGGAGTCAATATGTGGCATTTGGGCGGAGTTGTCCTTGTGTCCATCTCAATAAAAAGCTTACCAAATGTCAACAAGAACTTTTTAATTTTAATGAACTTGTATTTTTTTCAGACATATTCTTTGGTACACAAGTATAATTTTAAGCTTTTTGTGTTTTCTGCTTTATTTTTGCTTCCAAAACTGGAAAAGAATTCAGTTAGTACAATGCAATGCAATCCACACGATAATACATTTCAACATAATACAACCACGGTCATAATTCAGATTATGTTAGAATATTGGTAAATGTTAACATACATGTCTGGATAATGTGATCTAAATGTATTTAATCCATATATAACTTTATGATTCACTATGATAATCAAATTTAAATTTTTAACAACTTTACTGAGGTATAATTTACATACCATAAAATGTAGTCTTTGTAAGAGTACAATTCAATGGTTTTGACAATAAACATACTATCACCACCCAGTGTTAACACATTTCCATCACTCCCCCAAATTACTTCCAACACAACCTCAGCCCCAGGCAACCACTAATCTGCTTTCTGTCTCTGACATCCCTTTAAGTGATTATAAACTCATTCATTCACTTATTCACTCATACATCATTCATTTATTCATTTAATCAATTAAGTGTCTGTTAAATGCCTCTTCTTTGTCAGGCACCAACTGATAACCTGGGGGTGGGTGGGAAGGGAGCAACTGTATTTCCAGAGTGTTTCATTCTCCAAATGGAAACCAAAGCTTCAAAACCATGAAATCTTACTGGAGATCCTGGAAGACCAGCACATCCTGGGGACCCCGGGCTTCCTTTCATGCCAGCTTTCCCTTGTTCTCCTGCAAATCAGTGAATTATTAAACAGTCATTGAACACCAACTCTGAGCAGCCAGGTTAATACAGTATAAGAAGGAAATAGGGTGTTTTGTTCTGAGAACAGGAACACAATTTCCGTCTTAAAACATACAGTGCAAGAAGAGAATGGGAGTAAGTAACTGGCATAAAAGAAAATGTAAAAAAAAAAAAAGAACTCTTAAAAAATTTAGCTTTCTAAAATTCTTATCTTTATAATTTTAAGGGGATACAATATTCTTTTCTGATGATAAAAGTAACATATGTTCACTGTAAAAAAATTATACAGAAATAAGAGAATGAAAATCACCCATAAATCTACCACCAGAAGAAAATACTTGCTCCAATTTTCATGTATATTACTCATAAAATCTTATATCCATAAATGCATAGAACTTATATACATTTGTATTCATGCTACACATATGTTAATACATACAGATTTATAGGTTCACTTTAAAGGGGTGCATAGTAGCCTATTTTGTGGGTGAAACATTATTTATTAAGCTAACTTGTTTTTAGATATTTAGATTGCTTTTTCAACTTTAGCTGTTGTAAACACTGCTATGAGGAATATCTCTGGATATTTACTTTTCCAGGTTTATCCAATTATTTTTCTTTAGAATAAATTCCTAAAATGTAGCTTCAGGACCAAACGGGCACAACCTTTTCTAAGGCTTTGGATATCTGTTGCAAAATTGAATTTTCCTGTACAATTTTATACTTCTTTTAGGTATTTAAGTATCTCTGTAAGGATGATCCCTTCAGAGAATCTTCCGGACTGATCTCAGATCAGTTTATTAACAAATGTTTATTCAGATTTATTTTTTGCAAGATTTGAGTCAGGATATACTTTTGGTAGTAATCCAAATGGTTTTCTCTTCTTTGAGCTATACCTGTCGTCTGCCAAATGTAGAGAAATCAAAGAAAACACAACAGTATGACTAGCTGGTTATGGGCCAGAGGTCACTCAAGGGAATGTAGGGAAATAATGACTGCTTTCCTTTTTTCCTTTTCCTCCCTCCCTCTCTCTCTCCCTCTCCCTTCCTTTCCTCTCTTCCTCCCTCCACCTTTTTTGTTTGTTTTAATAGAACATTTCCTCCAGAGACTTGGGCACTGAACAGGGGCTGCTTGAGGAAAAGCCCCTCACCTCACCCTTTGCCCTTTCTTCCCTCTCAGGCCTTTCTTAGGGAGTCAGAGGACAGCGACTACAAAGGAATAAGGCATTTATAAAGAAGTGGGTAGGATTTGAGAATGACAAAGGATCCCTGCCTAAATGCACCTCCCTTCTTGGCTGTCCATGGTGCCCACAGCTGCCACCAGGAGCCTTTCTTCTTTGGGCTGAGCACCAGCCTCCCCAAAGACCCTGTGCCAATGCAGGTGTGCACCGGACAGTGGTAACACACAAATATCCCCTTATGGATGTTGCCAGGGAGAACCTTTGGATTAACTGGTTTCAAAGGGCAGCCCCTGGTACAGCAATTAAAGGATGCTGGTGTAGAGGGCGAGAGCTGCCTCTGGAGGATGGTGTCTGGGTTTGGTCCAGGCTTTACTACTTACTTATTAGTTATGGCACCTTATGCCTCAGCTTCCTGATCTGTCAAATGGGGTTATGATAGCACTTGTCTGTAGGAATGAGGACTAAGGCATGAAGGCACATAAGACACGTAGAACAGTGCCTAGCACATGACCAAGGGCTCCGTAGTTCGAGCTGTTATTGGTTAATAATAAATAATTTGATCACAGCTCTAAAGGCCAAGATGCTGACGGCAGAACCAAGACTGTGTGTGGTGCCACATGAGAGGTACTGGGTCACCAGGGGAGTGGCACCGGTGGAGGAGTCCAACTAATACATAGAGACTTTTCCACTTCAAGTGTTTGTCCACACCCAGACCTGTGGCTGAACAAGGGGCAGGTAGGACAGTGAGAGCCTGGAGTGACAGTGTTGGGGTGCGGAGGCCTTGTTTGGCTCAGAGATCAACAAGTCAAGTGACATAGGCTTTATTTAACCTTCTGAATATTGGCCTATGCAATGTTTTTTTTCTTCAAAAATTAATGTCTCATATTAAAAAACATGAGAGTGCAGATAAGCATCCCAATTTCTTCTCAAAAAGTAGGAAGATTTATTAATCTAGGACCTAAAATCTGGCAAAGTCCCAATAGTCTGAAGTTGAGTGCCTGATGGCTCCTTTTAATGTGCCCTCCAGGTTACCGCAGTCCTCACCACGCTTGACCGTCCCCAGCACGGAGGCCACTGGTGCACATTTTATTGCACTTGTATCTTTAGGAAGAACATGAGATAGCACATACGCCCTTGATTCTGTCAAAATTGGGGACATGAGACAGTAGACTGAGATGAGTGGTGTCATTCAGGAAACAAAAAGGAGTGAGCACATTTCTCTCTGGAAGAAAAAAGTGGTGTGTGTGTAGTATGGCTGCCTTGCCCCTCCAAGTTGCCTGCTGGTGGACCCTGTAGGTCCAGTTAAGAATTCCTGGATAACGCAATAGTTTGCTTAGAGGTTGGCAACTAAATGGAACAAGGAAAAATGCCAGCGTTTATGGGATTTTGGCTTATTATTTTGCTAACAGTGTGTGTTTTTGAAAACCTCCCTCTGAGCTCCTGTAAAGCCCGTCATGACACCCAGAGCTCTGATACCCTTTTTCACAGCTCAGTGAGTTGAAACACTTGTGTGCAGATTGTCTGTACCTGGGAGTCCCTTTAGGCCATCCAACCCTGGTAATCCTGGGAGGCCTGGAGGCCCTGGAACACTAGGGCAATTGGTGCACAAGAGGCCTGGTTCCCCTGCAAAGAGAGCACACTTGTGTTATTTATAAACCCACACTGAGTCTGCAGGAACGACGCATATCTTCCAGCTGCACAGTCGTTTCTTTTTTCTTTCTTATTTTTTTAGATTTTATTGGGGAGTTGAGGGAAGGGGAAAGTGTTGGGGAATTGGGGAAGGGGACCAGCCAAATTGTTGTTCCTCAATCTTCATTGTGGAGGGTGCCAGTCGCCATCTGGCTTCCCGTGGGCAGCTCGTGGCCTCTAAGCTCAAGGTGCTGAGTTCAATCTCAGTTGCGGGTGGGCGTAGCCACCATCCCATGTGGGAGTGGAACCAGCAGCTTTGTTGTTAAGAATGCACACTCTATCCACTGAGCCATCTGGGCGGCAGCTCTGCTCCAGTGCACCGTCATTTCTTACATTTAAATGTTTTTCATGTCCTGAAAATCATCTAGGACAGTTCACATATTCATAAAATAATGATTCATCTATTTTATATGCTTACTTTATCCATCTCAGCTTCTTCGTGTTCTTAGAAAGGAGATCCAGAGTGTAGTGTAAATCATCTACTATTTCAGTGCCTCCCCCTTGAGTGCAGGATAACACTCACATTCTAGCAATAGCCAGTGACGTACGGCATGTGTGCTAAATACATGAATGATTGACAGACAAATGAATACTTTTGGCTAATTCTTTTGGAAAAGAAGCCATCCCTGACTGCTATGCAGGATTACTGTTGTCTCAGGGAGAAAAAACTCAGTGACAATAATGGTGATGAGGATGGATTGTTCTACTAGAATGGCACCATTGATTGAACCCACCTTTGCGCCCATCTATCCCTGGGATTCCTGGAGGCCCCACGTGACCTGGAAGGCCGGGATCTCCAGGTATACCTTTGCGAAATATGATGCAACCTACAAAAAGAAAACATCAATGCTGGTTTAAAAAAAAATTTCTTTAAGTGTTTTCATGTTCAATTAGCAAATGTTTTAGTAATATGTATTACTTATATGCATTTCCCCCCATATTTGTTTGGGAAGCTGAGTTTTTTTTAACTGAAAAGCATATTGACCAGCTTTCCCTTTCACATTGCGCCCATGAGAGTTCTTGATATTGATGTGGTGGTTCTCTGAAAGCTCATTATATGGTATTTCTTATTGCATAATCAACCATGTTATTTTTATTTTTTATTTTTATTTTTTAAGAGGGCAGTGTCACTGGCCCTCATGTGGGATCCAAACCAGGGCCGCTGGTGTCCCAAGCCAGCTTCTTAACCATTGTGCCACTCGGCCGGCCTTTAACCATGTTATCTTACTCCGTTATGGCTAATTACTCCCAGACTGCCCCTTTAGCATTTCCAGGCAAAGGATCAAATCTTGTTCTTCTCTGCATATTGGATATATTGTATTTCCTTGATATATTGTAGGTGCTTAGTATACACTGATGCTAACTCAGGGAGTCACCTGTTTTCCCCTCATTGCTTTTTCACATCAGTTGAGTTTGTCCTTCTTAAAGCAGCTCTCCAAGAAGGCTCCGCTGAGTATCCCACAGATACCTGCTACTATCACTTCACAATGAATAGTCAACTCTCTTAAACTGCTATGTTCCTGACCTAATTTTTGGTCTTGGGCCCACAGGTTGAAGCAATGGTGATGACACTAAATATTTAAACACAGTACTTATAGGTGCCCCAAATTTCAGGGCAATAAGGTAATGGTGGCAACATTTAATTAATTAATTAATTAATTATTATTAGGAAACATTTAATTTAAATGGAATGTGGTTTATGTCTGCTTGACTATGAAAGGAATGACCATTTTTGGATCCAGTTTCCTGTGTCTTTAAGATGGCTAGGTAGTTATCTTTATTTATTTATTTATTTTTGAGGGCAGTGTCACTGGCCCTCATATGTGGGATCCGAACCGGGGTCGCTGGCGTCCCAAGCCAGCGCTTAACCACTGTGCCACTCGGCTGGCCCTAGGTAGTTATCTTTAAACAGTAAAATCTGATGGCAGTTTTATATTTAATGTAGGCTTATATGTATGCTTGCACATTTATACATTTGTATATACTTACACATTTTCATGCTCATTTCATACTTAATGCAACTAATATTTGAGTACCTACAATGTTCCAGCCGCCTATGCTACATGCTGGGGCGTGAAACAGCAAGTCAGACACAGCCCGTGACCTCAAGGAGCTTTCATTCTTGCAGGGGAAACTGACAAAGACAAAGCAATGTGAAAAATTCTACAATCGGGATAAGCATGAGTATTATAGGATGTGAGTTCAGTGAAAACTTTCTGCAGGACTTAAACTTGAAGATGCAACAGGACAGACAGACAGGTGTTGCTTAGACAAGAGGAGAGAGGAAACCAGGGCAGTTTCTTAGGGGAAAGGGATGTTCCACGGCAGGCATCCCATGTCCAGCTCCCGACTTCAGCAATCATTAGGTGGCTTGTCATCCATAAAATGAGGACACAACCTACATCTTGAAAAAGACTCAGAGGGCCAGAAATTGTTAAAGTCTCTGACACATAGTAGAGTTTTAGTTTAGTTTACTTTCGCTTTGTTTCCTACCTAAGTCTACACCATAGCTTGCCAGATGTGTTCTTGGACATTATATCTTTTTATTAATGGGATAATGTCTTAAATTGTTATTGGCGTAAAGAAACGCTTTTTTTTTTTTTTAGAGGTCAGTGTCGCTGGCCCTCATATGTGGGATCCAAACCGGGGCTGCTGGCATCCCAAGCCAGCGCTTAACCACCGGGCCACTTGGCCGGCCCTAAAGAAACACTTCTATCTTTTAAAAATATTGCTCACATAACCAGACACTTAACTGAATTATCTTAGTAATACTAAGAGTTTTCCAGATTATTCTTTTGGATTTTCTAGGTTTATAATCATAGCAACTATAAATGTCTCTTTTCTTTCAGAAAAATCCCTTACACAGAAGATTCTCAAGGCTAGTAGGAGGGTTGAGTATAAAACACAAGACTTCCCAGGCACCTGCCAGTAAAGGCATTTAAAATACAAAGGGTGACCAATATTTTCACAGGGTCTGTGTATGTATCAGCCAACACAGAATGCTAAGTGGCCCTTTAGAGAGACAGAGAGGATAGGAGACCAGCATCAGAACCCCCAGATACCACTTCAAATTCTCTGGGTCTCAGCTCTCTGGTCTCAGACCCATCTTGCCTGGCAGCATCTTGCCTTGTGCCCATACTGCACACCTCTGACCTCTTGTCCTGGGGCTTCCCTGCTGATGCCAAGGCATGGGATACCCTGGGAGCTAGGCAAACCCATCCTGGAAGTGTGTGTGGGTAGTTAGTCTAGTCTCTTGGGAGCATATCTTTGACCCCAGAGAAATAGGAGCTGATGGATACATTCTCCCTGCTTGCTTCCCTGGGACCTATTATCTTGCACAGTTTCTTGGAAGACAGTCTCCAGGCAATGAACAGGAAGCTGCTCTTAGCTTCTGCCAACTTGATAACCATCCTTCCTTTCCTGCATCATGGCTCCTACCCCTGCTTCCCACTCTGCCACCTGTGAGAACTCAGGCAAAAAGCTTTGCTGCACTTGCAAAAGAGTCATTCCACCAGAGCTGCTTTCACAGGTAGTTAATACAATGAAACACTAAAGTAAAAATAACTCGTAAGTGCCACACAGGCTGATGGCCATTCTTCAAGTAAGGTCCAGGACCCCTGCTTTGCACACATATGTCACTGGGCGCTGTACATAAAAGGGGCCCCATTAGGCCTCTTTACCTGGCAGTCCTGGAGATCCTGGTGGCCCTGGTGGGCCTGGTTCACCAGGACAACCTGGGGACCCGGGAGACCCTGCTGTGTTCTTTCCTGGGGGTCCTTGCTCCCCTTTACTTCCTTTCATGCCTGGTGGTCCAGGGGCTCCTCTCAGGCCAGCCTTTGATGACCCTTGGAAACAAGAATCATTTTATTGTATTTAAAATTTTTTCCTGATTAATATACGTTTATTTTTCAATTACAAAATGTGATGTATTCTGATTTATAAAAGTTGCACAGTTGAGAGGTATGCAAAGCATATGATATAAGAAGTGAATATCTTCCTTCAACTGCGACCTTGTTAAATTATCACAGAACACTCCATTCCCACAAGATAACATCTCATTTATTACAAGGGACTGAAACAGAGTTTGTGATGCACTGTAGTTTTTTTATTTAAAAGGACTGCATAAGAAATTATTCAATATATGCTATTTTGTAATTTCTTTTTTTATTAGAGACTAGAGGGTACCTACCTTGTAGTGTCCCAAAATAAGAGAGAAAGCTGTAGCTGGACTTTATTCCTGCCAATTGTGTTAGTTATAAAAGGCTGTGGGTAGTGGTGGGGAGGAGGCATCTCCTGGGAGAAAAGATGTGCCAAGTGGTACGAGACCCTTTTCATTTGTCCCTCTTAAGATAATGAGGATGTAAGGAGGGAGACAGTCTTGAATCCCTGCCTTGAAAACTGTTTAACTGCTAGGAAGAGAGACCCCACTACCAAAGGGCTGAGGAAATAGCAGAGGTAACATTTGCTAACATTATTGAGTATAAGGATTTCGGCATAAAGGTAAATGCATCTGATTGACACTCTTTTAGAGCTTTGTAATTTTCAGTCACTGGCTTCTTAAAGGAGCTTATCATTACTTGGGGGCCTGGTGGGAAGAAGGAAGTCTACAATCTTTGGCCAGACCTCTAAAATATCTTTCACCTCATTGGAACTTCAAGAGATACTCTCTGTCAACAGTTTGATGTATATTTCCCCATGCACATACAAATATACATTATATTTACCCATTCATCAGTTTTTTACAACGGGATTATAATATACGTATCATTCTGCAATCCGCTTAATTATACTTCATTTTCAAAATTATGAAATAGCTTATATATACAACATGGTATAGAGAAAAATATAATCAATGGTAGGGCTTATCAAATCTTTGCTGTTTTTTTCTTAGTTTCCTTTCCTTTACAGGATGACACATTATAGCATTACAGTGAAATTGAAGCCACTGTGGAACCATCCTTAATCCTATTCTTTCAAGAGGGAACTACTCTAATGATTCATGGCTGTTTCTACACTTTATGGGATTGTCTATGTATCCATAAGCAATGTATCATAAATTTTGAAACTTTACATAGAAAGTATAATCTATGAATTCTTATGCAACTTGCGATGCATTATGAAAACTGTCATTTTTAGCCAAACTAATTACCATAAACTGTTATTTTCTATCTCTGTGCCTTCTTTGATTTTTCTGGGTGTCTGCTTATACACCAAAGCTGTCATCTTACACTTAGTTAAAAAACCATTGAGATCAGTTGGTTAAGAGCTCGCTCAAGAGTGCGAGCTGAGCTCTGAGCAACAGCGGTTCAAGGCCAGCCCGAGCTGAGTTGCCGTTGAGCTGCCAACAGGTGGCAGGATGGCTCAGCTAAAAAAAAACAAAAAAAAACAACAAACCATTGAGAAGTAAAAAAGAGTATTTCTATAACACTGTGTCAGCTTCCACTTCCTCCTCCACTGCAGGTCACAAAGTTAACAAGTAAGAATTTGCAAACGCTTTTATACCAATCCATGAAAGAGTTATCTTATGTAAATAAGGCAAACTTATGAGAGAGCAGTGTATTTTCTTTTTTAATAGCATTTTTTTTTTAGCTGAGCCATCCTGCCACCTATTGGCAGCTCAGCGGCAGCTCTGCTCAGGCTGGGCATCGAACTGCTGTTGCTCAGAGCTCAGCTCGCACTCTTGAGCGAGCTCTTAACCAACTGAGCCACTCGGGAGGCCCTTTAATAGCATTTTGATTGATACCCCAAGAAACATGTACATACCAGGTCTTCCGGGAACTCCAGGAGGGCCCATAGGACCTAGGAATACATAACAGTAATTAATTGCTCATAAAGATATGAATATTCTCCTCCCCTCATTTTTGAAGCCATGGTGACAGTATAATAATAGTTAATAATAAATATTTTTTATACTTTTTCTCCACTGTCACCTAGCTAAATATCAGAAAACTTAACTTATTTAGACAAACAGCAGAGAAGACACTATTCTTAGATGTCTAACACTCAAAAGCGAATCATACTACTTTCTCATTTTCAGGTAATTCCGAAGGATTCAACAAGAGGCTGCTCTATGTTTGGCACTTTGCTGGGGTGGTTCAGATGCAAGAAAATCAAATAGCTGGAATTGTCCAGGACCCGCAGTTTGGCCCGCTGTTCCATCTCAGATTGCTTTTAGCTCTAACATTTCATTAAAAAAAAAATCTATATCTATGTCTATACTTATCTGTCTACTTATTTAAATACACTGGGAAGTTTTCCACGAAGGGAAATTCTCCTTTGACATCTTGCTGATGTCACTAATTTGCCTAGATCAGTGGTTCTCAATCTTCCTGCATACTGCAATAATCAAAGGAGTTTTTATGATCTGCTAGTGTACACTCCTGCTTTAGGCAATGATATCAAAGTCACAAGGATAGGCCCTTGACATGATCATCATTTAAAAGTGCTGGGGGTTCTAGTGTGTAGCCAGAGATAAGGTATTGGCTTGAACTTTTCCCATCTATGAAAAGGGAGAGAATACAAGTAAGCATGTCTTTAATTCAGGGTGCCAGGAATCAGGAAACCAGGGCTTCAGACCCCCCTTGTCACTCTTTGTGTGGCTTTACTCAAATTCCAGCTTTTCAGGGTATCCATTTTTGCTTTTGTCATCCCACTGCGATTACAGATTTCTTATACTCCCTTCTCCTGCCCTCCGACTATGTTAGTGCCTGCTTCTCAGACTTGAATTTCATGCTTTCCTATGTACAGATAATTTAATTACCTTCTTTGTGAAATTTTATTATGAAAATATGAAAATTAGGAGACACTAAAAAAATACCACCATCCATGAAAATGAGGAGACCTTCCTTTTCCCCTGCAAATTCTAGGCCTACCGGCACATGTAGAAATTACCTTGAAAGAAAGACAAGGAAATGATCAGCAAATTCTTAAGGAAGAAATTTATGCTCACCAGGCGGGCCGCGAGCTCCTTTGGGCCCTGGTGGACCTGGGATTCCCTCATCTCCCTTTTCCTCGTATGCATCATAATATTCTGTCTTAAAGAAAAAAAAATGAAGAAAGAGAAAGTATGGCTATTTATGGACATCTCATCAAATGCAGTTACTTCAATTTCTTCTTAGTTTTTACCAAAATGATACTTTCCTTATTTTCCTCAATTCATAGGTTTATGTGTTAGCAGAAATATGGTCTTCATATATATGGGATGGATAAATTTAAAGATAAAAGTTGATGTTTCTGGTACCACGATATCATATATTTCACAAGCTTTTGATTAGAAATACATTTTATGATGTGACTCAGCTCACATAATCATATATATATATATATATGATGAAATAATATGGTGAATGTTGAAATTTTAAAAATTTTATTATAATAAAAGACACAATGCCATTAGTCCCCCTCAAAATACTCCCCTTTTCTTTGAACACACTTATCCCATCATTCTTGCCACTTTCTGAAGCAGTTCTGGAAGTCCTCTTTTGTGAGTGTCTTTAGTAGCGCTGTCATGGCTGCCTCGATGTCCTGAATCATTTTGACTTTGGGGAAGAGTCAGAAGTCGCATGGTGCCAGATCCAGTGAATAAGGTGGATGAGGACACACTGTAATGTCTTTATTTGACAGAAATTGCCGTATACCAGAAGCGATGTGTGACACGGAGCCTTCCTGTTGCGATCACAAAATACTGTGAATGCTGCTGCCAAGTGCCATCCAATGGAAAGGCAGGAATCTTCAATACAGGAAACAGCCATTGAACTTTAATAACATTTTGTGACACGTTTCAGCTTGTTTTGTGCAGTCAGCCTGGTGTGAGCTACAGTAGAGAAAAGGTTTGTTTTCAAGTGTGCAGTAAATCATCCTCCATCATGACAACAGTCCATGTCACAAATCGCTTCTAGTACAGCAATTTCTATCAAATACAAACATTATGGTGTGTCCTCATCCACTTTATTCACTGGATCTCACACCGTGAGACCTCTGGCTCTTCCCCAAAGTCAAAATGATTCAGGACATCGAGGCAGCCGCAACAGCACAACTAAAGACACTCACGAAAGAGGACTTCCAGAACTGCTTCAAATAGTAGCAAGAATGATGGGATAAGTGTGTTCAAAGTGAGAGGGAGTATTTTGAGGGGGATTAATGGCAATGTGTCTTTTACTGTAATAATTTTTTTCAATTTCAACACTCACTGTATTGTTTGATTATACCTTGTATCTACATATGTGTGACTATGTATACAGAAATTAAGTCTCACAAAATAGTGACTTACCATTATGACATATGATCAACTCCCATTTTTAAAAAATTCTATTGTATTTCACTTTTAAAAAATTATTTTTGTGATGGACTAAATTTATCTGAGTATGTTGGGACCCACACATCAAAACATACATATGGTATGACTGTTTCTTTAAATTTCAAAACACCAATGACCTGCAATAATTGAGGTCTATTGTTTCTGACATGCTCAGTGGACCTGGTCTCCTTAACTATCGACATCCTAAGCAGAACTTCCTCTGAAGTTAGGAGAAGTTGCAGAGTTACATAGAACTGAGCAGAAGAAAACACACAGTAAGCTAGGAATACTTAGAATTCCTCTGAAGTACATCTGGCAAGTAGATACCAGTGAGAATTCAGCACATTTATCTTGAAGGAAAGAAGATGAAAATATGAAAGTTAAAAAACTCTGTTTTGGATTTTCATATGCTATATGGGGCCAATTATTCTGTTGACTTGTTTAAAGATGAAGTAACAAGAGCTTCATGGTGAAGCAACATGTATAAAATCACAAAAAAGAATTCAAATAGTAACAATCATAATAATGCAATAGCCTCCACCGTAAAATCCATACGGATGTGTGTGCACCTGCCAAGTGTTACACAAAATAGTGTGTTTCACTTCCTGGCAACTGCATAAAAGTATTTTGGGACTACATACATCTGAATCATTTGCTTGTAGTGTAAAGACGCAGATTTCCAGGACCCTGCCCCATTTCTGAGGTAAATTACCTGGCCTGAGGGGCCTGAGAACTGCATTTGTAACAGGACACTCCTCCCCGGTCCTCATGAATCTCCTGCCACCATGGTCTGTTCTGCACAATCATAAGTGGCAGCGCTGCTGAGCACACTGCATGTGAGAACCACCGTCTTTGGAGACAGGACAGGAACACATACCGGCACTCAGAGCCTGGGTCCCTTTTACTCCTGAGAGCCATTGAATCCACGTCCTTGTTGCAGAGGGGAGACTGCCTGCTGCCATAAAGCTTGGGCTGAGGTCATGGGTTTTTGCTGGCTCTGCATGAAACCAGTGGTTGAGCTCCTGCTTCCTGAAGGTGGAGGAGTTGTCCTAACTGGGCCCAGCTGGAGGGGGCGGAGCTGGCTCCCTCACCCCGGGGTAGCCAGCTGTCCTCCACTGCAGCCCTCCTCCTCTACTTAGGATGCAGGGTCACCTAGGACTAGGTCTGATGAGATAAAGGTTTTCTTCCTCTTCACAGCCCGAGATGGGCATTACTAGTGCATTCCAGACCAACTAGGATGAAATAGAAATATTTGTCCATTGTCAAATGGACAAATAATGACAACAGCTATTTTTTTGCCCTGGTTTGATGAACAGGTAAGTACTATAATCTCTATCATAACAGATACTGAGAGACATTGATGCAAAATTTCCTTGATACTTTGAAGGACTTGATGAAATGTGACATTGATATCGTCTTTAATTATACTTACTGGACCACGAAATCCTGGGGGGCCGATGTCCCCTTTCCACCCCTGTGGTGAAAAAAGACAGTTACAAATTATGAGTATGTACATTAAACAAAAGTAGTCCTGTATTTAAAAGCATGTTAAGAAACAAAATGCACAGTTTAACAATACATAATTGCTAAAGCAATGTTTTTTTCTATGTAATGCAGAAACCAAGTTAAAGTTAGAGGGATATTGACTTGAGATTATTTTCCTGGAGGGCTGTATCAGGGTCAAGAATCCTATCAACCAGGTCCTGTGGAAAGGGCTATTGTTTGGTTTCTCCAGGCTTCTTCCGCGCCACTATCTTCCCAGGATGTTCACGTGTGTTGCACACAGCTAAGCTCTCTCCCAGGTGAGAGGCCCAGGAAAAGCAGGCTGTGGGTTGTGTGGGATTCCCAGTATCCCAGCTGTAATTATCTCCCCTTTTCTTACCTACTCAGGAGGGTATTTCAGAATTCTACTAGAAGTGATACTGTTATAGGATAAACCTTGAATTTATACATATTCCTACATATGAAAATTATTGGAAAATATCTGTTATATGTTGTCCGAAAGAAACAACATGGAATATACTTCACCATTAATTGCTGATGACCTTTCAGTGTTGTGACCCAGCTTGAGACTCGTGGGGCTCCATCAGCCTACGCTTGACCTCAGCTGACCAGAAACTTCCCATGATTGCTGGTCTTTTCCAACTCCTTCCTCAAGGGGGGCTGAAGCCTCACTGGTCCTAAGTCACCCCGCTTCTACTACATAGAACACGTTTAACATCTTTACCAAAAGACTGCCCTTCGAATGTTTAAGCCAAGTTGCCACATCTCTTATTTCTTCTTAGATATATGAAGGTATTTTAATGAACTCTGATTGTAGTTCCTTGTACCTTGTTCCAAGGTGTGTAGGAGAAAGGGTGGGTGAAACCCAGCCAACTGAAAAAAGGCTGAAGGTAAGACATGAGGGTGGGGGTTACCTTAGTGCCGTCCTCACCAGCTAACCCGGGGAAGCCCCTGCTGCCTTTGGGCCCCTAAACAACAGAGTAAAAAGAATGGGTCAGATGACACATGAATCAGTTTCTTCTGCAGGAAGCACAACAGTTTGACCTTATTTTGAAAAAAAAAGGAAAATGTGCTCAGTTTACTGTTTTTCATAGTGTAAACCTATGATTCGGAAACGTAATGTTAAAAAATTATAGACTTTTAGATACTTTATAACAACTCAGTGACTCTCAAAAATCCTTCATCTAATAGGACTGACATTTTCACTACATCTGTGGGCAAACCCTGTCTTTACCTCAGTGCCAGGAAAACCAGGGGCACCATCTTTTCCAGGTTTACCCTGAAATAAAAACAAAATACATGTAATTTGATGAATATGGGTAACTTTAATAAACATGAAAACCTTGAATAATACAATCATTTCCTCTTGACCTCAAGTAACAAAACCTGACTGAGTTTCCTCACCCAGTTATTAGGACGAAAAAAAAACTATAAATATTATTCACAGAACATGCAAGGACCTTCTCTGGCCAGGGAAGGGGGAAGCCGTCAGAATGGGGAATTAGGGAGGGCTAAAGGAAGAAAGAGAGGAAATTAAGAGCTAAGCTTAAACAAGAGTTGATGCTGCCCATCCAAGTTTGGAAGGAAAAGGGAAGAAGCCCTGAGCCCAGAAGTGAACAAGGAAACCCAGAAAGAGGGAGGCATTCACCGCCAATTTATTTATTTGAAATGTTGGCAATTCCCTGAACTCCAGATGTGCCTCTGTTTAAATATATGTAGAAGAGGTATATTACATTGTCCAAACAGACAGGGCTTTTGGATTAACTGTTATGGCGTTTACTCACCATGATACAATTAAAAATCATATTAGTTGAGGGCCAGTCGAGTGAGTGGCTCAGTTGGTTTAAGGCTCGCTCAAGAGTGTAAGCTGAGCTCTGAGCAACAGCAGTTCGATGCCCAGCCTAAGCTGAGCTGCTGCTGAGCTGCCAACAGGTGGCAGGATGGCTCAGCCAAAAAAAGAAATCATATTGGTTGAAATTTTTTTTTCAGAAAAAATGTAATTTTCCTAGTGTATAATTTTTAGAGTTTTTGAACAATATGTGTGTTTAAATCTTTTCAGAATAGAGCTGGGTGGAAGAGAGGGCCCCTGTTGCTATCTTCCCAGCCCCCCACTTCTTATCACAGCTTGTCCCATTTCCTTTGGGGAGCTGTACTTCCCTCACTCTGTGTGGTTCCATGGGGCTGTCAGTCACAGTCCTCCCCAGCTCCCCTTCGCCCCACTGGCCTGGCCAATCATTGTACTTTTCTCTCCTGGCCACAGTCACTTTTTCAGCATGAGACATGTGACCCAAGCTGGTCCAATCAGAGTGGTTTTGTGGGATTTTATATATGGACACATGCTCTCATTATCTCTCAGATGCTGTTAACCTGAAGTTGTCTGTTGCTACATCTTGCTCTTTCTTCCCATAGCCCTCCACATGGAAGAAGATAATTTGTCAAAGAAGAGAATGAGGCTGACACACAGGGAAGAACAGAGTGAAACGCAGAGTCCTGCCCATATTATGTCAGGCTCCAAAGGCCTTGAAGTCTGTTTTAGTCTTGAACTTCTCAGATACTTGAACAAATAATTTCTGTTTCCCAAGCCATTAAAATGAAAAAAAAAATTGAACCTAGTTTGAGTTGGGTATCTTATATTTGCCACCTAAATACTGACTAATAGAGGCTGCACATGACACTGAATTTCCCAAGTTACCTGTGGGCCAGGTTCTCCAGGAGCACCTTTTTCTGATCCATAAGATTCTCCAGGTGGTCCCTGTATTAATGAGAGTGATGTCAAGTTTTATGAATTATTGATTTTTGATGTATTGATTTTTATTAACTTTTCCCTTCTGATTATTCTGCTATATTTAAAGATGTTGAGGGCTGGTTAAGTGGCTCAGTTGTTAAGAGCGCAAGCTCTGAGAAACAGAGTTGCCAGTTGGATTTCCACATGGGCCAGTGAGCTGCGCCCGAGCTGAGTGGCCACTGAGCTGCCAACAGGTAGCAGGATGGTTCAGCTGGTGAGAGCACATGCTCCTAATAACAAGGTTGCCAGTTTGACTCCCTCATGGGCGTAAGACTCCCTCATAAGCCCACCCACTACTAAGATTGAATACAGCACCTTGAGCTCAGCTGCCCTGAGCTGCTGATGGGCGGTCGGATGGTGACTGGACTTGGAGTGAGCTAGCTGTGCCCTCCACAACTAAGGTTGAAGGACAACAACTTGGCTGTTCCCCTTCCCCAATTCCCCAACACTGTTCCCCTCTCCCAATTCCCCAATAAAATCTTTAAAAAAAAATGTTGAAATGATGGATAGGCAATATTATGAGTACTAATTTAGAAACATTCTAAAAATCACAGATGCTGAAGATAAATTCTAAAATGTATGACACTGGATGCATGTAAACAGTGCAAGGATTTCAGCTAGAGGTGGCCAGAAAATAATTCTAGTATAGTCATGAACTCTGCGATACAATACTATCCTGCTTTACCTAATATTAATAGTTAGAGGTAGCTCATACATTAAAAAATGCACTAAGGTTCTACTCTATGTTTCAAAGGAACAACATGACGCTAAACGACCTACTGAGGGTCCAGGAGGTCCGGGTCTGCCCACGGCTCCCTTGTCGCCCTTATCGCCTTTGAGGTCCTGCCACAAAAACAACTTAAGGTCATTACAAACAGATCAACAAGATTTTACTGATTATACCTGGGGAAGTTCTCTATCTGTACAACATACTGGATTTACCAACTTCTTATGCACCTCCCATCAGCAAACACATTATCTTTCTTCAGTTTCAGTTTTATACCTGTGAATTCACTGAGACAGTATACAAATTTTTTAGAAAAGAAAGTATCTTTTGGATCAAACTACATTAAATTAATTTATTTCCTGAATCAGCTTCCTATAAGCACAATCAGTTGATTTCTAATATATTTTACCTTCATTTTTAATGTACTGAAATTATTTTCATTGTGATCAATTATTTTCTAAGTAAATATTACAATGAGGATTTAATTTGGGCCGGCCAAGTGGTGCGGTGGTTAAGCGCTGGCTTGGGAAGCCAGCGGCCCTGGTTCCCGTCCCACATATGAGGGCCAGTGACACTGCCCTCAACAAACAAAAGAAAAAACAAAACAAAATGAGGATTTAATTCACTAATGAAGTTTGTTTTTGCCCTTATCACATTTTATTGATTATGTTTTCCCCATATGAGTCTTCTCTTTAGGGCAGCATGTTTTTGAAATTTCTTCTGGGTCATATATTTTCCAGATCTAGATTTTGTCAAGATAAGATTTTTTTCTATCAATTTTCAGTCAATAAAGTTTTATACTTTATTAATTTTTTTTTGGTTAATTACCTCTGAAAAGTTTAGTTTTTTTTTTTTTCTCTCAGGTTAATTAATCTTTTTTTCAATCTTCAATGTAAATTATTATTTTGGTCAGATTTCACTGTTTTGTTTTAACTCTTGTTAGTTTTATTTTGATAATTTCTATCATTAAAAATTAATTATATTAGAGAGTGATGGCTAAAGGGTTTCCTTTTTGGGGTGACGAAAATATTCTAAAATTAAATGTGGTAATACTTGCAGAACTATGAATATATTAAAAGCCATTGAGTTGTACACTAAATAACTCAGTTTTATGGTATGTAAATTGTATCTAATAAAGCCATTAAAGATTCATTATAATTAAAACCCATGAATTGTGTACTTTAAAAGGATAAATTTTATGGCATGTGTATTGTATCTTAATCAAGCTATTATTTAAAAACAATTAATTATAAGCCTAAAAGATAAGGATGATTTATGTTTATTTCTTAGTTATTCCACTAGAAAACTGTTATCTACCCCCTTGCTTTCCAATCCGCCCCCCATCCCCAAAGGCATTCCAGGATCAACCTAGTGACTCGGATTGGGGTGTTCTACTGTGATTCACTCCTCTGAGCATTCGATCCAGTTCCATACCCAGGTCCTTATAGCTACTCCACTGTGGGAGCAAAAAGCAAATATTAGAGTTAAATAACAGGGTCATAGTATTTTTGGAGAGCACTGGGGGGCCAAACTGTCCTTGGATTACAAAGGCAGCACAAAAATATCCCATGTCTATGATACCCCTCCACCCCTACCTTTGGGCTACCATCCAATCAGATTAGAGCTGTGCACCCATCTTGTTATCCTTTATTCAGAAATACTCACTGAACACCCACTTTGTGTTAGGGACAATGAGAGGGGATGGGCATAAAGAGGGGGCAAAGTTGGACTCGGGTTCTACCGTCAGAATCTTGGAAGTTGCTTGTCTAAAGTTTTCCCCATTTCACATTTTCTGGTTCACACGTAAAAGATAGGGAAAGAATAAAACCCAGAGGCTCAGAATGGCTGAAAGGACTAGGTGGAGGTGGGCTAACATGAAAACTTAGAAAAAATGGTGAGGGAAATGGGAAGGCACAACCCGAATAATAAAATGGAAGAGTTACCATTCTGCTATCTGGGCCGGTTAGTGTCACAACAACTGTTCCTGGTGGTCCAGGGGGTCCTGTTAGTCCTTTCACACCCTGAAAACAAATACACTCAAGAAGTAAAAACTGAACATCACCTCTACCGTATTTGAGTCATTTCTTTCCCCCTTTAGTTCTTCTGTAAGAAGATAGAGCAAATGAAAGTCTGAGTGAGACACAGCAAACAGATTCATTTCAGTGTGAATACAACATATAGGTCGATTACTGTAGAACTTAAAATATCTTGCCCACACATAAACCATAGTATTTAAATTACCCGTTCTCCTTTTGGTCCAACCATGTTATCACCCATGTGACCCTGAAACAAAGGAACAAAAACAAATCATTTTTTAAAAAGAAATATGAATAAATAGCCTAAACTCATTAACATTCCAATATTTGTAACTCAACATTTATATTTTAATTTTCCCCCCAGGGTCACAATTGCCATTTTATTTCTTTCTAAAATAATGTATTCTTTTAAAAAAAAATTAAAGTGCAGTTATCATACAATATTAGTTTCAGGTGTACAACACAGTGATTCAATATTTAGATACCTTATAAAATGATCACCATGAGAAGTCTAGTTAACTATCTATTACTGTACAAAGTTACTATGATATTATTGACTGCATTCCCTGTGCTGTACATTGTCCCTGTGACTTATTTATTTTATAACTGGAAGTTTGTACCTCATATTTCTCTTCACCTTTTTCACCCTCCTTCCCACCCCTGCCCCTCCGGCAACCATTGGTTTGTTTTCTGGATCTATGAGTCTGTTTCTGTTTTGTTTGTTCATTTGTTTTTTTTTGTTTTTTTTTTTTTTTTAGATTTCACATATCATACAGTATTTGTCTTTCTCTGTCAGACTTATTTCACTTAGCATAATACCCTCTAGGTCCTGTCACAAATGGCAAGATTTCATTCATTTTTATTGCTGAATAATATTCCAGTGTATATACATATATATCGATCGATATCACATCTTCTTTATCCATTTATCTCTTGATGGACACCTAGGTTGCATCCATGTCTTGGCTATTGTAGAGAATGCTGCCATGAGCATAGGGGGTGCATATTTCTTTTCAAAGTAGTGTTTTTATTTTCAGATAAATGCCCAGAAGTGGAATTGCTGGGTCATATTATAGATGTATTTTTAATTTTTTGAGGAACCTCCTACACTGTTTTCCAAAGTAGCTGCACCAAAGTAGCTGCACAAGAGTCCCCTTTTCTCTTAACATGGCAAATGATGACATGAGGTGGTATGTGATGGAACAAGGAACCCAGCTCAGAGGACATTTTTCTGTCTCATCTACTGGCTAGTTTTGAGTCCACTGGCTGGTTACTTAACTTCCTGTTTTCTTGTCTTAAAAACATGAGGGGTGAGCAGCTAAACTTAAGAATTCTGAAATTAAAAATTTAATAGAGAAGCTAAGAATAGCATTAAACTACCTGATGTCACTAGTAATTTAGTGACACAAGATGAGTCTAATGTGAATAATCTGCCTTCTCTAATGATTGCCAATCTATAGTATCATTACAACCAGTGCGTTCTTGCATTTTTGCTTTTCAGTATGCAGATTTCCCTCCCATTAGCCTACAAGCTGTACAAAAAAGCTCAAGATAAGGAATCAAAAGACTTTAAACCTCAGCTCTGCCATTTACTGTCTCTGACAATTCAGTAAACCTGGACTATCCATCTCACAGGGTATGTGTGTGTATGTGTATGTGTGTATGAAATAAATAATACATGTGAAAGCAGCTTATGAAGTACCCTACAAGTAAGTAAGTAAGTATGTAAGAGGTACTGTGTTTGGTACTAATTTCCTGGTGGGGTTCAGCCTCACTCAACATTTTCTTACTTAAACTAATAATGAAAGGGATTAGAATACACCACCTGAAATATACCACTTTGGCATAAGGATTATTTTGAGCTGAAGGCAATTGGGGACAGCAATTGTAGAAAAAGTTCTCTACCCTCCCCCATCTGCCTAAAGACAGGGCATAGATTTCCCTTTGTGAGGATATCACCCCTCGTCTCTCTCTATAAGGAAGAGGAGGCAACTCATCACTGGAGAAGCAGGGACTTCAATGTGCATAAACAAACCGTGCGGAAATAACCCTGATGTCCCATTAGTTTCCCCCATATATTTACGTGCTCACAAGCTCAAACCCCTTTCCTTTGTGTTGTCACATCTCTTCAAATTTATTGCTCTTCGTTGAAACAGTACACAAACCTCTGGGTCTGACCATTTAGTTGGGATTTTCATATCATTTCTGTGAGGCCCTCCATATGCATATGAAACAGGCATTTATCTCCTGTTAACCTGTCTCGTTCTGCCAGTTTAATTTGCAAGGCCCTAGTCACTGAACCTAAGAAAGCAGAAAAAATCGTCCACGCCCCCCTCCCCCCCAGACGGTAACAATTGGCTTTTTAAATAGAAGAACGTGCAGGACTGTGCTTAATGAGTGCATGAATAGCCATCTTTTACTTACTAACCTAAGCTCAGGTTGGTTTTCGGAAGCAGCCCACTATAAAAATTTATTAGGATAAAGTGTTGGGTGATCGGTAGGATGATCAGAAATGGAAATCAATGGACTAGCAATCCTTGCCCTTTTTCTGATAAGGAGCCTGATGACTGAATTAAGACTCTGTATCAGGGATGGTGTAACTGAAGTGCAGGGAGAGGAGCGGTCAGAGGCACAGAGCTGTAGGCCACGCTCCCTTCCCGCTGGGAATCCGCCCGGAGGGGACCCCCCCCAGTGGGGACCCGCATGTGGGACAGACCAGGTTTGGCTTTCATTATGGCTGATACGACCTATGAACTGTAATTTACCTTAAGTCCTGGAGGCCCCATCGCTCCTGGAAAGCCCTAAAAAATTCCACAAATCAAAATTACAGCAGGAAATGCACCCACCTGGAAAAATCTTTAAATTTTTCATCTATAATTTTTTTTTAATTAGTTTACAGTGTCTATAGCAATGGTGACTTCCTACTCACAAAGAATCCCGGAGGGCCAGGGGGTCCAGCCGGTCCGGGAAACCCTGCGAGGCCTGGCAAACCCTTTAAATGAAGAGATGAATGAGAGTAAGTTTAAATGTACTTCTCCTTAAGAACAATGTCCATTAGTTAAGTGCACTAAAATATTTTAATAAAATCTGAGGAGCACGATGTTTTCTATTTATGGTGACAGTTAATAATAATAAATGTCCAAAAGGGTGTCTCAGTGTGTAACCGGCTGCCGGGATCATCCCGATGGTACTATTTCTAGGAAAATGGCCAGAGCAGTGGCTTTACTTTAGAACAGTTTTCGATTGTTTTTTTTTTTGGTGTTGTTGAAATGTTGTATCTCTCTCTCTCTCTCTCTCTCTCTCTCTCTCTCTCTCTCTCTCTCTCTGTTTCTGCCAAGCATGCTCCTCCCATGGGGCCTTCTAGCTGCCCTCCCTCTGCCTAGAATCTGCTTTCCCCAGATATCTGTAGGACTCACATTACTTGTCCCTACTCTTATTTTTATTTTTATTTATTTTATAAACTTTTTTTTTTTTTCAAGATTTTATTGGGGAAGATTGTTGTCCTTCAATCTTAGCTGTGGAGGGCGCAGCTCAGCTCCAAGTCCAGTTGCTGCTTTCAATCTAGTTGCAGGGGGCGTAGGGGGAGGGGTGGGTGTGCAGCCCACCATCCCATGTGAAGATCGAACCAGCAACCTTGTTGTTAAGAGCACGCGCTCCAACCAACTGAGCTATCTGGCCTCCCCGCTATTCTTATTTTTATTCAAATGTCATCTTTCCCATAAGGCCTTCCCTGCTCATCTAACCTAACCCAGACATTTCCTATCTCAAGTCCACGTATTATTTCTCCTTGGCATTTATTACTATCTAACACACCATACACTACATAATTTACATCTTTTTTCTTCTCCTCACCACCCACTAAAATGTAAGCCCCGTGAAGGCAAGAAATGTTTTACAACTATGTTTTGGCTGATTTGTGCACCGCGGTGCTGTAGAGACAGGCAAAACATTGGCACGTAATAAATATTTCTTGCATAAATGAATGTCCCATTGTTCTGTCTTCAGTAGGAGCACAATGAAATGACACCCAGTACATATTTAAGGGGTACATCCATGCCCCAGACTGCCACCATTTCCTTTTACTGGATCCCCTGCTTTCAGAGCTGGCCCCTTAAATGTTTCCTAAGCAAAAATCCAAGAGCCGTGGTATTCTGTACATTTTCTCAAAAGACTACAAAGGTACCTAACCTAATTGCATTATTATGCAGCTTGCAGCTTATCAGTTCGCATGGCTTGCTGTGCAGGAGTTCAAACTCAGACTCATTTAGACAAATGCCAATTTCTACCCAGGAATTTCCATATATACTTCCAAATTAAGTTAATATATTTCTCATTAATTAACCTGAAAGTTACTTCCTGGAACTTAAGTCTACCAAAAGATTCTTTTGAATCACCAAGTAAAGTGCACGTAGCTCCCACCCCCTCAATAGCTGTTTCTTGGCATCCATTCTAGATCCCCCTCAGGTTATATCCACGTAGATCAGAAAGCAAACTTCCACAGGCTAAAGATGCTTTTAAGTAAGACCCTGTCATTTACTATCATGCAAATTTTATGGTAGAGCTGGTACTTAAGTAACAGTTTAAAATTGTGGCCAGTGTATGGTACAGACCTAGCCTTGATTTTAACAAACACAAAGTAAGTGGAGCTTAACTGCTCCTCGGAGATTCCGCCCTAGATTTAGGAAAGCTTGGGTCACTGAAACTTAAGAAGAGATGAGACGATATCTGCACAAAATCATCCTTTTACATTAGCGTCATTAGTTTCTTATAATAAGGGGAACATTTTAGAATAAAATGAGATGGATATGTAAACAAAAGAAATATGAATGTACATTTAAAATGCGAAGGGAGTGAGAAAGATATAGGGGGAAAGAGAGAGGAGGAGAGAAAGAGAGGAGAAAAAGGAGCTGGGAGAGACAGAGAGAGAGAGAGAGAGAGAGAGAGAGAGAGAGAGAGAGAGAGAGAGAGAGAGAGAGAGAGAGAGAGAAAAGAAGATGGAAAAAAAGAGAAGGTCACACAGAGATAGACAGACAGAAAGGAGGAAAAGGAGAGGAAGGGACTGAGAATGACAGGCACCTTCCCCGAAGCGCTCGTACCTGGAAACCTGGAGTTCCTGGCAACCCGGGGTCACCTTTTCCATCAAGATCTATACCTTCTCCTTCAGCAGGAGCACCCTTGAAAATGAAGGAGTACATCAAACATAATTAATGTCATATTTTCAAAACCCCTTTAAATGCTCACTCAAGGTCATGCTTTCAAGGATAAAAGTGCTTTCCAGTGTGAATGAAAAAGGGGCTATGTAATAAGCCTCACAGGCTCAGGGGGCCACATGGCAGCCCTGACAAGCTCGGTGACCAAAAGTAACCACACAGGATGGTGTGATCACAAATTCCTAACTGGTATCATAGTGAGTACTCAGGCCTATAGCTTCCTCAGCAAAGGTCAACCTTTACCTTAAACAAGCCTGTCCACTGTTCTTACGCATCTAGGATAACATACCTTTGCAGTGTCAGAGTAATTTCCTTTTCTAGACCTCCTCGAAGACACAACGGCAGGCACCAGAGCACAAAACCACCAGAGCACGAGACCACAGAACCCCTCATTGTTATCTTGTTCCCTGAATACAATCTCTATGTCCTGTAAATGCTAATTATTAGCTATCCCATAACCACCAATGTAAAAGAAGTATGTGTCTCTTGGTTTTACTTTCGATCCAATCCCAGAGATGCTCTGCTTTGCTTTCTCCCGCCTCCTGAATCTGCCACCAATGGACCTCATGTACCTTCCTTATGTTTTCTCTTTTGATTCTAAATGCTTAAAAGGAACTCAAAACTGCCATTCTCCAGAGCATTTTCTTAATCCATTGAGATATGCCTCTGAGCATGTCCTCAAAAATTTGGCTCAAACAAATGCTTATAAAACTTTTCGATAGGTTTGGATATCCTTTCGTTGATGCTGGGTATATACCTAGAGAAATGGTTTAGGATTATGTTGTTACTCTATTTTGAAGAATTCAAAGCATTTTCATATTTTCTAAAATTAGTAATTTACCATATAAGGAAGAAAGACCCAAGGATGATAAAACATTTCCCAAGATACCAAAATTCGTGGCAATTCCTGTCTAGAATGTGAGGCCCTCAGAATGAGGTGAGTGAGTTCTCTTCCCCTAGACGCTATTTCCTTAAAGGATGACACAAAACTTGTATTTTTTAAAAGGCATAGTTATGACAAAAATAGAAGTTATTCAATAGGAATAAATATCAAGTCCCAATTATTCTGATTTCTGGGTTAATTATGAAATCTTATTCTTAATTACTTATATATCATTATTTAATAGAAGTCCCTTTTGTGTGTACAATGAGAAATTTTCAAGAATAATATGCTACAAATGACTTACCTTTTCTCCTTTCAAACCTGGAACACCCTAGGAAAAGGAGTGACATATTAACAATTAGAGGCAAATCAAATACACAACATCCCTGCTTTGTTCTTCTCTACTATTCTGCCTCCTCTCCCCTCTGTATACTTCTCACTGGCTTGAAAACACCCTCAAGTATCTCTCATTTAAACAAAGTCTTCCCTTAATCTCTCCTCTCTCTCCAGCCCCCCTGCCCCCGCCAATACTGCCCTGTCTCCTGCCTGTCATCTGGAAACTTCCAGTTCTGTTTATCTCTCACTCGTTCTGCAGCCCCACTCTCCATTACGGAAGTGTCCTTGCTAAAGTCTGCCATGGCTTTGAACTTGCTAAAATCAATGACTAAATGTCAGTTCTTATCCTACTGGACTCAAGGCAGCATCAGGCATCTGTCTGCCTCTCCCCTCTACTGAAACCTATCTTTCCTGGGCTTCCTGAATACACTCCCCTGGTTTCCTCCTGCCATCAGGGCCTGTCCTCCCTGACCTAGATGGTACATGCTGGAGCTCGGTAAGTCTCGGTTCTAAGCCCCCTTCCTCTGCACTCTCACTCCTTGAGTCACCCCCACCTCAGCCTCTCCTCTGCCTATTATGCAGCTCCATTCAGATGCCCTCAAGGCAAAACAGTCTCAAAGTGCATATCTGAATGCATAAGGCATTTGTCCATTCACTCCCCAACTACCAGTTGAATGTTTACCACTGGCTGCCCCAGACATCCCTAACTTCGTGATGGATTTCAGTATATGGCCATTCTTGAGTAAACTACCTATACTTATACTTTAAGTTATTGCTGATGGGGAATTAGACATGCAAACCTACCGGGACCCCTGGGTAGCCTGGTGTCCCCGGAAATCCTGGAAACCCTTGCTCACCCTGGAAGACATACAGAGGTTGTGATTCGTCATAGTTATTCTAAAACAGTCTGTTGAGGTATTTTCCCTGTTTCTCTCTTCCAACCCTGCAGTAGTAGATCTAGACAAAGTAACCAGTTCCTTATGGTTACTGGGTCATGAGGCTGAAGGCCAGAAAACCATTATCTTAATTGGAAAGAGGGTTGAGCCCACTGTTTCCGAAATTGTGCATAAAGGGCAAAAGTCTATCTAATTGTGCCAAGAACTTTTTAATTGCTGTTTCCTTGAAACTTTAATAATTAGTTCTTTTATGGCTACCATTCTGGGGAAAAGAAGGGTGCAGTCAGGGAACAAAGGAGGTGAGGAACATTGAAAAGCTCAGCCATACTTTTCCAAAGACGAACTTTGCATTCTGATCTTTAGTTCCTGATCTATATACATTCAAAGCCTCAGAAGAAAATCACCAGTTGAGTACCCAGTTATTTTTCTGTGGGAGAACTTCCTCAAAAGGCAATCAGAAAGCAAGGCATAAGAAGAAAGAAAATAGGAAGGTTCCTGGTTCAAACATCATATTTCTGTCCTGAAGACATGTGTCATTGGCCTGGCTGAAAGAATGTTTCAAGGACAGTCTGTCCCATTTCATTGCTACTTCGATTGATTCACACAGCAAAACATTTAGTAATCATCTCCTGGGTAAGAAGTACATACCTTAGAACCGTTGCATCCTGGTAAACCAGGAAGACCATAAGGTCCAGGGTGGCCCGGGGTGCCCTGAAAACAGAGCAAATTTCAAAAAGCAGACAGAACCACCAGTCCCTGTGACCAGGTGGAGACAGTAAGGAACCCCAGGTGAGGGAAAAGATGGGCTAAGTTAGATAGTTATTTAAATATAAAAGGTTATTTAAATAATTAAGTAGTAAATTTAGTCATGTTAGAAAGTAATTTAAATGAAAGTCACAGTAAATAAAATGGGTTCATTAAAACAAGGGATGATCAAGGGAGATACAGGTATTCTAGATCAAACAAAAGGCCTTTATAAAATGAAATCTCTTAACATGCTGGTATTTTATTTTATTTTTATGTTTACTGTTAGGGTTAAGTTTAAGGTTTGGATTGAGGTGAGGATTAGGGTTAGGGTTAGGGTTGAGTTTAGGTATAGGCTAAGGATTTTTTTTTCTTTTTTTTTCAGATTAAAAAAATAAATTTATTGGGGTGATATTTTTTTATGTTTATCTATTTATTTTTATTTTGAGGGCAGTGTCACTGGCCCTCATATGTGGGACCCGAAATGGGGCTGCTGGCTTCCCAAGCCAGCGCTTAACCACTGCACACTCGGCCGGCCCTATTGGGGTGATATTGGTTAGTAAAATTATATAGGTTTCAAGTGTACGTCTCCATAACACATCATCTGTGTATTGCACTGTGTGCTCACCACCCAAAGTCCAACCTCCCTGTATCACCATATACCTGACCGCTTTACCTTCTTTATCCTCCCTGCCCCATTCCTCTCTGGTAACCACTATTCTGTTGTCTGTGTCTATGAGTTTTTTGTTTTAACATGCTATTTTAAGCTGTGAGGAAAGGAAAGGAAAAAGAAGAGAGAAATGTGCACAGACGTCACTATTTCATAATTATATATTATTAAATAGTTATTCTATTCTATTCTACTCCATTCATCCCATCTACTCTACTTTATTCCACTCTGCTACTCTATCCCATCCATCCCATCCCATCCCATCCCATCCCATCCCATCCCATCCCATCCCATCCCATCCCATCCCATCCCATCCCATCCCATCCCATCCCATTCTTGTATTTCAGGAAATACAATTTGATTTGTATGTCCTACCAGTCCACATGTATGAGATTCCACTGTGCCATTTTCATCATGTAGTGAATTTATAAGTACCCATTTCCTTGTGCTACTGCTTTAACATCTTTGTTAAAATGAGCTTTCTTTTTATTTTTCCAGTCACACAGTTGCCACCATTACTTACTGGAAGCCCAGGAGGACCTGAATATCCTGGTGATCCAGTTATTCCCTAAAGTCACAGAAAAAAGGAAGGGCGACAAGAAAAACACTTTTAAAATGTTCAACCTATAAACAGAAAATTATTTCCCATTCCAATAACCCCAACCTGCAACTATAATTTGAAATGGCTAAAAACTTTTTGCAAACCACAAAAAGGTTGCAAACTTTTGTAAATCTTAAATTTATATAACTTTGATAAAGAGAGGGTTAAGATTGTTTGGGGCTTTTGGGTAGATTTTAAAGCATAATTTGATGATAGTACAGTGTTCCAATCTCCCATGAACACCTTGGTGAATGGGTTCATATGTGCATATATATAATATTGGTGTTACCACCACCCCATCCAGGCAAAGAACCTCTCTACTCCAGGTGGTTCCCTCATGCCTTTTCCCAGTCAATTAACACCTACCCCCACATAGTCACCACTATTTTGTCTTCCACCATTATAGAGTAGTTTCCCCTTTTTTTGAACTTCATCTATTGAAGTATATCATACACAATGTACTCCTTTGTGACATTTGTATAACTTTTATAGTGCAGAGTTGTTGTTTTTTTTAGAAGACTTTTCATCAAACAATTAAGATGGACTGGTTGGACTACTAACCCTTACACCTTTGGGACCAGTGAAGCCTGGAAGTCCTGGAGAGCCCTAGATCCAAATGAAAAATGAAAGAAAACACTGTGAAAATGGTTTAAAGCTTGCAGTTTTATTCATACACCCAGCAGTTTTGCTCTTATTTTACCGTTAATGTGGTTCAATTGCCTGCTTGCTTCATTGGAACTAAAATATTTATCAGAAAGTACAAAGAAAATTGCATTCAAGCCCTTGCTACTCAAAGTAAGGGTCCTACATCAACACTATCTGGGAACTTTTTAGAAACACAGAATCTCAAGTCCCACCACCTCCCAGGTCCATTGATTCACAATCTGCATTTCAACCAGATTCGGTGATGATTCTTGTTCACATTAGTGTCTGAGACTCCTGCTGTAAAAGCCCCACATTAGCCAGGCAGCTGCTGAGGTCTGATAGGATGGGTGACAATTATAATGGTGGACGGGCATGGCAGCCAATGTTTCTGTGCATGGGGCATATTTTAGTCACAGAATGTACCTGATATGCACACAGAAATAAACAGCAAAGTAAGGATGGTCTGAACCACAGACACACTTGCCTTGGGCACATAATGGATCTAGTTTTGAGACCCTGTTTCTCGGAGAATAACCTTAAGTGAAGACTGTTTTAAGTAAGCCACTGGATATAAAAGTGCTGTTGTCCAAAATCTGTTTTCATCATTCCTGAGAGTTTCAGACTGTTTGGAGTTTTTTTATTATTTGAGAAAAGGGTTGTTACAGAGCCTTTGGAGATTGGGGTGTCAAGGCCAAAGTCAGCCTTCTCTGAGTGAGGTGGAATTCCTGGGTGTCTGACGATGCCCCTCCTTCTCTGAAGGATGCTATTTGTATTTGCAGAAGGCAGAAGAGTGATGTGCAGATTTTACATCGCTATTGTAAATTTTCTCATGCAAAAAATATTTAAAATTTTATAAATTGAAACATTTTTGTGGTCAGGTTTCAAAATTCTTTGTCTGCCTTTGATCAAATGATCTTCTGTGGCTACATCTATAAACTATGCTTTAAAACATGAACTCCATGACAACACGGCACAGAGTTTGCGGATTAGCTTTATGGAATATCCACACGTCATGTAATCCAACCTGAGCACCAGGCACTTACAACTCCCATTTTAATTCATTGCTGGCATCGCCAAAGAAATGCTGAGGCAATAAGGAGAGTGGGGTGTAGAGCATAAAACAGAAAGGAAGGGGTTGTTACTAAGCTGATATGAAGTCCAGGGTTAAAGTGACAAATTCATTCTACCAACGAAGTGGAGGAAAATCTGAGGTCACTTTCTGGAGGAAGGGACTGGGACATTCAGACATTGAATGCATCTGAATTCGGACCCTGGCTGTCCAGAATCAAAATGACTGTTTCAAAATGAGGATCAGGAGAAGGAGAAATAGAGAAACAGCATGCATGCAGGAATAGGATAGATGGGAAATGGTAGACTTCCTGGAAAACAACAACCTTGGCGATTTTACTTGAAAGCTATAGGTGTGGGTTTCGTTTCTTTGGTCACAGGCATTTCATTCTGGCATCATATAAATGCAGGTTGGAATGCTGATTCTGCCACCTATTAGCTGTGTGACCCAGGACAAATTACATAAGCGCTCTGAGTGTTGGTGTCCTCATCCATAAAGTGAAGCCAATGATGGGAACTGAATTATGAGCCACCAGAGTCACGATTTATGGAGTCACTGTAAGGGGTAAATGAGATCCAGTCAGGAATACATGGTCCAATACTTGACAGAGCGAATTGGCGGTAAATATTGCCTTTGATGACCATTTCAATATTCTATACAATGTTTATGAAATTTAAATAGACTGTGTTGGGGACCCAGTAGGATTGTCCTTTATAACTTATTAGTTCACAACTTGCTGGAGGCCAGCAGTCAGGGAAGTAGACATGTGAGTGCGTGAGAGCCCAGGCTTATGTCTGGCTAATGTCCATGGCATGGAAAAGCCATCAGCAAATCTAGTGGTTATGCAGTTCTTTAGCAAATCCTCTAGGGTATTGATTTCACCAAAGCCCTTTGTTGTATCAGACTTTAGGATAAAAACGTGTGACAAGGGTAAGCAGCAGTTCACCCTTGATGTTTAAGGGACCAGTTGAGAAAGAGGAACCCAAGAAAGAAGAGAAGGGTGGGACAAGAAGAGACTGAGAGAAAGGAGGATTCCAGAAACAAAGATAGACTGGGTCTCAAGAAGAGAGTGTTCCACTCCATGGTCTCTGAAACAAAGCAGAGGGGTTCAGATTAGCTAAAGACACAAATTATCCGTTGGCACTGGCCACTTGGAGGTCAGGAGTGATCTCTGTAGGAGTGTTGTCAGGAGAGAGCGACGGGGTGGAGGGCAAATTATCACCTGCTGAGGGGTGAGCAGGACATGAATTACCAGCATGAACTAATAGCTAGCCAGCATGGATAGCTATTTTTAAAGAAGCTTGACGTATATCTACAGACATACAAAAGAAGTCACCTTGAAACGGGTAGGAGGGACAGAGACACTGAATGGGCTGGTCCCTCACCCACATGTGACCATTAAAAATCAGGAGGGATAACTGGGCTGTGAAGGATCCCCCCAGAGGAGTAACACTTCCTAGCCCCACACCAGGCCCCCCAGCCTAGGGTTCCAGTGCCCGAGAGAGAAGTCCCCACAACTTCTGGCTGTGAAAACCAGTGGAAATTTGGGCTGAATGAGACAGAGGGCAGTTTTAGTTCCAGGCACTCCTCTTAAAGGGCCCATGCACGGACTTACTTGCTGATGGACTCACTCACTCTGAGCTCCAGCACTGGGGCAATGCCTTGAAAGGTTCTAGGGTCATAGAGGGGGAAGAACTGAGTTGCCTGGCTTCAGGATGAGGGCTGGAGGAGCGCCTTTTTCCAGGACAGGGGAGCTGGCGGAAGCCATTGTTTCTTTGTTGAGCCCTTCCCCTCCCTGCACACAGACACAGGCAGGCACCATATATGAGTCTCCATCAACCTGGCTAACACTGCTCATCCTTCCCTAGTGATTCTCTAATGCTAAGACCCTGTCCCACCAAACTTTCAGGAACACCCAAGCCACTTCCAGTGGTTTTTCTGTACAAATTGCCTGTCTTGGCTCATGCTGCAGAATTTCCTAAAGTCTCTCAAAGGTTCACAAAACCCAAACAAACAGCACCTGGCTTAGGGTGTCCCCACATCTCTGGCTGAGCAGCTCTAAGCCCGGCATTAGCGACAGGTGGCCTTGGTTCACAGTTTGGCCTCTCAAGGCACCTCCAAGCCCAGCGCAAGCGGTGGCCATCTGCAGATTGCTTTGTGACTCATACCAGTGGCTTGGGCAGGGCTGCAGCTGAATTTGGCCTGTAGTTGATCACTTTCTAGAGGCCCCATGTTTGGCACACCAGTGGCCAGCTTGTAACAAGAATGATACACCCAAGGGGCAGGCTGGGCAGGCACCAAATGCCCTGTTAAAGTGAACCCTTCTTTGTAGGGTCAGCCCCTGCACCACAGCTCTCCCACTGTAGTAACAATCAGTTCTCACAGCCAATCAGCCTGAGGGTCAGTCCCTCCTAATGATATATGAACTAGCAGCCAAGGCTCAACTACAAGAAGAGGGTACAAACTAGCCCCACAAAGGACACACATGGAGCACCAGTTCTGGTGACCAGAGAGACTGCACCACTGAGTCCCACAGGACACCTACTATATAAGGCCACTCTACTAAGACCAGGAGGCATGGGAGCCCTACCTAACACATAGAAACAAACACAGGGATGAGATAAAGAAACATGTCCTAGATAACATAACAGAATAAAGCTCCAGAAGAAGAACTAGGCAAAATGGAGACAAGCAATCTACCGGACACAGAGTTCCAAACACTGGTTATAAGGATGCTCAGTGATTTCAGGGAGAACTTCAGCAAGGAGATAGGAAAACACAAAAATGGAGATAGAAAACACACACACACACACACACACACACACACACACACACACACACCAGTCAGAAATAGAGAATACAATAACTGAAATGAAGAATGTATTAGAGGGAATCAACAGTAGATTAGATGAAGCAGAAGACTGAGTAATCAATGTAGAAAATAAAGTAGCAGAAACACCTAATCAGAAAAAAAAGAGAAAAAAAAATCCCCCAAATGAGGATAGTTTAAGGGGCCTCGGGGACTGTATCGAGTGTAACATTTGCATCATAGGGGTACCAGAAGGAAAAGAGAGAGCAAGGCATTGAAAAGCTATTAGAAGAAATAATGATGGAAAACTTCTCTAATCCAGTGAAGGAAATAGACATACAAGTGCAGAGACAAATAGAAAATGCAGAGAATCCCAAACAAGATGAACCCAAAGAGGTCCACTCTAAGACACATCATAATTAAAATGCTAAAATACCAGAGGTTAAACACAGAGAAAGAATCTTAAAAGCAGCAAGAGAAAAACAGTTAGTAACCTACAAGAGAGCCCTCATAAGATTGTTAGCTAATTTCTAAACAGAAACTTTGCAGACCAGAAGGGATTGACATGAAATATTAATAGTGATGAAAAGCAAGGATCTACAACCAAGACTACTCTACCCAGCAAGGCTATCATTTAGAATCAAAGGACAGATAAAAACTTTACAGACAAGAAAAAGCTAAAGGAGTCCATCATCACCAAACCAGTTTTACAAGGAATCTTAGAGGGACTTCTTTAAGACAAAAGAAAAAAAAAGATAAAAAATATGACTAATAAAATGGCAATAACTATATATCTATCAACAATTACTTTAAATGTAAATGGATTAAGTGCTACAACCAAAAGGTAGTGTGGCTGAATGGATGAGAAAACAAGATCCATACACATATGCCTACAAGAGACTTCAGATCAAAAGACACACACAAATGGAAAGAAAGGGATGGAAAAAGATATTTTGTGGAAAAACAAAACAAAACAAAACAAAGCTAGGGTAGCAATACTTACACCAGATAAAAGAGACTTTAAAGCAAAGGCTATAACAAGAGACAAAGAAGAATCCAGTAATTCCACTTCAGGGTATTTTTTTGAAGAAACTCAAATACTAGCTACTTTTGAGGAAATGTGTGCATCCATAAGTTCATGGCAGCATTGTTTACAGTGGCCAAGATGTGGAGGCAGCCTGGGTGTCTGTAGATGGAAGAATGGATAAAGAGGAGGTGGTACTTATATACAATAGAATATTGCTTGGCGATGGGTTCTTGCCTTCGGAGGTGGCATGGATGGACCAAGAGGGTGTTGTGCTGAGTGGAGTATATCAGATGGAGAAAGACAGACTCAATGTGATTTCACCTGTATGAGCACTCTAAAGAACAAAATAAACAAACAAGACAGAAACTCATAGATACAGAGAACGTTTTGATGGTTGCTGGATGGGAGGGGGGTTGGTGGTGTGGGTGAAAAAGGGGAAGGGATTAAGCAGCACAAATTGATCGTTAAAAAGTAGTGATGAGGGCCAGCTGGGTGGCACAGTGGTTAAGCACTGGCTTGGGAAGCCAGCAGCCCTGGTTTGGTCCCACATATGAGGGCCAGTGACACTGCCCTCAAAAAAAAAAAAAAAAGTAGTGATGAGGATGTAGGCTATAGCATAAGTAGTATAGTCGATAATATTGTGATAACTGTGTATAGTGTCAGATGGGTACTAAATTTGTTGAGGTGATAGATGGGAAGGGTTGGGGGGGCAGGGTGAAAAAAGGTGAAGGGATTAAAAAGTACAAATTGGTAGTTACAAAATAGTCATGGGGATGTAAAACATAGGGAATATACTCAATGATATGGTAGTAACTATGTATTGTGCCAGGGGTACTAGACCAGTCAGCGGGATCACTTCTTAAAGTATATAAATGTCTAACCACTATGCTGCACACCTGAAATTAATATAAAATAATATTGAATGTCAAGAAAGAAAGGAAGGAAGAAAGAAAGAAAGAAAGGAAAAAAAAGAGGCTTGACATGGGAAAGAAAGACAGAGAAAGAATGGTAATCCTGTTATTACAGGACCTTGAAGACCGAGAGGAAGTTTTATATTAACATGGGGAAATATTTTTATATTTAAGGGCAGAAAGAGAAAAGCCAACATCAAAGGAGGTTGGAATGCCCCAAGAGAAAGGAGAAACCTCTTGGAACATGGTTACAGATCTAATTCCAGTGGCCATGGTACAGGTGGATGGATAGGTCCTGAATGGAAGGTGAAAAGAATTCTTCCTCTCATGTGGGAGAGAAAAGAAGGTAGAGGCAGGGCAGGTGTAGAAGCTGTGTGGCCTGGGGAGTAGGAGGAGGCTGAGTAGGGAACTTTTTTTTTATTATTATTTTTTTCAATTTTTTTAGCTGAGCCATCCTGCCACCTGTTGGCAGCTCAACGGCAACTCAGCTCGGGCTGGCATCGAACTGCCGTTGCTCAGAGCTCAGCTCGCACTCTTGAGCGAGCTCTTAACCAACTGAGCCACTCGGCCGGCCCATAAGACATTTTCACTGATGGTAACTAACATTTCATCCTTCAGCACATGAGTATCTTTTTTTTTTTTTTTTTTTTTGAGGGCTGTGTCACTGGCCCTCATATGTGGGACCGAACCGGGGCTGCTGGCTTCCCAGGCCAGCGCTTAACCACCGTGCCACTTGGCCGGCCCGGGAACTTGAAGATTATAATGATCATTGGTGATGGTCTTGAAATATGATGCAGTTCTGAGGGCCCAGCTGACTGGAGAAGAGGAACTGGCCGTGGCATCCTCCACGGGGCAAAAACCTGGAATTCTCTCCATGTCCTCAGCAGCCCAGGGGCAGACATAAGGGTTAGGAGAATTGAGAGTTCCTCGAGCGTACAGGCTGACATACCTTGGGTCCCTGTGGTCCTGGCAAGCCTTCAGGACCTGGGAATCCCTTCTGGCCAGGAGAACCAGGGGGTCCGGGAAAACCTTTTTCTCCCTATTAAAACAAAAACAAGACAAGAAACACACTGAACAGCAACTATTCAACAACACACACAGCTTTAATCATTGTTTTCTTTATGACTTGATAACGTTTTGCATATTTTTCCCCTTAGATGTAAATATATATTTATAAATATGTACATAGATGAATATATCTATACACACACACACACACACACACACAGCACTCAGCAATGAGTGTATCAGTAACTGGAAATCTGCCAGCTGTTAGCATTTGTCTACAGGCTTGGGAGTGCGGGCCCTTGATCTGTAAAAACATTTCCCCAAATGGCAGAGCTACACAGAGCAGGGGTTAACGGAAGACATGAAGAATGCACGGGAAACCCTCTTGGGAAGAAAGATTGAGGTTTGGGCATGTGTCTGTTGGGGGATGGAGAAGGGACAGGAATGCGTTTGGGAGTGTGCATAATTGCTCTGTAGCTTGAAAAGAACAACACACAGTCCTTTCTTGGTTACACAGGAATTAGTAATTCAATCTGATATTTGTGTAGGAGATCCAGGAGAGATATCATGGGTGGCAAAACCAAAAGTATGAGCTAAATAGTTTTTTTTTTTTTTTTTTTTTTTTTAGGAAGAGTTAGATGATATTATGGGAAAGCCCCTTGTAATGAGTGAGTGAAAGTAATTTAGGCCCAATGAGTGGCATGGTTCCTGCCAACAAAGATCCTTCTGTGGACATAGAACAGTAAAGGCCACCAGTTGGTTCTGTCAATTCAGTTACACGATTGGCAAATTACGATTAAAAAGAGAGAGAGAGAGAGAGAGAAAGATCAAATCAGCATACACAAACTCAATAAAAAGAGAAATAAAAGAATTTGCTAGACTCCTCTCAATACTTAGGTATCTTCACAGATCCTAGAAGAGCATCTTGCATATAGTAGGGGTTCAATAACTGCTTCTTGAATGTAGAATGAACTGTAGTTTTTCAACATGGATCTGAATATACTATATTAATATCATCGGGAAAAAACCTTAACTCAAACTACATATGAATAATAGAATAATTTCAAATAAATATGCTAATATTATAGTTAGCATTTAATTATAATAATTATAATTAAATTATAATAAATTATTATACCTAAAGAGCTTAAAATATGTTTTAAAAGTATTTTTAAGCAGTCACCTTTCCATATAGTGAGGCAATTCATTAGTGTATCTGAGGAAAGGATTTTGCAAACAAAGCCAAAACTAGAGTTCTGCCTCTGTCTTAATTATCACAAATTGCAAATTAATGGAGCGAATTAATGAGATTGCGGCATTCACTTTTCTTTCTTGAGTTCTGCAATGGAGCTGTTTTCCTTAGGCTGAAATTTTGCCTCAACCAGAGTGCTGCTGCAGGGTCCTTCCACCAGGGGGCGCGCTGCACCAATGCTGCAGGACAATCTGAAGGTTTCAATGTTTAGTTTATGTCAAAGCCAGTGAATCAAGTTGTGTTCAGTTGTGCTCTTGTGTTTAGCAACATTGTAAATAGGGCATACATAAACTTACAAACTCTTTTTCCCCCGTTAACTTGCATTTTTTCCTTTGCAGACCAAGAGAGTTGAAATCACTGCCAGTATTTACACAAGTTATCTGAAGCTTCCTTGAAGGTCGTTTTTTTTTTTTCTTTTCTTTTTTTCAGGTTAATGTTTATATACAATTACTTTAAAATTGGATTTGGGGAATGGAAGAACATACTACTGATCTTTCTGCTACTAATGAAAGAAGAGTGTGGATTCCTGGGTGAGCTCTAAAAAGAAAAGCAGCAGAATTAAGGTTTTATTTTTACCTTCTCCCCTTTGGTCCCATCACAGAAGCACTGGCCTTTGTCCTTACAGATACAGCCCTGGGAAAAGGGAAAGAAAAAATATTTTGTGTAAAAACAGCGTAATAAGTCCCAACTGATGGGGCAAAAAACAAACGTATTTTTCTGTACTTTGAGCATTGAACCCTATATGATCCTGTGGCAATACCGCAACAGAAATGGAATAGGGAACGGAGAAGATGCTGCATACAGAACTGTCAGATGAATGTAGATCATTTTTATTGTATTTAGAAATTTTCAGTAATTTATTTATGGAAAAGCCCAAGTCAGCTCTCCTTTGTAGTTGAACCACATGAAATTGCCATTGTTGGAGGTAGGACATAGTCTAATATTGACTAACTTCTTAGGTTTAGGATAATGTATAAGTATGTATATTAATTGGTGAGATCCTCTATACGTGATTCTATGGTTTTCTTTTCCTGAAATGATGCTCAAGGCTGAGAAAACAATACCCATCATATGTCTTTAAAGAGAACAAACCAATTCACTAATGCTAATATCAAATTGTTCTTTCTTTTTTTTTTGAGAGCAGTGTCACTGGCCCTCATATGTGGGACCGAACCGGGGCCGCTGGCGTCCCAAGCCAGCGCCTAACCACCGCCCCACTCGGCCGGCCCTAAATTATTCTTTCTTATCAAAAAAACAAAAGCAGAAATTTAGTTGTGAGCTTCGCAGCTCTTGTGTATCTAACTATCACCTTGACACACTTACAACCCCAGCTTTCACACCTATGTATATGCCAATTCTAAAGGGGGTCAGTTTTTAAAATTTTCTCTGCCCGCAGAGGAACAAAAGAGAGAGAGTTTTCAATAGTGGATTTAAAATTTATTTTGGCACACATTCTCTAGTTATATAGACTCTTTTTTATATATTTATCTTTCTTTTTTGGGTTAATAATAACTGAAAATTAATTTGATTCTTCAGGAAAAAAATATTGATTGACAGTAGGAGAGGGGAAGGCTAGGAGATGTGCTGGCTGGTAAGAAAAAGAAAAAGAAATTGCCTCAGGTGTTCCCAAAGCGGGGGTTTTATTTATGCAATCAAAATAAAAATACACAAGCAAAAACCTCTTTAATTGAACGTATTTCCTGAGCGTAGGGCAGTAGGCTATGCTGACATTCGGAGAAGGGAAGTACATAGTAATTTCAGACACATGTCATTGATCATCATCACATTTACATACATCTGCAATTATATGATCAGAAAGTAATTGATTGAAAAGAAAAACCTACATTCTCCCCAAGGGTTAGATATTTGGTATCTTTTAGAAGACTAAATGTTTCCAGTTTTCCACCCTTGTGGGGCAATGAAGTCATACCTGACTTACTTTAATTGAGCCTTTCTAGGTTTTTTTAAATTTTAATGTTCGTTTCCATCACATGTTTAAGTACACTGAGTACCCACTAAAACAACCCACCAACCTGCTACACTAAGACCTCGCGGAGGGTTCTCCAAGTGTGGATATCCACACCCGCAGCATCAGCGTTGCCCGGAAGCTTGTCAGAAATGCAAATTCTTCGCCCCACCCCAGACCCACTGTATTAAAAACCCTGGGAGTGGGTCTCAGTAACCCATTTTAACAGCCCCCCGCCCTGTGGTTCTGATAACATCACTCTAAACTAAGGCCTAAAACCCCAGTCTGCGGGATAGAGCTAATTCTCTAAAGATTTCTGAACACCAGATCGTTAGAAACACCAATCTGCACATCTGGTTTTTGTTTGTGAGGTCTTTTTTTCTCTCCAAGAAAGTAGCCAGGCTCACGTGCCCCTCACTTTATGGTGGAAAAAAGCAAAAAGCTCCCAGCAAGACGAGACTCCTCCTGGCTTTTGTTTCTGGACGTGTGGGCCTGATGGTTGGTCCCAGGAGTGGAGGGCCCGGCTTGCTGCTCCCTCACAGCGTCTAGAGGAGGCAGCAGGGCCTCAGGAAGGAAAGTCTGAGACTTGCGCCCAAGGTGACCAGAAGCTGGACAGGGTCTGGTGCTCAAGGTTACACGGCAGTGGTGGGCCACCGTTTTCAAGCGGACAGTGAGCATCTCTGACTCTTCTGCTTCCCAGATACCACGCGACACCTGGATGCTGGGCATCTCTGGACCACAGGGAGGCCAACTGGCAATCTTCTAACTCCTGAGAAGGTGCACGGAGGCCACCTTAATTTTATTCCTTGGAGTAAAAGTCATATTCACTGGATACTACTGGAAGTCTTTCAGTCTTTGCTGAACTCCAGAGTAGAGCAGGTCGCCCTTTTACAACCTTCTGTGGACCACTGGCAGTTGTATGTTTAATGTCTATATTTCTCTGATGACTTTAAGCTTCAGGGGAGGAAGAAGTTTACAGCCTTGTTTACATTGGTAACCATGTAAACCATGGCAGATAGTATATCCTGAACAAATGCTAGTGGATTGAGTGAATGGATCAATGAGCGGATGGAGAACTGGTAATTTTTTTACATCCAATTTGGACCTAAAATTTCAAGGCATATGAATTACATGACTAAGGTGTTTTCTTTTTTTTTTTTGAGAGCAGTTTCACTGGCCCTCATATGTGGGGTCACTGGTGTCCCAAGCCAGCTCTTAAACATCACGTCACTCTGCCGGCCCAAGATGTTTTCTACATGTATAAGATATGAACAACTATAATAGAAGTGGCAAATAATGGAACTAGAAGCTTTGGCTATTTTAACACATGTTGAAATTAAGACAAGGCTAATTTGTTGTTGGTTGCTGAGATATAAAAACATTTTTTTTGAAAAACTTTAAACTCTCAGAAGAGTTGAAAATAATATAATGAACACCTACATCTCTTCTCATTTAGTTTTACTAACTGTCAACATGTCTCTCTCCCTCTCTTTTCTCTCTCTCTCTCTCTCTCTACGCGCGCACACACACACACACACACCCCTACACAAATACAAACACACTTTTTGCCAAACCATTCAAAAATACGTTGCAGACACCATGACACTTCACCCCTAATACTTCTACATGCATCTCCCCCAGACAAGACAAGAGTATATTCTTATCAAATATGACATCATTGCTAAATTTCGAAAACCAACATTGATGCCGTAACTTCAGGTTACTAGTTTTCAGATAAGATCTTCAGTCTTATACAAGGTCCTTGGTGCCCATTAGCCAATGAGAAACTATTTATTTTTTAGTAAATCTTTTGTCTCATACCAGAGATTTAGTCTCAATCAACGCTTTCACCTCTAATCAATATATGAGGTCTAATCTCAATGAGTGACTGTCACAGTTTCAAGAATCCTTAGGACTCACACAGGTGGCACCCAGAGGATGGGTGTGGGGTTCTGTGTGTGCATATTGTTGCCTTGAATTTCCCCCTGCTTGGGGTCCGCTTCCCATCACCACCTGCAGCATATTTGCTCTCCCTTTTTTGTCATCGAACCCACCGTTCCTGATCTTTCACACGATGGTCCTTCAGTTTGGGTCTTGAACCTTTAGGGATAACATATTTAGCTTTTGTTTGTCATTTGGTTTCACTGTTTTCACATTAGGGTAGAAATGCCCTCTGATGGCTCAGAGCCGGCTAGTTGGTTCATTTAAAAGTTAGTTCAAGCTGGGAATCAGGAACAAACAAGTAAATGGATCCACAAACACTTTAGATATTTCATTTTTATTTAAACCATACCAATGCACACCAGTTTTTCAATCTTGGGGAGAAGGGTCCACGTTTGTCCTTGGGAATGGACCTGCTGTGGAGAGTTCCATGACAGCATTCTTGCTGAATCGTACCCAAGGCAACATGGACAGTTTTTTTCTTTTTGAAACAGACCAATTGCTTAAAGATGCTTGTGGAGCAATCTGGGTATAAAATCCTTCTAGATATTAGTCTATGGTTTCCTCTCTTTCAATGTTATCTTAGCCACACATAATTGAATAGCAGGTTTTTAAAATTAATTTTATTTTATCAAATCTTCTGATCTAGTTTCACAGAACCATGTATCTTTTTGTGCAGTCATATTTAACCAATTTGTTATCTGATATTTCATTAAGTTACTACTTTGTTATAAAGATAAGTGCAACTGGCAGAAAGGACAGACTCGTGGCAATCGTAAAACCCCATCAGTGAAGCAAACGTGTACGTATGAGGGAGGAGCTTATGGATGTCTTGTGGGCAGAAGGCAGTGGGTCAAGTGGTCTATTGTATGGAAGATGTGGAAAGTTCTGGTCAGTCCAACAGTCAGTGAAGCACAGTCGGTGAGAGAGAGTCTACTGTACTGTCTGCCTGTACACATCCCCCATGTCATCTACGGGCACGTGGCCAGCCCTGTTGGCAAGACCCCAGAGCCAGGTCTAAAGCTGTGTTTCTATGCCTAGGTTAGCAGAACGGCTTTGTAATTGCTCCAGCTTTAATTTTTTTTGTTCAAATGGCAAGACGTGGCCTGTCCATTTATCCACCCATCATGTGCCCAATTGGACTGACTAGGATTTCAGAGAATGGGACAATTTTGCTGACATGTGGATGTGCCACCTGATTGAATGAACCCGAAATCACAGTCAGGGCAGCTCCCTGCCAGCTATTCAGTTGCTGTCCTGGAGCCAGTGCTGCCGCTGGGACACTGCAGTGAGCCGGGCCCGGGGCTGTGTGAAATGAGGCACTTCACTGGACGCTGGTGACAGTAGCCCCACACTGAAGGGATTCATTTCTCTGAATTAGGCTGTTTTTCCTAACATACATTTTTAAATTTACAAATGTGTTTAATAATTTCATAACTCAAATAGGTTATGCAGCCAAAAGATACAGTGACCATACTTTCATTTTCATTGATTTTGACCCACTTTTTTGGACCCATTTTTGAAATGCCATGATTATATTAATGGAATAGAGCCCATTAATTACTATTCAAATCTAAATCGATTAAAAACCAGTATGGCCAAATGCTACTATTAAGAAGGCATAATTGTTGGATATTTCTTGAGCAACATTTTTATTATTTTCCCCCTTCAGTTAAGCACCTCTTAGTTTCCAAATACCTTAATGAAGTAAGACATAATTTGACATGAACAGAAAGCTCTTAATAATGATTTTATGACTTTCTCTCCCTGCTAACCATTAACACATCAGGAAGTGACCCCAGGTTACTTGATGCTTTAGTATGTTTGCATATTAAATAAACTTGTGGAAAATCATTCTTTTAACAGTCACATTCGTTTTTTAAAAATTGACCTGACTTAGAATGAAAAATAAAGTTTGATAGGAGAGAATTTTAAAAGATTTAGAAACCCAGGAATCACAGGCCTTAGGCCAGGCCTATGTAGGATCTAGTCCCAGGTTTTTCAGCTCCTAACCGGAGCTTTGGATGAATTCCCTAACCCTTCCAAGTTGCCTCATCTGCAAAGGAAGTCGTTCAATCTATGTTGCAGCGGTTTTGTGAGGAGGATGCGAGGTGCTATCACAGTGAATCTGCAGAATGAGTGCCCTGCAATGAGTCAGACTGTCAGTGGGGGCTGCCTCCCTCTCCTTTTCCGCTGCAAAGAACATACATGTCATACTGTATGATCCTTTCCTCATATGGGCCAGCTAACCATGGTCTTCTCAGACAGTCCCTCCTGCTGTCATTTGTCCAGTGCCTAAGAGCTGGTCCTGATTCTAAGATCAATGGTAAGAGAGGCGGAGAAGTATTTTTGTTAAACCACAAATGAAATAACTACAAACATTCATAGTACTCTTAGAGCATACTAAATATATTAGTCAATTAACTAAATATTATTTGTACATGAGCACATACATAATTTGTCGTATTTGCTTAGCTAAATTTTGGTTTGAGACCCCAACAATACGTGATACTTGTAAGTGAAAGGTGCCAAGTCAAATACATTATATAAAGGCAGCAAACACATTTCTCTTCATCTCAACTCCCATCATGCTCATGTATGGCCCATGTATCGCCAGCTCATGGTCTTCCGTTCCGCATCAACACAGCAGAGGGATTAAGGGCAGCCTCCCTGGGCCTACACCTCAGCTCTGCCAAATCACCTTGTGTGACTCAGTGATCTCTAGTGCCTCAGTTTCCACATCTCTGTAAAATGGGGTCAAATGGGTCAACACTCGCTACGTACTTAGACAAGTACATAGGATACTTGCTGTGGACTGTGAAGGTAGCCAGAATATGACACCCCAAAATATACCTCTTTGGCATAAAAATTATTTTGAGCTGAAGGCAATTAAGAAGCAGTCAATGCAGGGAAAGCTCTTCCTTTTCGGCCAGAAGGCCAGAAATAAATCCTCCTTTTCCTGGAGACAGACTCTTATCAGCCCAGAGATGGCACCAGAGGAATTGGCACACAAACCCTGGTAAACTCACCCTTGCCTTCCTAGTTACGTCTTTACCATTTACTATTTCTGTCCTGGACCCCTCTGCCTTGTCAGTTCTTCGCAAATATATTGTTTCTTTGTCCAAAATGTTTCACAGCTTCCCGTTCCGGTCACTTCTCCGGGTCTTCATTTTCTGATGAAGGCTTCCACACATATGTGAAATTTTAATAAAATGTGTGTGCTTTTCTCCTGTTAATCTGTCTGTGTCCGTTGAGTTTTCAGACCAGCCAGGGACCTTAAGAAGGTTGAGGAAAACTTTTTCCTCCCCGACAGCTGTTACTGTAGATGACCAACAATGTGGGCTATTGCTAATTGATTACCTTAATATTGCTACTTAAAAGCTCATGAGTCGAGGGCTTATTACAGTTACTAGGCTGCAAGTAGGTGCTGTGTCTCCCAATTCTTTATATCCCCCCAGCACTGGCAGACAGTAAAATATTATCTTTCTATTCTTGAAACTAATGAAGGAGGTAATTATGCACACACGTCTCTTATTGTTCGCTAATAGGCCAGGAAATAATTTCCATATGATTTTGGATGTTTCTTCTTTCTCCTCTCAGAACAGCCCACGCCCAGTTGACGTGCATTCTCCTGACCCTCTGTCCAGCCTGTCCTCCCCCACGCCCAGCCCAGCCCAGCCCAGCCCAGCCCAGCCCAGCCCAGCCTGGGTTAGTCCAAGGGCAAGTTGGCAGCGTTCAAAGCCAGTTAACACTCTACTGAGCAGCTCTGTTGATTTTGCAATATGATTATTGACCCTCTGCCCAGCCAATAGCCGGAGGCGAATGTTTTTGTGTGTGAAAAGAGCTGACCGAGTGCGGCGACTCTACCAGACAGACTCCCCGGGCTGTTGTTTGCAGGGCCCTCCAGCCATGTCCGCCTTAAGCAACTGCCCGTGAACCTTGGCAACATGCCCTCCAGTAAAGGAGAATGCCACCCAGGCTCTGCTGTTGTGGTGGCTGCTTCTTCCCCACCCAGAGCTGCTGTCACCACAGTTGGCTAGCACAGAAATCTCACTGCAGCTGCCACTGCCTATCTTTCAACTCCTGTCCAGAGACACATCGCTAGTCTAGACATCTAAACCAGTCACCCGTTTTTGAATTTCTGGATGCCAGTGAGCCTACACATTACTGGCTCCAACAAAGGAGGTGGCAATCAGAGGTCTCTGCTACATTTGGGCATAAACAAGATGGTAAGGAAGTTTTGCCCATCTGACGTCATGCAGTGAGTGGTAATGATGGCTACAGTCATTACCTCCAGGTTCTTTCATTTTCTTGCCCTAAAAGGCTTCACGTCTAGTAGGATTAAGGCTTTCACAACTCACATAAGATTAATAGGCTCTTATGATAAGGCTGCTGTGGAGGGAATGCACTTTCGTCAGTACTGTGAGGACAGCAGTAGCCCACGTTTTGGAGCACTGACTCCGTGAGGCACTGCTCAGGCCTCTCTGCCTTGTGCATAATCATACTGATACCTGGTAACAAGTCTGAGATCGGTACTGTTACTAGCACCATTACAGATAAGAAAACTGGGTTCTCGAGAGGTTAGAGGCAGGAAGGAATGGAACCGGGGTATCCGAGCCCAGGTTGCTTGACCCAGAACCACTGTATTTCATCACTGATTGGTTCTGTGGGCTCCCAAAGCCTTGAGGGCTGGGAACTCCTATCTGCTCCCCACCCCATGTCACTGGGCCCTGGATGATGTGATGTAAAGTCCCAGTGATAAACATGACATAGCTGTCATGAAATTAGCGATACAAATCAGGAGTGAGCACACTGGAGCCCACGGGCCGGCCAAATCCAGTCTGTATATCTTCGTACCACTTGAGAGCTAAGAATCGGTTTTATATTTTCAAACAGTAGGAAAACACTAAAGAAAACCAATATTTTATAACATGTGAAAATTGTATAAACTTCAAATTTCAGTGCCCATAAATAAAGTTTTATGTTTCCTCACTAAAAAGTATGTAGGGAGGGCCGGCCAAGTGGCACGGTGGTTAAGCGCTGGTTTGGGAAGCCAGTGGCCCCGGTTCAGGTCCCACATATGAGGGCCAGTGACACTGCCCTCAAAAAACAAAACAAAACAAAAACAACAACAACAACAACAACAACAAAAGTATGTGGGGATTCATTTTCTCCCTTGTTACATTGGTATGTGTATAATATTCTTGATTTTGCCTCTTGAGCCACAAAACCTAAAATATTAACGCCTGATCTTTTCCAGAAAAAGCTTGCTAATGTTTGGTTATCTTATTTAATTATTAAATTATCTTGATTATTTTTTTCCATTGTGACATAAATGTTACATTTACAAAATGAAGATAGAGGAGGTGCTGAGTGGCTCAGTTGGTTAAGAGCACGAGCTCTGAGCAACAGGGTCACTGGTTGGATTTCCATATGGGCCAGTGAGCTGCAAGCGAGCTGAGCTGCCACTGAGCTGCCGACAGGTGGCAGGATGGCTCAGCTGGTGACAGTATGTGCTCCTAACAACAAGGCTGCCGGTTCGACTCCCATATGGGATGGTGGGTTATGCCCACCCGCAACTAATATTGAACATGGCACCTTGAGCTGAGCGGCTGCAAGTTGTTGAAGGGCAGCCCGATGCCGACTGGACATGGAGCTGAGCTTGCTGTGCCCTCCACAGCTAAGATTAAATGACAACAACTTGGCTGTTCCCCTCCCCCAATTCGCCAATAAAATCTTATTTAAAAAAATTAAAAAAAAAATGAAGAAACACTGAAGAATTGATCAGCTCTGAGCTCCAGCAAGAGGTGGTCTTCCACCTCAAATGGCCAACAGGAATCGCTCTCTTTCCTTCTCATCCCTCCCTTATTTGTGTGCTCTTTCCCCAACACACTTTAGTCCAAGGTTTGTGGGAGGGAGAGCATAGATAAAACAGTTTGGGGATTGTAAGAACCCAGCAGATCATGAAGCTAAAAGTTCCTAATATTTTGAACTTCACAAAAGAGTAGAATGAAAGAAAAAAAAAAAAAGGAGACCAACATGGAACTGTCTTATTTATATTTTGCTACATAAGGGCAATGACCTCCACCAAACACAAAAGAAACCCTACCTTCCCACCCACCAACTCACATCGAACCTATCATGTATTATCATTATTCTGCAAGAAAAAAATTAAAGCATTATAAAGGAAGCAAGTAAATGCTCACACAATATAATATGTTCCTTTAAAATGGAAACAAATAGCTTTTACTTCATAAACCATCTCTACACTGGTATTTTCTCACTTGCCTTGGTCTGGTGAAAGTCTACACTGCCCAACACAGGCGTGACTTTGGGAAGCACACTCCCTTTCTCCTGTCCCCATCCCTTCTGGTCCATCATCATTAGCTTAGTGACCTGCTGTTGCATGGTTTTCTCTTTGAGAGGTACCAAGAAGCTAGTGTCACACAGTGTAATCATGTTAATGAGTTAATTTTTAAAAATCTGCCCTATAACTGACACATTTTTCAGGAACCAATGCCTCCTAAGACTAAGACACACACACACACACACACACACACCTGCCACAATGGTAGAAAATTCACACTCCAGACTGATATACAGAGACACAGATTGGGGCGGGGCCCCCTTAGGTTACATGCCTGGTTTGCCTATGTGTAGGACTGGATTTTTCAGGAAATATCTTTGATAATAGTATTTAAAAAATAAAACAAAACAAAAAAACAAAATGTAGCCTAGTGTACAAAACTCACTTGTCTCTTTTTCATCTGACAATCAGTGAAGAAGCATTTCATGGGATTTTTACCTATAAAATAACAGACTAGGCATTTTGGGATTCTCATTGATATCTCCAAAGTATGCCTCTTTGGATGGGGGAAAATCCTCCTGGAGAAACCTCCTTAGCTGTTGTCCATAAAGAGGATGGCCACATGCCTTCCCCTATTTCCAAAAGTCCTATACAGTAAAACATTGGTTTGCGAGCATATTCGTTCCAGAAACATGCTTGTAATCCAAAGCACTTGTATATCAAAGCGAATTTCCCTATAAGAAATAATAGAAACTCAAATGATTCATTTGATAACCCAAAAATATTCATAGAAAAATGATTAGAATACTGTAATATAATACAAATAATAAAGAAAATACAAAATATAAAGAAAAATAAACAAACTAACCTGCACTTGCCTTTGAAAACCTTCGTGGCTGGTGTGAGGGAGATGAGAGACAGGAGGGTATATTGTGTAGGCCGACTTTCACTATCACTAACAGAATCACTATTATCTATTGGCGCAATGGATATTTTTCTTTTCGTGCAACTTTAACAAGGAACCTATGCAATGACACTTGTTTTTGCCTCCTTGTGAGGATTTCGTGGAAATGTGACATTGCATTGTCGTTAATCAGATTCATGGCTCACACTGCTACAGCCTTATTCAGGTAGTGTTTTTCCACAAAATTTTGCAGTTTTCCATATTTTATGTATCTCCCTAATCTCATTTGAAGTGAGGGCTTCCTCTGCCTTTTTCTCCCCTCCTCTGCAGATGAGATCTCCTCCATAACCTGTTGCTGTTGCTCGTGATGCAGATCCATGAGTTCATCGCTGGTCGGCCCCTGGCCATGTTCCTCCACCAGCTCTTGAATGTCGTCCTCATTCACCTCCAGTCCCATGGTCTTCCCCAGGGACACAATGTCATTGACAACTGGCGACTCCTGTTCACTACCAAGCACCTCTAAATTGTGTCCAAGAACGCAATCAGGCCAATTTTCTCCAAGCAGAACTGAGGGTTCTGTTTGTGACACAATCCCAGGCTTTATCGATGATCTTAAGGCAGTTCACGATGTGGAAATGATTTTTCCAAAACTCGTGGAGGGTAAGGTTCGATCCTTTGGTCACCTCGAAGCATCGCTGAAATAGTGCTTTGGTGTAAAGCTTTTTAGAGTTAGAAATGACCTGCTGATCCACGGGCTGGAGGATTGGAGTGGTGTTGGGAGGAAGGAACTTGACCTTAATGAACTCGAATTCCTCAGTAAGTCGTCCTCAACGCCTGGGGGATGAGCAGGAGCGTTATCCACAACCAGCAAGGCTTTGAGCGGCAGGTTCTTTTCTAAAAAAGACCTCATTGATCCACTCAACGAACAAGATATGAGTGACCTAAGCTTTGCTGTTGGAACTCCACAGAACGTTTAACTGGCTCTTCTGCACCTTGACTTCCGGAAGGCTCATGGATTCTCAGAATGATACATGAGCAGGGGCTTGACTTTGAAATCCCCGCTTGCATTAGCACAAAACAAGAGGGTGAGTCGGTCTTTCATGTGCTTGTGACCTGGCCTTGCATTCTCTTCTTCTGTAACGTAGGTCCTCTTTGGCATCCTTTCCCAAAATAGCCCCATCTCGTCGCAGTTAAAAACTTGCTCCTGCAGGTAACACTCGGAAACCATGAGCTGCTGGAACTCGGTAGCGAACGCCTCAGCTGCCTTAGCGTCCAAACTCGCAGCCTCTCTGTGCCTCATAACACTATGGATGCCTTTTCACACCATCCCCTGCTTGCCTTGAAGCCTTCTTCATTTTCTGTTGACGTGCTTGGCGGTTTACTTACGAGGTAGGTGTACAAGGCCTTGGCCTTCTCGCAGGTAAAGTTTTCGGTCACAGTATCACCTGCTAGTTGCTTCTTGTTTATCCAAACCAGAAGCAACTTTTCTACATCTTCCAGAACACAAGGCCTTTGCTGTGATATTCTTGTGATTCCTTTTGCTGCTTCTAGCCCCCTTATTTCTTCTTTCTTCTTTAATATTGTGCAAATGGTCGATGTAGGCTTCTTATAAAATCTTGCAATTTCGACCACTCGCATATCTCGTTCATATACTTCTCGATGAATTCCTTCTTAACTTCCATCGTAATCATCTCCTTCTTACAGCCTTTCTTTTCAGCCTTATTCTGCATGGGGGCATTGTATACATCCGCACAGATGTTGACTACAGTGCAGTATTAATAAACTCTTGTCATATACTGTGTTTAATGTAACTGGCAATAAGGCAGCAGAGGAAAGGGTCTATATCTGCAGCCAGCCTGACCTAGAATGAAGCAAAGCATTCCTAAGCTTACTCTTGCATGGAAAAGCACAGGACTGTCCATAGGTGCTTTGAGGTGACAAAAAATACACTAGTGCCCGTTGTGGGCACCTTCCAACATTCTGAAAACTCACTGATTTCTGCCAAACCCTGAGACCTCAGACAGAGCATCCGAGCATGGGAGACGATCACCCACAATCCTGCAGCAAGAGAGAGAGAAGGACCTTTGGCTCAGTTGTGATCACGTGATGTTCGGTGTCATGTACTGCTCGTATTGCAAGACATCACTTGTTCATCATGTTAAAATTTATTAGAAATGTTTTCTCATCTTGCGGAACACTTGCAGAACCAGCTACTTGCAAGCCAAGGTTTTTCTGTAATTTATTATGTGCTCAAACTAATAGGCATTCTATTAAATTAATTTTACGTGGTATTTTCCTTCAATTTGGAATACTACCAATTTAGTGCTGACTCCCTGGTAGAAAAAAACAATACAAGGAAGAATAAACATAGGAAAATTTCAAAGAAAAATGATTCTTACAGTTGATAAAAAATCTTATGCTGACAATTTTTTTGCAGACAAAGCTAAATCCCAGACGTTGGCTGGTTTCCACTTGCCGATGGGGGAAGCCCTACGTTCTCTTTTGTTGTAAATCCCAGAATACAGAGACTGCAAGAGGCTTTAGGGTTCACGTGTTTTATGCTGATTCCGAGGTTGGTCCAGATTTGATCTGGGGCCTGTGACTTCTGGCTTCCCTTGCAAATGAACTGACTGCAGTTTGGGGTGACTGTGCAGCCTTATAAGCACAGAGGCCACACTGTGTGCTGGTTGTCCTGCCTGCCCAGTGCTCGGCCAGATTGGAGAGCCTGGGCCCAGGAACCAGCAAGCTTTGTCTCAGGGGCACACCCCTTAGAGAAGGCTAACTCTTTGTGGCTGAATTGGGCTCTGACTCAATTGCTGGCTTGGGCTGGTCACCACTATAAAAACTACTTAAAAATTAACACTTTGTAAGCGGGCATAAAAAGCTATATGACGAGTTTACTCGTTTCCCGCAAAAAATGTGTTAAGGACAGTAGCTATTGCCCAATTAACACTGATTGAGGCTTGACATAAGCCAGTAGATCATGAATAGAACTATCTATAAAGGGTCAAAAGAGACTCTGATACCCTGAATTTGCTTTATAAGATGTATGATATAAATGTTTGGGGTGTTTTCGTTTCATATGTTATGATTAACAGATTTCTTTGATAATGCCAGTTCACATTAGATTAAGAAAAATCTCTCTCTTTAGTTTCAGGGTATTCCAGCCAAAATTTAGGATAGTGGTTCTCAACTTTAGTATACATTAAATAACTGGAGGCCTCAATAATCTAACTTTTTCTATGAGCCCATCCCCAGAACATAGGCCTGAGGGCCTGGAATCTGCATTTGAAACAAGCAGCCCAGGAGATTTGGGTGCAGGGGTTCCTCAGGGCACACTTTGAGAGTCTCCTTTGAATATCAAGCATTAATCAGGAACTCAGACTCATCTGGAAAACAATTATACTAACCTCTGTAGTATTTATGAAATAAGAAAACAGAATTCACTTTTAAAAATAGAGGATAGTTAGGATTAATGATCAACCCTAAATAAACTCTGTGCTATGTCACTTCCCTAATTAAAATCACGTGTCCATCCCCTACGGCCATCAGTGCCAAGTCTAAACATGTTGGCATGATGTGTGAGGCTTTTTGTATTCTGTTCCCCACTATTTACTCAGCTTCAAAGGCCACTGGTTAGCTCGTTCACATTCCTGTGCTTTTCCACATGGTTCTTCTTTGGCCTGAAGCTCACATCTCATTCTCACTCACTTAGCTTGGCTAATCCTCCACAGCCTGGAGCCGCTCAAAGTTTGTCTCTTTCTGCAAAATGACTTCCCTAAATTCCCTAGGTAGCTTGCTGTTTTCTCATCTGTTTTGCGCATAACTGCTCTTATAACACATATCTAATTGCATTGTGATTATTTGTTTACATGCATTTCCCCACCACCCGACAAAGTTTCTAACAGAAAGCCACATTTGACTCATCTTTATGTCCCTATAAGGGGGACAGGTCACAGAGCCGGGGCAGGGTGGGGAGCAGTTTTCCTGGGGGGGAAGACTGTCCCCTTAGCTGTGTCACATGACTGAATGGGACTGAGGAGGGTGGGGGTCCATGTACATGGCAAGGTACAAAGAGGAATGGAACAAATAACCCTTCCTCTACCACCCAATGTAAGAAACAGCACACTGCAAATACAGTGGAAGTGCCCTGTGTTGTCTCTGAATCTTCAATTACGCTTGGTCTAGAAAGCTGCCTTATGCTGGGGAAATTGAACAAGCAGCACTCTGTCCTCCTCGGGTCCATGCATGAAAGAATAGTTGTGGAAACCGAAATGTTGGCGAAATTCAGTCCTCGGCAAGGACAGGAAATCAGAAGGAGAAGCCACTAAGAAAATGCAGGCCCCAGGGAACCTGCAGAAATCTTGGGCAGAATTTGGACTTCTCATGGATTTGAGATGTCATTCAAAGAATTTCAAGGAGTTTTAAACCTCAAACGACAGGATACTTCTAGATAGCATTGGGGCTACAGTCACCAATAGTAGATGCTCAATAAATGTTGATTGTATGAAAAGATAGATTACAGTGTGCTAAATACATAGAGTTGGTAGTAGATGTAATTTATATAACTATGTAAGATATATAATTATTATCAGCAAAAGAAGGTTAAAAATGAAATCAGGCTAATGTCAAGAATAATACAATGCTTCATGGCACTGAAAACAGACTATGGAGAGATAAGCATATATACATAATGATGACAACTGGAGTGAGATGTCATACAAAAATAAATAAGAAAGTATAAGCTATGTCTCTGGAAAAACAAACATTTGAGTATTTCAGACACTTTGATGATTGACTGAATTTTTCTTCCCATCCAGATGACTAACGCCAAGTAAATAAAATCTTAGGAGCAGGCAAATGAGAAAGCCATGGGTGAATTAACCAGAGTTCTTAGGATTAGCACTGGGGGAAAAATATACACGAGCTGGCAGAGTGTGTATTATGAATAGGAAGGACACTAAGAATAAACGCATGAGCTGAAAAGCAGAATAAGTGGAAAAGGCCAAGACGAGATAGAAAGAATGGGACAAAGGGCAGAGATTTCATTTTATGCTATTGCATTTTAGATTGGAAGATGAGAAATTCTGCTCGATGATGATATCTGTTTCGTAGGACTATAAAAGGATATGAGCAAAGGGATTTTTATTAATTCTGTATTTTAGAATTAAAAATACAAGTAGGCGAAATACTATAATGTAGAATGCAAAGCATTTGAAATTCAAGTCATTCAATTTCTAAATTTTAAGCATTATTTGGAGTTCCTCGGGATGGTTATATTTGCACACTTTCCTACCATTTGCTTTGCTTTTTCTCTTAATATTAAAAACATCTTTTTGTTGTTGCTACAGTAGAGTTTGTTCCACTCGGATCAATAGGACAGGCATCTCAACAGCTTGCTTTGCTGTTAGTTTTGGAAGGAAGTTACAGAAAGAACAACAAAAGTGCATTTAAATTAGTTTTCTTAAGACAGAGATGTAATCAGTATCATACCCTAACAAAAAAAAATGCATTGTTTTACATGCCATCTTTTCAAATGTGCGATTGCATTTAAAAAACCCTAAAAGGGGGTTCAGCTATTCTGGCAAATTCAGAATAATGATATATGGGTTCATATGCAGCCGTGTAAAATGATGCAGCTGTCTGAACGTTCATACAGCTTTGGCAGTGCTGTGCACTATGCAATGTTAGTATTCAGTCCCATTCAGATGTTTCAAAAGTCACTAACTCTGGGAGTTTGCATGTGTATGTTAATGACTGGATGTGAAGATGACAGCAGTGCGGAGGGGATCTTCAGCCCTCCAGCAAGCACAGTCTTGTTTGCAGAAACATTCTGCATAGTGGAACAAGCAAAGCCAATACTGTCCAAAATAATGCTGAACTTACAGGTCTCCCCATTTTAAAACCTCATCTCCAAAAATAAAAATACTTAGGTCTCATCAGAGACTAAGGTGATCAGGATTCTGTATGAGTACATTTTCCTAGAGTGATTATCTCTACTATGGAATTCAGTTGCCGAAACCGCACATTTAATTTCTGAATGTTTGCATGGTAAATAAACTGCTAGATGACCCATTGATAATTTTCACAACTTACACCTTTGTTGGAAAAAGGAAGATCCCCTCAAATTAAACATCGTACAATGATGATACACCAAGCATTTTTTTTTTCCTGTCTGATATTAGTTTTTTTTCTATGAACTGTGGCTTCTGGCAGAAATACCCAAATAAAACAGGGCTATAGCCAAGAAAACATTGTGGTTAAAATCAAGATGAGCTATTACAAATGTTTAAAACCAGCAAATGTACCTTTATAATGTACTCGGCTGCTCCGCGGTGAATAACAGGCTTGCAAATGCTTGCTTAGAAAAGGAGCAAAGTGGTTGACGTTCAATGTAGATAGAACACGTCACTAAACTATGTATGATTATTCAAAGGAATCTCATTTGGACCCAGGGTTGTTGGAAAACATGAAATGTTCTTCAAAGTATAATTTCTAGATAACCAAAGTTTAAGTCTAAAAGTGCCCAAACTTTGATCATCAGTCATTATATTACACACTCCTCTGCCTTTGTAAATAGATCCTAAGTGACATAATCCTCCCTTTCTAAACACTGTAGCTGTCACTGTCAACACTTTTGTGCCCTAATGGATTCTGGGCACATAAGTGATGATTAAGAAATGTTTGTTGAAGTGCTGGCGAGTGTGTGGAGAAAAGGGAACCCTGCTGCACTGTTGGTGGGACTGCAGATTAGTGCAGCCATTATGGAAATCAGTATGGAGGTATCTCAAAAAACTGGAAATGGAACTGCCGTATGACCCAGCAATTCCACTTTTAGGTATCTATCCAGAGGTACCCAAGATTCTAATTAAAAAAATATATGCACCCCTATGTTCATTGCTATACTATTTACAATAGTCAAGACTTGGAAACAACCGAAATGCCCATCAGTAGATGACTGGATTAAGAAACTGGTACATTTACACAATAGAGTATTACTCAGCTATAAAGGAGCATGAAATCTTGCCATTTGCAACAATATGGATGGACCTCGAGACTATTATGTTAAGCGAAATTAGTCAGTCAGAGACAGACAAACACCATATGATCTCACTAATGTGTGGAATCTAAAGAACTGAATAGATGAGCAAAGTAAACAAATAGTCTCAGAGACACAGAGGAAAAACTGATGGTTGCTAGACAGGAGGAGGGTGGGGATGAGGGAGAAGGGGAAGGGATTAGACAGCATAAATTGGTAACTACAATATTGCCACAAGGATATGAAAGACAGTTTGGGGAATATAATCAATAATGTAAATATTTGGTAGGGTGTCAGATGGACTCATGTCTTGTTAGGGAGACCACTTCATGGATGGTGTAGAGGCTTGACCACTGCACTGTACACCTGAAGCTGATATTGAATAATATTGTATGCCAACTGGAATTGAATGTATATTTAGTCACGGGATGTGGGAGGGAAGTCAATGGAATTATAATAGATATGTATGATATCAGGGGGGAATGGACTGAGGGAGGGGGGTTGTCATTTTAAGGGGTAAAAAGTACAATTAATAATGTTGTAAATATTTGGTAGGGTGTCAGATGGTCACATGTCTTGTTAGGGAGACCACTTCATGGATGGGGTAGAGGCTTGATCACTGCACTGTACACCTGAAGCTGACGTTGTATAATATTGTATGTTAACTATAATTGAATATATATGTAGTCATGGGGTGTAGAGTACAGTGTAGGGAGTGGAGTCAATGGAATTGTAATACATATTGTGATATTGGGGGTGGGGGTGGTGGATTGAGGGAGGGGAGTTGTCACTTTGTGAGGGGTGAAAAGTGTAACTATTGCATTGTTTTGTACACCTGAAACTAATAAAATAAAATAAATAAATAAAAAGAAATGTTTGTTGAGTGATGCTATTCCATGTATAGTGATATTTGCATGAATATCATTTGATTGCAGGTAGTACAGGATTCCAATTGTTAAATATGATTTTTTTCCCTCTTTCTTTTGAGGGAGGCTTGTCTTTCCTTCTTTCTGCTGTTGATTTCCAGTGCACAGCTGTCTGTCCCTCTTCCCACATTTCTAATTGTTTCATATACTATTGGTTAAGAAATCAGCTACCTCAAATTTGGTAGAATTGCTTATAAATTTAGAATAAAGAGACTCTGGGTAAGGTCTGAAGGCCCCAACTATAAATGAAGTTCAGGAGCTTTGTAGCATTGTCTTGGTTTTTGATTATCTTTTATATCATGGTCAGCAAACTTTTGAGATAGAAGAGCCCATCCTGCCCCTCACAATTTAAAAATGATTTGAGAGCCACAAAACAAATGAAATCACCATTATGTGAATAATATCCTGTAAAAATTTTATAAATGAAACTATGATAGTTTTATTTTCATTTTCAATTTTACTTTAGAGCCACATGTACGTACCCAAAGAGCCGCATGTGGCTCGCGAGCCACAGTTTGCTGACCCCTGGTCTAGATAATTGAAATGGCTGGGAAGGGTGGTATTTATATATAACTAATAAGTACATATTACAATAAAGTATAAACAGTCATATTGTAAACACCCTCTTATTCTTTTTACATTTTTAGTTGTCGTAAAATATACATAACATAAAATTCACCATCTTCACCATTTTTAAGTATACAGTTCAGTAATTTTAAGTACATTTTTGCATCCTAGTGCAACTAATCTCCAGAATTCATTTCATCTTGCAAAACTGAAACTCTGAACCCATTTAACAACTTCTCATTCCCCCTCCTCCCAGCCCCTGACAACACCATTCTTTCTGTTTTTATGAATTTGATAACTCTAGGTCCCCCATATAAATGAATTCAGATATTATTTGTCCTCTTGTGACTGGCTTTTTCACTCAGCATAATGTCCTCAAGATTCATCCCAGCTGTAGCATGTAAACACTCTCTTATTTATTTGATCATAATTAAAATTTTAATATCGAAACATCTATCATTAAAAGCCGACATCATGAAATGCATACCTGCACATATGATGCTAGGAAAAACAGAGGGAGTATAAATCTGCCCATAATGCAAACAAGATTTCATAAGGGGCTGGCTATATACTCGTATGTTATGGCATCAACACAGTGGGAAATTACGGCAACACATAAAAGACAAGGCTGAGCCATATACATGCATTATCTTGGGAAGAAGATAGAACATTAAGTGAAGAAATAGGTTGCCAAACAGTATGATGATATTTTTGTATGAAACATATATGTATATGCATAGAAATCCTGGAAGCATATGTACAGAACAGTTAGAAATGGTTATCTCTGGGGGTGAGACTATGGTGCCTTTCATGTTTGACATTTTACTTTCTTGAATTTTTACATTTTTTGCATGTACATTACTTTCATAATCAGGAAAAAGCAATAACAATTTTTTTTCAAAGGACATGATGATGACAGAATGGTAGGCTGTTCACCTATCAAAAAAAAAACACAAAAAAAATGTATTGCTGAGTAAAAGCTATGTTTTATGTTAATTTCTCATTTCAATCCTACATTCTAAGCCAATTAAAAAAAACAAAAAAAATCTAATATAAGTTTCAGACAGTCAAGAATGAATCAGTCTGAAAACAAATATTTTCAGGGACACTTTTCATTTTTGTGGAGTAGCCCTTATGTAATGATGCGATAAGAAAGTTCTTAAAGCAGACACCCAGACTATAGAGTTCTATGAGTTTATAAGAAGGCTCTTCAGAATATGGGACACTAAATAATGAGAAGGAAGCTAACAATACCTGTGACCACATTTCAAAAGACTTGGCAGCAAGTCTCAAGTTCTCCACACACAAATCTTTGAAATGTTTTTCACTTTGCACAGCCAGTGCCTATAATTCATAAGGAACAGGTATTTGAAGAATGGAAAACCAGTTGTATGCCCAGAGATAGCATTAGGATTGTGAAGTGTTTTTATAGGCTCTGGCTTAAGGAATAAAAATTGAAAAAAGACACAGCTCTGGGTGCACTCTATAGTGCTCTGGATTTAGAGCAAGGAGCAGAGAAAGTGTTATGAGGCTCATTTGTCATGAAAATGCAACTTCCTTTAAAATGTGTAAGACACAAACAACGTATGTCTAAATCAGAGAAGACACAAATGCCAAAATCTTCATCATAGAAGACTTCTCTAATAGAACATTGGGAATACTAATGGCATGTCTGATATGTTCATGTTTATTATACACTTAGTTTAAAGGTGCTCTAAGAATAACTCAATACGACCTTTTAATTTTTAAATGGAGAAAAAGTATATATAATATAATAATAACCCTGCTTTCCCAGTGTGCATATTTAAGAGATTATAATACACAGACATTGTATTTTCACATCAATGACCATTTCTGGTTTTGTGGTTTGGTACCCCAGAGTCCCTGAGGCATATAGATTTCTCAATATGTGGAAGATAAAATGAACCAGACTCCACTTTATTTAAGCTATCCTCAGAACTGATTCTCAAATAATATGTATAATACAGTTACTTTCTTTCTAGGAACATCTGTGATTGCTTTTAAAATGCAGTCAGAATCTTTCTTACCTTGGGGCTCCCACTTTATTTTCATATGCCTCTTATCACCAAAGAGGCAGAAATTTACATCTCTTAGGTGTGGTTTAGAGCAGAGGTAGAAATACAGCTTGCAGAGCTAATCTGGTCCACGCCTTGTCTTTGCATGGCTCTTAACTAAGAATGGTTTTACATCTTTAAAAACACTATCCGCCTTTCCAGGAGTGCAGTTGTTGCAAATTGTCAAAGACATCACTTTTTGACCCACAAAGCCTAAAACATTTACTTTCTGATTCTTCAGAAAAAGTTTGCTGACCCTTGGTATAGCATAGAAAGAATTGGAACTGGACAGACAGCAAGAAGATTTGAGTTGTTTTTCAGGCTGTGTGATCTTGGGCTGGTTAAGTACCCTGTCTGAGTCTCCATACTCTTATAACATATGGAGTCCCTTTCAATTTAATTCTAGTTTGTGTTTCATGCTACACTGTAGCTATTTAAGACATCCTAAGAAATCTAATTTGCATAGCACCCAAGGAGTAGCACTTCGACCTTGATTTGCTTTGAAGGAAGACAGCTGGGTCAGGATGAAAGGAAGCAATTATAGTGTTTACAAGTTTCAGAATGTCAAAACAAAAAGTTTGACCAAAACAGGTTTGTTTATGAATGGCCAAGACTATTCCAATTGAGTCAACAGCCTTCTCTAGCGCAAGGGACTTGAATTTTACTTCAAATCAGATTAGTCTCCAAACGGACAATAAGGACAATGTTGTTCTTGATTCTGAAACCTTTCAAGTGCTTTCACCAGGAACCTACAAAACGTGGATGCGCTCCCCACACGGTGGCCTGACATCAGAGGCCCCAGATTTGGAGCTGAGAATATTCTTTTAGCAGTCAGACAAGAGCAATACACACCAGGGATGACCAAGAGCCACAAAAAGTGAGAAGCACCGTTGTAAACTGTACATGGAAGTGCAATAGGCTCATAACAGCCCAAACAGATCTGCATAAAGCAACCAGGGAGGGGACATGCCATTCCAGGTCAAGACATATACACAGGTGAGATCCAAGATGGCAGAGTCGATAAACACTGTGCCTACTTCCTTCTGTGAACATATTAAAATTACAACTAAATTATAGAACAATCAACCTGGAGAACCATCTGAAGTCTGGCTGAACAGAAGTTTTATGACTAAGGATATAAAGAAGCCACGTAGAGACTGGTAGGAGGGGTGGAGATGCGAAATGGTCTGGTCCCAAACTTCTGGGCAGCGGATGAAAATTTGGAGGGATACCTCAGCTGCAGAGGTTCCCCCAGAGAAGCGAAGAACCACAGCTGCATACTGGCCTCCCCAGCCCTGAGTACTGGTGCCAGGAAGAGGGGCTCCTGAACATCTAGCTGTGGAACACAGTGGGGATTTCAACTATCCAGGTGGGACGGAAGGCTGCGGAAACCCAGGCGTCCTCTTAAAGGGCCCACGCACAGACTCACCCAATCCAGGCACTCACCTTGGGCTCCAGCAGAGCGACAGTGACTTGGGGGTGTCACAGGCATACAATGAGCAGACTGAGGTGTGTGGCTTTGAGGCGAGGGTGAGAGGACAGTCCCATTTTTCCTGTGAGGGGCGCTTTTCTTTTGCAGCCCACAGGTGGCTGCCATCTTTAATGCGTTGAGCCCTCCCCCTACACTTATGACTAAATTTAAATCTGATTGGCCTGGTGAGCTCCACCTTGCTGACTCAATTGAGACCCCACCCCAACCAACTCCCTCAAAGCAGGAGGCACTTTCTGTAAAAGCAGCCAGCCCTGCCTACATTATACTCTTTCTTGGGAAACTATCAGAGTCCATGGGCCCCAGGCGTGATTTCTGGTCTCTATGTGCTCTGAGACGTTTGCTGACCAGGCTCAGCACTGGCACAAAATCAGAGTCTAAATTAATGTGGTGACCACAATTCTTCCCACTCGAGTGACTCCCTGAGACCATGCCTCACCCAACTCGCATACGGCACGAGGCTTTATCAGTGGCTGTACTTTAAGGGAGCCAGCAGATGGCAGCAGGCCTCGGGGTGTCCTGGCTTTTTGTGGAGCTACCCCAGGCCTGGTACAGATGACAGCTGTCCTTGATTCACAGTGTGGCCTCTCCCACGTGCCTCCAGGTTTAGCACAGGCAGTGAACAACTGCAATCACTTTGTAGCTCCTACCAGGTAGTTCCTGGCTAGTCACAAGCAGTGGGTGACCTAGGCCTGCAATGCAGAGCCTCCAACAGTCCCCAGAACGAACATACTTGGAGGTTGGCTTCAGACCACAGCAGAGCACCACCCAATTAGCCCCACAAGTGGCACACATAAAGGGCAATGTCAAGAGGCACCAGGGCCTGCTGAGGTGAATCCCACTCAGTGGAGTAAGCCTCCCCCCAACAGCAGCTTATAAGTTGTGGATGTCACCAAACTCCACAGCCAGTCAGCCTGAGGGTCAATCCCACCCACTGATGTGCTAATGGCAATCAAGTCTCAACTATAACAGGAGGGCACCCATAACCCCCACAAGGGACACTCCTGGAGTATCCAGAGCAGGTGACAAAGGAGACTGTTTCAGGGCCCTCCAGGGCACCTACTACATAAGGCCACCTGGCTAAGACTACCAGACTACATAGCAGATCTGTCTCATACATAGAAACAAACATAGGGAGCCAGTCAAAATGAAGAAATAAGGGAATACATCCCAAATAAAAGACAGGAGAAAACTCCAGAAAAAAGAACTAAACATAACCTGTACCAGATACAGAGTTCAAAACAATGTTATATGTCTGCTCAAGTAACTTAGTGAGAACTTCAACAAAGAGATAGCAAGCGTAAAAAAGGACATAGAAACCCTAAAGAACCAGTCAGAAGTGAATAATACAATAGCTGAAATGAAGAATGTACTAGAAGGAATCACCAGCAGCTTAGATGAAGCAGACATTTTAATCAGCAATTTGGAAGACATGGTAGCAGAAAACACCCAATTGCAACAGCAAAAAGAAAAAAGAATCCCCTCCACCCCAAATGAGAGTTTAAGGGACCTTTGGGACAACATCAAGTGTAACAACGTTCACATCATGGAGAACTTATTTTGAAGAAATAATGACTGATAGCTTTCCTAACCTGGCGAAGGAAACAGACATACAAGTCCAGAAAGCATAGAGAGTCCCAAACAAGATGAACCCAAACAGGCCCACACCAAGACACATTATAATTAAAATGGCAAAGATTAAAGATGAAGAAGGATTCCTAAAGGCAGCAAGAGAGAGTAACTGGTAACTTGTAAGGAAGCTCCCATAAGATTGTCACATGATTTCTCAACAGAAACTTTGCAGGCCAGAAAGGATTGGCCTATTTAACTTGATGAAAGTAAGGACCTACAACCAACCATGGGTACTCTACCCAGCAAGGCTATCATTTACAATTGAAGACCAAGACATGGAAACAACCAAAGTGTCCTTCGATAGATGATTGGATAAAGAAGATGTGATATATATATACACAATGGAATACTGCTCTGCCATAAGAAAAGACTGCCATTTGTGACAACATGGATGGAGCTTGAGATTATTATGTTAAGCAAAATAAATCAGACAGAAAAAGTCGAGAACCATATGACTTCACTGATACGTGGGATATAAAACTGAAAACAACAAAGGAATAAAACAAACAAAGAAACAAAAACTAATAAACACAGACAATAGTTAATGGTTACCAGAGGGTAAGAGGGGAGGAGAGTAGTAAAAAAGGGGAAAAAGGGTTAAATATATGGTGATGAAAGAACTGGCTCTGGGTGGTGAGCACACAATGTGATATATAAATGATGTATTATAGAAACGTACACTGGAAACCTATGTGTTGGGTTGTTGGAAAAGTCATGACGTATTTTTGCGACGAAAAACATAGAAAAAATACGTCATGACTTTTCCGACAACCCAATAATTTTACTAACCATTGTCCCCCCAATAAATTTAATTAAAAAAAAATACATTGAACATGTAAAAAAAAAAAAAAAAGAAGGATAGATAAAGTGCTTCCCAGACAAAAAAAAAAAGAAAGCTACAGGAGTTTATCACCACCAAACCAGTATTACAAGGAATGTTAGAGGTACTTCTTTAAGACTCAATGTAAAGGGATTAAATGCTCCAATCAAAAGACATAGGAGGGCTGAATGGATAAGAAAACAAAACCCTTACGTATGCTGCCTACAAGAGAATCACTTCAGATTGAAAGGCACACACACAAAGTAAAGGGATGGAAAATGTTATTTCATGATAATGGAAATGAAGAAAAAAACAACAACAACAACAAAACACCCTGGGGTAGCAATTCTTATACCAGACAAAATAAACTTTAAAACAAAGGCTATATAAAGAGACAAAGAAGGACCCAGTAGTCCTACTTCTAGGTATTTATCCAAAGAACTTGTTTTGGGTTTCAAAATGCCACTTTAAGGGGAAGTGTGCATCCATATGTTCATTGCAGCATTGTTTACAATGGCCAAGATGTGGAGGCAGCCTGGGTGTCCATCAATAGAAAAATGGATAAAGAGGAGGTGGTATATATACACAATGGAATATTGCTCGGCCATGGAAGGGAATGGGTTCTTGCCGTCTGCAGCAGCATGGGTGGACCTGGAGGGTATTGTGCTGAGTGGAGTGTTAGATAGATAAAGACAGATGCAATTTGATTTTGCTTATGTGTGGAATCTAAAGAACAAATAAACAAACAAAACAGAAACAAACTCATAGATAAACATTTTGATGGCTGCCAGAAGGGAGGAGGGTTAGGAGGGTGGGTGAAAAAAAGGGGAAGGGGATTAAGAAGTACAAATTGATTGTTAAAAGTAGATATGGGGATGTAGGGTACAGCATATGGAATATCGTCAATAATATTGTAATAACAATGTGTGGTGTCAGATGGGTACTAAGTTTGTTGGGGTGATAGATGGGAGGGGGTTGGGGGTCAGAGTGAAAAAGGTGAAGGGATTAAGAAGGACAAGTTGGTAGTTACAAAATAGTCATGGGGATGTGAAGTGCAGCATAGGGAATATAGTCAATAATGCGGTAATAACTATGTATAGTGCCAGGTGGGTACTAGACTAGTCAGGGGGATCACTTCTTAAATTATATAAATGTCTAAGCACTATGCTGAACCTCTGAAATTAATATGAAATAATATTGAATATCAACTGTAATTTAAAAATTAGAAAGGGAGGGAAAGGTAAAGGGTAATAAATGGTCCAAATTTCCAGGTATAAAACAAATAAGTCATGGGGATGTAATGTACAGCATAGGGAATATAGTCAATAATATTGTGATAGCACAGTACAGAGTCAGATGGTTGCTGCCTTGTCATGGTGGTCACTTCTTTAGGTATATAACTGTTCAATTACCATTTTGTACACCTGAAACTAATATAATATGTTAGCTATATTTTTAATAAAAATCTTTTAAAAAGATGTATTATATAAAACAATAATACTGAAGACACTGTGGAATTGGTGTAGAGATGGACAAATGGAGCAATGGAACAACATAGAGAACTGAGAAGTAGACCTGCCATCTATAGAAACCTTACATGTGACAGAGTCAGCACTGCAGATCACAGGGGAAAGAACAGACTCAATAAACGTTCAACAAATGGTGCCGAGTCAGTTGGTCATCCATATAGAAAACAATGCAAAGCTTCTCCAACTCACACCTTACAAAGGATCTTCACCAAATGGACTTTCATTTTTCAAATGAAAAAGACAAAATTTTTTTTTTTTGCTGAGCCATCCTGTCACCTGTTGGCAGCTCAACAGCAACTCAGCTCAGGCTGGCCTCAAACCGCTGTCGCTCAGAGCTCAGCTTGCACTCTTGAATGAGCTCTTAACCAACTGAGCCATTCGGCCGGCCCTAAGACAAAATTTTTAAACGGTCAGAAGAACACTTAAGAGTGTGTCTTTAAGACCCCAGGGAAGGGCAGTGTACTTAAGATGAAAAGCACAGATTACAATGAAAAGATCAATCAATTCTACCATATTAAAATGAAAAAAAAAATGTGTTTCTGAAAAGGTAAATAAAGAGAATGAAGAGATAAGTCATAAACTGTGATGTGACATATGCAATACATAAAACCAACAAAGAATTTAGTATCCTAGGAAACAAAAACAAAAAGACAAAACAGTGGACAACAGATATGACCAGTCATTTTGCAGAAGAGGGAACATAAACAGTCCATAAACATATACAAACATGCTCAACACCACCAGTAATCAGAAAAAATGTAAACTTAATCCAAACTCAGGTATGACTTCCCACGCACCATTTTGGCAAGAATTCAAAGTGGGTTCCAGACAGGCAAAATTAAGCCTTATAGCAGCAAGTGTTGCTGAAAATGAAGGGACGTCCAAACTCTCAGATCCTCCAGGAAGCAAACTGTTCTCCTTCATGAACTAGCATTTCCTAATTAAGACAAATGTGCACACCCTAAACCACTGCAGTTGCATTACCTACAATACTACATTCCCTCCAGAAACTCTGACACCTGGACAAATGTACAAACATGTTCACAGCAGTTTTGTTTGCAATAAGAACAGAAAATCCCCACATATATGTCAAGGTAGAATGGAAAAAATAAATTTTGTGACATTCATAGAATGGGATATTATGTAGCAGTGAAATGAAGGAACCATAGTTTTGTAATTAACAAGGATGACTTAAACACACGTAGAGTGAGAAAAGCATGGCATAGCGAATGCAAATAGTACGAATCCATTTACAATGAATTCAAAAATAGGCCAAGCCAACGTTTATGTGGTTGCTTAGGAATAAATAAAGAAAAATATATGTAGTGAAGCTATAAAGAAAACTAAGGAAATGCCTAACAAAAAACCCCAGGTTGCATTTGGTGGTGGGGAGACTGTGGGACCGGAACACAGTTGTGGTAGATCCTGCTGGAGTTACAAACGCACTGGTAATGTTATATATTAGATATATTCTTGTGAGAGCTTTATTTCTACTTCATCATCGTCTCATACAGACTCCGAGGCCCCATCCTTTGTTTCAATGTGGTATCCTCATGACTTTTCATCGTGTTTTCCCTTCAACAGAAAATGTGGAGTAAGCACTGCGTATTGCCAGTTAATGTTTTAACAATAATTTAAAAATGCCATTTCTGTTGTATCAGCAATGCAAGAGGACAACAAAAATACCATACAAGGGGTTTCACAGTGGGACAGACAACGCCCATTCAGGCGATGGTGGTAAGACCACAATGGCAGTATGTATGTGCACCCTAGTGCTTCAAACCCCAAGACAAGCTAGTCGAGTAGAATATGTGGATTATACAGAGAATTTGGTAAACCCAGCTGAGGACTCTATCTTCCCCAAAATGCTGACATGTGTATAGGATACCTGCGTCTTAAGGTACGCCCATCCCCCGTGGGTTTTTCTTTTCTTTTCTTTTGTACTCTCGAAGCGGTGCAGATACAATATGCACATTCTTTTATATGTTTCACGTGATAATGTGGGATAGCTTTGCAGTGCTTCTTATAGACCTGCAGGCATACTTTGGAGCTTTTGTCACAATTCTGCAACAATAGTTAACATCAGTTTGATTCAGCGATGTCCCAAAAGCAGTCAGACGACACTTACATAGCTTTTTTTTACTGGGTGCCTGGTACTGTATTAAGCACTTGACTTTTACTCATCAAATCCTTACAACAACCCTTTGAGAATGTAGCATTATTATTCCCAATTTACAGAGACGAAAACTGAGGCAAAGGAGATTAAGGACGTTTACCTACCATTTCAGTTACTCAGCTTCAATCCAGCAAGTTCTTGAGGGTTGGTCAGAACATAGCCATGTAAAAAGAGAGTGAACAGAAACAGGGTAAGAGTCTATCTTTTAATAGTCTGACTCAGAGGAAGTGGTGTTCATATAAAATTGGGTTACAGAGGCTCCGGAGAAGAGGTGGTGCTAGAACTGGGTTATGAAGATTTTAGGACTCAAAAGAAGGAATCAACTCGGGAAGATACAACAGGCAGGGAGAATAATAAGCAAAGGCTAGAGGTGAAAAGGTGCAAAGCAGGTTGAGGATCTCTGCTTTCCAGACCCGCTGGTTGGAGTGGAGAGAGCAGGAAGGGAAGTGCTAGATGGTTGACCGGAAAAGCAGGTTCAACTTCCCAGACAACTGACACTGAGTCTGACCATTTTGACACAGTTGGATGCAACCTGGACCATGCCCCTTGGAGAAAGTCCCAGGATTATCCTGGGATAACCTTCCAAGCACCCCAGCGTGTAACAGGAATTAGCATTGTGCTGGTGACTTACCACGTTGGTGACATATGACCATGGTTGGCAAAGCTGCTTTTTCTTAAGTCATAGTTTGTGTTGTTCTAAAATAGGCCAAAACTTAGGTCCTCAGAGTTTGTTTTTAATGCCCTTCTCTCCCTCTGCTTTCCTTGGGAATTCCTCAACTTTGTCCTCTTTCCTTCCCTTCCTTCCCTTGCCATTCTTATTTTAAGGAATAATGGTTTTGCATGAAAACTTTAGGTAAAACTTAATTTTAGTGCATTGGAAATATTTGAAATAGCACCAGGTTCTTTTGCTTTCTGCTTATCCCTTCTTTCTTTCTTTGTTTCTGTTTTCTTCATGTGTGTGTGTGTGAGTGTGTGTGAGTGTGAGTGTGTGTGTGTGTGTGTGTGTGTGTGTGTGTGTGTGTGTGTGTGTGTATCTTGGCCCTGTTTCTAGAATTCTGCTTAGGTAACTTCTATATAAATATACAGATGCCAGAGAGATAAGGAAAGAGGTAGGGAAATAAGTAGGAGGTGAAGAGAGAGAAATAATTTGGAAGAGATATTTATTTTTATGCTATGTTAAAATGCATGTCCTTTTAGTGTGTGTCTGATTTTTATTTTAAGCCTGGGTGACTAGGCATTCCATTTGCATGGGGTTATTATCTTTTTTGTTGTTTTCCTTCAACTTTTTCTCTAAGGCACCAACAAGCTCTTTTAATTTAGGAAGCTTGGGGTGAAAAGCAAGAGATGACAACAGTGGACAGGATTAGGTGTGCAGAGAGCAAGCCCCCTGGGGCTGCCCTCTTTGGGGGTCTGGTATGGGGATGAGGGATGGGGTCCCTACCCTTTCATAGTCCTGCTCTTCCTAGCCCAGGACTTAGGCATCCACCTGGGGACATCTCAAAGTGCCCCTCCTCCTTCTGTCCTCTGGAACTCTTTGGAGCACAGAAATGGTGACAGAAGAATGTGGTGCAAGGGATTTGGAGGTAGGAGTCTAGGGTTTGAGCCCCTGCTCCACTACTTTTGCACTGAGCAAATTCCTAAACCTTCCTGGGTTTTAGTTTCTTCATTGGGGAAACAGAGTGGTGATAAAGATACTTCCTCATCTGTTGGTATAAGGCTGAGATGATAGCATGTAAAATTGCACACAGGTGTATAAATGTCAGTGCTTGTTATCATTTTTGCTACCCTGTGATCTTGCCTGAGCTCCAATCCTAGTGTGCATACAGATCACCTGGGGGTCTTGTTAAAATGCAGATGATGATTCAGTAAGTCTGGAGTGGGGCCTGAGAGTCAGCATTTCTAACAAGCTCCCAGGTGAAACCCACAGTGCTTGTCCATGGGGCTCACTCTAAGTAGAAGGATCTAGTGAATTCCTTCTACTTCTATTGTTCTCACAATAGCTTGCCTTTGTTGCCTTCCTGGCTCTCTTCCTCCTGCCCTTTCTCATCCTTTTCTTCAGGGCCTTTACCGAGTCCCCATACCAGTCTATCAAAATCTTACTCATTCTGAGAACCAACCTCTAATTGATTGCACAGTAGAATCACCTAGGGAACTCATAAAACCCTCTGAAGTCCCAGGCTGTTCCCCAGGCCAGTTGAATCAGAATGCCTGGAGGCTGAATTCAGTGGTCAGTATTTTTTTTAAGCTGCCCAAATGATTTCCATTTGAGGGCCCAAGGTGAGAACCTCTGCTGAAAGCATCCACTGAGCCGCTCCTGATCTCAGATATATGAGCTGATTTGTCAAGATCCTGCTTTTATGACACTTGGCATCTCGCTGTTTTGTTTGGTTACATTGACCCTTGTCTTATTCTATCTACCTAATCAAATAAAAGTTCCTTGAAAGTGGAGACTGACTCTATGTCTTAATAATATTTAAAGCTCGGGCCGGCCAAGTGGCTCAGTTGGTTAAGAATGTGAGCTCTGAGCAACAGGGTCACCAGTTTGATTCTCACTTGGGCCGGTGAGCTGCACCCGAGTTGAGCTGCTGCTGAGCTGCCAATGGGTGGCTGGATGGCTCAGCTGGTGAGAGCGCGTGCTCTTAACAACAAGGTTGCAGGTTCAATTCCCGCATGGGATGGTGACTGCGCCCATCCGCAACTAAGATTAAACACAGCACCTTGAGCTGAGCTGCCCTGAGCTACTGATGGGTGGCCACATGGCTCAGTGTGCAACAAGGTTGCCGGTTCGACTCCTGCATGGGATGGTGGACTACGTCCACCAACAACTAGATTGAAAGAGGCAACCAGACTTAGAGCTGAGCTTGTATCCTCCACAGCTAAGACTGAAGGACAACAACTTGACTTGGAGCTGATGGGTCCTGGAAAAACAGAATGTTCACCTCCCTCAATTCCCCAATAAAATCTTTTAAAAACCTAAAAATAATATTTAAAGCTCATGAAACTTTTAAGAAAACATTTTGAATTTAGTAAGATTTCAAAAAGATATTCATTGTATTGAGTTGTATAATAGCATGAGTTTCAGTCATTATGGAACAGAAGATAGCACTATCATAAATATTTTTGAAGTATTATTTGCTTCCATGTTATTTTTAATTTTAATTGACAATAATTTCCACTATGCATAATATGCTGAAAGAAATGTCCACATCTCTGGGATTTTTCACAACTCTATAAATAATTTCCAATATACAACATCAATTCTGTAACTAGGGGGTGTAATAAAAATATTGTATGTCCTGAGTCATTGAAAACAAATTCTCTTATGTTTTAAGGGAACATCCTGTGTGTGCTAGTGCAGAGATTACCAATCCAGAACAAGAGAATTTTGTTGTGTTTCAGCCTTAATATAAAGGTAATATTGCTTCAAACTGTGAACTCAGAGAAAATATATCAGTCCTCAAAATTTAAAGATAACATGTGGAAGTGTTATATAATTTTTGTAAAGTAACCCAATCTGCATTTCTGCCTAAAGAAACTTCTCTTTCTTATTTGGAATACAATTGACTGTTTCCATATTTTTCATGTACACATTTAAAAGGTGAACCAGAGGGACAAATCAGTGTAGTTTTACGTCACCGCTGTGGCACCTCTATGTGACTCCCCGCACTATGTACCCTGCATGCAACCTATCATCAGTCAAGAACACTGCAGATATTAACAACTGGCTTGATCTTGTGTTTATGAGTGCATACATCCACAAACATGCTTGACCTTGTAAATTTTTATTCTGAGGATCCAGACACACAGTGAGGGAACATTTTAGGTTCCTTCATTAAACATGTTCCTGATTAAATAGAGAAGCTATATCTAAACAACCTAAGCCACAAATGCAGTTGAAGCAAGTCTGGGGATAAAATTAGAAAATCCCTTGATTCTTGGTCCTGCGTCCAGCTAGGAAATTGTTGGGTAACAGGATTAATCAAAGAAAGAAGCAGTCATAAGGAAAACACAAACAAGGAGTTCTGTTAGCCTGTCTCTAGAAACTCAAACGCTCTGCATTTCTGAGCCATCATTTGCATGGACCCCTTCACATACGGTGGACTAAGTAATGTTTGTGAGAGTTTCTAGTAGGATTATAATAAAAATGGGGAGGAGGGTAAAGGGAAAAGGAAACAAGTGATACAGAAGGAAGGATGGAGAGACAAAAAAGATAAGAAACAAGAGAAGATCGTAATGAAGATAGCATTGGGGGGCATCTACAAGTAATAGTTTAGATTTATTGAACATCCATGTGCCAGGCATTCTAATTATGCTGTTTCTATTAACTGATTTAATCCTTACAACATATTACAGATTAAAAACTGCGGCACATGGGCCGGCCGAGTGGCGCGGTGGTAAGCCAGCGGCCCCGGTTCGGGTCCCACATATGAGGGCCAGTGACACTGACCTCAAAAAAAGCAAACAAACAAACAAACAAAAAACCCTGCGGCACAGAGAGCTAAGTAATTTTGCCAAGGTCACCCAGCTAGTAAATAGTGGAACTTGGGTTAGAATCCAGGTAGCCTGGATCTCCTATGTGCATCAAGGCACCACTCAGTGATATTTGTGATGTAAATTGCTGTTCTCATGAGGAATGTAAGCTCCATGCTGCCAAAAACTTTATTATTTTTTCCCTACTGCATCTGCATGTTCTGTTTAAGACTGGATGTGAGTCGGTGACTTTTAGTAAGCCCTTACTCGACACCCCACATTCTAGAAGCTTAAATTCTAGGGCAATGTTCTTGATATATGGTAAATATTTGTGGGATAGTGTTGCTGAAAATAAAACGAACTAGGAGATAAAAAAATGGACTTTGAACCTGTGGTATATGGCTTTTTATTTTTAATACCAGCATCATCAGTCCAATACAGACAGCAAACTTTGGGTGCCAAAGAAAGACAGCCATTGTTATAGAAGCTAGGACTTGAAGAAACACGTACAGTAAAAAATGGTATCGTGGGATAGAAAGTATAATGAAACAGGAAAAAATATACATGGGAATAACCACAAGGAAAATATAAGAGAAGTATAAATTACGTAGTTGTCTGAACACAGGTGAATTACATATTGCTGGCAAGCTGGAACTTGTGACATCCTGATGTTGACACCCTCCGTGTTACATTGCCCTGGAAACATCAGGTTCCAATGAGCCTTTATTTAATAGCGCATAGCAATACGACAATTCTGGAATGGAATTCTGCACCTGAATTTTCATGCTGCTAACCAACCTTGGCATCAAACTGCTAAATAGGGCTTGGAACACTGGCAAATCTTGAAATCCTTCTTACCAGCTCTCAGGTTAATGGTTAAGGGTTGGTACTTAAAGAGTACCATAGTTTCCTTTCAGTACTTTAGTTAATGATCCATCCTCCTACAGTGTCTGAAGAATCCGTCAAAACAGGTCGTGGCAAAGGAGACCAATGCCTCATCTACAATCAAGGGGTGCTTTGGACAAAACGAATCTGGTTATCTGTTTCTCAAAGGCAGGCGTCATTAATCTCAATCAGATTGTATGTATTTCAAATATATACAATTGGAATACTGGAGTTCCCATAGATGGTTTCAAATCTCTCGTTCCATTCAGGATCCTTTCTATTTTAAGTTGTTTTTGACTGCTGTCTGTCCTAACTATCAGGTACCTCTCAGTGTTTAGAATGAACTATTTGTTTCTTTAAGCACACGACCCCACACTTCGGATTTCAGAGTCCATTGAAATCAAGGCCAACTGGAAACGAATACTTTGCATCCATTCTCCTTTTTGTGCCTTCGGCTTTAACTAAAACCATTGACTGGACAGAAAGCCCCACATACAATGTTAAGTCTGGGATGTGAGAAATTTGCTTGTCCAGCCCAAAGTATGTGGGGTTTTCTTTCTTTTTCCTTATTTTGGATTTTATTTTTTGATCCCATTTAAATAGATTGCTTCTATTCAACTGCTGCTAAAATTTGACCAACAGGAGAAAGACTTTTCCTCCTCAGTGGAAAACTTTTATGTCTTAAAACTATTCATGAACTTGTAAACAGAGGATTTTTCCCCCCCCACAGAAAATATTCCCTTGTTCTTTATACAGACATTGTTCAACTTTTATTTTCTTGGTTCTTTTCTTGGAACTGATATGCTCTAGATTAATTGGCAGAGGCTAATCAAGGTAACATCTCAATCTAATTAAAGTAAATGTATTTGTCCAAGCAAAACTATTTTTAAAAACACTCAAGATACTTCTTGATTTTTACATTAAAATTAAATGTGAAAAATACAATTTCTAACCTACAGTTCAGTAAAATAGAGTGGAAAATTCTTTCAAATTTCCTGAATGTTGGAAAATTTTTGTAATAAAATTTAGAAAAAAAAAAGGAAAACAAAACCAAACAAAAATAAGCAGAGATTTGCTATTTGTAGTTGAACAGTAAAGCCATAACCCTTATTGTGAATTAACATCATGTAACTGATTACAAGTATAAAGTACAAAGGATTACAAGTATAAAGTACAAAGAATTAACATGCCTGCTTTTGGGGTGTGTGCATAGGTTTCTAGAATTTACAGTCTAGCCTCCCAATGTTTTATCTCCATTTTTGCTGCTGAAGTGGATCAGAATATGTTACCGCAAAATATGCTCCTTGGGTATAAAGATTATTTTGAGCTGAAGGCAATTGAGAACAAACAGATACAGGAAGCACTCTCTGCCCTTCCCCTGTCTGCCTCAAAGCAGGGCATAAGTGCCCCCCACCCCACATACACCAGGAGGAGAACAACGCTTACCACCAGAGACAGACACAGCTCCTACACCAGTCTGCATAAACAAACCTTAAGAAATAACTCTTACCTATCATTAAGTCCCCCACCACACACATACTTGCCACTCCCAGAAGCCCAACCTACCTTTTCTCTGTCTTGTTACTTTGGTACAATTTATTGCCCTTTTTTGAAATTCTATGTAAGCCCCCAAGTCTAATCACTTTTTTGAGTTTTTAACTTCATTTTTGTGAAGGCTCCATGCATGTAAAAATATTGACATCAAATAAAAGTTCTATGCTTTTTTTTTTTTCCCCTGTTTATCTGTCTTCTGTTAGTTTAATTTGCAAGCCTTAGGGATAGAACCTAGGAGGGTATGGGAAAATGTTTCCTCCCCTACACTGCTGAAGTGTCTGCTGTGAGTCTAAGCAGTTTTGAGTCCTAGTTCCAGTGTATACTAAAAACACCCACCATCATCCTTCTTATTTTCTAAAGTTGGGCAAGATTAAGTCTACATGCATTCTTTAGGCACCGACTAACTGTGTGCCATCGCTGTGTTTGGAACGAAGACCAAAATCTCATTGTGGCTGGCTCGGCCTCAGAGGAGTCAAGCATATGCTACTGAAGAGAGATGAGAACCAAAAAGAGAACAAACCAGGGTTGAAACCCTATGTGGAACCAGCACTATTTGCAACAGGGGGAAAGTAAGGCTGCTGACACCCAGGAAGGACTTTATAAGTGCTTGAATTTAAACTTCTGATGGAAAGTAGCTTTAGATTAAAAGGGTGGGGGGAAGCCTTTGCTTAGAACTACATATATCTACTACATAAAGATACAAAATTTGTTTCTTTCCTTTCCAATGAGTATCCAGATCACAAAAAGAAATGTCTTAAGACAGTGGGGTGATAGACAGAGCTCAGCCCATAGTCAGGCTCTGCCAACATTTAGCCACGTGTACCTGGAAAAGGCTTCAATTCTGCTGACCCTTAGGTTGGTCAAGGCCATCTGTGTGGCTCATCTGACTTCTATCATTCTATGACAAGGTCAAACTACACTTATACCTACAGAATAAGGTACTACCCTTCAAGAGTAGTACCATATTCATATATTGCATGAATAAACATGCAATATAATTTATGAATTAACATATGAAATGTAAAGATAAGCACTGGCCTCAACCTTCCTATTCTCTGCAAAGTCACTGAAGGCATGATCCATCTTTCATACTAGTTTTCTAACATTTTTATATGCTCAAGAATTACCCAGGGGGCATGGTAAAACCATAAGCCTTGCTGATCTTCGGCTCCCGACAACTAGCCCTCATTCTGTTTCAGAAAGCCTGGGCTGGGCCCAGGAATTTACATATTTAAGGTGACACCCCCCCCCCCCCCCCAGGTGATTCTGATGCCAAGGGTCTTGGTGGGTTATAGTCCTGGGTTGTGGACAACAATTCAGGAACGAGGAAGCATGGGATTAAGTCTGACCCTGTTATTTCTCCAGCTGAGTACACTGAGCATTTTTAGAGAAGTTTCCAATCAATCTCTTTGGAATGCTTCAGATTAGAGATAAATCCCTTAGATCTGTTTTGATCCAGGCACAGTTGCAGGCTGAGCCAAAACAAACTACAACAGGGCATTGATTACCTAGTTAGAATCAAATCTCTCAAATACTTCTTTTCTAGAATGACGGTGTGCCAGGGGCAAAAATTTCCAGAGGCAAACATTTCCAAGTGATATCAGTGAGAGAAAGAACCCAGGGAGGGTGGAGGCAGACAAGGAAGTCGGTCGTTAACTCTGCTCTAAAACTACCCGGTGTGGGTGTGCAATTACCCAGGTAAACCCTCCAGAGGAACATGGAATTTTTCTGGTGATAAACATCTCAAGATGTTTATTTTGAGATGCCCCATTGTTGTACTTACCAGCCTTCACTTACTGGTAATGTGCTTCTCTGTGCCTACCCTGAATTTTTCATTCTTTAATTTGTTTTTCTCTGTTCTGTCCTTAGTTAGGAGTAAAAACAGCTGGTGTTCCCAACTGTAAAATGAACCAACAAATGGAGAAAATCTTTTATATAAATGGAAAACATGAAAACAGCCCTTTGGTTTAGTCATCTTATTTTCAAGATATTGTGAGCACTATTTTGGATCTTCTGTGAATATTCTTACATTTGTAGAGAGGGAAGTCCCTTGTCCAAAGTCACACCCCCACTATGGGCTGAGCTGCAGTGATGGGATGCTAGGATTGGGGGGCAGGGGTAGGAAGGGTTCCAGGCTCCTTGATTCAATAGGGCCATCCCAGGTCCTGCCATTTCGTCATTCACTCCTCTTTTTAGCAATCCTTCATACTGCATTCACATTGTCTCTGAAGTGTATGCCTATGTCCCTGCTAAAAGCCTACATTGCCTTCAATATAAAATTGAAAGGTTTTTAAATTGAAAAAAAAAAAAAAGGAAGGGGCTTAAAGAAATATGGAATATTTCTCCCTAACTTCCCAACTTCGCTCCCCTCCCCCGCCCTTTTCTTTCTCCCTCTCTTTTTACCTCCATATATGAACCCTGACCCCCGGCCAGGCTGCTAAAGGCCCTTCTTCCCTCCCATCTAAGACTTAACCTCATCATAACAGCTTTACAAGTTGTTTGGAAACTTTTCTATCTGCCTCTATGATGGAAATTCCTTGAGGTCAGGGATTTATTTTCTCATTCATCCTCATAACCTCAGCACTAGCATGTGTCCTGGAGTATTTGTGAAATGAATATATATTTTTTAAATGAATGAACGAATGAAGAAATTATTTGATTGTCTCAAAAAATGACATATACCCTATGTGCTTCATCTGAAGTGACACCATAAATATTTGTAACACTGTATTTAATTTTACTTGGTTAACTTGAAAAATAGTATAGTACTTTATTTGATAATGGTTTGTATTCCTCATAAATGATACCTTATTTCTGAATTTTTAAAGAGGCATTGTGATAATTTTAAAAAAATCAGCTTTTGAGGTTAAGAACTTACTTCTAATCAGACTCTGATGGCCATTCACAAATCCAAGTTTGCTTGATTAAATGTTGATACAGGAAACACACATCTCGGCTCCAGACTGGTTTCAATGGCATGAGTTGTTACAAAATGAAGATAGCTGTCCCTGCTATCACTTACAGCTGATGGCCCACATAGATAGCAAAGAGCTGAGTTAAATCTATTCTGACCAAGAGAAAATGCAACAATCCTTAGAACAACAAGCCAACAATTAGGCCTCACTAATACTCAGGTAAAAGTCAAACAGAGCTATTTTCAAGAGATTTGGCATTTTCACTGTTCTTCCCTTGGACATAAATATTCCAATAATTAACAAGAAGACATGAGAAAGGCAATATATTGGAGGGGTCACCCCCAGAATTCTAGAGCCCGACTGCTGGGCTAACATCCCGATTCCACCACAAACTTACCTCATGGCTCTTACTCATAACTTCACATCTCGCTGCCATTTCCTCATTAGGAGAATGGAATCATATTGTAACCATCTTCATGGGGTACTGGGGCGTTCTAATGCACATGTATGGAATGCTTGCCACCCTGCCTGGCACAAAGCAGGTGGGTTCAGTAACTACCAGCTATTATAATTAACTGCCTATTTCTACTGTGTGTGTGTGTGTGTGTGTGTGTGTGCGCGCGCGCGCGCGCGCTGTGAAAGATGACTGGAAGTTTTTCTAATGCTTTCTAGTATCTACAGGGATAAGATTATGTTTTGTCTCTTTGACCTAGAAACGCGATCAACTTACAAAGTATTAAACAACTTTGTATTTCTGGAATGATACTACTGGGTCTTGGTGTTTTGTTTTGTTTTTAAATATACTGTGTTTTATCTTATTATTTTATTTTGCTAGTGTTTTATTCAGGACTTTTTCATCAAGACACATGATACTACGATTTTATTTTTCTGCATAATCTTGCTCGAGCTTGCAATTGATTAATAATGATTTGTAAAGTAACAAAAATGGAAACAAAGTATCAGGACACCTATTAATTTTCTCTATTCAATGAAACGATTGAATTGCTTGAAAATGAACTATTTCCTGAAATGGAGAAAAATTTATTTGTGACAGCTTTGGGGTGTTTCCTTAAAGGATAATTATTAAAGAACTTTCTTATTTCTTCCCAGATAATATTGGCTTATTCTATCTCTTAATTTTGATAATATCTATTCTAATTGAAAATTATTCCAGTTCGTCCATGTTTTCAAATTTATTAGCATAGATTGTGCAAACTACTTCTAATTTAACCTGTATGTACTATTATTTCCACATTCTCATTTTGTGTATCAGTGACTTCCATAGTTTTCTTTGATTAAATGAGATACTGTTTTTCTATTTCCAACTATTTTCAAAAGATTAGCCATTTATGAATTTACAGTTTTTAAATTTTTTTCGGCACTCACTATTTAAGTTTTACCTAATTGCCCCCTTCTGATAAATTTTCTATACTTGAATTTGCTTAAGAAACCTTTTGAATTGATTGCTTACTATATTTGCCTTCTTTATTTTAAGAATGTGATTTATAATAGTGGCAGTTACCTTCCTGTCTTCCCTTCAGGCCTGCTTCCTGTCCTGGGAGGCTGACTGGCAGAGGTCCACAGCAAGGGTCTTACCCAACATGGGGTTCCTGAGATGCCAGGCTTCTGGCTGGATGGAGGGATGGCGGGAGCGTGTGAGGCCGGGGCCTTAGTCTCCCTGCTGGGTTGCCTTGAGCTCCTGATCCCTCTACATATGGTCCCTGCTCGCCTCAGGATGGTGGCCAACTCTGTACCACTGTATTTCTGGATCCCAGGAAAGGAAGAAGTGGCAGAAACAGCTGGGCTGCTAGGCTATCTCTGATGGTTTCCCTGAATCTCACCTTTGTAAACAGTGTCTCCATAAATAAACTCTGCTCAAGCTACTTGATTATTTAAATGTGCCATGTATTTCTTGTTGGGACACTGACACAACAGCTATGTATTTTCCTCAGAGGACACTTTTGAACACATCCCATATGATTTTATTCCTCTTCTTCTCATTGTCAACATTTATTTAAATATCCTGCCATTGTGATATTTGTTTCTAATTTTATGTGCTTGTAATTTTATTGCATTATAAACAAATGCTGATTCTTACTTTGTGTAATTTATGGGATTACTTTAATCTTTTTTGTGGTCAAATTATGGTCAGTTTTTATAAATATTCCATGAGCACTAGAAAAGAGGTATTGCAATACACAGGAAATAGAGTCCAACATATCAGGATAATTATCAATTGCATTATTCAGGTCCTCTAAACCCGTGCAATTCAAAGCATGGGTCTTAGGTTCTTACTTAGCCAGAACTTGAGAGTAACTATTTAGAAAGTTTAGAGCAATTTGACAGAGCAAACCATGCTGGTTGAATCTATAATAAAATATTCAGGCTTATAGTTCATATATTTTTTAACTCTACTTATAATTCATTTTCATCATATTTTACAATGGCAGTGGTCCATGAGAGAATGGAAAGGAAACACAAAACAAAACTGTTCCTTCCCTACAGGAAGTTTGCAAAACTGCTCTAAACTCTTACTTATTTGGTCAACTTGATTTTTATCAAGGATCTTTCATTCACTCCTCACTTGCCACACAAGATACATCCAACTTCTCTCCCTGCCTTCTAGTCCTCTTTTAACGCACCCTACACACACACACGCACACGCGCACACATACTCACACACACACACACACACACACACACACACACACACACACACACTGAGCAAAGGTCCAGGAAAAAGGACACAGAGAGATTGAGGATTTGGGGTACAGAAGAGGCTCTGGGGTACCTCTCTGCAGTGACAGCTGCTGTTACTTTTGAAGACTTTCGCAGTCCCAACACCAACCGCAGGGCAGGAGGATCATGTTTATATCTACTGCATCCTTTGGTCCCCTTTTATCTACTGCATCCTTTGGTCCCCTTTTATCTACTGCATCCTTTAGTCCCCACAATGAGTTGAGATATAACAAGTGTGGATGCGAAAGTTCAGGCCTGGGGTTGGTAGTTACCCTGTTCTGGGGAAACTGAAATGAGCAAATCAAATGTGATAGTGAATGCTAAATCACATTTAACATTTCAAAGCATTATGCACACATGAAGAAATTCAATCAAAGGACAGAGGGAAAGATCCCAACCAGACACAAGCTTAGCTTTCTTCACAATCCTATTACTAGACTTGGACAAGCTGTTCAAGATGAAATGGGTTGTCAGCACCTGGAGTAACGCTGGTTTGGGAGTCATTAACCATCTGTTTTCCAAGTACGTTTTGCATTTAAAGGGCATAATGTAACTTAACACTTACACTCTGCTAAAAGCATGTCTTGTTTCTCATTCTATAACCAGAGAGATAAAAATCAAGACTTGAATCAAAGCAGACTTATTCTTTTAAATGGTATGTTTTAGAGAATGAAGAAATTAACTGTTATACATTCACAGTTAGAGAAATTTTGATCTCTCTTTCCTTCAATGATTTTTTAAAAACTCTCCATGACTCTCATTAGCCTATGTTTTGATAAGGGCACTGCCCTTATCAAGTAAATTATCAAATTTATTCTAAGGTCTTTGTGCTTTGTTAGAACATCAGCAATATTCTAAATTCTTACTATCATTCATATTCCAGAAATGAATTATGAAAAAAATCTTTATGTTTAGGCTTTGCCATTATTAAAATAAGGAAGTAGTTGTCAGGAAAAGCCATATGAGAGATTTCACAGTTCATTTTTGTTAGTATCACACTGAAATTTCCTAAAATTGAAGGCAATCGTGTAAAATTGTAGGCACATCTGTCTCCAAGAGGAGTTGTGAGGCTGACTTTGAAATCTAACTGCTCTGCTGCGTCACTAATCTACCACAGCCCTTGGCACATTTTGCTTTGAATCCTTGATATGGGGCCCGGCGACCATGGGTGCTCCATAAATGCTTCTTGGATGGAGCCATTCCACATTTTTGTACTGCTGATGCGGAGTGATTTTGTGGATTGCTTTTCAAAACATTTTTATAAAGCTGATTATATTTCCTGCTTTCTCATTCACCTTTTTTTTTTTTTTTTTTTTGCATAAAGTCCTAATTCAAAAAATGGATCTTTTGTGAGTATCAAGAACATTAAACTTCCACATTCTTTGACATAGGAATTTCATTTCTGGGAATTGATACAGAGAATATAATCTTAAATTTAAAACAGAGCGTCATACACAAACATGAGTATAGCAGCATTATTTGCAGTAATAAAACATTTGAAATGTCCTAAATGTCCACTAAGAGAAATAGTTGAGAACATTTGGATGTTAAAAATTATTTATAAGACCATATATATATTATTTATGGAGTCTGTTTTTATAAGAGAAAACAGGCCATATAATCTAATACACAATATCTTTACATCTAGATTTTTAAAAATCCTATACATAATAAAAGTGCTGGAGGAAAATGCTAAAACTAGTAAAAAACAAACAAACCTGTGATTGATTTTTTGTCCTTTCAAATTTCCAGATTTTGCACATTTTATTTCATTAGCATATATCACTTTTATAATAGAAAATCATCAATACATTTTATTTTTAATTAATTGTTATATATCTCAGCCTTCTTAACAGAAACGACAAAATCCCTCATCCATTACATATTTGGATCTTGAAATAACAAAACTATGTAGGTTTCTAGATAATATATACAGTATATTATCTATTTATACGCTTGGTCTAGACTGCAGCAGTATTTCAATTTTAGTTATTCAGGAATGAATACAGACTGATGTGAGAAACATCATCGTGTGTCCATATTTTAAAAGAGTCTCAAGATCTGCAACAGCTGAAACTCAAAGCGTGTTTGTAGAGCCAGCAGAGAAAGTGAGAGAGTCATGGTGCAGGTGGGCTAGGGTGGCAGCGAGGGAGACTCAGATCTCTCTTGAGTATGCCTCTAGCTCTAGTGGGACCTGCGTGTGCCTTTGAATTAAAAGATGGGAATTTGTTTCAAAATCTCCTTGTTTGGTAAATATTTCAACTCACTGACTACAGTGAGTGCTGCAAAGACGCAAAGGGAAATACGCTGAAATGTAGAAGCTATTTGTTTTGTTTTGTTTTGTTTTCCCCTCCACTTGACATCCTTCTTCATTCCTCTTGGTAGAAACACATCTTTCTCCCTGGCCACTGTGATTACGTTAGAACATGAAAGCCCAAAATATTTTCCTGAGGATTTCTGGGAAATGAAACTTCCTGATTTGCAGGGGGCAGGGGAAACACTAACTGGTGGAGATGTTTTCTCTTCATGGTAGACATAACACAAACATGGAAGTATATTGTTGAGACCATGATGGAAAGCAACCTGAGGATGAAGCAGACATCCTGTACAAGGCAGTGGCAAAATACCCAGGTCTTCGATGATATCGTTTGAAGATTGGATCCAGTCTCACCTGAAACCCTTCTGACCACAGGATTTTAAAGTTATGAGAACAAATAAATGCGTTTTATTATTTATGCCTTTCTGAATAGAGTTTTAGGTTACTTACAATGGCAAGGTTGCTAATTGGAATTCTGGGTTATTTAATCCTTTTTTGATAAAAAGAATGCATTGTAATATAGTCAGATAGGTAAACTCTTTACTAATACTAGCTTGTAAAATGAATATAGCACAAAATCTTAGTTGACTTTGATGTTACTTTGGAGAGATGTTTTGATGTTACTTTGGATAGATGCAGATTCATCCATCAGCATCAGGTTATACTGATGAGACCTAAAAACTCACAAATCTGCCTGCTTCTTTCCATCCTCTTGATACTTATTTTCCTTCAGGTTACCTCCATCTCTCACATGGACCATTATTGTGCCTCCAATTCATTCCGCATACCATGGCCAGTGTGCTCTTCCCAAAGCACAAATCTGATCATATTTCTGTCATGCTCAAGATCTTTCTGTGCTCCCCATTACTCTTAGGATCAAGTTCAAATGCTTTAAATGATCCTCTATGATGGAGCCCACCTACATCTCCAGTCTCCTTTCTCCTTCCTCTGCTTGTCTCTCTATGTCCAGCTACTCTGGTCTCCCTGGCCCTCAAACAGGATGCCCCAGCCCAGGATGGAATGTACTGGAAGATTCTTCCTTCCCATCCTTCCTGGCTGTTTTCCCCTCATCTTTCAGATCTCAGCATGGATGTCACTTTCTCTGGGAAGCTTTTTCTGACACCCTCTATGTGTTTCTTTGGCAGGTACTCTCTACCACCATGCTGCTGTCTTATCATATGACACTGTAATAGCCTAACTCTTAGTAGACTGGAAGCTGTGTGAAGGCAGGCCCACCTTTCTCATTCTCAAGCCCCCAGCAGTAACAGAGCACCTGGCACACAATTAATATTCTATAAATACTTGTTAAATGAGTTAATTAATTAGAAAATTATTCATATGAAAACTTAATTATATATATGTGCAAAAACCTATATTCTGCATAATATATGTGTGTCTAACCCAGAGAGTTATTTCTTGGTATTGTAGCACACTTTAGTGAAATAGTTCCTGTTATTTGAGTTTTCATTTAATGAATCACAGAACCTGTGCCAATTTTCTAAACAAACTGCTGTAACTCTGTTACGTGAGATGGTGCGGGGGAGACGGCTTTAAAAATAGCTGACCGGATATCCTTCTCGGTGGCTTGGGTTATGTAAAAGTATTTTGTGCTAAGCCAATGTCTCACAATGGATTGCTGAGCTTTGAAAAAGCTATTTGGGATCCATTTTTCAGTGTTAAATACCTGGTTATAAACAGAACTGGACAAAAAAAATCTCCTAGAGAAAAAGGTACAATATCTATATAATTATCACTTTCTAACTCCAGATACAAAAAAAAAAATCCAATGTTAATACCAAAATTTATGTTTAAAGTCCTTTAACAACTTAGTGAGAAAGAAGCCAGGATATTTATAAATAAAGATTGTTAGATTTGGGCTTAAAATATTTTTCTATTGATGCAGAAAAATCAATAATATCTGGTGTTACTAACATTTACTTTAATTTTTTAAAAGAGGCAATTTTGGGACATTGTTCTCAGAAGAGTTCATAAAGACAAAACAATAGTTTGAAAGTTTATGGTGGACCACTGCCTTGGGCACAGATGATTGGTCCAAGGTAGGTGAGTCCTTTGTCCTGTGGACCAGTCAGATTCTCTCTGGAGTTGGGACTTAGGTGCCTGAGAGTGGAAGTGGAAGCCCAGATCAACAGAGAGAAGGCAGAAAGGGTACACTCTGGCAGGAGAAGATGTAAATAAGCAGAGACCATGAGGCAGCAGAAGCCAAATAAGCAGAAACCTCGAGACAGAGCACACACAGGGGAGAGGATGAGGTGGTTGAGGAGGAAACTGTAACTGAGTTGCAATAATTCCTTCTGTTGAAGGGACAATGAGAAAGTTTTGTCCCTAGCCCTGTACATTTCTAAAAGAACTTCTATTATCCATGAGACCTGCTTCAAGACTGAGATTCCTGTTTCTCTTATTGCTAAGTGTTACAGAAAACTTGATTTCTTGAGATCCTGAGAGAATCTCTTTTCCCTCATGAATGCCTTATCAGGTATATATGTCTGAGGTAGTGTGCAGACTCATTTGGGCTCCCACAGCTCTTCCCTGCTGCCATGTTTTGCCCTGGCCATGGCCGCACCATTCAAAGCCCTTTATTTGCAAAAGCACTGCCAGAGTTACAAGCACCAGTCTCGTCCCAGTTAGAGCACTGGGATTGCCATCATCCCTTTATTCTTCCTCTCCTCCTCCCTCCAATTTTCTGTTTGCAGAAGCATCCATTCAGCAACTGGGTTTGTCAGTATCTGGAAGGTGGCTGGGGTCCCTGGTTCATGAAAAAGATGGAGAATTTCTCTTATCTTGAGTCAAGCTCTCTAGCCTTTTAAAGAAAATATATCATCTTGATAACAAGGATAGAAGGGATGCATTGCTAGGGACCTGCAATTTCACAATGTGTACGGAAAGTATCTGGAAAATGTCTGATAAGTGAGGAGACTGTCACTGACAGAGGTTGTTCCAAGTAGTCTCTAGTTGGTCCAGACTGAATTTTCTGTCCCATTGACAAGCCCCTAAGTTTATGATGGTCAAGAACTAAATTTTCTTCATTTTTTCTAGTTTGGCTCTGCATTGCTGGAATTGATGTATTATTTAATTTTCTGGCTGAGTGTGTTCAAGATACAGTAAATACTTAAATACACAGGTGATTCTTACATGTGTATTTCTTGATGGGTTCAAGATTTCTTTTGAAGATAAAAGTCAAGAATATCAACAAAAGTCAACAACAAAAGTTTGATTTTTTGAACATATGTTTGCCTGGAGATATTTCTAGAATGCATCTGTTGTGTATAGTGAATTATATCTATATTGACTAGCTTTTGTGCCCAACTAAATTAACTATATTTTTCTTTAGTGCTCATACAATAAAGTCTAGTTAGTAATGACTGATTGTCAGAGAATCCAATATATTTCACAATGTCCAACACAAAACTGAATAATTGACATAAATATGTGAAAAAGAAAATCTATAAGGTAAGTATTAATATAAGCCTTACAGGCTGAGTTATGAAGAATTGAAAAGGGAGCATTTCATATTCTTCACTTGGGTTCTGAAATAAAGACTTTCATTTTATAAAATACCTCTCAAAAATGGATGGTCTATACTCTCCCCCATGGCATACTGATCCTATTAAAATCTACAAATAGGGGAACCTGCTTGTCTCCTTAATAAAACCCAACTCAGGATCCTCTTAGGTTGACAATAGAGGAAGAACCTAAGCCTTGTGAGAAGTGGCTGGACTTTGTAGCTTGGATTTTGGGTCGACCAAATTTAAATTCCCCTTGGGAAGTCTCTCACTAGTAGCTGCTACCTGATCTGCCTGGTCTCAGGAGAGCAGAAGTATTGATGCCATCATTAACACTGGCCAAGGGGGCGAAGAGTTGGTACCCCATTCTCCCCTCAATTCCTAATATGGCAGCCGAGACAATGATGTCATCATAACCATCATGGATGAGCAATCATCATCAACCAACCTCACCATCAAAAGAGCTAAACTGCTTGACTTCTAATGATGTAATGTGCCTTATTTCAGTCAAATCTCACAACAGCATTATGATGGAGGTAGAGTACAGGCTTGGATATACACTAAAAGTCACATCAAATAATTTCCTTTTCCCCTCCTCTCAAAGGTCTTTACTGAAGGCTTAGAAAAACAAGAAGTAACTAACACTCAATCAGCCATTCTGATTTACAGTGTACAGTCCACTCCTGTTTTGCTGGAATGGTCCCCGCCCAATGCTGGGCAGGCTCCATGTAGGAGAGGCTGACCTGTTTAACATCTGGGAATCCTTCCAGTGGCCCACAGGTCTGGAATTCCAGGCCCAAGTGGGCGAGGCCCAGGGAGAGGCAGTCATTCCCTCTGTTCCATCAGTCAGAGACAGTGTTTCTACAAGAAACCTCCCAGGGACACTTCCACCAGAATCAGCTGGGATGTGACAAGTGCAGATTTCTAGGCCACACCATGAGATGCCAGGAAATCTGCACTTTAAAATAAGCTCCCCAAAGGACTGTTTTGCAGACTGAAGTTTGAGAATGACTGATCTAAGGATTTCCTTCTGAATTCCAGCTCTCTTTTTACTTCTTCCCTGTCTGCAAATGGAATATTCACCCTTTTCTGTGGGGTCCACAATTCCCATGAGGCAGAGCCTCACCTCCTAGTCTCAACAGGGCCAAATATTTATAAAAGATTAAAATAGCAACATGGTGTTGGAAGGGGGAACATGGTATACTGCATAAAAAAATTAAATAAAGTACATATCCCTTTGATCTTTAAAGATAAAGACACAACATTAAATCTACACTTTGTATTACCTTTGCAGTAGTAATGACTGGCTTGGCTTTATATTCAAGAGCAAGAACAACTTGTGAAATTGTCCATTTTCTCAGACCGCTAGAAGCTAACCAGTTCATATGGAGGGTTTCTCAGACCTTTGGGGGCTGACTGGTAGTACCATGCACTAACTACCTGGGGTGATGACTGAGAGCCCCATGGCAAATCACCTGAAACCACCCATCCTTCTTTTAATCAGTAATGAACTGAATTTGCACTTGGCCAGAAGCTTTTTATTTTTTACATTGTGGTTGACTGAATTCACTTCTAAAAAACAAATTCAACTTCATGTCAAAAGTCCAATGAGACAGCTATGCAAAGTAAGGGTCAAGAATGTGTACACAAGTTTAGAGAGAATTTTTCCAAAATGTGCATAATGGAAAAAAAAAAGATTAGGTTTTTTATGTACTTAAGATGTTCTATTTGGTTAGGTTGGTTCTGAGTATGAACTTTTAAATGTGCTCAAATTAAGTTAAGAAATTATTGCTGGTGGAGAATAAAAGACAGGCCTTACAAAATGAAAGGACATATCTAATGAAAAAAGACTTAGAAATAAACACTAAAGTACAGCAGTGAAGCAAAACTTTTGACCAGGTTCTTTTTGATACAAACTACAAGGACCACAACTTCTCAAGGGGCATTGGTGAGCAAGGCAGAGGGCGGGAACCAAGCTGACAAGAAAGGTTACCTCAGTGAATGTCTAAGTCAAGCAGTTAGTTCAAGTTACATCTTTTGGGAAGACATAATATTTCAATCATTATTATTTCTTTTATAGATTGACTGAGTCCATCTTGATTTTACCTGGGCTGGCACTCATGCTAGATATAATAATGTGCATCATAATTTTGTGATATGCAGTGATTAATCAGTAACTTAGTTCTCACATTCCCCAGTCCACCTTTGGGTAACTGCCAGGTCAGTTTCCTAGCAAAGGTTCGCCTGTGTGCATTTGGTGTCCTGAATTTGTTGGGTAGCTCTCTCCTCACAGGCTCCTTGGTTGGGAGAGAAGGTTGCTGATCCACCAGTTCTGCTGGTCAGACTGTTGTCTGGATTCCTGAATCATTGTCAGGGTTCTTTGGTGGCAAGCAACAGAAATTATTCAGGCTAACTCAATGATAAAAGAGGAATTTGTTGGAATGTCATGGGGCAGCACACAGAAGTTGAAGAAAAGTTAAATAAACAGGGCTCTGAAGATATCAGCCTCAGGGCTGCTGTGAGGATCAAGGGACAAAAACTAACAGAGAGCATTTCAGGGCACTGCTGTCAGGATGAATAACATCCTTGCCTTTTCAGTGGAAGATTCAAAATCCTGGAGAGGGCACTTGACTGGCTCAGCTTAGGTTATGTGTCCAACCCTTTGGCTAAGGGACTGACAAGCAATAAGTGGGGAGGATAGTTTCCTCAAGTAAAATCAACATGCTATCACCAGAAGAATATAAGGAAAAAAGAGCAGATGTCTACTGCGGCTGGTGTCACTTGGTTTCCATCTACCTGCCTATTGACCTTAGACATATTGTCTTCTCTTACTTTGGTTTCTTATGGCCAAGTTTGATAACCATCAAGTTTGAGTCAATCTTCTACTTGGTTTTACCTCAAATCTGAAGTCAAATACAATTCCAATGAGCCCTCTGATTTGTGTTTCCCTTATTGTCACCCACTGCTTCGCTCTGGTCTCTAGTTAAAACATTCAGACATTCATGAGCCACCAATTTCCCAGAAATTCCCCCGATTCACCCAGTTCTTATGCTGGTCACTGTGATCTGGGGCTCTTTTAGCCCCAAATGCTTATTTTTAGTAGAGCAATTCAAGATGTTTATCTATATACTTACAAATTTTTGAAAGTGGCAAAGCAAACAAGCAAACAGAACAACTTTACTTCCTTTGGAAATGTACAACCCTTAAGAATCTATTTACTTAGAAATTACTTCACATATGGTCCAAAGTCAAATCTTTCCAAAAAATCCAATGTTAGTGAATGCAATGTCATTAGGAACAATTGTAGTTTAATTCATGCTCATACCTGTTGGTAAATTGAAATTAAAAAAAGCACAAATACTTTGTGAAATGATGGGAATCTCATTTTTAAAAAATGAATAGCTCATGCTCTCCCAGTATGTGGCAAGAGATTATCAAGGAAATTGAAAGACTTTTGACCACTGGGTTTTGGTAGGTAAAATCTGGGTGGTGATTTGGTGGAGTCCCGCCAAAAATCATTGGTCACCACCATGAACACTTACTGAGCAGTTTTAAGTCTATATAAACATTATCATATTTAATTATCATACATATGATCCTATAGTTTATATTATTGTTTCCATTTTACAGGTAAGCAATACAAAACTGAGCAACTTAGCTAGGACCACATAGCTAGCTCTTGGTGGAGTGAGTTATATAATGCTTGATATTCTAACTGTCATCTCAAACAACTTTGGGTCTTTTACAAAGTTTCACATGGAAAAAGGTTTCTCATCTTAAAACTGATGAGAAATGATGAATTCAGAGTTCAGGGGAAAATATGATTAGCAACCTCTAACTTTATTCTAATGCATAGCTATTCGGGTTTGTACTTCTCAGGAAGGCCCCAGAGATGGCTTGCTGGTGATCACCTCTTGGAGGTCATGATTCATGGCGGTGCTTCTGACAGACATGATCATCTTCAGTTTGCTTATAGAGTTAGGAACTACCACTCTGATTGCGGAAACAAAAAGCACTGTCCTTCTTCACAGTGAATAAACAGCAATTCTAGGCCAAGGAAAGCTCATACTAACAACAACTAAGAACCCACTCTATTTAGACCAATTCAGTGATTTATCCGGATGGAAAAGCACAGCAGTTTCATGTGTCAAAACAAGTCTGGCTTTAGTGAGGCTTTTCTGACTGTTGCTTTCTGAAGGTGAACTTTATTGAAAAAGACTCCCAGGTAAATCATTTACAGGGTGGTAGCGGGCACATGTGAAATGTAATTGGTATGCGTCTTCTGGGTTTACTTCAGAAAATGTTATAAACACATTGCATTGATGTTAACTTGCTTAAGTGAAAAGTTCTTGAATCCTATGCGTGATGGCTCAAGATGGGTCTGATTGATATTTTGTTTCAATGAGTACAGGTCAAAATTCCCAAAATTTTCATCCTTTATCAAATCATGCGTCTTAAGGTCTTCTCTCTTTTTCTTTCTTCCTTTTTTTCCCCCCGGCACTCTACTTACTTCTGAGATTATAATGCAGCCATTATATAATCAACTGAGATTTTAATGCTTATCAAATTACTGCTCAATTTGATATAAACAAATCAATTTAATTTAAACTTAAATGCATGGTTTAAGCTAGATTGGTCTTCAAGGAACCTAAGAAACTGCATGAGATTTTTGACCCAAATTTCACCTGCTGAGAGGTCATACAAATGGATGAGAGCTAGGAGATGGGGTACATGGAGTGGTGTCGGGAGAGAAAAAAATTGCCCTTTGGCATATTGACTGGAAATGGCCCATTCTCTCCAAATGCTTGGAATGATCTAAGACCAATGGGATGTCCTATGGTGATGACTAAGGGGGTCTGGGCTTACATCATTCCAGATTTATAGCTGAGGGTGAGGGGTGGAGGGGGGGCACTGAGAAATGGTGGGCTGCTTGAGGGGAGAGTCTTTAAATCTATCTAATGCTATGCTGACTTCAGGTCAGCTATAACAAGGAAAATAACTGGTGAACCCCATATTTATTTGTGGCCATTAGCTGTGCATCTCATTATCAGCTTTGTGTTCTAAGAAAATTCTGGTTCTAGTCAAGATGTTGTTTTGGTTCATTTTGGCTAAGATCACCAGAAGTCAATAGCAGAGGTTGGGGGGTGGGGTGGGGAGTGGGTAGATTATTATAGAAATAATGTTGGCAAAATGAGCTAGTTTGAAGACATTTAAAAATTTTAGATCTCTGGCTTATATTATTCTTCCACTAAATCATATTTTGGATTACATTTTTAAAAGGAAGATAAGCTATATATCAAAATGTTAAATCTAGTTATATTTACATGAATTTGACATGATTTTTTTTTGGCTTAGCAGTATTAAACCTGTGTCTATCATATGACAAACAGAACTCATGGAAAATATTTCCACCAGTTGATCGAATTAATAATTCTATTGGGTTGTTGGAAAAGTCATGACATATTTTTTCTATGTTTTTTGTTGCAAAAATGCGTCATGACTTTTCCAACAACCCAATACTATTTGAGTGTATTGCAAAAAGATATGTGGGCAAGAATTCATCATAGCTTTGTTTATAATATCAAAAATTTAGGTCAAATAAACCTAAACATGTTATATAAATATGATGGAATAGTATGTATTCATTTTTAAAAGATATTTAACGATGTGAGAAAATTATACCAATATAATCTAATGTCAAAAAAGCAGGATACAAAATGCCACAGGATCTCATTTTTATGCAAACGTAACAAAATATTAACAGTGGCTACCTCTATCCCTAGGTACTTACTATATTAATAGTGCTTTTTTTCTTGTACTTACCTACTTGTATGTATCTCGAATGTTCACAAATGGGCATATATTACCTTTATTGTTAGGAAAAAAAGGTGGACACAGAAAAAATATTTTTGTTCATTCTGATAATCAGATAAACTTCCTAAGGACCTACCCTCTGCTTAAAGGATATTCTGAGTTTCTTTAGCACAGTGCGTTGTACTTAAGGTGCTCACTGAACACCCACCAACCCAATTTGCACTTTTGGTCCTGTGGCAGCCAATTACACAGTAGTGGAATTTGAGGGAGGCTGTGTGCCAAAACTGGTTACGTGGTTTCTCTTTTAAATACATATCAAGAAGCCTATATTTTAAAGATAAGAAAGGAATAAATTATTATTACTCACATTTATTACCCAGGATTACCCCTATAATTAACAGGTATTTTAGTTGAGGTATTTGAAAAGTCACCATGAAAGTGATGAAATCATTGGATGAGCTTTAGCATCATTACATACATGAGATAGTGTAAAGTAAATAAAACTGTTCATTTTTTAATGGGGATAGCGCTAAGGGAGGATGCCATTTCTGCTGATGTTTCCAAATAATGTTATTAGAAAATACCAGCAGTGAAGAATGCACTGAATAATATTTTTGAAAAAAAAAACACAACAAAAATACTCCTTAATACATTCCAGGAAGTTGATGCTAGGTCACAAAATAACAAGAGAATTAAATGAGTGTAAGATACATATTTGAACTATTGCTTTTCTCATATTGAAACTCCTTCCTGTCTCAGTACTACTTGGCATTTGTAGAGTACTTTCCTGCATACAGACTGTGTTCAATTGAATTCTTTTTGGAGATAGGAGGGATAGGTTTTATGGATCACATCTTATGATAGAGGAAATAAAGAGTTTTGAGATTCAAGTGACTTGCCCCAATCTGTCACAGGAGTATCTTCCTTCTGGCACAGGATGAGGGATCTTACTGCTGCTGTGTGCTGCCCCTCTGGGTTGGTAGGGTGCCCCAGATTTCTAGGGCCAGGGGATGCTGCTTGCTCAGGTCACATGAGTTCTGACTGCTCGTCTCTGAAAGGCCTGAACAAGTCACAATGAGTATAAACTCTGACAGGTTCCCCAGGCACAGCCCTAGGCACATGTAGTGCTCCATGAACCCTCCTAGTTCTTTCCAGCTATATCTGCATCTCTTAGAGGGCACTGGCACCTGCTAAGGCCCATAGGCTGGCTTCTAATTGGTAGGATCCTTATCTTACAAGATTTAGATATAGTACTATTCTTACTTTGCATCACTTTTTTGGAAGGGGTTGCAGAATTTGCTTTTGCCTAACATGGCAAACTAAGAGCCTGCCCATGTATGTAAGCCCGGGAGCCCTGCTGTTAAATGCTGACAAGTGCTCCAGCTGAGGTAGAGGCTGGAAGCCGGTAAAAGTGCCAGCAGTAACTCTACGTGCTGCTTTCTACACTCACTTCAACACGTTTAAGTGCTTTACGTTAAAGATACACTATGTTTTTAAGCCCTTGAAATCTTACTACTTCCTGGGTCCATTGCCCTTAAACATTTGCCATTGAGTGTTCACTGTTCTGTATTTTTAAAGATCTTTATTCTTCCTTCTCAACTCCACTTGGATTTTGCTTTTCCATATTTGCTGTTACAGCATGCTTACTTGCATTGTTATTGTCTGTGTACTTATCAAAACCCCTCACTCAGTGGCATACTCCATGATGGCAGGGGGGTATTGATTTTATCTACCTTTGTCCCAGCACCTGGCTGAATTAATAAATGAAGCATTCAGTGTTTCATCCGAAAAACAATGTTTTTCTTTCTATTCTTTTGCCAAAGGATTCAAGAATCTCTGAATTCTTTATTGAAGTTTGGTTTTAGTGTTTAATAAAATGTTGGTTCAAGTCCATAAACATTCATTGAGGACCAGTAATACCAACTGTAATGCCAAGAGCTGAAACCACACAGACGGTAAGACACCCATCTTCAAGGAAGCCAGTGGGGAAAGCAACATGGAAATGAGTTAAACTCTTCCTAGATTGCAGAAACAAATAATACTTCAGTAAATAAAAGTATTTCATTGATGGTTTGATGGTAAAAGGATAATAGTGTCAGGAATCATTTTTTCATGATAACCAAAGCATTTTTACAATCGATCTTATCTGAAATATTGCTAAGTTATTTAAATGATGAATAAAGTGGCATGTGACACTGCTTTTAGATGACCTGGGAGGCTTTTGGTAGGAAAGAGCCCCACCAAAGAGCCTTAGTAACCAGAACTCCCATTTGTAGACCCACTTCCTCCCTCCACTAACTTGACAAATGCCCTTGGATCAGACCGTCGTCTGTAGATCAGGAATGGTATTACCTTGCCATTGTACTCAGAAATGCACAAAATTCAGCTATTTAATAAGAAAGAATCTACACATAAAATTATTAAAAATATGATTTTAGTAAATGTTTATCTTCAAGGAGTGCCATTGTAGCGTTATTTCTAAACACTTGGAAATAACCAAAATATTCACTAGAAGGGCAATAAGTTATGCAACCAACCTACAATGAAGTACTCTATAGACAGTTAGAAATGATATTTGGAATAATTAGTGACTCAAAAAATTTTCACCAGTCTATTGTTAGGCAAAAAAAAGTAGAATTTAAAGAGAAGGCTGGAAAGGTATGGACCAAAATATTAATAGTAAACACCTATAGGTAATATGAATATGGATAGTTTTTACTTTTACATTTCTTTTTATATTTTTAAACATTTTCTAAATTTTGTACTACCCATAAAACTTTTTTTTTTAAAAAGACAACAATGTGAACTCTTCAGCTTTCCCAGTATTATACATAAATAAACAGCATAAAATTATCCTGTCATCTGGTTAAACAAAAAATGGAAATTAGCCTTGTTCCTTTGGGTCTTTCCAGACATACTTTGTCCTTTGATTCAAAGGGACAGTGTTGTAGCTTTTTTAACTTTCCACTTGAAGAACTTTTTTTCTTGAGACGTTCATGTAACAACAAAATATCCTGGTGGGAAAAAAATCCAGTGACCTGTTTTGTCTACATAATGACAAATCTTCTCAGGTTTCTAAATACACTTGAACTCATTTTTAAACACTGGGATCACTTCTCTAAGAAACCAATTTGGAGAGAAAATCTAATGAACAAACATTGACCTTAAAGATTAAAGATGGAAAATTCCCAACTTACCCCAAAGCGGCCATCAGAAAAATAAAGATTACTATATGGGTTACATTTTAAATAGCTCTGAGGGTTACACTTTTAAAAAACCATTATATCACCACAATAACTAATAACAAAATGCTGAGAATATTAAATACTCTAAAATATATATGTGTGTATTCACATGTACACATATCAGGATTATTTCTGTGTGTACACATAAATTGAACCATGTACTGGATTTTTAATCTTCCTATGTTCATAAATGATTAATTGCACATAAATGATTATCAAATTAATTGCACTGAATTAACAGGGACAAATGAAGCAACTGCTGTGTTGGTCTAGGTTGGTTTCCCTCCCCTTCCTCTCTTTCTGACTTCCAAGGCACCAGAATCCAAAGAGCAACTAACAAGACTTGTTTCCTGTTTTGTCAATTCTTTTTTATGTGGGTTGGGTTCCCAAGGAGAACAGTCAGCCTTCTCCATGTATCAATCATACATAGCTTTAAAAGCAGGGTCATGTCTCCATTTCTTCGGAAACCCTTCAGTGCCCTCCCACTGAAGAACCATCCAGAGCCCTTACCAAGGCGGACAGTTCTTAGACACTAATCTGCCCACGAAAGCCTTGTGGGGCTTGTTGAAATGTAGATTCCTGTTGGGGAATTCTGGGGTAAGCTCTACATGACATCTGCTTTCCTAACCAGCATGCAGTTGGGGGAGGGAGGCTGGTACTGCTGGTCCTTTGAGGAGCTCTTCACCTCCTTCCAGCAAATCCTTAACTGGGTTTCTTCCTTCCCTGGCTTAGAGCGCTTTCAGGCCCTCGTCTATGTCACCTGGGACAAGGGCTCTTCCAGCCAGCTTCACTTTCCTGCCTGGGGCCTTGCAGCCACATTCAGCAAATTCAGACCTGTCCCAGTGAGGCTGAGGAGGGGATGACAGAGACACGTCCACAAGAACTAAAGACAAATGTTTTCATCACAGCACTCTACATGGGTCCATTACCAAGTCATCGTGTTAATTCATTACTCACCCATTACTAATGCAACAACTGTCTTGAGAATACTGTAAATATACTGCATTATCTCTTTTTGTTGAAATATTAATTTGTTAAGTGCAAACATTAAAGTTATACGATTATCAGCTGCATATAGTCCTGTGAACTTATCCATCCTATCCAGGGAGCAATTTTCCATCCTTAATTAGTGCCATTACCCTGACCCCACGCACTTGGAGGCACTCTGACTCCCCCAAGTCCCTGCTTCTCATTCCTCACCCCACCTTTAGCAAAACACTCATGCATCATTACCTTTGTGGTGAGTAAATAAACTTTGCCTTGTCTTTTTCTTTTTTTAAAAAAACTTTTGTTAGTCTTGATTTTGTTCTTTGACAACCCAGGAGCCATAAAATTGGAAGTGTCTCGCCTCTCTCCACCTTGGAGAGCCCTGGGGCTAAACCACATTCATTAGTGTTTCCCAAGGCTGTCTCCATTTAAGGCCCTAATCTGTGGGCTGGTTCCTTAGAAAGATGTTCCCCAACAACCTCCAGCTAAGGTAAGACCCCTCCTTCTCCATCACCACATCCCATTCTCTACTAGCAGGCATCATGATCTGTAGTTACACAATCATTTACTGAGCTGTTGTCTCTCTCGCCTTCTTTGCTGGACTCTCGACTCTACCGTGGTCATGGATTCAAACCGTCTAGTTTATCAGTGCGTCCCCAGCACCAAGCCACATGCTTATGTCTCTGTCCTATTCTCTCCTTCCTGCTTTTGGCAGTAATGATAAAATAATTGAATCTAGAATGTAAAAGCTGGGTACTTTGTATCAGGCATTGTGTTGAATATTTTATGTTCAACACGTATAGTAAGTACCGCCATATTCAGATAAGAACAAATAGAAATCTTTTAGGAAATAATTTGTCTGAGATAACACTAAACCTGTTGCTGGCTGAATTCTAGTGACAATCTAGGTTATAGCTTGAGATGACAGATGAGATGTGGTATGTTGATTTTCAATATATTTCTCCTTTTCTCCATTCCTTGGCTATTTTTGTGATGTTTCTTCAATTCTTCAAGTATATAACTAACTCATATTTTGATCATGGGGCAATGTAACTCAATATGTACAAATAGTAATTTGTGTAGCTTTTAGCATTGTACCAAGGCCAACTATCTTAATTTTTCTGGAGAAAAAGTTGCAGATATTTAGGCACAACCCATGCTGATTAATTGAATTTTAAAGTTTGTCATTTTGACATGAGTTTATTTCTGATGACAAATAATCAAACAAAATGTGTTCTATCCACTGCCTATGGAATATAGTCAATAATATTGTGATAGCGTGATATAGTGTCAGGTGGTTGCTGGACTTATCATGGCGGTCACTTCTTTAGGTATATAAATGTTAAATAATTATGATGTACACCTGAACTAATATAATATTGTATGTCAGCTATATTTTTAAATAAAAACCTTAAAAAAACACAAAAACACTGCACCTCCAACTGCACTGTGATGGAAAAGACAGTTTCCCAGGCAATGTGTTTTGGCATGAGAAGACACTACGGAACTCAAAGTATTAGGGTCACTACTCACACAGTGCTATGCTTTTCAGTTCCATCCAAAACATAATATATATTTTTTCCAAGATGAAATGGACATAATTAATGAAAATATTTCCTGGGAAGGATATATAAATGGCAAAAAGCTTTACATTAAAAGAAGGGGGAGAAATAAAAGCTGCTGTATTTTTAAGAAAATATGTTGTATCCAGAGATATGACCTTATCAACTGTATTCCCCCTTATCTGGATGTCATTTAAATAGGTCTCTGCACTTTCCAAGACAGTGGCCACATGTGGCTGTGGACACTTAAAATGTGGTTAGTTCAAACTGAGATGTTCTAGAAGTGCAAAATGTACATGGAAAACTAATTTTGGAAAGTTAATATGAAAAAAATGTTATAAAATATTTATGATTTCATGTTGAAATGATAAAATTGTGGATGTATTGGGGTAAGTAAACTCTATTAAAAGTTAATTTCACCTGTTTCTTTTTATTTTTTTAATGTGGCTAGTGGAAAATTTAAAGTTATATATGTGGCTAATAGTTATGGCTCACATTATTTCTGTTGAAGGATATGGACATAGGTGTTTATTTATCTGAACTTATGAAACCATGTAAAGCAGAAAATTACAGAGCAGCTAGAATTTAATTCAGTATTGGCTAGAAAATGTTTCTGAAGCTGGGGCTTCACTGGCAGTTACATGAGGAACCCCAGGAAGAATGAAAGTGGGGGACACAGGTGCTTTGAGAAGACAAGTGCCCGTGATTATATTTTGTGAGATTAATGTAGAACTTGGAGTAAGAGGCTTTCTTATCCGATTCTTAGAGATGAAGACAACCGAGAGAGGTTAAGTAACTGTTGAAGGCCATGGTGGTAGGGCTCACATGGCAAATATATATTCTATTAAGAAATTGATATAATCCTTGTTTCCTTATTTTCTCAAACTGAAAACACAGGTGAAACAAGTGACCTACAGTGAAAATCTGTTGTGATGAAAACGTTTAGGCTGAATCCAGGTATTAACTTGGTAAAACAAAAATGCTCTGAGCACCATGTATTTTTATTGATCTTACAAAATCTTTTACTCCCTGGTAGGTGGATGGTGTTCGGCCAAAGGCCACAGCATGAGTATGATCAAAACCACAAAGATGAAGGACTAGACTACAGAGCGTCTACAAACAACAGCCCTGCTGTGGGAGTCATACATGGACAGATTTGAGGGTTTTCATCAATTGCAATATTTAACAAAGTTAACCTTACTCATAGTTAACACCAGACAGTCTTATTGTGCTCTGGTTACATGGCAAAGGTTATAAGGGAAATACAAAGACTAATTTCATTTAATTCACAGCTTTTCCAATGGTTGTGTCTGAAAACAGACCAGTTCCTGTAACACCCAAGAAACACTTGAGGAGGAATATCCTGAGTCTAGGCAGAGACAGTAAGCTGGTGGCGTTGCTTTTGTTGGCTTTGACCCTACCTCATCAAATACCAGCGGTGGCAAAAAAAATGGGTACAAGGCACTTTGGTCAGCGTTGCTCAAGCAGGAGTTCACCGTAATCAGAAGTGTCTGGATGCTGATGGGAACCACTTTGCGCACCTCTTGTAAGTGCAGAAGGCAAACGTGACTTGTATTTATCTTTTGTTATTGGTATATATTGAGTATTGCAATTTTAATATTGGGTTGTCGGAAAAGTCATGACGTATTTTTTTTCTATGTTTTTCATTGCAAAAATGCATCGTGACTTTTCCAACAACCCTAGCTTTTCCCTTTCTTAAAATGTGTATATATATTTTTGGCAGCCTCTGTAGAAGTCTAGTACGTTCGGAGGAAGTGGGCATGTGGGAGGAGAGAGAAGGGTGACTTTGAGAACATGAAAGGAAGTATGTTTGGTGCCAACCTCCCTCCAAACCATGACTACGTAAGTCCATCCTAACGGGCAAAATTCCCTACAAGTCATGGAACTACTTTGCTCTTTTTTTCTCCCAGGGAAGGACAGCTCCAATCTGTGAGCAATGAGGCGAAATGGGAAGGGGGAGGTGCAGGCTGCGTGATGACAGAGAATGCTTATTTTCCCCAAATCTCTCAGTCATATTATCTTCCCATAGGTGAGAATCAATGGACAGAAGAAACAAGGCAGACTCCCAGACCTTGAAATCATAGAAAAAGAATCAGAAAGATAACATAAAATAAATATGTGTAAAATGATTAAAGGCAATTCACTCTGAAGGAAATGTATACTGCCAGTTAAAATACAAAATGATTCACAAACTCACTAGTCAAAACCAGAGCCCATTTCACACCCATTACCCTGTGAGCATTCCCGGTTTTGCTGAGGACATGGGGAAACAGGTATTCTGACACATTGCTGGTACCACCCTTCTGGAGCTCAATTTGACAATTCCTAATAAAAGTTAAAATATGCTTTCTCTATGAACGCCTTTTGAATTCCATCTAGACATTAAAAATCTGGTTGTCACAATGGCACATATACAAAGATACACATTTCAACTCTGTAAAATGAAAACCGCAGAAACAAGCTTGGGGGATGGGGATGGAAAAACTAATCTGTGCTTCACGTAGGATACTGTGCAACTGCTATTACATCCATATGCATATAAATAAATCTTCTATATGTGTCAACATGGATAAAGTCCAAATACATAATGTTGAGTGGCACAAGCAAGCTCCAATAGGTATGTATAATGGGAAATCATTTATTACATTTGAAGGATCACAAATCAGTATTTATTTTTTTATGCAGACTAACACACACACACACACACACACATAATATATATGTATTTATAAATACAAAACCATGCACTGGGAATGATACACAGTTGACCCTTGAATAATGTTGGGGGTGGGGAGCGGTAGTTTGGGGCATCAGCCTGCTGAGCAATCGGGGTTCCTTGGGTAAGTTTTGACTCTACAGTCGGCTCTTCGCATCAGTAAACTCAACCAACCACTGATCGAAAACAGCATTTTCGATTGCCGGCTGGGAACCGGAGACTGGGAACCCGAAAATCCTGTTTTCAGTTGTGGCTGGCTGAGTACGCCCATAGGAAACTGGAGGGCCCGAACCCTGCAGACAGGAAGAGCCCTCTGCATTTCCTTACAAAAATGCGTGGACTTGGCAATTCCAACCCAAGTTCTTCAAGGGTCAGCTGTAGGCAAACCTCCTGGGATGGAAGATGGAGCAGACTGTCACGTGTGTATGACTTTTTGTATTTACATATTGTTTTTCCTAAAGGGAGAGAGATGTGAGAGTAAACAGGTCAAAGTTTGTTCCTACTTGCTCAATCTCCGGGATAGGTGCATTGGTGTCTGTTCCATTACTTGTTTGTTCGTTTGAAATGCTTCCTAATTCAACTTAAGTTTTTAAATGTAAAGATGGAATCAGTTGAGAAAGCATCCTCCCTAAATGCAGCCGTTATTAACCGCCTCCTGATATTGGCTTGCCATATTTCTGCCCTGTCTGGAATTTCAGGACCAAAAAAGAGGAAGGATAAACATGTTATCTCACACGCTGAACTTCACTTCTAGGTATCAGAGAAGGAACACTCTCTAGCTCCAGGCTCTGACCTACTGTCTGTGGCAACCCCAAGTGCCTCCCAGTTCCAGGTTGGTGAGCGGGCCCTGAGAACACCTGGGATGCGTGGAACAGCAGGCCTGGGCCCGGGTACCTGCAGTGATGCAGCAGAGGAATTTCACCTAGGACTCTTCAGAACAAATTGTGTTCAGAAAAAATGTGATCGTGACAGTTCCACCCCGGTCTAACTGGGAAAGCGGGCTCAACACCACTATCTTCCCATTTTGAAAAATGCTAACGTAAATTTGCAGAAAGTTAGAACAAAAGATGTCCTTAACTCGTGCAGCACAAAGATGATCAGTGTGATGGCCTAAAGGCTAAGCTTAGCTTTCCCTCCTAGAGTTTGGCCCTGTGTTCTGTAAAGCCTTTGTTCTGTAAAGATTTGACTTACTTGCCAACATCTAGGATTTGAGCCATTTCTAACAGAAGCTGGATTCCTAGCTTCTCTCCTGAAAAAGCAGGGATTCTGGCATTCCTGAGCCCGAGCTCTAAATGCCGAGAATTAGTTGGCCCTGGAGACTGCCACCTGTCCCATCACCTCATTCATTACCTCGCTGGGGGTTTCAACTCACTTATTTTACAGATGGGGAAACTGAGGCTCAGAGAGGTCTAGTTCCTTGGCTAACATCAGTTACCCAGTGGAGGGAGCCATGCCTGGCACCGTATTGACTAGTTATCAGTTAACTTGTGATTCCTTTTCTCTTTAAGATGAGGGCACATTTTATGGTTTCTAAGGACATTGTCTGTGTATCAAATAATTCAGCAGGTGCAATGGAAATGATAATCCCTACAAGTTTTTAACAAAGACTGACTTCAAGTGATGATAAAAATCATACACATGGATTAATTATTGTATCAGCAAGAAGTCACCGAGATTTGGCCAAACTCAAGGCAGAAAATTTTACATGTAAAAAATAATAAGAGAATATGACAATATCATTGAAAATTGGGATAATTAGATGTTGCAAGACCACAGAGCATGACTATTTTTGGCTGATCTTTCCACACATGTAATTCCTCCCTTCTTTCTCCACCCACTCCCTAATCTCTTCTCTTTTCTGGAGTCTAGAAAGATGTGCAAGCCCTGCTCTGGAACTTTTCCTCAGACTTCCCCACAACATATACCTCCTCTAGGTTTTTAGCTTGTTGGATTTAGTTGTTCCTGGATTAAAGCTGGTAGACAATCTACACTGACTTGGAGGAGTTTCATACATCAGGCCCAGAAGTGCTGAGTTACCTGGGTTGGGCATTCCTAGTCATGCAAAGTGCATTTGTTAGAATCAGCTCTATGAAGAGATTACATGGATTACAAAACCCTTTAGAATATAAAACACTAAATAGCCTAAATGTAAATCCGTAGGAAAAAGGCCCAATTAACTTTGGCATATTCATATTGTGGAAAACTACACAACAGGGCAAAAAAGAAAAAGAACTAGGCTTATCTTAAATACTGGTAAATACTGGTATGGACATTTGTCGGTAGTCAAAGGGGATATATATATATATATATATATATATATATATATATATATATGGCATGATAACATTTTAAAAATGCAAACAAAAATACATATTGCTTGTGGGTCCACATACATCTTTGTGAATGCATAGAAAATGTGTGAAAAGAGACATGAGGTGGCCAGAGTGGATACCTTCTTTAGCAGCAGAAGGGGACAGATACGGACATCTCCACCTCAAGGGGGCGGGGTTTAGCTTCATCTGTAATGTCTTAATTTAAAATTGCATTTCAATGTCAAGTACTTGGATTACATGTGGCCAAAGGTTCTAAACATCTTTTCACATAACATATATGCATGCGATTTTTAAATTTCTGATCATAATCTCAGTCATGAAATTTGTAAAACATCTGCTGATGCTTGGAAATGAAACTTAACGGCATTATCACTCCAAACTAATTTTTTTCCAAATTCATTTTTTTAAATGTGAAAATCACAGAAAGCATCTGAAAAGTGAAATTCCATTTTTCCAAGTTAAAATCAACTCTAGGAGCCATAACAATGTTGAGGACACTCGATTTATCTCTAATTGCAAATAATAAGAAATTGATTTAAATGAATGGGGATCTTTCAAATTCCAAATGGAAATCAAAGTGACAGGTTGCTTAATTTATCCTAACACGAGTTCTGTCTCTAAGGTGGTGTTCATTTTTAAGTGGCAGCTTTTAATTGTCCCAACAATGCCAAAGACAACAACGGAACATTTGGAGGGCCAGTTCTGACAAGGATGAGCCCCAGAGAGGTCAGGGTTCAGTGGGAAGTGACATCTGCTCTCTGCCAAGACATGCTGCCCGCTCTGATTTACCAACGTGAGTGACATCGCGTGTCTCCATATCCGGTATTCCACGCGTTGGTCCACGGCGCTTATCCTCTACCTACATCTATCACCCATCTCTCTCTTTCTCTCTCTTATCTATCTATCTATCTATCTATCTATCTATCTATCTATCTATCTACCTATCTATCTATCTATCATCTGTATCTATCTATCTATCTATCATCTGTATCTATCTATCTATCTATCTATCTATCTATCTATCTATCTATCTATCATCTGTGTCTATCTATCATATCTATCTATCTATCATCTGTGTCTGTCTATCTATCTATCTATCTATCTATCTATCTATCTATCTATCTATCTATCTATCTATCATCACCTACCTACTTACCTATCTACCTACGTACTTTAGGAGGCCTTTCCCTTCCATCCCTTACTTCTAAATAACCCGACAAGTTTCTTGCTTGTCTCTCCCTCCAGCCCTTTGAATTCTACCTGCTCCCGGGGACATCCCCATCCAGACACCTGCGTGGAGCCGGCAGCAGCGCACCCACCAGGCAGGGGCTCCAAACAGCGCCTCTGCGGGTGGGGCCCTGTGTCCCAGGGACAGGGGGTGGGGGTGGCGCCACCCGGCGCTCACTCACCTTGCCCGCCACGGGCGCGGCCACCAGCAGCAGCAGCAGCAGCAGGGCCGGTGGCGTCCGTGCCGTCCGGGGGCGCATGGTGGGCGCCGGCTCGCCCACAGGCTCCCCAGCCAGCGCGTCCCCTGCGCGGCGCGGGTCGGGGCGTCCGGCTGTGGGGCTCACCTCGCCAGCCGGCCCGGGGGCGGGTTTTGCGGCGCTCAGCCCCGCTGTCCGTCCCTCCCCACCGAGGCTGTGGACTGTGGCTCGGTGGGGAGGGGAGTGGCGCAGGTCCCGCCCTCGGCCCCCCTCCTCTGCAACCGTGCACTGTCCCTGCGACCCGGGCACCGCGCCCAGGAATCAAGAAAGGGCTGAGCGCCGGGAGGGCAGGTGGGCGCGGATCCAGGCGGCGGGGTGACGGAGGTGATGCTCCCCAGGTCTGGAAGCTGGGGCAGGCCAGGGTGTGTGTGTGTGTGTGGGGGGTGCTGGTTGGAGGTGGGGAATTTTGGGGGGGGTGCTGCGGAGTGGCTGCTGAGCGGGGCGGAGGGAGTGGCCAGCCGAGTCGGGAGGCGCCCCGGCCGTGGGCGCTCAGGCGACCCCGCTGCCTGCGGTGCCATCGCGCCACTCTCCCCGTCCCCAGCCTGCCTCCCACGTGCAGCCGCCGAGCTTGGCAGTGCGAGCGCCGGATTCGGGCGAGGCAGAGCCCAGAGGTGTGCTCCGCGCGGGCTGGCGACGGACGGGGCGGCTCCTGGCGCTGTGGGCGGCCCCCCGAGGTACGGCGTCCGCGCCCCGAGCGGAGCGATCGCGGCCCCAGGGCCCGGGCGGCATCTCAGGCGGGGCGCGCGGCGGGGCCGGCGGGGCCGGCGGGGCTGGGGAGCTGGGGCCCCGGGGGTCAGCAGAGGAGAACGTGTCTGCCTTCCCGGCTCATCTGCCTCGGCTGGAACTGGGCGCTGTGTGTTTTGATTAATTTGGAAGCTCAGGTTACGGGCAGCCTGGCAGGCTGGGCACTCCGTCATGCCAAGAGCAAGAGGCAGCTGAGGAGAGAGAAGGCCTACCCTGTTCTCTGCTGCGTGGAGCTGGCTTTTCAGGCGAAAGCTTATCAGCGGAAATGCAGGGAAAAGCGAGAGCCAACTTTGTCTGGGGTGTCTCCCTCCTGAGAGAGCCCTTCGTGGAGGTGGCCTGGGATGAAAACAGGCAGGTGTCTGGCTTGTGAGGGCGCCCTCCGCAGAGCAGGGCTGGTGCACTTTCATGTGCCACTTCACCTCACTGCCTCTGGTGATGCTTTTAGACCGTCCCCAGAATAACGTTATTACATACACAGAATACAATAAATCGGAATCAGTTATCAAAGTATTAAAGTTTGACATAGCAACAGACATGCATCATTACGATTACATGAGAAACCTAGATCTCACAACAGATCTATTAAATAACTTTAATCTCAGAGTAGTGACTGGAAAACTGAAATGAGACATAAGAACCACCAGCAGGTGCAAACGGTCAAGAGCTGCCAAGACTGTTGTGATCTGTTGTCTCTGTTCATAACTGAAGTTGGAGTGCGGCACTCCCAGGATAGTTAGTGAAACCAGCGATATAGGTTTTGTTCCCATTCAAGTTCACAGACCACCTGGAGCCCATCTCCAGGTTGAGAAGCTTTGCTTGGGAGCAGTGGCGCTGACGTTAAACAGCAGTTGGTCATCAAACATGGAGTGTCAACTGTGTGGTTTGGTCACTGATTGTGGAGAACCACTTGCTTGCAATTAGAATACCATGTTAGAGCTATGTAGCTACACAGGTAAGCAAAAGTCTGACAGTGAGTGAATGAAGCCACTCCCCCCACCTGCCTTTTTTTTGGCTGTAGAATTAATATTATAGGCTTCCCTCTGTTTTTTTATGCCTGTGATTGTCAACTGTGGCTGTGCATTAGAATCTCCTAAGAAGCGCCTAAAAATCCTGATACTAGGTTATCTCAAGCCAAGTACACCAGACTCTCCTGTGGGAGGACTCAGGTCTCACTGTATTTTAAAGCTTCCTGGAGACTCCCATGTGGAACCAAATTTGAGAGCCAAGGTTTTACGTGCATATTTCAGTTAGTAGCATTGAATTAGGGGCTCTTTTTTAGTAGAATGATAATAAGGATTTTTATCATTAGATCTTTGGTAAGATTTATTGTACTATAAATATAATAAATAAAATTTAATATTTACTATATTTATTAAGATTATATATTTATTAAATACACATTAAACCCTTTATTAAGACTTATGTGTGCCCAGGATGTAGACATTGCAGTGTGGTACATAGTAGCGTCTCCCTACTGACAGGGAGGTTTTTATGGAACCCTCTCCTGCCATCCTTGTTTTATATATAGGACATCAGGTGCTCTGTTAATGAAATAAATGTCCAAGAATTCCAAGGTGCGCGATAATCTTGCATGAACTTGCATTACTTTCTGGGAATTAAAAAACCCTCAATGTTAGTGTGAAATGCTCTGTCTTTTTGCTGAATTCCAGAAGATTTCTCAATTTAGGTTTTAATTGCTTTTTCCTGACACCAAGTCATTTTGATGGAAGACCAGGCTTGGCTTTATCAGCTTTGGAATGGGGGCCATAGTCAACTGCAAGTCACTTCTGATGCCACAAGAGAGCAGGAGAGAAACTTGTGATGTAAACACAGTAAGAAGGAAGCTGTGGTTTAAGAGCTTGGTCTCTGCAGTGGACTCTGGATTTTGAAGTCTGTCCACACTTATTGGTGTGACCTAACCTCTCTGGGCGGGGGTCTTCTCTTCTGTACAGTGAGCAGGATCATGGTACCCACCTCAAAGAGCGGTAGGAATCAAACACAGTAACCAATGAAAAGCCCTTGATCCAAGGTATTCACCAGAGAATCACATAGTGCAATGTGATTCTCCAGTTGCATAAAGGAAAGTAAATGGATGAGAAATGGTGGCATAAGGTAGAGACACTCCTAGCAGCTCAGTACTAAGGGTCAAGGGGCAAGCACACCCTTCTAGCTCCCTGGAGGTCAATGGGCTACTAAGGTATCTAAAACTTGCTCCTTGGCACCCCTGGCAGCAGCAGCGTTGGTGGTTAGAAACGCAGCCTCTCAGCCCTACCCTGGCCCCACTGAATCAAGCTCTGCATTTACCAGGTGATTCATCAGCGCCAGACAGACGTTGAGAAGTGGCTTGTCTAAAAGCCACACTTAACCACGCATTCCTCACCTCACCACCACGTACATACACCCTCCTTGAGTACAGCGTTTGGTATGCTTACTAGATGGTGTCAATCAGAATTATTGATTAAAACAATAATCTTAGCATCAAGGGATTTGATTTTTCACAGTTGATTCTTTAACTGTGATAAAGCAAAAGGGAAGTGGTGTTAGTTCTTTTTGTATGTACCAAGGACACAGAGGTCTCTACTTTTGACTTGGGTACCAGACGAAAGTTTTGAACAAAAAAGGTAAATAAATGCCCATTGCTTTTGCCCCCTTTGCACAATCACAATATCATTTCTGTTTTCTACACAGAGCTTAAATGTATAGTGTTGGCTCCCCTGTATTTGAAGATGAGCCCCTTAGGGCAGGGGCCTTGTTGATGTTCTTTACTCTTGTTAAATGAATGAATGAAGTTGTTACTATTTGCTGAATGAATGAAGTCGGGTGACTTGGCAGAGCCATTCAGGATTCATGCCCAGGTCTGTTTTCTTCCAAAGTTCATGGTCTTTCTAGAGCCTTCATTGTATAGAGATGGGAGTCTTGTTTTGACGAGTTGTACTCCGTCAGGCTGCCTGTAGCTCCTTTCCTCTTTTTAAAAGATTAAATTTAATCTTAATTAATTTTTAAAATAATCTTTTTTTGTTTTGTTTTGTTTTTACTTCATCTTCCCACTTAGTCATCCTTCCTCTTTCAAGAACTTTCTCTTGTCAACACCTCTAGGACAGTTAGCCTCTTAGGTTCTTTTAGAATCTCAGAGTCATTATCAACACATGTCAGTTCTTGCTGTTATGTCTCCAGATTCTTTCACTGCTTTTCTAAGCTTATGGCCCTGCCTTGGTGTCTGCTTTTATCATCTGTGGATTATGTAGCCTTCTAGCTGGCCCCCTGCAAGCTCTCTCCTCGGCAATCCATCTTTTATGTGGTTGTCAGAGTTTCACTTAAAATTGTACATTGTATCAGAAAGGATACTTTGGGGACAGTTACAAACAGTCTCCAAGTTTCAGAGTCTTACAGGGACTCCCCCCCCCCCCGCTATATACACTACATATTCATCACAGATAGGGAAGTGGGAAAGGGAAGAGGTCTCTGCTTCTCATAGCCTCTCAGAAACGTCCTGGAAATGCCCACTCAGGATGTTCTTCTCTGATCACCTCAGAAAAGGAAGAGAATGAGCTACGTCAAAAACTGCTTTAAAAGCTTCCACTTAGATGGGCACATGCTCCTTCCACTTACGTTGCATTGCTTAAAGCTGTTACGTGACCACACTTCAGTTTGTAAGTGGTGGGGAAGTGAAATGTACCGCATGCCTGGAAAGAGAGCTGGAAATAATTGCTGGACGTTAGTAATGCTCATCACATACATCACGTCACGTGCTCATTTGAAAGCTTCCTGAAGCTCTTCTTTGTCTTTATAGCTACTTTCACACTTCTTAGAATAGAATGGAGTGGCCAAAATCAACTTTTAAATGATCTCTGTGTCACCCCAGTCTTCTCAGGTTGGCTGCATGCACTTCTCTAGCTCGTGCCTTTCTTTGTATCTGCTGTTCCCTCCACCTCAGGGGTCCCCTTAATCTCTCTGGTACAACTACCTGTATTTTCAGATCTAGGTCAAAGATCAAAGATCAAAGGTTATGTATGGTCTCAGTGACCTTTGTACAAACCTTTACTACATAGCACAGAAACTGTCACACATTTTACTTTTCTGGGTTACAAGGCCTTTGGAGGGCAGGCCGGAGATTAATATTTTTAAATTAATTTATCAAGGTATAATTTATGTGCAAAAACCTCCACCCATTTAAAGTATCCAATTCAAGGAGTTTTGTAGATGCGTTGATCCTGTGAAACCAACACCACAATCATACTGAGCTTTTCTATTACTGCCTCTTGCCCCTTTGCAGTCTCTCCCTCCCTCCCTCCACCCCCACTCTCAGGCAACAACCGAACTGCTTTCTGTCTCTGTAAATCAGCTGGCATTTTCTAGAATTTGATGTAAAGGGATTCAATCGTACAGTATGTGCCCTTTTTTGTCTGGCTTCTTTGACTCAGCAGACCAATATTGAGTTGGATCCATGTTTTGTGTATCTGTAGTTTTTTCTTTTCTACTGCTGAGTAGTATTCCACTGTATGGATATTGCTTTTAAAAAAAATCCATTTACCTATTGTTGGGCTTTTGAATTGTCTCCAGATTGGGGCTATTACAAATAAAGCTGCTATGAATATTTTTGTGCAAGGCATTTTGAACATGCATTTTCATTTCTCTTGAATAAATACCTGGGAGTGAAATGTCTGGATCACATGGTAGATGTACATTTAATTATAAAAGAAATAGTTTTCCAAAGTAGTTGTATCATTCTACATTGTCACCAGCAATGTGTGGGAGTTCTCCATATATTAGTGGTGCATTCTTTGGTGTTGTCAGTGTTTTAAATTTTAGTTATTCTAATGCTTATAAAGTGGTATGTAAACGTGCTTTTTCACTTCCCTGAAAATTCAAAATGTTGAACATCTTTTCACATACTCATTAAACATTTGTAGAACTTCTGTGAAATGTCTATTCAAAAATTTTCCCATTAAAAATTGATTGTTCCTCTTCCTACTGTTGAGTTATAATAATTATTTATGTATTCTGAATACAAGATCCATGCCAGATATACTTATTATGAATATTTCCTCCCATTCTGTGGCATGTCTTTTCATTCCCTTATTGGTATCTTTTGAAAAGCGAATGTTTTTACTTTGATGAAGCCCAATTTATCAACGTTTTCTTTTATGGTTTGTGCTTTCCTTATACTCTCAGAAATCTTCACGTAGGCTACAGTCGCAAAGATCGCTCCTATGTTTTCCTCTTTGATAGTATTTTCATATTCAGGTCAAGGATCCATTTTGAGTTCATTTGAAGGCATGGTGTGAGGTAAGGATCTATTTTTAATTTTCTTTTCTACATGGGTGTACAGTTGTTCCCGCACCATTCGTTGAAAAGACTTTTCTTTTTCCATTTAATTTCTTTGGCACCTTCTTGGAAAATCAATTGATCATGTATGTTTGGGTCTTTTTTTCCCACTGATATACATTTCTCTTCTTTTATCAATACCACATTGTCCTTATTGCTATAACTTTACAAAGTCTTGAAATAAGGTGGTGTAAGTCCTCCAATTTTGTTGCTCTTTTAAAAAATAGCTTATGCTGTCCTAGGTCTTTTGACTTTGCATATATATGGATTTGATTTGCTGATATTGTGTTCAAGGAGAGTTGTGTCCATGTTCATGAGTGATATTGGTCTGTAATTTTCTTGTAAAGTCTTTGTCTGGTTTGGTACTCCAGTAATCCTAGCCTCATAAAATGAGTTGAGCAGCATTCTCTCTTCTATTTTATGGAAGAGTGTGTGAATACTTGGTATTATTTCTTTTTAAATGTTTGAAAGAATTCGTCAGTGAAGCCAACTGGCCCTCAAGTTTTCTTTGGGGAAGGTTTTTAATTACAAATTTAATTAATTATGACTTTATTTGATACAGGGCTTTTCAGATTTTTCTATTACTTCTTGTGTCAGTTGTGTTAATTGGCATCTGTTATGAAATGTGTTCATTATTTGTACATTATCAAATTTATTGGCATATGAAGGTTCTCTATCCTTTTAATATCTGTAGATCTATAGTGGTTTTCCCTTTTTCATATCTGATAATCATAATTTGTCAAGTCTATCACTTTATTTATCTTTTAAAAATATTAAGGAACCAACTTAGGGTTTTATTGAATTTCTTGATTGAGTTGATTGCTTTCTCCTTTATTTCTTCTCTTATCTTTCTTGTTTCCTACCTTTTACTTCAGGTTTAATTTTCTCTTCTTTTCCCAGTTTCCTAAGACAGGGATTTAGATAACTGATTTTAGACTTTTCTTCTTTTCTAATATAAGCATTTAGAGAAACAATTTCATTGCGCTGTGTAAGTTGTATGCCATAAATTTGATGTGTCATTTTTATTATCATTCAGTTCAAAATATTTTCCAATTTTTCTGGTTTGTTCTTTGAGCCTTGGGTTATTTGAAGTGTGTTGTTTAATTTCCAAATATTTGGGACTTTCCTAGATGGTTTATTTTTGAGTTCCAATCTAATGATCTGCAAGATTTCGGTCTTTTGAAATCTACTGAAACTTGATCTGTGGTCCAGCATATGGTCTATCTAGAACATATCATGTCCAGTTGGAAAAACTATATAGTTTGCAGTTGTTGGCTAATACACACACACACACACACACACACACACACACACGTGCACACACACACACAATTAGGTGGTTGATCGCATTGTTCACATCTTTTGTTTCTTGACAGACCCAGAAGATGTTGATATGTGATATTGATAATGATACTGTCTACATTGTTGTATCAATTATGAAGAGAAGAGTTAATCTCCAACTATGTTTGAGAATTTATCTATTTCTCCCTTTAGTTTTTCAGTTTTGGCTTCAGATATTTTTATGTTGTATTATTAAACCCATATATTTATAGTATATATAGTTTTCTGATATATTAACTTTTTGATCTTTATTAAATGCTTTTTTCCTATCTTGAAGCCTATTTTATGTGCTATTAATATAGCCAGTCTGCCTGTCTTGTGCTTGCTGTGTGTGTGGTATATCTTTTTCCAGCCTTTTACTTTCAGTCTATCTGCCTTTCTATTTAAAGTATGTATCTCATAGACATCATATAGTTGCCTTTTTCTTTTTTAAATCCACTATGATTATCTTTGCCTTTTAATAGGCATGTTTAGTACATTTTATTTAAAGCAGTTGATATGGTTATATTTAGGCTTGCTGTTTTTCCATTTACTTTTTATCTGTCTCATCTGTTTTATATTCCTTTTCTTCTTTCTAGCCTTCTTTTGTGTTAATCAAATTTTCTTTAGTGTTCCACCGTAATTTTTTATTGGTTTCTAGTTATATCCCTCTGCATTATTTTTAGTGGTTACTTTACTGATTACAATATTTGCCTTTCCCCCAATCTACTTAAAAGTAATATTGAATCACTGCAGAGAAATAAAAATCATTTTTTTTTTAAATTTTATTTTATTTTTAATTAGTTTCAGGTGTACAACACAGTGCAATAGTTATACATTTTACCCCTCAAAGTGACAACCCCCCCACCCCCAATAGTTTCAGGTGTACAACACAGTGCAATAGTTATACATTTTACCCCTCAAAGTGACAAACCCCCCACACCCAATACACCTCCCCACACCCCCCCATATCATACATATCTATTACTCTTCCTCTGACTCTCTTCCACAGTATAATCCACATCCCGTGACTATCTATATATATTCAATTACAGTAGGTATACCACCTCCACTTTAGTAATACAGTGCAGTGATCAAACCTCTACTCCATCCATGAAATGGTCTCCCTAACAAGACCTATGATCATCTGACATTCCACAGAATATTTACAACATTATTAATTATATTCCCCAAACTGTTTTTCCTATCCCAGTAGCAATATTGTAGTTGCCTATTTTTGCTGTCTAATCCCTTCCCCTTCTCCCTCATTCCCATTCCTCTCCAAATTAGCAACCCTGATTTTTCCTCTATATCTATGAGACAGTTTCTGTTTACTTTGCTCATTCATACAGTTTTTCATATTCCACATATAAGTGAGATCATATGGTATTTGTCCTTCTCTGACTGACTTACTTCACTCAACATTATAGTCTCTAGGTCCATCCATATCATTGCAAATGGCACGATTTCATTCTTCTTTATAGCGGAGTAATACTCCATTGTATAAATATACCACAGTTTCTTAATCCAGTCATCTACTGACGGGCATTTTGGTTGTTTCCAAGTCTTAGCTATTGTAAATTGTGCTGCTATGAACATCGGGGTGCATAACTTTTTTTGAATAAGTGTCTTGGTTTTTTCAGGATAAATACCTAGGAGTGGAATTGCTGGGTCAAAAGGTAGCTCTATTTCCAGTTCTTTGAGATACCTCCATACTGACTTCCATAGTGGCTGCACCAATCTGCAGTCCCACCAACAGTGCAGCAGGGTCCCCTTTTCCCCACAGCCCCGCCAGCACTTGTTGTTTGTTGATTTGTTGATGATAGCCATTCTGACTGGAGTTAAAAATCATTTTTGAATTCACAGTGCCTAGCATGGGATTTGATACAAAATAGGAGGTTGATAGATGTTTCTTGAATGAATAATAGCCATAGGTGTTTATTTATGTTCTATCAAAACTATACAAAGATGATTCTAGAAAAAATTTTTTTGGGTAATGACAGGCTAATTAACAGAAAACCAGTTTAACTTTTAAACATTAGTACATTTTTAGTAGATTTGAATTTATAAATCTTTTTCTTATAATCTTCATATTAAGTCAAGGTTCTATGTCATTTTATTTAATTCCCATATGTTTGATATTTTTGGTGTAAAAATTGATACAGACCTTTTCTTATCCTTAATTTTTGAAGTTTCAGAAAAAAAAATCTGATTTCCGAATTTTAGGATGGGGGAGCAATCTCACTTTAATCATAGAATTCTTTATGGTTTTGTGACCCTTTCCATTGTTAATTGTCTTGGCCACTCTGTCTACATGACAACCTCATCCAGCACACGGCACATTCTCTTGTGTTTGCTCAGTTATCTACTGATGTATAAAGTCCACAGTGAAATACTGACTGCGTTTTTATGGTCCGCAGCAGATTATGGGATGGCACAGTCTTATATTAGGTTCCAGAGTGACAGAACCATTTTTAAGGGCATCTAGTTCCATGTTTTGTTCATTAAGGAGAGACCCGCTAAGGAGATTCTGAGTTTCAAGGAACCAACTCCTGCCAGAAGGAAGGCAGTTAGAGAGTGGGCAGAAGATGAGAATGCAGCCAGGAGGAAAAGGGGATTGAGCTCTGCTTAGACACGGCATCAGACTCACATGAGTTCAATTCTTACCCACCAAGAGAAAGCTTTCCTCTTCTCTTAAAACCAGTGGCACACCCACTCCAGTATTTCTGTTTAACCTAAAAGTTCATTGGGACACTTGTGAAGTCTCTTTCTCTTTTGCTTTCACAGCTGTTTCAAGTGCTCTAACATTTGACTTTCCTGAATCCTAGTTTGAAATGGCACCTTTAAGGACCTCAGCTTTCCAATAGGAGTTCCTAGATATGAAATTCCAAAACATAAGGACCTTTGCACGAGAACTCTAGTTTTCTGGGATTCACAAGAAACAGAATGTCTTTGCACCATAATGTATCGTTACATTTTTTTAATTGACTTTTCCTGCTACTGCCATATTGAAGGCCAAAGCTGTCCTTCCCAGACATGAGTTCCTGGAAACTTACCCATGAATTTCCATGAATTTTGAAGCTGTATAGTATGGAGATTTATAAGGAAAGCTTTCGAGACTGATTTCTGGAAATGTCACTTACTAACTGTGTAACTTATTTGTAAAAGGAAGTAATCATATTACTTACCTCCTAGGTTGGTCGTGAAGGCTACAGTTTGTGTTAAGCCCTTAGCACAATGCTTAGCACATAGGTGGGCCTCTGAAAATGCTGCTCATTATAATTTCTTATGATGGGATGGCGATGATAGTGGTTATGATGATGATGATGATGATGATGAGGAAGACGGTGGAGAAGCAGAGGGGAAAAGGGGAAGATGCATCAGTATCTGCAATAGCAGTGGTGACAGCAGAGGGGTCCAGCTTTCTGGCTGGTAAAACCAAATGCCAGCTTTTTCCTAGTGTCCTCTCAGAGTCAGCTTATGTTAACTCTGATTCTCACTGGAATTCTTCTTCTTCATACCTCTGTCTTCTGCACTAACTGAAGATTCATCCCTCTCAGTAATTCCTTGCTCCTGGTATTTAAAAGTTACTTTAGGAGGGATTGTCATGACTTACCTTTCCTTTTCATTTCCTCAGACCTTCCTCCCCAGATCAAATCTCGCCCCTTCCTACCTCCCAGATCAAGTCTTACTCTTTCCAGATCAAGTCTGCTCAGGCTTGCCCCCGTTGCCAACTTGCCATCCCTTCTCTAATTTACTGGGAGTTCTTTTTGCCTCCATGATGAATTAGGAAGGAAGGAAATAAATATTGGGCTGCTCCCACAGGTCAGGCACTGTGCCAGGCACTAATTTAGACTCACATAATTCTATCAGGTATTAATTTTACATACTGAGAAATCAAGGGCTCATAGGAGTGACAAACTTGCTCAGGGTTACGCTGCTAAGTAATCAAGATCTCAACACAAGTCTAACTCCAGAGTGCCACTTTCCTCCCTAACCATGACATCTCAAGGCACCAGGAGAGGAAGGCAGCCAGGCTCTGCCGAGGAGGGGAGAAGTCACAAGGCAAATGCCAGCCTCACAGTAGGGTGGGGGGTAGGCCTTGTCTGATGGGATCAAAGGGTATGACTGCCAGAGTTCCCCCAAAAGCAGTCCCTGGAGGCCTTGAAAGGTCCAGGGGCTTCAGATAGAGTCACTCCAGACCTGCCCAGAGGGGGAAATCACAGACCACTAGAAACCAGGGGGAATTAACATTTTTGGAAAGAGACACACAACATTCTGAGTCAAGAATGTCATTCTTGGAGGTAAAGGGCCCATCCTGTTTTGAAAATCAATTGTATGTTTTTGCAACATGTATCACTTCCATGTCTTTCCCACATGGTAACATTATTGTGATGTCAGATTTTCCGTTGATGTTGGGAGGAGACTGCAAGGGAGAAAATTACTGTAAAAGCCAGTGTTGGCAGAATGGTGGATTAGCTAAGATATGGTCCATTTGGCCCTATACTAGCAAACTCAATTGCAAGGTCAACTAATAACTCTGCAGCACTCTCAAACAATTCAACTGAACCAAGAGGCAAGGAGAGGTGGGGGCGGCCATAATCCAGCGACGTTCTAGTCAACTGGGAACTCAGAGTAATTCTCAAGAGCTTACTTGAGTAGTTCTCAAGTTTTTCCCTGTTGCTCCTTAGAGAATACGAAGATCCAGCCACATGCCAGTGGTCCATGGACCACACAGATTCATAACTCAGTTTAAACACTTTGTGATGTTTGATGAGATTGACTGGTTTTGCTAAAAAGCTCAAGCTAACGTGAAGCTTTTGAAAAACCGCAGGTAGTCAACCCAAAGCTATGAGATTTTAGAAAGAGCAAAACCAAGTAACTGGCTTATATGTTGGAGGAAAGTCAGGTGATCTCTTAGCAAGGACCATATAGGCCTTGAAAGCAGATGTCAGCCTCCAAGGTGGACAAGACATGCCATTATTTTTCTGGGAGCATTTTTCTGAATTTTGAGGCTCTTTGCTTATTTCTTTGCAAAAGTTGAGCCTTTAGGAATTTTGTTTTGGAAAGATAAAATTATATACAAACAGGTGTTCAAACCATCAGAAAAATGTAGCCTTGGTTGGAGTCTTCAGATAGCTCAGTGTCAGAAGGTCAAAAAGAAAGAACATGTAGTGACTGCATTAATAGGAAGTTATTTTACGGAAAGAACGAACAAACATTATTATTAAAAAGCACTCAGAGACTTCATATTACTTGGGAAAACAGAAGACATTGTACTTCTGCTATCTTTTGTGACTAGAAGATTCTGATGCTCCGTCTCCAGTTTATCTGGTCCTCCCATCTTGATCATTGCTCACCCCCAACCCCCAATCGATGAGAACCCCAGCAGGGTGTACTTCTTTTCAAGATTGGGTTGCAGAGAAAACAAATTCCCCAGGGTAGAGATTATGATTTGGAAGACCTCAGATCTTGTTCCCAGACCTAGCATTTGCAAAACATTGGGCAGGGACTCGTAAGGAGTCTCAGGGGAAATGGAGTTCAGGAATTTTCATGAGTGGAGAAGAAAATGATCCCAGGGAGCTGAAGAAAGAGAACAGTGATATTTCCTGAATATCCATGCTGGAAATCACTGATATAAATACACACTGGGAAAGCGCCCATGGACCTTACTTGGGCTGGTGAGCATGGGGACGTCAAAGGCCCAGGGTGTTTATGTTCAGCTTCCCTTTGTGAGAGGACTCCAGGTGAGCTCCCTGTTGGGGTGTCACGGCCTTTGGACCCACTGTGCGGGTCAGTTTGCTCAAGTAACATCACACCAGGAATGGGGCTGCCCTCGGAAATGAGCTAGTCTTTCATCCTGTCATGACAACCTCTGTCTGTCTTTTTGCATTTTCCTCCCTTGAAAACAGTTTTGTAGGGTTACTCAGCCTATCTGTTTCTTCTAAATTCAGGCTTGCAGTTCGCCTTCACCTGTCCCAGCCTTCTAATGCCCGACTCTCCCTCAGGGCACCTCTGACACATCCTTCCTCCCTCATCCCCCTTTCTTTTTTCAATTTCCTAATTTCAGCCTTCAAAGAGGACTGATTCAGATTATCTTTTGGTAACATCCTCCAGCCCAGAGTCAGAGCTCTGTGTCACCAAGTCTGGGTTGACTCAGGTAGTTTTCTTCAACCTTTCCATGTGGCTGGGGAGACAGGATCAGGTGATGAAAACCTGGCCACACCCCACTTTGCTGGGCTGAGGGGGCTCTGATGCAGCAGTCTGTAGAGAACATCTTCTTCTTACAATAACAGCTGGCAAAATAAGTCATGTCTTTTGAAAGGCAAACAACTTTTGCAGACATTTCCCAGGTAGGCAATCTCTCAAAGCTATTTGTATGCATATATTTTCATGACATAGCACTTTGGATTGTTGAGGGATTTTATTCTTTTTCTTTCTTTCTTTTTTCCTTCCTTCTTTCCTTCCTTCCTTCCTTCCTTCCTTCCTTCCTTCCTTCCTTCCTTCCTTCCTTCCTTCTTCCTTCTTTCCTTCCTTTCCTTAGTGATGGAAACACACTGCCAGAATCACACTGCCTTGGTCAATCCCATGTGATGACAGCCATTTATTTGTAACAAGGTACATTAGAGGGATGATGTTCTAACCAAGTGTATGGTGATGAGAATCCATTGGCTTCTCCCACCATAGCAGTGTCCTTTCACATTGGGCAGCCCCACTGAGTAATGGGAGACCAGTTAGATTTCTGCATATTCATCCATCCATCCATCCATCCATCCATCCATCCATCCATGCATGGAATCAAAATGTACCGAGAAACTCCTAGGCGTTAGGACTATGACCCACGATCAGGCATTCTTCCTCTAAAAGGTGACCACAGAAACAGTCTATTTTAATAAGACCCCCTTTTGTGCCTTTATCACAATATGTGTGGAGCTGAAATGTATCATGTATCTATTTTGGGGTTTAAATGCAAATACCTCTTTCTTTAATTTTGTCTGTGTTTCCTATTTCTTTCAAATATTGAGAGTGCTTTTGAATGATTTAAACCAATTTGTGTGTTCCTTCCAAAACAATCATTTGTTTTATTGGGACTTGCTTCTAGAATGCAACTAAAAAATAAAATGGATTTGGGGATGTGAAAATATCTGGGCACTCAAAGCGATTCTATTTCTGTTGGTTTTGAAATTGTATCATGGAATGTTGTTCTACCACTTACTTGAAAAACTAGGACCCCTAATTACAGCATTGAGTTAGTTTATCCAAAAATTTAAAAATAGCTTGTAATGGGGGCCAGCCGAGTGGCGTGGTGGTTAAGAGCTGGCTTGGGAGGCCAGTGGCCCCGGTTCGGATCCCACATATGAGGGCCAGTGACACTGCCCTCTAAAAAATAAATAAAAATAGCTTGTAATATCCAACATTCCCAGTTCTCTTTTCTCTACCCAATTCTCAGAGGTACAGGTCTTCAGAGAAACCAAAGCTTTTAAGAATGAAACATTTCAATTCTTTGAGCCAAAGAGATATTTTATCAAAGTATAGAGTTCTTTGAGTCAAAATAGTTTTTCTTTTTAAATTGAGATATAGTTCACAAAATAAAACTCACCAATTTGACTCTACTAAAGATTGTAATTCAGTGGTTTTTAATATATTCATAATGCTGTGTAGCCATCACCACTAATTCCAGAACAGTCTCATCACCTGAAAAAGAAACCTTGTACCGCCCCGTCCTCCCACACCCCCAACCTCTGACAATTACTAATCTATTTCCTGTCTCTTTGGATTGCCCTATTCTGGACATCTCATATACAGGGAATCATACAGTATGTGACTTCTTTCACTCAGCAGAATGTTTTCAAAGTTCATCCATGTTGTAACGTATCTCATTACGTCATTCCTTGTTATGGCCGAATCCATTGGAAGAAGATAGCACATTTTGTTATCCAGCCATCAGTTGATGGACATTTGGGTTGTTTCTACTTTTGGGATGTTATGAATAATGCTGTTATGAATATCCATCTACAAGTTTAGGTGTGAAAACATATTATCAATTCTCTCAATTATATACCTAAGAGTGGAATTGCTGGGTCATATGATAACACTGTGTTTAACTTTCTGAGGAACTGCCCAAATGTTTCCACAACAGTTGTACCATTTTACATACAATGCTTTAAATGTATTTGCTGTATGTGTGCAAAGTGTATATTTCTATACTAGAGGGTTTCTTTCCTAGTTTCAAAAGTTAAGAAAAAAGCACTTGAGTGAATTTTAACTTGGATTTTAAGGGAAAAGATTAAATAGAAGAAAATTCCACTTAGCTAAATGAAGCAATAATTTTTCTACAAGCATTTTTATATTTATATAAATAAAAATACCTTTTTATTTTTCAAAAATATATTTATGACATATAAAGAATTTGAGGATATTTTACTTCTAAGAATAAAAATGGACATTTATTCAGGTTAGCCACCACTAAGGAAAGATTATGTCAAAAAACTGTTGAAGTTTCCCTTTGGGAAATATTTTCATCACTAACTATGAATAATGAAAGTAATTATTTTCAACATTATAATCCGTTAAGAGGTATATTTATATTTAACATTTACAGACTTTAAATCCAGGACACGGAACCTCACTCTTAAATGGAGTCATCCGGGAGAGAAGAGGAGGCTGACTGAGTGTTTTCCAAGCGCCCAGGCGGACTGTGCCGTAAGCCATGTGCGTGGAGTTAGAAAGATGCTCTTTCCGGTGGATCAAGCCCTTGGCCACAGATCCCTGGTAAGTGTCTTGGTGCAATTACTTGCTTTCATTTAAAAATGTCTCCCAAGTGTTGGTTCTATAGGTACGAATTATATTAATGCTTCGTGTGTCAAAAAGCCAAATCGTTCCAGAAATCTATGGGTTATGCTTGCCATTTTGTAACTCACTTTGATTGTTAAACACCAGTCCTCTCCCTGAATTGCACCCACATAACAGCCCAATGGGAAGACGCTCATGTAAAGTCTGCAGATTCTGGCTCTCTGACACACTAGGTTTAAATAACAAAAACCTCCTATATGCCCAGAGCAACAGAGTCTGTCTAACTAGGCGAGTTAGGACAATGCACTTCACAAGTGTGGTAGGCTGGAGATGCCCTCCAAAGGGGTGGGTCCTCATTCCTGGAACGTGTGAGTATCTTTCATGGTAAGGGGGAATCATGGTTGCAGATGGAATTAAGATTGCTAGTCAGCTGACCTTTTGATGGGGAGACTATGGATTATCAGTGGGGGGCCCAGAAGGGTCCTTAGGAGTGAAAGAAGGAGGCAGCAGAGAGTGAGTCAGAGAAGGGATGTGACGATGGAAGCAGAGGTCAGAGATGCAGCCAGAGAGAGACTTGACCTGCCATGTCTGATCTGAAGGTGCAAGAGGGCGTGTGCCAAGGGCTGCAGGCAGACGTTAGAATCTGCAAAGGCAGCAACCTGATTCTCCCCTGGAGCCTCCAGAAGGACCGCAACCAACACCTGAATTTTCACCAGTGAAACCCGTTTTGGACTTCTGACCCTCAGAACCATAAGAGAAAAAAAATTGTGTCTTGTTAAGCTACTGAGTTTGTGATGATGCATTCTAGCAGCAGTAGGAAACCAAAGTGAGATTGTTAGAAGGGACTGAAAAGGATGTTGGGATTTAAGGCAGAGACATGTTCAACAGTGAAAACTGTGAGAAGTTTGGAAGCTGATGAACATGTATTTTGGACAGTGAAGGACGAGAGGATGCTGAGAAGGGGGTTTATTTATTTCAGAAATGCAGTCGAGTCTTATTTGTTTGGAGTGGAAGTAGAGAAAACTGCAAAGTAATCCTAATTTTGAATAGTTCTTTGAAGAAAAGAAAGAATTGTCTTAGTTTTAAACAGATACAGCAGCAGGAGGAAGAAACAGAGGTAGGGGAAAGGACAGTAATGGGATTCAGGACTACCTTAACAGCGCCTACTCCATGCTACTCTGCCTGCGACCTTCTGAGCATGTTACCAACATTTCTGAGTCAGTTTGCTCTTGTGTAAAATGTGGAAAAAACACGCCCTACTTCAGTTTTAATGAGACTGTATATATGGAAGCCACAACTGCTCTACAATGTAACATATTCTCATTTACAAATGTCCAAAGTGTTAAGGACCCAATCAACAAACAATAGTTGTAAATACTTTAACTTGATTTAAAACAATTTATTCCCAGTGTTTAACCCTCTTTCAGTTTGTTGTTTGTTTGTTTTTTTATTCTCTTCATTTACATAGTTACTTCACAGAAATGCCAAGCTGGCCTTTATTGGAACTGTCATGAATTCCAATAGAAGGGTCTGGAAGGGGGACTGCAGTGTGCAAGCCAGTTAAGTGTCCCCCTCTCTGTCTCTAGTCGGGGTGTCCCCAGCGGAATGATAGCTCTGCAGATTTCTATAGAGTTTATCAGTCTCTGAGCACAAGAGGAAAGAGTAGAGGGTGGCGAAGGAAGGCTCCTTTAGGACATGAGGTTTCAGAGAGGTGATGACTCCACACAGAACACAGGACAAGGCTGACAGAGAAGTGACAGTCCAGGCTGGGCCCAGGTCTCCTCCCACCACTGGGGATGCTGTGACCTAAAGCCCCAACTCATCATAGCTGTTTTAAGGGTGGTTAGGGAAGTTCTTGGGCCAATAGAAGACCAAAGTAAATGCATGTGAATGTTAGTGGCTGTCTTAGCTCTGGCTGCTATGACAAATATCGCAGACCAGGTGGCTTATAAGTCACAGGAATTTATTTCTCACAGTTTTGGAGGCCGGAAGTTTGAGATCAGGGTATCAGCATGGTCGGTTCTGTGAAGGTCCTTTTCTGGGTTGTAGGCTGCTGACTTCTTGTTGTATCTTCTTGGTGGAAGGAGGGTGAGAGAGTTCTCTGGGGCCCTTTTTCCGAGGGCACTAATCCTATTTGTGAGCACTCCAGTCTCATGACCTAATCACCTCCCATGGGCCCCACCTCATATTACCATTACACTGGGGGTTAGGATTTTAACATAAACATCAGGGGTGGGGCACCTATATTCAGTCCATACAGCAGTCTCTTTTGGTTGCATCTCTTCTCTGTCAAAATTTGTTTATAATAATGATGCTACTCCAGTTGGATTTCTGCTTCACTTATAAGACCCTAAGCTACCTAACTCGACCCTAACTAGTCCATATTATTTCCCTTGCCTTCCAAACCACCTCTCAGTCCAGTTAGCTTTCTTTCCATGCCCCCTCCTTCCAGTTGGCTCCACTTAATAGCATCCAGGATACACTGGCCTCTGCTCTGTGCCTGAACAAAGCGGCTTCCTTCCCTCTCTCCTCTGGTTTTCATTCCAAGAGCTCTTTGCCTTCACTCATCTATTCATCTGGGTCTCACCTTCAGTGTCGTGGATACCCAGCACAAAGAGGGACCCACTGAAAGGGTGTGAGTACTTCTTGACTGATGAATAAGGGGAATGGTAATGAAGACAGCCCGAGGGACAATTACATTTATCTTGTCACTGATGACAATCAGCTGGTGACAGCAACTTATTAGACATAAAATAGAAGCTTTCTGGAATTTATTCCTTTGTTCTTTTTCTGTTCAGTTTGATTTGCATGAAAATGAACAGTTTAATCTGTGTTTTTGCTTTTTCTTAGGTCACTTATACTTATTGTCTTTTCTCTACAACATGTATATGGGGTAAGTACATTAATTAGCTCTAGTTGCGTGTTGAAAATTCACATTATTGAATGCCAGATGTTTGTCATACTTTTAAACAAATTTCTTTCTGGGATTCAGTTTTCTCATCTGTAAAATGAAGGGTTGGACTAGATGAACTCTAAGGTTTCTTTTATATTTTATACTCAAGGTGGCTTAACAAACTGCCTTCAGTTGGCATTGGAGAGTTCTGTATTTTATAATATAACCCTTTCTTAAAAACCTTTTTTGGAGGTGGGCAGGGAGCAGCTGGGCCATTTCATGATTATAGGAAGAAGTATAAGATTAAATTTGAACATTTTAACTTTGGAAAAAGATAAGCCTGGAACATTCTGTAATAAGATCTTTTTCTTGTGCTTCTCACTAAATAATCTAAGTTATTAAACCCAACTGTAGGCATTTCTGGGAAATTCTATGGGCTGCTTATAACTCAGTTTGATTAGACAACTGGACTGGTTTAAATCATTCTGTGAGCACATCTCTGTCTGTCTCTCCTCTCCTGCTTGGACCCACCCAATCATTTCTGTGATGCAAGTTATTATAGGTATTTTCAAAGCAAAAAAAAAAAGCTGCCTTCTGTTTTCCTTTCCTACCAGTCAGAAGCAGAAAGCACATGTGTCCAGGAATGAGAAGCCTTTGGTTCTTGGCCCGGCCAGCAACTGACCCCTTAACCTATCCAAGACTCAGTTTTCTCCTGAGTGAAGTAGGGATGATAAAACTCGTCCAGCTGAATTCACATGCATTTGAGAGCATCACCTGAAATAATAAATGGAAACACACTGAGATACATGAGTGTGGATTTTTTTCTCTATTGTTCCCACCTGATTTTCCTAAGTTTATTTTTGCATTATGTTCCTTTTTTCCCCTCAGTCTCAATGTGGCCTCTTCTTTATAACCTTAGTTATAGGGGTCCTGTTCAGCTACTGAGACTGATTGTTCTATAATTTACTTGTAATTTTGGTGTGATCCTAGGATACAGTAGGTATAGTGTTTACATAATCCGCCGTCTTGGACCCTCTCCTTTTTTTCTATTATAAAGTCCACAGAGTCCTAAATTTCACTTCTTTTGCTTTTTATGTTCCATATGAATGAATATAGTTCCTGAACCAAAGGTTGTTCTAGCCTGGATGCTCCTACTGGGCCATGTGTGTGTAGACTCTAGAGAGGTCACAGAACATTGCTATACTGTTGTTAGGTGTTAAAGGTAGAGATATTAATTGATGCAATATCTATGGGTGGCAATTTGGAATTATCCTGCAGGGTTTCAGTGGCACATATCTGTTGAGACAGGAATTTCTCTTTTGCGAATTTATCATACGTATTTATACTGACTTGTGCATAAAGATAAATGCACAAGAATACTCGTTGCAGGATAGTGTTTGGTAGCAAAAGAAAGGAGATAGCTAAATGACTATCAATAAGAACTGATTAAATAAGTTACAGTCCTTTGTCTGATGGATAGCCATATGTATTATTTCAGAATGATTTTAAGACATCTTATTAAGTGAAAACAGGAAGGTACAGGGAAATGGACCATTTGGGTAAAAGTAACACAAGACCAAGATCACACAAAAGAAGTGTGTGTGTGTGTGTGTGTGTGTGTGTGTGTGCATGGTGACTGTGTGAATGTGCTCATAAATGCCCTGACACCTATTTGAAGAGATTAACTCCTTCTAGGCAAGGGGATAGGAGGCCAAGGTTGGGAGAGAAAATGTCTTTTCCCATTATACTCTCTCTTGCACAGTTTGAATTTTTTATCATGGGCATATGTTATTTATTTTTCGAAAAAGAAAATAGATGTACAGATATAGGGCAGATCGCTAATCTAGAAAATAATTGATTTTCTTCAACTTTCTATGCCATAAATATTTGTTTAAAAATATCTGAGATAAATCACATAGTGACTTTTCCCTTTTTCTCTTTGAAGAAGAGAAACACAGGTTTTTGAGAATATCACTGTATTTCCAGTGAACATGATTTATACTTTGAATGCTGACTTCTCGGAGACATAGTCTTTGTCTTCTTTCAGTGGATTTCTACAGTCTTTCTTTGAGGTGAAGCTTCTTCCTTGATAAATACCTCCCTGTTTTAAAGTGATGTTTAAAGGCAGAACTTTGTAGATGCTTGGATTACCTCTTGCTTTTTGCTTTTATTGGTCCAACTCAAAGCTTTATATACAACTATTTCTGTTTCTTTATTAGAATTTGCTAATCTGTTTTAAACTGATTCTTCTCTGACATGTGATTTTGCTACAAACGTCTCAGTGATGCTTGGCGCAATTGAGTAAAAAAAACCAAAACAATAAAATAACAAACTTGCCTTTATTCCCAAGTCATCTAATCAACTGACCTTTTTTTCCTCTGGTTGTTTTGATACAGCACTGAACACATAATAATGAACCCGACCTTAAATGAACCCAAGTTCAGACTAGTTATTTTAAGTGCTTTCATGCTGTCCTGACCTGGCCCTGGGCATTTGTTTATTTATTTATTTATTTTACCTTATCAAAGTTTTGAACTGAATGTTTCTGCATCACAGATAACAATGTTACTCAGGACTCAAGAGGCATATATTTCTGAAACTTCAAATACATTTTACACTTAAATGATCTCACTGCTTGGCTCTTGTCAAGATTCAAATTCTTATATACTTTCAATGAACCGTAAGACTGTTGTTTATTAAATATCTTTTTTTATTAATGCTTAATGTAAAGATATTTTATTTTGGATTGTTTCTGAGCAGATTTTCGTAGGAAAAAAAAGAGGTCTAAAATGTGTGATTGAAAAGAAAAATACATGCTGGGTAGATTGCTTTGCCTCGCATATACATATATAGATACATATATAGTCACATACATACCTATGTACATACATAGGTATGAATTTATACATATATATGTCTTCCATAAGAACTATAAATATTGATTTAAATGTCTATGTTTCCCCATTGTACATTGGTCTAAAGGCTTAAGTTTACAGCTTGAATTTAAAATGATCTTTCAGTTATAGAAATGTGGTTAATATATTACACATTGCAATGAGGGCTGGCCTAGGCAAGATCATGAACTAAGCAAAGTGTGTCCCTGATTCCTTACTGATATTTCTAGCCATGCCCTCAGCTCCTAACACCTAGAGCTGCTTTTAGCATCACTCCCTTCCAACCCACAGACCCTAGGTCTGCGAATGAACGCTCAGAACTCATTTTCGCTGCAATGCGTTATGGGGGCTGTTTGTCATTAAGGGATCTACTTATGGAAACAGTCAACTCTGGGAATATACTTTTGTACTGAAGTGACTGATGACTCTGGATAGAAATAATGAGGATTTGTGAGAACAAGGGACTAATTATTCCCAAAAAGCACATGAGTGCATGTGTGTGTGCCTGTAGAGGGCATGTGTGGAGGAGAATGTTTGGAGGAAGCATGAAAGTTAAGAAAATAGAATTGCGGAGTAATTCTGTAAAGAGAGTGTTGAAGAAAAGGCTAAAAGTATGCAAAGGGCCCCAATTTTTCAAGTTCAGCTTTCTAGCTGACAGACACATTAGAAGAACCATCTTGGAGTATCAGCAAGTGGCAGAAAGAACAATTTTAACCCAAAGTGAAAGGCTGACCCAGAGCATTGATCCAGAGGGACTCGATGAGTAAGACGTGCCCTAGCTGATTGGAGGTAAAGCACAAGGATCCTCCTCCCGCCCCGAAAAAGCTAAATTTATAATTTAAATTAGACACCATTGTGCACTTACGGTTTTCCTAACTACATATTACACTCTAAGATTGTTTACAGCTTCGTAAATGAATCGTATCAGTAGAGAAAAATGGCAGAAGAGTCTGGTTAAAGCGAAGTGGCTTCAGATGGAGCCTTTTAGAAAACCAAAAATTCCAGCTCATGTAATCTATCCTAGCCCACATAAACTTTTCCTCTTGCTCACCTAATCATCAGCCCTCTTTATTATCTAGCCACAATGTACATTCTTTGCCTTTTTATATATCAATATTTGTCTCCTTGTCACAGATTCAGGTAAAATTATACTGTGGAATTCTCACAAGTTATTAATAGGTAAACCAAGCATGCCTGTTATGATGTATATGTCATGTGCCCAGCTGAGGAGTCAGTACTGGTACACTGAATCAGATGCTTCGCTTTGCAGAGTGGAAAGAAGTTCATTGGTCCTTGTGGAGGAAGAGACTGCTCTGTCTGCCAGTGCTTTCCTGCCAAGGGGTCTCGGGTAAGTGATGTAAAAATCAGCATGGACACTGGGGAGAGGGGCCATGGGGAGTTCCTAATCAAAGGACATAAAGTTTCAGCTAAGCAAGATGACTAAGTCCTATAGGTCTGCTGTAACAACACTCTGCTTATGGTCAACAGTAACGTATTGTTCCCTGAACAATTTGTTGAGAGGGTTGATCTCATGTTGAGTGTTCTTACAATAAAAATTTAGAAAAATCAACATGGACAGCATACTGAATTTTGAGCCATTGTGATTTTTTTTTTTTTAACACGGAGTATTCCCAGATTCTTAGCATGTCCTGGTAGTCAGCAATGTTTATGTGTTTTATAATCAAAATTCTGTACAGTCTGATGAGCAATCCCAATTATGTTAGCCCATGTGTCAAGCTTAGAGGATCGTCTGGAAAGCAGTGATTCACCCACTGTTTTATGCCACCCTAATTTTGTGACTTGACTTATGCAGAAAGGGTTCCAGTGCTAAATGATATGTACTGGGTTGCCATCGTGACAATCATGTTGCGTATCAGCATTTTTTTTTTGAAGATTTTATTGGGGAATTGGGGGAGGGGAACAGCATCGGGGAAGGGGAGCAGACAAGTTGCTGTCTTTTTGTTCTTCAGTCTAGTTGCAGAGGACGTTGCTTCACTGGCCCATGTTGGTATCGTCAATGCGCTCTTCCCGGATGAGGCAGATCGGTCGCCAGCCTCTGGATGGTCGCTCACCGTGGCTCTTGGCAGCTCATGCTGGCTGCCGGCCACTCACTGTAGCCTATGGCAGCCCACTGCAGCAGGGGCTGCAGCTATGCCGTACGGGGGACTCACAGCAGCCCAGCTCCAGGTGGAGCTCTTGTTAGCTGTAGAGGACAGTGTCACTGGCCTTCATATGTGGGATCCGAACCGGGGCCGCTGGCATCCCAAACCAGCTCTTAACCAATGCGCCACTCAGCTGGCCCAACATATCAGCATTTTAAAGGCTCTGAGAAGTACTGCAGTGTGAAAAAAAAAATCCTGCTTAACTTTATTTAGGGTAGTATTTCCAGACATTAGACCACAAGACCTTTTTGAATAACACCTGTTGAAATCCTGCAGAATAGCGTTCTGTAATCAAGGTGTTCGGTGCAGTTTTCGCATGCTTCTCATGTGACAGACACTGTTGTATGTGCTCAAAATGTTTTCCTAGCTCCCTGACTGCTGACAACAACTCTCTTATCACCTTATCGCACTGAGTCTGCCTGCAGAAGACAGAGCACAGAGTAGTTTAGTATCTTGCTCAGTGCCCCCAGGATGGCACTCTTACTGACTGCCCTAGGTTCTGTCCTTCAGTGTGCAAAGACCCTCTTGGTTACTGTACACCAGGTCTCTTGAACATTGATGAAACTGTCCCTTATATCCCAATAGTAGCAGTTGGCAGCCCATGTGTGCTGGGGAGTTAGATCAAACAATTATTTTGATTAAAAATGTAGCCACAGTCTTACAAGAAAGGAATATGTTTTGGAATCTTTGGATAGTTTTTGAATCTGAGCAATGATCCTGTTGAAACATGTTCAAATCAATCTCATGGGGGCTGTCTGTGCATGACCCTCAAAAAGTACAATCCAGTAAAGATCAGTCTATAAGGATGTGGAACGCTACCTTCCTGAGAGAAGGGACCATAGATTTCTCCCACATCATGCAGGTTCCTGGCCCATAGTGGACACTAGAGTAACGTAAGTTACCTACTTTTATTTCTCTCCTTCGAGAACTGTGGGTCATTTTTGGTACTTCTTTGACATGATCACAGCAGATGACATGTACTAGGTCGTTAATATATATAAGCCAATAACTTAAAATTCAGACTCCAGCCTGGACAGGATTTGGGAGTCTGAGCTGGTGGCCAGGATGTATGCTGCATGCATTTAAAGACATAGGCCATATCCAAGAGAAGAGGCGACAGAATTATTGGGGATCCCTTCCCCCAGTCTTCCCTGACACACAGCATTTAAACCTGTTATGAAATAAGTTGTCCCACATAGTTCAAATTCCATTGTGAATTGCAGGTAAAGCCAGTAACAAATACCTTGAGGAAACTTACATGTTTTTGATGGTTGTCTCCTTGTGGGAGACAAAATTACTTGTCTTTATAGACAAGGACGTGGCCTTTGATAAGTTCTGCATTAGTAACTGGCATGATAATAAATACACCCTCTCTAGTATTTTTCCGGAATAAAATATATCCATATTGTTTTCCACTCAGGGAAGTATAGCAACTGTTAAATCAATACAACTTTATAATTTAGTGGTTTTATATGCGAGGAGATCAAATGGCTCAAAACTCAAGACCTGTCTTAGTTTTTTTGGGGGGGGGCGTTGAAAACTAAAATCGCACATTTGCAAATCAGTCTTTCCTTTGGGAATTTTAAATCACAAAAAAATGTACAAGTATTTTTTTCTGCGATCTCATCCTCTTGTTCCTTATACGTCTAAGAGACTGCATTCCATGATAAAAATGTAGTTGGGAAATTTTAATTACTGTTAACATTTTTCATATTAAATTATTTGCACACAAAGTTCTAGAATTCAGTCTCTTTACCACTCGCACAGCTGTATTGTAGTACACTCTGTAACTAGAGCCTGATACATGGCTCAGGGCAATTATTTTTGTGTCCAAGGTTCATATAAGTCAATTATATTATATATTAATGTAAGGAAGTTCCAATGACAACTGAGAAGTTGGCATAGTTAGCCTCTCATCAACCCCTTAGCTTTCTGATTCTGCTTTCTCCATTTTCTTGCTATGTCTTTCTCCTCCAAGAACTAACTCGCTAGCTCACTTGGTTTCTATTGAAGAATTCTCTGATAAATGAAACCCTGTCTACAGTGACAGACCCACGTGTCTTTAGGGGACAGCAACTCATCTGAGTGAGGGGGCCCCAGGATGTGACAGAAGGCCTGTGGGGAAAGGGACAGTGCATTTGTTATGTAAAGGCATCAGAATTCAGATTTATTTATTTATTTTTATGTTTTTATTTTTTAAATTTTTTAAAAGATTTTATTGGGGAATTGGGGGAGGGGAACAGCATTGCAGAATCAGGGAAGGAGAACAGACAAGTTGTTCTTCAGTCTAGTTGCGGAGGATGTTGCTTCACAGGCCCATGTTAGTATCGTCATTGCGCTCTTCTTGGGTGAGGCAGATAGGTCGCCGGCCTCTGGAGGGCGGCTCACAGCCGCTCTTGGCAGCTCACGCTGGCTGCCAGCCGCTCATGCTGGCTGCCGGCCACTCACTGGAGCCTATGGCAGCCCACTGCAGCAGGGGCTGCAGCCTACACCGTCGCTGGGGCACAGCCCAGCTCCAGGTGGAGCTGTTGTTAGCTGTGGAGGGCAGTGTCACTGGCCCTCATGTGGGATCCGAACCGGGGCCGCTGGCATCCCAAAACCAACTCTTAACCAATGCGCCACTTGGCCGGCCCCAGATTTATTTTTAGTTATTGATTTTCTTTTTTTTTTTTTTTTTTTTACAAAAAACAGAGTGCCTAACAAATTTCCTGGTAGAGTTCAGCCCACCAGCTGCCAGTTTACAATTCTATTAAAGTGTTCCCCCTATCAGGAGTATTAACATTGATTTTTGAAGAATGAAAACCCTGCCAGTTAAAAGAATGAATCTTCAGTTGCAAGATTTCTTATGTTGCTTGAGGGAGTATTTCTGAACGGGGCTTGAGGGTCTGGGAGGCAGAGGGAGGGGGCATGCCTGTCATTTTATACTCTGTGGCTTATTATTCATCACAGCGGTGGCAGTAGCGGTAGCAGCTGATATCTATAGAGAAGGATAACTGCAAGTAATGACCATCAGTAAGTGGACAGACCTCTTTCTTTAAATCGAGCGTTTGTGCTTGAGAAAGAAGGAGAGAAAGCAAGCTTATATTTGCCTCCCATGCTATAGAACGTATCATTTTCTCAACAGTCCAGGTGTACAAAACCTCACCTGGGAATCCTAGTTGCAGTTTGGGTCTGAAGGTAGATTTTGGAGTAACTGCCCCCGTCAGTCACCTCATTAAGTTGCCTGTGATTTACAGCCGAACCTTTGGTCTCCTCATGTGGAGTTCAAATCCATAACAACCACTGCTGAGCTCTGTGACCCAGCATGAACCGAAGCCAGGCAGCCGCAGAGCTCAGCAAATGTGGGACTACAGAGAACTGGGGAAATTCAAGGTCATTTCTGAAGTGGAGGCAGCCTTGTCGTTGGTGAGAAATAAGGGCTAAGAGTACAGGTGCACCCCAAAGCAGGGTGTGTTCCATGTGGAAACGTGGGGAGCAGTGTTTGTGACTCTAAGAACACTCTCTAGTGCTAGGGACCATCTGCCCAAATGAGTTAAAATACTGAATCACGAAGTTTTTGGGAAAGGAAAGTGTATTTCTTCTTTAAATAACAATTTTAGTAAGTTGCCAAAAACTCCACAGGGAAACAGTTACGTATGCAAGGTGTGAATTTTTTCACTCCTCTATCATACAATCTTCTCTGCAATTCATTCAGCAAATAACCAGTCATTCAATTCATTCATTCAGCAAAGAGCCCACTGATCACTCCCCCTGTGCCAGGGGTGTGAGGAGGCTGTGAGGCCTGGGGAATGGAGGGGGGTGGGGTGGGGGAAGAAAGTCCCTGTGGCCTGGAGCAGGACAGGCAGAGATTCACCCTCCAGCCATTATTTCTGGGTGCCTGCTGAGTGCCAGGCACTATTCTAGGCATTGGAGCAAAGAGCAAACATCCTTGTTCCCTCCCAGGTGCACAATCTGGTGCCCTAGCTAGGTTTTGCAGAGGAGTGTGTGTGTGTGTGGGGGGGGGGGTTGGTGGGGAGGGTTCTGGTGGGGCAAGGGAGCTGTGGGTCAACACTTCAGCTTGTACCTGGCAGAATCAGCGGTCCCCTAGCAACAGCCTGGGAGAAGTATGTCGCATTGGTTCCTAGGGCTGCCGTAACAACTTACCAAGCACTTGATGGCTTAAAACAACAGAAAGGTATTTCTTCCCAAGTTCTAGAGGGCAGAAGTCCAAAAGCAAAGGCACTGCCAGCTCCCTCCACAGGCAGTAGAGGGGAACCCGTTCCTGGCCTCCTCTAGCTTCTGGTGGCTGTCAGTGTTCCTTGGCTTGTGACAGCATCACTCCTGTCTCTGTGTGTCTGTATCAAATCTTCCTGTGTGTCCCTGTTATCTGGATACATGTGATGGCATTTAGGGCCACCTGGGTAAACCAGGATAAATTCTTCATCTCAAGATCCTTAACCTTATCACATCTTTTGCATCTCAGGTAAAATCCACAGGTTCAGGGAATCAAGACACGGACTTATCTTGTAGCCACCATTCAACTCACTACAAATATTTGGGCAGAAACAACAGCCTCTACTTGGGCCCTAAAGTGGGAAGGAGATGGGCTGGCATGTTTGAGGGACTGCAATATGGCCAGAGAGTTTTGATCAGAAAAGGTTAGGGAGCAAGTGGCATGAGATGCCGTTGAAACAGCAGATCCAGGTTATCCTGTATGATGAGGAAGGCTTTGGAAGATTTTAAGAATGGACATAGGTTGAATGTATATTGTAAAATCATCTGGCTGCTGTTTGGAGAAGACAGCGAGGGGATGACAATATTAGGGAAAACCTGTGAGGAAACTGCTGCAGGTGGAAGGCAATGGTGGCTTAGCAAGGGGGTGAGCGTGGAGGTGGGAGGAAGTGGATGGGGATTGGGGATACTTGGAAGGTAGAATTGACAGGAAGGAGAGGGAGACTCCGTGTGGATCATTCGCAGTTAGATGTGCCCGGAGGACTCGGGTGAGGTAGGAGCAGCTGCATGGGCAGCGGTGTACAGCTGAGGAGCTCATTTAGGGGGATGCTCATGAACTAACCAGTCCAGTTTCAGATTCGTAGAACTTGAGGTCAGTTAGATATGTGGTGGGGACTCCCAAAGAGAGGTTTAGGCTCTGGAGGGGAATGGAATGAATACTCAGAGGTGGATGTGATTGACCCCCTGCAAATGCGTGACTTTGCTCAAGAGAAAGTGAGAAGGGAGAAGAGACCAGGGCAGCCCTGCAACCACCCGGAGGGAGGGACGCGGCAAGGACGCAGCAGGGAAGACACAGGTAGGAAGGAGAGTCAGCTGGATTACTGCCCCCTAGGGAGCCTACCACGGGCTCTCAACACTGCCCCCTTTTGTTCCCTCAGCAGGTGTACCATGCTGGGCTGCTATTACGCCATTTTAAAAAATGGTTTTCGAAAAGCATTTTTCAGGGACCTCATTGTTCCCTGGCAAAGCCATGTCTTCTGGTTCTCAGCGCAGTGTTCTTTCCACAGCACCTTGTTGCCTCTTAAGAACACAGCTAAAAACCTCGAGTCAGTGCTACTCTAGGCTAAATTGACCCCTTTATTTCCTCATTGACAAATGAAGAGAACTTAAGGTACAAGAAAAACCTCTGCCACCACAGCTCAGTCTCCTTGCACTGTCTAATCTTTGAGTAACCCTTTCCGTTATTTTTATAATGCTTGGTGATACCCAGCAGTTTCCCTGGTAACAGAGCTGACCCTGGAGGCACTAGCTAAAAGATTTATGCCACCACAGAGTCCTTTAGAGGGTTTAAGTGATGTTTTGGTGTCACCTAGTGGCTTAATGGTTGAATCACAGGCAGGCTTTAGAAAGGCAGGAGGGGTGCAGCGGAACACTTCTTTGTTATTTTTAATTATAAACGTCTTCCTTGATTCAGAATTCCACGAGTATATGTTTAGAATTTATACTGTGCAAGGCAGTGACCAAGGTGTTGGGCCTGCAATAATGTACATGGATGCCTGGCCTCAAGAAGCTTACCGGAAGACATCACCCCAAGCAGATGTTAAAGAGGCACGCATGAAACAATAATGAAAACTAGGTGATGAGTCTATTGAGGTGTTCGTTGTTTTAGGGTGCATATGAGAGTTTGCAAGTGAGTGGAGCTGAGAAGGGCTGGGGTGAAAAGGGGGAACAGCAATTTTGACATCAGAGGAGATGGGTTTAAATCTCTGCTTCCCCAGGTGACAGCCAGGTGGCCTCAGGTTACTTGCTTCATCTCTCTAAGCCTTGGCTTCCTGCGTTGGAAAGTGTTTGGTTCCTGGGGACAAGCAGATCAGTGCAACCCAAATTCTGATTTGAAGAATTTGGTTTTTAAAATGTACATATTCTCTTATCTGTTGGTCTCTTCTACCGAGTTGTTGTGAAATTAGAATCATTTGATCTTAGCCCTGCTTAAGAGACCTGCTTGACAGTGATGATATAAGGGCCGAAACTGTCCCTAAAGGAATGCCCTGACCTCAGAGAGTCGGGCGGGCATGCCACTCTGTCCACCCTGGTGGCCTTCATTCTTTATTTGTACAGCTGGCCCAGAGCCTAGTGCTGTTGTAGCCCCAGTGGGGAGGCCCAGATACTCAGTCTGATGACACAGTGCCAGCTTGGCCTTTGAGTAGAAAGGAAGGTGACCTGGTGGCTTCACAAAGCATGCTGAAGTTTCCCCAGCTGTCAAGACAGTAGTCATTTCTGGATTCAGTGAATCTGTTTTCAGACCTCACTGTCTCCCATTGGAAGTCACAAACCACAGAGGCAATTCTGGTGCACACAATAGCAAAAATAAAATAAAATAAAATAAATAAAATAAAATAAAATAAAATAAAATAAAATAAAATAATCAATCAATCAATCAAGGGACACTATATTTGAAGCCAGTCATCTCACTGGGCATTTTCCCTTTTTTGCTAGATTTAATGTCATATAATAATCCATTGTACAGCATATCATGGTTTGTGGGAGGAGGGGACATAGAAGTAGAAATTGGTTTAAAAATAAAAGAGTTTTTAAAAAGATGGAAATTTCTGTGATTATTTCATGATTTTCTACTTATAAAAATGTCCATCCTGGGGCCGGCCAAGTGGCGCGGTGGTTAAGAACTGGCTTGGGACGCCAGCGGCCCTGGTTCGGATCCCACATATGAGGGCCAGTAATACTGCCCTCTAAAAAAATAAAATAAACAAACCTTTGGGGCCGGCCGAGTGGCGTGGTGGTTAAGCGCTGGCTTGGGAAGCCAGTGGCCCCGGTTCGGTCTCACATATGAGAGCCAGTGACACTGCCCTCAAAAAAAAAAAAAAAAATGTCCATCCTGGACTGTTATTTATGCTTGTTCATCATGAAGTAATTCTGTTACAGCCTAATAATAAGTACGCTCAAATATCTACTCGTAAACGTATCTGTTTTTTTACTGACCCCTTCTTTTATATGAAATAATTTAATGGAAATGGAATTATTCTCTACACTGCTGTGGATATATTATTTACTCAATTTTGGTGAACTAACAATGATCATTTCAAAGACTGGCATTTGGGAAATTTTCATGGGCAGCTTTCTGACAGATTTAATACTGTTATACAAGGTTTAGTGTATTTCTTTTAAACTTTTACCCTGTAATAAAATACCTGTTAATATGAAAAAGCAGCACTAAATATAAAACAAATGACAAAGTCTTTCAGCAGCTGTAAAAATGTAAGCATTTAGTGTTTTATACTAGTTTTTCCTCTTGAAAAGTTGGGGCTGTATTTGCCATTTAATATGGTTGAAATGAAAGGGTAACCAGGCCTGTGTTCTGAACAACAAAAGGATGCCAACCTCACTGCATTCAGGGCCATTGCTCCGCTCACCTAGGGTGGAGCCATCATCAGCAGCAGCATCATAAGTTCAAGTTCGTATAGCTACTGTGGGCCAAAGTTCTGGGGATGGCAGTTCAGAAACATGAGAAAGCAGCACATTTTTCTCAGTTACACAGCCTTCCCTTGGGGTGGGTGGGTGGGGGGTGGGGTCCCACTGACTGAATTATTTTGTGAAGCATTTATTCTTCTCTGCCTTTTATACCATTGGGGTCTTGGGTACCTAAACTCCGCCCTCCTGGAGCCCCTGGTCTAGTGGGTGTGGGGATGGGAGGGAAGGTAATGATACCAGTAACAGGTGAGGGGTGTGGTTACAGAGGCATCTTGGGGAGACATCTGATTCTGAAGAGTGTGTCGAGGAGGGCAGGAGATGGGGGAGTCTGTCCATGGGGGGACTGAGTGGTGACTTGGGTGGGGGTTAGAATGCAGAGACGCTTCTGGGACAGAACACAGAGGTTGTTCAGAAATGACAGGGGAGCCTGTGTGATAGCAGGGACAGGAGGGAGGAAGGGATGAAGAAATTAATAGTGCAAACAACCCTTCCTTGTTTCGTTTCTTTTTGAAAGTGTTTTAGATGGCACTTTCTCAAATCAGGACACATTACTATACTCAATGGAGTTCTGACGTCCTTAGCACTGTGTTAAACATTTCAGCTCCTTTTTTTTCTTTTTCTTCAAAATTCCATTAGTTCTCCAGATTGGGCATCACAGTCTAAAATGAAATGCACTGTAGAGATTTATAGCCAGTTAATTAACTGTCTCTTGCTTAGTTACCCTTTTATCTTCAAACATGCATTTTGTTGTCTCTCAATGGTACATGATTGTAAAGTACAGCATTCACAAAAGATAATTTAGGAGTTTTTGTATCAATTACACGTGGAGACGAAAAGATAAGTCCCAAACTTAATGAGAAAGCAGTTATTTCTTGAGATTTATATTTAGGAAAAATGAGAACTTTTAACTTATGTTAATTAAGTAACCAAGTAAGATTAATTAATATAGACAGGGAGGGTGAGCTGAAGCCATTATTTATTCCTACTTTCAGATTGTAGTTTAGAATTTGTGCACTGCTTAGAGAAGACTGATATACCCTCAAATACTGCCCAAATGGTTTGTGCCCAAGTAATTATATTTTATTGCTGTATTTTTTTTGTCCCATATATTTATACACTGAAACTTCCTTGAAAATGCTAGGCTTTTTGTATTTTTATGGATCCTCAATAAACAGTAGCCATTGTGATGATGAAGGGAGTCCGGGGCAGAGAAGAGAGCAATATGGCTAGGGGCTCAAGGGAGTGTGCCCCTCACAGGCCAGGCTTCCTTCCTCTGGAATAGAACGAGCTCTGAGACTTGCAGCTGCTTCTAATGGGCAATGATTGAACATTGATTTGGTGGAACAGTCCCTTGCACAATGGAACAGTCCCTTGCACAATGGAGCAGAGAGTTTCTCACCTTTGTCTGTGACATGTTCCCGCTGCGGGTTTAAAAGGAGACCTGAGCTCATGAAACTTCTTCACCTAAAATAAGAGGTGACCTTTTCATTCATGGAAAGTTGGACTGCATAAATACAGTGTGACATGGAGAGCCTGCTTCCAATTTATCAGCCAGAAATTAAGTACAAGCAGCTAAAAAAGAAATATTTCCCTCTAAAAGGGCAGACATAGTATGAGTCATTTGGAGTAAAGCTCTGGCAGTGTTCCCCCTCTCTTAACTTGTGTCACTAGCGTAATGGCAAGAAGACTTGGATTTTTTTAAAGTTCCTTGCTTTACCGAACAGCCCAAGATTTAGAATTATCACTGACAGAATGAAAATAGTAAGAGAACTATTTTATAGGTGTGTGTGTGTACATGTGATAATTCAGGTTTATCATACAGCTTAAATTCAGATTGAAAAAGGCAATGTTACCGTTTCTTATTTTGGTAAGTAATTGATCATTTATGTTGCTATTATTAGACTTGGCTCAGTCTCTAATTTTCCAGTCCTCTCATTAAGCCCAAGTGACCATATATTCGTGTTACTACTTAAGAATCAGCACACCTCCTTTCTAATCTTCCTTCTTAGGGTCAACCTGGTCCACCAGGACCACAGGGCCCTATTGGACCCCTAGGACTTCCAGGACCCTTTGGGATTCCAGGAGAGAAAGGGATGAGAGGTGACAGTGGCCTTCCTGGAGCACCAGGTGACGTGGGAGACAAGGTACGTCTCTTCTTAAGTGTGAGATTCATATTAACCACTCACAGCACCACTACACCAGATTTTTTATAATCACAAGTAATATCCACTAGCACCTGATAATAAATTTAGTCTAAACTCCTCTTCCGTAATCAGCCCTCCTTTCCTAACACCTTTCTAGACATTTTCTATGCATATGAATACATGATTGTGCCCCATGGGGAGTTGTATTCTTTCATGGCTTTTTAAAAACCTAAATGATATCATACATATCATGCTGAGTCGTATCATGCTGGGTCTTCTCAACCACATGGCTTAGAGATCATTCCATGTCAATTTATGTAGAGAATTTATTTCTTGAAAAATACAGCATAATACGTTTTAGTACAGATAAAACTATAATTTATTCCCTGTTGATGAGAATTTGAGATTCCATCCCAACTTTGTGCAGGGCAAGTGTGCAAAATTTATAATCCTGTAAATCACCTGTGTTCACATTTAAGTGTTTGTTTCTCTAGGACAGATAGCTTGTGAATGTCCACTTTACAGGGTGTTGAATGTTTTCTTTGAATCGCTACTGCCAAGTGGGCTTCCTTAGTACAAAACAAAAGTACAAAAGGTTGGTTCTTAAATGCAGGCCTTTAAACACATTTATATTAACACACATTAATATAAAAATAGGTGACAATGACTACTAAGGCTTTTTTTAAAATGTGTTATTAATTATTTATGCTTTCACATAAATCCACTTGTTAATCTAATAATTTAGTTTTTTATAACCTTTATAACTTTGTTTTATTTTCTGGAATATTAGGGTCCAACTGGTGTTCCTGGATTTCCAGGCTTGGATGGCATACCTGTAAGTACCCCTAATTTTCTTAATTTTTTTTTAAAGAAGGGAGAAACACTCACCAAAACCCTTAAAATCACGTGTTCAAAATAATTGATACTATTGGCAAACTGTCTTTATTTTCTCATCTCAGTGCATGAAAGGGTGCTTGCATTTCAATTTTGTGGAATGACTCCGAGACCAAAACACTTTACTCGAATAACAATGTTTTCAAATAGATTAGAGAAAAACGCTCTGAAATATGAACTAGATATACTTGTCATGCCAAATACAATGTTCTGTAAATAAGTGTATACTTGTAATGCAAGTTTTTATTTGCTTGTGAGCCCCAACTTTGGAAGTGGGTTTAAGACTCTCCCTTCTAATTTGAAAACTGAATGACAGAAAGAAGAGATATTTTGGGGGTGCTTTACAATTCATTAGAATCTTTTCTAATGATTTCAAGGAAGCCTTCCTCCCAAATCTCCCAGAATACTCCAAACTAAATGAATTTAAATTGGGACATATTAAAATTCATTTATTTATTTGTGCTATATAATACTTGGGGATGGAAGTTCCACAAAGTCAGACCACATGTGAGTCACAATTGCCATAATTTGGGTACCTGTATTGCATAAGCTTTGTGTGATAGTACTCTTGCCCAAATGCGTCACTTCTAATTCTGTCTCCTATAGGGGCACCCAGGGGCTCCTGGACCCAGAGGCAAACCTGGCATTCATGGCTTCAATGGCTCAAGAGGTGATCCAGGGTTTCCAGGAGAAAGAGGAGTTCCCGGCCTCAGTGGTCCCCCAGTAAGACACCCATAGCTTGTCCTAATGGGAATCTTAAGTGAAAAGGCCCTACAGGGGGAACAGGCTCTGTGCGTTCAAGAAAACAGTTAATACAAGTGTTCTGGGAGCATGATGAACAAACGGGGTGACTGGAGGATGAGGACAGAGAGGTGGCTGGGGCCTTGAACACTTGGGGGTCCTGTAGACTGTGGAAGGAGGCTGGATATTCTTTTCCATGATGTGGGAAAGCTTTGGTGGTTTTAAGGAAGGAAGAGATATGACCTGATTGAGGTTCCTTTAAAATGCACCTGGTTGCTGTACAGAAAATGGTTGGTAGAGCGAGGGAGCAGGGAGGCCAGTTAGCAAAGCTTATGTTGTTTAACATTCAGGATTTCCCTGCAGACATATTAACCCCTCTGCATATTTAAAAGAGAAAGGAATTTGATGTGGGGAATGTGGAGCTTATTTTAATGGCTGGAGGAGTGGAACTGAGGAGCCATCATAGGACTGCTGATTTCTAAGGCTCACAATCAGCTGAGACCCAGATGACAGGAAGCTGCTGCTACATCATAACCATTTCCTCTCATCCCAAAGTCGAGACACAGCAAACACTAAGTTTCTACCTTTCTGCTTGGCAGCATCAGCAGTACCAGAAAGGGGATGTCTTCTTCACTGCTGCCTTCCAAATCTCATAAGTACCTCTCCCAGGTGGAACCTAGTTCACATACAGCTGCAAAAAGGTCTGGAAAATGTAGTTTTTAATTTCCTAGTCCCTATAGTGCGATAAGCGAAAGGGGCATGGAATGGATGTCCAGAAAGAATTGTCAACATCCAGCCTTTGAGAAAATTTTCCTGCTCTTAGTGGTTTTTTTCCCTCTGCCTTCAACATTTTGAACTTTTTTTTTTTTAAAGATTTTATTGGGGAATTGGGGGAGGGGAACAACGTTGGGGAATCGGGGAAGGGGAACAGACAAGTTGCTGTCTTTTTGTTCTTCAGTCAGTTGTGGAGGATGTTGCTTCACTGGCCCATGTTGGCATCATCATTGTGCTCTTCCCGGATGAGGCAGATTGGTCGCCGGCCTCTGGATGTCGCTCACCGGGGCTATTGGCAGCTCACGTTGCTGCCAGCCGCTCACGCTGGCTGCGGGCCACTCACTGTAGCCTATGGCAGCCCACTGCAGCAGGGGCTGCAGCCCACACCATCACCGGGGCTCGCACAGCCCAGCTCCAGGTGGAGCTGTTGTTAGCTGTAGAGGGCAGTGTCACTGGCCCTCATATGTGGGATCCAAACCGGGGTCGCTGGCATCCCAAAACCAGCTCTTAACCAATGCGCCACTCGGCCGCCCCAACATTTTGAACTTTTATTTAAACTTCAACAAGAAATACCCTTTCCTTTACCCCTTCTATTCTCTTTTTTTTTTTTCACTTAAAGATTGGGGATGATTTGGCCATTCCCTAAAAACTGATTTGCTGTGACTATTTTTCAGTCTTTCTACTTCCCTCCTTGAAGGCCATTTCCCAAGATTCCTTCTAGAAGATTTTCTTATCATCACCTCCACAGTCATCCTGGTTTCTTCTATGAATTTTCCTTTTGCTCCCGATCCTAGTGGAACTGGCCTGAACCTAGAGCTCAAAGAGAATTTCCACGCTCGCATGTTTCTTGTGGTATGAAGTAAGAAACAGCAACCAGCTTTCATTATTACGCTTCTCAACTACCCTTTGTTTTCAGACTCAGCCATTTGAAGGCTCTAGTGTAGTCCGGTGAGTGCACGTCTCTTGAGATCTTCAAATTGAGTCAAACCTCATTCCACTGAGTATCTGTGAATATTCAGGAGAGCAGGGGTTCTCCATTTTAGCTTTAACACACAGGCAGCACTGACCGTAGTACCGAAGTTTGTCTCCATAGCCTCTTTGCAAAGCAGCTTTCTTTCGTTGGACTCATTTCACGTACAGGAAGCCCTAACTTCACACAGTAGCCTGAGACCTTAAGATGACCACGTAAGCTAAAATCACACAAAGCAAGCTTAAAACCCAGTGGGAAAAATTACCATTGTTCTGTGTCCTTTAAAACGTTTTGTCAAAACGTTTAAAATTCTCTTATTGTTATAAATATGTAGGGAAATTATTTTAAAAACTAATATGTATTCAGTACATTGTAATTTAAAACATTAGACACATTGAGAATTAGAGTGTTTTCCTTCTTCATAAGGACGTATCAAGAGTAGTTTGAACAATGCTTGCCTTCTTTTCATCATGTAACTTATAATATGAAGTGAATGTTTCTAAGCTTGAATGAATTGTCATACTCTTTCCTAGGTTTGGATCAGCTTCCAGTGTTGTGAAATATTTCTAAGAGTTTCTTTAACATGAAATTCTCTTGCCCGTGTCACTTCCTGGCACATCTTCATCCTTCCTGTCACAACCACTTCCCTAATCTAAGGTTGATGAGTTTGTCTTCACTAAGTTCCTTTGGCTCGAATGACAGCAGTGCCAACATTCCCACAAATTAGTTATTTCTTCTATGGCTCCATTTCCGTTCTGTTTGAATTTCACTTCCAATGTTATCATTTTTCATTTCTTCACTTCATTTTGATCTTTGTTGGCCAATTCCCTTTTCCAGTGATTTGTTCTTATGAAATGTCATTTGGGTTTATCTCTGTGAAATAAGGGGGCAGCACAACTACACACTTTGCTGTGTGTGTGTGTGTGTGTGTGTGTGTGTGTGTGTGTACTAATAGATATGCAGTGACAGTCAGGGACAGGCTTCAAAAGCAGTGATGTGGTCAGTCAGTGACCATGATTTGCATCTTTACTCATGAGAGATCTGCAGACCAATAAGCTAGCAGTGAGGTTCGTACTCCATGCAGTTACTCAGTTAGTGCACAGTAGTAACTGATTTGGTTGGAGGACTGGTGCTATTTAAAGTAACTGTGGAACTGAAATCCATGCATATTAGAACTGTGCAAAGCAAGGCCTGTCTGTGCAGGCAAAGCTGATTTCTCAAGGAAGCTGCTGATAGAACTCACCGTTAAACCGTTGAGTGTCTCCCACTGAGTGTCTTTGCTGAATGGCAGCAAAGTCAGGCACTCTTCTAAGAGGGGTTAACTTTGACATCAGCCTGTTCTATGTAGGAGCTTAATATAGGAAAATGGTTAACATTTTTGTGTGGGAACCCAGTTAACATGTATTAATATATTAAATAGGATATTAAGACATTAAGTAGGAAAACTTTGGGGAAAAAAGAATACATTGAGGTATTTCATTCACTTTTAAAAAATACCCTAAGTACACTTGCAACTACATGCAAAAAATTTCCAAAGGGAACATGCTGATTTTTAAAAGTTAATCTCATGAAAGGTGCATAGGCTCTATTTTAAATACAAATATTGAAATGGATAAAATCAATTTTTAGAAACTATTTTTAGGGCACATTATTAATTGACAATTGCAAAATTGTATATTTGTAAAAATAATACTTGTGTATTATATGGTAAAGGAAAATGCAATTTTCCTCCTAATTAATAAATAGCTATTAATATATATTATATATAACTGATAAATATATACATTATATATTTCCAATATACTTATATATACACATATAAATATGAATGTATTAGTAGATACACTGTCTTTGGAGATTTCTTAATAGATTTTAACTGAATACTGAACAACCATATACCTTAGGATGATGATGATAATAGTAGTGAAGAGAATAAAGAAATCTCCACTAGTGAAACATGATTATAATGGTAATTTTATTGGTGAGTAATATTGCACATAGAAAACAAAATACTAAATAGTTATATGCTTTTTTCCTCTCTTAAGTGAATACTTTATTTTCAGGGCCTCCCTGGGGAAAGTGGAGAAAAAGGAAATTCAGTCTTCATTTTAGGTGGCATTAAAGGTATTCAGGTAAGCATTATGATCATGGTGGGTTTAAAAGAATTGTTTTTCCACATAGGTAAACCCATGTGGAAAACACATGGGCTGCAGTTTCCTTTGTCGTGCCCCTGAGTATGGTGGTTTTTGTCATTACCCTGACCGCCTGGGATGACGCCATCTGTGAAAGCACTTGGCTTTAGTGGCTCTGGCTATAAAAATTTCAGCATCCCCCAACTATTCTTGCAGAATTCCAAGGGATACATTCAATTCAGGGTTTTTCAAGCTTGGCACTGATATTTGGGGCCAGCTAATCATTTGTGTGAGGGCTGACCTGTGCATTGTAGGGTGTTCAACAGTATCTCTGGCCTCTATCCATTAGATACTAGCAGCACCCTCACCACCACCCACACAAAATCTCCAGACATTATCCCAATGTCCCCTGGGAAGAAAAAGTACTCCAAGTTGAGAAGCACTGATTTATTTGTAGTTAAAATTTAGCATTAATACTTGCATTCCTTTATAATAGAAGTCACCACTACTGAACTGGAAAATTATGAAAACCTTATAGCACTAGCCTTGGCAAATTAAACATTTTTGTGTTTTTAGCAGAGAATGATATACAGATATTCAGAAATAAACTCATGAATGACCACCTCATCTCTCTAATATGAGTAGCCATGCATATGAGGCAGGAGATTGCTAGATATGCTAAATCAAGTATGGTGATTCCTCAAAAATCAAAGGTAGACTTACTCTATAATCCAGCAATTCCACTTTTGGATATATACCCAAAAGAAATGAAAGCAGGGACTCAAACAGATACAGTATTTGTAGACCTATGTTCATAGCAGCATCATTCACAAGAGCCAAAAGGTGGAAGCAATGCAAGTGTCCACTGATGGGTGAGTGGATAAACAGAAAGTGGAATATACATACAATGAAATATTAGTCTGTCTTAAAAAGGAATGGAATTCTGACACGTGCTACAGCATGGATGAGTCCTGAGGTCATCATGCTAAGTGAAATAAGCCAGTTACACAAGGACAAATACTGTGTGATTCTATTTACCTGAGGTCCCTAGAGTAGTCAGTATAGAGACAGGAAGTAGAATGGTGGCAGCCAGGGAGGGGGAGGGGGACTGGGGAGTTAATATTTAGTGGACACCGAGTTTATATTGGGGAAGATGAAAGGTTCTGGACATGGATGGTGGTGATGGTTGCACAATAACGTGAATGTACTTAATACCACAGAACTGTGCATTTATTTTATTTTATTTATTTTATTTATTTTTTATTTTTTGAGAGCAGTGTCACTGGCCCTCATATGTGGGACCTGAACTGGGGCCGCTGGCTTCCCAAGCCAGCGCTTAACCACCATGCCACTCCCCCAGAACTGTGCATTTAAAATAGTTAAAATGTAAACTTTTATGTATATTTTACAATATATTGTATTTTACATTTTATTTTAAAAAGAGCCTATACTCAAGAGAATATATACCCTTTGATCCTCGAAAGTAGGTAGCCTTGAGGAGCGTCACAAAGCAGCAAAGCTGCACCGAAGCAGATGGGAGAGAATTTCCACACGAATTCCCTTCACACCTGCTCTGGGGTGATAAATGGAGCAAGGCGTCTGTAAGGGAAGCAGGGCCTGGCACATAGACCAGACACAGTTTAACTGTGATGATAGGGAGCCATTGGATTGAGAATTGAGAACATTTTAAATGGAAGGATGAAATCTCATCTGATTCCACATACTCAGGACTCCAGCGTCTTTCTCTGGTTTCAGCCGAGTAAAAGCAGAATTCAGGCCCAAGCATCGAGGCCCCGAATCACCTCCACACAGCCTTCTATGGCTGTCTTTTCAATACTGAAAAATTGAACAGACTGCACAGTTAGACAGGTCGAATAATTCCTGTGTGTGCTCCTACTTGTGCATCACGTGTGTTTTAGGAAACGGCGTTGCTCTTCTAAAGCAATGTGTTGTTATTATTGCAGGGTGACAGAGGAGACCCAGGACTTCCGGGCTTACCAGTAAGTCTCCTGAGCAGGCACGTGCTTCTCTTTGCTCCCCAATAGCCTATGGTCCCCACTGGTTTGTGTCCCAGCAAGACTGGCTGCAAAATTTGCAAGGTCCACCCCGTGCAAAATGAAAATGTAGGCCCCTGTTAATTTTTGTTCAAAAATCATTGAGAATGTCAAGATGGTGACAGCAGAGCATTAAATCCAGCTTGAAACCCTATGTGACTGACTACACAGGTCACACCCATGAAACCATCCTTAAATCTTAGCAAGCTTTGGATTACCTTGCTCTCCTATCTTTGGATCATCATCTGGTATTGCTCAGGTCTATACAGTCACTTAATATTTAGAAAGTAAAGTCTGCTTAGGAACTATGTGCATAATATATGTCTAGTGGAAATGATTTTGCTCTATACCATTCTGCCTACTGAATCAGTCACTGTGTATTACATTTAATATTTTGCCCCGTCCTCATCTCCCTGAAATTTGTCATTCAGTGCGCATATTAGTCTTTCCAATTGATCACTGTTCACAAGGTTAAAATGAAAAGCAATTTTGCCTCCCAATGTTCAGCCTATAATTTTGCTTGGTAACTTCTGGCTGTAGAGGATTACTTACCCAAGTTGTGTCCTTACTAGTCCTGAAGCTCAGGTCTACGTAATTAATGAGATACCTTGATGTCGCTGTTAAAATAAGTACCCATTTGTCCTCCAGGAAAGAGCAGTGTTATTCCACACTCGCAAATCACTGGACCTGGGCAGGGCCAGGGGGTGAACAGAGAGCCTCTCTCCACACTTCCAGGAAAACCCAGCTATAACCTGCCCTTGTGAATTTGTGTGTAAATTCATGGTGCAGCAATTACATGCTGCAGAACATTGTTTATCACTGAATCATCTTGACTTTGAATTGGGGACTGCATTTCTATTCACATTGATCCGATAGGGCACGTTTAAAAAATATATTAAAGAGTATTCATTTATGTTTTAGTATTAATTAACGTTAATATTTTCAAAGCACCCTGATGTATATCAGAGTTAAAACATATGTGGAATTTAGGAGTAGCTAGTTTTCTTTGTTCTCTACTTTTGCTATTGTAAGATGTATTTGTAAATAAGAAAGCAGATTGATTGCTAGGTCTTAATGTAATCCTAATATAGGAGTGTGTCACACCTGCCAGAGAGTGGCTGCCAGGTAGCTCGTGCCCTAAGGCCAGGCCAGGGCTGCGGTGAAGGTGCTCCATCCAGCATGTGTGCCCAGAACTGATTTCTGTGGAGATTTTATCCACTTGGGATGACACGCAGCTCTTGTTGTGAACGATGATTATGGTTTTTGGTAACGAACACACTGATTTTTCTTATGTCTAGGGACCCAGGGGTTTGAGAGGACCGGCAGGCCCAGCGGGCTATCCAGGAGAGCAGGGCTTACAAGTAAGTACAGCACTGCTCATTCTGTCTCTCTGAGAACCTGACCTGACACTTACATACTGCTAAAAAAAACAAAAAACAAAACAAAAAAAGCCCAAAAAACACACAAGATCGTCGTCTTGGGTCAGGCACAGATGGGTTCTTTGGGAGACTCTCACCTGATGAATCAGGCCACACCCTCCATTATCAGTGTGCATACCCTCTTGAAGCACGGGTTTTCCCCGGGGGGAACAGGCAGACCTGCCATGATAGGAAGTCCAACATGGGTGCTTTAAAATCAAGGGTTTTCTAGGGAGGAACCAGGGACAACCAGTGGTGCCACCTTCTGATTTCTATGACTAACATGTAATTTGTGTCTTTCTGTTGTTGATTTAGGGACCTCCGGGCCAGGCTGGGAGTCCAGGTTTGAAGGTAGGTTGCTCGTCAATCAAATACACCTACAGCCCATGTACCATGGGGGAAGCCAACAGGACACTTGTCAAAATGATGTCTTTCCTCTGATTAGACTCCCCAAACGCTTTAATAAGTAAACTTTAACAAATTGCTTAGCCAGAAATCGTGCTTGTAATTGCTTCTTTAATATTCAGTGTCCAGAGTGCTAACCATTACACCGTGGGACCTGCTGTCTTTAATATTCCAAAGCAATTAGATTTATTTATTTATTTACCTTCTATTTCCAGGGTAATCCTGGCATAGGAGTAAAGGGGCAAATGGGAGACCCGGTAAGCATCCCCTTTTGCATGGAGGAGCAGATGTTAAAATGTATGTGCTGCCTGAGTTGTGGAGGTTGGTCTGACGATCACTTAACTGTGTGCATTATCTAGTCGATGCCCAGTTTTAGGGCTAAGCATTTTTCTTTGCTGAATTACTATGGCACCATTACCCGTGGCTCTAAAATGACAGTTCTGACAAAATTTAACACCAAATTCAAGTTAATTTATGTGACACACTTCACCCTAGCATAAGAGATTGAACATTTATGTTAATATATCGAGGCTAACAATTTTGTTTAATTCCTCATTTGTTTGGCTTAATTTCACAATTTCATCAAAATTTCAAACTCCATGCATAAATAAAAACATAAATAACTAGAACCAGAAGCACTTAGTGGTGCACAATCTCCCCCTCCCTCCCTTCTCTCGCATTCACAGTCCTTGACACTGAAGCATGCAACTTAGCAAGGACAAGCTTTAGGAAAGTGTTTCAAGATGGCAGCTCATCTGGAAACAATCTGAATGTCTAACAGTTGGTGAATGGCCCGTTCAACAACTATGGGCAAATAGTTAAAAAATTGTAGCATCTACTCTGTGCCAGGCTAGGAGCAGTGCTGGGTGTGGTGATTTAGCAAGACAGACCTGATCCCTTCTCTCATGGAGTTCCAGGGTGTTTGGGCGAGTTATGGGACAGCTGTTTAATGATGCAATTGCCAAAAATATATTGGAAGACTTTGTGATGTGGGGAAATGCCTATGATGTAATGTTGAGCAGAATGTACAGGTAAAAGAAAAATATAAAATTATTTAAAAATTTAAATAAAATGTGAAGATGTAAAGTATGTTGTATATTTAAGTTATGTTTATATGTTTTTCTATATTATTATCTATTATAACATATTTTAAGTTGTGTTTAACACATCATTTGATCACATATACATGTACGTATACATGAATATTATGCACATACATATACACATGTATGTATGCACACAGCACACACAACTCACCACAAAGAACTACACCAAAGTTCTAATGGAGATGATCTCTGAATGGTGGGATTATGGGTCACTTTTATCTATTTTTATTTTTTATTTTTTTAGCTGAGCCATCCTGCCACCTGTTGGCAGCTCAGTGGCAGCTCAGTTCAGGCTGGGTATCGAACTGCTGTTGCTCAGAGCTCAACTCTCACTCTTGAGTGAGCTCTTAACCAACTGAGCCACTTGGCTGGCCCGGGTCACTTTCATTTTTTAAATTTATTTTTAATAATAACTGTGCATTACTCATGCAAAATGATAAATATTTAAAATTACATCATTTATTTGCCACAATTTTAATTTTAAATCCATACACACAGGATTATAAATATTATATCACAATATATGGGTGAAAGTCTTCTTTGTTTCATATTTTATTTCAAAATAAATTCCTATTAACCTGATTTTTCTTTAAAGGGTGAGGTTGGCCAGCAAGGTTCTCCTGGACCCATCCTACTGATACAGCCCCCTGATTTTTCTCTCTACAAAGGAGAAAAGGTAATTCCCAATCCGTATGTTCCTTTGGTAAAGTAGTAATGGTCAACATCGCCTGAACACATACCTGTACCAGCCAAGTACTGAGCCCCCACAGGCATTATTGCATTAATCCCAAAGCAACCATAGCGGGTTGGTATTCTAAGTAACCCCGTTGTATAGGGTTGAAAAATGAAGCCAGAAAAGGTTACCAATGTTCTCAAGTTCACCCAACTGCTGAGTCACAGACCTAGCTTGGGCTGCTACATTGTGACATGTCCTTCAGCAATCGCAACTACTAATAATATCTTTGATATGTGGACTGAAAAGATCACTGGAAGTCCAGCTGTCCTTTAGATGGTCCATATGGACTTGATGTCTTAATAATAGAAATGGTAACCGATGCATAGAACTGGTCACGTGATAGACTCTTGGCAAAGATTGGTTCCTCTTGTCAGCCTCCAGTTCTGATGTTACTGCTGCCCCATGCGGGTTCTGTTGTTGATTTTCAATGGCTGGATTAAATTTCACTAATGTGCTCAACAATGAGACCCTCCTCTCAATGGCTACATCTCCGGTTTGCATATACTGCCTTGGCTCCATGGTTGTCCCTCACTGCACCCCACGACGCTCCACCTGTCACAAACAATGTCCTTAGTAGTGTCTAGTCTGTAAGTGTGCTTGGCTCTTAGTTGCTAAGTTGAAGAGTAACCCTTTACTTCAAAAATTAGTAAAGTGGTTGTCGAAAGAGATAATTTCTAAAAGAGGTGGAATTCAGTAAGTTAAACAGTAAGAATAAGCCAGATGATACTCATTGTGATTTTTAGGGTGTAAAAGGAATGCCTGGAATGACTGGACCTCCAGGATCACCAGGACCCAAGGTACTTTATTAAAATAACTTAAAAAAAATCTGTATGATGTGCTATCTTAATTTTGTTTAAAAAAACCTTTGCATGGTCTTTATCATTGCATTAAATGCTAATATATATTACTAGAATTTTTCACTGTTTTATCATAATCCTGTAGGGTATCCCTTCTAAAGTAGTTGTATTCTTTAACATGGTGGCAATAATTTTATTTCTTGTTTTGTTTTTGCATTCTTTATTGCTGCAGTATTGTTGCTTGAACCCTTCTAAATGTTCTCATCTCTTTAAGGGAGAACCTGGAATTGGGGTAAAAGGAGAAAAAGGCATTCCTGGGTTTCCGGGCCCTCGGGTAAGGATCTTTCATAAGTTTGGAGGCATTTCTCTCTCACATTTTTATAAAACTAGATCAATATTTCTGAGACCTCAAGAGTGGGACTATCTCAGATAGGGATGGTTTATTTTGACAACAAGAGTTGTGAAACCACTAGATGTCCCAGAAAACCACTTCCATTGACATTGTTTAGATAAAACTGGCAAGCAGAAGATAGAAGAATTGGCAAGAAGTAGCAGGGTTGTAGCATTCCCTGCCTTGGAATTGTTAATTTAAGTCTATTTGATAAAAGAAGGTACTGACCTAGGGACTGTAGCTAGAAAAAAAAAAAAAAAGCACAGAATCAGGCCTCAAACATCACCGCACATGTCACCCATTCATAGAATCACTCTGGAGGCCAGACCCCAGCAGGCATGGGCATTGAGTTTATTTGGCTCTAGATTTAACACTTCATGGGACAACATTGGCTTCCATGGTAATTTTCATTACTGATAATGCATAGAACAAATATTAACCTCTAGACAAATTATATTGCGAAGATTTCAAAGATATTTATCCCAGTGCAAGCATCAAATTAAACTAAAATGTGTGAGTAACAACAACAAAAATATGTTCCTATTAAAGCACTGGCAAAGACATGAAATTTTTTAAAAAAAATAAAACTAATGAGCAATTAAAATAGTAAATGTTATAAAGAAATGGAATCTATTTTATATTTATTTCCTTTTATGCAGCTATCTTTGCCGATAAGATTAAATGTCCATGGAGCTATCTTATAACGTGAAACATGATTCATTGAACTGGTGCCTACATTTTAATTTAATTCTGTTTGTGTCGATTTTTGTGAATTTATTAGGGTGACCCAGGCTCCTATGGATCTCCAGGTTTTCCAGGATTAAAGGTAAAGGTGTACCATTATGGGGGTGACAAATACATTTTTGTTAGTAAATGCAATTCACTGTCATTCCAGAATTGTACCAGTGCAAATATGCACTCAGTAATTAGAAAGAGACACATTCATTTTATGAATTACATGATTTAGCTGTGGGTGCAAAAACTAACACACAAAACTGATACTACCCAAAAGCAATGTGGAGATTTTGCACGGAACCTCAGTGAGCATGTGTTGTTCAAATTAAAAAAGAATGAGGGCCAGCCGAGTGGCGCGGTGGTTAGGAGCTGGCTTGGGGTGCTGGCGACCCCAGTTCAGATCCCACATATGAGGGCCAGTGACACTACCCTTTAAAAAATAAATAAAATAAAATAAAATAAAATAAAAAAGAATGAGATAAGGGCCGGCTGAGTGGCGCAGTTGATTAAGAGCTTACTCATGAGTGCGAGCTCTGAGCAACAGGGTCGCCGGTTCGATTCCCAGCCTGAGCTGAGCAGCTGCTGAGCTACCAACAGGTAGTAGGATGGCTCAGCTAAGAAAAAAAAGAGAGAGAGATAATTTGTCACCCACTCACATTTTTTATAAAAGGTATGTTTCTGGTTATTTGTAGGGGGAAACAGGACTGTTTGGAGATCCTGGGCCATTTGGATTTCTTGGCCCAAAGGTAAAAAAGTAAAACTATTTGATTACTGCCTAATAAAATTCCACACACAATGCAATATCTATTACAGAATTGTACATTTGAAACCTATAGAATTTTATTAACCAATGTCATACCAATACATTTAATAAAAATATTTCAATGACTTATTCAAAAATGTAACTTTTGAAAGAGACTGAGTTAATTTTCTATATATTATTTCTATTGAGTGTTGTGATGATTACATTTTACATTTGAGCAATGATCCTTTTGAAGGTGAATGGTGATGAAAGTTTAAAAAATTCCAAGGGGATCATATAGTATCACGATCCAAAACAGAGGGAGTTATGGAGAGCTTTCTGCTTTCGCCACCACTGGTTTTTTTTCTTTCCTTTGTAACCTCTGTGACTCCACATTCAACACTTGCTCAGGAAAAGCCATGATGGCATTAGGGAGATGAGAGTAAGGGGGACAATATTTGCTGTTAAAATAAAATGTAGACTCAGATCTTGTAGGTGAATAAAACATTTGCCCTAGAGTGCCAAGTTAGACATTAATGCTCATTGTATATCTACGCAACTTCATGGCTTCAGAGGTATCTAACTTATGAGGATGGAATAATTGTGTTGGAATTGAAAACGTTTTTTTTTTTTTCCTTTGCAAGAGCTTTGCCAGATGGTTATTTACGTCTGTTCATCGGCAGAAGGCCAGGTGCCTTTGTTCCTCCTAGAAGTCCATAAACTATGAATTTCTCTAGTCAGCCTATAATCTTTACTTCTTATATGACTCTTGGTCCCTCCAATACTTATTTCATGCCAGGAAACATGAGAAAATATTAATGTTTCTAAGGAAAGTGAATGAATGATTGCAGGGGGACCCTGGAGACCGCGGGCACCCAGGACCGCCAGGCGTGTTGGCCACGCCGCCTTTTCCGCTTAAAGGTTTGTGTTTCATTCAGTTCCTCCACTAATTATTCACAGATGGGATTTGAGTGGCCCTGACAGAAGAGTCCGGCCCAGTATTTTCAGAGTTTGCATGCTAAGCAGGTTAAATATTTGAACTTGAGCATGAATATATCATCATACAAGCACAGGTGGAGATATGCATCTTGGTTCATCTCTGTTGGCACAAGACATCAATTGTTATTTTAGTATGTAAGTTCTATGCTGGGGTTTTATTCTGCACCTTTCCAAAAGTAGGGTTTTTCAGTTGTTAATATACATATGGGTAAGACCGTTTGACTAAGACCTACCAAGATGCTGCCTCCAAGAAGAGTGGCCTACGTCAGTGACAATTATAGCGCCATTCAAAGTTTATGTGTCTGCAGAGGAGAGGCAGATGAAGGGGCTCAGACCTGAGATCAAACATTCAAAATGTGGTGAGAAACTGCAAAACAAGCCTCCTAGTTGTACTTAAATAAGCCCTGCAAAAAAAATAATTGTATATGAATTTTAAAGCAGGTATTACGTTGATTATATTCACAAGTCATTATTTTTCACAGGCCCTCGGGGGGATCCTGGACTCCCTGGCCGCTATGGAGAGATGGGGGCTGCTGGAGCCCCTGGTCCCCCCGGAGCCCCGGGTACAGCAGGAGTAGCCTGTCCAGGTATGACTCCACTGACTTTCATAAGCCAGGTCTGCTACATCCTTGTCCACACCACTGATTCTCAGCTCTAGCTGATACTGAAATCACCTTAGGTGCATTTCAAAAAGGCTAAGGGCTGTGCCTACTCCAGACCGAGAATGTTGAATGCTCTGGTGGATGGACTTAGGCCTCTGCTAGTATAAAAGTGCCCTGGATTTCTAATGTACAGAGAGGGGGAAAGACCACTGAAATCAAACCAGTTAATCACTTACTTGGAAGAAATCCGTGTTTCTGGACTGCACCTCAGAAATCTTCAATCAAGGTCTCAGGGGTGTGGAGAAGAATACATATGTGTGTAAGACTTTTCACAAGCTTATCACATGCACATAAGATTTCGCAACTGCTGCTGGGGTTAGAGAGTTTCTTCAGATTTTTCCCACTCTCTTGAAACGGTCTCCATATTGATGTCTATTTGTTAAAATTGAGTTATTCCACCTAAGCCACAACTGAAATCTCCTACATGTAGTGTGGAAATTCAAATTATGAATGAAAGCATAAAATTTTGATTCAGCTTTAGTTAAAAATACAAACCAGCCTCTCCCCTCAAACAAACCAACCAACAAACAAACAAACAAACAAACAAACACCTGATAGCTCATGGTAATATTTGATAAAGTGCCTGGGAAATAATTCTGTTGACCTAATGACTTTGAACTCTTTCAAGTGCTGTGGTGGTTAGTATTTCCAGTAAAGTTAGGAATAGAAATTTAGAGGATATTTGCATTATTTGAACCCAGGGCAACTGATTAAACATGTGAGGAGAGAAATCTTGAATAAATGTAATTTATCCAGTCTGTGTCTCTTGTTATATTTACTGAAGGAATGAAATGCTTCCTGAGATATTCAGCTGTTAACTACAAAGTTCTTGTTTAATCTTTCATGAATCTAGCTTCTACTTTGTAGGCTCTGAAAATCACAAAGGTAGTAGAGTTTTGCCTAGTTCATTTAATCTTTAGATATCGTAGCCTTGGCTTAATTGATCCGACTGTACAAATCATATAAAGTACTCTGTTGGTCAGGAAGCATTAGCCTTTGGTGTCAGATTTCTCCTTTCTGGTTTGTTTATAATAAAATACTGCTTCCAGCATATTGAAATCAAAACCCAATAGGAGTAAGTGACACATATGTGTAGCAGATTCAAAACCAAACATAATAGGAAATCTCTTAATTCCACAAGATTTTTTTAAAAAGAATTAACCCAGTGGCTTTCAAATCTTGACTACAACCGATAGTAAGAAAGAATTTTATATTGTATTGAATTTATATTACATCATACACACATATGTGTATCCACATAGGCATATAATTGAAACACAAATTTCACAAAATGATACTTTTATGGTATATGATGCACCCCGTTTTCTATTTCATTCTTTTCTTTTGAAACAAGAAAGACTTGAATGCTGGCCACAACTTAATTGATTTCATGCCCTACCAATGGGTGGCCGAAGCTGAGATATGCTTTACACTATAAGTCATTCTCCCTCTTGGAAGGTGGCTGAGCATTTTCCCTGGCACTTGGACAAGGCAGCATCCAAGTCCATCCGGGGACCAATTGTACAAATTCTGATCAGCTCTTAGGAATTGCATGAAGACAGGATGGCAGACAAGCCCACAAGTCTATATAGCCTTTATTATACAGATTTTATTGCGTAATCACCTACAGTATTTACTATGAGATAAGCAGGGTTTTGGAGTCAGACACCTGTGATTAAATCACCACCTTGCCACTTCGTATAGTGAAATAATTATTCATTTATACTACAGACTAAAAACATTACAGTTTCTACTACTTATAAGTTCTGTGATCTTGACATTTATTAAACCTCTCTGTGCCTCAGTTTTCTCAATTTGCAAAATAACGTTTTTGTTTAGGGTCAAAAGAAGCAATATCTATGCAGTTCTTAGAACAAAGCCTGGCATATAGTAAAGACTCACTGTATTAGCTATTATTATTATTATTACCCATATTTGTCCTAAGTTTTCCATGACTTATCTATACGGTACAAACTTTTTACAGTTGTTTGAGGAGTAAAGATGATGTGTGAAACTATATGCAAAGCCCCAGCACATATGCATACAATAATGAAAGCCATTATTTAACTATCACTTTATAATACTGATTACTGACAGGTAATAGACAAGTTGTCTATTGCTGAAAAGACTATCCAAACTTAGTGGCTTAAAATAATGACAATCATTACATTCCCTTTCACTCTCTCTGTGGTTCACGAAATCAGGAAGGGCTCAGCTGAGCGATTGTAGATCAGGGATTTTCATACTCTGGCAGCAACTGGAATGGGCAGACTGGCCAGGCATCTCCCTCCCACCTCTTTCATATAATCTCTGTCCACCTCTCTGTGTGGACTCTGCACTTAATTTAGGCTTCCTTACAGCACGGGGACTTCAGGGCAATGAGATTGCTTCCATGGTGGGTTAGGCCTCCAATCCCCATCATTTCAGCTCACAAGGCAGAAGCTAAATCACATTGAATAATCTAGCCTTGGAAACCATTTCGTTCACTCTGCCATACTCTATTATTATAATTCAAACAGTCACAAAAACCTATCACATTCAAAAAGAGGGGGACACTCCATTTCTTGATAGGGGAGTGTTAAAGTGCTACAAGAATATGAGGGACCAGAGAGAGACCATGGTGGCCGTCTTTGAAAACCACAATCTTCCACAAAGAGATTCTAGAAGCAGGCATGCTTATGGAGACACAGTTAGGAGAAGTGTTTGCTTTCCCATGAAGGTTTCCAGTGTCTTCTACCCCAAAGTCACCAAGGAGAGGGAATAGGATGTCAAGGGGAAGCAGGGTATAGCTGCTGCTGCATTGTCACTTTGACCTCTGAACACACTGAACATCTAATCGTTCAGTGAGCATGTGCCATCGCCAAAGATTGCACCGAGGTTGTTATGTGGATTATTTTATTTAATCCTCATAACAGGCTTCTGAGGTAGATATGAGGATCAAAGAAGTAAAATAACCTACTTAAGTACCTGTGGCTGGAGAAGGAGAGGCCAGGCTCAAATCCAGCACCTTAATGTTTCCCTACCAGCCTGGGTTGCTGCAGTATTTTATGTCCTACATAGATGATCATGTGAGTCCATATTTATTCACTAAATGTGCTAATGTGCTTATTCATATTATTTTTACCAAGTCATCAAGTTGGAAAGATTGAAAAAAAATAATTTTAATTGAATAATATATGTCTCTTTCCTAATAATCCTACAGAATGGGGAAAGGTAAGAAAAATCTGATTCCCAAACCGGTTTGTTTCCACTTAACAAACATGCCTCGTCTCCGATGAGGCATTTTAATAACTGGGATAGTCAGTCATTTTTTTTTAATTACATTTTTTTCCTCCAAAAATAAAATTCCACAGCCTAAGGAAGAATGTACTGATTTGATTTCTTCCAGAGAAAAGTTGAATCTGAAAACGTATGTGTTTTTCATTCTTGATTTCTCTTGGAGGCATGATGGGACCCCCTGGGCCACGAGGGCTTCCTGGTCATCCCGGACTGCCAGGGGCAGCTGGTCTACCTGGGAGACCTGATTCTGCGCCAGGAAAGCCAGGGCACCCAGGACCGCCTGGGTTGCCTGGACCACCAGGGCTGCAGGGACCTCCAGGATCAGATGGTAATGTGCTCCTCATTCACATTCGCTGTCATTTATGCTGATAGTTGTAGTGTCATTCAGAAAATGTGACTTTCTGAATGTTTTAAAATTAATAGTTCCTGAACCAAGTTAATATTAATACTACAGAAAAGCAAACTGATGTTGGACTATCACATCAATTAAAGCATTTGAAAATATTTGGTGGACAATTTAAGTGTGATGATAGAATTTTGTAAATTAATATAATTTTATTTTTTAAATGTAAGAGAGTTATATGTGGACTTGGCTTAGGAGTCAAACAGTTCTACAAAGCCAGTTATAAAGAACTGCCATCCTAGGCAACCCCTTCTCCTCTTCCTTCTTGGGTCTTTTGTTATTTGCCTTTATGTTGATATTAAACATACTTGTATTATTTTTTTTATTGTATTTGTTGATTTTTCAGTTTGAGCATGATCTTTTGACTTCCCTTTATAGAAGATGAATTTAGCCCTTTTTAGCTTCCCTCCCAACCACACATATGCATCTTGGAAAATGTAGTTATTATCATAGTTTTGGTTACATAAATATTCAGTGTTTACAATGAACAGTTTTTAAGTTTGATTCTCCAGTTAAGCTATATTATACTATGTATTATTACTTTACTACAACAACATTTTGTTAAGAATTGTCTTGTTTTCTTTATTTATTATTTTCCTTGGTATTCAGTGTACATTTTGCTAATTCAACCTCAACCCACCTAGAATTGTATAAATCTCCTAATAACATGTTATATAACTCATTAAATATTCTACCAATATTAAATCTCTCCTGGAGCTTTTTGACCTGTCCAAATTAGGTCTGGTTGCAATTTTTTTTTAAGTTAGTTGCAGGTGTACAAAACAATGTAAAAGTTAGACATTTCACCCCTCACAAAGTGATAACCCCCTCCCCCAATTTATTGGCCTTCTGATATCGTATATATCGATTACAATTCCACAGACTCTATTCCTTATGCTATACTCCATATCCAGTGACTATATTGCATTTTTAATTTGCTGTTGAGACAGTCTTAAGATTTTCCTTTACCGTTACTGTGGGAATAAATTCTCTCTCTCTCTCTCTCTCTCTCTCTCTTCCATAACTCATATATTTCTTTTAATGGTGTACTCTCTTATCATACTTCCTGAGGAAGAGTGTAAATTTGGAGGCTCTTACTTGTCTGAAAATGTCTTTATTCCACTTGTGGAATTTAATTGATCGTTTGGCTGAGTATAAAATTCTAGGTTTAGAAATATTTTTCCCTCAGATTTTTGAAGTCATTCATTGTTTTCTAGCTTCCCGTGTTGTTACAGAGAAGTTCAATAACATTGAGATATTTAATCCTTTGAAATATTTTTCCTCTCTGGAAGCTTATAGGAGTTTTTCTTTGTTTTTGATGTCCTTAAATTTCACAATGATTGGCTTTTGTGTGAGTACATTCATATTTACAATATTTGCATGTACTTAGGTGGCAGTTTCAATCCAGTACAAATTCTACATTTCTGGATAATTTTCTTGAATTATTTCTTTGAAGATATTCTCTTCTCCATTTTGTCCCCCTCTTTTTCCTGCACTCTATAGATTTCTCAGAGAATCAATTCTACATGTCTCTTTTTCTCATCGCTATTATTCTTCACTTTTTAATTTTTCTGTAACACTTTCTGGGAGACTTTCTCAACTCCATCTTCCAACTTTGTTTCTGAATTTTAAAATTTCTGCTATCATTTTTTTCTACTTTCCAAGGATTTGGTTGTTGCTATTATTCTTTAGTGTTTTCTGTTGCAGCAGCCTATTCATGTTGCAAGAATGAAATGCCTTCCATCATCTGGTTTATAAGATATATAGTTTCTTTTAAAGTTTTCTTCTTGTTGCATTGTCTGTTTCCTCCATTTTTTTTTTTTGGTGGGGAGAACTGTTATTTTATCCTACTGCAATTTTTGAGAAGGGGATCTTAAGGTTTAACCTTTTTAAAACAAACAAACAAACAAACAAACAAACAAACAAATCATCTTGTTTGAGACCTTGCTGTCATTTTCCTTCAGAGATACCAATTCCTGAACTCTGGGAGAGATTTCTTACATAAATTGTGTTCTTTCTTCCCTTTTCTTTTCTCCATTGACTGGTTAGAATTCAACTTTATAGGTTCTGCTGTCTTATTACATCTTTTTGCTGTTGTTTTCTTTTCCTTTTTCTTTGTCTTGCAGGCTTATGGCACTCTATCTATCTATATCTATATATCTATATCTATATCTATAAAATTCTAGGTTTAGAAATATTTTTTCCCTCAGGTTTTTTAAGTCATTCATTGTTTTTCTAGCTTCCCGTGTTATATATATAATTGTCTGTTACTTTACTGGGATTTGGAGAGAACAAGGAATTTATTGTTTTCATTTTTTCTGTCTTGAATCAGATGTCTCTGAATTTTTGCTTTTACACACTCTGCTTTATGCTTTCTTCATTAGGTAATAGTTGATGATTAAAGGGGAAAAAAGATCTTTGCCATACACTTCCTCTTAGTTTTTTTTCTATTTGTTTTGTTTCGAAATTTTTTTTTTGTCCATTGTCTTCTTTGCAATGCACTTAATTAGAGCTGAGATTAGGGATGGCTCTACAAAGATTATGACATCAGAAGCGTGCTGTGACAATCATACAGCCTATTTGTACATTTATTCTTAGAGAGAAAGAATCATAGGAAAGGAAAAGAAGAAAGAATGGGTCTGAGGGGGAAGACATGAGTGCATTCTGTAGGAGTGCATGCTTGTTCTGTAGGAGACATTCACAAAAATGATGTGATTCTCTCTGCCCACCCCCTTCCCCACTGTGAAGTTATGTATTGTAGTTCTGGGCATCCTGGACCACCAGGAGTAAAAGGCAAAATGGGTCCTCCAGGAAGAAGAGGCTCAAAAGGAGAAAAAGGCAAGTATGCATCAAAGGTAGAATTCCTAGAAGACAACATATGCAGGGTTGGGGGCATTTATGAAATGTACAATGTGGCATTTTATTTAGATTTGTTACTTATCTTAGTTATCGCCTATGAGTACTCCACTACATATGTACTTCTGATGTGATTAGAACTTACCAAAAAGTCAAACCTCATACCTTAGAGCATAAAGGAGAAACTTACCTGCCATGAAATTTGCCTCGAAGTGGTGACTTTTTTTTCCCACGATGTCCTCTTGATTTCCTTAAAAGAAGCAGAGATGTATTGATCTTTTATTTCAGTTTCTCTGTGGACTTCATATTTCCCAAACTCATCAAATGCCTATGGCTCTATGTTTCTTCACCTTAAATTTTTTTGTGCCTTTTTGACCAATTGTGTCAGGTGGGTATGAGAGCTGAGGAGTGTGACTATCCTTAGAGACATTTTTTAAGACTAAAAGTTCTAATAATTAGAAAGTACATTATAATGAATTATCAATTGTAATACTCAACATGGTCAATAATCCCTTTTCACCTATTATTTATTTCTTTAGATGATCAGGATTTATACATTTTTTTTTCTGTTTCTCTAGCAGGAATCAACTAGGAGACTTTTCTAGTGGGAACCAAATAAGAGACTTTTAAACTTAAAAATAAGAAGTTTTCTTATTCTTAAAGTTTCTTCAGTAGAATTGAATATCACCTTTTCCTCTAGAATTTGTCAGGATGAGTTTAATACTCTAAATAACCCATTTTTCTAGAAACGATATATACACCCCATCTAGACCAGGCCTAGGTACCCTTACACCGTGCCCCCACATCACACGTTATCAGTTGTCTGCAATAAGAATTGTGCACATCAGACACTTTTGGTTTTTATTTTCACTATTAGTTTTGTATAGTAAAGCTTTTATTGGATTTTTATTCAGGAAATATGACAAAGCTGCCTTTTATCCTCTGTCTAGGAAACGCGGGGCTCTGTGCCTGCAAGCCTGGTCCCATGGGCTCACCAGGCCCGCCAGGACTTCCTGGGAGGCCGGGTAGTAAGGGAGACTTGGGACTCCCTGGGTGGCCTGGAGAAAAAGGTCACCCAGGCCCTCTTGGTGATGAAGGACTCCCAGGGCCACCAGTGAGTAATTCTTACCAGTAACAATCTTTCTAGTTAAAAGAGACAGAGATAGAATTCAATTGGACCTCTTTCTAATTTATAGTTTGATATATGGTTTATGTTTTTGAACCTATAAATATATTAATGACCAAAAATCATCTCTATTCATCCATTCATTTATTCTTTCATCCATTTGAGTCATATTTATTGAGCACCTGTTCTGTTCCAGGTGCTATTCCAGGTGCTGGGGATACAGCAGGGGTCAGAGCACAGTCTCTGTCCTCTGGGTGCCTCTACTCTATTGGGAGGACATACACCATGTAACAGATAGATGAGTAAACATACAGTATGGCGGGTGGTGAAAAAGCCCATCCCATTTCACGTGGCTTGAATGGAGAGAGGGAGGAGCAGTGCAGGAGAAGATGAAGTCAAAGCGATAGTAGGAGGTTAGGAGGGGTTGCTAAGCATGGGGAATTACAGGTGGGTTGGATTTGAGTTTTTACTCTGGAGGACACAGAACAGACAGTGGGGGTTTTTAAAAAAGAAAGACACAATCTGACATTTGTTTTAAAGAGATCACTCTGGCAGCTCTGTTAAAAATAGAACATAGAAGGCAAAGAAAGAGGTAGATTGCTGCAGTAATCCTGTGAAATATGATAGCAAACAGTTTAACACGGTAGTTCAGTGTGTGGTGGGAAGTGTTCAAATTCTGGGTTTATTTTGAAGACAGAGATAGCAGATTGGCTGTTAGACTGGACATGGACTATGAGAAGAAGAGACATGAAGGATGGAGCCAAGACGGGGAAGACATTGTAAGGAGCAGGCATGGGGTGGGGGAAAGAAACCAATATGACTAGGGACTTTTTAAGTTTGAGATGCCTGTTAGACAAGCAAGTGGAGATGCTGAGTAGGCAAAGGGGGTGATGTTTAAGTTAGGGATTCAGGTGGAAGTAAACGCTGGAGATGTAAATATTGGCTTTGTCAGAACTTATGTGATATTTAGAGCCAGAGAGGGGATGAGATCTATCTCGAAAAGGCTCTCATTTGCTGACCATTACAAGTGACTCAGGTTGAGGCACAGCCTTTTTGCTGTCCCTCCGAATAAAACCATTGCCTCTAGGACATTCCACTGGAGCTGGAGATAACCCTCCTTTCCCCTTCTTATTAAAGAGGCTTAAGCCTGGGGTGACCTGGAGCCTAACCATGACATTGGGGATGTAGAATGAACATAAATTGCTTGAATGTTCTGCAGATGTAGACATTTAATAAACTGCTCAGGGTGTACCCATTCTTTCAAGTTCTTATTTATTAAGCATGTCACTGGTATTCTCTTTCTGGAGAGAAATTGGTTCAAATGCTATGTGAATAGTTTTCTGTCTCAAGAGTCCATCCATCAGAAGAAATTTTCATTATATATCCTTGGACTGTATGCCATCCACACATACTGTATGCCTTCTGCTTTGGGCCTGTCCCATTGTCACTTATGACTTGGCTTATACAGTAAAAATAAAAATTTAAGCAACAATCAACCTGTATTAGCACTTGATTATTTCTAAGGTTCTTTTCCTATCTAATTTGGCTATTTGTACTAAGAGATTTCTTCCATTCACCTTTTTGATGACTCATAGACATTGTTACTCACAGGACGCTATACTAGAGTGATGTTCTTGGGAGTATTGAGTAGTGTGTGTGTGTGTATGTATTTTCTGTACATTAAATGGCTCCAACCATTTTGCCCATTTGAGTTTTTAGGCCTGTTGTATATATTTTGTGGCTTCTTTTCATTCTTACTGCTGATGCTGTCATTATGCTTCTCTCTCTGGTCCCTTCTCCTGTATATAGTTCACCGCATATAAACTAGTAATGGCCAGTTAAAGAGATAACTTAGCTTCTTGAACACGTTGTGAGATTGTATGAAAATAAGGCAAGGTGGCATGTGTGTGCGCAAAGCAAATGGTCTGCTCAGTCATATTTACCTTCCAAATTCTTGCCTGTGTTTCTTGATTAGTGAGGTCACTAGATAAGTAACCTTAAGCTATGTTTAGTGTTCCTATAGCTGTATGTGCTGTAATCCTTGGTCACTCTAATATACTATGTAACACTTGCATAAACATGATCCAAATAGTCCAGCCTCAGATCAATTTGAGGGTAAAAGATGATGAGCCAATCAATCAGAATTAGTTGTTCACTTGCTATACAGAGGAAATATATGCACTACAACAAAGGTTCTTATTTTTCTTGCTTATTAACTTCCTTCATTGTCAGTATCTTTCATCACAACCTTATCCCTCAATGTCTATCTTCAGCTCTAGCGGCAGCTCTTCTGAATAACCTATTCCCCTCTTTCCGCCCAGTTCTACTTTACAAAGCCCAAGATAGTTAAAAGAAGATTTTTTGATTATAAATTTTTATTTTGATATAAAATGTTATTTTACAACTCACAAGAAGTCACACAGTCATACAGAGAGTTCCCATGCACCCTTTACCCAGCTTCCCCCAATGGTACCATACATAATCCTAGTACATTGTCAAAACCAGGAAATTGATATTGACAAATTGCTGTTGACTCAGGTACTGATCATATTGAGATCCCACCAGCTTTTACATGCAATTCAAGAGCCTCAATTTTGTAAGGTAGGACCCACCTTGGAAGGCAGGAAAGACAATGAAACCAAGCTTGCCAACCTAGAATATAGAATTGTTGATTAGAAGGAAAGAAGAGATTAGATATACATAAATATGAATAACTTTTGGCCCATCACAATTAAACTGATCTGTTGCTATTATTATTCATCAAGGGAAAACATGGTGCCCCAGGAAGACCTGGCAACAAAGGCGAAAAGGGCGACACGGTTGTATCAAGATTTAAAGGTGAGTCTAATCAATCATTAGCTCCCTGCCATTTTATGAATGATATATGATCCATCCCCTTGCATATTCCCCTGTGACCACAGATCAATTCTATAATAAGATTTAGGATTATTGAGATTGCTTAAAAAACACACCCTGTCCTTCACTGAGTCTTGTGAATGTTGAGCCTCAAATCCTCTGTGTCTTATTTGAAAGCATAAAAGCTCTGTTAGTCAGTTTCAAATATTCATTCTTGTGAACTTGAGTTTGAAAGACCTCCTTGAACTTGCCTACTATTTATCCCTACGTTATGGTAGCCTGTATTACGAATATTTTGGTTGTACATGACAGAAATTCAACTTGAAGTAATTTAAGGGGAAGAAAAGTAATTTGTTGACTTACTTAAACAGAATCTGGAAGGTTAGATTACAGGGCTTGTATGGGGACAACTGCATAGGAGTCTCTCCCTGCATATTGCATCTTTCATTGTGCCATCTGCATATTTTCCCCAAGATTAGCTTTTCTCTGAGCTGTGAGCACATACCCAGGCAGCTACAAGTTCTTACAATCAGATACAAAAGAGAGCTCTATCTTCTCATCTCTAGTTTGAAAAAAAAAAATTCCGGAAGTATTGGACTGGCCTGGGCCAAGTGCCCAACCATGGACCATCTCATCATTCACCATGACCTTGAGATGGTGTACCGTGTTTGACATCACACAAACAGGAGAAGATGCTGTTATGACAGGAACCTCCATATACAGCCTCTTTGTCAGAATGGGAAAAGGAGCCTTTCCCAAATAAGAGATTCAGTGTGTTTGGCAATTGCTATTCTCCCCTCTGACTTTTACACAGTTGTCTTTGTGTGACTTAGTCAACTGAGACACTCAGAGGAATCTCTACCAGCCCACACAGAGTCAAGGTCATGCCTTTGTCTTTAGTCCTAAGTTTTCCTCTACTTTACCCACTGCTGATAAGGGCTAGAATACCTTTTGGATTTTGTTCCCAGGGCACAAAGGAGAAAGAGGTCCTGATGGCCCCCAAGGATTTCCAGGGCAGCCAGGACAAGATGGTTGGGATGGACATGCTGGAGCAACAGGGGATCCAGGACCCCCAGTATGTATACTTCTTCTCCTGCGTTAGAATTTCACTTTTTTAATGGTCAAAAACTTCTGTATTCCTCTTCTCAGTTTAAAAAGTTATAACTCAATAAAGTGTTAACAGGCTGTAAATCGGTCACCTTTGATTCACTGCCACAAAAAGATGGCTGTTATAAAAAGTATGGCATACTGGAAGATGGTCTAAAATCCTGAGTGGCAGTTCAGTCATAGCAAGACTTTCTGTCTCCAGTCTTTGTGTCATTCTTGTGATGGTTAGCTCCTTCTGGATCCCTTGTATCTGCAAAACTCCCACGGATCTGAAGTCTGTTCACTTGGCTCTGTAGGGTAGAGGATAGAGCACAGGTTCTGATAATTATCTTCAGTCCTGTTCTCTGGTGAAGAATCACATGAGGGGAGTGGCAAGCAAAAAATGATGAACTGGGGCCGGCCAAGTGGCACGTTCGTTAAGAGCTGGCTTGGGACGCCAGTGGCCCCGGTTCGGATCCCACATATGAGGGCCAGTGACACTGCCCTCTACAGCTAAGATGGTAAACAACAGCTCCACCTGGAGCTGAGCTGTGTGAGCCCTGGTGACGGTGTAGGCTGCAGCCCCAGCTGCAGTGGGCTGCCATAGGCTATAGTGAGTGACCAGCAGCCAGCATCAGTGGCTGGCAGCCAGTGTGAGCTTCCAAGAGCCGCTGTGAGTGGCCATCCAGAGGCCGGCGACCCACCTGTCTCACCCTAGAACAGCACAATGACGATACCAACATGGGCCAGTGAAGCGATGTCCTCCACAACTAGACTGAAGAACAAAAGGACAGCAACTTGTCTGTTCTCCTTCCCCAGTTCCCCAGCACTATTGCCCTCCCCCAATTCCCCAATAAAATCTTAAAAAAAAAAAATGATGAACTGAATTGATGTATTAGCTGATGGGAAATTCCATTGGTAAATGATATTTTCTGCATTTTTCAAACATGTTTTGGGTGGAGGCCAAGTAGGTAATGAAGGTCATAAGAAAAGACTGAGACATGATTCAATGCTTAGGAACTTAAAATATCTTGGGTATATGAGGTGTTTCTGAGTGTGTACAGTGTACAGAAACTGATCTAGATGTTTACTCATAATAGTAGTCTTCTGAAGAGCAATTACCTTTCCAGTTTTACAGTAAGGAAATGAAGGCTTAGGGCATGTTACTCAAGGTCACCTATCTCTCTATCGAGTAGGCTAAACAGGAGTGAAAACCCCAGTCTGCCATATTTCAAAGCACATGGTACTTCCACCAGACTGTGCTGCCTACCACTGGGAGTGTTGTATTAGGGAAGAACCATGTTCTGGTTTCCTAGGCATTCATGTGAGTAAGAGACAAGCTTGGAAATCAGGCTAGATCGTGTTTATAGCTTTCTGGTGTTTCCACTGCTATGAGGTTTGTGGATGATCTTCTCTGCTCTAGACTTGGTAATCCTTGTTTAATTCATTCTTCCACTTGAGAAACTAGTTAGAAACTGAAGTCACTGGGTGGCAGTTGTCATCATGTGCTAACCTAATTGTGAAAAACTGAAGTATATTTACAGATCAAATTGGGAGAGGAATTTTTATAACACCTCCGATGGAGGGTGTCTTGCTAGATTCATTGAAACAAGCCAGATTCATAAGGCTGTTATACACCACATTTGGGACCAGGCTATTCAGAAGAATAGAAGATAGGACCTTCAACTTGCCAGCAGGCATCCCTCACGAGCGAGGGTCCTTGCAGCTGGTCATTCAGTTAGGGTGAAGGAGATGAGAGCCTCATGTGGCAGATGTGGGGGTAGCCCTGACTTGATTTTTGTTTTTTGTTTTTTGTTTTTTTTTGAGGGCAGTATCACTGGCCCTCATATGTGGGACCGAACCAGGGCCGCTGGCTTCCTAGGCCAGCACTTAACCACCGCGCCACTCAGCCGGCCCAGCCCTGATTTGAAAGCCTCATCCCCCACAAGAGCTGTTATCTCTCCAGCACAGCTTGTGGGAACCCCACAAGGAACTTGGCAATTACAGAGCCACCACTCAAGGAAGTTCCAACAGGGGCTCCATACATGTCTTTAGAGTTCTCCCAGACCAGATGCAAATTTTGCAACCTGGTTTGATTTTTACCATAAGTTACGTTGCCTAATAATGTAGTTGGCTTGCAATTTTTATGAAGTTTCCAGAGAAATAGAACTAGAAAGCTAACCAAAGTTCAAATTCTTATGCAGGAGGAGAAAGGATTTGTCAGCCCTTTGTCCACAGACGTGGAGGGTGATGGAGCATATCCATGTATCTTCTCATAAGAATGCAGAAAAACAATTTCAAATGCATATGAACTTACTCAATTTGCATGCCCACTACCTCTGTTAATTTACTTATTTCTATGTTTTACTATATTTAATAATAAAGAATGGTTCTATATAACATTTCTTACTGTTTTTAAGACATGACAACCACATAACTTTCTGTATTTGAGCCGTAACACAAACACCCCCAATCACATAGATATGTAAATATGTATGTAAAATATTAAGAAGAATCTAAGTATATCATTTTAAATTACATTTGCTATTGAATCACTGTCTCCTGGAATTATGAGCTTTCTCCATGTGTTTCATTAGCCTTTGACAATAACTTGCTTTGAGTTCATGGACTTTGAAAGATCAGTAATTGACTCACGATGCACACATTCCCAGGGGGATCATGAAGACGCAACCCCAGGTGATCAAGGATTTCTTGGACCGCCAGGCCCCCCTGGCAGAGAAGGGCCTAGGGGGCCCCCAGGACTGGGACTTCCTGGCCCACCCGGACAAAGGGGCCCACCAGGATCTCCAGGCTTCCCAGGCAAGAGGGGCCTTGATGGCATGAAGGGTCAGAAAGGTAATTTTCATTGTTTTATGTGACAGAATGTCAGGTGACATCATGGAAGCTAAGGCAAACTTCTGGGCAAAGTTATAGTTAGGGCAGAACTGCTAAATAAAACTCTGTTGAGCTGCTGCTCAAACCTTGAATATTGTCAAACAAATGAAAGCATTACAACACAATCAATATTGAAAACAAATCCTTGAAGTGCTAAGATGTCTTTATTGCTTTATTGTTTGGTATACCAAAGTTGCTTTTCATTCATTTCTCAGCATCAACTTAAACAATCTGACTGTATTAAAATTACATATGTACATGTATTCAAAGTATCTATTTTTTACAATCTTTTGAGATAAGGCAGTGTATTTTAATTTTAAAAAACCACTTTTTTAAATGAAGTATTTCGTTAAAAAAAGACATCATTGTCCTGAAAAACTCCTTTGTAAGCATTCTAGGGAGAAAAAAGAAGCGGTTTTAAATATATTTGTGAATTTCAAACAATAAAATGACCTATAGTATGATAACTAAAAGCTTTAAAAAGTTGGAAAAAGATGTATTTAAGGTTTTTTCTTTTGTATTATGTGCATATGCCTATAACTTAGGCTGCTACTTTGTTTTTTGTTTTTGTTTTTTTTTGAGGGCAGTGTCACTGGCCCTCATATGTGGGACCTGAACCTGGGCTGCTGGGTTCCCAAGTCAGCGCTTAACCACCGCGCCACTCGGCTGGCCCCTAGGCTGCTACTTTGTTCATTGTGAAATTTCAGATGAAAATAATATCTTTGGTTCTTGCTTTGACAACATAGAAAGACAAATAACTTGGAATTCAGTAAGGATTAAAATCATAGTCTGGGACTCATCAAAATCTAACATTTTTATTCATTTCATATGTTTTTGATTTGAGAGTATATGAAATAATACATTATGAGATATTATTTCTATTATAAAAGAGGAACATTCCATTTTAAAGGAGACAGGAACTCAGACGCACAAGCTTGGTCTTATTTTCCTCATTAATTAGAATGAGGAATGACAATATCCACATTGCAGAGTCATTAGGAAAACAAAAGACAATATATCTGAAGCACCTGACCCATGGCAGGCGCTCAGTAAATGGAAGCTGTTATTAATACCTTTCCCAGTCTCTTCATTTGCACAATTTCCCCTCATCCAACCTGGAAGCCAAATCTTCTGAGCTCACTGTGGGTGCTTCCTGCTGTTTCATGATTTATCACAGCTTCTGGTTCCATTGTATCCAACACTCATGGGCCTATCTATCCATCCATTACTTATTGTAGGTTATTTAAAATGATACTTCTTGGAACCATTATTTTTTCCTAGTCCCCTTATGTTTATAACTACTCTGACAGTTGAAATTCAGATTTTAGGACATATTTTCTAGAAAATTGGAATAATTGTAGTTCATGATCTGTGATGCTTTCAGATCTTCTTTTCCTTAGAATTTCATATATGCTCTATAAAAATATCTTGATAGAATTGTCATTGAGATTTACAGTGTTATCAAATATGTGAATGCCACTATTTTTTTTTATTTTATTCCAGGTGATACAATTTCTTGTAATGTCTCCTACCCTGGGAAGCCAGGCCCTCCAGGTTTTGATGGACCTCCAGGTATGATCAGTGAGAAACTACTGTCTTACACAGTCCCCAGAATAAAAGACCTGACAAGATAGATAAACCCAAATCAAATTCACAAGCAAAGGGATAGAGTAGTTTTTAAATTATTTTAAGGTTTTGAGGGACTATGGGAAAACAGCATTTGTAGTAATTCACATTGGGTCTCTAGTCTACCGGTTTGGGCACGCTCCGGCTGGGTTTTTCTTTTCCCTGTGCAACAAATTGACCTTGACTTGATAACATATTTGTTAAAATGTCTCCTCTTTGAGAATTTTAAAATTCTGTCTCCTTTCTTGTCCTGTGTCCTGAGAGTGGAAAATGACCATTTGCTTATTATTATAAAATGTATTCTGCTTTCCAAGAGACATAAACTTCTGACCAGATACAGTATGAAAAGTACCCACATATATACCTCCCCGATTGCACGTTCATGAGACTGCTTCATTTGAATCAATCACTTGTTTCTAAGTAAATTAAACCCCAAATCTTACAATGGTTTTCCTAATTCTTTTTTATTTATTCAGATTTCAAATAAATTTCCCAATTGAGTACTAGCATGGTCACTTTTCTTGTCCTACAAAACTACACAAAGAATTTAAAGGTTGGATGATGAATGTTTGCTTTATTCGCCTATTACCCATTATTACCCTCTATATTACCCTTTATAACCATTAGCTTTTGTCACAATAATGTTGTATAACAATCTCAAAATCTCAGTGGGCTAAACAACAAATATTTATTTTCTCTATTATGGGTCTACAGGTTGGTTGGGGTTCAGCTGATCTAAAATGGCCTCTGGGCCGGCCGAGTGGTGCAGTGGTTAAGCGCTGGTTTGGGTAAGCCAGCGGCCCCGGTTCGGGTCCCACATATGAGGGCCAGTGACACTGCCCTCAAAACAAACAAACAAACAAACAAAAAATAAAATGGCCTCTGTTGGCTTGGTCCCTGGCTCCCGTCCATGGTCAGGTCTGCAACACACACATCTCAATGAGGGGCCGGCAAGTGTTCTCATATGATTGCAGAGCTGCAAAAGGGCAGCCCACCTTCATGGGCACAGTTCAAACCTTTCATTGCTTCATGGTTGTTAATGTCCCATTGGCCAAAGCAAGTCACATGACCAAGCTACATTGCTGGTAGACTGGTTGAATGTTCATTTTCACATTTCCTGGTACCTTATCATAGATGGATAAAAAAGTTTATGATTAGTTTTAGCAGCTTTCACCTCAATGGAAGTGAACACTGGAACTTTAAGTTGGCAGTTGTACCTCCTTTGAAGTCCATGATTTGTATGATTTTTTAGCTGAGATATCTCCTAGTAGGAAATCACAGAAGGTTTAACAAAAAACAAAAACAAACCCTCAATTCCTTTTGCACGTGCTTTTTGCCTATACTTTATTTAAGGGCAAATGCAGTAAGATGCAGATAAGTAGATTTTGATTATTCCTCTGGTGCTTTCTCATTGGGTCACACACTGGCCACCACCTCTGTCCTCTGATGAGGACAGGCTATGCTTGCATATTTGTGTTGAGACCTCACAGGGGAAGGTCCCAAAAGATTAATCTGAATGATGGTGTATGTCCCAAAGGCTTTCGGGAAGAATCCTTGACAGCATGACTTCTGAGAAAGTACCTTAACACAATCATGTCCTATGAAACAAATTTGGAGCACATAACTCATAAAATGGTTATGCAAAACAGGCTAGCTATTTTCATAAAGTAGACATACTCTTAAAAAGACATAAGTAGGTTTTTTTTCAATCACTTGATTTTGTTCTCATTTGATTTGTGTTTTACTGAGTCTGTGTTTCGTTGTTATTGTTTAGGTCCAAAGGGATTTCCAGGCCCTCCAGGTCCTCCGGGGCTGTGTTTTGATGGACAAAAAGGTCGGCGTGGCAAACCAGGAATATCAAAAATACCTGGTCCACCTGGTGAGTGACATGTTTTTCGTGTAGGAACATTATATACCTCTAAAACTAGATGCTCTTAGTAAGAAAATGGCCCAGAGATCCCTGGGTAATGGAGAATGGTTTTTCTTGATACATTTAAGCTCTTAGCTGTATCTCAAGAACATTTAGGTTATGATAATTTTGTAAGGTTTGAGGGCTTCCCCCATCTAAGCGTGAACTACAGGCTATTGTTGGTCTGTTATGTTGTAAAAACGCTCAGTTCAGAGAATTTGCCAGAGTACGCAAGCAATGAAGGAAACATCATCGGCTTCTAGGAAATATAAAATTACAATTTATTTCCCCACAAAACATGGTAAAAAAAACATTACTCAGTAGGTTACTCCTAATTTTAGTGAGTACCTCTGTATTTTTTAACAATGTGTTTTTATCAAAGCAGTATATATAATCTTATATGTACATTGGTTCTATATTTCTGTGTTTAACAATTGAAACAATTTTTTGTTCAATAGGTTTTCGTGGTCACATGGGAGATCCAGGTTTTGAAGGTGAAAAGGGATCCTCACCTGTCGGGCCCCCAGGCCCTCCTGGTTTACCTGGAAGAAACGGTCAGAAAGGAATACCCGGGGACCCTGCCTATGGCCACCCAGGACCCCCAGGAAAGGGGGGTCCTCCAGGAATGCCAGGGTTGAAAGGACCCAGAGGTGACCCAGGGTATCCAGGGGCTGCAGGTATGCGGGCTGCTCTGTCCTTGTGGTCCATAAAGCCAGCTCAGTTCTGGACCAGGTCACTAAAGAGTGTTTAGACTATGTTGCCTTAGAAATCTAGATTGTAAAACTTTCACGCAAGCACCTTCCCTTAGGTACAGGCACTGGTTGCATTTCACATAAACTGCATATCCGGTGTTGGCTTTATGTTTTATTGGTTGTTTTCAAGTCCAGAGCAGCTCACTGTGGCTTCGTCCACTCACTTTGATTCAGCAGCTACTGGACGTCTGCCTGCTTTGGACTTAGGACAGTATGTTAGCGCTGAGGACCAGGGACAGTATAACCTGCCCACTGCCAATGCCAGGTTGGAGAAGACAGAGCAGGCTAAGCGAGGAAGACTAGCTCCAAGGGGTGGAACAGCGTAGGCGGCGGGAGTTCAGGGAAAGCTCCGTGGGAGAGTGGAACATGAGCTGAGCCCTGACAAATCAGCTGTATTATTTGGGCAGGTGACAGGCTGAAGGAACTTGAATTCCAGCAGGAGCAGCCAAGAAACTCAAGACAGAGAGATGGTCCCAGCACTGATTCACATCCTTTTCTGAAATCACTAAGAATTCTTTAGGATCCCCAGCAGAGATTTTCAGATTTAAATGATCTTAAAAATAACACTGCGTGGGGTAGGGGGGTCATTAAAATCAACATCTTCAGGGCCCCAGTCTCAGGAATTCTGATTCATGACATCAGGATTGTATGGGGCCCAGTAGTCCAGTCTGAACTTAAGCTCCTCCTCATGGGTCTTGGTGACTAAGAGTGGATCCCAGACTAGACATTAACAATCACTGCTCTGGTGTGTGGACAGGCCAGAGTTTATTAGGTGTCCACAATACTACAATAGTACAGGGCAAATGGAGGGCAGGGATTAAGCCACATTCTCTGTCAGGAAGCTTGATCGGCAGTTTGTAAGTCAAAATATTCATAGACAAAACATCAATTCATTGGAAAGTAACAAGATAACACATTCTATGAGTCAATGAAAAGCATTTTGAACCAGTAATCCCACTGTCTCAGTTGTAAAAATCTACCTAAAGGAAGTGTTTAAAAGAAGATAAAGGTGAATGTGGAAATACTCTTGTACAGTTGACCCTTGAACAATGCGGAGGTTAGGGAGCCTGACCGCCACACAGCCTAAAAATCTGTGTATAACTTTTGACTCCCCCAAAGGTTAATTACTAATAGCCTTCTGTTGACCAGAAGCCTTACAGATAACATAAACAGTCTATTAACAATATTTTGTACATTATGAGTATTAGAATAAAGTAAGCTAAAGAACAGAACATGTTATTCAGAAAATCATAAGCAATAGAAAATACATTTATAGTACTCTATGTGTTTACTGAAAAAAATATCGACATATAAGTGGACCCACGCAGTTCAAACCTGTGTTGTTCAAGGGTCAACTATAGTATTATTCACAATAAAGGAGCAAATAGAAACAATAAAGAGAGTTAAGTAACACACACACACACACACAAACACAAACACACACACTCAAAGAATAGTATTCAGCTATTATTAGCATTAAGGATTAAAATTATATTTGTAAAGATTACAACAAAATGGAAAACATTTGCAGATTAGAATGCATGTGAAATAATCTAACAATTGAATGTTCACTGTGATGGCTTTAAAAAATGTAAACATGTGAACCAAAATATGAAAACATGGAAAAACAAAATAGATTTTTAGGTTAAGGTGGGGAGTCATGGGTAGGTAGTTTTCTTTCTGAAGATTATGACACTGCCTTTTCAATAAATAGAAATTTCAGAGGTCAAGTGATGAAACATCTTACAAAATGCAAATTCATGCAGCATGAAGTTTGTAAGTGTTGTGGAAATTTGGTGTGAAGCCTGCTGCAATGTTAGAGGTTAATGAAAATTAGGAAGAACCTCATGGTTTTTCAATTGGCATAAACAACTCCTTTGCTGTCTATATAACCTGATCAAGTTTAACCCTTTTATCAATGCCTGATTTTCCCATTCATTTGGATCTCCTGATCTATGAAAAGAAAATGCATTCAGAGACCTCACTCATTTGAGCACTGAGCCAGCATCGAAATGTTGATTTTCGGTATTGATATGCCTGAACTCTTTGTTTTAGGCTATCTACATGGTTTTATGCCGTGAGTGTCATGGATGAATTGTATTATTTCAGGGCCACCTGGCATGCCCGGATCACCAGGTCTCAAAGGTCCGAAAGGCAGAGAGGGAAGTGCTGGGTTTCCAGGCATTCCAGGTCCACCTGGCCATCCCTGTGAAAGAGGTGCTCCCGGGTTACCAGGACAACCAGGACTCCCTGGGGCTCCAGGCAGTCCAGGTAAGTGTCAGCAGGTGTCAAGAGCTGTGAAGAGTCTGGGGCTTTACCCAACTTACAAAGGAATATGCTTCCCTGTTGCTCTTTCACTGATGCTGGCAGAAGCAAGACTCTTGGGTCAGAGACAAAAGACGTTATTATTCATGGCACAGAAAGCAGCATGAACTTCACATTGGTTTGTGTCATTTCCCCCACATCACCCAAGTCTCTCAGGGGCAACATAAAAGGGGTTAAATAGATGCCACACACACAATGGATTGCAGAATCTGAGAACAGCACTGAGTCTGGGGAACCACTGCTTTACAATAGTCTCCAAGACTGCCTGCTTTGTGTGCAGGAGGACATGCTATATCACCTGTCAAGGTTGCTCGCTGCAAACATCACCCTGAGAAAGAGCCCAGGTAAAGGGCAGTCGGGGCCTCATATTCTTGGCACACCCAGCGAGACGTGTAGGAACTCGAAGAAACCCATGAAGGAATGTCCTTCAATGCAAGGTGCCAGGGGGTTATTTCCAATATGATTTTCATTTCATCATTCAGATTTGTCACCTGTTATGTAAATCCTATTGCGTTTATCCAAATGCAAGAATATACCCTCTCATAGGATCAACACGAGCTTGGGGCAAAACCTGCCACTATAGCTTTATTTCTAGCACCAAAATAATCCTAGATGATGTTGTTCTGATTTCTACAATTCTCTCATCACGGTTAACAGCCTGACCAAAATTCACTTGGCTGTTGACTTCTGGAAACACCTGGCAAGTTTTCGTCTATTGGTTTTTTTCCCCTAAGAGTAAATACAAATAACATTTTGCTTTTTAACCCCTATCCACTTCTCATTAAAAAAAACGAAAACAAACAAACCCCTCTTTATACATTCATTCTTATTGGCAAATATTGTTCAAGTAATAAGCATTTTAAATATTTTCTGCCCTTCTTTTTATAGCAGCCAGGAAAAAAAATATATACACTCATAGGATGATGGAGAGTTGTTACTCTTACTTTAGCTGATAAATATTGTTGCACTATTTTTAATCAGACATAGGTACACAATCGAAGCTACCATGAATAGTTTCTTCCTGCCCATGTGTGAAGCCAGTTTTTAGTCTTCATATATTGCTGTCACTGTGCTTTGTCTCAGGTGCTCCAGGTCAGAAAGGACAGCGAGGGGATATGGGGCCTCCTGGGCCGGTTGGAATGAAGGGCCTCCCAGGAGTCCCAGGACGGCCAGGGGAAGATGGACCCCCAGGAACCCCAGGAATCCCAGGACCCTTTGGGGACGATGGACTACCTGGTCTTCCAGGCCCAAAGGGTGGGTAGCATTTGTCAATTATTTTCTTCATTTTATAAACTTGAAATCCACTGCCAAGTGAAGCCTGTTAGGGATGACCACACTATAGAATGTTCTGCTATGTCAGCCTAACTGTCCTTGTCTGAGTGACTGACATCTCCCATCTTCTTGTCCCCTGTATTCATATTTCCAGTGGCAGAATGTTTCGGTGTAGGTAGATGGGAAAAGGGTGGTGGTGGGGGTGGTGTTAGGTTCACAGAATCCATACACACTTCTCCTCCATGAACTGGGTAGAACCAGTAAATTATAGGGTCAGGGCTAACGTGCTTCTGCTTTGGATGGAACCCTCTCTACACCATCCCTGCGTCCCCCACCCCAAACCCAGTTCTCTGAAACTATTATGGGATCAGGACTCTCCATTTTAAATCTGTGGTATGGAGACCAGAGGACTGGTTGGGAGGACCCAGCTGTTATATACCATCAGCTTGATAGTGGTTATTCACCTTCAATACAAACAGGTCAGGTGGCAGCGCATGTAGCTACGTGGACCAAAAGGAGCACAGATCTAGGAACTACATTCGCCTTTAAAGTGGCTCCATAAAATTTCATGTTTTTATTTCATCAGGACCCCAGGGGCTGCCTGGCCTCCCAGGCTTTCCGGGAGAGAGAGGAAAGCCTGGCCCGGATGGACACCCTGGCAGAAAAGGAGAAGCCGGAGAGAAGGGTTGGCCCGGCGTCCCGGGAGACCAGGGAATGAGAGGTGCCAAAGGTAGGTGCAGTTAACATCACAGCGAGGCAGCGTGGGTTTGCTTTTGGTATTTGATCAGAACCTATAAAAGTGATCTCTAAACAACAAAATGGGTCTATCCTGCAGCTTGCATTCCTCTTCCTTTTGGTTCTGTGGTGTTTGTTTTAGAATTTTAAACAAAATCCATTTCTTCACGCCTCAATCTTATTACATAAAACTATGGTAAATGAATTGCTCTGTTAATACAAGAAAATTACCAAGTGCATTGATATAAACATTGATTTATAGTTATTGGGTTTCAGAGAGCCTTCTCACCTTTTGGGAAGGGGGTGCAGGCAGGGCTTCTGACCCCCAAATTCTGCTTCAAATTTTTTAATGAAAAACACTAACTCTTTTGGTAAAGAGCAGATGTAAATATTGCAGGCATTACAGATGGTGTGGTCTCTGTTATAACTACTCAACTCGGCTTGTGTAGCAGGAAAGCAGCCAGAGGCGTAAAAAAAGTGAGCATAGCTGTGTTCCAATAAAGTGTTATTTATGGACACCAAAATTTGAGCTTCGTTTAATTTTCACATGTCATAAAATATTTTTCTTGTTTTGAGTTTTTCTCCCAATGACTAAAAAGTGTAAAAACCACTCAGAGCTCGCGGATTGTCAACTGGCAGCAGGCAGGGTTTGGCCCTCGGGTTGTAGGTTTGCTGACCTCTGAACTGGAGTGAGTCTGCATTCATCAGGGCCCTGAGTTTAGTCTCCCCCAAGCTTCATTTAATGTAAGAGTTTTCATTACTATAAAAAATGGGGGTTTCAAGATGACTAGTTTAAATGCTCTGTGCTCATCCCTGTTGAATATTTACTTTTACCTCTTAGCCGTGAGCTACAAGTGAGTGAGGGAAACATTTCCAGTGCTGAGAATGAATGCTTGTCAAGTTTTAGATGCAAGGTTTTTGTCCTGAAAGTCCTTTGGGCAAATAGCCTCATATTTAATTCAAATTGCTTTTACTTCTCAGTTGATTGATTCTATTTTGTTTTGTTTTGTTTTACGAGTCTGCAAATTATTTATGTAGAATCAAGGAATTAAAATCACTCCTTGCTAGCTTAGATAGGTAATGTTTGCTGTGTTATTATGCTACTAAACAATTATCTCACAAAAAAAAAGTAAAAAGGTAGGTTAATGCCAGTGATGTGCGAATAAACTAGTTCTCTAGAATAAAATATAAAGTAAATGCCCTGACTTGTGATCGCTGATCGCCATGGTATAAATCCTCCCATTATGGCTGATCTAAAGCTGCTAACTGTTCAACAACTGGCTTTCAAAATCCTTAAATTGTTAATAATCAGCTCTCACCAAGCAGGTAGGAGCCCACTCCAACATACTTTCCAGCTAGGTGGCATTTACGAAAATCAGGCAGGTATACCATGTACTCTTCCCACTTTTTGGAATTCTCTATGTGGAGAACTAAGTTGAGATAAGTTTAGTTTTTTTTAAGGTAAGGAAAATGATAGAGGGTGACTAGGAGGAGGAAGTTAGGGAACTAGAAAATGTGAGGTGGGCAATTCAATTTTATAGGATAAAGGGACTTATTTCACACCTGGAGCATTTCAAGGCTGCCTTTGGTCATATAAGACTCTGAGACCAGTTTGGTTGAATTTAATAAACATTTGCCGAGCATCCACTGTACACCAGATCCTGTTGCTGGGAGAGGAATGTAAAAGGCATGGCCCTTCCATGAGGAAACCAATTGAAAATGTTGATACCAAGCAATCTATAAACATAAACACAGTTTGGAAGATGAAATGGGGACTTGCAGATGGGATGTGAAGTGTCGTGATGGAAGAATCACGTGTGTGGTGCTTCTGTTTGTTTTCCTCTTGCATAATTAACATCTAAAGGAGAGAGAGGATCCACAGGAGATGCAGGAGAAATGTCTCTAATTTCCAAAAAGGGGGAACCAGGGGAAACTGGACCTCCTGGAGATAATGGATTCCCAGGAGAAGAAGGTAAACACGTACGTTTCTGTTATCATATCAAACAAGTTGACTTCTTTACAGATCATTCAAACAAGCATGTATATTAGGCAACTTTGCCAGTCATGCCAAGATTAGGACAGGTCATTTTTTAGATGTAAATGTACACTAATGAACTTATGGTACATTTTTTTGTGTGTGGCTTTTCTACACTAGAACTCAGCTGAAGTTAATATGTATTTATAGATTTGGATATACCAAATGAGGGTCACTCCTCAGATATACATACAGCAGTGGTTTCAGATTTAAATACCCCTGTTTTGGATGGCTGGTATTACAATGAGTAGCATAAAGACTGTCCAAGTCATTCTGACCAGTGCTTTTCCAGTTCCGATGTTCATATGCACCCTTTGGGGCTCTTGTTAAAATGCAGAGTGTGAATCAGCAGGGCTCGGGCAGCCGGACTCTGCCTTTCTAACAAGTACCCTTTATGCCTGGGCTGCTGGCCTCAGAAAGACCACACACGGAGCACGGATTTTGATCTTCACATTTGTGTTCTGCTTCCCAAGTTCAGACTTAATCTTTATGAAGCCTCAGTTCTTGTCTTGGCTCTCTCTTGAACCAGTTGTTAGGGGACCCAGGTTTTAACTTCTCTGGGTAAGTTCTTTCTGATCTGTAAAATGAGTTTGTTGACGTATGTGACCCTGCTTGCTGGCTCCAATCAGACCGCCCTGAGTCTTCATGGGCAGCGTCTTTTACAGCAAGTCACCGAAGCCAGAAACCATCTATAGATGCAGCCTAGCACAGGAATTAGGATTCTCAATATTTTTGGCTTCATCTGCTAAAAGTAAGGACAAGAGCCTCAACCTAACTATTGCTGGCCCAAGAATTCCTCAAAGAGGTTTCTAACGCTTCCAACCACATCAGGTGATAAAGGCAATCCTGGGATACCAGGGAGGAGAGGAGATCCGGGAAGACATGGACCACCTGGATTTCACAGAGGAGAGCCCGGTGAAAAAGGGCAGCCAGGACTTCCTGGACTCCCAGGCCCTCCAGGCTCACCAGGGCCGAGAGGGATGGTTGGTTATCCAGGATTTCCAGGTGACCAGGTAAGTGGCTGCTATCTTGGGAGGAAAGAAAGAATAAAAACCTTCCACTCTCAGGATGCCCATAAGGAGACATAACTTGCCAGTGGACATCATTGCCCTTTCCCTGGTTTTTAGAATGTAGAGGGATGGCCAAGGGAAGAATGGAGACTTCTGGAAGGCCATGATGCAACTAATTTCTGACCAGTACTAATACCTGCTTCCTGTGACATAGGTGACCGAGTCACTTACTACCCCCAGCCTCGTTTAAACCGCTGCCTCATGACTGCTAGCTTACCAGAATAAAGAGTCACCTGAAAAATGACCCAAAAATGACCCAACCCATCCTACCAGTTGCAGATATCACAGGTTTTGCTGTAAATACCTGATCTTTACAATCATGTATAAAATACCCTTTGAGAAACCAGGAGATACAAGGAGGTACAATAAGTATAATAGCCTACATCACACTTCTGGAAAATGTATAACATAATTTGCTACCCATCTTTTGGAATAAAATAGACTTTTTAAGTTTTTGGTATAAAATAACTTTTAATACGAGTTTGTTTCCTATCAACTTGTTGATTCAAGACTTAAAATTTAGGTTATATGATACAATTACTGTTTTGCAATCAAGTATACAGAATTGGATGATATCTTTTGGTTGGTACTGATACTTCTAATTCTGGAGGAGTTTATCAACTTTTAAAAACTAGACACATGTAGTAGTATGCTTGCAATGCATTTCCAAATTTCTTTACCACTGCAAAGTATAAAAGCCAAATTGGTTGTGGAAAATGATGATAACTGGATTAGGTTATGTGTGTGTCATTTGTCTGTGACACCTAATTAAGGTCTTCTGTTTCATTAACTATCAGGGTGAGCCGGGTTCTCCAGGGCCCCTTGGATATGCAGGAATTGATGGAACAAGTGGACCTAAAGGTATGATTTGGGCATACAGCAGTCAGCCATCAATCTCATAGTCCTGCCTATTTTTAACATTGTGAGCAAGCACCCTTTGCATGAAAAGCAAAGCATATCAAAAGAACTGTAATACTCAGGGGGTTCTTTTTAGACTCGTCTAGATAGTCAAACACTCAAGACCCAAATCATCCACATTTGTCATTAGGATCCAAGGGTACCAGATAGAAAACAGCAAGTCTGCAGGGCACATCTGACCTTCCTCCTTCGAGAGGGCATCCTTCCAGCTGTCTTTGTAATGATTGCAGCTCCGTAAGTGACCTCTCAGGTATAGGAGATCAGATCCACATTGGTGGGCACTGTCCACCTCGGCTTAGAAGCCCCATGCCTCTTAGAAGAAAAAGCCAGTATTTCTTCTAAAGACTCCACACAGGTCCCAGTTACTAAAGCCACAGTACATAGAGGAGGTCAAAACCATGTGTTAATAATTCACTTAAAAATTCCTGGGTCACATGTAATTTACAATTGGGTTATTTTTACCACAAGTCACGGGTCAACGAATATGTTTTTTTCAAAGGGCCAGATTATAAATATTTCCAGTTTGTGGTCTCTGTCACAACTACTCAACTACATGAAAGTACATGCATCAAGAAAGCAGCCATAAACAATATGCAAACAAAGGGGAGTGGCTATGCACCAATAAAACTTTATTTACAAAACAGGCTGCAGGCCTTAGTTTGCCTTGAGCCAAAAAACAATGTTGCCTTGTAACACAATCTACATTCCAAGAAACAGACATAGAAAGTTGACCCAATGTCAAAACAAACAGAAATCAGGATATCTTAAATTGCAATGTTTGCAAAAACCTTTAATATTTTTACAATTTTTCTGTACCATTGTGTTAGTATTTTTCTTTAAATCTACCCCAAAATGATTCATCTTTTTTAACCTCACTATTTATGAATTCACAGGTTTGATGTACAGTTATATTTTATTTTAATACAGTTAAAGTAAATAACTTTAAGATGCTAATACTAATCAATAAACTGCCTAAAAAATTCTCTTCCTTACCACCAATGATACCTGCTGTACCTTTTGAAAACTACTCTATAAATAATATGATAATTGCTGTAAGAAGAAAAAGCACTGCGCACACATTTATTCAGAAAGAATAATCTAGATCTCTTCTTCAGAAAGGGTTACAAATACAGCTTTTTATATTTGATTTTGATATTCTATAGCTTCAGCATTCTGAACTCACTGCTCTTCTTTGTACCTCTAAATGTATTATAGTCCCTTTGCCTCTCTCAAAGTACAAACCTACCTCTTCTCATTTCTGTTATACTTGCATTAGGCCATGTTTGCAAGGGACTGAAATGCATTCAGGATACCTGGAGTGAAGGTGATCTCATGGAGACCCAAGGGATGAGATATGGTTTTGCCAGACCATAAGGCCAATGAACCTAACCCTTACATAACCCATGGCTTCTCTCTTGAGAGTTTTCTGTTATTCTCCATGGTCTGTATTTTACTTACTTGGCTACCAACTAGTTTCATTGGTCTCTATTTAGTGTCCTTTCTGAATCCTTCCAGATATATTTGGACTGTTCCAACATGCTCCTACATTATGAGAATCTACATCATGATCCTTTTGTTTTCTGCCTCAATAGCCAAGGACTTCAGATTCTCACTTTTTATTCCCACTTCTCAAGGAAAGACTGGCTGACTGGGGATGGACCAGATTCCTACCCTTCAAACAATTAGGCATGATTGCGAGTAGGATCAGGTGGAAGGGAACCTTCAGTACGGTGTGGGGAAGGGACCCTTTAGAAAGGGGTATTGGTGGGCAGGTTCTAAAAAACATGCCTAATTAGTTATCTTAGTCTCTGTAACTCCATCTATTGTCTTGCCTTCCCTACCACACCATTTTGAGTCCTCCATTTATAACCAACTCCCAGATACGCATATGATGCAAGTGCTTGTGCCTGTAAGCATTCTCAGCAGTGTGGGCGGCTCTGTCAGACCGTGAGAATCACTGCCTACAATGGCCTTTGAATGTGCCACCTCTTGTGAAATCATCAATAAAGTCTGCCTTTGGGATTTTGGTTTTACAAGGACATTGAGTTGAGCTTCCTTGCAGAGGGTGTGAAATGTGGCTGCAGCAGCTGAAACAGTGACAATTACTTTTTGTTTCCAAAACACAACATAAGGATATAGTCACTCAAAAACACAGTATAAGGATACAGGCACTCAATGCCAAGTAGTTTCTTAAATAGTTATCTAAATTTGAAATTATTTAGGGAATTAAAAAATGTAAACTTATTAAGATCTACACTTTCCTATGATTGTTATCAACTATAAAATTATGTGTGTATATAGTTAAACCACATCCTGCATCTATGTTTCCATTTGTTCTTAATATATCCTACAAAAATAAAGCATTTTAAAAAAAATCTTCTCTTGGAATACTTGAAGATAGACTGTAAAGACAGATATATGAAAGTGATTGAGTCACTTGTGTGACAAAAAGAAATCTTAAATAATGTTAGTACATTTTATTATTTACAGGAATCAAAGGTGACCCTGCAAGTCAGTTCGGCCCACCTGGTCCAAAGGGTGAGCCAGGTAGCCCTGGATGTCCAGGTATAGCTGCATGTTTTTCTTATTAAAACCAAAAAGAATAAGTTTTGTTTGAAAAATAGAACAATTGTTTTATCCTCTGAGTCGCCAATGATTATATCAGTAATTGATTCCCTCTTTGCCAATTAAGATATGTATATGAGAAGCTTTGTGTATAAATACAGCATGGAACCCCAGAAGAACATCAGCATTACACACCCGGGATTCAGTCTGTTTTCCACAATGGTTTCTATGACCGATGACATTGGCATAACAATATACCCCCCACCCCACCCCAGGCATGCTCAGATTTTGACACAGTCAAAAGTGACTATTGCGAACAATTAAAATTTGGACTATTTTTCAGTCTCCATAATTAAAAATTATACATTGGTAATAACCATTCACAGCGACGACAGCTGCAGGTGATTATCCCTACTCAGTAAAGCACGTGTCAGTGAGGCATGCCATTGTTAAGCTATCACTAAATGTGTCTTTTATTCATGATCTAATTTACTAAAAACCAAACAAATGCAGACTCCCATCACCAAGAATAAACCTAAGTGCTTCAAAGTGGTACCTTGTTTATCCATGACAACTGACTCGAACCCCTCGGAGCAGAGTATGACGTGCTGGTGAGTTCCTGCCCTCCAGTTGAGGCTACATAGCAGACAACCCACAGCTGACAAAAGATGCGTACTCTTTAACTTAGTAATTCTACTCGTAAGAATTTATCTTACGTCAGTAATCAAGCAAGTGTACAAAGATGCTTTCACAGGGATATCCATTGCAAGGAAAGAACAATGCCCATCCACAGAGGATCAGTTAAATAAGTTATGCCCAACATCATTTCACTAATAGTGGACAGGTGAGAAGCCAGGTGTGCATTTATACGGATGTTTTGTTAATTAAAGCATCTCATATTAATAGCTTTGTACATTATCTTAAAAAAAAAATTCTCTGGTTATATTATAGCCATGTTTCCTTCCATAGAACAGAAAGAAAATCTGAGTAGAACAATTATGGGAAATTTTATTTCTTTGTTTTTATACCATGTGGTGGCTTAAAACAGAAGTCTAACAGAAAGACAAGCTATTATAATGGCTTCCCTTTCTTGCTCTTTTTCATATGGGTCTTTTACCTCTGTCACTATATTTTGAAAATATAATATTTTAACTGAAGTGTATAGCTTACATGTACATTTGGAGGGGAAAATAGTTTTGAGGTTAGCATTATGGGAGTTCATAAGAAATACCAGAATGAGAAATCTCTGAAGGGAAATCAAGGGTTCAAAGTCAACCTCCATTATTCTTGTGCATGTGGTCTTGGCAAGTTGCTTATCATCTCTGATCTCAGTTTCCTCACCTGTAAATTGGCCGTATGCACATTGCAGGATTCCTCTGAGGATCAAATGAGATTCCTTGAGAGCAATTTGTCAACTGAAAATTGCTACACAAATGTAAATTGTTACAGTCATCATCATCATCATCTTGTCAGCAAAACATGAAGAGATTTTTCTACACTTATTGGTATTTTTAGGTCAACCCTGCAGATAGTAAGATTTTATAAGCTGAAAGTGGTCAAAATAGAGCCTTTTGCTATTACCTAATATTTTAATTTAAAAAATCATAAATATGAGTTATTTTACATTTAGGCTAACTTTTTCAAGAAAATTTGACTTGGAGGAACTTCCCTGGTCGCCTGTAGTTAGCACCATCTAATTTGTACTCTCTCCCATATGCCATAGCTTTAGCTTATAATTTTAAAATTACATCATATGTTATTCACCAGCTCAGAGTTTACCTAAATATGCAATTTCCATTGACTGGAAAAAGCTGCATTGAATTTGAACAAGCTTAATGAGAAGGCACAGAGCTGCTGCTTGTCTCAGAGGATTATGTATGATTGTACTGGGTTTATTTCCACCTCCCCACTTTAATGCAGAGAGAAAACACAGTATAGATGAACTCAGAAGCTCTGTTCTTAATACAACTGTGATTGGGGATGCAAGCCTTTTAAAACTTCAGTTTTTTTTCATTTGGAGATGAGAATAACACTGCCTTACAATTACTGCAGGAATGTTTTCAGGATAAATAAAATAACACAGAGAGAGGCTCTGTGTTAAATTTGATCAAGGAACAGGTATAGACTAGCAAAGGCTTGTTTCATGTGTGTTATAATAAATAATGACTATGCCCCAGAGGTTTGTAAATACAGAGCCATATATTTTATTTGCATTTCAACCAGTCATTTTTGGCACAGACCGTTGTTGGTTTATCCTCCAAATGTGAATTGTATTAAAGTCACACATTGGAATTAAACACATGGGGAAATAGTCATCTTGTCTAGTATTCAAAGAAATGTAATGTAGTGTAAGTCTGGAATATTATTTTATCCTTACAAAATTGGCAAGCAAACAAACTAAAAAGTCCTCAGTGGGCGTGTACCCTCCTCTTGGACGTGTGATCATGGAGCTGTGGGTGGGCTCCATGTGGTCATGTGAGTTGGTGCAGCACTTATCCAAACCACTGGGCAACCACTATCAAGAACCAAATGCCGAACCGTCTATTCTAGAAGACCAGAGAACAACTGAACTGTTCTCTTCAGCGAGTCACTGTCCTGAGAAAGGGTCTGTAGTAGATTTCTTTTTTAACTTACTGAATATATCTACCCAATGCATGGTTCTGGAATGGAACCCCCCCCCTGTGAACAAACCAGCTGTGGAATGATTAGATAATATTAAGGATTGTTATTCATTTTTTTGGCTGTGATAATGTTGTTTCAGTCATAGGAAAATGTTATTTTTCCAACATACTTCTTAAGTATTTAGGGATGGAATTCCATGATGTCTGTGATTTACTTTAAAACACATTAGCATTTTAAAATGAATAAAAAAGACCCAAAATATCATACTATGTGACCTAGAAATTTGACTCTTAGGAATTTTTCCTAAGGAAATAATTTAGTAGTAGAAAAATGTCTTAAAATGTATAAACATCATTAAGCATGACAGCAAACAGAAAATTACTTGAGTGGCCAATGGTAAGCAAAATTTGGATTATATAACTTAATGTAGATCAATTCAATAAGCTATTTGCCAGTCATTTAAAAACAATAATTAGGAAAATTATGAAAGACTTGGAAAATTACTTAATGAGTCAATGCTAATTTAAAAAAAATCAGAATATAAAATTGTGGGTATTATTTGCACTTTGTATGCATATAAAGAATTGCGTAAGTGGTAGAATTATAGGCTTTTTGTTTGGTTTTTGTTTTTTGTTTTTTTTTTAGCTGAGCCATCCTCCCCCTGTGGGCAACTCAGCGGCAGCTCAGCGGCAGCTCAGCTCGGGCTGGGCATTGAACTGCTGTTGCTCAGAGCTCAGCTCACACTCTTGAGCGAGCTCTTAACCAACTGAGCCACTCGGCTGGCCCCTAGGTGTTTTGTTTTCAGTATTTCCTTAATGTTATCTTTTTGATAGAAAAATCGTTAAAATAAAAAAAGTAAGAACAGAAAAGAATAGCAAGGGCCGAAGTTGGAGGTTTTATAAATTCACTCCCTCAAAAAGCAATCTATAACTTCTCAAGTTTTGATCCTTTTTTCTTTAGGGCATTTTGGAGCCCCTGGAGATAAGGGCTTGCCTGGTATTCAAGGACCCAAAGGACCACCAGGAAGGCCAGGACAGCCTGGCTCCCCCGGACCACCAGGGTGTCCAGGTACCTCGAAAGAAGCCTGGAACTGTCCCAGGCATTTATGCATTTCTTGGTGTATCCAAAAGAGCCAGTCTTCACTTAGACCTGGGCTTGTCTCTGGCTCTGCCATTTCCCAGACCTGTGACTTCGAACAAGTTACTTAAACTTACCTATTCCTTATCTGTCCATTGGAGCTAGTCCTGTCTTACTGAGGCGGTCTGGGAGTAAACTAAGACAAAACCTGTGAAGTGCCTAACAGGGGGCCAGACACAAAGGGGGATCAGACAGAAAGGGCTCCTTTCCAGCCCTCCCTAATTCAGCTGCCATTCAGGGAGCTGCTTTTCTTTTCTCCTTTAGACTTATTGTAAATATCACACATACAGCACAACATTTTAATGGCTTCTCTTCCTGCCGAGTCAGAACACAGTGAGAGTTTAAAATCGGAATTGGCAACTTTAATTGCTCAAAATGTGTTTTCTTCTTCTGAGGTTAAGTGTATTTTTCTCCCTTGAGTTAGGAGAGAAATAAAACAGTGTTCTGGGTTACTCATGTTTTAAGAACAGAGATGGCCTTCCCAGTTAGTGTAACTCATATGTCATCTGGGTGTCTGCAAAACCTGCCTGTCATCCTTAGGTAATCAAGGGATGCCTGGGCCCATGGGACCTCCAGGAGAAATGGGGCATCCTGGACCAAGAGGCCTCGTGGGGGATCCAGGGACACCTGGTCTTCCAGGAGTAAAAGGTAAATCAAAAGGTGGGCTGACCCATCAGAAAGATCCAGCCCATTGGGGCAAATTCACAGTGCCTTCCCAGCACCTGAATGATATGGATCTTGGTCATGGCTCCTTCCCACTGTCATAAGCACCTTCCTATTTTTTTTCTATTATTATTATTATTATTATTATTATTATTATTATTATTTTAGTTTCAGTTGTACAAAAACAATGTAATACTTAGACATTTACACCCCTCACGAAGTGATAACCCCCTCTCCCAATCTACTACCCTTCTGACATCATATATAGCCATTACAATCCCATTGACAATATTCCCTATGCTGTCCTCCACATCCTGTGACTATCTATATATTAAATTATAGTTGACATTCAGTATTATTCAGCTTCAGCTTCAGGTATACACTGCAGTGGTCTGGCATCTACTCAGGACTTCAGGCCGTGTTCATCTAGTCTCCTGACCTGCCCGGCACCAGAATGATGGTGTTACCATGTAATTTTTTGAGGGCATTTCCCCAGCGTTTTCCATGTTTAGGCATATTCATTTATTCTCTTCTCAGAGAGTTAAGCTCCTATCATGTTCTAGATTCTAAATACTAGGTACCCAATTTCAAAGAAAATAGACATGGTTTCTCTTTCATAGAGCTCACAGTTTAGCAGGAGATACACCTATTAAAAATATATGTGTAAATAAATATGTATTTACTAGTTGTGATAAGTGGAAGGAAGATAGAAGAATAAGATGCTAAGAAAGAGGAAGAATAAGATGCTAAGAAAGATGCTAAGAAAGGTAGTATTCATTACCTTTGTCAAAGAAACATTTATTTTCTTGGTGGAATTTTTTGGACTTTAAAGGTATAGTAGACTGGTTATTATACAGATCTAGTTAATATAAAATATAATATGATATTATGTGATATATAAGCATAATTTATTATTAACAAATTTTCACCCTCTCCCCCATTCATCCATGGTACTTACTCCTCTTCAGTTCATTTCTTCCATGTTTACTTTGTGTGTACCTCTAGCATAACATTTATATTCTGTCGCATTTGTTTCTTTAGAGTCTTTCTCATAAAGTAGAATATGATTTTTTAAAATAGCTAGGACCACTTTTATATGGCATCCAGCAGATACCCAATTAAGTCTGTTGGTTGGTTGTTGTAAGTATTTTTAAATTTCTAAGTAGATTAATAAATGAAGCAATAGATAAATAGAAGAATGAACAACTGAGCTAGTAGCTATGAATTTGAGCGTCTTCACCTCAATCAACAATAGAAGAATCAAGCCTTACTTGGTAGATTTCTACAGCCAAGCCCCCTGTATCTCCTCCTTCCTCCCTTTTCTTCCCACTTGCTTCTGCTTGTTGACTAATCCATACACTAAATTTTGGGTAAATGAAAAGTACCTCCCTTTGGAAGAGTTGGAAATCCCTTCTTTCCAGCTTAATCATGTTACTGTTTTGAAAATCCAGATGATGTTTTTCCATACTCTGACCTCTTCACTCATCAGATAGCTTTCAAATAGTTTTCCAGCAAGTAGCTGTTTTGTATGTATTACCTGGAGCAATTCTGCAGAGAGGGAATCCTTTTATTTTGAAAGGTTGGTACATTTGTGCATTTCCATGCAGTCAAATGACTTGTTGGGGAAAGTTCTCATCACAAGACAAGATATCTTGGTATTGTTTTTCTCCCTCTTCACTAGCACCTTTAGCAATGTGAAGTTCAGTGATTTATGAAAAATGTAGGGTTTCCAGCAAAATGACACAAGTTTCTCTGGTTATGGCAGCCATTTCTTATCTCTGGCAATCCTTACAGCCCTGGTGGGTTGTTTTTTGCCACTTTTTTGAGTACCTGGAAGACAACATTGGTAAAGAACCCAAAGAAAACATTTTCATTATTAACCTACGGCATTTCCACTTCTTTCTACCCTCCCACTTCAGTAAAATAGCAAGCGTTTTCAAGTGTCTTGGTCCCATAACAGTCAGTATACACCTAGGTTGACTACAGTGCGAAGGCTCATCTTACTATTGTTGAGTCTTCCCTCCCCTGAATTAGTTTGCATTTCTCACATACCTTCAGTATGAGATGTTATTAAAAACCAAATAGCTAATGAGTTTGATCAAAGAACAAAATCACTTGAAAAATCATCACCATCACATCAGAATTCTGTGCTATGGAATACATTTGTTAAGAATGTGAGGAAATCAATATATCAACGCAAATATTCATACCGGCATAAACAGATGCAGAAGTGGTGCTTTCTGACCATGTAGTGACACTGTTTCACTTTGAACAGCACAGTGAACAACCAGTCTTTAGAAGAAACAAACAAAACATGGAAATATCTTCCTAAAAATGAAAACGTCTACAATATAAATCCATTGTTGTGCTTTATCATGCTGATATAAAAATTAACCACACTCCAGCAGAACCACTTTGAACTGAGAAACTAAATATTTGAAGTATGTTCTAAATAAGTCAAGGGGCCTGATTTTCTTGTTGGAACAATCCAGTTTGAACTCCAAGTTGTTTGCTCTTCCAGAACAGGCCATATGGATTCTGAGTCCCACTTGTGCTCAGTCAGATTTAAACTTTAACTTAAACATATGCTAACAATGGCTTGATTCCTAGACTGAAATTTTGAAGTGCACATGCCCTCTAAAAGGAAGACACTCAATTCCTAGTTGGGCATTCACATGGGAGTGGAATAATGGAAACGGAAAGACAGCTATCTGTTGCATGACAACGACTGTAAAGAATGTGGATTAGGTTATTTTGGTTGATGGCAAGTAAAATAAATTTCAAAAGAACAAAGCACCTTGAAATGTCTTTTTTTTTAGCAAAGAAATGCCATGCACCTTAGAGCTGTGAAAAATCACAGCAACAATCCCCCTCCCTTTTACAACTAGAGGGCTCCTCTCCCACCCCACCCCCACAGCACTTACCAGCCCCGGGGGTAATTTACTTGTTTGCTCTGTCATAGTCAGGGATTGTTTCTCTCTGCTTCCTCATCATCTCATTCAGCACCTGTCACTAAGTACATCTGGGGCCTAAAATCTCCATAGGCGTGGAGATCACGTGTTAGGCTCTTGTGCATTCCGTTAGTAGGCACGCAAGTATTTCCTGAATTAAAACATAAATACATTTTATTTCAGAATCTGTTTTGATAAGTTCCCAACCTTATTGAGCCATCACCTGTAGTCACGTAGATCTCTCTTTCTCATCACCTTTAACCTTGGGTGACCAGCTGTCCTGGTTTGCCTGGGTCTGGGGTGGGGGGTGTCTCAGGACGAGGAACTTTCAGTGGTTGAACTGGGAAAGTCCCCAAGAAACAGGGACAACTTGGTCCCCCTACTAAAAGAATAAACTTGTATAAAGGCCCATGGGGATGGTGCATTCAGGCTTTAGAAACCTTAGAAAGGAAATCCAGTCACACAGAGTCTGTGGCTAACATACATGGAGGCGATGATGATGATGGTGATTAGGGCTGCAGGGGAGATTAGACTCTCTGCAGGGAGAGGGCCCGCCTGTGAGTGCAGCCTTAACTGATGGTTGTTAAGCAGGAAGACAGCAGAAAGGTGAATGAAAATCCTCATTACCAAGGAATGTGCTTTGTTAGCGTAATTGCCTCTCATCTGCACTGTATATCTTTTATGCATGAACAACTTTCTGATTTAGAGATGGGACTGATAAAAGAGCTTTCAGTAAAAAAAGGAAAAATTGCCCTTAAAACCCTACCCAGATGTAGCTGCATTCAATTTAGAAAGATAACACTGGGTCAGATAAGGGTCGGCCAGTTCAACAATGGTGAGGGGCTGGGACTGCGACAGCCCAGGATCTGGATGTGACAATGGAGAGCTGTCAGAGGCTGCGACTCCCATCCCCAGCCAGCTTTCCTTAACCATCAATCTCTGTGGCTTAAGCTGGAGATCCAAAAACATTGAAATAGCAAAGCAGTCTCAAAAAATTTATTATCATTTCAGATAGATTGCAATAAGTATCCAGATTTGGCAGACGAAGAAGGTCTGTGTGTTCCTTTGGTGCAAACTTGGAACATTGGCTCATAAATAGGAAAGAGGATTGGAAAATAAACTAAACCAGAACTGTTAAAAGTGGTTAGGAAATAAGATCTTTAGGGAAAATTAGGGTGCATTCCTATTTTTTTTTTTTTTTTGGTGCAAGAGAATATGGCTCATTTGTACTAATCTAAAGATTAGATTTTAAAAATAGAATAACTGAGAATAAATAAAATGGAACTGACTAACTTCCATCTTTTAATAAGTCCACAGAGGACTTGCTTTAATGAATGGATAATAATTAGCACTTGACTTATTTGTATACAAACGGATACCTCTAACTTCTCTAAATCTTACTCATCCTATAAATCTATCACAGAAAGATGGGTCAGGCAAATTGCAGTCCACTTCTTTTTATAGCTTGCTCTCCACCCTTTCAATCCCTCGCTCTTCATGTTTTCTCATTCCCTCATTCATTCATTCATTCATTCACTCATTCATTCAACACTTGTGGAACACCTACTCTGTGTTAGGCGCGATATCAAGTGGGTGCATGGAAAGACTAGTAAGACCTGATCTTGCCCTCAATTGATTTGCCCAAAGCAAACCAGTCACCCAAAGACATGATTTTTGTCCAGCTTGAGACTGGCATGCGGCATCTAGTGAGTCTGTGTAGGTGCCATGGGGTAGGTGAGGGGCACTTTCTCTGTGTTAGTCATGTTATTATCACCAATTCAAGGGATGTGACACTATACTGAATGAATAGCTGGCTGTGCACTGAGGGGCGTTTAGCATTGGATGAGAAGGGAAAGCTACTGGATGGAATGTCCCTTAATGAAAGAGGAAGGTTACCAGGCTTGGCCAGGGGCTGAAAAGAAGATTCTTTCCCCCAAATCAGTCAGTGGGACAACACGTCGGGAAGTACTGGCAGAGAGCTCGGCCCATGGGAGATCCTCTGTACATGTTATCTGCCTTTCCTTCCTCTAGCCCTCATTTTCTTCCCTCTACTCCCTGTTTGTAAATCTATACAGTTATATATTATACATATATTTCATATGATTGATGTGTTATGTATTGTAATATAAATACATTATAAGTATATAGACATTACAAGTATCTCTATATTTATAAATTTATAGATCTACAGGTATTTGGTGTTCAGTGACAAGTCAGGTTAGTAGATGTCTCCGCTGATGTCTGACAGAAAGTTCTGAAAGAAGGTGGAGGCATCATTCAGTTCATATCTAGTTACAGAGACAAGTTTTCCATGATCGCCATGAAATAAGTTTAGTTTCTGAAAAGAGGCATCAGGATGGTTTTTTTTGAAAGAAATCGTGCAAAGATAGGGCTGCAGCCAAACTTGATCTGTAAGCCTGTTCTTTAGGAGCAGCACAGTGCTTAAAAAAACAAACAAAACAAAACAAAAACAAAAATGTTAGGGCATGTATTCCTCAGTGTGCCACGGGCCCCACCTGTCCTTATGGTCGTAATACATTTACCTGACCAGATCCTGCTGATTTACAATTTACAGACCATGGTAGAATGCTCAGATCTTGACCCTGGGAGGAGGGAGGCCTGGGTTTGCTTCCATCCAGGCTCTTCCATCGTCTAGGATGATGTTTTTATCCTGAAATTGAAGGGCACTTCCTACACCAATGATTTAGTACTTCTACATGGTATTTGGTTAGAGAGAAAGATGTTCATGAAATGGGCATAAACTCACAGCCAAGCTGGAAAATCAAAGGAATGGATGTCTGAAGCAATCTTAGAAGACAATGTCCATCAAATGAATGTATTGAATAATAATTCCTGGCATGGATTCAGCCCAATGACATCTAGATGGCTGAGATCTCATGGTTCCTGCCTGGAGAATCTGTCTGTCTCCATCAGCAAACCCTCCTCTGGGTGGTGCCTGCAAGTTCGGGCAAGTGAGGTTCCATGGCTGGTCTTCCCTTGCGGGTCACAATCTTCTGATGTGTTTCAGGTCCCCCTGGGTTACCCGGCCTGAACGGCCTGCATGGTTTAAAGGGTCAGAAAGGAACCAAGGGCGCTTCAGGTAAGAGAAAACCTTCCGTGAGAGACTCAACTGCAGTTAAGTGGAGCTCTGATAATTCCAAAGTTCACAAGATTTGGACTATGAAACTAAGAAACTGGCTGAACTTAGAGACACGATATTGGAAGTATTTTTAGTGTTGAAATGACTTATATAAAAAGGACCCTTGAGAAAACCCAATTTAAGAAGGAATGGTTGATTAATGGTGCCTTTTGTTGATGCTGCTTGGGACTATGGCTCTACTAAAAATACTCTGAATAATTGCTTAGGTGGAGCTAGATTTCAATGTTCTGAAGAACAGATAAATAGTCGGGATTTTTTTTTTCTATTGTTTTAAGTGTTGTAATGCCAAGTACAACCATGTGAGTCTGATTAGTACTTTGAGCATCCCTCAATAGCCTGCTGTTAAAATGTTACCTGCACAAATTGCTGTTACTTCTGGTATGACAAATAGGGAATCACCAACAACAGAATTTTGGCTTGTTCTGTCATTTGAATATAATGCACATTTGTTGCATTACTTTCTCAGAAAAATAGCTCATCATCAGACATGGTAACCGAATCAGACATGTAGATTCGAGGAGCTGTGGGCAAAGGTTTGATTTGTTGTTTCTGGATTTGATACAATTCAATCTTTATACAGTTTGGAAGGTCAAGAAGTAATTTGGGACACTTAAGATTCGTTTAGCAGCTCTTCCAAAGATTCTGCTAAAATGTGGGTCCCCTCCAAGAAACCAATGAGGCTCCATCTTTTCAATGCGGAACTCCACAGTACTTGGATTTATATGTCAGTTTCTGCCTGCAGTTTCACACCACTTCATTCGTAATTACTTATTGTGGGATTTCATTTGTTTTCACTTTTTTTGTCATAGAGGTTGGAGGGTTGGTATTGTCACTAAGCTGTTGTTTTCTTTTAATCTTGAAAATAATTATAAAGTAAATGAAACCTATGGGTGACCAGTGTGACGGGTCTTAAGAGAGTAAGTGGTGATTCAGGAAGTAGACGCAGCCATTTGGACAGTGTTGCTGCCCATGGTCCATCTCCACAGAGCTGGCTGCTTCCCTATCAAAGGCCTACTTGGAAGCAGTTCCTGCCCAGGCACCACACCAGGGACAAACAAGAAGATCCAGTGCTAACGCTGTTTTCCTCATTAAGGTTGGAATGCAAAGGGCCCACCTGGGCCAATGGGAATACCTGGGCTGAAAGGGGAGACAGGAGACCCCGGGAGCCCAGGAATTTCTCCTCCAGGCCTTTTTGGAGACAAAGGTCCCCCAGGTCCCCCAGGTAAGAAGCAGCATGCTTTGCCCCTTTCTCTCAATAGTGAAATCAAACATTTCCAAATGCAAAGACATCCTAATATGTCTGTCTTTCCTCAGGGAGACCTGGACCACCTGGTCCTCCAGGTGTCAAAGGAAGGGCTCCTAAGGGTGACATTCCTGAGCCAGGGCCGCCTGGAGATCAAGGTCCTCCTGGCCCCGATGGCCCAAGAGGTATGAGAACATCGTGGCAAAGGCTGGTAACACCCCTTTTCTTAGATGCTGCCAGCTCGGTTGGGATGCGGGACCAATGAATGCAGAGTAGAAGCATCTTAGCCCCATCAGTTGGGCAGATGGAAAAGGTAGGAATGTGGGCAGTGGTGGGCTGGCAGGATCATACCCAGGACCAGAGCTTAGGCCCCTCACGCTTCTATTTTAACCCCATCAGACCACCTCTCTGTGGGTACCACTGTGACTCGGGGCAAGCCTTTCCCCATCGCCAGCTCAATGCTCAGCATGAGGTTTCAGAAGTGGCTGGCAGAGGGAAATCCCCTCCTCCGTGTGGGTCTCCAGCACCTGCCACATACACCAATGCTGTTGGCCCAGAGTGACAGGACCCAGGCTGGCATGCACACAGAAACCGTCTCTTTGTGTGCTGTTAACAGTACATTCTGTTCCTCTCACCACTTCACAGGGACCAACTCCAAGAAGGCAATATTTAACAAAATAGGGCTGGACCAGGATTGGCTGGGGAGTTGGGAGAAGAGCATGGCTCAGGGCAGTGTTTGGCTAAAAGCAGGTGGTCGTATTCCTGCTAACCCACAGGACTCTTCTAGAAAGATGCACACTCACTGCCTTTCAATGGTTAGCATTTTAGTAACAGTGGGATTACAATATTATACAATTCTATTTTACTGCAAAAAATAAATAGTGCTTAAAACTGCGCTAACTATAGAAGCTAAGTAGGAATAGAATTGGGGCTCAATTCCTATGCATAGACTTGTTTTCAAATAGGTTTATAAATTTGAGGGAACATTCCTTTCACAACAGCCAAATTTTATCAAAAACCAATCATCCATTTATTCATATGTCTGTCTATCTATCCTATCTATCTATCTATCTATCTATCTATCTATCTATCTATCTATCTATCTATCTATTCTTTCATCTATCCTACCTACCTACCTATCATCTACCTGTCTATTTATATCTACTATCTATCTATCTATCTATCTATCTATCTATCTATCTATCTATCTATCTATCATGTATCTATCTATCATCAATCATCGCATTAGAGCTGCTGGATGGCAATGCAAACAGAAATCATAAACTGGTACTTCCAAAAGGAATATCTCTGAAGGGAAGGAAGGCTTTGCGCAGGTTCATTTTGTCTCACAGTTACAAGACTACACCATTTCTCAGCTTGGGCTCCTTGACACGTACTCTGTTTCACTTCTGATACTATTTATTTTCTTATTCTTCTAAATCCCTCTATCCCTTGCTTGCAAACCATTAAATTACTTTCCTTAAGAAGCTCTCACGCAGGCAGCACATACATTTGTCTCTCACTGACAGAATCTTTTTGCCTCTTTCCTGTGGACAGGAGCAGCGGGGCCGCCAGGCCCCCCTGGGAGCATTGACCTTCTGCGAGGGGAGCCAGGTGACTATGGTGACCCGGGGCCTCCCGGTCCCAAGGGCCCACCAGGCCGTCCAGGACAGAAAGGCTTCCCAGGATATGATGGGCAGCCTGGCCACAAAGGTATGCATGCAGGTTGTTCCTTAAGTAGCACGTGAAGACTTTTGTTATCTTGCCCTTAAGGGTCTAGGGTACTGGACCACCATGAGCTATCTCCTATTTCCTATGGGAGCAGTGACTACATTTCCCAATATCTTGACTTTCCAAAGAATCCTAAAGTTTGGGTAACAGTTGCACAAGTAAGAGGAAGAAGAAGCACAAGTTCATCTTTGGCCCCTAATAACATACTTGATAATCTTCTAGACCAAGATTGAACAATAGAAATACAATGCAAGCTACATGTGTAATTAAAAAGTATAGTAGCCATATTTTTTAAAAAAAAAAGTAAAACAGAAAAGTGAAATTAATTTTCATGCTTGATTGCATTTAACATAATATATGCAAATATTATTTTAACATATAATCAATAGAAATTATCAGTGGGACAGTTGGGACTGGTTGTATAAACCTCTCCCAAGTAAGATATCCCTTCTTCCCACCTTTGAAGTCCAGTGTGTAGTTTACGCTGACAGCACATCCCAGTTTGGACCTGCCAGTTTCAACTGTTCAATAGCCACATGTGGCTAGTGGCTTCTGTATTAAACAGCTCAGTTTTAGACAGTTGACTACTCACAAAAGGGTCTCCATTACTGAATTCCCCTACTACTGCTGGCTGAAATATTTATTTTTATTAGTTTTTACCTAACTGCTAACATTAGTTTTTAGTCACCAGGATTTCAGAGAATTATTAGGTTCACAGAACTTTTTTGTTGAAAAGGGTGTAATCATGATTATCCATTTTAACTCTCATGTCATAAATAAGGAAGCTATCAATAGATATGAGAGAACAAATGTTAAAGCTTGCAGGAGCCCAATAACTAGGACCCTACCTGATTTCTGAACCAAATGTGAAACAAGGCAAAAGCTCTGGGCAGAGGGGAGATCAAAATCACCTTGAGGCTGTCATGAGAATAATGCAAATGGCATCCCTGGAATTGTGCAGTGCACAACCTGTACAATGGTACATAACCACCCTTTTCATCCTTATAGCAATAAAATAAATTTTAGTGAATGTGGCTTATATCTGCAGGTATCTGGGCTTCCAATCTTTGGACAGACATGCTATCCCTCTAGTCACCAAGAGGAAGGAGGAAGGGACTGGCTATACAACCTTCTTTTTTCCTGAAATAAGACACTCCACCTCCCCAGCTGCTACTCTGGAGAATAAACTGCCCACCCAGAAGTAAACTTCAGGATTGGGGAAATAGCATGCATATAAATAACAGTGACCTACAAAAGGATATACAGAGAGTTAGAAATCTTGATGGAACATTAATCATGCTCCTCACTGCCATTCCAGTGGGCATCAGAGTCAAAGAATGCATAACTGTGAGAAGGGTGAGGGAGTTTCCTCAGTCTACCTCTTTAAATCCACACAGTGGGAAATATTTTATCTTTTCCACAGACATTCATTAAGCACCTACAGGTAATAGTAGTCACAGTCTCCACTCTTATTAAGCATAGAGTTTCATGGAGGGAGACAGACATTCACACCAAAAGATCCATCCATATAAACTGAGGTAAGTGCCCTGAGTGAAGGGACACACTTCTGTGAAAGCTTACCAAAAAGCAACTGGCCTTGGGCTGGGGTTCCAGGGAGGGCTCCCTTCAGGAAATGTGGCTTGATCTGTACCCCACAGAATTAGGAGGACTTCGTGGATGAGGACGTAGAGTATGTGCCAGCCACTGATGGCTGGTGTGGCTGAAACTGAGAGAGTGGTGAGCGCGCAGGGCTGGGAGGCACCTTGTCTCCAGGTTGCGAAGCACCTTTCCTTATTTCCCTTTCAGTTCCAGTCCTTTGGCTGTCTCCAAAGAAAGTTCAGGATTAAGGGCTTTTCATGCTAATCTAGTTTTGTTCTGATCATGGAACCATCTTCCTTTGTCCTTTTAATGGATTATCGTGTTTCCTTCAGACAAAGGCAGCTCTTCTCAGTTTTACAGGAAAAAAGTGAGAGATGATTCTTGACCCAGAGGCCAACATGGTTTGGCCCTGCATTTTGTTGGAGTGAACCTCTGGGTTCAGTCCATCAAACTTTCACTACCCTTATACTGCTCTGTTCCAGTGCCCTTGTGTTTTTCTTTTGTTCCTAGGACCAGTGGGTTTCCAGGGGCCCCAGGGGCCACATGGATTTCCTGGGTCACCTGGAGAGAAGGGTTTACCTGGCCCTCCAGGCAGACAAGGGCCCCCTGGTCATCCAGGTGAGCTTCTAATACTTAATCACCTCCACCCAGCAGCCCACACACAGGCACTTTGTTTAAACATTTACTCTGAGAATCTCATCTTGCAGAAAGTAATTTTTCTGAAACGACCAGCAAATTCTTATGAGTTTAGCCCTTTCTGATATAGAGATTATATTTACTACAAAGTCTCATGTTTGGTAACTAATGTTTATTACCAGAATGAGTACATTTGAAAATTGTAAATTGATGTTCCTTATACTATTTCTATGATACATAAATCTGTGTTCCCTCACACAAGAGGCAAAGACTGGTTTCATGATGGTTCAGTAAGGATTGTGTATTCACTTCCTATCCCTGAACTCCCATTGATTTTTCAAGGTGTTTTACTTAACGTTTTCTGTAAAATATATTAATTCCTACGAAGTTGAAATTTTATTTAATTTAAGCCCGGTAGGCAACACTTTTTCATCACCGTGTCAAAATAAGCCAAGGAAAAGTTGAAAGGGCAAACAGACATGTGTGTTTGAGATCGGCAGAAGTAATATCTTTCTAGATCCTAAATCAATATTACGGTAATGTGGTATCAGTTGAGACTATTTCGCAATCTCCTAAATTAGCACTCTAGTCCAAAAAAATAAATAAACTGCCCTGCTTTGTGGTGGATTATAGTCCAACATGACAAAAAGCTGATACTTTGATTCATATCATATTTCCTTTCTTCGCATAACCTATAAAACTTGGCAAATTAATATGGAATTTTCAGAAGCCTTCAAATGGACAGAATTTCTATATACATTACATTGGGACACGCTGGCCGTAAGAAATAAACTTGAATTTTATGTTGCACAAGAGAGTTTCATTGCAGGATTTTCTAGGTAGGAAAACTCCATTACTAAATAATAGCCATTCTTGTCAGTTACACTATGCGGACTTTTTATGTAAATAAGATGCCGTCACGCTGTTTGTCATTGATGCTGCCCTCAAATTATGATTTATGTTCTCAATCCATTTCACTTTTCTCCTAATCCACAATTTGAAATCTCTTTCCGCCATATGAAAATCGCTGTGTGGCCTCGTTCTTTTGGCTTTGGATCGCTCCAGGTTTCAGAGGTAAGCATTGATATAAAATTAATAATTTCCTTTAAATCTGCTTTCCAGTCGTTTCCAGCTTTCTCACTCGTGAGTTAAACTTTGTTACATTTTTATACATGGGGTGCTGTAATTATATTAGGTTTTTATGCCTTTGCTTCCTCGTTACAGATATAGTAAGCACATATCAGAGTGTCCTAATACTGAGCCTCATTACAGGTTGTCGAGGCATTGTAGAAACTCAGCTTATATTATTTCAATTCAGGCACCGAGTATAAGTGCTTTCTCTGTCCAATGCTACAGGAAGTACCAATGCAAGTCTCTTTTACAAATTCCCAATATAAATATATAGAACATCCCTAAAACAAGCAGTAGCAACAACGTGAAAAGAGGGGTCCTTAACACCTGGAAAGGGACTGTGACAAGCCTTTCCTATCACGCACGAGGTCCATTTGCAAGGAGCAAACTTCGTTAAAACGAAAATGCCAATACTTTTCAACAGAGGGTTTGCTCGATCCTCCACAATGCAAAAGCACATATTATTTTGTGTCTGGCATTTTCAAAGAGAATAAAAGGAGTTTCTCAAAAGAAGGGAAGCAGAGCTGTGAATGCTTGCTTTCGTTTTTCCCAGGTATCTGTGATTAACCCTAATGAAAGCTGCCCTGAATACAAACACCCTATTTTATTTTTAGCGCCCTTAGAAGAGGTGCCTCGGTCCCTTTCTTTCAGCTTCTGGTTTATTAAAAAGTAAAGAAAAGCAAAATCATAATTTAAAAAAAATCTGTTATTTTAAATATTTATATTTAAAAATTACGGTTGGAGTTTTCACTTCAATCCTTTTACTGTCTCTCTGTAACTGTATGTATCAACTCATTGGATGGTAACATCAAACTCCTAAATCTGAAGTACCAGCCAAATGCTCACCCCTGCCCTCTTTCCCTGACCACTGGTGAATAACTGCCATAATTATAATTCACCAGATAACTCAGAGAAAATAGAAAATTGTCACATGCATCTCCCCCTAATCACCCAGAATGGAAAAGCCATGTTTTATATACATTAAACTGTATGTACAGTAAATATGTATCCAACTCTGTGTTGCTTGTGGTTTCATACAATATTTTACAGGAGACCAAATTCCAAACTTCTTATAGGGTTCAAGTCCGTTCTGTGCAGGCACATTACCTGCTGTGTGACTACAAACTTTGTGATAATGGCAGTATTTTCTAGGATTTTCATGCTGCTTAATCATTGATTGCTGTTATTAAAGTTATTTCACACAGTTGTGTGAATTTTAAGAAAACTATAACTCATAAACCATGTGTTTTAAAATAATGTTCCATTTCTTAGCATTCATCCCACAGATGATAAGAGCTGTTAAGGCAGTTAAGAACATGGGTTTGGAGCCAGAACATCCTGGATTTCTAATCTAGACTCTGCCACATGTCCCCTTAGAGATGTCACTTATGTCCCTGAGCCTCAGTTTTCTTTCCTGTGACACACGCAGCCTGATACATGACAAAGTATTCAATCCGTGTTAGCTCTAATCATTATTGCTTAGTGTCATTATTTCTTTTCCCTTGTGGAATGTTCACAGGGTGACTGAGCTTTAGAAAAATAAAATGTCTTAAAGATATAAATATAACCAAGAAGAATAAAAAAATTCCAAACCTTTAGAGCAGTGGTTCTCAAAATGAGATCGGCACCATTGGCCTCACCAGGAACGTATTTGATGTGCAAAAGCTGGGCCCACTCCAGGCCTACTGGCTCAATACTCTGGGCTCTAACTGGCCAGATGGTTCTAATGTGCTCAAGTCAGAACTGCAGCTTACACTGGTGCTTCTCAGCCCTGGGGATCATCTGGGGGAAAAAATGACTGATGCCTGGGTCCCACCCCCAGAAATCCCTATGTAATGAATCTACATGGGTCCCAGCACCAGTACCTTTGAAAAACTCCCCAGCTGAGTGTATCGTACAACTCAGTGTCTGAGTATATAGGACACTGCCCAGGCCATGTCCTACACCAATTCAACCAGTATTTCTGGAGGGGCAGGGGATGCAGGTATCAGTATTTTTATAACTGCCCTGGGTGATTCCAACATGAGTGCAAGGTTAAAAGTCGTGTGTTAGTGCCTCCAAAGCATGAAATTCTATCTCTTTGAGTGACAAATACTATGGAACCCTTGTCACTCCTTTCTCTGGCTGCAGTGTAATGAATTAGTGACATTAAGCTGAGTGTTAAGAACCCACCAATACCCCTCCCAATGCCACCTGAGGCTGGCTCCCCAGAAAAAAATTGCCCAAAGACTGGAAATCCTGTGAAGTTCCCCAAATTATTGCTGACTCAACCAACCTTCGCTCTTTCATACTTCTCTTGCCTCCTCTGAGATCCCATTCACTCATTCATTCAGTCAGTCATTTAGTCTACAAAATGCTTTCTGGGTGTTTTTTATGCACCCTGAAATGAACAGAGTTCCACCTTCATGGAGCTTTTATGGGGTTGCTGAACATCCTTGATGACATTGCAGTGTAGTGTCAGAAGCCCGTCTAACTGGATGCGGAAGGAAAGTGTTCATAATAATCATTGGACTCCCTCACAAGCGGCGATTCCCGTTTCAGGTCAACAGGGGCCCCCTGCAGACTTGGAAGCCTGCCCCCGAATCCCTGGGCTTCCTGGGGTACCAGGCCCACGAGGACCAGAAGGACCCATGGGGCTCCCTGGAATGAAAGGCCCCCCGGGACTAGGTATGAGCCTCCACTGATTGTTCATTATGTTGCCAAAATGAAAATCCTGGGTGTTTTTTGCTATGTAGATTTTGTTCTTTTTCTGGAGCCTGAACAACTAGTGAGAATAAAGTAATGCAAATTTTTTTTCCCCTTATATAACTTTTTCTGCATTTATCTGAAGGTTTAATCATGTACGAGCTGGATCAACACATCTCTTCCTTTTTTTTCTTTTTTTTTATTATTATTATTTTATTTTAATTAGTTTCAGGTGTACAACACAGTGCAATAGTTATACATTTCACCCCTCAAAGTGATAACCCCCCACCTCCAATTCGCCACCCCACTTCCCCCCCATATCATATATATCTATTACTCTTCCTCTGACTGTATTCCACAGTATAATCCACATCCCATGACTATCTATATATATTCAATTACAGTAGGTATACAACCTCTGCTTCAGTTATACAGTGCCTGCTTAAATCTTTTATACTTGCGTAACTTTTGGACATGAGGTTTTCAAATCCCTTAGCTCAACAGAGTACATGCTCTATTAGTAGTCATTAATAGCTGTTGACTTGATTTTGAATGAAAAACCACTGAATTGGGGCTCTGTGGAGCAGAAACAGCCTACAGGAAGATAGAAGGAGGTATACCTGCTTGAAGGAGAGAGAGGGAGGGAAAAAGGGGAGGGCCGCTTTGAGTTATGGCAATGACTGCATCATTTATTTAATTGATTTGAGCATTGCTCAGTCATTGTCAGGGTAGCAGGATCCTTATTTAAGCATTTGAACCAAACCATTCCTTTACCAGTGGCCTCCAAATAGTTTATTTTCTCTCCTCATATTGCCCCTGCACTGGCTAAGTTACACAGAGATTAGAGAGTCCAGGGCTGGTCATCGAGAGGCCATGGATCTCTTTGGAGCAATGGGTAGTGCCTGAGATTCTACATAACCTGTATGCAAATTATCCTAAGAGGCACGAGGCTGTTCCCTTTCCCTTTGCCCCACTGCCCAGCTGTGGTTTTAGCTCTTTTTGATTTAGGGCCAAAGGGATTGGACTGAATTTTGCACCACCTGTTTTTCTCGTGTTTCTCCAAACCCACATAGCGAAGGGCCCCAGGGATTCCCTCTCCTCTGGAGTCTGAGTAGCTCTTGGGTCACGTCCAGATCTGCCCTGGAGCCCTCCTCGAGTTAGTATGGGGGCTGCTCAGAGTCACTGCACCACATCTGTGTTTGTGCACTAAGTTAATTGGGGTCCCCTGGAGCACCCACTGGGAATTAAGGAAGTTACTCAGCCCCTCTTTTCTTTGGCATTCATTGCATGGACTCAAAGCTCTCAGTCAGGCAGTATAACTCGTCACTCAACCTGATTCTAAAACCCAGCTGCCTTGTTGTGTATATATTCGCAACATTGAGGGCTGGGTCCCCCTACCTTAAATATATATATATATATATATATATATATATATACACACACATATATACACATATATATATATACACACATATATACATATATATATATATATATATATATATATATATATATATTTCCTCAAGCAGAAGATGTGGCCTCTAATGGGGTTCTGCAAAGTCATTTTAGTGACCACTTCCAGAGTCCCCCCTACTCTTTATAAAGCATGGTACTAGGTGTCATGGGCAATACAAGTATGAATAGAAAGTGTTTTTCAATCCTCTAGGGTCTCACAACCCCATGGCAGAAATAGGCGGCAGACCATAAGTATAACTCTAAGTATAATGGGAAGTCATAATTTGTGTTTTAAAGGAGTTTCAAGCAAAAGACAGCGGGAGCAGGGGACAAGGAAAGGTGAATTCCAGTGTGGGGGATCGCAGGGCTGCTAAGACCCCAGCGTGAGCCGGCCTTTGAGCAGAGAGAGCCTTTAAGGGCAGATTGGGCTTAGAGGAACCAGAGCTGTCCAACAGGGAGATGGGGCCGGCTGGCCTAATCACAACTAAGATCCTTGCTACTGAAAGTGTGGTCACACCCCAGACCTACTGAATTAGGATCTGCATTTTAACAAGAGCCCCAGAATATTGTCTGTATATTCAAGTTTGAGAAACCCTAACTGTATTATACAAATGTTGCCCTAAAAGAGTCAGCTAAGAGTGACACCTTCCCTACTGACACCATCCTTGCCATAGGATAAGGGCACCTGACAGGTTTGAAACAGTATTGACTCCTGGGCCTCAGTCCTGACCAACAGAATGCAGAGGGAAACTGAGCCCGAGTGTCAGTGTGTTGAAAAAGCTCCCCAGGTGACTGAAGCAGGCAGCCACGGTTGAGACACACTGCTTCACCCCAACATCAATGGGGACAGATGGGCGGTTGGGTTCACCCATTGTGGTGGCTTTGGAAAATAACCAAAGAAAGTAACTGAGACAAAAAAAAAAAAAATAAGTGGGCAAATTCTGCACACTTTAGCTTAATAGTTTTCTTGGGCACATGCAAGTGGTCTCTTCCTAGACAGTGAGCCTCTGAAAGAGGGCCGACAGTCTTTGTGGGCACAGGTGTGATCACCTGTCATTTCTAATTGCTCCCGCCATGGGTTCGATGGGTTCATCCAGCTGCTGATGGCCACAGAAGACCCTTCTAGAAGCTCGCTTCCTGTGCCCTCTCCTTATTGATGGGACTGACCCTGCCTACTGGCTGTGGGAATACCCCGATTCCACAGTTGTGCTGTAGAATGTGGTTATGATTCAAAAAAGTACTGTGAAGCATCCCCCATTCTTCCCCATATCTCACAGCGTGGGCTGTAGTGCTCCATGGCCCAGCCTTCCTGGAGCTTTCCACCATACTGTGCACCCACTCCCAAGCCGGTGCTTTGGTCTGGGCCCCCTGCCTTCTGTTATGAAGGACCCATGCTGGCTGGAACGATATTTTTTGGTCCCCTCTTCCTGTCTATTCCCGCTGGTCCCTGGATGCATGGGCCATATTGTCCAGTTGCTAAAAAGTGACAAGTCTATTCTAAGGGTCTAAAGTGGCCCAGCCCCGAATGACTTGGGCCAGCTGTAGGTGTGAGGGGCTGTATATACCACCCCCACGGTTGGTGGAGAAGGATCAGCTGCCACTAGGAAGTAAAATGACATTGTTGGTTTCCTCCTGTTTTCCCTTTAAAACCTTTTGCATTGCTAAGCTGATGAAACCAAGCATGTAACCAAGTGCTGAGATCTGCATAGAAAAACATCCAACTTCTGGCTCTTTTCCTGCACAAGCGAGCGTGGGTAATGGCCATGCTAAGTATAATTTGTGTCTGTTAAGAGGCGTCCACATGGAGAGTCTAATGCTTTTCTCCTCACGCATCTCTTTGATCTACAAAGTTTCCTCCCTGTGATGAACCCAAAGGTGGCTTCCAGTTTGGTTTGAACTGTTGCTGCCTCATGGACGTACCCACATCCTGTTGGGGTGTGTTTATCTTCAAGTCAACGTGGGATCCTCTCAGAGGAAGGGATCCATTGAACACTGGAGGGCTCTTAGATGTAGTTTCGGTCTTTAAAACAAGTCCCAGGTGGATGACACGCCTGCGTAGTGGAAAGTTCTGGGCACACAAGTCAGGTTAGCAAAAGCATGTTTCCTGTCTTCAGAAATGTCATCCTCCTGGCAATTTCTCTGCCTTCCCTACAGGGAGCAGAGCCGACCTTATAACATCCGGCCAGTGAACCCTTTTCCCAGACCGACAGTGATCTCGCCCCACGTCGATACTTTGGGGGGAATGCCTGCTCCCTTTTCAATGAGAACCCCTTTCAGCACGTGGGCAGCCCTTTCCAGAAAGGCACAGTGTCCGCAGGCTGGAATGACCCTTGTTGGGTGGGAGGGAGGAGAGAACGCTCTGAGCTCACCGTCGGGGCCCTGTGTTCCTCCCAAAATAACAAATTTGCTCTTTGAAGCCGGTGCCAGCTTGCATACAGCAGCACCACCTGGGAAGGGGAGGTTCTGCCCAGTTCTAGAGAGAAGAGGGCGTCTGTCACCCAGCTGGGGGAAGGGCAGGCTCCCCTGCTCGCTCACCGAGGGACGACCACATACAGAATGGAGTCCAGGCACTGCTCGGCCTTCTTAGAGAATCTACTTGTGATTCAGGGGTGACAAAGCCTGATGGCAGCCCCTGAAAAGCCAGGAAAGCCCGGAAGACCCACAGTGACAGTCCATCACCAGCATAGGGTGTGGAACGGAGGGGCTGGCTGGTGGGGATGGGAGAGCCAGGTATGTGGGGGGCACTCTCAGGCAGCAATATTAGAACACATTTTTAAAAGCAGTGAGGGTTGGGGGGGCATGTGTTTCAGATGGCTACGGGGGGCAGGGGCCTGTGTGAGAGGGAGTGAGAGTGACACACCTACTTGATCACCAGGGTGTGGCAGTCCCTGCTCTCAGCCCTCAGGTGGACCCCAGATCCCTAGCAGACCAGGTTCAAAGGTGAAAAAGAGTGAAAGCTCTTAAGTGAAGCCTCTTTGACTTCATCAATTTGGCTTTTGGGTAATTTGTGGCAGAGAGAGAGAGGGAGAGGGAGAGGTTGGACAGAGAGGGAGAAAGTGAGAAAGGGACGGAGGGAGAGAGAATAACTAGAGACTGGAAACCTTGCGAGAGCTGGTAATTCAGGTAAGTGGGGCTCATGGCAGCCAGGAGTGTCTGCTACTCTGAGCAAAGGAGCATGTGGCTAGTGAAGGGACATCCTAGCCCAAAGTAAGCGAACACCAGCGTGTCTGCTGCAAGTGCTCCGGCTGACGTCCTCCCAGGAGCGCCCCTGAGCTCTGCGCCCGGTCACGCAGCAGGGCCGGTGGCTGACGGCACAGCCTCTGCACTGCTCTCCGCACGCGATTGGCTCCGTGGCTTTTCTGTGTCCCCATTGGTAGTGTGGCACATGACAGCACTTAGTCATATGGCTGCTGTGAAGACCGAATTGGATAATCCACATAAAGGGAGTGGCATGGCACTTAGTATGCTATAAACACTAAATTAAAAAAAAAAAAAAGAAACTATTTAAAAAAAATCGCAGCTCTTGCTCCAAATTTAACATGATCCCCAACTGAATGCCAATAAATGTCATTCATTTCTCCATTCAGGTTTCTAAAAAATCATTATTAAGGATAACATTTAATTATAGAAGCCATACATGTTCAATGTAAAACAATGAAAAAGGTCAAATATACAAGACTAAGAGGAACATGTGAAGACCTTTCAGCACCTCCCTGGCCTGGCTTCAGATCCCGGCTTGGCCCACTGTTGGCTCATTGGCCTTCATGAGCAAGTCATTTGACCTCTCATAGCCTCGGTGACTGAGTGTCCCGTGGAGATAGTAGAATCCCGCCTTCTCGTCACCAGGAGCATGATAGGAGCTGGCGTTCTCGAGTCAGAGTGGGAAGTCAGCGTACGTGCCGGGGGTGCTGCCAGCTAGCGGTGTCACACCGTTCTCACCACTGCCATCGTGGGCTGTCGTGCAGGGTGCAAAGGAGAGCGCGGGCTGGATGGCAGGAGGGGCAAGGATGGCATCCCAGGGCCCCCTGGACCGCCGGGACACAAAGGTGACATGGGAGAAGCCGGCTTCCCTGGAGCACCAGGTAAAGAGTTTCAGTGTCTCATCTTTTCTCTGACACGTTACATCTGAGAACTGTATCCAAGATCCCTGGCCTCTCAAGCAGTTTTCCAAACTGATCCCAATCAAAGCACTTGCCTCAGATACCATCTTACCAGGTATTAGGCAGACAAATGCAACCAGAGAACAGGAGGTATCCCACATTCTCACTGATGCTCAACCATATAAAAATGCATCAAGGCCCGGCTCCACGTCAGTATTTTCCTAAACTGCTATACCTTAACATGAAGGGCTCAGCCATCTCCTCTGTCCACTTTTCCAAGGTAAGCCTGGCATTTGCTGTGTGGCCACCTTTGAGAGGCTGTGCTGAAGATCTGGGGATGGTGGAGGAGGTCTCACCCCCCCCACACACACACACACACACTGGGTGATTTACTCGGCCTCTGGTTTTCTGACTTCACTTCATCTTATCGATAAATACAACCACCGATAAATTTATATAGCTTGTAAGCCTCTTTCTTAAGAAAACAAAATGGGGCAGTAGGCTTTGGGTGAGGGGGAGAGAGAAGATATTTTTCAGAATAGACATTTGAAATATGATGCACCAGGCAATATGTTAGGTACCAGGGGCCCCAAGACTCCAAGACACTGTCTCACCTTTGGAGAGTCGGAGAGAGGAGGGCTGGGGGCGGGTGGGAAGGCAGGGGCTGCAGAAAAACAGAGCCCCCAGCCTGAAAGCTGCAGCTCAGCGCTGCCAATTGTTGCGGTGAAGAAATGTGGGCCCGATATTCCCTACACTCCGGTTTTCAAGTCCAAATCCTCAATTTGTGAAATCTTGACCGGTCAAGCAAAACACAGGAACAGGCCCGATTCAATCCATAAGCTACCACTGTGTAACCTCTGGTTTATCGTGTGAATGGGGAAGAGACTCCCAGGCTTTCAGAAACAAGTTAAAAAACAAACAAGCAAAAGCTTTTGGTTTCCAAGTCAAACTTCACCTTTTGTTCTTGCCAATTAGGAATGGTCATAGGCCTTCCTCACTAGGTCAGCCCCTTATGGTGCCAGCAGGGACAGACCCTGTTGCACCCTGTGGACCTGATCCTTTCCCACCTGCCAACAAGAATTCTAGAAGGAGGCCTTCCTTCCACCTCCCCCACCTTATCAAAGAAGGGATCCAAAGTCATACAAGCAGATCCCAAGCCACTGTCCCTCTTAGAGTAGAACTGTCAATATGCGAGAACTGCGAGACAGTCGGGGCGGTGTAAGAAAGACCAACTTCGGGGCCGGCCGAGTGGCGCGGTGGTTAAGCGCTGGCTTGGGAAGCCAGCGGCCCCGGTTCGGGTCCCACATATGAGGGCCACTGACACTGCCCTCTAAAAAAAAAGGAATGAAGAAAGACCAACTTTGAGAATCACTGTTGTGGACAGGTGGGTTCCCCGTCTGGCCTGAGAAGGCTGGGGGATCCCACATGGCGTCTGTCATTTCTTTCTGTCTGGTTCTTCCCTTCTCAGCATGTATCAGGTTCTAACATTCTTCACACTTTACCTTTTTATTATGCTTATGGTTTGTCATTTCTCTTCTTCAAGGAGAACATAAGCTCTTGGAGGGAGGGAGTTTTGTCTCTTCTCTGCTTTTTATGCTAATTTTCTATACTTATGCTAATGTAGCCCAGCCACCCAGACGCAGCTTGGAACACATACTTGCTGAATGAGCCGCCTGGGTGCTGCAGTGGCGTGAGGGCGGGTTTCCTGGGAGTGGGCCCTGCGCGCTCCTCTCTGTTCGCTGAGTGCTCAGCGATGCACCTGAACAGAGGTGCTCAGAAATGTTGGTTCAACTGCCTTTTTTTTTTTTTCCTTTATTCCTCCAGGTCCCCCTGGGCCCATTGGGGATCCTGGGCCCAAAGGATATGGCCTTGGGTACCTAAGCGGCTTCCTCCTGGTTCTCCACAGTCAGACAGATGGAGAGCCCACCTGCCCGGCGGGAATGCCCAGGCTCTGGACGGGCTACAGTCTGTTATACCTGGAAGGGCAGGAGAGAGCTCACAACCAAGACCTCGGTACGTACAGAGCACATGGCCGCCCATGTCCACTGCCTTAGGGTAAACTTCTGGGTGAACTTTATGGATTCATGAACATCTTAAATAATCGCTTATCTTCTATGAAAAATTTTCTTTTTAAACTATCATGTTAACTTTCAACGAGTTTTATTAAACTTGTGAATCTGTGAGATGCCAAGGAGGCCCCTTCTGGCTCCTGTTATCTGGCTATTTGTTAGTTTTAAAAAAAATGATTTTCAGTAAGTTAAATGTAACTCTGACATAAAATTCAGCTTTTACTTCCAAATGTAAATTACTTAATCAGGACACGGCCAGCTCCTGTGTTTATACGTACATGGCGCATCAACATGATGTACCAGTACCCAGCACCGACTCTGCATTCCTTCAATGTCTTCTTAAACTACAGAACTTATTTTGAGAGTCACCTTTGGTACTACTTGTCAATTTTGTCACCCTTGGTACTACTTGCCAATTTTCAATAGCAGATTTGTAAGACTGATTTTAAGCCAAGCGTGTCAGCACCTGGATGCCAGCAAACACTGTCTTCCCAAGATGATGATGGTTGGTGTGGTGGACACAGGAAAGATATGCCAACAGGAATGGTTGACTGTGAGATGAGTTTTGTCACTGCTCTCACTGGGCCATGACCCCTGCTGTTGGTAAGGGTGGTTGAAGGGTCCAGGCCTAGAGGTGACAGCTACTTACATGTCCCTTCCATTTCTCCTTGGGTTCGGCCACGGCCTTTCCCATCAGAGTGGCCTTGGGGGAAAGGCAGAAGTAACATTTCATACCTTGACTCTGTTTACTTCTCTCCTCCTCTCCCTTCTGCCATCAGTGACTTTCCTGTTGGTCTCGGTACCACCAGGCTCACTCCTCCACCCTGGCCTAGCTAGAGTGTACATCGCAAAGCTCTGCAGAGATCTTGGCGCAAAATCCAAAGTCCTCAACCAGATGGACAAAGCCCGCCTCCTCTGGTCTGACTGATCTATGCACAACCTTGAGACAGACAGACACACACACACACACACACACACACACACACATACGGACCTCCTCCTCCACCTTCCCTCCACTGAATTTCTCTGAGTTCTTGGAGCTCCATGCTCCCTTATTATCTCTGGCCCTCTTATTGGTGTCTCTTCTTTGAATGGTGTCCACTGTCTCCAAACCTGGCCACATTTTTTCATATTCCAGGTCCTAGCTTCTAATCACCTCTTCCATTTATCCATCGTGTGAGTCCCAGGGCCCCGTACTTCTCATTCACAGGCTCGTGATGCTGTATTTTCATTGCCTGTTTGCTTCTCTAGCTTCCCCACCAGGCCAGGCCATGAACTCCAGAAGACAGGGAGGTGTGATCACAGCTCTGCCTCCTGCACCTGTCTGATCGCTTGGCTCATGAGTGATGAGTGGATGAGGGAATAAGGGCTGGCCCATGGGACAAAGAAAGGGCAGAAGTGGTTAGGCACATACCCTGCTTTCACCGCTACAGAAGTAGACTTTGCTAAGGGCTCCATATGCCAGAGGGAGTGTCTGCAAAGGGCTCCTGCAGGAAGGTCGCTGGGCACACCAGGACAGACTGCTCACACGCCACGCTGTCTGCTCTTCCTTCCCAAGGTCTGGCGGGGTCTTGCCTCCCCGTGTTTAGCACGCTGCCCTTTGCCTACTGTAATATCCACCAAGTGTGTCACTATGCCCAGAGAAACGACAGATCCTACTGGCTGGCCAGCGCTGCCCCCCTGCCCATGATGCCACTCTCAGAGGAGGAGATCCGCCCGTACATCAGCCGCTGTGCTGTGTGCGAGTCCTCGGCCCAGGCGGTGGCTGTGCACAGCCAGGACCAGTCCATCCCACCATGTCCGCGAACCTGGCGTAGCCTCTGGATTGGGTACTCCTTCCTAATGGTGAGCCCCTGCACACCTGCCATTGTCACACTCCTCTCTTGTCCCTTCTCTCTGGATTGGACAGTAATTCTGTGAACTCTGAGCAGATCGACAACAGGAAGACATGAGGTCATAAGTGCCACCCCCAACCACAGCCTGTTGAGATGCAGGACTTTTTTTCCTCAATGTCAATTAGTTTATTATTATTATTATTATTATTATTATTATTATTATTATTATTTCTTTGGTAGAATTTAGAAGATGGAACTGCTCAGTCATTGGTGAGAGTGGTTTAATTCTGTGTACAGCCGACATGTCTCTTACTTCTCCTTTCCCCAGCAGACTATAGTTTGTCCTTCCTGGAATAATTTCAGGAAAAATGATAAAGTCAGGCCCAGACCTCGGCATGTCACTGTTTGGGTCTGGGGTTGTCTGCCTGTGTCTGAGCCCTAATTCTCTCTTGTTGTCTTGGTAGCACACTGGAGCTGGGGACCAAGGAGGAGGGCAGGCCCTCATGTCACCTGGCAGCTGCCTGGAAGATTTCAGAGCAGCCCCATTCCTGGAATGCCAAGGCCGGCAAGGGACTTGCCACTTTTTTGCAAATAAGTATAGCTTCTGGCTGACCACAGTGAATCCCCACCTGCAGTTTGCCTCGGCACCATCACCAGACACCTTAAAAGAAAGCCAGGCCCAGCGCCAGAAAATCAGCAGGTGCCAGGTCTGCATGAAGAGTAGCTAGAGAACACACAACTTGCCAACGAGCTGCTGAGAGAAACTTCCTAGGGCCCTATGGCATCCTAGGCTGTGCTACGAGATTTAATGGTGCTACTTTCAGACTCCAGGTATAGCTGTTCCTTCTGTTTCAATGTGGTTATTCCCACAGTACTGTAATCCCTCCCTCTGTTCTGGACTGATTAAGCAAAGACTACATGTATGGATTGTTTGGCCCTACCGATCTAGATGACACCCAGATATTCTTATTTTATTGAGGATGGTGGAAGAGCTGGCTTTATTTAAAAATATGGTAAGTCACAGGAAAGTAAATAGATGATGAAAGGCCAGATTACAAATTATATTACGAAAAACTCCATTCATTGGTTAATCCACACCTCACACAATTGAAGTCAATTACTCTGTATTACAGTGGGCCTCTGGATGGATTTTACAGGGAAAAATAAATAGGCCAACAAATGAAACTAGAAAGTAGAGGTTTCCAACATTTCAAAATGATTGCCTCGGTAATCTATTTTTCCATGCACTTTGAATAATTGTAAAACCATAACCCAAGGAGATTTGAAAAAGAACAAAGATCCACACAGCCAGCATTCACAGTTCATTTCAAAGCAGAATGAATCATCTCGCCAGCAAGGACCACAGCCGCTCGGTATTCCAAAGATGTGACATTAGCATAAACGCATCACCGACAAATGTAAAACATTATGTTCTCTTCTGCATTTTCCAGAGAATAGAAATGCCTACTTTGGCAGCCCTTTTGAAAAGTAGCAATTATGGAAAAAATATATTCAATAGGGATTAAGAGCCTAAAAGCTATTAATGAATATTAAGGCAGTGATTCACAAAAATTGACTCCCCATTGCACTGAACTTGCAAACAGACCACTTTTCCCCAGTCGGGGTCCAGCCTGTCTTCGGTGCATGCGTGCTAATGGGACTGAAGCCCCACAGGGCTTCTGCAGGCCAGCACTTGGCTCACACAAAGCACCTCGCTTCCCTCCTCATCAGTACCAGCAGATCTGCCTCTCAGCCCACCGTGGACACCCTCCCTCCATACACATAATAGCATCTCATACGAGAAGTGACAGGGCTGTCATTATGCACTTGGGAGAAAATTAAGGGCTGACTTAATTAAACTTAGGTAAGAAGACTCATTTAAGTCATGGTCACCCCACCAGGAAGACATGGCACTATCTTTAAACGAAACAAAGACAATTTGAATTTTATGTTCCTGTTATTGGTTTTTCTGGGAGCATCCTGCTTTCAAATTAAAAAAAAAAAGTCTTATATTTTATATCAGTATTATACCAAAGCAGCAACTTGACATTTGGCATTACTGTTTTCTATAAAAGTTTAGATGGTATGCCAATTTATAATGAATAGTTTTCTGAATAGCAAAGGATATGTTTTCTATTTTGCTAGGAAATCAGTGGTCTAATCCTAAAAATCAAAAGGCTCGTTGGAAAAGATTTTTAAGAAACTTTCCTTCTTCATTTAAAAAAAAAATGTCATTTAGAGAAAACCCAAAAAATTTCTTATAAGTGACACTCACTTTAGTGGGTAGACTCAAAATAATTGAGAGAAGAAAAACTCGATTAAAACTTTGTTCATAAGAAATGCTTTTCTTGCCAAACATTAATTAGGAATGTGCCCTTATGTGCAGAACACATTTCAAATGAGTCTTGTTGGCAAATTCACTTTAAGAATACTTTCTAGTAATAAGAAAAAAATGTACATTTTAAGATGAAATATTTTCTGGATGTACCTAGTTCATTTGACCCATTTATTGATTAAAGAAAAAAACCCACAAAAAACCATGCTATGGCATTTTACATATTTTTGAACACCTGAAATTTGAGCCAATTTCAACCTTATTGATAATTACATGTTTGGAAGCAAAAGCTTTATAATATTATTACCAAAACTCAAGCCTTCCAAAAATTCATCTTGTTCATTCATGAACATGGTCTGAGAACATTTTCTGGGAAGAGGTAAGGGTGATAAATGAAACATAAGAAACATATTTTGCTTACTAAATTATTTCAAACACTTTAATTTTGGTATAAGAATATTATCTTAATAAGCTTGCCAAATACATTTAAAAAAAACACAGGCTGAATTAAGTGGGCAATTTGTTCCACAGTGAGCCTGGGATAGTGTATCAGATTGTTCAAAATACTGGTATTGCAAGAGACCTCTTAAGTGCAGTACAAATTCTGCCTTCTGATTTTGAAAAAGTATTTAAAGGGCAAAACAATGGAAAAAATTACTTCTTGGAATAGAAGACGGTGCTATTTTAAGCCATTATTCTCTTCACTGGGTCATATATCCACGTACTTTGAACTAGCATTTGTCTGTGAAGGATGAACAAAGCTGTACAGCAGTTCTAATCCATCACAGGTGATTATCCTTCCCAAGAATCTCGCCCCCACTTTGTTGGATGCAGGCGTCTGCATGGCCCAGTGGGAACTGCTCTCCGTCATGAGTTGGAAGCTGGGAGGTTTCCTTCAGGGGTCTTTGTCTCAGTGAGCAGAGCCCCATCCATCTTGGTACCCACATGTCCACATTACGTATCGTGGTCCATTCCTTCTCCGCTCAGATTCTTCAGGCCTGAACTTGGGTCACCACTTCCTGCGGACTGCTACCTTCCTTTCTGGCCTCACTGCACTTGTCTCAACACAGCCTTTGTCTTTCACCCGTGCTCTTGTAGTAGACCTCTCCCAACTGATGCCTCCACTTTCAAATCCCAGTTGTCATGTCTCTAAGATGCACACTTGCTTTTGTAATTCTTTGGCTTCAAAGTCCTTCAGTGTGTCCACTGCCTATGAAGTCCAAATGACTCCTTATGGGGTGAGAGGGCCTGCAGAAACTGTCCCCGCCGGACACCTCTCTGCTTGTCACAGAGGTGCATGCCCATCTCCGTGATATGTCCTCTCAGGTACATTGACCTGCCAACTATTTATCTTTAAAGACTGAATTAGTTGACGGGGAGGTGTTTGTGAATTTCCCCAAGGAGACGTGGATTCGCTTCTGTCCCCCATACTCTCTCTTGTGTTTCCCTACTGCTCCTGTAGTGTCTCATCACTTTTCTCCATTCTCTTGCTACAGGGTAAACCCCTCGAGGGCAGGGCCATGGTTTATTCCTCTTTCTATGCCCTGTGCCTACAGAGTTGAGCCCATTATTGAAACTTAATTCTTTATTCAGTGACAACCGAATCAGCATCATTAGGCATTATTCAGCTCTGTATATAGTGTTCTCATTGACAAAACAGTAACGAGTATACACCATTTCTTATTTCCAAATATTTGACTGTGACATTTGCACACCCACGATCTCTTCTCACAATGATTGACAGAAAGCCAATTGATAAGCCAGCCTGGAGACTCTCTGAAGCTGTTCTTCGAGAGATGGAGGTAGGGAACCCATCAGGACAGAGTAGTTTGGGGAGCCCGGAAGGCCTGCATCACAGGGTCAACTGAAAACCATCAATCCCCACCCCCTGAAAAATAGCATACTTTGGCATAACCTGAAATTTGAGAAATGATCAAATTTAAGAGATTTGGCTGAGAGGAGACTCTTCACTGAACTCTGACATGACTTAACTCAGGCTGTAACCTCTGTTCCCCCATGATGTAAGAGCTTCTGGTACCAGGCTGCTGCTACAAAACTTGTACACATGTTACCGGTGCTTAGGAACATAATCAAAGGAATGGTGCACTAAAACTGGACTTTATCACAGATTTCATCTTGAGCCTCTTCTAGATGATAATAAAGCAAGTCATTCCGTGTGTTCTAGGAAATTATATTAGGTGTGTGTTTCTATCAGCTCACCAAACTAATTTGATAATGGTTACTTTTATTTGATATGCCTACAAGAATACTGGAGAAATGTGGACTTCAGTAGAGTTGGTTGAATCCAGGTTTGAATCTGGCTCTGTCCCTTTCAGGTTGTTCCTCTGGGCTAGTTACACCAAGTCCCCAAGCCTTATTTTCCTCATTTATAAAATGGGACATAACACCTACTCTTGCTTTGAAAATTAAGTTAGATTATATGCCTAGCACATAGCAGTCATCATATACTTATTTGGTCATGTCCTCCATTTTATAACAAACCATTTAATATGAAAAATACTTTTTTTGTTTTGTTTTTGGTCTTTTAACATAGGAGAATTATATGATGATTCTCACAGGCATATAAATTACTAATTAGAGTTATATATACCTGGGCAATTCTGAATGTCTGGGACTGCTATTTTATTTCAATTCTCAAAGTTACTATAACACACACACACACACACACACACACACACACACACACACACACACACACACACACACACACCAATTTCCTGCAGGGATTTTATCAGGAAGTTCTGCAGGGAACAAAACAATTGACATTAAAAATCAGTACTCTGCCATTGTCCCTGTTGTTATCTGCCAGAGACTCTGCATAATGCATTGTAAACCACCAAATCTAGCTGCCACAAACATGTGAAATGCTTGAATTTTATGGTGCTTAAATATTTAATGATTCATAGCAAAAAAATGTGAAGTGGGTCCAATACATCACATAGCTTGCTCTAAACTGTGGTTGTATACTTAAGGGCTTTTGACATGTGACATTTGCAAGATGCCTGGTCTGCTATCGACACTTCTGTCTGCTGCATTAAATTTATAATGTCATTTATTATATATATATAATTCTATGATGACCTCCCCAAACAACTGTTTGATCTGGTGCATTTATTTTCCTTCAAGCCAAAGTGAGTGTACTTCTTTACCTACCTCATAATACGGCCTACCTTGCATACCTACCGTAATATGGCTTAGTGGGGAAGAGAGGAAAGATTACACGGCAGAAGCATCCACTGCAGATGGGAGGAGCGTGGGCAGACTGTAGAAAGTAACCCCTTCTGCTCAGGGAAGGATGGGATTTCCAGGCTCTGGAAGGCACTGTCCTCACACAGTGATGAGGCCAGGGGTCTGTCTGCATCAACCCATTAGTTTCACCATGGGCAGTGGGTGGGGTGCTGACCCTGTGCAGGATGAGACCACCTGCTTTACAGGGTTTTTCTGAGGATTAAAAGTAAGACATAGAGGGCAGGGCTGGCTGAGTGGCGCATTGGTTAAGCGCTGGTTTTGGGATGCCAGCGGCCCCGGTTCGGATCCCACATGAGGGCCAGTGACACTGCCCTCTACAGGTAACAACAGCTCCACCTGGAGCTGGGTTGTGCGAGACCCGGTGAAGGTGCGGGCTGCAGCCCCTGCTGCAGTGGGCTGCCATAGGCTACAGTGAGTGGCCCGCAGCCAGCGTGAGCGGCTGGCAGCCAAGCGTGAGCTGTCAATAGCCGCGGTGAGCGACATCCAGAGGCCAGCGACCGATCTGCCTCATCCGGGAAGAGCGCAATGACAATACCAACAGTGAAGCAACATCCTCCGCAACTAAACTGAAGAACAAAAAGACAGCAACTTGTCTGTTCCCCTTCCCCAATTCCCCAACGCTGTTCCCCTCCACCAATTCCCCAATAAAATCTTTAAAAAAAAAAAAAAAAGACATAGAGGGCAGCCGGGTAGCTCTGTTGGTTAGTGTGAGCTCTGAACAACAGGGTTGCCGGTTCGATTCCCACATGAGTCAGTGAGCTGCGCCCTCCGCAACTAGATTGAAGACAATGACTTGAGCTGAGCTGCCGGTGTGCTGCCGGATGCCTCAGTTGGTTAGAGCATGTGCTCTTAACAACAAGTTGCCGGTTCGACTCCCACATGGGATGATGGGCTGCCCCCCGCCCCCGCAACTTGATTAAAAATGGTGACTGGACTTGGAGCAGAGCTGCGCCCTCCACAACTAAGATTGAAGGACAACAACTTGGCTTGGAGCTGAACGGTCCTGGGAAAAATACAGTTTCCCAATGAAGTTAAAAAAAAAAAGTAAGAGATACAACTATGAGGTGATGTAAAGTGTGAAGTAGTGTTATTTACTGATAGCCACAGTAACTGGAAGTTAGGAGTTGGGCAGTGACTGTATTCTCTTGTAGCCGAGTGCCAGGATAGGTGCAGTGGGGACATTCAGTAACTGTCTCTTTTTAAGTAGGAGGGAACGCCAACGGTGTTTGGTCCAACCTCTCACCTGATAGAGACATAACGCTGCTGAACGTTTCTTGAGCTCAGTATTACCAGAGCTATGTGATAGGAACTGTATTCACCCTGCTGTATGTGCTCTCTCTCAACATCTCAGCCTCCCTATTTTGCAATGATAAGGAGACTGAGGTTTAGAGAGGATATGTAACCGGCTCAAGGTCACACAGTCAGCACCCGGTAGGGTTTGGACCCTGATCTGTCACTAAAGATTGTGCTTCTCCCCTACACCATCGCCTCCCAGGAGCTCCCCTGTTTGTGGACTGGTTAGAAAACATAAGGTCCCATATAGACATTACCCTGGGGCCCAGAACTGCTGCTCTCACTGCAAAGACCCATGTCGTGGGTCCTCAGGCAGCCCACCCGGCTTGGCCTGGAGGTTGTCTCAAGCTCTTCTTGGAGGGGTGGGGGCAGGGAACCCAGGAGGCCAGAGCGATTTCTGGGGAGCCCAAGCAGCCTGTATTGCAGGGCCAACTGAAGGCCAGCTAGACCTGTGGAGGCCCTGGATGTCCAAGGTCTGCCAGTCAGGAGAGCTGCTCTGAGTTTGAGAAAGGAATGTCCGGAGGTCCTTACTTGGCAGCTCATTCAACTTGACCGTTTTTATTCTCCCACTTCCCAGGAAGGCACTCCTCTATCATACATTATTCTAGGGGGTGGCTTGCATCCTCATTGATATAATTTTATCAGCTAAAGATGAGATGTACAACTCATAATCAATTGAATCTATCTCTTTGGAAAAACTAGGGAAAGCTTTAAACTCATAAGTAAAAAGTTCTGGTCACAAAGCAACCAGTCTGCTTTACAACGCACACAGCAAATGGAGTATTCAACCGATGACGTGTGTGGTTGGGGTCACCATTTATTCTGCTCCCATGATGCACAAGGGGCAATTCTAGCAACTCCCACATCTGGTTTTTTGGGCCAGCCCACTTCTGATGTGCACAGCTGCCAGTCATCAGCCTCTGGGGTTGGTATCTTGTTTGTGGAAGAAAAGTGATGTATGGCTGCAGGTAAGTTGTCTTCCTCAAACTTATTCTTCTGCTGAAACCAGGTCCTCTTTTCTGCTCAACACAACAGAAACAGGAAGCACTGCTAGCTACTAGCTGATGATCTTGGATCCCACACTTCACCTCTCCGAGCCTCCATAACTAACCTGAAACAGGTTGCAAGGTTCTCTTTCTTTCTGCCAGGACAGTTGTTGCTGTCCTAGTAGATAACTGGTGATCATCTTAAAATGCATTTGTGTACTGGAAATCTGAGAAGGACTTTGGTGTCCTTCCAGTGAGACTAAACTAGTGAGACTAGTTTTCTTTCTTTCCTTTTACATCCATGTTCTCATTTATTTCTCCCGTGCTGAGAAAAACAGCATCAATAAGCAAGAGGAATATCTTTTTATGTGTGTCACTGGTGATGGTAGAAAAGAGTTTCTCTCTGTTTCAATCCACATGTATTGGTTCTGACATTCCAGACAAAGCACTGTTCAAAGTACTACAAGGAGATACACAGACACAGTGTCAGGGTCCCTGCCCTCATGAAGCTTACCCTCTAGAGAGAGACTTCCTCTCACTGAGCATAACCAGCAGTTCCAAGCTGCCTGTGGACACTGTGATGAAGACCCAGTAAGAGCAGAACTGATCGGGGCAAGGTCATCCTGGGCTGTGGCGTCTGGGGCAGGGCAGGGAGGACCTGGGTGGATGGACAGAGGAGAAGGCTGTTCCGCATTAAGAGCACACCGCAAATTAAGTCACAGGATCAGGAAAACTCACAGCTTGGGCAATGAGACCAGTTGGCAGAAGTGAAGATGCATGGTAAGTGGGGATGAGGCAAAAGGCTCATCCCCTTATCCTTTGAGACAATAAAAGGTACTGAGATGGAAATGGCATCACAAGAGTTGATTTTGGAAGAATAACTGGCAGAGCTATTTAGAACTGAGTGAAGGGGTATTTTAAATATTGAGCAGAGTGATGAACTGAGAGATGTTAAGGTCTTAGCAGAGTCGGCGACTCTAAAATGAAAGGCTGAAGGCAAAAAAAAAAAATTTTAAATAAAAAAAAAAAATTAGGAAATGAGCATAATAATCCACGGAAGAGGAAGGAAGAGATGATAGTTTCTTTAAAAAATGACTAATTGAATACCATTCCTTACTGAATACTGAATCTCTCAAGAGAAACTAAGCCTGGTCAGACACGCCCTCTGTCTTTCAGTTTGTTTTGGAGGCAGGTTTCATCCCTTTAGCTAACTCACTCCCCAGGTGGCAGAACATGTGTCAAATCCCCAGCCTGGCCCTGGTCCTACTACAACCAGACACTTCCAGCTCGGTCTGAGACTCCGCCACAGACAAAAGGATGGACGAGGCTTGGACAGTCATGTACAACTTTGCAATCACAGCAATACATTCAAGCTCATTAAGAGCAGGCAATTTTAACTACTCCCTCATCTTGAGAACCAAGTTTCTGAATTAAGAGGTTTCGTAAGTCGACTGACCACAACCAAACTGTGGGAAACAGATATTCAACAATCAAGAAATGACTATTAAGCAACGAAGTAAAATTTAAAAACCAGCTCTAAATGTTCATTCCCTATTAGAGATCACTGGTCTAATACACTTTTGTTTGCCTTTTCAATCCAATTCCAGCTTGTTGGCATAACTTTGGGGATTCCTTATTGTAGGAAAAAAATAAGATCGACATTGAAAATAATAAGCCCTGGTTATAGGCAAGGCTATTAACTGAATAAAGTAATTACAATAATTTCCATAACATCTTTACTGTTGTGTCAATAATGGTTTATATTTATAAATGAAATGACCTCCCATCTCTCTCCAATTTAGTGATGTTGCACCTCAGAAATAAAGGTGTCATATTACAGGTATGCAATTCCAGTGTCTTCATATCTGACCAGTCAAATAGAGCGAGGAGCTACTATTACTGGATTACAGAGCAATTAAAAAAATACTCCCATAACCGTGATTGGACTCTTAATGAACTGAAAAAACATTTCAGTGGCAAACTAACGTTTAAAAAGCCCCCACCAGGAGCCACGGCGAGACTTCGGGTGGTGGGAGGGGAGAAGGGGAGAGTGTAGAAAGACAGACAAGATACAGGCAGTCCCAGAGCTATGCACACAACCCACGCTCCAGTGTAGAAGGCATGTCTTTGTGCACAAATAATAATAATGACAAGATAGAAGTGTCGTAAGAGGTTACTTTTTCAATGTGCTATGAGAAGATGGAGAGTAGGAATGAGGTTACTCCTAACAGGGAAATGAGTCAAATTCATAGAGTTTTGGAGAGAGAAGCTTGACATTTAGTGTGAACATAACATGTTTAAAGTTACCAGTCTCACAGATACAACTCACATTATAAACACGCTGTAGTTTTACATCAATTGTAAAGTAACCCAAGGAGCCCAGGTATCACTGAGTCAGCCTGAAGATCAAAGTGCTCCCAGGTCTCACGTGGATTCCTTTGCTCATTTACATGCACGTGTCAAAGCCTTTCCCAGGTCTGTTCTGACTAGACACTGGATGCAAAACTGCATAGCTGGTATCCTCTGAATCTGTCAGACGTATACAAAGAAAAACTGAGACAGCAATACTCCTCAAATGTTAGCCCTGGGTACGTACCTCTAAGGGGTGGGCATACCAGCAATTTTAAAATTGTACATGCCTTTATTTGTATTTCTGTTTATGGAGTGAATTTTCTCAATAGACAGTACTTATTAAGTCCATTTTCCTGATTATATATTTTTTTATTTATTATTTCATAAATTTGTTTTCCTGTTGCAAAAATAATACACACATATATATATACATACATTTTTAGAAGAGAGCAATATAAAATTGTAAAAGAAACAGGTAGAAAAATCCTAGGCACTCTCAAAAACAACCTGTTAACAAGTGGGTTATTTTCTCCCATTACATGTTGGTTGCTTTATGCAAATACAAGGTGTATATATATTACTTTCAAAATCAGAAAACTCTACAAATGCTAGATAAATCAACATAGAAAGATCCTTTGCTGCTCCCAACATTTTAAAAATAAGTATCTCAGTGACAATAACACATCAGTGACATTTGACTTTGTCCTTTTATTCATGAAACACAAGCACCAGGGAACATCTTAAATGATCTGGACAGACAGCCTCCGTGTTATGGCATTGCAGGGGCCAGGGGAGTGTCTTGGATACTTGAGTAGGACAAGTGGCTCTTTTAGTAGTCAGTTAAAAGGCACTTTTTGAGAAAACAAAACAAAAAACACTTCCTCAAGAGAGAACTCTCAGGGACCCAACCCACCGAACATCATTGCTCCTCTCTGCAGGTGGGAGCTGGTGCTGCTTTGCTGATTAGTGAAATACAAGCCACACCCCCAGGTACACAGACAGCCTGCCACAGAGAGGCTGCCAGGTTGTGGGTGCACCCTGACACCCAGTGGAGTGTGAAGGAGGACTCCCCATCTGAGCTCTTTCTGAAGCTTCTCTAAAGGCAGAGCCAACAAGGGCACCGTCACCACCCCCAGATGCAGGGACCCAGGGAGCCCAGGAGTCCACGGACGGGAGACTCGGCACACCGCTGTGGGAGCCACGTCCTGCTCCTGGAAAGTCACCCCGGCAAGGTGCCAGGAGGACCAGGGTCGGCTCATGTCCCACCACGTGGAACACGGAGCACGCCGGGCAGATGGAGGGGCTGGCGCTCCGGGCTGGTGGGAACAAGCCTCATGGTGAAGCTCACGGTCTTCAAAACCAAAACGAGGCGGAGGCACCATTGAGTCAGCAGTGAGAGAAAGGAGCGTGGAGCGTGGTCCCCACTTAGAGGGAATGACCTTCTGTCTGTGACAGAAAACGAGGCCAGAAGAAGAACCACCGCCCGAAAGCTGGGAGCTGCCTTTGACAAGGTGAGTCTGCTGGCGAATCGAGGCTCCCAGGGGCCGCTGGTGGCCGGCCAGGCAGATGTGCACGGCACGGGACGACAGGGCACCCTGCTTTGGTTGATCATGGACAACGGGCTGGAAGGAGGAGCGTCCCCCTCGCTCCCCCCGCCACGATAAAGGGCAGTCATGACCCAGCTGGACCACGTTTGCTCCTGAAGTTGTGCCTCCTCACTGGCTGTCGAATCGGTGAAGCCGTCTTCTCCTTTCTTCCTCTGGTGAGAGGCGAAACCCGTAGGGCGGGGGGCTATTTCTGCTGTTTCCTGGAAGGAGAAAGCACGAGGGAAAAATCAAACTCTGCCTAAACCACTGTTCTGACATTTACAGGGCACTGTGTCCTAGGATTCCAAGGGCAGAAAACAACAACAAGGGCTTGGTGTCATCTTGATTTTAGCACGAAACAGAAATGTGACAAACATATTTCAACATTAGCTCTCAATGCTGTTTCAACATCCAGGAAATACTTTTAGTGTGGTCCAGTCTGTGAACCTGATTTGACTCGTTCTGAAGCTTCTTGCCAATCCTCCCATTTTACTTTTTCTTCCTCTGTGCTCCGTAATTGGCATCACTGAACTTCCTTAGTATCTCAAGGGGTTCGTTTATTTCTTTTAATGCTCAGAGGTAAGTTGTCACCGTCTCTAACTTCCCCACCAGGTGCGCTGGTTGATTTCTCCTGATCAGCCTCTGGGGCCCCCTTTTCCTCCCTCTAACCTGCGCCTCCTCCCCACCCGTGGGAATCACGCCAGCCTGACCTACGCAAGCACCCATGGGGCGTCGGGGACCACGGGGCAGGGGCCGCATTACCATAATAGCCAATATCTGGGCAGGCAGACGAAACTGCAGGCATAGGATCATATGAAGGACAATGCAAATCAGTACTGAAAAGGGTTTCCTGGGGCTGCAAACATACCAAAAATATAATTCACAATGATCTAAGCACTTCAATCACTACATAAAAACAAACAACAAAAAAACAGCACTCTTCCAGGCATTGTGGGGAGTAATGAAGGAATAAAAACAGACAGCTCTCGACCTCAAGGCACCAGCAACCTAATGTAATGCGTGAGCTTCAATACCCTCCATGAGGCAGCCGTGCAGCGTGGTGCTGATAGATACGTAAGCAGCAGGTTTACTTTTAAGCATGAGGACCCAAAAGATTGCACTTTTCCACTTTTGTGCCTCCGCTGAGCCTATAAACTCGCTCTCAAAGGTCCTCTCCCACCACCTCCATCAACCAATAGTCTTACTCATTGTCCCACGCCCAATCCAAATGGCCCGGCCTCCTGGCCACTTAGGATGGAAGAGCTCTCTTCTGATTCAAGTGCTTCAGCTTCCGTCATTTTCCTATCGGTATTCCTCATGCAACGGTCACCACATCCCACCAGGAGGTCAGCCACCTGGTCCTGCTTCTTGTCTCTCCTACGAGGATCATAAGCTTTAAAATGGCAGGGAGCGGCCCTGCCACGTCATTCTGCACCGCAGTGCCGGGTCCAGTCCTGGACACGCAGTAGCTGTACAATAAACATATGGGCTGACTCATAGGACTTATAGCTTCCGAGGGTGTATGGTACAGCCTGACAGCTACATTCAGCATCACCCACTGAGATGCCGACGCGACTGGCGGGGGGAGGCGCAAATACTCTGGAAGCATCAGCCTAGCAGGAAGGGTGGGTGGGCAGGGGGCTTCGAGCCAGGAGGGAAAACAAGGGATCATCCCTCCTACTCACTCTCCAAGTGTGGTACCTCGTCAAAGATGTTTACAGGTAATACGTTAAGGATCTGATGCAAAGATGGGAGAAGCAGTGTGAAACTATGAGTCAGTCTGTTCAATTTGGAACTGGAATTGCAGTTGTCAGGCAATGAGAGATTTTTCAAAGGCAATCCAAGGTGGCCCTTTGTATTTCTGTCTCCCCTCTGTGATGCAGAGCCCAGTGCTTATGCAGATCTAGCTCTCTTCTTCTGAGACCCTGGGAGAATCACCCCTCTGACCCCCTGTGACCCCTCTGAGCCCCTGTGATCCCTCCTGACTAGTATACACAGAAGTGAACTGGGCGGGCCTAGCCCCACACTCCTCTAGTGAGGAAAAGCTATCTCACGGTTCTTTTGATACAGTGAAGTGTATGTCAATTTATCAACTTTCATTAAAGATGATGTTCAAAAACATAGGCTTGTAAGACTTTCACCATAAATATTTTATGACTACTATAAGATTCAAAGTTTTACTGGATATGGCTTTTGCCATACATATTTATTAGAAGAGGTAAATGCTTTGAAATTATAGAGAAACTCATGGATCCCATTACCATTAGTTTATTGCTTAAAATTGTTCTGTGTCATAAAATCCCAGTCCTGCTTTTCCTTTAACAGTTGTTTTTAACAAGACTATTCCTAATTGAACATCTGGGCACAGGCCAGCGGGGCGGGGAGCTGTTAGGACCAGCTGTGGGCAGGGGCGGAAGCACGCTCAAGGTGGCATGTTGACTCTGGGCCTCCGGGCACAAAGCCACAGAGGCCGAGAGGGCGCTCAGACACCCAAAGGGAATCACAAAAGAGAGAGCCTGGGAATCAATGTTTTCCCCAAGGGAAATGCAGCAGGAATTAGAACCACTGTGAAGGTTCCTGGGCAGCCGCTCCCAGAATGCTCCGCCAGCACAGATGCTCCCCAGGCCCCCAGGTGCTTGAGGAACACCTGAGGCAACGGAAGAAACACCACGTGTCGGAGTAGAAAACTGACATCTTATTGGGTGCTGTTAAGGTGCTCTGTTCCAACTAGCTTTCATCTCCAATGTTGTGACCCCAGTTTTACAGGTGAGGAAACTGAGGCTCGGAGAGTGTCAGGGATGCACGTAAGGTCACAGAGCTAGCCTGGGGGGAAGGAAAGCTTGAACCTAGGTCTGCTGACTGCAGCTCTGACTCTCAATCCACAAGGCACAGGGCCATCACTTCTAACCACTGTACGGTATGGCAAACATCACACCTTGTCACCATTCCCTACCCTCCTGCTAAAACCCCGAGTGTCTGTCCCTTGTCTGCATGGGTATGCGGGGAGCTCCCTGGCATGTGAAATAGAAAAAGATGATCCAGCCTAAGCCCTCAACTCAGGCGAGCTCTGCTACCATCACAGACGTGACAAAAAAGTTCCCACACTGGCCCACTGGCAACTGGAGTGGCTCGGCTTCGCAGGGCCACCAGGGGGCCTTGGGTATAACAATAACAGGCATGACAGCTGAGCTGGGTCTGTAACCAGGCTTGACTGGAGGGGTATTTTAAACCCTTCAAACCTGGCGTTTCTGGTAACACAAAGCCCTGCTCCTGTCTGAAGAATGACTTCATTGCTTCATTTCAGGCTCTGAACACCACACTGTTCTTAATCTTTCTGGGCAAGTTTTCAAGTGTAAAATAGTCTTTGGTATTTTGAAGACAATTATATATTTGATGTCAGCCAGCTACTCACACATACCATTTGTCACATCTGTGCTTTGGGTCAGTGCCACACTGGGGACTGGGCCTCCCGGCCGCTCCCGCTGTTTCGGCTAGCCCCTGTCTTCTAATTCCCCACCTTTTCATTTATTTTTTTTTAAAACTTGTTTCTGTATTTTCTACTGTGTCACGCCATCCATTACTCCTCTTCATAATCTCCAGGATCCCCTGCAGGTATTTCTCAAAGGGTCTTATTAATGTATTTTTGATACGTACTTAGATTTGTTAAGCACGTAGGAAAGGTCCAGACTGGGCTCTGCTGGGTGGTGAGAGGACACAAGGGCCCCTGGGGTGTGATGGAAACGTGTTGGTAGGGAGTCGGGAGATGGGACCTTCCCAGGGCTCTAGAGTTTGATGACCTGGGATTAAATCCCAACTTCTCTCCTTTCTAGCTACACGTCCTTGATCAAGTAGGTTACCTTAACTAGGCCTTAGTTTCCTTATCTATAAAATGGAGATAGTAAGAGCAGGTCCTTCCTTCCCTGAATTGTCAAGAGGGTGGGGAGAGTGCATGGCCATAAAATGCTGATTACAGGAGTGTACTAAGTGCCTGATGAGCATTGGGGGTTACGGTTTTTAATCTCTAGCGTCATCACGAATCCTGTGTTAAATGTCTACTTGTTAGTATCTTTTACTAACTCTGAGAGAGAGACAGTAAAACGACAAGAACAGTGACTTCTTAAAAGATAGAGTTCAGGGCCGGCCGAGTGGCGCAGTGGTTAAACGCTGGTTTGGGAAGCCAGCAGCCCCGGTTCGGGTCCCACGTATGAGGGCCAGTGACACTGCCCACAAAAAAAAAAAAAAAAAAAAAAAAAAAAAAAGTTAATAGTAGAAAATATGTTTAGCACTTAAATAAAATAAAATAAACTGCTAATCTAAATGTGGGTCTGTCCATCAAGCTGCTTAAAAAAAAACATTATAAAAGATAGAGTTCAACTCTGAACACCGTCCACCGGGGTTTTGTAAAAAATGTAGAGCTGCTATTACGATATATTTTCCTTCTAAGAAATAGATCCAAGAAGAGTAATCAACACTTTCCAGTTAGCAGAGCACTCTTGTAACACAGAGAAACCTTTCTGTCATTGGGAAAGCTGGAAAGCCCAGCCAAGACCTTGTTTTCTGTGCTGAGTTAAATCATGCATTGAACATTTACTGGCCTGGGTGGAACAGCCCTGCTCTGAAGAACTTGGTACAGAACATTAGTATTTATGAGCCTTGCCTCTCTGTAATCCTGTTAATGGAAGTTAGCCCTCAATTTTACTCAAAGAAACAGTGAGCATGCCTCAGAGAACCTCAGGAACAGTTTAAGATGATGCAGCTCAATTATAGCACCAGTAGTGACATTATACGATTTATTGACTTGTGGTTCTTGATGGAAAAATGTTCACTTCTCCACGCTTATGTATAATGCAGTAACCTCTACATTTTACATCTACGGGAGGGGAAGCAATTTCATCCAGATAAGAATCGCTAAAAAGAACACCAAGCATTGACGGCCATCTGCCCTATTGCTCACCATCCCTGTAAATAGAGATGTTTAATTTGCTGGTATTCATAGATCCTGCTCGTGATCTGATGAACACTCTCTACCATCTGGTGAAATTACACTCAAGTGAAGTCACGGGATGACAAAAAGGCAATCACTTGTTTCATATGTATTTTTTTAAAAAACCAGGAGCCTCTAAATAAGTCACCAGTGTTCTCTGAGATTTCTCCAGTCTCATGAGGGCAGCAGCATGGGACCCACATTCTCTCTTTTGAAATGTTACTTTATTAGAATCCCATAAATTACAAAGCTTCCAAAAAGCTCCCATCTTCTGAAAAGATGGCTGTTAAGTCATTGACTGATGGAGATGGAAAAGGCCTGGAAGAAATTCAAGTGCTACGATTTAGCATGACATTATCTGAAAATGGGAGGTGCTTAAGGACAATAAGACCACTCTACTTTTTGAGCCATGAATTATAATTATCTATCAATATATCTATCTGTCTACATCTCTCTATCATCTATTTATGTATCTAAAAATAGTTTGACATTCACCTAAAATCTTGTAACTTTCATACAAATGGAAGTTTAATTATGGTTTACAAGAAAGGTAAGATTTTGATGTAATTTTAGAGAGAAAAATTCACTTTCTACTTCTCAACCAATCATGCCAGCAACAGTGGGGATGTTTTATTTCTGAAACAAAATCTGGATTCCCAAAGTAAGAAGCTTTGAAACAGAGTTCACATCGGCTACTACTTTACCTGTTGTACTTTCCTCCCTGTTCTGCTTGGTTGATTTGGGGAACAACTGACCTAAAATCAACATGATATAATCCAGTTAGCAACTCAAGGATTGAGGTCACTGCGTCAGGTCTGGAGTTTCCTGAATTCAGACAATGTATGGTCTGACCTCTGGAGCAAAAAGAGGAAGGGAAGGTAGAGGCTGCATGTTAGCTAGCTGGGCAACTGCTACGGGCTCACCCCTACTAACTCTCCCATCCCCTCCTGCTTAGAAACTACATACGATGGGATTAATGTTCATGAACTGAACATGAGGAACCAACAGCCAGCTCAAGATACAGAACACTTCTAGAGCTCAGAACCTCCCCGTACACCCTCCCTGTCCCTACCTCCTCGCAAGGCTACCCACTATCCTGACTTCTAAGAGGGTAGATTCACTTGTCTATTTTTGTCTATTCATTTGTCTAGTGTGTGAATGCATTCATACAACATGTACCTTTCGTGAGTGGCTTCCTTTTGCATTATGTTTGTGAGATTCATCCAGATTGTTATATGTGCTTTTTCGGTTCGACTTACCCTTCCCAGCAGAATTTCCTTGTCTGTTTTACAGATGGCGACATTGAGGCTGAAAGATTTCACGTAACTTGCCAAGGCCACAGAGCTGGTCAGTGGCTGGGTCAAGGTTCAAACCCAGTTCCCTTTCTACACTGCTGCAGACAGGAGGTGCGTGAGTCATCTTCCTTAATCCCCACCCAGGATCTGTCAAACTGAACAACGTCATCATCTCCGAAGTGATCTGGAGACGGGGTCTGTTTTGAAAGCAGCAGGAACAATGTCCCTTCTGCCTTAGAGAAGGCTTGCTACACACAGCAAGATTGCTTTGGAAAACTGAAAGTGTCAGGGATTAGTTTCTCCTTTGACAAAGTCTACGTTTTAGTAATAGGCCCTGTTCCAAACGTCAGCCTTTGTACTTAACTATCGGGTGTCTTTTTTAAACACAGGACAGCTGTGACTTCTTCCAGAAATTCTCAATGTGCTCTCTCCCTGCTTGAGCTGGAGGAGAGGCAAGAAGGAAAGAGAGGACTGGAGTGTCCTCCTCTCATTAGGAAGCTCTGTGACACGGAGCTTGAGGAAAAACACAAACGGGTGTGGATTTCAATATTAAAAGACGTTTGTTTTTTAAATCAATTTGTCTTAAATCCTTTGAAAACTGTCACCACTTTATCAAGAGGGGTTTTAAGGGCAGTAGGAATGATTTTCAAACACCCTTTATATACGTTTGATGATGCCTTAAGATGTTTAAAATTTTCCTTGATCTAAACCAGAATGCCCTCTGGTCAGCAAATGTGGAGGTGCCTCGTTTACTTATCATACCAGCTGATTCTGGAAACTGCCAAGAGGTTGACTATTTTCAAGGATATCCCTCCCTGTAAATAATACTTTGCATAAATAAAAGGATACTTTGCAGCTGAATTTTTTTTTTTTTTTGGTCCAATTCACGGTCATCTAGGGATATTCAATGGACGGATATATGAAAACTGTCAGGAAGCTAGATGCAGGGCTCTTGAGGGCAGAGCCATCTTTCCTTCTGCACTCTCACTGCCTGGCACACACAAGGGCCCTACGAGCCTGGCTGGGGCAAGAGGAACGGGGCATGGGCCTTGTCTGGAGGCGCAGCTTTGAGCACATCTTTTACAACAGAACACAGAACGCTGAAGGGTGAATACGGAAGTCATATATGGGGAGGCAGTTCTGATCCAAAACACACACAGATGGTCCCTGACTTGCGACGGTTCGACTTTAAGAATTTTAACTTGACGATGGTGCAAAAGCGATATGCATACTAGATTACAGGAGCTAGCCAACACTTTGTTATAAAATAGGTTTTGTTAGATGATTTAGGCCAACTGTAGGATAACGTAAGTGAGCACGTGTAAGGTAGGCTAGGCTGAGCTATGGTGTTCGGTAGGTGAGGCGTATTACATAGATTTTCGACTTCTGATGTGCTGAACAGAAGGGAACCCCATCATAAGTTGGGGAGCATCTGTACACCTGACTATAGACAAAGTAAGAAAAAGGATGAAAAGAATATTAAAATCCCACGCTTGTCTTGGAAGCCCTAGGGCCATGCAGTCTTCAGCCTCTCCTAATGGTTCTGATTGAGATTCCACGCCTCCCTGCAGCCGGCCCGCCGCCTGCCTAGTTGCTGGACTCCACTCTGGGGACCCTAGGGCCTTAAGGCATTCCCTAGGTCCGAATGGCTGCCTGCTCTGTCGGATTCCTCAGGCCCTTTGCGGGCTCTGACCCTGCGGCCTTTCTCTCTCTGGCAAGGAGGCCTGCCACTGCCCACGGTGGGCCCTGGTGGGGAAGTACAGGCAGAGGGCCCCGTCAAGGTGCCTCCTGGGAGCCTGGATACAAGTCCCACTGCCAACCTCCTCCTGCTTCTTGATCTTAGGGTTGTCTTTCAGTTTTAATTTCATTATTTTAAAGAAAGGAGAGTAAGAGAGTAAACTATAATAAATTGAGCTCAAAAAGATTTAAAAAAAGCCTCTTCCCGAGACACACTGGGTTCCGGCCCTACGAGGGCCACTTGCTTTGGTGTTCATCAGAAACAGTGGCTGCGGCTGGACTCTCCCCTCCCTGGCCCCAGGAGCAGTTTCCATCAAACAGCAGGAGTCAGGGAGGGGTCCTGGCACCTTCGGTAGCTCAAGTGTAAGAGGTGTGGGCCAAGCCAGAGATGCCACGAACGGGCAGGTGCGCCCAGCTTGCCGCTGTGGGCTTCACACGTTCGTATGCGTAGTGCTGGAGACCCTGTTATAAATGCAGATAACTGGCTCCGGCTGCCAGAGAGTCTCGTGCAGTAAGTGGTGGTCGAAGGCCGGAAACTGCATTTTAAGGAGCACCCAGGCGACTCCGCTGCTGACGATGTAGCAAATCACGGAGCAAGGCCGTGGAGCACTTCTGACGTGGGCTCGCATCCTGAGCCCACCAGCACCCTGGACAGGTCCCATCTCCTCCCTGGGTGGACACTTCACACCGCGCAGAGGGAGGCAGCAGGGAAGCCGGCTCTGGAAGGCCTTGCCTCCCTGTCACACAGCCTGGCTGTGACTTCCGGCAGCTGGGCAGAGGGAAGGCCGGGCTGAGCTCCTTGGCAATGTCTTCCAAGTCATTTGGTCTAATTCAGTGCTCCTGACATGGACGTTTTTAATAAACTTTTTATTGGGAATAATTTTAGGTTTATCGGAAAGTTACAAAGATAATGGACAGTTCCATCCCAATGCTAGCATCTGACATTGTCATGGTACAGCCGTCAAAACTAAGGAGCCATGTACTGGGGTGGGCACATCACCATGAACTAAATTCCAGGCTTCATGCAGAATTCCTCCGTTTTTCCGCTCATTTCTTTTTTCTGTTTCAGGACCCAGCAGCACAGGTAGGTGTCTTGTATGCTTAGTCTCCTCCGGTCTGGGTTCTCCGGCTTTTCTTGTTTGCCGTGACCTTGACCATCTTGGGGAGGACCAGCCAGGTCGCCTGGAGGCCATGTCTCAGTTTGGTTGGTCTGCTGTCTTTCTCAGGAGTAGACCGGGGTCGCGGGCGTGGGGGAAGATGACCACAGAGGTGAAAGGGTCTTCCCATCACATGTCAGGGGTTCTTGCTGCTGATGGTACTCATTACTGATGATGTGATCGTGGGCGCTTGCTTAAGTAGGGTTGGCCAGGTTTCTCCAAGTTTAAACCTTTTTGATGAGTTTCAAGGCAATATAGCTTTTGACCCTCGCCGTCACGACTTAACAGGATAAAATGGAAGAGGTAGGAGAGGGTACTTCTAGCAGGCTTTGTTCTTTCCCGTTTGGGGACGAGCGGGATAGAGTGGGGTGTCCCTGACCCTCAGGGCCCTGAATTCCATGGGAAGTGGTCCCTGAACACTGGTGTGAGCGCATGAATTGTTTCAGAGTGCTTCCGACTGGCAGGCTTGGCTTGGAGCGCGGGCCTCTGTATTTTTAATGAGCTCCCAAGTGCTTCTGACCTATGCTACCTTTTGAGAACCAAGGGGCTACAGCTCCGATTTTTCTTTTGGCTGAAAAGCTCCACCCTAGGTTTCATTTTATTTACACTTGCCAGCAGGTGGAAGCAGAGGCCCAGGACACTGACTCGGCTCAAGAAAAGGAGGCCAAATTCCAGCCAACAAAGCATCCCGCACCTTAAGCAGAATTAGGGGTATTCTGATACAGATGGGGAGCTGAGGCACCGAATATTATGAGATTGTTTATTGTCTAGATGGCCTGGAACCTGGGCATTATCCGCCAGCGTCGAGCACTTTCTACGTCATATCAGATTTCTTCCGGAGCAGAGGAGACGGACAAGGCAGTGGGAGAGAGATAGATATGGCTATGGATACAAACGTGGATACACACGTTTTAACCACTTCCAAACTCAGAATTTACTCTTACTATTGTTCATATAGCCTTGCATAGCTGAGTGCTTTTACTGGAATGATCTGTCCCTCTAACTCCAAATTAGAAGAAATACACAGATATAATCTGTGGTAATAGGACAACCAATTCTGGATGCAATAACGCTAAAAAATGATTTATTTGAAACGTAACCAAAGTGGTTCTGTCTACTGGTTTGCATTTTCACCCGAACCCCCACTTACACCTGCCCCCAATTCCCTTTCCTTCTGCCCTTTCTTGGACTAGCCCAGCAGAACATCGAGAGGGAAGAGGCGAGATGGAAAGGGCCATCCTGAGCTCACTCTGCCAGTGTCTGGTGCAGGGGTTCTGAGCGTACAGGACCAGAACTTCCAAACTGAGTGTTCCATGAGTCCTGGAAGCCTGCAAACGCCTCCAGCACCCGTGATTCCTCCCTGGAGAATCGAATTCCTGAGCCTATGAGCCCAGACCCTTCACGGCTGCTGTCCTGGTCAGCCCAGGCTCAGGGAGGCCACTGAGCTTGGCAGCTTGGTAACTGGTGTTCTGGCTGCCTCTGAGGCTGGAGAGGCCCCAGCGACCTGAGGGTCACACAGGTGTGCTGCCTGGTGGATGCGGCCCGGCCAGAAGGGGGCGGGTTCCTGCCTGCGGGGAGAGCAGCCCCCGCCCTCCGAGGGATAAAATGCCAGGTACACGGCCCGCCCTCTCTCCACTCAGAAACAACAAAATCCCCAACACCACTGCTTTTTGCCCAGGCTCTCAGATCCCCTCTTCACACAGAGGTATAGAGAAGTAATGTTGAGGACATTTTGATCTGGTTCATTTTTCTCTCACTCCCTTCGACTGTGTTTCAAATCAGAGACACCCCAGTTTCCAGGTCTTTACGAAAAGGCCCAAGATGGTTTCACTGATGTTTGAAACCATACACCGTTTGAAGTTAGGGAATCCAGTTATGGTGGTGCCTTGGAGATCCTACTAGTTATAACATCAGCGTCGATGAAATGGGCCCAGGGTCACTCCGTCCCAGGAAAGAAGCGATTCACCTCTGCAGCCCAGGTGCCTGGTACCTGGCGGGTGCATCACAGATGTTGGATGAGTGAACAAAGAACCAACTAACATGCCGTCAGGGCTGGGCGGAGAGGGGGCCTGGCGGGCCAGGCCAGGACGGCGGGGCCAGAGGACACTGCAGGACGCTGCGAGAAACGTAGAGAAATGGTGGCAGGCAGGGAATCGCAAGGTCCAGGAATGTGGGTTTCTGGCTTCGGCCACTAACCAACCAGCTCCCGACTCCTGAGACCTAAATGGCGAGAGGAGGCTGCAAAGTCACAGGCTTCAGGACACAGTTCAGGCTGTGTGCTTCCTCCGTGAAATTCATGAGGTTTGTCTGGGCTCTGGGGTTCCAATATGTCACAAAGCCTTCCGTAGCTAGAAACAGGCTGAGATATGAGATGTATGATGTACATTTAAGCTGAACGCTAACTTAAAGACTTTAAAAAGTCAAATTATTTCCACTTCTCAAATACCAGAAGCCTGATTAGCACATAAGCACCTGTCCAGAGACGCTGATATCAACACACAATTACAAAAGCAACCCCTGGCCTAGGAAACTGCCCCGAGATGGTTAGAGGCCAAGGGGAACAAGAGTGGCTCAGCGCTCTCACGGAAGCTGAAAGCCACTTGGCATCCTTCTCTCGCAGTTTGTTCTGAGAAAAACCTGTGACAAGAGAGCAGGATGGCTGGTCTCAAAGGTGCACAGCTCAGCGGGGACAGGCTGTGGGCATCTCAGAGCACCGCCAGCCCAACCCCACCACAAGAAAATAAAGCAGTTCCAATTCTGTGGCCAGCGGTGTGCTTGGCGGGTGCAAAACAAAGGCAGGCGAGGGGGGAGATGAAAACAAATGAAAGAAGAACGACATACTTGAACAAAGTACACAGCCATGAATTTGAATGGCAACAGTGAGTGGCTTCAGCGACTGGGGTGGGCTCCCCCACAAAGGCCCAGATAACTTGGCAGGTGAGGACTATACAACCTCTTCTTATCCTTTCCCAGTGGATGAGCTCTGTGAGATAAGAGGCAGGGAGAGGCCATCTGGAGGAAACAAACAAGAGCTTTGAGCCACGCTTTGCACCTAAGCGCTGAGAAATTCTGGGTGTGGGTCAGAGTTAGCCTAGAATGGTGATGGCTGTGAATTTCTGAGATGCGATACACTATCCTAGAAGCGTGATGGTCATTTTGAAAACATGCTGGATTCTGGGTTTGATGCCATTTAACGTAACCCTGAGCCTAACGGCCACTCACTGTGTGTGCTTTTAGGTCTGATTAACTCACGCTCAGCCATGCCAAGTTCTGACCTTGTGCCCCATTAGAGGGGAGTGTATGTGTGCATGCTTGAGCGTGGGCACGCATATGTGTGCTGACACACACACACACACACACACACACACACACACACACACTTACTGAAACATCTCTAATAAACAAGCCCTCCCAGCCTCAGCAAGACCTGGGGGTTTTCTCAGACTGTTTCCACACCCTTAAGACAGCCTGCCTCTAAGTGCTTCAAAGTGGCCTAGAACTGCCCAGAGATGCTTCTAAAATGGCCTATGGCACTGATATTCAACAACAACAAAAATGACTTAGTTTTACACATATGTTAACAATTTCTAGCAAAATAAAACTCATTTTATGAACAGAAAGGGAGACCTATCAGAACTAAATTTTTTGAACTTTGAATCCCAAGTTAGGAATCGAGAATTAGCCTTCCCTTGGATAACTGGTGATTTAGACAAGGAGGAGGAATAAGTTGCTTTCTGGTCCTCTTTGGACATATCTAAGCGTGTGCTGTGGGCAGAGTAAAAGCTGGTACTCAGGGGCCTGGCTATCGTTTTAAGAGAAACTCTAAAATCTCAATCAAGTATGGAAAGGGGATTCTGTGTGAGATGCATCCAGGGTGTCATAAAAGTCATGGGCTTAGGGAGCAGCGAAGGCGAGCAGCCCATCTGCTGGTTTCAGAGATGGGAAACAGGAGCCCAGAGAGGGAAACAGTTTTCCTGTTTTGCACAGCTAAGAGGAGCAGTGGGGGGGAGGGTGGAACCACAGCGCAGGCCTCTGGGTGGTCTGTTCGCATCACACGGGCTTCCTTGTTTTCTCTCAGCCATGTCATCCCGCATAATCCAAGCCTCCCTGTCAAGCGTGGAGTGGGTAGTGGTGTTTTTTAAATGTGGCCTTCAGCTCCCTGGCTCTGGTGGGGACCGGGCAGGGAGCGGGATCTGGAGCCAGATGGCGTGGGCATGAACACTGGCTCTGCTCCTGCTTTCGTGTCCTCCCAACAGGCTCCAGACTTTACTCACAGACCCTCAATTTTCTTATCTGTGCGACACAGAAACTCACGTCATTAATAGACGTAATTAATGACTTAAAGGATGTCAGCTCCTGGCCCAAAGCAATCAAGGGTCAGTGGCACCTATTATACTAATAACGCCCCGCTTAGGCTGCCCATTCTGGGAATGTCCCCACCCTACACCCAGCTTGTGACATGTGCTTGGACCCTGGAGTCAGCCAGGCGCCTTCCTCTTCCTCACCTGCCCCTCTTCAACTCATCACCAAATCCTGTCTTTTTACCTTCAACATGGCCCGAACTCCTCCATTCCTCTCAATTCACCTGTCACCACCAGCCTCGCCTGTGTCTGTGCCGTGAGCCTGCACTGCTGTCTGAGTTCCTAAATGATCTCCCACATTCTCTCTGGTCTTTCTACCAGCCATTCTCTACATTGTAGTGGGTGGGAGAGCTTTTCAAAAACACACATCTCTTGATCAACTTTATTCTCTGCCTAAAACCCTCCAAGGGTTTCCTTTTATTTAAGAATAAAGAGCAGCATGTGTACCCCGCCCAGTAAGCCTGCCCTCCCTCCACTCCGACTCCCCAGTTCTCTCCTCCTCCTCTTCCTCAGCTCTCAGCAACAAGGCTGCATCCTCAGGAAAGGGACTGCTCCCCGCGTTGCCCTAGGCTGTCACAAGGTCGCACGCCCTTTTCTCAATGCACCCGATGCCACAGTTAGTAATCACGCATGACTCTGGTTATTTCAGTCACGTGCATCCTTGTTAGGCTGTGACTCTGAGGGGGCAGGAACAGTAAGTATTTGCGTTCATCACATTTTCTCCCCAGGGAGGAATAAATAAATGAAGAGGTGCATGGAGGGGATGTAGGGAAGGAGGTGTTAGGGTATTAACTACTGTCCTCATTTTATAGATGGCCAAACTGAGGCTTTGGGAAGCTATGTGACGTCCTCAGGTTTCACAGCTAGCAAATAATAATTCGGCCTGGACACCCGGGGATGTGTGGAAGCCCAGGGTTCCTCGTATTGCTTTGAAGCCAGCACCCACATCTCTCCCTGTCCACCCAATCTTTTTTCATTTTAACCAGCGGCTAGGAAAAAATACAATTAATGGGTTTTTTTTTTAGCTGAGCCATCCTGCCACCTGTTGGCAGCTCAGCTCTGACTGGGCATCGAACTGCTGTTGCTCAAAGCTCAGATCGCCACACTCTTGAGTGAGCTCTTAACCAATTGAGCCACTTGGTGAGCCCCCATTAATGGGTTCCTAAATTCTGTTTGTTTTTTCAAATGGGAGGTTATGAGGGTTGGAAGGGGTCATAATTGGTCCATAAAGAAATCCCCAGTTGATACAGTGGATATTCTGAATTAAAAACGAAAAAAAAATAGATGATTGTGAAAAGGTACACAATTTGTTGCTGTTTCCATCCAGTGTAACATTTCCAGAACTGTTTCTATGGCTCTGAAGATAGCAAATTAAGGGCAACTGAGCTGGCAAAAGGCCTAGACCTGTTTCCAGACAATTCTCTCAGGGTAGAAAAACTAAGGGCAGTAATAGCCTCCGCGAGGACACTACCAACATGACTGATCTAAATGGGACATACTTCTATGACTCACTTGTAACTTTAAATACTGTAGAAAAAAGGATTTGTAAAACATGCCCAAACAGCCTCCCTTTGATGTGGTGAACTCTTTTAAAATCACATTGTTCAAATTTAAGTTAAAATGCAAGCCCTTCCGTGTTTACAGCCCTCCTCCCGGTGGAATGCGATACAAAAGTATGACTGTTAAATTTCAAAGACGAGGCTTATAATCTCAGAACAATAGGGCATTCCTAGTGCGAATTTATGAGCTGCTAAACCTCAAAAGGTTTCTTTAATTAGTAACGAAGGCCCCTGACGCATTCGCCATCCGATGTAGGGGCTGCTCTTGATATAATTTGGGGTGTGCTGCTTTTATCAGAACTTTTCTGGGCTTTTATAGACCTCAGAGGACTATTGTGCTTCTCTCTGCTGGGTGTTTGATCCCGCTGATTATGCTGTGGGGCCGGGCCGGCATTCAGGGTTTACCATTCATTGCTCCTGGGGCGCGCTACAAATTATACATAACGCATTGCATTCTAATTGCTGCACTGTGAACTTGGCTCATCTTCCCAACATAAAATACTGACATCCAAGTCTTTTTATGATAAACAACAACAACAAAAACCATAAGGGATTCTTTTGGATTATAAACGTCTGAAGACAGAACTTGCTTGTGAATTCCAGCCGGCTATTTCGGACACGCAGCCGGGGGGCAGGCGAGGCTGAGAAGCAGAACAAAACATACCTCAGGGGACTGTTGACGGGGGAAAAAGAAGAGGCGGTCCCACAGGCAGCACCGTACTGCACGGAGCGGGAGCACGATGCGGGGCAGACACGCGTCCAAGCCGGGACGTGGGCGCAAGCTCCAGCCATGGCCCTTGGCCTCACTGGGCCTCCAGTGCCTCAGGCTGAAACCAAAGGCTCAGAACCAAATGAACACAAAGGTCCCTTTTTCCATGAAGACAGGGGCCTCCAGAGAGCAGTGGCTTGTTTTCTACATGGGATGCGTCAGGCCAGCCTTAGCACAGCCCTCGTCACTGGTGTCTTGTACCAAACACGAGGCTCTCACCGTTGCCCTGTTAGTTTGGGGCCTCTTTAAAGGGCAGGGAGCAGAATCCGTGAAGCCACAAGTTTTATAGATGCGAGACCTCCAAGTGGGAAAAAAAACACAAAAAAACAAAAAAAACCACCCACAAGAATAGTAACTGCGGTTAACGTGTGCCAGCGGGCTGGGCCGCGGGCCGCACTCCAGAAGCCCACCCCGTCCCTGGTGCCTTCCGTGCTCAGGAGCGTCCCCGACTCCTAACCCTACCTTCTCCACTCCCTCCCAAGGACGCAGTAACTGATGTCGGAACTCAGACTGGCCACTGCCACTTCCTCTCAGGGAAATGCACGTTCTACAGGAGCTCAAGGTGCAGGCAGCACCGGCCCTAAGGGGCCCGTCCTGCATCTGGGCGGGGGCCTGGCTGAGGCTCCCACGGTTTGGTCATTTATAACCTTCCGTTACTGTCTGTGGACACTGCTCTCCTGCTGTGGCTACAAGTCTTACTTTGGTCTTAAGAGGTCACTGACTAGGCATCCTCCTTCTCCCGTTTTTGGTTTCGGGGTGGGCGCGCTGGGTGGGTAGTCTCTCCAAGATCCAGGACGAGCAGGCGGGGCAGACTGAGGACCCAGGCAACAGGAACAGCAGCGCCACACGCGGCTCGCCCCTCCCCTCCCCCACAGGCCCTCTACATTTGGACGGGTCTTGAGGGGAGAGCAGCTCGGGCCGTCACACCTTCACAGTGTCCCCGGGGCCAAAGACTTGGGGGATTTCATCCCTGTTCTAATCCACACTGCACTGGGTCTCCAAACAAAACCTAAGGACTTGTGACCAGAGAGGCACTGCTACAGGTACGCCAGTGTGGACTGGAGGACTATTTCAAACCGGGGCTGCTAGTGTGGCTGCTCCCTGGCATGTTTTCTGTTGCTCAGACTGAGATACAGAATACACACCCTGGGCCCCGCTCAGGAGGCAGCGCGCCCTGCGGCCAGATGCACTCAGCAGGGCCCACAGCGCACGCTCAGCTCCTGCCTCCCATCAGCAATGACGGAACCTTGCTTGTGAGTATTATCCCTTTTCGATGGTTTTCTAAATAACAGAGTTTCCATAAGCATCACCATAACTTTTCATAAGCCAGCATACAAGGCAGTATTTAAGGAGTTTGTTGAGATGACTGTTGAACATTCAAAGCTAACCGGGTTTCAAGGGTTTCTTCTTTACATAGAAATAAGTGCATTTCCACGCCCTTTGGCACGGCACACCAGTTTGACAGCGGCTTTGCACTCAAGCAGAGGTCCTGGTCCCACCCCACTTTCATTAGGAGGACTAACAACGTTTTCGGTAATCCAGGTAGGACTGGCTGACTGCCAGGTGGCCCCAGGGGGAGTGAGAAAAGGTGCAGAAAACCAGAAGTGCCTCCCTCCTGGGGCGGGGGCGGGCTTTCCTTACTGGGATGGCCGCTCCGGGGGACGCTAGCAAGCTGCTCTGGCCAGAAGGGCATCTACTCCATGAATTTTCTACCTGGTCCTTCTCTTTATTTCTTTTATCATCCTGGCACCACATTACACCTTGGGAGACTCTACAAGAGTTCAAATCTGAAAATTTACATGTTAGAAATGGAAAAGGAAAGGGATAGCTTGTGGCTTTAAAAACATGATATCCTTGCCACCACCAAGAGACCCGACTCGCCCCACGTCCTCAACGGGGTCCTTGCAGTGAGTTTGGGCAACTGGCACCGCTGCTGGTTCAGCGGCCATCAGAGCAGAGAATATGGGCCTCATCTGTGCCACTGGAGCACAGCCTAGAAGGGACACACGGCCTAGAAGTGGTAATGAGAGCAGCAGGGCACCCCGCATGTGCCTGAGTCATGCCCAGCTGGGGGCCCTACAGGAGTCACCTCCAGTTATGATCGCACCCTCAGCTCCGGATGTGTCGCCGCCCCTCGTGCTGCAGGCAGACAGGTCCCCACTCTGCCCTCAGCAGTGGACAGCAGACGCGAAGGAATATCCCAGTGCCTGGAAATCTCTATGCAAATCGCTTCCAGGCACACACTCCCATTTATATTTCAGCCAATTGGAAGACTCAAAGAGCCAGATGTCTCTTTCGTACATCTTCAGTTAATGAACAAGAGGCCCATCAGAAGTTACCGCCGGGATGCTCAGGACACAAAAAGGCAAAACACACAACCCTGTGGGGTCAAGTCCTTGCTCAGCTTAACCACTGTGCCCAGAGAACTGACACCCACCTGTGGCAGGATCCTCTGAGTCAAATGTAAGGTCCAGTAAAACTTGGTGGAAAGTATGCGTGCTCTCAAGTTTCAATTCTATTGACTGATGATCCACTTAGTTTGACAACCTGCAGTTAACTAGAAGACTCACCCTCCTCCTCCTCCTAGTAACAGCTGACACGTTACTAGGTGCATACTCTGCGTCAGGTACGGAGCTAAGCCCTGGCCGTGTGTCGTCTCATGCATGTCCCTAATAGTTAGGGATCAGGGGAATTTGCCTCATCAGTAACAGCCTGTGGGAGAACACAGCTCATTTCCTCCTTTTCATCTCTCCAACCTCTCCTTTATTTTAGTTTACCATGTGTAATTGCTCATTCCACCACATTTCCTGAGACTCTTTAATTTTAGCAACTTTCCTCTCCCCTCCTTCCTTAATGAATACAACAATATTAATTGAAAACACTTATTGTATGTCAGGTACCGTTCTAGACTGAGGGGATATAAGGACAAGTAAGGTACAGTTTCTTCTCGAGAAGCCTATGTAAAGCCTAAAATGAGTACAACTATATAGTTTCAATGAGTGCATATAGTCACATCCATGAGACCCGTGCAGTAAAATCAGTATTAAACGTTCACTGAATTTCTAAAGCAGCTAGGCCTTGGAGACACCCTTTGTCTTACAGATGCTGCAAGAGAGTTCAGAAAAGTTAAGGAATTTACCCACGATCCTTCAGCTAGCTGTAACTTCGGAACTGGAATGCAGCTTCCCTTCTCACTGACCACATCGAGCAACGTATGTGCTCCACGAGGTTTCAAGCAACGGTGCAATGGCCAGCGGGCCGGGAGACACTGCCCGTCTTGCTCATGCAACACACAGGCTCCGTCAGAGCAGTGGCTATTCTTTGAAGTCGGCCACAAAGGCTCAAACGTGCAGCTGGTAGGCAGTTAACCCTCCATCAAAGGATTCTGTGTTCCTCAACTGACTTCTCCTCCCACCTGGTTCCACAGGGAGCAAGTGGCCCAGCTAATTTCAAACCAGATTTCAGACCTACATGTGACGGCAAAGCATGCTTTAGAACTTGGAGCATTTGGCATAGAAAGGTCAGAGAATCCTAGGTATTTACTGAAACCGTTACAGCCAGTGCCGTGTAAAAGGAATCCTGGATGAGAAATAGGCTGGTCCTCTGCCAGGGCCTGTGGGATAGAGGAAGGACAGTGTGGCAAGGCCATGGGGCATCTGAGCCTCCCCCCCACGCCTTCGAGTCTATCACGGGAGAGAGCACCATCCTGCGACCAACAGGTCCATGCAAATAGAAAGGGGACTCTCAGGTGTAGGCAGCTGGGGGGTGGGGGTGGCGAAACAGTCAGGGTTACAGTTTTAGGGCAGAATACTCTTATTAACTGGCCTCGGAGTTGTTCCTAAGGCTCAAAAAAATGTGAGGGGATATGAGCAATGGCAATTTGCTCAGTGAGGGAAGCAGGTCAAAACTCTTCTCATTTGGTTCTCACTCCTTTAAACAATAACAACAGGGATAACAAAAGACCTGGCATTTCCCAGGGATGGCAGACTCTGGAACTTTTAGACTTGATTACTCCAGGTCTAATTTACCTTCTTCTCTACAAGGAGAACAACGCAGACGTGAAATATTAGAAAAGTTCTTGCTGAAAGGGACTGCGCCGGGGAAAAAGGAATGAACACGCGAAGTTATACCTAGGAACTGCCTTCCAACAGATTCCCAAGACAATGGAACCTCGCTCTAAGTAAACAAATACGGATCTCTGAATGGGGCAAATGGCAAGGCGTGAGCACGAAGCAGCGCGGAAAAAGCAACATAAAAACACCACCTTCCTGACTTGTTTAGACAACGAGGCCAGACGCCTCCCCTCAGGCACCCAGAGTCACCTGCAGCTCCAGTGCAAGAAAACACCTCGCACAGTTTCCTTGAATAATCATTACCTTAAATTGATGCCAGGCGAATGTTGCTCTCTCTCTGGGGAGAATAGACTATGGGATTCCTGCCACAAATGAAATGGTCTACATGGTTTTAGTAAAAGATCATTTAAGGACAATCGAAAGAAACACACATATATTGCGAAAACTAAACACTAAAAGTGAACAAGGGTCCCTGGGTTGGAAGTTCAGGGAGGAACCACCATGAAGAAGGAAGGTGCCAGAGGGCACGACATAAACAGGAAGGACTCTGTGCCTCTCTATTTTGAAGTCTAGGGGATTTTAGAAAGAAACACAGAAAAATAATCTAGCAGTGGAGAAACTCAGGTTTTACATGCCCCATTTTTATGCTGTAGGCTTCCTTTCCCTCCCTAGCTTTTAGTTATAAACAGAAGGATTCAGTGTTTTTGAATACATAAGGTCACTTGTGCACATACAGAGAATCCAACCAAAAAATGGGATCTAAAAACCAAAGCCGTTTCAAATATTCTTCAAGAAAGGTACCCCAAAGAATGAGGGTTTGATCAGCATGTCAGGAGAGGGACGTCTGATTCTCCGTCCTTGTCACCGGGGTATTCCTAGTGCAGGTGCCCAGGAAGTATTTGTTGAATGACTGAATCCCAAAGAATTTTCATGGATGGAGGGCTAGTTCCACCATTTCCAACTCCTGCCTTGACACACAAGCTCAGCCCACTGAGTGAGTGGCATCGCAGGTTTCTGAGGTGAGCCCAGGCCTGCCCTCGAGCTGTTCAGTGAGGCTCATCACTGCCTCTAGAATCCTGGGGATCCAGGTGTGCCTAGAGGAGCAACACTGCCGGGGCCCAGGTACATGGAGACGTGTGGACCCACTTTTCCGGAGGTGAAATCGGGGCTGAGGAAGACAAGGATGGTTCTTCCCTTTAGATAATCCTTCCCCTTTCCCTTCCCTCTCCCCCACCCTCTCCCCTCTCATTTAGTCCCTCTGGATTTCTTTCTTTCATAAGGTAGGTGTGGGGGACACAAGAGTGAGTAAGAGCAAATGGGTAGCTATATCTGCTGTAGGGACAGCACTCAGGGGCTGTGAGTTCTTCAAAGGCCCGTGAAAATGTTTGAGACATCAAGATAATTGATTGGCTTCTAAGTGAAAAAAGGAACTATAAAACTGAAAAATAATAAATATTTGATCAAGTGTCTATGACATGTAGCATATCATCCATTTATAACTCAACTCATATGATATACATCCTATATATGGCATATATATTTATATTCATTTACTTTAATACAGAGGGTGCCAAAAAAATGTATACACATTTTTAAGAAAGGAAAACCATATTAGAATTGTAATACTTTTGTTATCTACCTATAAAAAAGAGATGCACACAAGTCACGTTTGACTTCTGTAATGACAAGAGGTGCTAAAAGTTCCCATCAGCGTCCAGACACTTCTGATTACGGCGAACTTCTGCTTAAGCAATGTTGTCCAAAGCGCCCACTTATTGTATATACATTTTTTTTGGCACCCCTGGTATATATTTATATACTATGGATGAAACTGCATATGTTTAAATACATTTGAAATGATATGGCGTGTGTCGTTCAAAAGGAAAAGCTCACAAAGGTCCTCAAACGTCGCACAGGGTGGCTAGGACATCCCTGCTCTCGGGGTGAACAGTCGTGAGGAGACAGACGGACACACCAACAGCCACGGTCGCCTTGTGAAATAACTAGGAAAGTAACCTCTCTGAGCCTCAATATCCTCATGAAAAACAACCAACTGAAAACCAGAAGCCACAGCTTTCAGGGAAGCTTTGAGGACCAAATTAGTAAAAAAGGTGGGCGGGGGGGGGCAGGGAGTAGTCCATTAGTCAAAGAGATGAGAAGTAAAAGTGATCCCCGCTTAAGTCTTTGCTCCTCCAGGTTGTAATGTCTGACTTCATATCTGCTGCCTCTGCAGGGCCTGGCTCTCAGAACAGAGACGGATATCTACCTGACCCTAAAAACAGGGCTGCTTTGGTATCCCCGATGGACAGACACCCATAAACCAGGACCCTCCATGTACAGATAAAAGAGAGATATCATGAGATTCCAAATAGAGGGAGATTTAAAAACAAAACAAAAGCTTATTTTAGGATACAATGAAACCAGTTTTCAATTAGCTTCAGCCAGAGCAGACACCATCTATTTGCCCTAATGATGAGAAGCTGCAGACTGCTCCTAAATTAGATTTTACTTCCCTCTTTTGTAGACATTTTATGAAACACCTTAATCCTCCCAGCAGGCAATGCTCGTAGGTAAAAAGTTTGGGACCTATATTTGATGGCCAAGCACGCTCAGAACTTGGAGAGTTGGGCACAGAAGGGTCAGAATCCTAACTATTTACTAAAACCATCACACCCTGTGCTGTGTAAAAGGAAATCCTGGACGAGAAATGTGCTGGTCATCTGTGCCCTGGAGGCAAGGCCCACAGTACAGCAACAGGTCCTAGGAGGCTATCCGGTTCTATTATTTCTCCTGTATCCCCTTCCCTACCCTTCTTTATGGGCACCCTGCTGGAGCAGGGAGAGAGGGCTGGGCGGGATATGACCAGGTGGAAAGCAGCAGGACACAACACTGAGAAACTGAGGAGGGAGAACAGTTATAAGCTTCTGCACATAAAAACTGGCCGCTTCCAATGTGTTAGGCTAAACTCTCCCTCTGGTTCCAAGATTTGCTCTGTGTCTCGGCACCGGGTGTGCGTTACTATGATCTACAGTGTGTTTAAATAAAACAAGACAACAAACCAAGAAAAATTTAGCGTTATGAAGGACGAAAGTCTCCTAAAAATACTTTACAATGACTTCAAACATGAACTCACATTTACAAAATAACATTTTAATGACTTAGGCAGAGTTGACTCGGAACATATGGATTACATTTCCTTCAAAACGCATGTGGCTTGAAAAGTTAGGGGGAAAACTGGCTTGGCAAAATGAGTTTGGTTTGTAGAGCACAGCTCTGAAAAGAAAAGTCAAAAAGAAGTCTGTCACACTGGACTCACTTGAGCGTCCCTTTTCTGGTGCTTTCTTTGGTGACTGAGTCAATTGGCTACAATGGCCCTTACCTAAGAAACTTGGAACCACTATTTTGGAAACGGTTGAACTCGCCCTACTTAGGCAAAGTATTCAGTAGGTTTATAATAAATGACTCTCCTCCAACCCCAATATCGCAAGCATCAAAGGCAGAGGTCTACTTCTGCTAAAACGTTTGAGCTGCCTTCAGCCCAGAGCAAATGGCTACCACGTCTTTGCGACAATGGAGTCCAGCTGCAAGTATAGGGACATTTTTATTTTCTTCTAACCCATTTGGAATTCACTGTAAGACAGCACTCCTTTTTTCCCCCCAAATTAAAAATTCAAATTTGAGACAAAGCCCACCATGATCAGCCTCTGTTTTCACCTGTGTCCTTTTTTGTTTTCACACCAACGTGACACCCAAATGCTAGCGCCACCACCATTACTATAAAATACTGTAGCATTCACAGTGCTCACGCTCAAACACCATCTCATGTCAGCAGTCTGGGTTTCAACAGGCCCTGCGGGTGATTCCGCCCACACTCAGGACAGTGGTTCCGTGTGCGCAGCGCTGGGTCCCACCCCCAGAGTCCCCGACTTAGTGGGCGTGACACGGGGGACTGAGAATCTGCTTTTCAGGAAAGGCGTCAGAATAAGTAAGGTACAAGATTTAGACAGAAAAGAAAGCATATGGATGTGTTTGGTGGTGTCTTCCTCCTCCTTCCTTGCCTGGCTTCCCCATTCTCTGGTTTATTTCCCCACCGGAAAGCTATTTGTTCTTCGCCAGTCCCTGCATACTGGAAAAATTAATTTCCAATGATAAATTAATTTAGAAAAAATTCCTTTACCAGGAGTAAATGTGAAAGTCTGAAGAATTCAGTAAGATGTCCTTTGCCCACAGACAAAAATGATTAAAGACTAGACTGCGATTAAATTCTGAGCAGAGTAACATAATTAGCGAATTTATGAATGGGTCTTCTTTTCACAGTTCTACTGTCAGACTAATTACTTGTATTAATTAGAACTGTCAACACATGAATATGCTTGTTGAAGCTGCTTCCTATGGTAAAATATGAGACTTGTAAATATCAAGACGCTTAAAAAGATGTGAAGACTTTCGTTTATTAGCAACTCTAAATGATGTAGAAGCACTGACTGCACAATGAGCCTTGGTAATTGACTGTAAATAGATTCCTAAGTTAATGAATTTGCTATTGGTCCTTCTTTGATGAGGCATTAGTCTTGGTTTAGGCTTTGGATGAAATATCCAATATATCACTACTTTGGAGGACTATAGCAAAGATACAGAAAAAATCTGCAAGTTCCTGGAAAACCGGAAAGAGCAGCGAGGGTGGGTAAGGTGAGCGGAGAGGAGTTCCCATTCCTTCGTTCATTAGTCTGAGATCTTCATAAAATACGTTTGAGACTTGCCTAAGTGACAGGGGAAAGACCGTTGGGGTAAGCACCAGAGTTGGACACCAGTTTTAACTCTATGTGACCCTGGGTAAGTGGACAAGCTACTTAGCCTCTCTGTGCCTTGGTTTCCCCGTCTGCAAAATGGGAGAGCAAACATGGGAACAGCAACAGAACTTGTAAAGGGCTGTGGTGAGCCTTGAACCAGTTAATACACATGAAAGGCTTCGACCAGAGCCCAGCACAAGCTGTGTACGAACTGTGAGTATCGTAATCATCATCGTCTGGGATGGGGGGAGGAACAGAGAATCGAGCACTCCTAAGATGAGGTCATTGGAGCAATACGCAGAGTGGTGCGTAGCTTTGGAGAGAGCAAGGCCCGGATTCACACTTCAGCGCCATCACAGATTCGGTCTGTTCTAAGCCTCAGTTGCGCCCAACCTCATAGGTTCTTGTGAAAAGAAAACAAACAAACAAAAATGCATGTCGTGTACAAGCTACACCTGGTACATAAACAGGGCTTGCTCAATGTTGTTGCGTCAGCGCTATTATCTTTCTGGAGAAACCCCCAAAATTGATTAAAATAGATGCAAAAAGAGAAATTTCTGTCAGTGACCTAAGATACGGGGAGATGGGGAAATGAAGAGGCAGCATGAGGAGCTCTATAAAGTGCCTTCTGTGTCCAGGCTGCCTTCCTCCTGTCTCAGGTGGCTATCACTGTGGCCCCGGAGGGAGGTGTAACTCCCTAGCCACAAAAGCCCTATAAATAGCTTCATTACCTTGCTCATTGGTGAGGAAGAGACAGCTGTGACTCCAACTGGGGCCCGCCTGGCGGCAAGGCCCACACCAGGCGAGGTGTGACAGCGCGGCTGAGAGGACTTCGTCACAGGCCAAGGGAGGTGCAGAGTCTAAGCTCTTTCTGCCTATTTCCGCCCCCAGCCCCTTTTTCCGTTTGCATATATTTAAGAACATAGTAATCAAAATCTTGATAGGCCAGATTTGTTTCAGCTGGCTGGCTATGCTTTTTCTGATAACTACCATAAAAGAATTGCCACAAAACAATTTTAAGTTAAGGTCAAGTAATCAAGCTCTTTCGATTTTAATCCCCGTAAGTTCCAACTTGGCAACAGTCCATGACAGACAGAATTGTCGTCATTCCACGTTTTATCTTACAAGGGACCTTTCAGGCCCAGGTTTCTGACAGTATAAGGTGGCCCATCTCACGACTGCTGTAGGAAACTTTGGGGATGAGGGAAAACCACTGCTAAGCCCCTCCCAATTCAAAGAGCTTATATTCTTGAATCCTGCAAGATGTCACTGCTAGAGCTGACTTCAGTGGAAAATTCAAATTCTGTATAAATAATACAAAAGTAGACAGCTAATAAAAATATGAGTTGTGACCCTCAGTTTTGTCTTGAAAGTCATGAAATACCTTAAAAATCCATCTGGCCAAAACTTTACAGCATCAAAATAATCGATCCATAAAAAGAAAATCTAGTAGGAGGGTGTTTTGGGTCCTTTCAGAAGAAGCGTCATTAAACACAAGGGGACAGAAAATCCACCAGAGCTCCCAGGAGCATATGAGAAAGCAAGCTGACCCCAACTGACCACTGGAGCCAGTAAAACTTACATTAAAGGAGGTATCTTCTCACCTGGACTCTGGCTGCACGCTGGGTACAGGCACACCTGGTCTTACTGTGCTTCGCTTTATCGCACTTGATAGGTATTGCGTTTTTACAAATGGAAGGCCACAGACCCGCCACCAGCAAAAAGATTACGACTTGCTTTACTGAGACACTCACTTTATCTCGGTGGTTTGAAACCTCCCCCGCAATGTCTCTGATGTATGCCCGTACCCCTCCCTCAAAGCAAATGTAGGTACTAGACAGTCTTACTGACAGCCCACTAAGGTAGCGGGGAATCTTTAATAATGGTTGATGTTTAATAACTGCATATTATGCATAAAAATGAACTGGGGCGGTAGGGTAGTAGCAGCTCTTGGACGAGCTCAGGGATGCGGTGTTACGTTTCCTGGGCTTCCCCAGGTATCCACTGAAGGCCCTGCAGACACTCAACTGTGAAGTCTGAGATACAGATTCTCACAGGAAGCTCAAAGTTGACCAACAAGACATTACAAACCTCTACTTGAATAACTTAGTTTGATACTTTCTAATGAATACTCTACAGAAAACTAACTCACTAAAACTTCTAATTTCATTTCAATGGGAATGAGTATGCATACAAAAAACATGTTCACAAAGCTAATAAATAACACTAATAATAGTATTAACTATACTAATTAAATAATTGTTAATTAAATCATCATCATGATGACATGACCCTACCAATTCAATATGAAAGGCAACATAATGTATTGATTAAGTACCTGGGCTCTGGAACCGAGACCGCTGGGGCTCAAATCCCAGCTCTATTGCTTATTGGCTATGGGACCTCAGGTAGCCTCCCTTTGGTTTACCTCCTCTTCTCTGAAATGGGTAAATAGTAAAACTCATTTCCCTGGCTGTTGCTGGATTAAGTGAACACACGCGCACATACACACTCATGTACACACACATGAACACGTGCAGCTATGCACACACAGGTCGCTTACAACAGTGCCTGGTGTGCGATGACCCTTGAATTCCATCTTTCCCCCTGCGACCCAACCCCCACCCACAGCAGAGTGATCTGAAAATCCAGATTTATCTCATCGCTTCCCTAACTCAAAACTCTCAAGGCTTCCACTGTCCCCAGGGCCAAATACAAAACCTCCACACAGTGCATACTGGGCCTTTCACAACCTGATTCCCACCTATCCTGCCACCGAGGCCCCCACACTGAACAATACGCTGCAGCCACAATCAACTTAGTTCTTCTTTCAGCAGGTCATCCTCTCCTCCTGGGGCCTCCGTCCATTTTCTCTGCTCCCCTCACTCCTGTGTCTCTCGCTTTTCATCACTTTCAGGGGAAAGTCAAAATCCTTACATAGGTCATAGTTTGGAACCCACTACTTCAAACACCCTGATTGCCCTAAACTTAGCTATCACACATTCATTCATTCATATGAGAAAGGACACTCACTGTTTAAATATTTTCTCTGCCAACTTTTAAGGCAATCAAGGTGACAGCAGATTTCTGACGTCACGACAGTCACTCAGGAGGAAAAATCTGTGAATCTGAGTTTAGAGTACACGGTATCTTGTTTGTATACCTCTCTCTCCTGTGTGCTGTAGGTGTGATTTTCAATTTATGTTCACGTTAAGTAATTGTTTGTCTATTCGTGTAACTGCAAACAGCAGAGAAAGGCAGGCTTTTCGGGAAGTCCAGGCTTGGGTGATTTTTAAGGACAGGACTCATTTGATCTCATTACTCTGCCGGTTAATTGGCAGGGAAGAATGTCCTAATTGCTCATTAACTCTGAAGACTTCCCCCTTGCCTGGTGTCAAGGTCTGAGGGGGCCCAGCAGCTGTGCACCTGCTGCTGTTTGAAGGGTTCACACGGCTGGAAAACAGCAGATGCTGTCATGTGGGGGCCACACAGTCCTATCTACAACACAGAATTTGACGATGACTGATTTTCTCCTTAGGCCTAGAAAATAAACCACACTGCTAGTTAACTATTGGGTTGTCGGAAAAGTCATGACGCATTTTTGCAACGAAAAACATAGAAAAAATGTCATGACTTTTCCCACAACCCATTATTTTCTGGGACCGCGAGGTTTTCCACAGCCATTGCTTAAGGAATCATTCTTGGTTAGACTGTAACGGGCCCAAAACTGATGTAAAAGGCGTGGTGAGAAAGGCTTTCCTTATACGTGCAGTGCAGGACTGCATTGGGGAAAAGCAAACAGAAAGAAGCCATCAACACAGACCCTGGTCAACGATCCCTTCCTCATGGCATGCAAAGAACTCCAGAATTTCACTAGACAGCTATGGCCACATACCAAGCAGCACCGTCTACATAGAGAAAACATTCAAGTGATAATAACTAGCAAATCATTAGGACGACCGAGGGATAAGAGACGTTGTCATACCTGACAAGTGTCATAGTGTCCGAGGGAGGTTCAAAAATGAGCCTTGCTGGGCCTGAGCTATTTGAGCCGGGCGTTCTTTCCCTCCTCACCTCCGCACGTCTCCCCAAAACGCATCCTCTACACAACAGAGGCTGATTGGGGGTTGAAAATTTACCTGGTCACAGCACGATGAGCCAAAGGAGGGGCCCGTGCTAACCCTCACAGACGCAGCTCATTTAAAGTTATAATGAAGACAGCAGGCGTTCATGCAGATGTCACTCCTAGGAGACACTAAGCTTTGTCTCCCTTAACGTTGATGGGCCAGCTACATCTGATTTTAGCATCACCCAAGTCAAAAGCAAACTGTGTCCTGTTAGCCTCACTGAGCTTACAATTAAAAACTACTGGGGTTTTGGGTTGTTTGGGTTGATTTGTACAGAATCCTGAAGGCATGACTCCAGAGTCAGCCCACGTTGTTTTCTAGTCACACAAAGCTGTGTTTGGCAGCGCAGAAACGCTCCTCTACAGAAACTGTGCCAGGCCCCTCCTTCCCTCGGAGACCCAAACCTCTGCGTTCCAACCACCACACACAACCGCTCCCTGCGATGAAGCGGAACAGACATGAAAGGACGCATGTCTTACATGCACGAGGCTTTAAATTTTGTATACTATAAGGTGAAATGGACCTGCCTAGTGCCACGGTTCCTAAATGGTGTGCTAAAGCAGCCTCCATCTGTGCTAAAGGCACCATCCCGTGCGCTGGAATCATTAAGAAAGATAGCACTGCAGTAGCCAGGGACAGCAGGCCACTCACAAACAGGAGCAGCTGGCCCACTGGCATGAAGTGTGCGTTAACTTCAGCCTGGAAAGTCTGGCGTAGAGATAAGAAGGGAAGAAGGGGATGCACTCAAGGGAAAAGGGGAGACAGGATCTGGAGAGGCTGGTGTGGATCCTCGGTTCTGCTCCATCGCCCTCGTCACTCTGACCGTCAGTAGCCTGCGGAGGAGGCCGGAGGCGGTTGCATGAGGCAGTTTCCACTGCATTTCTCTACAAACAACCTGATGCCTTAGATGGGATTGTGGAGAACATCAGAAAAGACCAAGGCTAACACTGAACATGATTGAGCAATGCATAGGTTCGTTTTTAATGTTTTTCCTTTATAAAGGTTCCATATGATTTCACAGAAATTTTAGAAAACGGAGTTATGCCAAACCAAGAAAATGAAAGTCACCATAATCTTATTCCTGAGAAATAAGGATGACTGGCATTTTGTTAAATATGATTCCGACCTTTTTCATTGTCTATTTCCTAGGTCTTATAAAGATAAATGAGTTTCTACTAAGAATACTGCTGTACTCTGCTTCTCACCTGACACACTCTGAAGCCTTCTCTGTCTTTTTAATGGCTGAGTATTATTCTATATCATGGCTTATTCAACTGGTCTCCTATCAGGGCACAATTAGACCATTTGCAATTTTTCCAAAGCAGATGCTTACAACGTAATTTTCATCAGCTTGATATCTATAGTGATCCTATGAACTTTGCACAATGCTGGTCCTGTATGACAACAAAAGTAGGTTTAAGTAACAGAGACGTGACCCAGGAAGAAGTGTGGCCCATAATTGAGATTCGTGAAGATATGTAAATACATATTATGCATGCCTTTCACATCTGGCTCTCCACAGCTATGTACATCAGAATTATAAATAGTATTGAATCCTTGGAGAACTGCCATGTGATGAAACTAGACCACTTTGGAAGCTATTTGCAATTCTATAATAAATGGAAACCAACATGACTCTTGATTTTTCTCACCAGCAACACAACACAACAAAATGGATAAAAGAGTGTGCGCAGCTATGACAGAGATTGCTACTACATGAGGCAGAGCGGACGGCAGTGAAAATTCTTACTTAATTCCCATTAACATGTTGCTGGGATGACGTGTAATAGCTTAACATAAAATTCTAAAGTGTTCAGGCACATTTGATGGAAGCAAATGTATTCATTTTTGTTATGAACCATTTCCTTTCTAAAAGGAAACCTATTGAATAAAAATTAAGTCCTATTTAAATTAACAGTGTAAATATCCTTCATTGAAATGTCACTAGTGTGTCCATATTAAAACAATGTTTTCAAACTAATATACTACAATTTTTGGTAGAAACAAATGACAGCCCAGTAAGTTACTTTTGATTGTCCACAGTAAACATTTTTGGGGGTATGTGCTCTATGAGGAATCTATGATCCAGGCTTCTTGTATAAGAAAGGCATTCTTTGCCTATAGAAATGATTTATTTCACAATTTTTAATTCCTGCAAGGAATTTCTGCTTAAAACAAAAGAACTTAGGCAATCATACATGTCCAGATAAAGACAACAGTAAGAGGACTAATATTGCTCATCTATAAGTAATACAGTCTTTCTAAATTTAGCTAGACTCTTCTGTAATGACATAAGCACTTCAGAGTTTCCGGTTTTTTGAATTCAGGGAGATGCCAAAATACTAGAAAAGTACAGTCGTCTTCTGTGATGTTAATCACTTAGTGACTTTGAGCAAATCGTTGAATTTCTCTGTGCCTCTGTTTCACAATCTATGATAATAAAGATAATTACAGATGCTTATGTCATAGGGTTCTGTGTGGGTACCTGAACCTCCCTGGCACAGTCACCACCAGGGAAGAGGCACTTTATGCTCATTGACCTGGAAACATTTTTACCAAAACATTTACAGTGGTTTCTTCTGGTGCCTGTATTATGGGTAGCGGCAAGGGGATACCTCAACTGTTACGTGATTTTTCTCTGGGTGGTGGGGTTATGAATTGTTTTTTGTCTTCTTTTTGCTGATTTGTATTTTCCACAGCAGATACGGATTGCATGTGAAGGGGTTCAGAACAGGTCTCCCCAAGGCGTGCTACTCTGGCACGAGGATGATGTTGAGCTGAAGGCAATGAGACCCTGTGGGCTCAGGAGAAACATTCACTTCTCCCTTAAAGAATTTAAATTGGGGGCTTGCGCATAATAAGAGTCATCACCAGAAATAACTTTTTAAGACTATCTACAGGGCAGAGCAAACTTCCAATTACTAAATATCTGCTCTTCCTAGCATCCTGTGAATAGCCCTTCTCCCATCTGAAGCCCCATGCACCCTCCCTCATCCTTAGCTCTGAAGGCCCCATGTGCCTCATTTTACCTTCTGTCTCTGCACCTCTCATGGATATGGGGTCTCAGACTCTTTCATATATGTGGGGATCCCATACATATGTATGTAATTAAATTTGTACTTTCTCTTGTTATTCTTTCTCATGTCAATTTACTTATCAGACCGGCAGAAGAACCTAGACGGGTAGAGAAAAATTCCTCCCTCCTCCCATCTCTGTATAACCGGAACAACAGATGCTACTCACGTTCCGAAAGATCCTAATAGGTGAGCTCAGGTACCATCATCACCTGTCTCAGACCCTCGACACAGTCCCCCTAAGGCCAACTGGACTTCACACCGGACTTCCAGGAAGGGGGTGGAGTGTTGCCCATTCCCACGGCAAAAGAAACGCAGAACCACAGAACAATCGCAGCACACGCTCCAACAGGTGTCAGCGCCCACGCATCGGAGCCCTCGCACACGTCATGGTCTGGTTCCCTGACCTCCGAAGGCCAGGTGGGCTCTGACCCTGGAAGCAGGGAGCTGAGAGGCCCTCTGCAGTCAAGCCCAGAAGGCGGATGCAGACACTTGCTCGGGTTCAACTCTACTCTAGGAAATGTGGGTCCAATTTAGCCCCTTCCAAGGGAGTTCCGACTCCCAGGTTTCTCGCACCTGGGGAGCCCAACCGACTTCACACCTGCATCCCCAGGGCAGGACACTGTCAACAGCAATGGAGCCACAGTTAGCAGGTGTGTATATAGACGGGGCAGGAAGTCTCCGCACTAATCCAAGTCGGTTTCGTCATCACGTGAAATCAGGTGTCAGGTACGAGGCCCTCAGCAAATACCAGCATGTTACAGTTTTGTTTGAAAATGGCGCTGCCTTCTTTTGTTCTCCATCATCAACTTTAAAACTCATTTAGAAGGAGTAAGCGCAGGATTACAGGAGTAAGTCCCTCCTCATGATTTAAATCGCAATTACGTGCTTTATACTCTCAATAGTGTGGATCCTTATGGACCCCCAAAGAGACTACAACTCACAGAAGAAGAAATGTTAACACACAGCCATGAAAAACTGTTATCTACATTTTGGATGCGTTCTTACAATGCTTAGAAAAGAATCAGAAAGGCTCGAAAAGAATCAGAAAGGTTTTATATTTTAGTTTAGATACATAGGAATAGAAACGTCTCCAGACCCTGAACTGTTTGATCAATACTAACTTAATATCCATTGCAAGTTTGAAGCACTATTTGATATCTCTCTTCCAAATTAATACATTTCATAGAAACAACAAGAATTCCTTCATCAGGACTATAGTATAGTGTTCTCCAATTAAATCTGATGTTATGAAACACTGAATATTCACATCAACAACTTCTTTTTTTTTTTTTTGAGGGCAGTGTCACTGGCCCTCATATGTGGGACCCGAACCGGGGCCGCTGGCTTTCCAAGCCAGCGTTTAAATACCGCGCCACTCGGCTGGCCCGACAACTTCTGAGATTAAAAAGTGTGTCGATAACTTGAGCATCCAAATCACCATATTAGTGAACTTAACATTCTATAGAATTCTTAACGTAACTTAGGAAATCGTGGCTGCTGAAGTGGGGAATTTCACAGATGGATAAAGTCTTTCATGGAAAAGTTAGTGTATCTCTTTCCTAGATCTACTACACTGGTTAACTGAAGTGAAGGGAGGCACTTAAACCTCCTGTCGTTCAGCGAAAAGAATATTTTCGGTTTGAGAGTAAAGAACAAGATTTATTCATTTCTGTAGGCTGCAATGCTTGACAGTACCTGACACACACATGGGGCTCAAATAGGGATTTGTCGACTCACAGAATGAATAATGACCCAGAGCGACATGATGAGTGTGCAAGGGAGTAGTTCCGAAACACTTTAGATCTGGCAGCCCCCAAATCGGTCTCCGTGGGGGTGGGGGGATGGAGGGAACATGGTGGGTGGAATGAGAGTTCTGTTCATATTTTTATTGTTAAATTACTCCCTAGTATCTGAATAATGCCTTTCAATAAATGGTGATTGTGGGGGTAGGTGGTAGAGGGAAAATGATAAATTATTTCACACGTAACTATTAATATAAATTTTCCAAATATATTTACATTTCATGTATCTTTTTTATTTTATTACTTTATCAATGGCTGGGCTATGGATATTTTTAAATATGGAACCTAATCAGAAGCCAGCCCCTTCCCAACAGGAAGCTCAACAGAGCTCTGGCCCCCTCCTTAGCACCTCCCTGACTGGCTGGGAGAGTCGCAGGCTGTGTGTCACAGATCTGAAGAAGCGTGTACTGATATTTCTTTACGTGCACAATTTCACAACGAGGTACCGCCTCGAATACCAAACTGTACTCACAGAAATAAGACTCTCCAAGGAAGACAGCAGTAGGTAAGACCCAGAAATCAAAAGGAACTGAAACTGCTTTTAGACTATCTGGCAGATGGTACATTTTATTCCATAGGAAGTTTTCCTGGGGGAAAACACACCAAATTATAAAAAAAAAATACCAAAGTGAAGTGGTCACACAGTCAGCTGTGCACCTCTGCCCGGGCCCCCTCGCAGCCTGGGAAGTCACGGCCAGCTGTGAACACCTGCATGTGAAAACCTGGCAGCTGCGTTATGCCTGCACCGGGCCAGTGAAGGTGATACAATCATGCAACTGGATAAGATGCCACCATCTGATCCAGGTGTTTATCGATTTAGATCTGCCACAGAGTCGTGTGAACTGAACTTTTGGAAATGGTCTTTTATCCTTCGGCCCTGAGACCTAGATGTCAGTCACTCACAGTGTTCCTGACATGTCCCAGTATCCCCATCTTGTTCTAGCTACATCCCTGCTCCTCAGTCCATTATCGCAGGCTGATGGAAAAGGAAGCGACTGTGAAGGGTGCCCAATTCAACTCTTTTATTATTAAACAATTAATAAGAAAGCGAAGGTCTGGTCAGGTTCAGTGCCTCGCACGTCAGGTAAAGCTAATGGCTATGCCAGGACTGCAGCTCGGGCCACTGAGATTCCTGTCCTCTTCTCACTGCACCACACATCATGAAGGGTTAAAAGAACATGCACGTCATTTATTCCATTTTTCTCAAAATGTCTATATGATAATAAAAAAACAAGAGAAACACTGCTTTTCTTTTCTTTTTTTTTTTTTTAGCTGAGCCATCCTGCCACCTGTTGGCAGCTCAGCAGCAGCTCAGCTCGGGCTGGGCATCGAACCGCCGTTGCTCAGAGCTCCGCTCGCACTCTTGAGCGAGCTCTTAACCAACTGAGCCCCTCGGCTGGCCCTGAAACGTTGCTTTTATACACCTTGGTTTAGCTTCAGTAAAAAAACAAATGTACAACTTAGTTAAAATAAATTCTCTCTCTCTCTTTACTTACAATGTATCTTAATTGGTCTCTATGAAAATATGATGCTTATAAAGAGGATTCAAACACATTATTGTCAAATGATCTGTTAACAAAAGAACTAGATATTAATTCAAAACCTAACTACTTTTTCTCCACTATGGTTTCCCTGGTAATTTAACATCCATAGACTGAGAGACAAAGCAGCAACCAGTTTCAGTCTGAAGCCAGGATCTTTGTAGTTTGTCCCACCAGTTTCCCATACGGCAAACCAGTGTCTCCCCCCCCCACACACACACAGTACAGTGTGGGGAGGGGACAGCAGCTCAGCTTGATTTGCATGAGCAAGCCAAGTGTGACTGGGGCCATTTGCCTTTCCGGAGGGTCTAAGACAAGCACAAGTTACTCCACATGTCAGTGAGGGTTTCCAGCGTTACCCAGCACACACGCTCCAGGCGGGCGGACAGAAGTTGAAAAAGGCACAGCTTTGTACCCAGCCGCCAGCTGAACTTGGTGGCAGGCTATTTAAAAAAAAAAAAAGACACAAATTATACATGGAAGGATGTAAGGGCGGGGCAGAGGAAAATGCAGTGAGCTAATGTTCCTAGCTGGCATCTGCCTTTTGACTCAAAAATAAGAGGTGGCCCTTTTCCAAAATTTTTCTATTATTGTGGTATCAGCTGCCTCTTGGACCGATTTATAAACGCTGGGACTGCCAACAGAGTGAGACAAGATTTCTGTTAATAGTAGTAATGTTAGTAGTAATGTGCAGGCCCCTTGAAGTAATCGGGATTTGATATTTCTCCCACAAAGGCTACTTGGGTATTATTGCCAGCGTGAGCTTTAGCACTTGTGATTATGGCCAGGTACTGTTAAGAAATAAGACAATACCAAATTCTGAGGTTAAAAAAGTCATTACCTTGATTCTTTAATTTATTCTTCTAATATATTTAACTGAAGAAGCAATTTGAAACTAATTGGTTCTGGGTGTTTCTTGCAGAACTGGCATCATACCAAATGAATTTCTATTAGTTGATTTTCATAGTTTAGTTATGTCAATAAAGGACAAGTATATACTAATCTCAAGAACTACGGAATTGTTTTACAAGTACTATTTACAATAGCATACTTCACACTCTAAAAAAAAAAAAAAGAGAAAGAAATACCTAGGTAGAAATCTAAGAAAACATATGGAGGATCTATATGTTCAAAATGTGAAAATATGATTACAACACAATATTGAATGAAAAAAGTGAGGTACAAAATAGTATGTGCGACATGGTCAGAATTTCATGAAATAAACTCCAACCAGATATTTTTCCATAGGAAAAAAAAAGCTAAAACAATAATTTAGAAAAACCTTTTAAAAACACCTCCTAGGTTTCTCATTGTCAATGAGACAACCAGAGTGTTTCAAGAAAAATAAAATGGAAATTAATATAAACGATTTGTCAAGCTGCTTCCTTCGCTGTCACCAGTTGCTGTATAATGCTCTTCAAAGAGTCTCCTTAGATCAGTTTCCTTGGACCTAGTTACATATGTTCTTAAAAACATTCATTGGAAATACAGTTCTGTGGTCAAACACATTTGGAAAGCATTAATTTTATAAATTGGTCTCTTAATTGCAGAGCTAATTAGAATTGTCAGTACACAGTGTCAGTACACTGGATCTTTGTGGGTATACAGTTTGCAGAGTTTCCCACATTTATTTGAATGTAGAATTTGTGGAGGGGGGGTGAGAGAGAGAGAAAGAGCAAGGAGAGAGGGGACAGAATTGTTCTGGGTGACCTCTGAAAGCAGGCCACACACATTATATTATGTTGCTTCTAAATACTTCGCTGTGTATCTCCCAAGAATAAGAGACATTCTGTTACTTCCCTGTGATACCACTGACACACCCAAGAAAGTTCAATGATTTCCCTAATAACACCTAATATCTAGTCCAAACACAAAATTTCCCAGTGTCCTCAAAAAAATGTCTTTTATATCCAGTTTTTCAAGGTTCTCAAGTTACATTTGGTTATTTCCTTTTACTATAAAAGCACATTTTGCTTTTTGTGTGTAATTTTTTTTTTTTTTTCCAGAGACCAGTCTCACTGAATTGTAGAAGAGCCACGTTTTACCTGGTTATTTCTCCGTGGTGCTATTCGGCTTGTCCTCTATTCCATGTATTTCCTGTAGATTGACACTTAACGTTTGGAGACTGAGTCAGGGCAGTTTTAGCAAGAATATGTCACACATGATGCTCATATCAGGAGACACAAGTCAGCTCCTCCCACTAATAATACTGCTGTTTTGATTAGTGGGCTCAGGTGGTGACGGCCAAATCTCTGTGGCAAAGGCCCATTTTCCCTTTGCTATCAGCACAGCCTCTAGGAGGTGATTTACATCACGGTGGGAATATCCTGTTTCTCAACAACCTTCTGAGACTCTTTGCAAGACCATCAGTTATTTCATTGCGTTTCTTGTTAATTTGTATTTACCTGTTTTGAAATTACTTTATAGTAAGATGTACTTTGTGGTGTCCAGTTACATGAGTTTCGACAAATGCAGAGTTGTGTATCCACTACAACAACCCAGATACAGGACAGTCCATCACTTCAAAAAATTCCCTTGTGCGGTCCTGTAGTCCTAAATAAGGTTTTAGACCAAGTCCATGCTGAGTAGCTCTGCCCTGTCCTACGTGTCCCATAGTAGCTCATGTCTCACCTGGTACTGATTAAACTCCTGTGTGAATAGGAATGACCATGAGGATTTGTTGAAATACAGGCTCTGGGGCCCTGCCGCCCGGGTTCAGGATCCCAAGGCTACAGATGCTTCTAGTGATTGTGATACTGGCAGTCCTCTGAGTACATGTGATGTAGCGATGACAAGGATGGCTGCAATTCTCCCCCTCCCCTTCTCTGCAATAATGTGACTTTGCAGCCCCTCCCATAAAGAGGTGGGGTCTATTTCCATATCCCATGACTCTGGACTAGTGCTGACTTCTTTGGGCAACAGGATACAGCGGGACTGACCCTTGCTCATCTCCACACACGTTCGGAACCCTGTCTGAGGCTGGTGCATGAGGATGGGCTAGCCTGCTGGACAAGGACTGATGTGTGGTCAAATCGCTGCCATCGCCTCAGACAGCAGTCAGTCAGGCATGTACATGAGACCGTCCTAGAACAGCCAGCCCCAGCTCACCGCTGTGGGCACCTGAGCGTACCGGCCGAGATCACGTCAGGCTGACCCAGCTGATACATTCTCAGAGCAAGGGGAAACGTTTGTTGCTTTAAGCCATAGGTGTCATATCAATGATTTGCTATCCAGTGTTAGCCAGCTGATACACTATAGCTCTGCTGCACTTCACCTGAGAAATACTGATTTCTTCCTTTCTGTCCACTTCCCCTTGCTACCGTCGGAATGTGGGCTTTCGGTTCTTGTTCATACTGCGATGCTCTTCCGACTCTCTCCCTCCACTCCCCGCCTCCATGCACACTGCGGCTGCTAAGACCATATTCCCTACGTCAGAAACCGAGCTGTCACATTTATGTACTCCTATCATCTAGCACAGTGCCTGGTACTCCCACAGGTGCTCCGTCCTTGTTTGCGGAATGACGGCTGCCGGATTCATAAAACAGCTCTGATCACATCACCCCATGCAGATCTCCACTGGCATGGACCCCAGACACTGATCCACTCTCCACCTGGCCTGTGTAATTCTAGAACCTCTGTGACCAGGCCCTGCCTCGCTTCCCACTCTTCTGCCCACCTTGTCCTCTTAAAGTTCTGTTCAAAAGTGAGGGCTGGCTGGGGTCGGCTGAGTGGAGCGGTGGTTAAGCGCTGGCTTGGGAAGCCAGCAGCCCCGGTTCGGGTCCCACATATGAGGGCCAGTGACACTGCCCTCAAACAAAAAACAAAAGTGAGGGCTGGCTGACCACGCCCCTTACTTCTGTTTCTGTGCGGATACTGACGCCTGCCTGGAAGGCCCTTCCACATCTCTACAGACCTCACACATTCTTAAAGGTCCAACACACATGTCACCGCCTCTGTGAAACCGACAGCGCTAGTTAGGAAATACCCCTCACTGCCTCCATCCCTTCCCCTGAGCCTCTCTGTGTCACCACATCGAGCAGGCATCCCCCTACCAGACATGGTGACCTCTTGTGGGTAGCGACTATCTCCTACCTCCCTGTATCCTTACTGTACCTGACAACATGACCTTCAGAAATGCTTGTTCAAAGAACAGATGATTTTTAGTCACGGCTAAAACAATAAGAACAGTAACTCATAAGCCAAACCCAGAAAGAAGATGACAAAAGGCAGTGGTTTTCATACATCAATTTGTAAAGGAATCTTCTGGAAAAACAGTTAAAAATACAAATTCCTAGGCTCTCCCTGCAGAGAGATCGGTTCAGGAGGTCTGTGTGGAACCCTGAGTTCGAATTCTTATCAAGCTGTCCAGGTGATTTTCAGGAAGGTCTGTGGGCAACCCTTAGATAGGGTGACCTACAGCCTGCCTTTCAGACAGGAATCCCAAAGTAAAGCCCTTTTCATGCACCTAACGATTTGTGTTTGAAGTTTCTGGACTTGACCGCCAAAGCACGGGGTGCAGCAGGCTTATGAAAAGAGCGTCTTTAACAATACATTCGTAGTCTGGCACCTTCCGAGCTTAGGTGACTAGAGACATGGCATCACACCTCATTCTCGGTGATCACGACCTGCACACATTTCTTCATCTACATACCCTTTTTGACTGAACTATTTAAGGTTGAACTTGCTACAAACAGTCCTTTTGCAGACCGTCTCACTGTGTGAAGTGCGCTCTGGAATAAGCGAAGGGCGCAGAGCTCCTACCTCGGTCCCAGAGGCTGGCCCTCAGCGCTTGCTGCAGCTGTTCCTCTTCGCTCAGTCCCGCCGTGTACGCATCATAATTCCTGGGGGCCTCCTCGCGGTGACCTGGCCTGCCATATGGGTAATAATCCTGAGACCCAGCGTAGCCTACGGGCACGATGAAAAGGTTATAGACACGGTCATGGACTGTTCTTTTCATACTTCCTACTTTATCAGCAAAGACAATACAATGATTCATGTCATTATTTTCAGTATATTAATAATCCTCGCAATAAGAAACGATGACAAATGGGGAATTCCTCCAGGAGGGTGGGCAATGATTGCCTTGTCACCGTTGTACCCACAGAGCTTAACATGGGGCCAGACACGTGGGAGGCTTTACGTGGGGAAGAGGAAGAAGGTATTAGTTTAGAAGGTAGGCAGTGATACAGGAGAGAGGACTGGAATAGGCTAGTCACTTCACACGTAAACAGATTCCTTCAGCTTCGAGCTGTTTAATACTTGGAGTATTTTTTTTTTTTTTTTGAGGGCAGTGTCACTGGCCCTCACATGTGGGACTGAACCGGGGCCGCTGGCTTCCCAAGCCAGCACTTAACCACCGCGCCACCCGGCCGGCCCCAACTTGCAGTATTTTCAGTGAAGTCCTGACTAGCGTCAGGGGAATGGTTGAAATGGTAGTTGATAAAGCCTTACTGTCCAGTGACTCCATATAATGAGAGACAGATATTTAATACAGACACTATGAATTTCTGGGCTGGGTATGATACTTCGGGCAATAATAACTATGCTGAGATCTACAAGTTAATGTCTCTGTGATTATAATTTATATCAGAGATCATCATTTCTATTAATAGTACTTTTAAGGAATTGGTTACTCGACAGAAGGAGAGAAGAGACAACCTGGTAATTAAACAACGCTTAAGTACCAAACTTACATTACACATTAATAAAGGTCAATTGTAGAGCAATGTTCACTATTGCAAGGTATTGCCATTCACCTTTTCAAGTCATTTTGAGTTTCCTCCTTACATTGTCTTTAATTAGCCACTTTTATGGAATTTGTTTGCAAGAGTTTTTTTCCCGTAGCACATTACCAATCTCATTCTGGTGGAATGGGAGAGAAGTAATAGTCTGTTTAATTTTTTTCCCTTCTTTTCTACTCTTTGAAGATGAAGTTTCAAATGTTTAGTTAAGGTGCTTTTTGTTGTTGATAAAAATTCCTACCCTTTACTATGAGTCTTGTTGAGTCATATGTCACCATATCAACCGACATCACAATATATGCCTGAGTTTAAGCTTCTTATTGCTTTAATGAGAATATAGGAAAAAACACAATCAAGCCAAAAGGAGGAACTCCATAGGGCAGAATCTGGTAAACCGAGATTTCATATTCAGGATTTTTAATAATTGGTCCTGAGGCTGTTCTAAAATTTACTTTTATGTCGGTTATGAATAAAATGGTTTCTTAATATACAAGATTAAGAGGAAAACAGTTCATTTCTGATAAGAATATTCAGGCAATCAAGTCTTTATTTCCATATAAACAATGAAAAGATAATAAAACACACTAATCTAGTTTCAGCTGATAATCTAATGTAATTATATGTGTGTTTAAAAATATTTGTCATGTATTTGTGTCTACTGGTTATGTTTTTATAGCTGTTTTACTGAGATGGACTCACCGATTTAAAGTGTATAACTCAGTGGCTTTTAGCATATTCACAGAGTTGTGCCATCATCACAATAATTTTAGGATATTTTCATCACCCCCCAAAAAAACCCTGCAGCCTTTAGCTATCACCACCCCCATCCTTCCTCATCTTAAGTAATCACTAATCTACTTCCTGTTTCTATAGCTATGCCAATTCTGGACAATTGTATAAATTGAATCATATATTATATGATATTTTGTGTCTAGTTTATTTCATTTGGCATGACGTTTTCAAGGTTCGCCCATGTTGCAGCATGAATCAATGAGTACTTCATTCCTTTTCATGGCCACATAATATTCCACTGTATGAATATACCACATTTGGCTCATTCACTCATCAGTTAATAGACATTTGGGTTATTCCTACCTTTTGACTATTGTAAATAATGCTGCTATAAACATCTGTGTCCAAGTTTTTGTGTGGGCGTATGTTTTAATTTCTCTTGGTACATACCTAGGAGTGGAACTGCTGGGTCATATGGTAACTCTCTTTAACCACTTGAAACTGCCAGAATGTTTTCCAAAGTGGTTGCTCCATTTTACATCCACACAGCAACATATATGGGTTCAGATTTCCCCACATGCTCACCAACACTTGCTATTATTTTTCTTTTTAATTATAGCCATCCCAGGGGGTGTTAAATGGTACTTCACTGTGGTTTTGATAAGGCCATTTGTGTATCTTCTTTGGAGAAATGTCTAGTAAGAGCCTTTGTCAACTCTTACTAATTAATACAATACTCTTGTATCTTGGTATTATTTTACTGAATGTCCTTGAAAGTCACAAAAATAAATGATTTAAATAACATTAAATAAAATTATAAAGGATTTGGGGGCTAATTCTGACAAGCCTTGCTCCTAACATAGTAAAAATTAGTGGGGATTTACTAAATACCTCCAATAACCCAACTTCTACATTGTCTCTGACATTTCCCATGTCAGAATATTAACATTATGATATTGAAAGCAGAAGGATACAAGCAAATTTTCCAAATCCTCACAATGGTTTAGGACTGAAGTGGGATCTGAATGCAATTTTAAATATGGATTCCCTTCCTCCAATTGGTCTCTACTCAACAGAACCATCCGGAAGCTCATCTCCCGCTGCTGTGCTGGAGAATACCCACCAGCAATTTTCATATCCTGAGAGCAAAGGAGGCTGTCGCATTGATACAAATTTGCTTGCTATGCTTCTCACACCACCACCCCAAAAGACAACTTTCATATAAGGGCAAGTGGTCAAATCACAATCAATATATCTACTTCACAAAGAACAAAAGAGAGGGGCAACCATTCCAAGACATAATAGAATATTTATGGATAAGTCGCCGAATACCACGGGACACTTCAGCAATCCTTGAATACAGACTGCCCAATTCCCTCAGAGTGCCAATTATTTCATTGCAACAAAAAAAGCACACTGGGCACTTTTCCATATGGTTCATCACCATTTTCAAATCCCTGTGGAAAATTGTTCTGTTACGGAAGGTCTAAGCCGCCCTTGTAGTACCCACTCATCCTGGAAAATGTTCAGCTAATTTGAAATCCAAATAACCCAAAAGCTCCGAATACCTGTCTATACAGATACCAGAAATACCACAGACATCTATAGAGTTGTAACTTCCAGATAAATCTGCTACGACTTGAGGCAACATTCTTTTGATATAGAATAACATTTTTCTTTGTTTTATTTCTGAAAAAAAAAAATAACAACCCAGACTTTAATGAAATAAAGTCTACAACTCTAAACATCTGAATATTATAAAATCTAATTTGGTACTTGTCAGACAAAACATGGGGCAAGAAAAAGGGAAAGTTTTATTTAGTGCCTTAAGCCAAAAAGACTCTTGTGGTTAAAGGTTCTATATCATTAGTCATAAATCATCAACAAGACCAAAAATCCCATCTATATCTAGTTTAATGAGAACAGGTCTCCTAGGACCAAACATTTTCTACAGCTGTTCTGCTGGCCCAATCAGGTATTTTTAAATCTTCATAATAAACATGGCTGGGAAAAGCTAACAATCGAACGCTTCAGATAAAGCAGTTTAAATTATGTCCTGCGATGAATGCTAGTTTAATATTCTTTTGTAGCCATAGACTTTGGCTCTGTAGTAAAACAAATTCTGGTTATCATTATTCTATTAACTACTCCATCTGTTCCTTATACACATACCAGGACTTCATGGCAAAAGAGATCAAGAAACACTACCAAGATTAGAAAAATTGGGAACAGCTTTTTAAACATTCATGAGGTTCTTTGACCTATAAAGACTTTTCCGGCTAAGGACAGCCATATTAAGAATAAATCATTATTTGTAAGAGATACATATGCTCTCATAAAAGTTCCCTAGATGACCATTAGGGTGGCCACCTGGTCTTCTGCAGCTCTGCCTTTGAAGAAATCCAATCACTTCAGAGGAAGGAATATAAATATGGTAATTTTACAGGGGATAAGAAAGAAAGGTAAAAGGGGCTTTTATTTTGCCTTCAATTCCACGGTCTGTGTGTCTGCTGCGCTTATGCCTCATGCATAAGAAGGAAGACAGGGACAGATCCCCCCCCGCCACTTCTTTTTTAAATCAATGCAAAAAAAAAAAAAAGGTGTGTGTGGGGGGGGGCGGGTAGTACAATAACAGGAGCTGCCCTGTTTTGTAAGATTAAATGAGCAGAATGCCCATCGCATATCCTTGTCCAACAGAAAAAGTGGGGGGCTAAAAATCAGTGACTTGCATTTGTAATCTTAGTTCCATCACTTAGCAATCTGCATGACATTAGCCAAATTATTTAACATTTTTAAACCTCAGTTTCCCAGCTGTCACACAAGATATTAGGGCTCGGTAATCTATGAGAATGTTAGCTGTGTCTGTATGTTCTTGTTCTTATTCTCTTTGTCCAGAGGAACATCCCTGTTTCTTTTGGGAATTTCAAAAAATGAACCAGGACAGAAGCCCTTTTTCCTCTAGCAAGTTCAAGGTGCTGGAGGCCATGCCCCTTGTCTAGCAGAGAGAATAACGCCAACAGGAAGAGAGAAATCACCATGGGAGATAGGAGGACACAGTCTTCCGATCCAACCCAGCTCGTCCTAGGCACACAGGCCAATGAAGCTCTTATTATACGTAAGTCAGTGTACACTGTTCCCCATAGCCAACATCCAAAAGGACCCAACGCTCTTCCAAACACCTATACAGTTGACCTTTGAACAATGAGGAGGTTAGGGGCTCTGAGCCCCGTGCAGTCAAACATCTGTATGTAACCTTTGATTCCCCCAAAAATGTACTCATAGCCTACTGTTGACTGGCAATCTTACCAATAACACAGTTGATTAAACCATATTTTGTATGTTGTATGTGTTACCCACTGCATTCTTACAATAAAGTACGTTGGAGAAAAGGAAATGTTATTAAGAAAATCATCAGGAAGAGAGACTACATTTATAGGACTGTACATATTCATTGTAAAAATCCACATATCAGTGGACCTGCACAGCTCAAGCCTGTGTTGCTCAAGGGTCGATAAACAATCTCCGCCGCCCCCCTCTTCAGGTGAGTCCAGACATCGCAGCAGGCGAGCCGACAGTGTCCAGCAACCGTTCCTCTCCTGCACCAAGACCACATTGCCAGGAGTTGAAGCACCCGCCTCACCAGCTCTGGAAGCCTCAGAAATGAGCCCCTTCTTGGGGGCAGTGACAGCTCTGGAAGCCTCAGAAATGAGCCCCTTCTTGGGGGCAGTGACCTTCTTGGTGGTCCCCAAGCCTAGGTAACCTCAATCCTATAAGCCTATGACTTTGGTTACTGGTCCCAACAGTGTCATCCAGGAAGTTTTAACGAAACAGTCCAAGGCCCTGATTTATCCTTATGCTGATTTAGTTGGTCTGGGGTGAACTCCAGGCACGGAGAAATTATGGAAGCTCCTCAGGTGATTCACATAGACAGTCAGGATTGATAACCATAATCCCAGTCTGCAGAACTACATCAAAAACATCGCTTGAATGTAGCTCCTATAGTATCGCCCCACTGATTAAATCCTTCAGTGGCACCCCAGACCATTTTGGATAATTCCAAACAGGCCTTTTCATAAAAGGCCCTTTCTTCTCATTGCTTTCCTTAACTTCCATTCATTCATCAAGACCCAGCACCCCACTTCCTGGGGAGCCTCCAGTAACTGCAACGCTACCCCTCCCTCCCAGGGTGAGCATAGTGAGTGCATTGCGTGAAAGCTGCTTGCCTGGACTCCTGGTTCTGCCAGGAAGGAGTAACTGGGACAGAACTAGCCCTCCTGCCATAACCGAGTAGAAGACTGGAGAAAATATATGAAACAAATGTTTCCAGATATTGGATCCCAGGCAGTACAGGGTTTTGAACCTTGAGAGAAAGGAATGAAAAGAAAGGAGCCTAGAGGCACCTTCCAGACGGTGCTCCTAGGATGAGGAAGACAAACAGATGTAGCCAGCCCCCTGAGTTGGAGTCTGCAAGTCAAGGAACAGCATAGGAGAAAATTGTGTAGACAGCACAGAAACTCCCAGAAATCAGCATGGAGTCGCCTGGAGATTTTGCTGAATGTTAAGCCGTGTGTGCAGAGGTGAAATTCCATGAGACCAGGCAAAGAATGGCCGAGACCTACAAGCTGACCAGTTCCCAGAGCTCAGGCAGGGCTGGGAGATCTCTGTATCCCGCCTGCCAGAGGAGAGAGTTCTTGCTGAACACAAGGTATTCGGGAGCGAGCCCAGGAAAGTAGCACCTCAGCAGCAGTGCACACTTAACCCTAGAGTAATAAAAGTTACTTTAGATCCACCGGAAAGAATTTAAAAACAAGCCCCAGAAGGATCAAACTATTCATCAAGGAACAGAACTGTGTTATACCAGAAAAAAGTCTAGTTTTCTTTAAAAGAAAATAAAACCTAGAATTCAACACCACAAATTCCATAATGTCTGGCATCCAATCATATCTTCCTAGATAAGCAAAAACTGTGACCCACAACCAAGAGGAAAATCAGTCTAATGAAACAGATGATATCTATCTATCTAGCTAGCCATCTAACAGAACTAGCAGTCAGGGGCTTTAAGACAGCTATTATAACTATGCTTCTGATTTAAAGCAAAACATGACTATAATGAGGAGAGAAATGGAGGCTATAAGCCAGGGGTCAAAAAGCAACAACTTATGGTCCAAATCCACCCCACTGCCTACTTTTTGCTAATAAGGTTTTATTGGAACACAGCTACACACATTTGTTTATGAATTGTCTGTGGCTGCTTTCATGCTATAATGACAGGCTGACTAGTTGTGACAGAGACCATATGGCCAACAAAACCCTTAGAGTCTAAAACATTAGCTCTCTGGCCCTTTGCATAAAAAGACTGCAGACCCCAGAGCTAAGCTACAGCGATTCTCAGTTGGCACAACTAGAAAAGACACCCAGTGCTCCCAGAGCCGCTGGCTTCTCTCACACCTGTGTGCTGGCCCTAGGCCAGGACGCAGCGCATCCTCCCAGGCTGGAAGGTAAGGGCCGTGGCCTAAAGCAGGGCAGACGCTTGAACAGGAAGTCCTTTCTGCCTGTTTACACAGACATCGAGAAAAATCACGTGGCATTAACGTATTAGAGGGACGCCTGTTTCGGCCTCTTAATAAGCATGATTCTTCCTGAATACATAGTTAGGATGGCCTAGGGAGAACTGTGTGTCTGAAACTAACTTCTAACACTTAGTCAGCAGGGTGCTTGCTTAGGCTTAGAATAAAGGGACCTAGGTCTAGTATGAACCCAATATGTCTGAGAGGCCTAACACTAACCATACAATATTTCCATGACAGTTATCTAGTTTCCCGGCCTTCCCTACCAACCCACCCAAATATGCTCCTTACACTACCTTCCATCTAGCTGTCAGGCGCGTTAGAAGCACAATGATAACCATTATATAACGTGTGGACTACTCTACAACAGCATAAACTAGCAGTGACCTTCAAGTGCTCTACAGTGGCGAAGGTTACAATTTTTAAATTTACTAAATGAAATCAAGTGCTTACCTGAATTATTAAAGTAGTACTGCTGTCGTGGGTAACCAATATTGGAGGAAAAAAAGCCTAAAGATGAAGGAAACAAACATTTTCATTGCAACCAGAAGGCATTCCCCCACCCCCAAGTTTTACTGAGGTATGAGTGACAAGTACAAATTGTATATATTTAGGTTGTACAATGTGATTCTTTAAAAGCTGGACACGTGATGATTTAATATACATATACATTATGAAATGATTACTACAATCAAGTTAATTAACACATCCATTACCTCACAGGTGACATTTGTGTGTATGTGTGAGAATTCTCAAGGTCTCTTCTCTCAGTAAATTCCAAGTATACAATGCAGTATTAACTGTAGTCAGAATGGTATATACCAGATCCTCAGAACCTACTTCTCTTATAACTGGAAGTTTGTGCCATTTAACCAACAGTGCCCCATTTCCCACAGCTGTTTCTACTCTCTGGCTCTATGAGTTTGACTTTTTTAGATTCTACATGTAAGTAAGATCATACAGTATTTGTCTTTCTCTGCCTGGTTTATTTCACTTAGGATAATGTTTATTTCACTTAGGTCATGTATTTTGTTGCAAATAGCAGGATTTCCTTCTTTTTATGGCCGAAAAAAAAAGTGTGTGTGTGCGTGTGTGTGTGTGCATATGTTTATATATCATATTTCCTTTATCCATTCATCCATCTACAGGTACTTAGGTTGTTCCCATATCTTGGCTATTGTGAATAACACTGTAATGAACACGGGAGTGAAGACGACTCTTTGAGATACAGATTTCATTTCCTTTGGATATACTCGTATAGTGAGAAGTGGAATTGCTGGATCATAGGGTAGTTCTGGTTTTAATTGTTTTGAAGAGCCTCCCTACTCTTTTTCCACAATGGCTGTGTTCATTTACATACCCACCAAAGGGGTACCAGGGTTCCCTCTTCTCCACAGCCTCACCAACACTCGTTATCTCTTGTCTTTTTGAAAACAGCCATCGCCACACTTCCTGATTTCAAACTATTACAAAACTATACAAATGAAAACAGTTTGGTACTGGCATAAAAACAGACACATGGACCAATGGAACAGAATAGCCACAAGGTTTTAACTGCTAATCTTTCCAACAACCCGGAGGTTCTTTATAACAAAGTCCAAGGTCATTTCAAATGATTTCTGAACAATTGTTAAACTCTCTTTGGTTTGGGATTAGCCCCAAACGGAAAAGAACGTGTGGGGAACAATGAAACCCCAACTTACACTCTCTGAAGTTCCTTAAAGGTTCCTGTTGACATCAGGTGGTCTTTGCTCAAAGGTACCATGCTTGAACTTTGAGGCCTTCGTCAAGTGGAGATACTCTGGCTACCCACAGAATATGTTCCCAACAAGGCTGTTAGGAGAGCCATGTTCCTCACTCTTCCCAGGGGACTTTCCCCTTAAAAAGGCAGCAGGACAAACACTACTGAACAAACGGACAAGGGGAGGAGTCACAGGGCACAGCCTGTGTGAGGCTCCGGTTCCAGTTAGCAGACAGCGGCCCTCACGTGCTTGGTTCCTTTCCACCAGCTCCTGTGTCACCTCAAGTCTCAGATCACTCTAGATCTTTCTCCGGTGTCACCAGTGAAAAAGGCACAGAGATTTCAGCTATTTGTAAATAGCAATGAATGCTTGTTTCAACTTTTAGTATTTAATTTTCTATGGTATCACTTTGAAAACAGAATGATGTAAAAATAAGTCTCCATGAAAAAGGGGCAGGGTTTTAAATATTATCATTGTGGGAAAAATCCTCTTTAAAAACAAAATGCTTGCCTAAATGTTGTAATATAGCTGCAGAAAGCTTTACTAACCACTGACTCTTCAGACACACATAGAAAAACAAGATAAAACATTAAATTCCCCCAAATCATTTCTTTTCCTTTATCAGTACTGACAGCTTTTGGGCAACAAAGATCATCACTCGATTTCCATTATTAAGTTGTATCAAAAATATAATAAATCTGGAATTTTAAACAAATGAAGCTTCCATGACACACATACCGGAAACCCCATAAGAAGCAAGTATAGGGAAATGGGAATCTACTTAGATGAGACCCAGCCCATAAAAACCATCCGAAACTGAACACAACCTGCTAATGAAGGCAAAATACAGTGCCTGGAAAGCTTTTTAATATCGTGAATATTGCATGGTCCTCAAGAATACCAGTCATCGACACAATCTGTGAAAACAAATTATTTATGGTTCAAGAAAAGGTAAAATAGTCTCAGGAGATTTCCCATGAATAAAAGATGAAATATTGGAATGCATATGGTCTATAAAACAAGTGTTTGCAAAATAGTTTCCTTGTAATTCAAAACCAGTATAGATTTTAAATGGAGGTCTAAAAAATTCATTTATTTCTAAATAAAGTAAAAGTATTTGCATTGAGTATTAATTTGAAGGAAACGAAAAGCAAAACAAAACGAAACAAAAATTAAAAAGCAGGAGGCAAGCTTTAAGCAACACCAGGCTTGGTTTGGCCATGCATGAATATAGGTCTCTCTCACCAAAGGCCTCTTAGTCATTCTGATTTCTTTAAAATACTGGCCTTGAACTTCAGGACAGATTTTTCTTTTTTAACTTTACCATGCACATATGGGAATTCACAGAGTATTATAAAATAATGCATCACTTTAAATTCGCTTTAGTTCTCTGCATTTTCACGGAAATCATGGTTTTCTGTGAGTAGCATTAATGCTGAGGGTATACATACATACCACGTGCAATTTGCCCCCTGAGAGAACCTTGGGTTTAAAATTTGGGTCTGCAACCCCCTAGGAGCAGAGTGAGGAGCTGCACCAGCTGTTTTACCTCTTGGTTTGAAAAGAGACGATTAGGGAATTCCTAGGCGGAACCACTAGGTAACTTGGGGTTGCTTGTCTTCCCATTAAAATTAAAATGAACGTCCACGCTGTTGTCACGCCCCAAGTGTTTTGTTCTGTACCTGCACATATTTCCATGATTCTCTTCAGAGGCCCGTGAGTGTACAGGAGTCCAACAAGAATCCCGGCCAGATGTCCGGCGAAGGAGGTCCTAGGAGAGAAGGGGACCATCCGTGAGTGTTTGCTCTGCTGCTGCTTAGAGAGAGGCATTCTGTCTTCTCATTAGGCCAGTGCATGCCAGTGAGTCCCAGTCTGCAGGCTTGGTCCCACATCACGTCTTTTATGCTGAGCAGCATTTAACTCAGTCCAAAGAACACCATTTCCTACCTTAAGAAAAAAGCACAATGAATAACCACCACCACATGTTTAAAATGCGGTATCCCTCCCTGACCAAGAGAAGAGGTCTGGCTCCTTCAAGGGCAGTGAAAGGAAGCATTTTGTCAAGACAGCCTGTTACGTTTCTTCCACTTTTTCTCTGTGGCTCTTAGCACAAAACATAAATGGCATCAGTTTACCCAGCCATTGTGAGAACGGTATCTGTGTTCACAGCAGAGCAGATGACTGCATTTTTATATATCATTGACTAGCGAAGCAGAGAGCCAGAGAAGCTCAGCAGAAGACACTGAGATGCCCACCCACCTCCCTGCAAAGTCGCCCCCCTCTAAAGTCATCTTCATATGTATCTTTCAGTCGCTATGCAAAAAGAAACAAAAATGCAAACTTCAAGCTTGAAATATGAGTTAGGGCATTACATTGGTTATACTCTTCTTAAAATACTTGGCCTTGTCCGTCCCTACCCTCCACCCTCATTGCCAGCTAAACCCAGCCTCCAGGCCCAGGGCCACCCCCACCCCACACCCAGACCCTCTAAGTACTCACCACAAGGCTAGGCTGAACAGCACCCCAATCATAAAAATCAGGCCCCAGGTGAAAAGTTACTCTTCCTTTCCACTGCCTTCCCTCCAAGCCATTGCTTTTGCCTTCATTCTAGCTTTCCGGGTAGCAAAGTGTTTACATGTTTTCCTATGTGTCTCTCTCCCTCCTTTACAAACTCCCTGAGCCCAGCCATATTCATTTGTTATGTTAAAATAGAAGCTAAGAAGCCAGCGGCCCCGGTTCAGGTCCCACATATGACGCCAGTGACACTGCCCTCAAAAAAAAAAAAATGACCTAAAATAGAAGCTAAAAAAAGGTCCTGTGTATGAAGACATTTCCATGGCTCCGGGAAATGACTTCTCACTTCAGGAGGGGGATGACCGAAAGTTATCAAGGAGCCCACGGAAATTCCAGGAGCACCACAGCTTTTGTGGCTTAGGCACATGTCTTCCACACACCTAGGACAATGCCTGGCACAGGACACGCCTAAGTACGTGTTGAATGAATGATGTGAGTGACCTGGGATGGTTTCATCAAGAGCGCCAGAAGGCAAATTAAAACCACTGGATCTTCAACTTAAGAGTGCTCGCTGAGCCATGGCAGTGATGGGGCCGAGGAGGTGACACACAAGCCTTAGAATCAAAACCAATACCCATCGCCCGTCACAGCAGCAACCAACACGGGAAAGACGCCCTGGACATCAGACGAGACCACGACAGGTGATTTTCATTGTCTTGGGGCTAGTGAAAGGCTTAGGGGCTCTCAGGAAAAAGAGGAGGCAACGGAACCCCTCAGAGAAAAAGAAGAAAGGAAGCATTCTGCAGACAGGATGGCACAGCTGCTTGTCCCCATCAGCCCACTCAGTTACGCTAGTCTTCATGTGTGCAAAGAGCTCTTTATTTCATCATCCTATTTGATGATAGGGACAGGAGCTCCTGGGGCTGCTGAGACGTGTCAATCGGACAGTCATTCCTCTGCAGGCAATCTGCCTTTTTGTTCAGCTTTTTAAGATTTTTCTCTTTATTTTGGATATACTGTCATTACACCACAATCATTCCAGTTGTCAATTTGTTTTATTTACCCTCCTTGCCATCTGCCATGCTTTTTCAATCTGAGGTCTGCTGCTTTTCTACAATTCTGAAAACTTGTAGAAAACCATTACTTTTTTGTCTTGTGGACCTCTAGACATGCAGCACTTTCACATTTCCTGACACAGACTGGGACTTGATACATGTTTATAGAAAACAAACAAACAAAATACCCCCAAAAAACTAAAAAGCAAAAAACAATGAAAAGTAAAAATCCAATCAACATTGCTACATGTTACTTGTAAGCGACAATGATGGTGAAAAGATAATTTTGGAACAAAACTAAGACTAAGATATTATTGTGAGTTATATGTCAATTATATCTCAAAGCTGGATAAAGATACTGTGGATTTCGGTTATACAGATTCTATGCAGGTATTATTAACACCAACACACAGTCTCTGCGCTGTCATGCCTCACTCCCATAAGAGGCTACTTGTAAGGTTGAGCTAAGTGGTTATGCAAAATGTTCCCACTCTCATGTGCCACACTGTTAAAGAATAAAAAGGAAAAGCTATGATTGAAAGCTGTGACAAGCTATAAAGGTCCTCCTCTGTGAAATGGCAAATTCTTCCACAGCTGAAGACGCTGCCCTCGCAGGCAGAGCTCAGAAGGCAGAAAATGTATGACTCTGGGATATAATCTCACAACAAATGCAGAGCAAATGACTTTGTTAAGGATGAAACTTTGTTAAGGATGATGGAAACACAGTGCTGGACCAGGCAAGAGACCCAGGTAAGACAAGAGCCAGTCAGCAGAGGTAGCCCATTATATTGGACATTCCATAACTTCCCCTTACAAAAGTGGTTACCACCAGGGAGGGACTGAGCTGATCAGAAATTCTGTGGTTTGGGGATCTCAATAAATGGTCCCATATTGACATTATAGCAACAAGATGTGGTATTTTTCAGATTATCACACATTAGTGCCATTAGGAAAGATCCTGATAGCACTGATTCTTCCCCAGATAAACTGTTTTTAAACAGCTGTCTATCCTTAATGCCTTCTTCAACTGCTACACCAGCACGTGTGTTGAGCAATGGCAACTTGGGACACAATTAATCTATATGTTCTATCTCTTTACCATACCTTCCTCATAAGTCCCTCCTGACACTTTTGGCCACAGAAGTCAAAACTAGTCACCTTCCAATATTATATTCCCCCAAAGGTAAGCTGTATTGTCAATGCAACCTCTACTGTCCATGCTGATTTCTTTAACATGGCACCAACCTCTGGCACAAGGCTCGGAGCTGACTGCTGACGTTTACTTGAGCCCCAGACAAACATGACCTGGACAAAAACAAGGATACTGCAGAGGCAGGAGAAGCCTCTTTTACAAAAGAGCTTCCTAGATAATAGGTGATGCCAGCAATTCCTTGGTTCTCAATTCCATGCCCCTCAGCCTGGCAGCAAGGTAATTCCATGAGCTGGTTCAAGGAGGTAGCATTCACTCATTCACATATTTACTGACTACTACTGAAACAAGACAAACATGGTTACTGCCTCACGGAGCTTACAATCTAGAGGGCAAAACACACACACACACACACACAATATTGGGTTGTTGGAAAAGTCATGACACATTTTTGCAATGAAAAACAGAAAAATACGTCATGACTTTTCCAACGAATATATATATATATATATATATATATGTATGTATGTATATATAGTCACAAATGTTAGAAATGTAAGAAAGAGAGGCTACCTTCCCTAGACTGGTCTGGGATGGCTCCTTAAGTGGCATTTACCGTGACATCCACAGGATTTGGAACTAGCATGCCCTGACATGAGGATGGGAGCTTCTGGCAGGGAAAAGCTGTGAGGCAGGGAAGAACCTCGTGTTTTTAAAACATTGACATGGCAATTAGGTGTCTGGAGCATAATGAGCAAGGTCAAGGTCATGGGGTATGACATGAGATGAATTTGGAAAGAGAGGCCAAAGTCAGATCCCAAATAGGCCTATGTGCCATGGGAAGGAATTTGAGTTGTTTTCTAAGCACACTGTGAGGCCAATGGAGAATTTTAAAGAGTGATCTGTCTGCTGGGAGAAGAGACTCTAGAGAGGCAACAATGACCAGTGTAACCAGGAGACCAGTAAGGAGGCTAATGTAATCCAGGTAAAAAATGGTGGCAGCTTGGAAGAGGGTGGTGGCAGCAGAGGCAGAGCGACATGGATGGTCTGAGGTCTACTCTGGTGGCAGAGAAAAAAGAGCTTGCTCATGGGTTCAGTGTGGGGGGTGAGGGTAAAGGGAAACCTAGGCTTCTGGTTTGTGCAATGAGAGGGCCGATGGAACTATTTAATTGGGGGGAATGGATTCAAGGGCTCAGTTTTCATGTGTTTACTCTGCGATATCTGCAAGACAAACGGAGATATATACAGATAGCTGGATACCAAGTTTGAATCTGAAAGGAAGAATGACTCAAAATATTGCTCCCATATTTCAATTGACTCCTAGAATTTTGTATAACTATGTTATATCTATCGATCTATCTACCTACCTACTTACCTGTCACATAGAACACATTATACACACAGAAATATACAAATCTAAGAACAAGATTTAAAGGAAATACATAAAAACAGTAACATAATATGGTGGAGTAACATCTCTCTTTCTATTTTCCAAACTTCTTATAATAGTGTTTTCGTTATTATTATTATTTTAACAAAACAGAAACTGAGCAAGGCTTTCATATAAAGGACCAAATTTCTCTCGTCAGTGTGGTGGATAAATCTAAATATTTTTGTAGTTGTTGGGGTAAATTGTTAAGAACACTTCCCCCCCTTTGGCACATGCAAGTGTTTTTAAATAGCACTCCAGATGAAAATCGTAATCACTAGCTTCCAAAGCTCCTTCAAAACACAGTGAAAGGTTGCGCCAAGTTACATCAAAGCAACAGGTAAGTGAAATTACACACAAAATAAAAGCACAAGAATCCCACCCGCCACGCACACTTAATTGGGGCACAGCTGCTAAAGTGTCAGTGCGATTCTGTAAGCGAGGCCTGTGCTTCCTCCTCATCAGACAAGCTATATAAAACCAGAGGCACCCTAGAGTTCCCTTCCCCACACCTTCCTTATTCACCGTTGAATAGATCCCACTTACCCAAACATTCCCCGTCTGCTCTGCACTCACCCATGCCCACCCGACCCCTGGGACAATCCAGAAAAGTGGTTACGGCACGGGGATTGAGTTAGACCGCCCAGGATTGACCCCAGGTCTGAGCCTCAGAATCCAGGTGAGCCTCACCAGCTGTCCCCACTGCTGGTCTTAGTGAAGGCTTCTCCCTGGGTGGTCAGCAGTGCCCTGCTCCGGCCCTCTTTGACCACTATGACACGTATGTCAGTAATATGCAAGCCCAATTCCAACCCATATGCCTTTTGGGAGCTCCCCATTGTTTCTAGAACAAAATACTATGTTAAACCCATCACGCACCTCCGCCTCCCTCTCCAGCCTTCTCTGTGTACTGCCAGCCCCCCGGCCCTATGCCACCCCAAGCTTGAGTCAGCCCCAAAAGCCAGGCTTCCGCCCTTCATGACTTTCTACATGCTATGCCCTGTGCCCTCCGGATCACCCAGCTAAGCCTTAGGAAAACAGCCACCAGATCTCACCTGGCCGGGACCGTCCCTCAGCACGGGGTGGGGGTGGTTGGGGGGGGCCCTCTGGCCCCACAGTCTCCTCCATGTTCCCCCGGCGTTCGAGTCTCTCCTTGTCTGCTGACCTGTCTGCCATCACCCGGCTGCTTCATCTCGTGGCTCCCAACCCTATCACATCCACTGTCCCCTTAAGCTCAAATATTGTGTAATGCTCCCTCTGTTGTCTTGAAATGGAATTTATAAGTAACACACTTACACACATACTTTTAAAAACACAGATGCATGCACACACATTCTCAGCTCAATATAATGCCCTACCTGTAACAGTAAGGAAAAAACATAAACGGTAACACAGTAATGTATGGACTGTAAATGCTCAGGCATCACCAGAGGACACATCAAGTATCCTTTGCATCTAAGCATGGAACCTGCACGAAGATGAGAAAAACAAATGCAGGCGGATACAGACGGGTGTTTTGTGACCTGCACCACAGACAGGGTTCCAGTTGTGACGCGATTTTATGTGAGGGTAAAGAACTTTTCGATCCAAACAAAGAAACATTTTCCCTTAAGTTGTATTTACAAGTCACTTTATAATTTTCCCGGAAAAGTTACTTATATTAAATCCATGCCAAAAAAGAAAATCTATGTGTTTATATTAAAAACAAAATTAGGTTTTCAGCTCAGATAATCATAAACAGCTTTTTCACCTACATCAAAGCCCTTTCCACAGATTGTGGGGTGGGGAGGGGTTGCGCAGGCCCATTCTCATGGTAGGGGACTGTCTTTCGCACACACCAAATGCCAGTAGCAACCCCGCTAATCATTATGAGAACTGAAAACAACCCCGCAATTTTCCAAAATCCTGTCTGGGGACCAAGCCACCTATCCCAGCGGAAAACTGCTGGCTTAAGCACACAGCAAACGCTTATTCAATGTTCCTTGAATTGATGACCTTTAATCATTAGGCCTCAAAAAGATTTCTTTTCAAAGTACTTCTCCTGTGACTACACTATGCACAAATTCCAAGGATTCCACCTAAATCTACAACATATTGAACTGATAGGCAAGAAAGCTACCCACCAAGACGGAGACGCACATGGGGATTTAGAATATTTGAAAGAGACTATGATCGCTTCCACATTGCACTGTGGTAGCACAAATGCAACTTGGCACGTGAAAAACGCTCTGCCATCTGCTATTACTACAGGCAAAATATTTCTGGGTACCGCATGAATGATTATTTGCATATCACCTCCCAAAAGTCAACATGAAATGAAAGAGATGTTGGGTTGTTCATAACCTGATTTTCACGTGTGCTACTGTTAGGAAGCAAACAGACGTTCCTGTGAGCTTAGCCTTCCACGGGTCTTTTCAGAAGCAGAATCACAACTGGATATGCCACGGCCCTAGGATCGCTGGACTGTCTGAGGCTGTGGGAAGAGATTGGCTTCGGTAACCTCGATGGATGGGAGTTCATCATCAAGACACACAGGAAGAAAGGGCCGCAGAGAAGTCTCACCTGAGAACTGTGGAAATGACTTCTACACTTTCTCTGTACCCCATAACATGAATGAAGGGCTGCCCTTCCCAGGGGATGTCTTGATTCACTGGTTCTCAACCCTGGCTGCACCTAAGAATCTCCTTAAGAGGTTTTAAAAATTACAGCTTCTTGGACTCTACTCCCAGGAGTGCTGCAAAACTGTTCTGGGGTGACACAGGCCCTGACATTGGTGATTTTATTCTGTTGTTTTTATTCCCCAAGTGATTTTAATGTGTTGAGGCCTGAGGTCCACTGATCTTAAGCCAAAGTTCAAATTCTAATGGTGAAACTTAAGTTGCCATTGTAGGCCAATGAGGAAAACCTTTTGAGTGTAGTATAGGCAAGATTCTTCTTCCTCCTACAAATTCATCCATAGAAGTGACATCCATTTCCCTTCTTGGGAAATTGGTCTTAATATATTCTACTGTAATGCTGCAAGAGAGTAAGTTTAGCGCTCCAAATTCATGCAAGGAAACATATGAACGTACCTCAAACGATTTACAAGGTCACTGGACTTATAATACCCTGACAAGTCAGCCAGTGTGCCCCCACATCCAAGAGAGTCAGATACACATGGCTGAAGATGGCAGCAGTAAAGAGCTGAGATAATCCCTGAGTCCCCAAGCCCGACACAAAGATCGGGAAACAGAACTGCATCATCAAGTTAGCCTATAATTTCAGAAAAGTGAAATTTACTTGTGGTTAAATCTGGTCTGAATCAAAATTCTGAGTCTGGATGCCCATGTATGACTCAGAGCTGGCAGTGCCACTGGCATGGCAGGCTGCTTCTGCAGTAGCTTGGTTGCTATGCCTGTGAGGTACAGTTCATGGTAAACGAGGGCACAGAACCACCAGCTACACGGTTCTGAAGACTGCCCATTAGAGCAGAACCTGTTTCTCCAATGCAACCTGCTCGGCCGAACGTCTGTGAGCACAAGTAACCCTAAGGAAGCCATGAGACCCATAAGTACTCGTCTCAGAGCACTGCCACATTCAGAGAAACACAGCCCCACCTCCAGCGGAGGCCAATGCGGGGAAGGTATTCCCTCACCTCCCTCCCGGCAGCTAGAGCGCAGGCATAGGACCTATACTTGGCCAGGGAGATACACTTTGCATCTAATCTTTAAACCTAGTGATGAGAGCCCAACGAAATGGTGGCCAGCGGCGACGCGTGTCCATCCAGTTCTCCCAGGTTTTCCCGCCCAGCACTTGAGTGTTCTCAACAATTCTAAAAGCTGCCTGATAACCTTCCAGGAAGTTAAAGTTTGCCAGAGTTGATTTCCACTGTTTCCAGCCAAGGATCTCAACTGGTAAGGTACATATACAAACAAGGATGCTGAGAAAATAAGTAACTGTTATCTCGAGAATGGCTTTCCTTGGGGAGATGTAAGCAAGGAGCTGTTGGTCAACTCCATCACCATGTGGACAGAGTTTCCTGAGAACGAAGCTGTGGTGGACTGATGCTAAGTAAGAGGGGCCCTGGTGACCCCTGGTTCCTGGGAGTCACACCCGTCATAACCCTTTCTCCCTGAGCATGGGTGGGACCTATGACTTGCTTCGAACCACTAGCATACAGTGCGCCATTTCCATGATTGTCTCATAAGACTATAACGTCTGCCTTGCTAGCAGACTCTTCCTTGCTGGCTTTGATGAAACAAGCTGCCATATTGTGAGCCGCTCGAAGGACAGAGACTCAGGCGGCGGGTATGGCCTCTGGCTTACAGCTGACAACAAGGCTCTCCGTCCAACCACCCACCAGGAGCTGAATTCTTTAGAAACCACATGAACTTGGCAGCAGAGCCTTTCCCAGTCAAACCTTCCGATGAGACCTCAGTGCTACTTGACATCTTTGTTTTGGTTTTTGTTGGGAAAGCCTGAAGCCAAAGACTCAGATCAGCCGTACCCAGACTCCTGGCCCGCAAATACCATGAGATCATAAATGTGTGCTGTTTAAAGCTCCTCCATTTGTTACAGCAATGGATGACTCACACAGAAGGCAAAACTGGAGGAAAAAAAAATATAGAACCCAGCGATAAAGACAAAATCCTGATGACACTGCTTGAGTCCCTGAATCCCATCACATCAGGTGTCTCTGAAACCCTGAAACGCAGCATGGGAAATTATAATGATGTACCAGCTAATAGAGGCTTTTTACTTTGATCAAGTGAGTTTGGCCTAGGCTTCTTTAAACTGTAACCAAAAGTCTTGACCGAGGTGTCCACAAATGATGAAGGCAAAGTAGAACCAACAGGCCTCAAAGTCTCAAAGAGAATCCTGCTGTAGACTCACTCCAGGTGGGGTCTCAGGATTGAGGAGTCCAATAAATGAGGCAGAAAGAATGTTGCCACACTGAGGATGTATCAACCCCGGTGTTCAAGTCACTGAGGTAACTCCCAGGGCCTATACCCATGGAGTAGATACAGCTCCATTCCTCATGTGTGGGAGGCAACAAAAATAAGAAACCAAGAAACACTATTTTAAGTACTCACTGTCTCTATTAAAGAGCTCTTTGAAATCCACAGATGCTTTATTAAGTCATTAGCAAATACTTCCTGGGGGATGCAGCCCTTACATGGTTCTGAAGGACTTCGATACATTCTGACTGGCCGGAGCTTTACCAGCCATTCTTCTCGGATTCACAGAAGACAAGTCGAGGGCACAGAAGGGGTGGCAGCTCTTCAATGAGCCCAACACTGACTTCAGGACTTTCCTTGTGTTACCTTTTTAATCCTCCCAACAAGCCCATGAGATGGGTACTCTTGTTGGTCCCATTTTACAGATGAGGAACTGAGGCTTAGAGAAAGATGAAACACCAACGGCCAGGGTTGTGAAATAGAGAGCTAGGGAGTGGCACTCAATATATGTGGGTTAAAAGAGGGAGACCTCAGTAATGAACTCCCTGGTCTCCCTGACTGATGAACGCATCTTCTGCCTGCCTTTGTTCAGCCGCCGTACATCTGGGAAAGTATAATTAGGATGTGTAATCTGCACATGAGGGACATGAGAACAAGACTCCGAAAGCAGGACCAGGAGCCATGTTCATATAACATAATCGAACAAAATAATAAATCACAATTTGACACAAAACACTTCTAAATAATGAAAAAAATCGACTTTGATTTCTCATTTGCATTCCTCAACAAAAAGTTTCAAAAAACAATACGTGCCTTCTTCAAATCGACTAAAACATTTATTTCACCATGTGGTTTTAATCTCCTTTACAATTTTCCAAGGTTTTTAGTGGACCTTTCCTCATCTAATCCTCATTTTACTATAGATCCTTAGGTGAACCTTAAAAAAACTCAATAGAAACTAACATGCAAAAAAAATCCATGAAATCCAGATCAAAAGGGGCCCTCGAGCCATCGTTAAAAATAAAGGCCTGTGAGGAGGAGCTTAGAAGAACACCTCTCCCCGGCTGGCAGTCCACCTCCACCCAGGCGGGGAATGCCAGCTTTGAGGAGTCTTTTCAGACGGAATATGTAGAACGAGTCAGCTCTGCAGCATTTGAAACGCAGTTCCAAACAATGTATGTTAAACTGTGCAATCAGCATGCTCGAGAATCATATGCAGCGTACTCAGAGGGACAAGGGAGTGGAATGTATGAATTTTAAATGAACTTTTACTGTTTCTTAGGGAAGATCTTCAAAATTACTGCTACGATGCAAAAAGCTTTCAACTTAACGTTCCCCGACAGTGGTTTCCCCGCTTCCCATGTCTGACTACAACCCTCCCCGGGCTGTGGCTGTGCCCTCACTCATTTCCCAATCGCAGCAAACATGCCTTCAATCTTTGGCCATGAAAGTCACTCTGAGATTCTCAGATTAGAGATTTGAAAGCTCTAGAATATGACAAATACCTCTATTATTAGTGTAAAACACTGACTGAGGAAAACAAAACCCAGGAACAGTCCTAAAGGCGACGATGATGAGAAAACTGTTTTCCACCTTCAGAAAAGCCGCCACTTTTTATTGGCAGGAGGACAAACAGTGTACAGGACTCTGCATTCCATGGAGCCTTTTCACATAAACAAGCTTTCCTTTTGTCATTCCTTAAAAAAAAATAACAACAACAACAAAAAAGGGGGATGAGAAGATCAGGAGCAAAATGAGAGTCAGGAGTAGTGAGTCAATCAGAAATAATACGTCCGAGACTCATAATAATCTATGAATTAGACTCTTGAGTTAGGGCAGAGACTTATAGCTCTCAGGCTGGGTGGCAGGTCTGAGGGTTCTAATCCCTCCTCCAAGTGAATTCTCTCCCATACCTGATCTGTCCTCACTTCTCATGCAGCAGCACACAGGAGAGAAGAAAAGGAAGGAGGCTGCCATGAGTCAGCCATCAAGTTAGATAAACCAGACAAGGCTTTATATTAGAAACCTATTTTACCATACGTACACATGTACTGTCTAGGTTGGAATGACTTTAAGGCAATTCTCTAATAGGAAAATGCAAAAAAAAAAAAATCAGTAACAGTGCATTTCCATCAACACTGTACTGGTTATTAGTAAAAAGATGGATAGGATAGTGTTCATTTTTAATTCATAGGCTCTACTTGTATATTCAGTAGAAAAGAGCACTGCAAGTTTATAAAGTCATTTTTTCTGCCGCCTGCTTAGTACTGAATTATTTAAAACTCATTTGAAACACACATACACACACACCTGACAGTTTTAAAATACTATTTGACAACAGCATTTTCAACATCTATAAAAATATGTGCTAGAAAAGCAGATTCTGTACGCACTGTCTTTCATTAGCAAGTCCCAAAGTATTTTTGCCTACTGGTGCCTCACACTTCACAAAATCACTTGAGAGGAACGGGAGGAAATGTGACCCTTTGTTCCGAGTGGAAATTACTTGGGATATATCATGCAGTTCACACCACCCACAAAGTAAAATGAACTGGCTCATCAAAATCTGCACAATGTCAGTTACACTGGGAGTTAGCCCTCCAAGGTTACAGGATCGTTAAGTCCTCCACGAACTGACACTGTGACTGACTGTTGTCTAGGTAAGAACTGACGGAATCAACTCAACAGCTTCTCATGCCATAGGGATGCAGCCGTTGGAATACATCAGAGAAACTCAAGACTGTAAAAAATTACACAGCAAATATTGTTTGGATCACAAAATTTCCATGTTGTTTTCTTTTAAAAGGAAATTTGGTTTTAATAAATTAGTCCAAAGCTTTCACACACACACACACACACACACACACACACACACACACACACACCACACACACACACGTTATCTCTTAAAACAAAAAAATAAAGATGTCCCCCTCAAAATATAGATCCTTCTGGAAGTTGACCTAGCTTCCTCCATATCTATGCTTACATCTTCTTTTTCCTATCTACTGCTGTTCCAAGTTTTCCTTCTATTTTTCATAGTTAAACCTGCCACAAGTTGCCTACTTTCTTTTCAGAGACAGCTCTCCAACGATCAAGCCTATCATTTTTTTGTTTTTTAAATTTCGCATTTATCACTATCATTTTATCATTATCAACTTCTTCTACTCTTTTATCACTTTTCTAGCTTCTTAAGTTGAGGGCTTAAGTTATTTCCTTTGAAACTTCCTTGCTGTTACTATAAAAAGCATTTAAGAGTTTGCCATAGCCCACAGGTTTGACGTGGAATATTCTCACTATTCATTTCTAAAGTCTTATATTTTTTTCAATTTCTTTTTAATCAAAGAGTATTTAAATGTTTAAGTGATTATGATTGCTGGGATGGCTTTTTTCACTTTGCTCAGATTTAGTTTTTTAAGTCTTCATTACTATTTTGTGATCAGAGCATATGGCCTATAAAACTCTCCAGTTTTGGAGGGGGATGGGACTAGCTTTGCAGCCTAGCTCACAGTCCTGCTTCATCTCATGTAGGGACGTGTGGTGCCCGAGTCACAGCAGCCACGCACTGCTTGGCTCCAAAAGGCGCTTCACCCATTCCAGCCCAGTTGTTGAGGTGCCTTTTCAAGTCTTCTCAATGTTCGGTTTTCCCTGTCCTTGTTGGAATCCCAGGTTTTGCCTTGCAGTTCTGTACTCAGATTTGGGATCTGACTTCCTTCCTATGACTCATTCTAGATTTCTGGACGTGGGTCAATAACTCAGTTGTTTTACACTTTGCCTATTATCTTGTTGGGCCCATCACCCCAAACTCTTGCTTTACTCAACAAAAGTTTATGAATACATTTCTTCAGTGACCATGATGTGCCAAGCACTGTTTTAGACCTTGAGGATAAGCAGCAAACAGGAGAGAGAGGTGATATGCCTGCCCTCATAGAACTTGGAAGAAACAAGTTCAGATTTCGTGAAAATATGCTGCTATTGGGTTGTCGGAAAAGTCATGACACATTTTTGCAACAAAAAAACAGAAAAATATGTCATGACTTTTCCGACAACCCAATATATACTTGTATTTTAATAATTCAATTTTTCTACTGTTAATAATGCATGCTCACTATAGAGAATTTGGCAAAAAAAAAAAAGTTTAAAAAAATATAATTCCATAAGTTTATGTTAGCCATCCACTAATAATAATTTTACATGTTTCTCCCTAGTCTTTTTAGTGGCTATTCTTACTTCAGAAAAAAAAAGAAATTCAAATCAGATTGTATATAATACTTTATATTCTAGTTTTCTACTCTTATATTGAGATTTTTCCAATTCCATTAAAATAATTTCTGAAAAATAGCATTTTAATGGTTGTATCATATTCTACTGCATTCTGATTTATTGAATCATTTACCTACTATTGGGCATTTATATGGTTTCCAGTTTTCCAATGCTTCATGACAGTAAATAAGCTATGTCAAATTTTTTTTAAAGCATTTCTGGTTACTTATAATTTGGACAGGTTCCTAGAAAGGTAATTACTGAATTAAAAGGTGTAAAGTTTATATAGCTCATGTTTGATTAGCTACTGATTGATTTTTTTTCTGTATTGTCCATGGACTTTGTCCACTTGCATAATATTCTTGTGGTTATTATTGTTCATCACAGAGACGTGATCCTCTTTTTCCTATTTCTAACTTTTTTGCCTTTTGTTTTGATTTATAAGGTATTTGGATCTGGAAAAAAAGTTTTGCTGCTTTTGCCTTCATTTGAGATGATGTTCATTGTTCTTATGCTTAGAAATTTCTTCCCAACTCAAGAACTGAAAATTTTCCCTCACATTCTTAGACATTTTTCAGATATTATATTTAAGTCTTCTAAACATAATTTATAAAAAAAATTGTTTTGGAGTATCGTGAGGGAAAGCTGTAACTTTACTTTCTTCCAACTGATTAAAAGATTCTCCAAGTACCATGTACTAAATAATCCTATTTTCTCTACAAATTTTGATGTTATTTATATTATGTTGGGGCCTATTAATTTATTATTCTGTTTGTGGTCTATTTTATCAAAAAAAAAAAGTAAGGAAAAAAAAAAGCATGTTTTAGAATCATGGAACTATGGTGATATAAATAATAAAAGAAACATATATTGCTACAAATAAAACGTGTTATTTATTTGACCTGTGTGTTATAAATGACTATAAAATTAAAATGCTCTCCTCTTGAATTCAGAGGGGAGCAATGTCCATTTAAAGGAAGATAAATTAGAATCAAATTATTTTATCTCTCATATAAGCTAATGAGAAGCCCACATGAAATGGAAGGAACAGTCAGCCGTGTGCAGCCTGTTCTCAGCTGGTTATCATAGAATAATTGATGTACTAATGATTGCAATTCATAGCACAGGCTGTCTGCATTTTGCATAATTTCAACCAAACCTGAATGTAAATGGAAAACAGTCCTCTTGCCTATTTAACTTCCATGACTTTTAACTAAAACACTTAATATTACAGAAGAGGAAGGGGGGAAATTAGCAAATATAAAGCATTTTCTATTTAAAAACATTCCTCCTCATACTGAAATGGAAAGGATTAAGTCAATACATCAGAAATCTCCAGAGATGTGATTTATCATCTTATTAGTTGAGTGTGAATATTTAATTGTATAACATTTATCTCCAGTAGTGTCTCCTGGAAAAAAGAAAAATGCAAATAGGTCAAAGTGCATATTCTAAATGTTCCAAAGGAAAATAAATATGCTTCGCTGGGTTCATTAGTTTTTAATGAGAAAATATTAGTAAGAAAAAAAAATCAAGTCAAAATAATCACTACACTTGGTAATTAACTTTTGGGATTTAAAACACCCTTTTTCTGTAACACACATTACACAGAACTCTTCAATTTAGTAAGGTACATTTATTGATATCACCTTTTAATCCAGGATATGGGACTTTTCTCCAATTTAAAAAAAGTATCTTTTAAAATAACCGTCAGTCATTACCTGAGACACCCAATGCAGTACACCCAAGCCTTGCACGTGTCACTGTCACTGGAATTGATCATTAACCAGCCTGCTTAGTGAAGTACAGATAAGGTGGGTGCTATCACCCACACTCCCATAATTACATCACAGCATGATGGCCAATTAGTTTCAACCTGGGTAGTGAACCTTATTCCTGACAACTCTGTGTGCAACTGAAAAAACACCTGCTTCCTTATTTCTGCCTACTGCTCTCCTGTGTAATTCAGAGCCAGTCAGTTGGGTAAAGCAGGACCTAGAGGAGGTCTGACTAATTTGTTTTTTGAGGGCATTGTCACTGGCCCTCATATGTGGGATCCGAACCGGGGCCGCTGGAGTCCCAAGCCAGCTCTTAACCACTGCGCCACTCGGCCGGCCAGGCCTGATTAATTTAAAGGCAGCAGGAGAGCTCCAAACTGGTGTGCTCTGCTTGGGACGGGAATTTCTCATACCCACCTCTGTGCATGACATATACATTTTCAAATGGAACCAGGGCAGGACTATCTAATTACAGAAGAAGGTATGTGTTCATACACCTAAATTACAACTTGCTTAGAAATCATGCTATGTGACTAACTGAACACTGCTGCTGGACCACGTGACAAATGACAAATGAGAGGAAGTTAACACTCATACACACAGACATTTGGAAATGGTATTTTATAACTCTTGCTTAAAAATAAAATCAACTAAAACTGCCAAGAGGAACTGCTATGGACTGAACTGTGTCTCTACCCAAATTCCTATGTGGAAGCCCTAACTTCCCAAGGTGATGGTATGTGGATGTGGGGCCCTGGTGGTGGCATTAGTGAAAAGAGACACCAGAGAGCTGTCTTCTCACATTTTCTCTCCCTGCTATGTGAGGACACAGTGAGAACGCTACAAATCAGGAAGAAAGTTCTCACTGGAAACCAACCATGCCGGCACCTTGATTGTGGACTTTTAGCCTCTAGAACTGTGAGAAAATAAATTTTGGCTGCTTAAGCCACACAGCATATGGCATTTTGTTATGGCAGCCCAAGCTAGGGCAGACGTCTAAGGAGATATGAAGACTAAATGTTATGTGGTAGCTCACATGAGATCCTGGAACAGAAAGAAGGGCATTAAGTAAGAAGTAGGGAAACCTGAAGAAAGTATGGACTTCAGCTAATAATAATACGTCAACATTGGCTCATTAATCATAACAAATAAACCATACTTGATGTTAAGATAAAAATTAGGTGAGACTGGGTGTGGGTTATATGGGACCCTCGCATATATCGTCACAGTTTTGCTGCAAACCTAAAATCATTCTAAAAATAAGACTTATTTAACATACATACACACATACATAAAACCTATGATCTCCCCCCAAACAATCCATCATATCATTTCTCTATTTTCAGTGTAAAAGATGTTCTGTTCTTAACTATAATTTAGAATAAGTGATTACTAACAACAGCAAAAAAAAAAAGAAAGAAATTCCCCATAAGCACTGTCTAAATTATTATTTATAAAACCTGAAATTGTACTGTGCCCTGAAGGTGTCTTACTATATATAATCTAATAATTTGAGCCCATTGGAATTTGATATCACCATCATTAACACTAAATAATTATAGCTTCTTGGAAAGACATCGAGGGCACAAACTACACACAAGGAAATACAACTTACTAAGAAAAAGTGTCCCATTTCACTAACAAGAGAATTGTAAATCACAGCAATGAAATGATTTCTGCTACATGCAAAATTTCTAAAAAAGGTAAGAGGCTATTCAGACTGGCCAGGAAGTGGAGAAGTTGGCACCTCTGCACGCTGTCGGCAGACTGTATCTTCCAGACAGCAAGCTGGTAATAAGTACAAAGAACCATGAAAATAACTCAAACCCTTAACCCATGAGTCTATGTCTGGGAATCTTCTCCATGGACGTATTGAGACCTGGGTGCCAAGACTTGCAAATAATGTTCTGACAGACATCCTCACTTGTAATTTGAATGATTAGGAGGTAACATCAGTACGTAACATTAGGTATGTAAAACTCAGTGGCTGAGAAAATTAAGTAAAGGAAGCAAACAATGAGCATCATGGCACAGCCATTAAAACGGAGGCTTTGGAAGAGCTTGTGCTTGTAACAAACCAAGTGAAAGTGTAGAAAATATCATTGTGCATGAGAGTAGGAGTGTGTGATAGCAGAATGCAAAGAGCAGTTTTCTCTGGGTGGGAGATGATGGGCAATTTGTTTCCTTCATCATCCATTTATATTCATTGTTACAATGAATATGTTGTTCTTTCAACGAGGAGCAAAGAATTTAGCTTATACTTTCACTTAGCTACCACTTTTGCTTCAGTTTATTATGTAACTTAACCATTTTAAAAAGAAACTGTTATACTAAGTCTCTTCAAAGAGAATAACTGAGGGAAATTCAGTCGTCAGATAAAATTGTCTTTTTCTGTTCTCAAAGTGCCTCCTGTTCAGCTCCAAGTTCTTCCTGCAGTCATCAGGGGTGGGCCGGTCACTTTGTCCAGCTGCCCAGGACAGGGCTGGGTGTCCTCTCTGTGCACAGGCTTGGGCCCCCGAGCTAGGGAGATGACTTACACACCCCCTTTCCCTGAACGAGCTCTGATTCCACGGGGAAGGAAAGTTCCCTGCCTCCAAATTTCCCATTTTCATTCTATAAAATCTATCTCCAGGGAATCCCTGCTTTGCTCTCTCCTTGAGTTCTGTCCAACTGTGAGCCCTCCTGGGAGACAGACAAAGGAACTAACTTTCTCATAAGACTCATATAACTTTCTTTTATGGGAACCTGTAAAGACAGGAGGGAGGAAATGTATGAATGGACACGCAAAAGGAACACAGAAGAAAAACTCTCCCAACTTCACCAAATCTGCTACACAGTCTTGGAATGTTGATTCAAACTTAGCTTTTTTTTATTTTAACAGGCTGTGAAAACATGTTTCCATGAAATAAAACAAAGGGTGAGTATCAATTCTATACACACCTGTCATCCAAGCTTATTAGAAAAATGCAACAGTCCTACTAGATACAAAGAAAAGAGGTGTGATTGTGCCACACAGACAGAAAACCAGTGCCTCAGAAAATGCTCACCTGGACAATAAACAAATAAATTTGTGTATACACAGGTACCTGCACACATACGCACACCAAACAACTTGGCAACATCACATTACACCTACTGAAAAAGCAATTTGTTTTCAAATGATGTGCTACCCAGTGCAGGCCAATTTGTCCTAATACTGCCAAAAATGACACAATTAAATTAGCCTAACTTCTTGAAAACCTACTTAACCCATCCTTGAAAACCATGAACCCCAGACAGCAGCCCTCTCTCCTCTCAGTGAGCTGGCCAACACTGAGAAGGCCACAGTCCCCTCTGAGCTCTCGTCCATTGGGCCCTTTTTGTTAAAGGAGCTTTCTGCCTCAAGACTTAATTTGGGTATCACTGGATTTACACATTTCTCACCAGCTTATTTATAAACCCTCAGTTTATACCTTTTAAAATTTAAAAAAAAATTTGTAATTTTTTTTCTTTCAATTATAGTTGACATTCAGTATTCTTTTATATTAGTTTCAGGTGTACGGCATTGCGTTTAGGCATTTATAGACCTTAACCCTATGCCCACTTGGTTCTTTTTTCTTTTCTACTAAGCTGCTGGTAATACTTCTACATTTACAAAGTTTAGAAAGGAATGTTACACTTACATTTGGGAAAATGTGTTAACTTTTACACCTCCTTTTCTTTGCTCCAGATAACCCCTTCTCCATGAATTTTCAAAGGATTTTATTAGTAAGATTGTTTATAACAGATCAGCATTTCTGGTTTAGGGCAAGTCTAAGTCTGTTAACCGCACATCTCAGTATACAGACAGCTATCTTGAGAGCCGGCACAGTCATAAGTGAGCCGCGTGAACACAATGCTTGTTCTAACGTGTCAATAAATTAGCAGAAATCTGTGATTACAGCCTGTTCTCACTGCCACCAAAGTCCTGGCAATCTAATTATCTCATCCAAGAAAATGACACTGATCCTACACAGATATTTAACTCTAGTTTAAACAACTAGCAAGTGCTTTAAAGGGACACCCCTCAAATTTATTGTACTGTATCCCACAATAAAAATGCATTTTAGCCTTGACCCAGCACACATACATGTACGTATAGCTCCAACAAAAGTCCCTTGAAATAATACTTCCCCTTATTGCATTTAACACTACCATTGTGCTCTCTCTCTCATGCTGGTTGTGACCCACTCAATCGATTTCAGGATCTTTTAAAGGGTTAGAACCCTCCCCCCCCCCGAGCTGAAAACCACTAGTTTTAAGCCCTGTTACTTGATGGGTGAGCGTCTCAGGATGGCTCCGTCCCCAAGCCTCTCTCCTTGCTCTCATTTGTTTTTCTTACCCTTACTCCCCAAATGCTGTCCTCTGTACTCTTTACTTTTTTTTTTTTTTTTAAGATTTTATTGGGGAATTGGGGGAGGGGAACGGTGTTGGGGAATCAGGGAAGGGGAACAGACAAGTTGCTGTCTTTTTGTTCTTCAGTCTAGTTGCAGAGGATGTTGCTTCACTGGTCCATGGTGGAATCATCATTGCGCTCTTCCCAGATGAGGCAGATCGGTCGCTGGTCTCTGGATGGTCGCTCACCGCAGCTACTGGCAGCTCACCTTGCCGGCCACTCACTGTAGCCTATGGCAGCCCACTACAGCAGGGGCTGCAGCCTACACCATCTCCGGGGCTTGCACAGCCCAGCTCCAGGTGGAGCTGTTGTTAGCCATAGAGGGCAGTGTCACTGGCCCTCATATGTAGGATCTGAACCGGGGCCGCTGGCATCCCCAAAACCAACTCTTAACCAATGTGCCACTCGGCTGGCCCTGTACCTTTTACATTTCATTGTACTTTCCCCCTTCCGTTTTCATTAGATTCACTGTTGCCATTATAGCTTCTGCAGAACAAATCTCCCCAAACGTGGTGGCATAAAACAAGCATTTTCTTTGACTCTGATTCTGTAGGTCAGAAATCCACACAGAGCAGCACACAGGGCAGTTGGTCTCTGCTCCACCGTGCCAAGGCCAGGCTGACTCCAGGCTATGTCTAAAGGCCGTTCGCTCACCTGTTTGGTATTGACACCACTCTCAGCTGGGCTGTCCCTTGGAGCACGGTGGAATCAGGGCAGCTGGGCTTACCTTACATAGGCTCCAGGGACAAATGTTTCAGCCCATAAGGCAAGAAACTTGCCTCAGAAGTAATGTGGCAGTTCTGCTGCCGTCTACTGGTTACAGTGAGTCACAAAGCCACCCAATTTGGGAGCCACCTCTTGATGGTGAAGTGGAAAAGTACTAAACAAACTTGTGGAACAGGAGATGGTGGGACAGTTATCTTCTAAACCATAATTCCGCAACCTACTTCCTACTTTGCAAGGCAAAGATCCCACAGGCTACTACCTAGCTAGATCCAGACAGGTGTTGACTGCCACCTCAAAACGGAATGCACTCAAGCTGAACTCACTGTCCTCTTCTTTCCCATTTCCCATCTCAGTGCTACTGGGGACAAAAGCACTATAGGTGGCACGTTAGATAAATATGTCAGAAGTACCTTCTCACAAAATGTAAGCAGAGGCAAAGTAAGAACTCAAAGGAGCACGGGAGCTCCATGGGGCCCAATGAATTCTGCCCCATATGGGACACAGGCTGGCTTTATAGTCAATCTCCACAGGAAGAGAGAAGCAGCCGTTCTCCTTTGGACAAAGAGTTAACAGTTCACGCTGCCCGTTGTTAATTAGCAACGGCGATGGCCACGTGGATCTTCACATATGTGCTACTGCATCCCGCCCTCCCCCTCCCTGGCTACATGAAGCTCCCCTGGAAAGGGTTCTGCTTGTTCAGGTTCCACATCAGTAACTTTCTTTTCCTACAAGCTAAGAATCCTTCAGGTGGCTCAAGAGGTCACCTGGGAGTTCAAAGGTGCCATTTTCAGAGTGGGCTCCACGGGCGGCTAGGGGACCCAGAGATCCTTCAAGGGGCTCGGAGCCACAACTGTTTTCATAACAACGTCAGCTGTTATTTGCCCGTTTTGCTGTGCTGACATCTGTGCTGGTGGCACAAAAGCAAAGGTGGGCACCAGTGCTGATGCCTCAGCATGAACCAAACGAGGCAGTGGCCCCAAACAGCACCAGTAGTCATTGTATTCATCACAGCCACACCTTCACAGTTAGACAAGCCAAAAAGTTTTGTTTAAGAATATCTTTGATGAAGCAGTAAAACACTTAATTTTTAAAATATCAATACCAGCACATATCTTTTTAACATGCTATGTGACAAAATGGGAACTGTGCGTAAAGCTGTATCTCAGAGCAAAACTCTTGTCTCCAGGTGAAGCAAAGGTATGGTTGTCTAAGCTGTGAGATGAACTAGCCGCTGTTTTTATGGGCCATGCCCCACCATGCTTACCTAAAAGAAAAACCGACTGATTATGCTTAAATACATGGAAAATGGCACACATTTTCTCAAAAATCAACAAAGTGAGACTTCACAAAAAACAACTGAAGGTATTCATTGTCAGTGATAAAACCTGAGCTTTCACGTTAAAGACTAGAATTTTGGGAAACTACCAACTACCATTGAGTTTGGCAGCTTCCCTGTACTTTAAGACATTTCTGATGAGATTGGTGAAGATAACAAATGTGATGTTTTGATATTATATAACTAAATTTGTCATTATTTATAAGATCTGCATAATCAGTGAACTAATATTTCCAAATGACCAATACATGATATTATAAAATTATGTCTGCGTTAAAGATACTTTGGAAGTTTAAGATAGACAAATGGATGTTAATGTAACAGAGGGTTCACTGATAGGGTTTTGGATTCCAGTTTGGAACTAACCTTTAAGAAACTACCACTTGGGCCGGCCGAGTGGCGCATTGGTTAAGCGCTGGTTTTGGGATGCCAGCGTCCCCGGTTCAGATCCCACATGAGGGCCAGTGACACTGCCCTCTACAGCTAACAACAGCTCCACCTGGAGCTGGGCTGTGCGAGCCCCTGCGATGGTGTGGGCTGCAGCCCCTGCTGCAGTGGGCTGCCATAGGCTACAGTGAGTGGCCCGCAGCCAGCGTGAGCGGCTGGCAGCCAAGAGTGAGCTGCCAATAGCCGCGGTGAGCGACATCCAGAGGCCAGCGACCGATCTGCCTCATCCGGGAAGAGCGCAATGATGATACCAACAGTGAAGCAACATCCTCCGCAACTAAACTGAAGAACAAAAAGACAGCAACTTGTCTGTTCCCCTCCGCCAATTCCCCAATAAAATCTTTAAAAAAAAAAAAAGAAACTACCACTTGATGAGCTTTGATGTAGTATTACTAAAGAAGGAGAATATCCACAATTATCTGAAAAGGTTATTAAAACACTCCCTTCTTCCCTTTCCGAGTATACATCTATCTGTGTGAGGCCAAACTGTCTTTCATCAAAATGATATATCTCGACAGATTAAGTGGAGAAGCAAATATGTGAATTAGCTATTTTTTTTCTATTAAGGCAGACATCAAAGAGTTCTACAAAAATATTATTGCCACTCATCTCTCTTTTTTTTGATGTAAAAATACATTTGTTTTTCATAAAAAAATATTATTTATGTAAATACATATTGGGCTTAGGCTTACTATTGTTATCTTGAATGAATGAATTATTATTAGTAAGTGATATTATGAATTTCAATTAATTATGATGACTATTTTTTAAAGAAACTCTTAGCTTCAATTTTCAATATGGTAAATATAGACAGATATAATCCAAGCTCCTTGGGGTCCTCAATATATTTTAAGATTCATTTGGTCTTTGAGAAACACTGGTTTAGAGCATGCATTCAGAGACCTAATTGTTGAAACTTAAAAACTGGCTATGCCATTTACTAGCTGATATTTGAGTAGCTTTAATACGGTATTTAAAATTTTCGATGCCTCAGTTTCTTCTCTTAAGTGGGAAAATAATAATTCCTCTCAACACATGTGCAAGAATGACATGAGATAATGTACATAAAGAGCTCACCATGGTGCTTGGCTCATAGCAAGTCCCCAGGGCATGAGCCATCACTATTATGACCCGACCCATGGACTGTCAGATGAGTCTTGGGAACCTCTCTCCCATCTACTCACTCCTTTTCTATCTTCTCAGTCTCACTGGTTCCAGTCTTCAGTTTCTTCTCTAGTCTATGCCAACCGATTAACAGGATCCCTGCCACCAAATCTCAAATCTTGCCAATACCCCCGGCTTCCTTTCCTAAACCACAGATCAGTTCATGGCTGTTCCTCCTCAGAAACTAAATCTGTGTCCACCTGACTACAAGCAAGGCCTGAATTCCTTAACCTGCCATCCCAAGCCCTCTAAGAGGTGGCTTCATCCTGACTCTCTAGCCTGGTGTTTATAAAACGTACCTTGAAAAATACTTGTTCTGTAGAGATTGCTTCAAGCTAGTGCTAAAACAAGCAGGTGCCATCATCAGGCAAATTTGGGAAACAGTAAGTAACTCTGATTTCTTCCTTGCAGTACGTTTCAGAACCTTTCACATGTTGATGTGCCGTGTGCCCCCCAGACAAGAACACAGAACACACGTGTGCAGAGTTTACTGACCAGGGAGGCCTGTTCCACATAGCATCTCAGGAAACGAGCGTTTGAGAGAAACATCTGAGGGAACGCTGCTCACTAGCTCCATCTCCCAGTATTTGCGGAAGGTTCTTCGCTGTTCCGTGAACTTGTCATGCTTCCTGGTTTCCATTCTTCTATTCCCATTGCAAAGAGTAGTCTACCCATCGTCTGCCCTATTATCTCCCAACACTCAATGCACATACACCACCTACCCCCCCACCCCGGGAGCTGCCTAATTTCTTAAATCAGAGTTAATAATCCTCCTTTTTGGTTTCTCTGCTTCTATTCAACCAAAATTTCTGCCTTCTATTTTGTTTCAGTTAGTTGTTGGTGTGTGTTTCTTTTACTAAATTATGATGTCCCTGAGGGGGAGGGAGATAGGGTACTGATTCAGGTCAATATTTAACAAAGGCACAAAAGGGGACAAATATTCTTTTTTTAACTCAAGATTTGATTCAAAATTGCTCAAGATCACCCCTTCCTTACATCCTTACATTTGAGTGAGATACCAAGTTATGAAACAACGAGATACTGGCCTGCCTTACAATTGAAACAAAAAAGACGTAAAATTCAAATACTTGTCTGAGGTCATAAGGAATCTAGCAAGAGATTTCACGCCAAAAGCAACAATAGAAACTGTAGGTCCTTTCATTGATTGTATTAGCGTTCTCTAGAGAAACAGAACCAATAAAGATGGAGATATATACATATATACATACTACGTACATACATACACACACACGCGATTTATTTATATAATTTATATACTTATATATTTATTATCAGGCATTGGCTCACATGATTATGGAGGCTGAGGTCTCCCACAATCTGCCATCTACAAGCTGGAGATAGAAAAGCCAGTGGTAAATACTCCAGTCTGAGTCCAAAGGGCTGAGAAACAGGAATGCCAGTGGTGTAAGTCCCAGCCCAAGAGCAAGAGAAGACCAGTGTCTCAGCCCAAATGGGCGGAGAGAGAACTCATCTGCCCAGGGCCTTTTTGCTCTATGGCGCCCCTCAGTGGACTGGGTGATGCCCGCCCACAGTGGGAAGGGCCATCTATCTGCTCTCCTCAGGCACCCAACTCAAAGGCTCATCTCTTCTGGAAACACCCTCCCAGACATACCCAGAAATTATATTTAACCAGCTATCTGGGTATCTCATGGCACAAAATGACATAAAAAATTAACCATCACACTGGCGTTCTTTAATTTCCAGTCATGCAGCCACAAATATTCACTCAGTGCCAGGAAGTGTCAGGAAGATGACTACAATACAAAGATGAGTAAGAAGTAGTCCTTAGTCTCAGGAATCTCCCAGTCTAGAGAGAAAGAGGAAGAAGAGAAGGGGGAGGGGAGGGGGAGGACGGAGAAGAAGGAGAAGAGGAAAGAGAAATTATGATGGGCAAAGTGCTTACGATAGAGAAATCCACAACATTATAGGACTAGAAACAAAGAAATAATTAAATCTGGCTGGGGGAGTCAGGGAAAGCAGCACAGAATAGACAGCATCAGATGTGGGTTTTGAATGATAACCGGGAATTCATAAGGAGAAAAGAATCAAGGGCATGTCAGGGAGGGGGAAGGGAGATGAACTCCAAGGCCCAGGCACACATGGTTGGTGTTTTGGTATTTCACCATCTTCTAACCATCTTTGATGGCGTGCCAGGCTGAATGTGACCCCCAAAAAGACATCCTAATCTCTGGAACTGGTGAATGGCACCTTTGATGGCAAGGGTTTTGCGAGTGCGGTGAGATGGGTAATTACGTTGGATTACCACGATGAGTCCTAAATGCGATTACAAGTGTCTTTATAAGAGAGAGGCAGAGGGAGCTTTAACACAGCCAGGAGAGGAGAAGGCAGTGGGACCTCGGAAGCCTTGGAGTGATGCAGCCACAGCCCAGGGGTGCTGGCAGCCACCGAAGCTGGAGGCGACAGGACCAGATTCCTCCCCGGAGCTTCCTGGGAGAGCGCTGCCCAGTCAACACCGTGACTTCAGCCCAGTGACACCCAGTTCAGATTTGTAGCTTCCAAAACCATGAGAGGAGAAATTTCAGTTGTTTTAAGCCACCAAGTTTGTGGTAATTTGTCACAGCAGCAAGGAGACATTAGTACAGATGCTGCCTACTAAGTGCATATAGAATTATTTTCCAACATCCTTGGAGGACTCTGGAAGAATCTCACTGTCTTCTTTGTCCTGGGTAATTTCACCGCCTGTGTAGATAATCCACCCAACAACCAAACCCACAACCCCTTGACTCCAATAACCCTCTCTACTCCACCACTCCTCAGTTTCATAGCACCAGACACGCTCTGGGCCATTTCACCATTTCACCAGTAAAACAAACTCCGGAAGCCTGTCTTCTGACACCAGCTCCTGTTTATACAGCGCTCTGTTTCAAACTTGACAAAACCTCCACTCTTCACCCCTCTGTTGGCCACAGTCTACAGGCCTCTTCGGTCTCACTTCTTTCCCTTCCCCATAGTCACCACTAGGACAATCCTCTCAACAGGACCCACAGGGGAATCTGGCCAGAGGCTCAGGAAGCATAAAGCCCTCACTTTTAGGATCCTTCAGAGCCGTGGGAGGGGTCCAGGCAACATGTTCATATGGTTATCCATTTCTGAAAACCTTGTGAAAGTGAGATGTCTGAACCACAATTGGCTAAAACAGCTATCTCTTTCCACTCCAACTTCCCCTCCATCACACCTCTGCCCAGGTCAGGTGGTACTACATTTTGGGGCCACAAACATTTTGGGGATTCAAGTAAAGGGAGGCCAAATTGAAGATATTGCAGTACATTAAGTTTGGGTTCAGTGGGTCTTATTTATGTGGTTTTCAGCCATTTCAATGCAGGGTTAAGTCACTGTTAGTCACTGCTGTGTAGAAGTAGTTTCCAGAAATATCCTTAATCCCCACTGTGTGTCCTTAACTGGAATTTTAGCAGGAGGCACAGGTGTGAACTCCTACTGCCCTGTCAAGAGTCCTAAGGCAGCCAGCACTGGCAGGACAGTCAGCATGCTGGAGTCAGAACCCAGAGTCTGGAAAATTCTTCCAACCGCCAAGCAGGTAAACTGTAAGTGGAAGATTCCATTCCTAATAATTAGTACATGGTTAAAACAGAAATTCTCCATCGGGAATAGACTAGATAACATAGTACATGAAATTATATATATGCACCATTCACTTTCCTTTTCTTTTTTGAGAATCATGCAAAATACACTTTATCAGAATTCCTGTGTTTGTAGCTCTCAAACAAAAATATTTTCAAACCATATCAAAAGCTGTAAATGGAAGTAATGAATAAGTTCTTTGGTTTCGGGTAATCCAATTAATGAAGGATGAATCATAAGAATATTAGTAATATTCCTTGTTGACACAGCACAGAGGATTGGTATTTGTGAAGAAAACATAAATCTCGTACTATGCCACTCAAGACCACTGACGACGCTCAACTCAATTCAAAGAACAGTCAAGAAATTTGAAAACTGTACAAGAAAACTTGAAAAGTCCTTAAATTTTACAGCTCAGATGTAAAAATACCTTAATAAAAATTTCGCCAAATCTGACAATTCTAAAACTTCACACAATGAGTTGTGAAAATAGCTTTCCTAAACTGTCAATAAAAAATTGATTTTGATGTACCATGCTGTTCGCTCTACAGAAATGCTTTTGCCAAATTATTATCACATGAAGAAAAGACCAAAGAATATGCAGCAAAACCTGTGGGAGAAAATATTACAGACACGTGCCAGGGAGTTAATATTATTTTTATGGCTTCTGTAATGTTTATAGTATTGGTCAGCTCTTTAAAATGTGTAAATTGTTGTGCTTTCTTTTCTCATTTAAAATGTTTACTTGTTTCTAATTTTGTATTTCTTTCTTAAGGAGAAACGACAAAATTAAATAAGCTTCAAGCCCGTGAAACTAAGGTCTGTCCTTGACAGAATAGTCACCTTGCTCAATTCCTTGCCTTTGGCTATTAACCTCCAACCCTGGATTAACCCCATGTTGTAAACGCAGAAAGAAAGATAGAATCAGAAAATCGTCTTTCACAACTCACCATGAAATAATCAATTCGGGTAAGGATCATGAGATATATACTAAAGCCTAAGGACAAAGGTGACTGAAAACAAGTTGTGTGCATGACATCCAAATATCAACCCCACAGATGACCTGCTAATTACAAAAGGATAGCTGTACCTTCACAATGGGAGACTACCTCAGTCAAGTGATTCAACGCGTAAGTCCTAATTGTGACAATTTGGTATTAACAGCCTTTCTGGTGTGACGCAATATGGAATCTACAGCATCATCCCATGAAGTATTCTTGCCAAAAAACCCAGTGTAAGCCTTTAGACCTAGCTTCCAGTTTCCAGAAATGCAGGGATCAGAGGAACAAGTTAAATCACCTTATAAGGAAACCAGCACACAAATCTAGCACGTGGGACATTCTACAAAACAAGAGACCTAGTCTCTTCAAAATTTTTCCATGACATTTATTTTCAATGTCATGGAAAAGTAAAAAGGTGGAAGGGCGGCCTCAGAGAAAAAGAGAACAAAGAAGCATAATGATCAAATGCAAGATGTGAACCTTGACTCCATCCTGGTCCTACCTCATGCCCTGCCCCCCTGAAAAAAAAGTACAAGAGACATATTGAAAACTGGGAGGTTTGAATATGGGCCAATTTACTACTTGGCAACACTGGGGAATTACTACTAATTTTCTTCCGTATGACCACAGTAATGTGGTTATGCAAAAGAATAACTTTATTTTTTTGGTGATGGATGCTGAAGATTTTAGGGGTGAAATTATCATGGTGTTTGCAACTAGTTACTTTCAAATGGTTCAGCAACTTTACGTTTGAAAATTTTTACAATTTAAAAACTGGAAAAAGCAAAAAACAAAAAACCATGTTAAATCTATTTTTTTCTCATTTGGCCAATTTAACCAAGCAGATTTTAGTAGGATCAAAGTAACTACTCTCCTCAAACATGGGCAGTGAAGCACAACCCAAAACCAAGGGGCTAAGGTTTTCAGAACTGCCATGTTGGACCAAACAGTCGCCTCGAGTTCCAAATCAGTCATGGCTGCTTAATTTGTGTTGAAGAGTAGTAGCTCATGGGACTTTTCAGACTGCTGACTGTCATTCAGGATGGAAAAGTCAAGTATGAACAAGGGACAAGGAGAGACAGAACTCAAACAAAGTTGAATAACTGCTGGTTTATTTTATTATTTCAAGGAAGAAAAAGAAAGCAGGCATGATTCCTTTTAGGAACATTGCACACTTTCAGTGATTTATCTCATAATAAAAATGATGAGTTAAGTACCATATCGTTCATAAAGCACTTTCACATGATTACTTCTTTGACTCCTTAACACTGACATGAAGCAGGGGAGTAAGCAGTAGCCCCATCTCACAGATCAGGGCGTGAGGCTCAGAGAGGCTGTATACTTTGCCCGAGGTCCTACAGCTGGAATGGAGCCCAGGGCCTTTCACACTTAACCGGTTTTCTAGTGCGGTCCCTGAGGCTCTCTTCCTCTGGGTAACATTCATCTCTCTGAGCTTCAGTTTTCACACTATAGCCTTAGGCTCATCAGAGAAACTGCTGCGGTTCAGCATTGGGGCTAGAAATTCAGCCTAGAAAGTAACAGGTGGCACCAGGTCCCCCTTCCGTCAAGCCCAGGTGGCAGGGGCTAAGTGTGAGAAGGCAGCCTCCTGAAGCAGCCTGCACACCTCCCTCCCGGGCCACCTCACGCACAGTGACAGACATTTCTTCAGGCCCAGTCACCTCCCAGGGTTCCAGGACACGCGAGAAATGAAAAGACCACGTGAGGCAAAGCAATCACTGAAACGAGGTCCATACAAGTACTGTGAAAAGCATGAGCACCAGGAAAGGGGTGTGACTCCTTCACCATGAAGGTCAAGTCCACATCCTTCACATGCCTAGTGGCTGGCTGTTTGGAGAGGCTTCCCGCCATAACACTGTAACCAGGGGAAATTACTAATTCCACGGCTTTCAGAAAACACGGAGGGCCACCAAATGTTTGCCTGGCAGGTTTTTGTTGTTTTCTTTTTCTCCCAAAGGGCAGCTCATTAAGTCTGACAATAAAGCAGGCTTTGTTCTGAAGATTTGCAGTGTTTTCCCAATGAAAATTCTAATTGACAACCACCAGGAGGGTAACAATGCAGAGCAAAGAAGGCTCAGGTTTCTCCCATTCTTCCAAGACCCAGCTCAAAGAAGCACTTGCGTCTTAGGTTTCCTGCACCAGTGTTTAGCTCAGTCTTTATTTGGACACATGCATAAATAGATGGTGGGACATCAGAAGCTTTTTATTCAAAGTAGTCAAGTCTTAAAAAGCAAAACATGTATTCTTCCAAACTTCAAAGATAAGGAATTTCATTTAATTCCCAGGTCCTTCCACGCAGGATAAGCATATTGCATAAAAATACAACCATGTCTTTTCCATGTAAAGAGGGAGGGGGACCCTAAAAATAATAAAATGCATGACGAGAGTCTTCAGAAATACATGCATGAGAATATTAAAGGCGCTGCTATTCAAAGGATTCATTATGGAATAAAAGTTCAAGTACCAGAGGGAATGATTTTCATATGAATGTTGGGTGCTGCTGTCACATACAAGAGTGCCTCCTGCACACTGAGATGCAGGTCAGAGAGCCCTGAGTGACAAGGTATAGAGAGGGCTGTTCAGATAAGGGACAGACATTACCGGATCCTTTTTCAAAGCAAACTTTGAAGATTTTGTTAGGCTTTGTTCCTGGAACTGTCACAAAATAACAATACAGTTGCAAATGAGTGGTGTTTAGTGGCCATATCACTGCCTTTCATAGACCAGCTGGCCATGGCTGCCCGGGATGGAAAATTAGCATTAAAGAAGGTCTCAAGGTTACCGGGCTGACACACAGCCTGAGGAGAACATTCACAAGTGCAGTACAACACCCAAGAGCCATACAAACCAAAAGCAAACTAGAAACTGCTGCCTGAAAGGAAGGGCAGTGAGAAAATCGTCCTTGCTTCTGGCTGAACCTTCCTGAGTCTCCCCGTGCTTCAGTGTCCAGATCCCCACAGTAAACAGAAACCAACCAACCATGGGGCTGCCAGCTGCCTTACACAGAAGAAAAGAAGTGAAACTGGTGGAAGAGGTGGGAAAATAACACAAATCACCCTCCTTTTTCCATACAGAAAGCAAAGGAAGGAACCAAAGTGGAGAAGCACAGCAACCCTCCCTGGTGGGAGCACCGGACCAGGAGTCCCACGGCCTGAATCCCAGCGAGTCTGGGATCCACCAGCAGCTGTTTGAGGAGTCTCTTAACTCCCTGAATTTCCTTGTCCTCTTCTGTCAAGGATTCATACACATCAGCGGTTCTCAAACTGTGTTCCTTGGAGCCCTAGGGTTCTGTGGTGTGCCTTTGAGGCAGCCACAATGACACAGGGGTGTGGTGAAGGGAATGGGGCCCCAGGCTGTCTCTCAACCCAAAACAATTTGGAGGTGATCCATTTTATATGGTGAGGTTGTGAGTAAAGCCTTTTGTTTAGAGTTCTATTACCAAAACAATTCACAACTAAAATGTCTCAAAAGCACTGGACCAACATACCTTTTTATTTTTATAATTATGTGGTTTCTATGTGCCTCTTTGGATTACTGTTGTTAGAATTAATTAATTGATAGGCTGGTTAATATTGATCCTCAAATCTGTATATCAGTTTCTCTTACTCCTATTTAAAAGGTGAGGAAACTGAAGCTCAGATAAGTACCCCGAAATCACACAGCTCAGTAGGTGACAGGATTCCAACTCAGGAATGTCTGACATTAAAACCATTAGGCTTGATTCTGTCCTTCTGATTAAAGAATAAATTTCACTGCAAATAAAAACTGGTTACCTCATTGTTATTGCAATTCCTTCTCCACAGAACATGAGGTTCTTATTTGTATTCTCTAACAGTAAACACTTACCCTGACGAGATGAAATGAATAGCCACAAGTTCTGCCCAACAAGCAAATCTGTTGGGTACAGGAAAGCCCAAAACGTTGACAACACCTCCGGGGCAATAGTGGTTGTTAAGAACTTTCAAAGCAAACAAAACTCCTAAAAGAGAACAAAAAGTGTACAAATATCAACAATCCAAATGTGGAGATAATCAACATTTGCAAAGAAACCAGTTGAAAGTGAAAATGATTATTTGACTACGTCCAATTTTTTTGCTTCGAAACATACTCTATTCTTTGTAAGTCAAAGTACAAAGATGGAGTCTGATGTTTCTTAGCACAGAAGTTCTTGCTGACTTTCTGTATGCTGCTACATGTATGTCACATATATGTGGATAAAACACCAGCAGTGGAACTGAATGCCACTGAATCGTACACTTCAGAATCATTCATTTATGCCATGTGAATTTTAACTCAATTAAAAAAAACATATAGGACTAAGGTGTATTTTTCTAATCTCTATGGAAAGACATGTTGAAAGCAGAACATATTTTCTTTCTTCTCCCACAAACAGATGCATGAGGATACATCTTAGAGGGAAGGGGACAGGCCGGCAGGGAAAGCAGAGGGAAGAGAGAGATTTCCTTCTGTTTCCGAACTATCTTCCTCCTCCCCTTCAGTTTCTAATTTTAGAACACCTAATTTAAGCCCTGATGGGAATTTCAGTCCTAGGACATACGTGTAAAATAAAAGAACTAGTGAGGGGAAAAGTGAGAGGCAACGCAACACAAGTCACGTAGAGTGGGTTCAAATCCCAGCTGCATCCCTTACTGGGTGTGTAACCCTGAGCGAGCTTCCTTACTTCTCTGAGTCTTAGCTTCCTCACCTACAAATCTAAGATGATGCCAGCTCCCTATGACCCTGTTCTATGAATTAAACAGCATGAGTTATGCAGAGTGACTACGATGGCTCCTAAAACATGGTGAGCGTGCCATGGTAAGATGCGATGCATTTATTTGAAAGAGGTTATTACAAGGCATACTCATCTTTTTAGAATGCCCCCTATCACAAATACACCTGTGGGTCTTTCCCTGGCCCCATCTTGATGGAGCCAGTGTATATTTCCAGTACTGCTTCTCCTACAAAACTACCTTTGGGCAGACCGTAGTCCAAACTGTCCAAGAGTAAATGGACAAATAGCAAAACCTATTTCTCACCTGTGCTCCACTCAGCCTCTTCTCTCCAAAATCCAATGCCCAGCAGCCCTGAACCACTCAGAATTCGGTTCCCTCACCAACTAGAGACCCACACTGTATGGAAGGACAGCAGCCATGCCTCAGTCCCGTCTATGCATGTGTGCTACCTTAGGAACCTGTCGGCCTTACCTGAGAAACCGACAGCGCAATTCCTGTGGAAGCCAGGTTCCCCCATAAATTCTGCGACAGCGAATTCCAAGATCAGGTAGACCACCCCGGTGAGCAGGGAGAATGTGGTGATGACGTAGGCAAACCATCTGCTTCCTAGTCTTCTCTCCAGATTTATTCCTTTCCACAGCATAGACACCATGTTGAAGTACAAATGCCAGTCGTCTGCATGGTGAATGGGGGAGAGCAGTAAGCGCTGCCAGTCCTTCTGCTGGTAACACTTCTCCACGCTCAGGCAGGAGCTCTGCAGCGACTTCAGGGGACTCAGGAAGAACCAGATGTTGACAGCCAGAGTCGCGAGGGTGACAGGCGGGATATTGTGGATGCCGACCTGGAAAATCTGAGAAAGGAGCAGCAGCAGCCCCGTGTTCACGCCTCTGGACCTCCGCTGCATTGTCTGAGGTCAACCCAGCGATGGGAAAGTGTGCTCGGGCTTTAGGAATCCAGGGAGGTAGGTATACAGAGAGAGCCGAACCTAAAACATCAAATAAAATACGCAAGAAAACCCACCAGTTAAAAACGAAAACCTTGATAAGCCACGCACCTAAAGGTGAGCTTCCATGATGTACATCCCACCTCTCATCTGTCCAAAACATTTCTTTTCAGTGACACTGGCTGACGCCCTTCCTTCATATTACATTCTAAAACAGAAATTTTATCCCAAATCCTAATGGTCCAGGTACTAGACGGGTGAGCTTTCTCTGACAAATATTCCATGGAAATATGACTGGTCTTCCTGTTAAGGAAGCTAGTAACCTAATGGAAAACGTACAAAGATAGTGCGTAAATATTTAATAACGTTTTCTGCTGAGAACATTGGTCAGGATTCTTTACCTCCTTCATATGTTCAAAGACATACTCAGTGTTGATATATTACATAGAGCTTGCCCCAAAGTTTTAAAACGCCAATAAGCAAGTTTTAAACTGCAAGCATACATTATCTTCTTTTCCACGTTGGTAGGTATCAACTGCCGGAATACTTCATTTTCACAAAGACCTCAACTTTTAAAAATTACCTCCGATGTGCCAAATCCTGCACTGAAATAATCCCTGTTTTTAAGGAGCTCACTTTCCACTAAGATGTAAACCAACAACTGCCACACGACGTTCGAAACCCAGTGACAGACGGCACCAGGCCCTCAGGCCCTGGAGCAGCCTGAGCGGGGACAGGACTCTGGTCTTCAAGGGTGAGCTGGAGTGGGTGCCACAGAACAGTTCCCGGGCTCAGCAGTCTGCTTCTCCACTGGCCTTGCGACTTGTGATGGATGGACAGCAGAAGAAAGGCTCCTCTATGGGTTCTGAATCTGCTCTCTCTTCAAACCCTCTCCGGCAGCCATGTGAACAAGTCCAGGGTAGCCATCACCCTGACGGCCCTGGTCACTAGCCAGCTAGTGCCCCAAACGCAAACTGTCTACGGGACCAGCAGCTGACCACAGATGCATAAGTGAGTCCAGCTGAGCCCAGGCTAATTGGTTGACCCACTGAACAGTAAGCCAAATAAATGATACCTGACCTCACCAAGGTTTGGAGTGGTTTGTTAGATAGCAATTACTAACCAATACAGAGGTATTTGCTTTGGTGATGGACTGGTTGATGCTCATGGGAAGAAACCAGCAGAGACACAGACTAAAGATGCAAGAGATAAAAAGAATCAGGTCCTGAAAGGAAGAGCCCTGCCTGGCATAACATGACACTTATGTCATAACATAAATGTCAGGTGCAGATACGGGTCAGCAGGCAGATCAGGAGACAGGATGCCAAAAAGGTGCTCATCTAGTCTCATGGTTCAGTTTTCTCTGTGGGGTTTTCTTGGCTTCCACCCAAACAGGTAGCTCTCTGATACCCTAAAGATTCTCATTCAGAGGGCACACTGAAAACTACATGGGCTTTGGATTAAAAAAGGGCAGGATTCTCCTACTTACCAGCCCTGTGACCTATGGAAAATTACTTAAACTCCCTGAACTTTAGTTTCTTACCATTAAATTGGAAATACCGCCTTCCTAGGATGACTGTAACATGTCTGGAACAAAGTAGGTGCCGAGTCAATGGTAGTTATTTTTTCATTAAGGTAACCTCACTTATGTGAACAATCATTTGTAAATGGTAGCATCCCAATAAGCCTCGAATATACTCCCCATTCCCCCATATGGATTCTTACCATCACACCCAAAAGAAATACCCAAGAAAAAAACGTGTGTGTGTGTGTGTGTGTGTGTGTGTGTATCCATTATTAACACAACCTAAGTTTCTTTATTGCCACGGGCATATTATTAGAATTCTATAGCAGTCTGGTGAACTAGAGAATTTAATGAAGTTTCAACTGAAAGGCTCACAAATAATTTTGGAAAACAGGTCTATATTTTTCACATTGGCCTTCAAGACAATTTTCTTCTCCAACTGTGACTTGCTTGCAATTGTACATAATTCTATATATCACACATCATTACCTGTAACAGGAGCAATGAAAAAAATATGGCCTTGATCATCAAGTAATCAGCTTACCAGAAACCACAGAGAAACCCTTCAGTATCAGCACAAACAGTGTCCTATGGGGCCAGCATACGAACAGCAGAAAATCAAAACAAATTAAGTCTTCGCTAAATAAGAAGTTCCGCCTCGATTGGAATCATTAGTGATGAAGAGAATAAACAAAAGGGTAGTACAGGTTCCCCAATCTTTTCTCACACTGTGCAGCCAGGCTCATATCACACGTGCTTTCCATCATCATCCGAACTGAAAGGTCCCTTTCTGTTCGCCCCCCCTTCTCTCCTCTTAGCATATTGCACCACTTCCCTGGGACACAGTGCTTTGCTGCGACTTTGTCCCCTTTCCAACACCCCCACACACTCTCTGCTTTTCATTTTTCGTCTACCCTGACTCTCTTTGGCACACACAATTATAAGACGTGCTCAAAGTGCTTCCTGTCAGCGTCCAGACTCTTCTGATTACAACGAACTACTGCTTGAGCAACGTTGACCAAAAGTGTCCACTTGTATCCATTTTTTTGCCACCGGTCTAGTCTGCCTAATCTCTTGGTTTCTGAAAACGGAACTATCCCTCCTCACAGATGACAACTCAGCCATTTCCTCTATCACTCAGTTATTTATTGGGTTGTCGGAAAAGTCACGATGCATTTTTGCAATGAAAAACATAGAAAAAATACGTCATGACTTTTCTGACAACCCAACAATAATCAAGTGCCAAATGCACGCCAGTCCTTGTGTTAGGAGCTAGAGGTACAACAAAGAACAAAACACTTACAACCCCAGCACCTAAGTGGCCCATTTCTATTTATGGAAGGAAATAAAAATACTGGCTACTAAAAATCAAAAGATGAATAAAATGATGTGGTTCACCTTCTCAACAAACGTATGTTTCACCTGAGAAGTGCCTAACATATTCATATGTTGGGCTCCACTCTCGTAAAGGCCACTAGATAGTGTAGGCAGAATGCAAGTTTGAGTTTTAAGTAGCAAAGATAAATCGGCATTATTTCATACCAGTTCTATGGTCAGCCCCGTTTCCTTCCTAGTAGATTATCAAGTCAACCACACAAGGTGAAGGGTGCAGCCTGTAACAAGGTAACAGAAAATCCAGGATTACAGTATAAATGGCCGAGGGCAGGATTCTCTTATCCCATTTGGAAATCACTGACTACGCAGAGCTGAGCACAGCGACTTACAAATTTTGCCCAGTGACTCAAGGTTAGTATTTTTAACACATTACACAATAACTGAGACTGACTGAAAAGGTCTGAACACCTATGAGATGCTCCGCTCTGAGTATTTTTCCCGCAATTGGAGCGGCCTTTCCCAAGGCACTATATATATTATTCCACTTGCCATTTTTAGTCCCAGAACAGCATCTATCACATTTATCTCAACTTTACAGAGATAAAGCTCTGGGTCTCTTTAAAATATATTAATAGGCTGCTTTGCCAAAACTATTTGATTTAAAAAAAAAATGGCATTTTAATTATGTAGTAATACACACCAGACAGCTCTATATCAAGGTTGTGACAGAAAGAAATGGAAGGCTTCTTGAAATATTGATAGGAAAATTAGCAATATTTACTTTTAATGAGAAATTAAAAATTAAACAGGTGTGTAATAAGAAAAACAAAGTGGCTAGCACAAACAAAAGAAACTGAATTCATAACCTGGGAAACCAATGTGTCTCAAGGGGGAAAGAAAGGCATTTTATAAAAAGGGAAAAGAAACAAATTGTGCCGATTTTCGATTCTACTAACAAAGCAGGAAATGTTTCATCACTATCATTTACCAGGGAGGTATATATCTCAACTTTCAGTTTAAATGTTCAAGAAGACTTCAGAGCACTCAACGGCAAAAGTACACACCAGTTATAAACTATATTTACAATCTGGCATCTGATAGTAACCAAATTCATTTCATAAGAATGAAAGAAACTACAGTTTTAATGGGAGGAATCGAATGCTGTTCTGAAAACAGCCTTCCACATCACTCAATGAGCAACTCATCTTACAATTATTCACTGCGATTTTTTTAATTGTATGAGGTCTTTAAAATTCAAGAAAAGGTTCATCACTACATATTTGAGATAGATTACTGCCATGTCATTATTACTATTTTTATGCCTTTGGTAAATTTCATTTAACAATTCCCCATATTTAATATATTCTCTAAAAAGTCATACGGTTGAGGGTAGGTTTGTTCCAGTCACTTGGCGTTTATCAAAGGCCTACTATCACTCAGCGTCAGTACTCGGCTAACGCCTGCCTTTCCGGGTGCTTAAGCTTTGTTTTTGTTTTTTTTTAAATTGAGATATAATTTACATCCCATAAGATTCACTGTCTTAACACATTGTATGCGGGCATTTGAGCGATATGACGAGTTTACTCGTTTCCCACAAACAATGTGTTAAAAGTATACAATTCAGTGGTTTTTAGTACATTCACAAGGTTGTGAAATCATCACCACCACTAATTCTAGGACATTTTAATTGTCCCCAAATGAAACCTTGAACCCCTTAGTAGTCACTCCCCACTTCCCCCTCTCCCCAGTCCTAGACAACCACCAATCTACTTTCTGTCTCTATGGTTTTCTATTCTGAACATTTCATGTAAATAGAATCATACAACATGTGGCCTTTCGTGTCTGGCTTCTTTCACTTCCTGTAATGTTGCCAAGGCTTATCTATGTTGTAGCAAGTATTATTATAACGGTTCCTGTTTATGGCAGAATAATATTTCACTGTATAAATATACCATACTGCATGCGTCCATTCATCAGTTAGACATTTGGGCTGTTTCTACTTTTTGGCTATAATGGATAATGCTGCTATGAACATTCATGTATAATTTTTTGGGAGAAACACATGTTGTGTTCAGCTCTCTTGGGCATACACCTAAGAGTAGAATTGCTGGGTCATATGGTAACTCTACACATAACTTTCTGAGGAACTGTTCACTGTTTCCCAAATTTCTGCACCACTTTACATTCCCTCCAGCAGTGTATGAGGGTTCCAATTTCTCCACATTCTTAGTACTTGTTTTTATCCAGTTTTTTATTATAGCCATTCTAGTAGGTAAGAACTGGAATTGATTTACATTTCCGTAATTAATACTGGTGGGCAAAAGCTTCAATTTTCATTGCTTCAAACATAATACAAACACACATGTTCACAGGTACATAACCACAGAGACAAGCACACTCCCCTCCACTACTCCATCCTGCCTGCCTCTCCCTCCTTCCCCCTCCCTCTCTTCCTCTCTCTCTTTGTCTCTTTCTCTCTCTCTCTCTCTCTCTCTCTCTCTCTCTCTCTCAGAAATAGTTCAACAAGCTCAGGTCAAAGCATCTCTGAAGAGGTCATGCTGGTTACACTACAGGGATTTCTGCACCTCCCTGCCCCTGTGACCGTGATGTGTGGAAAGCCAATGGAAATGTGTTTCAATAGCAGGGCGGGCTCAGGCGAACACACCCAGCTACACACACTGCAAAATAATTTTAGGAAGAAACAGAGGGTTACTGTAACTTTCTTGATTCAAACAAAGCAAATATGCTATGGAAATAGCAAACTGTTTATGCTAAAGATGAAAACTTCCTCTGTTTTTAAATTACAAGAGCTGGGCAACAAATGAGTGCATCTTAAATACCACATTAATTCGGTCAAAATATACACAGAACGCTAGATGCATTTTTTTTTCTCTCTCTCTGATTGCATTTTCATACAGTTTACTCTCGCTAGGAATGAACTGAACTGGGCCATATCTTCTCGCTCCTGCAATGCTCTCAGGAATCTCAGCATTCATAGCTTTTTTAATCCAAACACAGGGAATTATTTTCTCTATTTCTTACAATAGGGGCCAACAGATGATAGCTTTGTAGTCCAACACAATTAAATTTCTCTGTTCGTCCATAAAACTTCTTAGAATAATTTCATTTTTCCTAAAAGGTATTAGCTTCCTTAGGCCCCAAGAGAACCCAATTACAAAACGCAGATTTTCCAAGATAGTTTTTGAAAATAAGAAAATTGTGAGGCATAATATGTATTTGCATTTAGTGAAAAACCAGAATTAAACTGAAGACTGGCAGAGTCATTTGTTTCCTCTTTTCAAATACATGAACGCATTTCAAAAAATGCTTGTGTAATACATGGTTGTTATTTGCAATACACAATTGTATATATAACATATAAATTATGCTTTTTAAAACTTAGTATTTAAATACTAAATGCAATAGCAGCTAGTATGGCTTCACATCATCAAACCATGTTCAACTCACCACAAGGCAACAGCTACCTGGGTTGATCAGTAAATGGGGAGTCCTGGGGTTTACGGTGTGGAACCTTCATCAGGGTACCCTAATCGTTTGATGACAAGCTGCATGTAAATGACAAATTTGTCTGGCCCTCTAAATCTGTTAAATGGCTATATCACTGATAAAATTAAAGGAATCAGAGTAGGGTTCTGTTTTCTTATTTCACATTAAAGTCAGAGAAACACAAAGAAATGAAGACAATCAAATGAATGGAAACCGACTTCATGAATAAAAAATGAAAACTGGAATCAAATTATATTAAGAAGGTAATGGGAATCTAGTCTTTATGAATATTGTGACACTCAGTAATTACATTCCAGTATCTAGTTCCAGAGATATCTACCAGTCGGACTCTGTTCCAGAAGAAACTGGGAATTGGGAGCATTTTCCATTTTTGAGGCTGCTGAGACGTCTGTTCTCCAAAGTCTTACGCTTCTGCATTATAACCAAAGTCTTAGGCTTCTGCATTATAACACAGGAAATGGGTTCAGCCTGCTCCACAGGATCACTGGACTATCTCCCTAATGCTAACCGGTTAATCTTTCTGATTTTAAGCTACCAGACCTGGATTCTTTAAGACCAAAGAGCTCCTCCTTCCGTTTTTTCCTCATATACCATCTCCCCAAATGAAAAGAACTGAGCAATTTCCCTCACCTTAGTGGGCCAATTTCCCACTGTCTTTTATAATAGCCTGCCTTGTATCAATGCTATCCATCCATGTGGAAGGCAGAATACCTGATCTCTGGTGGGTTAGGATTTAAGACCATTGAAACAACGGAAGAAGTAAAAGAATGTTACAGACAAGCAAGCAACCATCAGTAAGGGCGAAAGTTACCTGGTGGTAGACCCCACCCAAGGTCATGGCCTGTCACCTGACAGGCGTCCCCCAATCCACTTATAAAATGCCTGATACGATTTGCTTAAAATCCATCTTCTCATGTGATCCCCTGCCCCCAAGCCACCATGCTTTCTCACTTGTAACAGCTTTCTGTACTTCTTCACCACGAGACTGAACAGCGTCATGGTTAATGGGATGGACTCTGAAGCCCAATGGCCTGGGTTTGAATCCTGGCTCAAGTGCCTGGAATTGTTGACCTTGGGCGAGTATTCAATTAATCAATGCCTAAGTATCCTCATTTATAAAACAGATGCTAAGTGATAATAAGACCAGCCTTGTGGAGTCAATGAGTTAATAGGCATAAAACATAGAACAATACCTGAAACATAATATGTGCTGTATTTTTAAGTATTAGCTCATGTTAAATCTTTATCATCATCTGATCAACTTCGAGCATTTCAGCCTAGGACCCAAAGTAATATAACATTTACAGACTTTCTTCAGTATTAACTAATATCTATGCAATTATTTACAGTTTACAAATGAGCTATATTTCGTTTAATTCTCACAATCCTGTGAAGCCAACCAAATTACTTCCACATCATCTCCTAGCGGGTCTACCCAGCAATTACCAAGAAAATCACTTACGTGTCCTACCGCCCATCCTGAAATATGCTCTATGGAGCTGCCCAAAAGAGAAGTACTCCATGGAGCTTGTGCCCGGGAGACTTTCTGGGGATGTTCAAATTTCAGCCCTCCCCTTTCTCTGTCCAAGGTGCTTACCAAGGACGGCCCTTGCACAGATGGGCAACCACATGGGGAGTTCTCACCACAGGAAGTCAGTGAACTTGACACACATCCCATAGCTCATATTTTAAGTATGACCATTCCAAATATAATTGCCCCTTTTAACAACAATGCTTTCAGCAGTTTTGGTGTGGAACCATAAAAGAGAGAAATTCCGTTTTTCATATATAAAGAAATCAAGATGACAATGCTCATTAATTGGACTATCAGGACAGACGCAGCGACTCCCACCAGGCCCGGTGGTGCCGCTCATCCGTCAGGCCCTTTAACCTTCTTTCTCTCACAGCTGCAGCCCTTGGGAGGGGCCCGGCAGCCCTGCCTGTTCATTGCTCAGGAAAGCCAAAGTCTGCACTTATGCCTCAAATGTCTGCAAGCGGTTAAATAAAAATCTTTTGAAATTCTAGGCTGTATTTAGAGGCAGGCCAGAAATAGTTCAATTCTGCTTCATACCCAGTATTTTCTAACTTAAGACCCCAGTCCAGGAACCCTTAAACAAGATGTCAGCTACTTTTTTTTTTTTCCACATACATGTTTCTTGAGGGGGTAAACTCAAATTTGAGAGATTTTTTAAAAAGCACTAAAACAGACTAAAAGAATGCTTCAATATTAGTTCATCCTCTACTTGTATTACATACTGTAAAAGTTAACTGGAACTAATTTGAGTAACAGTAAGTGAGGGGAAAAAGGTGATTAAAAGTGTAAAGATTTCAATACTTACCATTTAGCAAAGGGCTTCCTTTTATAAAAAATAAGATCTTGCCAAAGAAATATGGTACAACAATACATTTTAAATTACATATTCCTTTTGGCAATAATGAAACCCACTGAAAAGTAATGGCTATTTTAGAAAAAAAATTAATATGAGGAGAGAATTACATTTTTAAGACTTCCAAAGAAGTACACAGATATATTAAAATAAAATTCCTAGAAAGGAAACCAATGTGAAGAAATTCTGGGACATAAACAGTCAAGTTGCTAGGGGCAGAAGGGTATTTGGGCAAGGATGGGAAAAATGGGTAAGACTAATATAGTCCAGAAATACAGTGTCCACTGGGGGAGAAGGGGAAGACTTCATAATCCATCTTCCCCCAAACACCACAGGTTAACATAGCATCCCACCAAAAACAGTGTGCTTGCCACACAAACTCAGCTCCAAGGCAAGCCCCCTAGCCACTTGTCCCCTAATGCTGCACCCCACTTCCAACCAGATTTCTACTTCAGAGACCCTTAGATACAAAAATTCTAGAGTCAGCAGCATTCCTGGAGCTGTTGCATGCAGACATTTTAATACAATTTATTTTATACCCACACAAGTCACTGAAGTAAAACTCAGGTGGTAGTTATGAAAAGAGAAGTTTACATTAAATATGGGAAAGTGGTTTCAAATGATAGTCACCTATTCTAAGCCCCACAAATACCTGCCCAGGGCAGTAGCTGGAATCACCAAAAGAAACTGTCAAGTTGGCCTTGATAACCAGCTAGTTCTGTCCTAGGGAATAGTCAGAACTGATAAGAGTGATTGAGTGCTAGGGCCCGCTCAGTGGCTCAGTTGGTTAAGAGCTCTCTCAAGAGGGTGAGCTGAGCTCTGAGCAACAGCAGTTCGATGCCCAGCCTGAGCTGAACTGCCGTTGAACTGCCAACAGGTGGCAGGCTGGCTCAGCTAAAAAAAAAAAAAAAGGTGATTGAGTGCTGCCGGAAACGGTTAGGTCAGTTTCACCTGAGAGGGACTATGGCAGGTCCTGTGTCCAAGATCATCAAACTTCTGAGGGGTCTGTTTCTTTCTTTAGGTTGAGTTGGATCAAGGTGCTTTAAGGTTGAAGTCTAATCTTAAGACTGAAATGTTCTCCCCCAACAGAGACTGAGACACAGGTGGAGAAAGAGACACAGAGATGCACAGAAAGAGAGACAGAGAGAAAGAAGTCTATTAGTTCTGCCTGGTGGAAGAAAGCTTTACTTCCTTCTAGCTTAGAAGAGGTTAAATTTTAACAAGGCCACAAGGGTGATCAGTCAGCAAAAGTAACATGACCATCTACCACAGGTGAGGCAGAGTTACTGGGCTCAGAGAAAGCAGAGGATGAAGCACGCAGGACTGTTCCTTGTTTCAAAGGAGTTAAGAAGTTGCTTTGATTAGTCCCTGAATATCATCAGAGGGGCAACAACACTTAACCCCCACAGGGTGACAAAGAATGCAGATGTAGAGAAAAGAAGTCCACCGCTTACCTTCTAGGTCACCAGGGGAGTCCCACAGAAGATTCTGCAGTAAACAGGGGACCTCTTATGCACACGCGTGCTTTTCCTCATTTAGTGTGCCCATTTGCCGGGGGGCTTTCAGGCACTCTCACTGGGATCGGGAAGAGCATGCACATATCATACCTGGCACAGCGCCACGTAGTCACCTTGCCTTGGATTTCCCAGCAATAAGCACATGAGGAAACATGCAAAGCCCCCAGACTCTGCCCAGAACCGTGCACATCCACGAGACACACCAGGATGGTGGCACCTTACAGGTGGCCAGGCCTTGTTCCTCTCTGCACCTCCCTAACTTTGGGGAGAACACTGAAGTGCAAAAGTCCAGATGAGGTGGGACATTCCGATTTCAGAAACCCAACCGAATCAGCAGCTAAAAGGGGATGAAAAAAACCCCAAACACCTTTGGGCAGCTTCGTAAAAGTAGAAGAGGAGACCTTGCTAAAACTTGAATCAGACTACTCGGCTGGTCTACTTATCAGCTGTGTTAGTTAACTTGGACAAATTAATCAACTCATATCTCAGTTTCCCCCTCTGCAAAGTAGGTTGGTGTGAGGATTCAATTAGCCTACTCTTGGTGAATGTAGCTATTTGTCATTATTGCTATGAATCACCGTGATAGTTTGGGCTTCTCCCAAATGCAGACTCTGAGGCAAGGGTCTCTGTGCAAGCAATTTATTGGGGAGGCAACAAAATTCACTGGTAGGGTTGTGGGGAAGCAAGGCAGAGAAGGCAAGGCAGCCAAAAATATATGCATTATCAAGCAAGCCATCACTATGGGTGACGAGAGCTTAATCCCACCAGGAACTCTGGGAACTAGTACACTTATTCCTCAGTGCTACACCCGAAAGGGTAGGGGTCTACATTAATGCCTCATCACTTGTGGCTTGTCATCGCAGGCAAATAAGGTGTCAGGGGCTGGAGGAAGCATCCAGGCAAAGAACTGCAGGTGCTGGAGGCTGGAAGTCTGTAGGAATGCACTAAGGGCAGGGCCCAGACAGCAATGCTAGCTAGCATCACTCCCCACCCTAGTCACTCCCTCCCACTCCTCCCAACCCATCATACTCCTCCCCAACCTGCAAAGCCCAGCTCTGGTCCTGCTTCCTTCCTGACAGGCTCCCTGACCATGTCAGCGCTTACTAATCTCCCACAATGCTTTCCGTGTGTATGGTCCACCAATGCCAACTGGGATGTCACCAGAGGCCTTACATCATCTTTGTCAAACTGTTGGCCTTGGTTTCCTGCTATGTAAAATAGAGCAGCCAAAGCAGCTAAACCTGATGGTAGAATTCTTGTAAAGAGTAAATGACTAAAATTCTTGTAAAGAGTAAATGACATCAAAGTGCTTAGAATAATGCCACGCATACAATAAGTAGTCATTAAATCTTAGGCATTGTTTGAATGACTTAAACAGAAATACCCATCTGCTGCTCTTTTATAGCTTTTCCAAAATAGAGGTCAAAAAGAAAGGTCAAATTACTGGCTAACATTACACAGACACACACTACTTGTTCATCTCGGGTGGTACTGCTCTCACACTTCACATGTGCTATTATCCCATTCCACCCTCCAAACTTTATGATAAGGGTATTATTTCCCCATTTTATAGATGAGCAAAAATTTTAACCATGGTAACCTGACTCCAGAGTCCTTATTCTTACAATGAAGTTGCGAGTCGGGTTTATCTACAGGGAAGTGGCGAGTTTTTAATGCTCAGGATAGTCTACACTCAGACTCCACCAACTCATTGGAACTGCCATTTAAGGATTCCACTTGTTCCTGCCTTCGGGGGCTTGAGCTCCAGGTAAACTGATGGTGGGGGGAGAATATGCTGCCCCAAAACATGCCAGGTAGGAGAAGGACTGATTATTTTGAGCTGAAGGCAACTGAGAAGATGCAGATACAAGAGAAGTTCTCTGTCCGCCTCCTATTTGCCTAAAAGCAGGACCTCAGTTTGCAGAGGTGTCTCCCCGCCCCTCTCTACCAGGATGACAAAGGTTAATCCCAGAGACAGCCTTAGATCTGGTACTAAAAGTTACTAACTAGCCCTTATCTTCCTTGAGTTCCCCCACAGACCATTTGCTGTCCTAGAAACTCAAAGTCCTTTCTTTGTCTTGTCACTTCTCTAAAAATGTGTTGTTCTCTTGTTAACATGCCAAATGAGCCCAAATTCTAACCATCCTTTTGTATTACTCTTCTCTGGGTATTCCTGTGTGTGTGAGTGACACGTATGCTAATGAACTTGTTTCTCTCTCGTTAATCTGTCTTTGGTCAGTCTAGTTTACATGGGCCCCAAACAGTGCGAAAGCGAAAAGAATTTTGAACTTGATTGTGATTCTCAATATGAGCCTGTCTCTCTAGATTTCGGGGTGGCGGTTGGCCCTGCGACCTCAATTCTCGGATACATCTAAGAAAAGTTGTTGATTTTCAGTTTGTCCAGGTTTTTTTCTTATTGGGAGGATGACTTCCAAGCTCTTTATTGGTCAGAGCTGAAACAGGAAGTCATCCCCACTGTCTTTTAATAAGACAACACATTAACCACTACTGGACATAATCTCAGTATAAAAGAACAGACTTCCTCAGTATAAAAGAATAGACTTCCTCAAGAAACACCAGTTGGTGACTAAAACGTATATGCATTTTGAAACTATTTCAAATGTAGAAAATCTCACTACATAAAACTTTTACTCTATCAAATGGAATTGTTTTCTTGACATAATTCAATCTGTAGATCTATATTTAAGAAAGAAGTGCAAAGAAATATTCAAATATACAACTTCTTTTGGTGATTCTCAGTCATAGCTTAAAAAAAACACAAAAAATGAGTTTTCAAAATCAAGTTAAAAACAAAAAAAGTAACAAAAATCCAAATATCATTTTTCTCATTTCAGAATATATTCTATACAAATAGAAAAGCTGAGGAACAAAAGCCCCCAAGCTTTCTACGACTGTCTCCCACCAGGTCCTAACATCTGGAAAGGACTCCGCTTGGCATTTTTAACGCCTGACCTGCAAAGTAAGGTTTACTTTGAGAGGAAAGCCACAAAGAAATGCATTTTTTCCTACCGTTTAAGAATTACTGGTATAAAGGATCACTATCCCAACGTTTAGCCCCGTGTTTTGCCAACTCTTCAAAAGTTGCGTGGTCAGATCACTTCGCTTTGTCTTTGAAGAATGACTTTTGCAGAATTGCACCTTCATATTCTTAGAGGTCCTGACAGAGGTCTCACCCAAAGGACTGCCTCCCAGGAATTATCTTCACTTTGTTATTAAACACCATTCAGACTCACTGTTCCTTGTGAGGAAAAAATAATTAAAAAAATAAATAAATAAACCTTAATGTCACTTAATAAATGGATATGCTTTCTTCTGCTGAGAGCTACTCAACCATTTGGTTTCATCTTTTCCCCCTTTGCTACTAACTTGTATCTTAGGTTATCTACAACCGACAGTTTTTGGAAATGGGCCAAAAATGTGCCAATATAGAAAATGTTAGTTCAGTCCAATTCAGAGAATACCTTAGGGAAGCTTCCTCACGTGCACAAGCCTTTGAAAGACAAAAAGTGGATAAAAGAAGGAAAGGTATTTTAAAGGGAGGAAGCCTCACACATGTGCTGTTAGAATAGAAACATGAACTATAGGGAAGTATAAGTTAATTAGATCAGTTCTTTGTGCTTGTTTTGAAACAAGCAAATTTGTTCAGATGTAATTAATTTATCAGGGAATAATCTGAGAATAATGCAAATTTTGCGTTTGATTATGTGTAATTTCATCACCAAGAAGCACCAGGTAAATGCAGAAAACCGCACTCAGCTGAAGCCAGCTGCACGGAAATCCAAGAAACGTGCACATCTGCACCCCTCAAGCCAGCTACCTCAGCTCACGGAGGGTAAGCTACACCCATCTACGCCTGCGGTTATGACTTGCCATCAAATTCCCCAATTCCGGATAACCCTCCTTCCTCCACTGACATAATTCACAAGCTGCAGTCCTGACAACCACCTCCACAAGCAAGCTTTAGGGCTTTCTGAAGTTAGGCTGCCACATTGATTGTAGTACTTACGCATTTAATCATTTAATGTGTAAAACTGCTACCACTTTTTTAGGTTCCTGTCTTTTTTTTTTAATGTACCACTGACAAAAGTTTTTGCATGTTTTGCTTCTAATACCATTTGCCCCATACGCTCTGTGGTTTTCATTGGATGTTTCTGCCCAGAATGGTGATTTTAGGAATGCCTATGTCACATTCTAGCAGAGCTGACTACATCACAGTACAACGCATACAGGCGGTCCCTACACCCAGGAACAGCTGCTTGTTAGCCATTGTAATTCCACTTCCCTCCATGTTTTAGTCCTATCATCCCATTCTTCAACCAAACACTCCAAACTTAGAGGCTCTTATTAATCATATTAAAAATACCACATTCTCTAAACTTTCTCGAACAAATTAGAATAAGAGGAGCAAATTTTCTCTCAACCTATCAAATGCTATTTTTTATGTCTTCTCTATTAAAACAAAAGTTGTTTTAACTTCTTTAGTGTGGAACTTAAAAACAAGATTCATTTAATTGGGGGCATTTGCTTACTTGGCTGTATGTCCTAAAGGTGCTGAGGTTTCGTGTCTGATTATAACTACGCAATGATACGGATGACCTCTGTGTTTGGCTGGATGCTTTTTTAGGAAGAGAACTCAGTATAATGGTCACTTCAAGTGTACCAATTTCATTGAAGAAGTAAAGGAAGAGTCAAAAATAAGAACCCACGATCGGATGCTCTCACAACACATGCAGCTGGGGGAACAAAACGCATTTACACGCATTGTGCATGTTTCGCTCCTAGGCAGCATGCAAGGTCAAACCACTCACTGTCAGTTACAATAAGCTTCCAAACTCCTGGTCAATTACCTGGCTAATCATAAAAGACAAGGCTATGACATCATTACAGCTATAATTAATTTACACAGATCGGCTTCGTGTTAATCAAATACACCTTTAAGAGCATTTAATTATTTTTCACTTAGAAAGCAACACTCGGCTTTGTGAAATGTAAAGGAATCTTGGTGAATTCGACATGAAAGGCTGTCAGGCTGCTCTAAGACACGAAGGACAAAAGGCTTTCCAGTGTGCAGGGCTACGACACAAGAGCTGCTGCCACACTCACAGCAACCAGGAGCACAGGGCGACGGGTGATAACACAGCACATATCAACAGTGTCCAAACATAAAGAAGTTGTCTGGCAACTGGGGGAGGCAGGCTCTGGGAAAAGAAAGGTCCCAGTGCTTTTTGTCAAAATGATACACAGGGCAAGCACCATTCCCGTATGCAGTATAGGACAGTAAAGGGCAGGTTCTTTGGGAAGACATCTACAATACAGCAGCTATGTGACTTTAGGAAAGTTACTGAACTCCCATTTCTCACCTGAAAAAGGAAATAATATAGGCTCATTTCGTTTTGTAAGGGTTAAATGAGATTATATTGAGATTTTATATATATAAAATCATCAATTGGAAAATGACAGTGTTTTTAATCCATAAAAACAAATACATTAAAGTAAGGCTCAACATTAAAAATTTAAAATAGCTTTAAAGCTTTTTTACAACTTAACCAATTAGTATGTTTTCTGGGCTTTCTACAATTCTACATTTTTAAACTACATCATGTGACTCAATTACACATACAATTTTTCAAACAATAGAATGGGGTATGAGAAAGGCACATAAAAGTAGAAATGATTTATTTTAAGTTAAAATAAATTTTATAGTAAAATCTCAAACCAGAGTTTCTGTCAAGATTATCTTTAAATTATTAAATTTGAGAATTTAATGAGCCTCTATTTTAGGATTAAAAAAAAAATCTCATTATGTCAGATAGCAAAATTGTAATTTTTCCTTCCTTTTTGAAGTGTTATAGTCTTAACAGAGATGATAAGATTATTGCTATACATGAAAAGGGAAACTCCTGGGTTTTGTATTTCATCTTGACTTTTGCTCCACGGCGAGGTGAATTAGTGCCAACTGCAATTGTGATCCATCACCACTTATGATTTCCAGTATCAATCATAAGCTGGTTCCTTCTCTCACAGGCTACAAGTTTTAGTGTAATGAGGGCTCATTAACGTTCTCCAACTGACAGCCCTTCAGACGGGGGTCCTTCAACCAGGAGACACATGGGGAGCCGCAATACGAGCACCCCACAACCATCACCCCCTTCAAGACAACGTAAGTAATTCCACTCACACGTTTGCTTCGTGCCAGATTTCTTCGTCTACCTAAAATTGATGAAAAAGTGTAGCCATTCCCCCATTTAAATTAATCTGTGTAAGGATTCTAAGTGAATTATTTATGTAACTGAAATCCTCCCAGCCCAAGAACTAGTCAAGGGGGAGGAAAGCCCACCAGACTTCAGAGGTGTTGTTTATATTCCCAGAAAGCACAGAGGACGTCCACCAATTACTACACGGTGGGGAGAGGTTGGGTTATTTTGCCAGCCCAGCATCAGTACCTCATTCTTTCAGTAACAGAAATCCACCTCCCACCCCCAGTGGATGTGGTCCTGGGGGGGCGACCAGCAAAGAAGGTTGCCAGTGACCAGAGAGGGACTATTACCTCTCTCCCTGGAATCTAAGACTTGCGTGGAGACCAACAACTTCTGGAGCCGACACTCATTCACTTAAAGAACCTTCCATATCTACAAAGTCTGCCCAAAGCCCGTGAGCTCATCTAGCTGCTGTCCTTACCAAGGCCTGGTGATCTGGTCTTTCCATGGATTGTCCGAGCTTCCCTATGCACTTCCAATCTCTTGTTCTTGAATAAGTTATCTGGATAACCAATTTAACTTCATTTCTGTTGTTTGTAGTCAAGAACCCTACCCAGACTCCTGAGGCATTTGCCAAGCGCTGGCGAGCAGATCCTGCTTTTTTTCAAGCATCCCCAGCTCTCATTTTCTACTGAGTACAACAGCCTAGTCCAGGGGAGAACCAAAAACGTTTGTGCGGTGTTTCCAAGGTCAGCTACAGGCAAGCTAGTCCTCAAGGAAAGAAAGGACACAGCGAAGAGCATGTGCAAGACCAACCTCTGCGTAAGTGAGGCCAGGTCCTCCCAAAGGCACAGGCTTTGTGTACAGGCTCAGATGGTGGATGAAGAACGTTATTTCAAAAAGAAAAACGGATGGTCTCAAGTTTTTCTTCTACTTATATACAAGCTTTAGGGTTTTTTAAAGAAAATTCTAATCACTGAAGTGACTTTCAAAAAACTGCAGTACTCCCTGCCTTCGCACACCACTGAAAATAAGGCTAGGCATTTAAAAAACAGCATCACCTGAGGAAAATTTTGACTAGAACTTTCAGACAGTGAATCAAATTAGATTCATCAAGGAAGGGAGGGAGGGAGGGAGGGAGGGAGAAAGGAAGGAAGGAAGGAAGGAAGGAAGGAAGGAAGGAAGGAAGGAAGGGGAAGGAAGGAAGGAAGGGGAAGGGAAGAAAGAAAAGAAAGAAAGGAAGAAAGGAAGAAAAGAAAGAAAAGAAAGAAAGGAAAGAAAGAAAAGAAAGAAGGAAGGAAGGAAGGAAGGAAGGAAGGAAGGAAGGAAGGAAGGAAGGAAGGAAAGGAAGGAAAGGAAAGAAAGAGAGAGAGAAAGAAAGAAAGAAAGAAAGAAAGAAAGAAAGAAAGAAAGAAAGAAAGATGAATAAGAGCCTCTTTGACCCCATACCCTAGGAAAGAACATGGAAGTATGCGGCGTGCTTTTCTGCACAGTCACCTCTTCATTTTTCACCATCATGTAAGTCATTAACAGACATAAATCATCATGAGCCCACAGAAGAAACCAATGAATGTGAAACTATAGCAATAAAAGCATTAAGCATGTAATTTGATGTCTCGCTGTCCATATTCCTTCATTTAATAACATCTGAGCATCTACTAAGGAAGAAGCACTGTCCTTTTGGGCAACCAGAGCCTAGAAGGAGAAGCGGACACAAACGGCACCATTAGCGCGCGGCAAAGAGCTGTAACAGAACTGCATGGAAAGGTGCATGGAGAGTTGAGAAAACAGCAAAAACACGCTTTAAAGTTTTGGGTCGGGTGTGCGGGAAGAGAAATAGAAAATACTGGGGCAGGCATTACCTGGGTAATGGAAGGAGATGAAGTGACGCATGAAACCCAGTCAAAAGCTGTGGAGCTATCTCACAAAAACAAAAGGATTTGCTTTAAGTCATCAGTTGGACGTAACAGCTACAAGCTAGAAATTCAGAAATCCATAAGGTTCCTTATTAACCCAACATCCACATGCTTGGAAAGAAAGGAGGAAATTCTTGAATACTTTGGTGGGAAGGATTTGGCTTCTGCTATATACATGGGCAGTGTGCACACGCCATGTTTATTCCTCCATTTGTTCAAACTTAGAATCCCAACTGATTCATTACAACACACTTCACTGCCAAGTTGCTGGTATCTGTAACAAAAAATGTAGCAAAATTTCTTTCACACTGATGGCCAAGAGATTTTTCTCAAGGGGAAAAACCAAAAATCCAAAATTAGTAGTAGCTGCCATCACGTACACACACATACACATAGTCCCCTATACATTTATTCAAAATGGAAGTCATGTAATATGTATATCAATTTCATTCATAACTATCCTGATATTGTGACTCTGAATTAAAAATGCATAAGCAAGTTAACACCATGGAGAAACAGCTGTTGTTGCAATGACAACATTCCTGAAGCTGAAGCCAGATTCACAGTCAAATCTGGATGCCATGGCTTACTGGTATGTGGCCTCAGGCAGATCCTAGAATCAACCCCACTGAGCTTCTTATCTATAGATGAGAGAAACTTCCCTTACTTCCTGGAGTCATTGTGAAGAATAAATGAAATAGCATATTACCTGAAAGCAGGCAGCACGCCCCGCCCCCAAAGTTTGTTTCCACTCTCCCAGCTTCTCCAGAAAGGAATGAGCCTTTCCCCGACCATGGAACTAGGCTTCCCTGCTTTATAATTATGATGTGCATGTAACAATGTCCCAGAAACTGGATGGTAAATAACACCGACATGCAAACCTGAATACACTCATTGTCAGTTGATTATCCTTTAGATCCCAAAGGGCACTTGCACACTATCTATTGCTTCCCAGAAATGTGATACGTTTTCTTTTCTGAATACAGCCAAAATTATCCACAGACTTTGAGATATCACCACTGTGATGTCCCACACAGCAGCTGGTTGACTGAAAGTGACTCCCCCTCCCCCACACTCCAGCTGTCACCAGGAAACCCTCCTCCATGTGTGACAAAAGACAATGGGATATTACTTCTGCTTTAATGACAATCTAACAAATACTTAGCATTTGAAATTATTTTTCTTATGAAAGCTATTAACAAAAAATTAACTCTTTAAGCAAAATCCTTTACTATGTAAATGCAAAGCAGCTGCTTTCATATAACGAAAAACTGAGAGACAGTAAACAGGAGAAGCGGTATTTCCATGGACTCCTTGTTTCTTTTTCCTTGAGTCATTTGTAATGCTAAGCAACAGCCAGTTAAAATATTAAATAGCTTTAACAGTGATACAGCTGTCATAGCTTGGTGGGACAAAAACAAAAACAAAAAACAACTTAGATTTCTCAAAAAATGTGCATCGATGCCTACTTGTGTCAAATATGGGTCAGACGGAAGGCTGAGTTCTTTTTAAAAATGATTACTCACTCCTCTGCATGAGAAGCTATACTACATATGTTTGACATTGCTAACAACCTTGGGTGTTGTCTTCAGAACAAGTTTGTGACTCCCACTCACAAGAATGCTTAATGCCATGGCTCGTTTAGCTCATCTCCTGAGGGTTTCTATCCCACAGATGCAAAGTTTCCTCCCAGCATCCAGGGCTCCCAGGTTCCAGGGAACATGCCTGGGAGTGTGGCTGCAAGAGACGCAGGTGAGCACCAAGCAGGACACTGTGCCCTTCCAGCCCTCAACTTACAGCATCTCAGCTCCTGGGTGCCACAGGTTAAGATTCTGCTAAACAGGGTTCCCTGCTAAAAAACCTGAGGTCCACTGCTTACAGAACTCTAACTGCAGCATAAAAGGAAATCTATCTTTTTAAAGCATCATTTCTATCTTTTTAACTTTTTTACAAGAATGTTTACACATACATGCACTTACCCAACTTCACATAAATATAGATTACCCAGCCCCACATTACACAACAAAATTATGACCTGATATGACTCAAGTATTTTCCATGCTCATATGTTCATATTATATACACAAAAATACATAGGAATTACCATTTTTTAAAAATAGAAATTTTCACTTTGCTATCATTAAGCCTCCATATTGAAAAATAATGACTATTTCAGAGCCAGTAGTATTTTCTTATACTTTGGCGCATGTTTTTACTGAGGTCTCATCTCCTGTAACAGTATCCCCTTCTATGATTGACTGTCCCTGTTAACTAACTAAAGATACTTCATCACCCCCAACCTTGACCTTTCAGTAAGCACCCAAAAAAATCTTATGGAGGCTGAACTGTTATGGTAATAAAACTGAAGATAGTGTTTTTCTACCACGTTTAGAGGTTTAGCTCTATCCAAGGATTTGCCTGCTCTCATTCACAATAACGTGAAAACTCGCGCTCATCACTTCAGCATCTTTGACCAATTAAAATGTAAAGCCGTGCAGTTAGGAAATAACAAAAACTACCTCATTCATGACAACGAGGAAATGAATGAGATAAAGTTAGGTTTGGGGTGGTAATTACCTATTCCCCCTCTCCATTGGGCAGTTATTTGAGCCTCTATACCTAACATGTTTTGCACTTTATTTCGTTTTATTCAATGTCCTGAGGTGGTCACATACCATGACTCCTACTTTATGGAAGAGGAACCTAAGGTTGGGAGGGTGTTAACTTGTCTGATGGACACAATCAAAGCAGGGTTTACCTGATGCCAAACCACTGCTACAGATCTCCCTGAGACAGAACAAGAACAATGTTTGGGGCCTTTGAAACATGCACGCTTCATGATGGGACAGTGTTCATTCAGCGGTAGCATTACCAAAATTATGTATAGAAGCTGGTATCCAGTGTGACTCATATTTATCTGAAAACTCTCACTCACACTATCCAAAGCCATGGGGTGGCCTTGGGAGCACCCATTTAGGCCACAGTGTGGCCTGGCCCTGCTCAACAGCGGGACGAGTATAGGCTTTAGGGCAGATGCCTCAAATTCTGAATATTTCTCTTTCTCTCCCCACCCTGGGCCCCTGAAAAAGGCAAAGTTGTGAGTAAGCACTGCAACTGACAATCTGAAAAAAACAGCAGATGGCAGGCACATCCAACTTAACTCCAGACCATGTTCCCAGAAACTGGAAATATGGAGGATGGATAGGAGGCCTTCTCTGCTATCTGTCGTGGAGTTGTATGACACATGGGAAAGACAGATAAGGATGGAAACACCTTCTGCCCTGTCTTTTTGCTTGCAAGTCACTGCTCCATAATACTGCTCAGTTTTCAGGCTAAGGCGTATTTCTGGTCAGTTTCCACTCTCCCTTTTTCATTCCGATCCGTAAAATTCCATTCTGTGACTCCAAAATGGCTGTTCTTTATCACGGTGCCAGTAACTCCCAAACTTGAGCACCGACGACGTGCACTGGGATCAGCTGCAAGGCTTGTTAAAATAGATTTCTGATTAAGTCTGGGGGTAAGACCCCAAAATTTGCATTTCCAACAAGCTCCCCGGTGATGCTGATGCAGCAATCTTTAGACAATTTAGGAACCCAATGCATTGCTATTCCTCATTGTAAGATTACCTCTTTCCCAAGGCCTGCCACTCTAGCAGCAAAAGTCTTTATCAAGTTTTATTAGAACCAGCAAAAAAAAAAAAAAAAAGACATATAAGTGTGAGACATTTGGCAAACTTTTAAGAAGTAATTCCAAAGTGGGGAAAAAATGGGAGGAAAATCCTGCTGTCGCTGAGTGTACTGCAAAGGGACCTACACACAGAGACAACTCAGTCTTAGCTAAGGAATAATTCTGACAGCACCATAAGTCTTCAAAGGAGTTTATACCAGGTTTGGAAAAACAAAGAAGCATGTGATCCGGTTCTGGAGAGGTGTTTAAGGTCCGGGCCGAAAAAGGTTAACTTCCCTTAGGTGCATTTCCTATCCCCTAGGAAGAGCAATGCCATCACTTAGGTTGGCATTGCTGTGTCTGCCACCAGCTCAGAGCACATCAAGTCCCTGTTCCAAGAGCACCCGAAACTGCAAGCTGTGGCTGATGCAACGTCGCTTTCCACTCCCTGCTTGCAAAAGCAATGCTGTGCAATTCCCACGGAGCTAACCCCATGCTCCGGGAGCCTGCGGCCGGCCGCCGGCAGAGACCGGCGTGGGGGGGCGTGGTGGCCAAGGCGACTCCTGCACGGTCGCCCCAGGCAACGCCCTTCCCGCCCCCTCCCCCCGCCCCCAGGGAACCTGAGATGCGGAAGCTACTGCTTCCACCCCCAGCCCTGTCCCCGACCCCACCCCCAACGCAACCCCTCGGGAAACCCCGACAGCCACCTTCCCTCCACCCGCCAGTTCCCGCCGCGCAGCCGGCCCCGCGGCCCCGGGAAAAGGCAAAAAAGACGCCGCGCGTTGCCAACCACGCGAACGACCACACAGACGCAGCAACTCACGCTCTCTACGGCCCGCCTGCGTCCCCACGCCTTAGCGCGCGCGTGCGTCATCACGCACGGGCGCAGCTCTTGGGCGCGCCTGGCTTCCGCGGCCTGCTGGGCGGCCTGACCACGCGGCGTGCGCAGCCCGGGGGGGGGAGGGGAGGGCCGTCCATTGGGTCGGCCGGCCGCGGCGCATGCTCAGTGGCGCGCGGGCTGGACGTTTAGACCGCGTGTGGCCTCGATGGCAGCAGATAGGAGAACCCGAGGCCAGGGTGCAGAGCTCGTGCCCTCAACTCCGCCAGCAAGGGAGGAGGGAGACGTTCTCCCTGCCACAAATCACTGCACCGCCACGCTTAAAGCAAACGTGTGGCCCGCGTGGAAGGGACCAGACCAGGGGATGCAGCCCGCGTTGCAGCGGTGAAGCTGCCCTTGCAGGCCCCGGGTCCGCTGCACGCTGCTGACCTGCTGCGTGGACGAGTCAGAGGCTGCTTGTGGGGCAGACACGTCCAGCGTTAGGAGTTGTTTGCAGGCAGCCTGAGAGCTGGCTCAGGGCGGAGCCCACGGTGGCAAAGGAGGTCAGGGGTGCACTTTTCACTCCCCAAAGCTTAGGTCTCAGACTGCGTTTCTTAGTTTGTTTGCCCCTTTAAGAGCTCGAGGTGCTCAGTATTTCAGTTAATGTGTCATTTGATGCAATTTTAATTATGGGTTTGCTTCTGCGGTGGAACAAAGTTTATGTTCATTTGCAGGAGTCAGGTTTCACTAAATGCTGTAATGCTATATGTGTTTCCTACAACATGAGAAAATCATCTGCCTATTTGGTCCGTAATTTCTAATAACTAGGGGGGAAGAGATGCCTTTTCCAAAGGGGAATCCAACTGCAGGTGGTTTTCTGCTGCTCTGGTATTTATTGGAAGCGGTGGCAACTGTATTTAGCTTATTCTACTTAAAAACGGCCCAAATCAGAAGAGTTTGGGTTATCTTGTGTTACGTACTGCAAGAACTCGTTTGTGGGAATTTTATTTTAGAGTTTGAAATTTAAATGAAAATTTAAATCTGTACGTTTAAATTGGGGATGTAACACTTTCAAGTGATAAAGATGATTCTCAGCAACATGCAAGTGTATGTTCCTTGAGCCTTACAACTTACCCCTTCTAACAATGTACTGGTCAGAAAGTTTGGCTGACAAGGACAGACTGCATTCTTGGAAACAGAAAGTCAGTTGAACAAGAGGGTGAAAAGGTGAATTGCCTATAGAAGTATTTTATGTATTTCCCTAGAAAAAAAAATTAATATAATTCTTCAGAAAGAAGGGGTCCTCATTTATCCTTGTGATCCATAATCATATGCATCAGTTTAATTAATACTATTCTTATCTCCTATCCTCTAACACCCTTTACACCTTTTTATAATTGCATCATTTTTCTTGTCCTTATCTTAATATATCAAATACAGAGGTGATTTTAAGAGAGCCACAAATCAAGAAGTCTCAATACAGTAATCTCATTAAAATGTTATTATATCTAAGGATTAAGACTATACTTAGACAATTATATTCAATTTCAAATGTTATCAGTGAAAATATTAATAGAAATTCGAGAGGACAGAAAAAGCCTACCTTTTAAAAAATGACTTTTTTGTCCTATATGACGTATTGAGCAGACAAGAACTTTTTAAGTTCCTATTGAAATCAACATATTGTAGCATATTCAAGCCCCATTGAAATTGACAAACAGATCACTTGAATAATAATTGTATATCTTAAACATTAATTCATGAGGCAGTCAGCTGCATCCTTTCACCGAAACAAGGCTTTGAAATATCAAAGACTCAATGCCATAAGTCCTTAAACAAAAGTTACGCAGTTGTTACATTGCTTTGTAAGATGATTCTTAAAAGCTCAAAAGTATTCATGAATGTTAATCATGAGAAAAAGCAGAATTATGCACATTGTGTATAATATTTGAGCCTATCTAATGGTCTGAACAATGTTCTGTTTTATCAAAGGTTTGCAGGACAGCAACAATACCTGGGAATAAGCCATTTGACTTAAATGAGTGTTCCTAAAATGTGGTTCTTGTGTCCGAACGGAGGAGTTGTGGTAACAACCTTTCTACAGTTTATAAATCTAGGGCTGGAACTGTCAGGAAGGCAGATGAGTATCAGTCTTTCAAAACCTGGCATGAAGGTGAGAGAATATCAGGCAACAACACCATGAATAAATGACACAACTGGATTGTTTTTTTAAAGAGGAGCTTGTTTGAGTATCTACTTTTAATGTATTATTTATTGTTATACCCAACACTGTATCAAAGGATGTATAAACAGATAAAAGAATTTATAGGTTCTGGCCGAGTGGCCCAGTTGGTTAAGAGTTAGCTTAAGAGGGCAAGCTCTGAGCAACAGGGCTGCCAGTTCGATTCCCACATGGGCCAGTGATGCTGCTACCAAGCTGAGCTGCTGCTGAGCTGCCAACTGGTGGCAGGATGGCTCAGCTGGTGAGAGCACATGCTCCTAATAACAAGACTGCCTGTTCAATGGTGGGGTACACCCGCCTGAAACTAAGACTGAACTCAGCAGCACCTTGAGCTGAGCTGCCACCTGTATGGCTCAGTAGATAGAGCATGCATTCTTAACAACAAGGCTGTTGGTTCAACTCCCACATGGAATGGTGGCTACGCCCACCCGCAACTAAGTTTGAACTTGGCACCTTAAGCTGAGCTGCCACCCAGATGGCTGAGTGGATAGAGAGCATGCTTTTAACAAGGCTGCTATTTCGACTCCCACATGGGATGGTGGCTACACCCACCACAACTTAGATTGTAACACAGCACCCCCAGCTTAGAGGCCATGAGCTGCCGGCTGGCAGCCAGATGGCAACTGGCACCCTCTACAACTAAGACTGAAGAACAACAACTTGGCTGGTCCCCCTCCCCAATTCCCCAACACTGTTCCCCTCCCCCAATTAAAAAAATTATAGCTTTCTTGTGAAAAGCTTGCAAAGTAATTCAAGGACAATTTAAGAACTGTAAAAGTAAGTACAAAATTGCATCATGTATTATGATGATAAGATTAACAACAATACTTAGCAGTAATAGGCCATGCTAACTAACCATAATGGATTTGCATTGGCTCTACTGACAGTAGACAAAATAGACTTTAAGACAAGAAATATTTCTGGAGACAGACATTTCATAATGATAAAAGTGTCAATACATCAAGAAGATACAATAATTAGAAATGTACAAGGGCCGGCCGAGTGGCTCTCAGTTGGTTAAGAGCTCGCTCAAGAGTGCGAGCTGAGCTCTGAGCAACAGCAGTTCGATGCCCAGCCAGAGCTGAGCTGCCGCTAAGCCACCAACGGGTGCAGGATGGCTCAGCTAAATAAAAATAAAATAATAAAATAAAATAAAATAAAATATAAATAAAATAAAATTTAGAAATGTACATGTATCTAAAATAAAATAATAAAATATAAATAAAATAAAATTTAGAAATGTTCATGTATCCAACAACAGCACCCTAAATAAATACATGAAGAAAAAATTGATAGAATTGAATGGAGAAATAGACAAACAATCAGGATTTGGTATTTCAGTATCCTGCTCTCGATAATGGGTAGAACAACTAGATAGGAAACCATTAAGGCTATAGAAGCTTTAAACATTATCAACCTAATTGACATATATACCACTGTACTTAATGTCAGCCAGATTTATATTCTTTTTAAGACATGTTCTCCAGGATAGTCCATATGGCAGGCCATAAAACAAGTCTCAATACATTTTAAAACGTTAGGATCATGCAAAGTATATCTCTGATTACAGTCTAATTATATTACGAATACAATAGAAAGAAATTTTGAAAATCCTCAAATATTGGGAAATTATTCATGGGCCAAAAGAAAAGTAACAAAAGAAATTAGAAAATATTTTGAACTGAGAGAAAATGAAAACATACTGAAATTTATGTTTCTTAACATATGCAACTAAAACAGTGATCTGAAGCATATTTACTGCTTTAAATACCTATATTAGAAAAGTCACAATATTCTAGGCTTCCACTTTATAGACTAGAAAAATAAGATCAATTTAAACCCATGGCAAGCAAATGGGAGGAAATAATGACATAGATAAGAGAAAAATAGAGAAAATCAATGAAAATAAAAGTTGGTTCTTTGTAAAAATAAAAGAATTGACAAACCTTTATTAAGCTAACCAAAACAGAAGACATAAATTATCAAAATCAGAAATGGAAGCTATGCATCACTACCCACTCTACCAAAATTAAAACAGACTATGAATAATTTTATGCCAAATTAGACAATGTATATGAATTGGGCAAATTCCTAGAAAAACACAAATTGCCAAAACTGAATTAAAAAAATCTGAAAAGTTTATATTCATTTCCTAGGGCTGCCATAACAAGTACTATAAACTAGGTGGCTTAAAAAACAGAAATTTATGTCTTACAGTTCTGGAGGCTAAAAGTCCAAAATCAAGGTGTTGACAGAACTAAGCTCTCTGAAACTTGTAGAGGAGAATCTGTCCTTGACTCTAGTATCTGGTGGTTTGCAGGCAGTCCTTGGTATTCCTTGGCTTGCAGCTCCATCAACTTCATCTTTGTCTCCAATAACACATGGCATTCTCTCCTCATGTGTCTCTTTCCTCTTACTAGGACAGTAGTCATGAAGGATTAAGAGCTCAGCCTACTCCAATATGACCTCATTTTGACCAATTACATCTGCAGTGACCCTATTTCTAAATACGAACACATTCTGAGGTATTGGGGGTTAAGACTTAAACATAGCTTTTTGGGTGACATAATTCAACCCATAACAGATTATAACAAGTAAAGAAATTAAATCAGTACTTTAAAATATTACCACAAAGAAAAGCCCAGGCCCAGATAGAGTCACTGGTGTATTCAATCAAATCTTTAAGGAAGAATCGATACAGTCATACACAAACTCTTTCTGAAATAGGGGAAAGACCATGTCTCAACTCATTTTATGAAGATATTTATTACCCTGATACCAAATTCAGATAAAGATATTACAAGAAAAGAAGGCTACAGTTCAATATCCTTCATGAACATAAAAAAAATTCCCAACAAAGTGTTAGCAAACCAAATCCAGCAATACCTGAGGGATTATACACCATGAATGCAAGGTTGGTTTAACATTAAAAAAAAATCAAAGTAAAACACTGTATTAATAGACTAAAGGACAAAAACCATATATCATCTCAATAGAAACAGAAAAGCATTTCACAAAATCCAACACACATTTATGATAAAAAAATAAAAAATGCAAGATTAGAAGGGAACTTCCTCAACCTAATAAACAGCATCTATAAAAGACCTACCACTAATGTCATACTTCACTGTAAAACAGTGCTTTCACCCTAAGATCAAGAACAAGTCAAGGGTATCTGTTCTTAAAATGCGTACTCAAAATTTTACTGGACGTTTTAGCAGTGCAGTGAAAGAAATAAAAGACATCAGTTTCAATAGGAAGTAATATTGTTTTTATTCATAGATGACCTTATCCTGCCTGTAAAAATCTTAAATTACACACACACACACACACACACACACACACACACACACACACACACATACACAAACACACAAAAATAAACTCTACTAGATTTCATAAATGAGTTTATCACAATCTCAGGATACATGATCAAGATTCTTAAAAAGCATGTCTATATACTACAAATTAACAGTCCAAAAATAGCATTAAGAAGACAATTTCATTCTGAATAGCATCACAAAGAATAAAATACTTAGGAATAAATGTAATAAAAGAGGTATAAGACTTGTACACTGAAAACTACTTCAAATGGCTGAGAGAAATTGACATCCCATGTTCATGGGCTGGAAGGCATAATATTGTTAAGATGGCAGTTCTCAAATTGATTTATGGGTTTGACACAATCTCTCAAAATCTTAGGCTATTTTTATATAGAGAAATTAACAAGCTGGTGCTTATAATATAGAATAAAATAGTCAAAACAATTTTGAAAAAGAAGAAAATTGAAGAAATTACACTACCCAATTTCAAAATGTACTATAAATTTACAGTAATCAAGACCGTATTGTTGGTGTGAGACTAGGCATAGAGATCAGTGAAATGGAATTTAAACAAGGCCTTATATAGTCAGTGGATTTTTAATAAAATTGCCAAGGCAAATGAAAGTTTCAACAAATAATGCTAGGGAAATTGGACCTCAATATGAAAAAAAGACCATGAACTTGGACTGTTCACACAATACACAAAATTAACTCCAAATGGAACATAGGCCTAAATGTAACAGCTAAAGCTATAAAACTTCTAAAAGAAAACACAAGAAAAAATCTTTGTCAGGTTAGGCAAAGATTTCTTTGCTCTGAGATCAAGAGCATGATTGTCAAAGGAAATAATAAATGACCTCAAAATTTAAAAAGGTTTGCGTTTTAAAAGACATCATTAAGAATAAGCCACAGATTGGAAGAAAGTATTTGCAAATTTTATATCTGATAACAGATTTGTATCTGGAATATTTAATGTACTCTTACAGCTCAAGGAAAAGATAAACTGTTCAATTAAAAAGTGGACAAAAGATTTGAATAGATGCTTCACCAAAGAAGATAAGTGAATACCTAACTAATAAACATATTAATAATTTTCCATCACTAGTCATTAGAAAGATGCCAGTTAAAACCACATGAGATACTACCCCACAACCCCTGGAGTGACAATAACTATAAAAAAAAAAAAATTATGGCAAGAATATGGAGAAGTGAATTGTCACACATTGCTAGTAAGAATAAAATGATGTGGCCACTTTAGAAAATAGTTTTTTAAAAAGTTAAACACATTTATGATATGAATCCAATTTGACTCTTAGCAATCTACCCCAGAGAAATAAAGCATATATCCATTAAAGGCTTGTATGCAAATTTCATAGCATTATTACTCATAATTACCCAAACTGCAAACAATCCAGATGCTTATCAACTGTTGAACAAAGCAATAAAAAGGGCACAAACTACTGATTCATCTACAACATGCAGAAACCTCAAACTCACATGCTAATTGAGAGGAAAGCAGACCCAAAAGACAATATATTGTGTAATTCTCTACATATGAAATGTCCAGAAAAGGTAAATCCATTGAGACAAACAGATCAGTGGTTGACTGGAATTGGGGGTGGGAGCAAGGTATATGAGGGAACTTTTTGGGATGATAAAAAATTTGAAAACTGGATTATGATGATGGGTGTCCAACTCTATAAATTTATTAAAAATCACAGAGACACATACACAGACAATGGGTGAATTTTATGGTATATAAATTCTACCTCAATAAAGCTCTTTACACAGAAAAGACAGCCAGCCTGTGGATATGGGTGGTCTGTTATCTACAAGGCCTGGTAAAGGATGAGCATTGCAGGCCTACCCATCCGTGTGCTATGTTCAAGACATGCTTTTTTGTTTTTAAAGATTTTATTGGGGAATTGGGGGAGGGGAACAGTGTGGGGAATAAGGGAAGAGGAACAGACAAGTTGCTGTCCTTTTGTTCTTCAATCTAGTTGTGGAGGACGTCGCTTCACTGGCCCATGTTGGTATCATAGCACTCTTCCCCGGATGATGCAGATGGGTCACCGGCCTCTGGAAGGCCTTTCACAGCGACTCTTGGCAGCTCATGCTGGTTGCCGGCCACTCACGCTGGCTGCCAGCCAGGGGCTGCAGCCCACACCATCGCCTGCAACTCATAGCAGCCAGCTCCAGGTCAAGCTGTTGTCCACCATCTTAGCTGTAGAGGGCAGCATCACTGGCCTTCTATGTGGCATCCGAACCAGGGCCCTGCTGCTTAGAGCTGGCGTCCCAAGCCAACTCTTAACCAGCATGCCACTCCACCAGCCCAAGACATTCTTGAGATGGGGTTGTGGATGAGATATGGATGACATACTCTGGGAACTTTGAGCCTTGTAAAGGAGCCAAGGGATCCACATAAATTTCAGTGAAACCAGAGAGAAAGAGTTAACTGCTATAAGTGAGGTTTATTTAAATTAATTTGGGACTTTAAAGTAAGAGAATATTGACTGGAGCTAGAGAGATGAGAGAATAATTTGTGGAATTGACATTTGAATAGTTTCCTTGATGTATAAGTGAGATTGTACCTGCTGAGATAAATGGAAGAGAATTCCAGTCCAAAAAAAAAAAAAAAAAGTGAGAACAATATGAGGAATCATTAGGGTGATTTATGTTTTATCAGCATTTGAGCAGGGTGTTATTTTGATCAATAGTAAGGAGTGAAAAGGGTATGCCATGATGTATGAGCATTACAATGCAGATACTGGCCTAAATGGAATGGAGACTTTATTTAGGAGAATAGTGGGAAAGGTTGGCTGTAGATTATGAATGTAAAATACAGAGAATATTAAATCCTACTTGTAGAATACACCCTTAGTAATAAAAATGCAATCAATTAGCATGTCCTAGAAATTCTTTTAATGACCTTGTCTTTAAGTCTTTATATGGAGATGTGTGCTTTAGAAGTCAAATGGTTTTTCATTGGTTTAAGTGCAGAATGTAGAATTAAAATCTATCATGATTTTACTGCCAATGAGAAAAGTCCTGGAAGTAATAAGGTATGACTAAAACTACAAGTAGGAGCAATACACTTGCAGTTGACTTGTGATGGTTAATTATCCTGACATTATGGTCATTATTATAATTGCATATCAGTTATCACTAACCAACTCTCAATCTAATGGAGCTGAGAAAAGCTGTGATAACACTCAAATAATTTGTGTTACCCTGCAGGGTTTTAATGCTTACACTCCTGTTCCTAGATTACCCACTCCTTAATTTCCAATCATACCACCAATGACTGTTTTGTTTCTTATATTGGGACATTAAACCAAGGAAACCTCATTCTGTCCTCATGCATTGTCTGATTTTTTCCTATGGACTAGTCCGCTCCCTCCATAGAGGATGAATAAGTCAGAATTTCCTTTGCTTTGCCCAAGAACCATGAGAGCGCAGGAATATAACATGGGAACCCATCAGCCAAAGGTTCTCTCTTGGGCTCTGGACTCTTAGGAGGTTCTGGAGATGGTTGGAAGCCATAGTCATCTCAGTCCTAGAAATGACAGTGCCTCATTGGGAGACCGGGTACCTCTCAAAGCACCTAGGGGCAGGCAGGTTGGTAGTCTGACCACTTCAGGGCACCCTGAACTTTAACACAACCCCTTGACCCTCTGCTCCTGCTAAGAACTTCAGATACAGATTTAATTTTCTTACAACTCAATATTATTTTAGTAAATTTAAAAATGGTTTCCTCACTCCTCTAGCATCCTATAAGATCTCACTATCACTATCACCGTGACCTCTACCTGTTAAGTAACTTCATGCATTTAGACCTCTCATCAAAGTGCCTGGCACACAATAAACACTCAGTGTGCTCACTGTTTTGATAACCAGTGAGTTGTCGGAGAAGTCATGACGCATTTTTGCAATGAAAAAGATAGAAAAATGTGTCATGCCTTTTCCCACAACCCAATACTACAGCTTGTTTGTTGACTGTCTACTATGTGCCAGGCACTTCCCTTCCACTTTATAAATGAGGAAACTGAGGGTCAGAGTGTAATTTGCCAAAACTCACAAAGCTGGTGGACATGTTACTTTTACTTCTGAGTATTAAGTGTCCAGTATGCGTCATTGGATACATCATAGTTGATATTAAAGGTAATTTTGTCTTTATTATTCATGTACATGTTTACATAGTTTTCATTATCTAAACTATAAAAAATAAAAATATTCACGATTCACTTCAGAATCATTTTGAATGATTGTGTTTCTTTCAATTTTCTACATTTTTCTATTTCAGGAAGTATTTTTTCTACTGAGTATTTTGGATAAATCTTCCTTAATCTTGTTTTAACTTATTATGATTATTATCTAAAATTAAATTGGGTTTACAGATGTCCCATTGTTCCTATGTGTACAGGATAACAGTGTTTGAGAGGTTCTGTTTCTTTCAAAGAATAAATCCTAAATAAGCAGTTTATTTTAATAGTTATTTCTTTAACAGCATTTTTCTTTTACATGTGCAATTGCCATTCTTTTTTTTAACAACTAAAATTCTGATGCTTCCATGACTACAGTGAAGCATTTTACACCAAGCTGCCAAATCACATTTTCTGTGTGCCATTTGAGACCTCATAGGAGCCTTTTCCTCAAATTTGGCAGAATGTATCATGAATACTATATTTGTGTTTTATTAAAAAGTAATTTAGATAATGAATTCTTAGAAAAGGAAAAGCGTTTTCCTTGCTAGGAAAACATGTTGAAAAATGAACTTGCATCAGAATCTGGGAGATGAGGCTGTGATGGCAGCAGGAGTAGATGACTCAGGCATTTTGGTTAACTTTCCCATCAGCCTGTGGTCCGCAGGTGACTCTGGGACCTCCTTTGGGCACATGTGAGCACATACACACAGCAGTGGGTCCACCACTGCTTGCTAATAATTAAAACCCCATCAAAAGGACCTTTCCACCCACAATTAGACATAGCATTTAACATGCAGGGCTGTTGAGAGAACACTTAGGAGAGAGTAAATTTCAGTTAAAGGTGATTGTCAACCTATCCACCAGCAACCTAGGCAATGCTAGGTGGTGACTGGAGGATCTCAGCTGGGGGATCTCAGCTGGAGAGACTCTGGCACAAAAGACACAGTTGAAATTTTTGCAGAATTGCTGAGGTTCTACCCAATTTACTATAATAGGACGAAAAATAGAAGCCGTGGGCAGTGCAGGGGGAAGAGGGGATTTTGACATCATCTGTAATCACAAGGAGCTCCACCTCACACAATTTGGGGTTGTTCTTGTTTTGTTTTAATTTACACACCTGACTTCTAACCAGAGCCTCTCTTTCCCAGAGGAGTTGTTATTTGAGAGCTAACTGTATAAGTAAAGATTGTCATTTCTCCGAGAATGTTAAATATATATAAGTAAAAAAGGTTGTTTACAGTTCACTGTTTATTTTTCTTAAGTTAATGAGGTTGCCAGTCTTGGATGTCAAATCATACAAGTTTTCATGCTACCAATTTTTTCATTTTTGTGAGGAAATGTTATCCTAGACCACACATCCAAATATTAAGTAGAACACAAATGGGATTTTTATTTTATTTTATTTACTTATTTTAGAAAATCACACATTTATTCTCTTACAGCTTTGGAGGCCAGAAGTCCAAAATCAGTGCCACTGGGCTGAAATCAAGGTGTCATCAGGGCTGTAATCCTTCCAGAGGCCCTAAGGGAGAATCTGTCCCTTGTGTCTTCTGGCTTCTAGTGGCTGCTGGCATGCCTCGGCTTGTGGCCCCATCACTCCAGCCTTCAAGGTCAGCATCTTCAAATCTTCCTATGCTCCATCCTCACATTGCCTCCTCTGTGTGTCCAAACAGGATTTTTAAAAAGTAAAATGCAAATGACCCTCTGGGCTGAACTGCCAACGTGATTCAAACATTTCTTGCTTCATGTGCACAAAAGAACAAGCATTCTAACCAAGTAAAATTCATTTGACTAAATAATAACTCAGAACCTTAGAATTAATTGATTGAATGAATATCAGCCCTAAAGGAACAAGATATCAAGGATGGGGTTGTGGGGGGCGGTAATGGGTTGAATAGACCATGGTAGAAATTGCTGTTGCATAGATCTTTATGGCTATTTGGGGGCCTAACAGAGGTTTTTGTCTCTAGTATGTATGACTTACAATGAGCAAGAAAGCATAGGAAATTGGATAGTGCATGGAATATGCTTTCAGTTGTACCACTTCTCACTATTTGGCCTTGAGTGAGCCATGCAAACCCTCAGAAACAATTTTCTCAACTGTAAGATGAGGGAATCACATGAAATTATTTCCAAGGTCTCCTTCAACTTAAGTATTTTAATAGTCTAAGTTCTAGAAGAAAAAAATAAATTTCATGTTAGAAAAAAAACAAAGAAAATAAGATATTAAAATGTGATGAAATAAGAATTGCTGAGCCAAAGGGAAGAAAAGGTTTGAGATATAAACAATCACCATTATTTTTAACATTTAAAATTTCACAGAAGTTTAATTAACCTTTGATAGTGTAAAAAAATGGAAGGAGTAAAGTTATATACAGTTTTACTATATTTTGGAATGAATAAAATAGAATCAAGATGTAGTAAACTAAATACAACTCACAATTACTTAATAAATACATCTTGTGTTATGATGTATATGAGAAGCAATTATGTCTCCAAAGAAATCTCAAATTATAGAATAATGGATAACTTTAAAAATAAAACAATTGAAGGCAAAACGTTTCAAAACATTTCTATCCAGAGCCAGTAAGTCACAGGAAAAAAAAAAGGAAGCTAACAGCTGTGGAACCAACTCAAGCAACGAATGTTGATTACTTTTAATAGGAAAACATATATAAAATGTTCATTCACTGTCTTTAAAAAGAATACAGAAAACATTACTAATGATTACCTTTATAAGCAGCTTGTTCCAACAAACCGAGCATCAGTCCTAGACTAGCTGAGCGACCGTTTGATCTAACCAGCCTCGTAAGTGTGGCAATAATTCTTCCACTGTGACGTTTGTAAGACTTGACTGAGATAAGGCATATAAAATGTATATCTTAGTAACTAGCGCATAGTAAGGGCTCAACAAATGTTAACTATAATATCAGCCTTTCCATCATTCGCATTCAATATTTTTGCTTTGGGAGGAAAAGTGAGAGCTTGGGGATGCAGAGACAACAGAGGATGGGGTAAAAGAAGCCTCAGGAAGAACAGCAAGGCCTGATGGATGCTAGGGTACTGTGTGCCCATCGGCCCGGACTAGTTAACAAGCCCCATTTCTTCAACATTGTTCTCTGGAACACCTACTAATTTCTGGAAACCCCCTTTTTTTTTTGATGTGTGTTAACAGCTTTTGTGATCTCTCAAAAGTAAAAGTTAATTTTTAAAAGAAATATTTGCTTTGCTGCGGACTTTTTGGTAGTCGACACCTGAGAAATATGAGACTCAACAAGAGTGTTAGGTAGGAGTATCAGCAATGCCATCATGGCTAATATATTCATGTGCCTTCTCTCTTGTTGGCTGAACAGCAAACTCCTTAAAAGAAAAACTACTTGGGCCGGCCGAGTGGCATGGTGGTTGGGAGCTGGCTTGGGACACCAGTGGCCGCGATACGGATCCCATATGTGAGGGCCAGTGACACTGCCCTCTAAAAAGAAAAAAGAAAAAAAAGATTCACTACTTACTTTTTTAGGAAGTTTTTCTTAGGTCCTATGATACACTGTTCAGTCAGTATAAAAAAAAAGACTCATCCTCACTGATTAAAATAAAGGCTCTTCATTTATTGAAATCTGTCCCATGTACTTTGTCCATCAAACTATATCCATTCTCCTAGTGAATCTATAAAGTAGGATTATTATCCCATTTTACAGATAAAGAGCTCAGAAACAAAGGGACATGTTCAAGTTCACACAGACAAAAAGTAAGAAACTTGGTACCCAAACCTAAATCTCTTTGAATCCATTCACAGAGCTTCAGCTGCCCTAGTGAATGAGACCTGACCTGCAGGATAATATTACCACAGGGTGTAGTTTTTAAAATTAATCCTCAACTTAATATTTTTATTAACAGATTTTCACCTTGAATTTTCTTGAGACTTATTTTTAGGGCACATAATCAAGGGAGTAAACACAATGCAGGGAAAGCCTTATCTTTCCAGTGCCAGGTTATATTTTGGGAAAGGGCAACACGTTGTTTAATTTGCAAGGCCCTATTGAGAAATCGTGTGAAATATTTTAACTATATTTTTTATGGAATGAAAGAGATATGGGATATGTTTTCTATTGAATATTCTTGGTCTGTTAACCACATGTGATGGATTGAAGGTGAGTTTTTTAGACTGGTTTTTAAAAATTAGCATTTCATTTGTTTTTTGGTAAAATACTGCAATCAACTGTGTTTTCTGTAAGACAATAGTCTCTGTAAGCAGGGCCTTTCGTTTTGCTGTAAAAAATATGTTCAAAATAAAATATGCACATCAATTAGACATGGCAAATTGTGTCACCTCTTAGAAAGACTTGAGTTAGATTGGACCTTCTTTTGATTAATGGGCATTCTTTAAACGAATTAGCCCTGATTCTGCTCAGGGGCACAGCATGGCATCCCCAGGGGAAAGCAGTAGAACAAGCCTGAACGTGGAATATCTGTCTTCATCATCAAATACTGTTCAAAAGCAATTGGTTTTGAAGTACCCTTAAGACAGGGGTCATAAGCTCTCGCGCCTAGAGGAGCTAGGACGGTGATACAAATGAATCAAGAGGCCTGGGTGAAAGCAAGCATCTGAAGCATCGTGGTGACAAACAGTGCTTGGCATTTGTCTACAGTGTCAGGGAGATTATCTGGGGCCATGGCATGATGGCAAACAGGCCATGGAAAGGGCAGCTGCTTTTCGATTTGGGCAGACTGAGGCCATGTGGGAATCGGGGCCCAGTGCTCTCAGATCATTTGATTTTTAAAGAGAAATTAGAATTTCAATGTTGGATGCATCATCTTCTGTTTACTGTTGGCAATTTAAAAAATACTAGTTGGGTACATCTTGAAAACCACCCATGGACCTCATCTGGCCGGCAAGCCATCAGTTTGCAACTTCTATTTTAATGAAATAAGACAAACAGTAATAGAAAGAATACCTGAAAATGAGCTTATAGTTCTGAAGCCTTATACCTCCGTACTAGCCTATACAGAACATTAAAAATGCAAGCGAGTTATACTTTACCAAAACAAACAGGAAGGGCAGTATAGACCTAGCGATCTGTGCGAAACCATCAAGTATGTTTCTCAATATGTGAACTGTACACCGCCTACTTCAGAAGTAACAAAAGAGCTTCTTTAAAACGTGCATGCTAGAATTGCATTTATTAGGTCTCAGGTGGCACCTAGGAACCTGGCTTGTACCCCAATCTTCAGATGACCCTAATATAGGCAATAATGGAGTCCTCCCTTTGGGAATATACAGGCGGGGTAGTCATTTCACAGCAGCCTTACCTTCTGTATCTCCCCTATTTGTCACCAGAGACAACTCCAGTCTAAAGTGGGCTCAGTTTTGGATTCCTTAGATCCATGCTTCGGTTGGGGGATGCAGAGCACATCTGTGCTTTTGCATCCTTCGGTTCTGCAGTCCATACTTCGTCCTGACAGATGTTTACTTCATTAGCTTATAGTTTATGGTTGCTCAGGATATATCTTCATTTAGCTAATGTTTTAGGCGGTTATTTCCTCTTGGCTCCCTACTAAGTATCAGTGTAATGTACCTGATGGGTGCCCAGTAAGTCATTTTTGATTGACTATTATGATGCATTAATTAGAACATCATCAGCTAGGGCCTAGCAGAGCAACTGTCTGTGACCGAAGTCAACAGCCATGTACTTTAACCCACAAGGCATTTTAGTGAAGCCAATCATTTGACTAATTTTCAGCTCTCAGAAAATTATTTGATAAAATTTGACCAAATGAGCCCATTCCCAAATAATTAATATAACTTTTGACCTTGCCTGCTCTTAAATTCAGGCAGTAAACATATTACCAGGAGTCTATAACTCATTATGCATTCTTACAGAGGACAAAAATAGTATCATGAAAGTGCTATAGTCACACCATTTTAGACACTGGAAACATTAGCTGCAGAAAACGCTGATAGACTGACATGTTCAATGAACTACACGTTTTAGTGTGTCTAGGGAAAACCACAGTTGAAATGTAAATTGTTATTTTGCTTCAGTGAAAAATGAACTGAAATGCAAGTTGTCTGTTAAAAACGCTGAGATCAGATAAAGGCATTAGACGTGTGTTTTCTGTCTGGTGTTCATACCCTACACACAACAGAATTTTAAGTACGGTACAGTTTAAGAGATTGTTCATCCCTTAGCTTAGACTATAGCTAGGTGGTTTTTTACACCATTCCAAGCATTGTTAGACAAAAGAAATTTATGACCTCTGAGGTAACCTTCCCCACAAGATAAACTGATAATTTCTTGTACAGCTTCTCTTTTATCATCATTTCATGCAATTCTAGTTAATGCAACCGGCCATGCAATTCAGAATATTCAAATATGCTATTGGCTTTCTGGGCACAGTGATGGGTCTGGAATTCACCCTCACACAGGGGCAGTGACATTCTATTTGTGACTGCCTCATCTCAGTCCGCAAGGTGGGCCCGTGTAATATCTGTAGAAATACTAAGTTAAGTCCATGGGAATGAAGGTGAAAAGAAGGTCAGCCACTGACATAAAATCAGATTCCAGAGGTGATGAACCTTTGTCAGAGGCTTTGTAGTCTGCAGGTCAGCGTAATGTTATTGAATCCACCTTGCAGTTAAAGACAGACATGGCAACAAAGGCAGTCGCACCTGCACAGGAACAGGTGAGCCAGCCATCAGTGTCATCTCACTAACTAGAGACATAGAGCGTTCTTTTTTAAAAAGGACTTAAAGCTATATATATGGCTTCTTTTATTTTCTACTCTCCTCACCCCAAAGTGTTGACCTTCATTTTAATGTCGGAAGAATCCATTAATATATTATAACTTAGAGAGAGAGAAAATATCACCTTTGGTAGCCAGAGTCCTGAAAATTATCTTTGAAGAACTCCTGGAAAACTTCATTTATTGAGAAACTGGAATTAAAAAAAAAAAAGAACTTTAGTTTTGTTAAAAACAAATATGAGTGACAACTCTTTAAATAACCTTTTTTCCTCCATATAACACACTTACCAGAAATAGCTTAAACTAGAATTAATGAAGTGGAATAGACATTGTGACTTCTAATTTTACTTTTGTCTTCTGCTATGTAGGTAGAGTTCATGGTCTTAAAATCAGTCAACCTTGACCTGCTTCAAGTAATACAATATAAAAATTTCCAAAAGAACTTACTGTTACCTAGAGGAACGAGGAAGTGAAACAGTCAATGCATTTTTAAAGCTTGGAGGAAATGTATAGTAACTGTAATATCTGATATACTGGTCCTTATTTTAGAAAAGAGAATTCCCAAACTAGATGAGAAGGGGGATTCCAGAAGACAGAATCTAGGAAATTGTTCATGATGAAATATTATGTCAGAAGTTAGAAAAATAATTTCAACTGTGCTCATTGCAGAAATTAACTTGTCACATAATTACTGATGGGAAATGACATGATGACAACCAATGCCCTCAGTTACCAACAATTAAGAGTTTATAAATGAGGACTACGGGAAGAAAAATTAATGAAGTTAGGCGTCGGCAAAGAAAGCGAAAGAAATTCATGTCAATTGTATCTAAACAGTGATCAGGTGCATGAACTTTAAGAGAATAGTGCTGGAAGCACCATCCTCCATGGGCCTGAAGCAGTCTCAGAAAATTCTTGCGGAGTGGTCAGCTTGAAGGCTGATCCATCTCCTGATGCCGAACAGATTCTGTCGCCAGTAGTACAGGCAACTCAGTAGATTCAGGTGCCCACAGCGGGACTTTCAGTAATTCCTACTCCCCAGGGAACATTAGGGACAGAGGGTGGCTTGTTTGCTTCTTGCTGCAATATTTGCTGCTTGCTGGGCCCCTGGCCCTACGTTCCTCCCCCGGACCTCAGCCCACTCTTTGGCAGCATCCATCTTGGCCACTGGCACCATCATTGGAGACTTGGGGGGTGGGGGATGGATAGGGAACTAGCACAAACATGCTGACTTCTGGCTACTGCTTTTTCTGTGAGTAGCAAAGTCTTTCATCTCTAAAAAATAAGAAAGTGATCAGATGTTCTACCAGCCTCCCAGGATTAAAATACCCATCATCTTTCACGACTGTCTCAATGACTGTCCCAAACATCCAATCTGGTTTCAAAGTGCATCATCTTCACCTCTGAATTTTTTCTGCACTTGTTCCTTCCTTTTCGTTTCCACCATCACAAACCTAACCCCACCCCTCATCATCTCATCTACTCTATTGAAACACACTCCTAACCAGCCTGCCCCTGACCCATAGTTTCCATTTCATTCTGTTTCCTGGATCTGTTCGTGTTACTTCTGTTTATTACACCAAATGCTCCTCATTATTAATGAAATAAGTCCAAACTCTTTGATCTTCATGCAAAGTCATCTCTGTGGGCCCTCAAGGTGATGATGAGATAACATTCAATTCTACAGTTGAGTAATGAGTGCCTCCTCTGTACTAAGTGTATGGCACTAGATGTTCTGAATGATTCTTAAATAAAGAGGACACTCTTCTCCTCAAAGAGTTTGTAGTTGCCACTTCTTATAATAGCTATCATGGTGCTAAATGTTTGACATGCACAATCCCATTTATAGACAGGCCATATGTTCCCTTTACTCCAGTCCACAAGGAAACCCTACTTTTCTCATGACTTTCCCACCATCCTTCATACAATCCCATGCCTCGAATGCTTTTGTGAGCCATCTTTATTTACACATATTTATTGATCACCCCCAAAATATCAGTAAACAAATCACACAAATCCTCTACTTTCTGAGAACAAATACAAAATGACATTTAAGAAAGCGATATTTAAGAAAAATAATGTAAGAGAGTCAAACTGACAAAGTCTTGTTTCTTATTGAAGGATGAAATCTCTGCGGTCCTCACCACGATATGGACTATATGGTAGCCCTGTTCTTCAGTGGGTGAGGGATTAAGGGGCAGGGAGTTGAGGGGTGGTGGAGAACCCCACCAGTGATGATGATGGCTAATATCGAGCACTCATACATAATACAAGCACTGTCTGTTTCCAACCTCAGTGATTTGGTGAAACCCTGTTATTCCCTTATTACTGATACTTGAGGTTAAATAAGTTAATAATTACAATGATGGTACGTGGCAGAGCTGACTGAACCAAGGATGGCTAATCGCCATTCCATGAATTGACCCACAGGATATCAGGGTGCCCTTGGCAAAAGGTTGAGAAAGTGAATGCTGGGTAGATGCCCAACACTTTTCCATGTCAATTACCTCCTTGCCTCCAATCTCCTCTCCTCTAAGTCCATCCGGAAAAACTGCATGTGTGATCTAGTCAACATGAAAGTCCAACTTGCTCATTATCCTGATTAAAAAAATCAATGGCTTCCAAATGGAGAGGGAAACCATCATTATACATTGCTCTTCAATGAAATTTATGAGGTAGTTTTCTTAAACTATCAGTTCCTTAAACTACCAGTTTAAGAAAACTACTGGTAGTTTAAGAAAACTTCTACATCAAATCTGAACACCTGGTATGAAGGAAAAGTTTATTTTGTGACTTGTTTTATTAGTCATCATGAAGAGAATCCTTACTGGATGTCATTGATAGGCTGTCTGCAAGAATTTTAGTTTTTATCCCTAGGGGGATATTACTGCAAAGTCAGGGACAGCTCAGGGAGGCAAAAGGGAGAATGGTTAAACACGAGAGCTTTGGAATCATGGCACTATGACTGTTGGAGTTCTAGCAGCCTTACCAGCAACAACTTCAAATTTCAGGACAATGTCTTCCTCATAGGGTTGCTGTGAGGATTGAATGAGATAATATATTACAGGGCTTAAAACAATGCCTACATAGAAATTCCCAAGCAAGTGATAATAGTATACATCACTCAAGTTTTCATTGTTCTATATTTTAGTTATATTTAATTATAGTGGTTTAATTCAAGCAAGCAGTAATACATGAATGTAGTTAAAAACAACAACAAGGAAATGAAGAGAAAATGGAAGGAAGAAAAACAGTCCCTCTCCCAGAGAAAACCATTGCTAAGATTTCTTGTTTGTCCTTTTAGAATTTTTCTATGTATATAAAAATATGTGTGTGCTTTTTAAAAAAAAACCATAAATGGTAGCATTTATGAGACAGTTTTGTCCCTGGCCTTTTTTTCCCATGAGGGTTGTTCCATATTGGCACATATAGATCTGATGAATTACCTCTAAGGGCTATGCAGCATGTCAATGTGTAAATGTGGCATAATTTATTTAACAAGTTCTCTATTGATAGACGTGTATGTTGTCATTTTCTGTGACAAAATAACCTTTCAATGAATGTCCTTACATGAGTATTTCTAGAGAATTCATTTCTAGAAGTCAAATTGCTAGGTCAAATGGTATATGGATTTGAAACTTTTATAGCTTTTGTTCAACTGTCTTCTGGAGAGTATGAAAGAATTTGTACTTCTACTCAGTTGTAGTTAGAGAAGCTATTTAAATACATTCCTTATAAACCATTCAATTTTCTTACGCCAACTTTCTCTGTCCAGAAAACCCCAAACTATGTTCCTGCTTCTTTGCCTATAATCTTGTTTGCTCCTATCCTAGAATTACCCTACTTCTGATTTGCCCGTCTAAATTCTACTCATCTGTATTAGGACACACTCAGTTGCAAGTAACTAAACCCAAATGAAACTAGCTGAAAGAAAATGAAACAGGGAGGAGAGGGGAATTTTTGAATGGATTCTAGGTAGTTCAAAGAACTGAAAGATTGATTAGCTGCAGGAATCAGGGCAGTTCTAGAGACCTAATTATCCATTTCCAACTCTGCATATCTCTAGATGATGCAGTTCTCTTCTATGGGAGATTCGTGGGTCTCATAACTATCAAAAATGTGAAATTTGGGCCCGCCGAGGGGCGCAGTGGTTAAGCGCTGGCTTGGGAAGCCAGTGGCCCCGGTTTGGGTCCCACATATGAGGGCCAGTGACACTGCCCTCAAAAAAAAAAAGTGAAATTTTACATAAAAGGTAGCAAACTATAAACACGAATCTTCAAAAGGCGTTTTGCACTGGCAATTTCTGGCTGTCCCTACTTTTGGTGTCTTCTTATCTGTCATTAGATGGAATTCAATGGAGAAGTTCAGAAAGCACTGGCTCAATGTCCAGAAAAACCATTCCTCCCAAGTACCAAGGAGTCAGAATTCCACTGTTCCTCTTTACAATAATATCCTTTAAGTCAAAGCTGTCCAGCAACGATTCCAGGCTCATCTCTTCCTCACCTACATTACAACAGATCTTTGGAAGAGCCCCTTCTCACGCTCTCCGTGGTCCTGAACCACCTCATCATGCTCCCTTGTAGGGTCAGAGGAAATGTGGTAGGAGGGGAATTAGGGAACAGGGAAAGTGAAGAAGCTGTTGAGGGAAGAAATGAAAAGATTTTTTTTGTCAATTTTTAAATACTCTCAGTTATCAACAAAAAACCCCACAATCAACTTTAGCCAAACTGAAAGAAAGCAAGCATTTTTGTGGGAAGCATTGTCGATCTGTGCAAATGTCCACGTGCCCAAGCAAAGTCACCTGGAATAGTGGGCACAAACTGTCTCAGTTGATGGAAACTTTACCTTTCCAGTTGCATAGATTAAACTAATGAACAAAAACTTTTCTTTCATGTCACATCCAAACCATCTACAAATCCTGCTGACTTCACCTTCAAAATATGTTCAGAATTTGACCACTTTTCACTATCTCCACTGCTGGCTAACTCTCCATCTCTTGATTGGATTTCTGCAGTAGCCTTTTAACAGTCTCCCTGCTTCTGCCTGCATCCCTGCCTCCTCTTCTCAACAGTCTATTCTCAACAGAACTGCCAGGGTGAGACTTTATAATAAGTCAGGCTACGTCACTTCACCCTCCAGTGGCTTCCCATCTCATTCAGAGAAAAAACTAAAGTCCTTAAAATGGCCCGCATGATCTTGTATGATTTCATCCACTGTTCTCTCTCTAATCTGTCTTCCTCCTCTTCTCTCCTGCCCACTTCGCTTCAGCCACACTTCCTTCTTTACTGCCATGCATGCTCCTAACCTGGGCCCTTTGCACTGGCTATTTCTCTGCACGGACTCTCTTTATCAGTTTCCAGTTGGCTAGTTAGCTCACCTCCTTCAGGTCTCTATTCAATCTCACCTTCTTGAATGAGGCTTACCTGGACCCCCCATTTATGATTGCAACCCTCTGCCACCACCAGCACTCCCCATTACCCTTATCTTGATTTTAAGTTTCCTTTTCTCCCATAGCACTTATCGCCTTCTAACACACTAGATATTTTAATCAGTTAAGATATTTAATTTTATTTCCATTTCTCTTCCCTTACTAGAATGGAAGCTCTGTGAAGGCAGGCGCCGGTCTGCTTTGTATCTCAAGCTCCTGAAACTGTCTGACACAGAATAAATACTCCATAGATATTTGTTGAATGAATGAGACTTATTCCCTAAAAATGGAATTTCCTAGTTCTTGGAGAAATTTATGCTTGATTAATTGAGAAATACAAAATAACAACATTTTAGCTAGTTTTAATGAAACTAATATTGATAAAACTGATCTATTACAAACAAATAATTAGTTTTTTAAAATGTCTCCTTTGTACAAGAGGACAGTCCCTTTCTTATTCAACCTCAATCCAAAACTGATGCAAAAACAAAATATAAATTTACATGAATGTATTTTAAATGCATTTTTGTCTACTTTACCTCTTTCTCACAAATACTTCATACACAGTGCAAAGTAAATGTTATTAACTCAATATTACAATACAATAAAATTTGGAAATGATAACAAATGTCTTTTTTTTTTTTTTAGACAATAGTAACTGAATTATTTACATTCAGTGTTCTTAATTTGCCTTTCACCTGTATTCAGATTTCCATTGTCAATGTACATGGAAAATTTCAGGGCTTAGCAGGTCCAGATTGGCCACAACTTTAAGAAAAAGTAACAGAAAAATCATATTTGGGTGGCATGCAAAATAATATTATTTAATAAACTGGAATCCACTGGAAGTGACGTGAAATTCCTCTTAGGAGGCTCTATGGGTAGCATAACCAAGGAACTAGAGATGGTCATTGTTTGCATTTGAAAATCAGAAACATTCATATAGTGAGGGAAACTGTAGATCAAACTTTTCAAATTGTAGGTCATGCTTGGAAATTAATTTAGTAGTCTAAGTTAGAGTTTTAAAAGAGTGTGAAAGTGAGAGAGGGAGAGGGAAAGAAAGAAGAGTAGAAAGACCTAAGTGCATTAAGGCAGTAAGGGTACGTTGTGTTTCAGTTGTGTGTGTGTGTGTGTGTTCAGGGCTCGGTGTACAATGTGTTTGTAAATGTATTTTTACTGCAGGTCATAGCCAAAAGTTTTTAAGCCAATGCAGTATAATATTTCAGAATAAAATTATTGACCAGACTTGTAACAATCACTGAGGTCAATCCACATGTATTTCATAATAGCCTCCTTTAAAATGTAGGGCTTTAGACATAATCTAATGAGTGGTTTTCACATCTTAGCACACATACAATTCATGGGCGTGGGGAGGGAAATGGGGGAATGGCAGAGTAACCTACAGAGCATCTCATTTGGTAAAGTCAGGTGTGGGATGGGGGAAGATTCAAGTTTAATAAGCCCCCAGGTAGCTCTGATGGGGGTGACCCTCGCCCACGTGTAGAACCAGACAGCACCATAGGGAGTGATGTAATTACGAGTGTCTTGAATTATCATGAATTCCTATCTTCTTAATCCACACAGCAAATATTCCTAAACTTCAAAAAGTTGCATTTTTTTTGTTTTTTTTCCAAATGAAGGACCTTGATGTCATGTGCCCCAGTTTGAGGAATTATTTAAAAAGAAAAAAACAATACATGGTTACCTTTGGGGTTAAAGAGGGGGTATGAGAAAAGTGAGGGGCTGTGGGTGACACAGTGATTCTTTGTTAGTAAAACCAACTAGTTTTACCTCGAAACCCTCACTATTGGATAGAGGACATTGAAAATTCATCATTACTGAGATTATTATTAAAAAAACAAACAAGTAAAGAATTATTTTGAAGACATTTTTTTGGTTATCAAATTTCAGACTGAGTGCACTAGACCAAACAGACAATTCTAAGATGCATAATGGGGTGAAATCAACAAGAGGTGTGGTAACGTCTACAAATCCTTCAGACATGTGCTTTTCTACATAAAACACACATCTCTTTAAATACAAGAAACAGCTGGGTTTCTTTCTTTAGATTAAATGTCCCAAAGAGCTGGTGGAATTATCTAAGATGACAAGCAGACTGACAAACCCCCAATCCTCATTGAAGAATATAAAAGAAAATAAAAATATAATAAGGAAATCAAGGAAAATTTTAAAAAAGAAAAAGCAAGTCTTTTAGATCAGTGTCAGTTGTTAGAGACTAACCTAAAAGGAAAACAAAACAAAATAAAACACCAATCAGTAACATTTCTGAAATGGAAAAACTAAATAATGGCACCTTCTCCCTCTTCCCAGCCTCATCCATCCATTTATTTCATGTGTTATTTATGCCAAAATCAGTAAATGTTTGAAATCGTCTGTGGAGGGTATTAGTCTTTGTGAAATCCAGTTAGATCTCGGTGCCTTTATCTTCCCTGAGCTCTCCAGGGTTGATGGAGGATGAAATCAAGATGAGAATGGAACTGCACTCTTACTATGTGATTGCTGGTAATTGACTTTTCCCAAAGGCTCTGAGACTCACCAGATCTGGATCATGGCCTGGGCCACCCAGTTGTAGCCCACACATAGCAACTTTTGGTTACTGGGTCAGGCTGTGCGTTCACCTGTTCCCAAAGTACTTAACCATTTTCCTTTATGCCCAAGCCAATGATTTGTAAATTTTAGTGTAAATAAGAATCACTTGGAATGCTGCTTAACATGCAGATGGAGGGGATTTCAGCCGTCTAAAAAGACTGTGGTGCAGAAGGATATGGATGTAGCCAGAACTTGACATTTTTAATCGCACCTTGGAAAACACTAACACACGTTTAAGAAAAAAACGCTCTTCACACTTGTCAGAAAGATTTGATACCTGTGATTGAAAAGAGAGTAGCCCCAATGCAATCAGGCCTCAGTTAAGTAGTTTTATTGCTGCTGTTCTCTTGGTACGTATATAATACTAAACTGCACATGAGTCGCATGTGAGTCGCAGCACCATGCCATGGTGCCTTCCAACTAATCACCATTTAGAACTATGCTACTGAAAGGGGGGTGCCCACACCCACCCAGCAGAATCAGCGTCACCTGGAGTGTGATAAAAATGCAGACCCTCAGCCTGCCCCAGAGACCTTCGGAATCAGAACCTATTAACAAGATCCTCAGGTTGAAGCACCATTGATCTAGCAGGTTCTCAAGCCCAAGTGACCAGCTCACTTTTCATTTCACTCTTTCACATTTTTAACCTGAAAGGAAGAACCATTTTAATTACAGGAGAAAACAAGGTTATTAAGGGGAAAGGCATACCCAAGCTCCCAAATTGCACTGCCTGTGGGGGATGACTTTTAAATAAGAAAGCAATTGGTTGTTAGGGGATTTCATTTGCCCTGTGCCTCCTTTTTCACACATCTTCTATCTTCACTGCAAGCTCTCTGTGGGCAGGATCATGTCTTCGATATCTAAATCTTCAGTGCCTAGCACACGGAGGTGCTCCAAAACACCAGAATGGCAACACATATATACATATACATTTTAAAAAATAAATATTGCCAATTACATATCTGTTACATCCATCCTTCAAATTCAAGTGCAAGACTCCTCTCCTTCATAAAGATTTCTCCAGTCATTTCATCCACCATGATCTCCACGTGTTCTAAGCAAATAACACTTGTTTGACATGTAACATACACATACAAACCTTGAATGCTCATTTCTCTTTACTTTGTATCTCTCTTATTACCCCCATCGAAGCAGTAAGAAGCCGTCTCTCTTTATATATTTCATGCTGCCTAGCACCATAAGCATTCAAATATTTGTTACTATTGAGCTAAAGTGAAAAAAGGCATCAACATGAGAAAATCTGCAAGTTTTGATTTTCCTTCTAGCATCATTCTAAATTGCCAAAATTAATTCTAGAGATGACAATGTTTAAACAGCTCCCCCAGCTGTAACCTATTTATCTTAAGTACAACATCTGTTTCGATATGTGAGATACTTGCTAATCTTCAAATGGTTACTTTTGCTCCTTTAGCCAACTCAATTCTAATTTCTATTATTTATGACAGGAACATACTTCTCTATATTGACCATATATAAAATGTTTAATTTATAACAGATTAATTCATAGCCTAAATAAGTTTACAACTAAAGACCACTGTAGGGGTATATGTAATAGTTTACAGTTTGTATGATGTCCCTCATCGCCTCATACTTAGACCAATATTTCCATTTTTTAAAGTTAATTGTAGGCATATTGCCAAATAGTGCACTCATGGTATGTAAAGTTTTAACTTCTGGAATCATACCTGCATTTGAATATCAACGTAGCTCTTCCTGTGTTTTGATGAATCGTTATTTAGGGGTCTCATAATTTTAAAATACACTTTAGTCTATTACACAAATCATCTGTAACTGTCCTATAGATGGCAGCGTTGAGCAATATATTTGGTTATAGGTGGCTTTTTGGTTTCTGTGAATTTTCAGCTAGGAGTAAATTATTCATGCAGTGTATATCATTACAGTACACCACAAGACTAATTTAGCGTAAGGTGACAGAATAATACCTGTACCTGCTCAAAATTGCTTCACTTAGATTCCACAAAAGCATCTCTTTTTATTCTGTATATGAATCAAATATGCATTTCCAGAGTTATCACAACCCATTAATAAAAAATATGTAGAGAACAAATGAACTTACTATAATATAGTTACAATAAACATTAACCACCCTTAATGTTGGTAGTAGAACATCAGAAAGTATGTAGAAATGAATACTTATTGTCCTGATCAGCGTTTCCACATGAAACCCATTGGTTTGAACAGAATTTGTCACAGAAGTTTAGCTTATTTCATGATTTCTAGCTAATACATTAGCCACTGAGGTTGAGTTTTTAGAGCAGAAATCCTTATCCACTGGGACACATTTTTTAAAAAGTTTTTATAATAATTGGTTTTATTTGATCAAAATCCTAACCTTTCTGTGAAGGTTATTGTAGAATTTTTGCAAATTAAATTGATCTTCCTGCCCTCTCCTCCTTTTAGGGAAGAGTTCAATATTTTGTTTTCCACAGAGGTATGTTCCCTTTTAGCTTTCCTTTTTTTTTTCTTTTTGGCGGTGGCGGGGTGGGGGGAGGGGGGGTCGGAGAGGGGGTTATCTTTTGAAAAGGAAATGTCCATGGATTTGGGTTGTTTTCCTACAAAGTGTGAAATAACCCCCACCCCGTGCTCAACATCAAACCTGTAAAAAGCCCTTTGGCCTTAGGTTACATCGTTACTAGTAAACAACCTTTTATCTCTCTTTTTTTCTTGCCAAGGTAAAACCCCACACAGTTACACTTTACTACTAACTGCAGGTTTCCCTGCTCCGCCCTCCGTCCCCCCGCGCCCTGCTCTGCATAAAGCACACTAGCTATACAGCCGGAATCGCGGTCACTGTCACTGAGGCCTCGTTACCAGTTTCAAATACTCGTATGCTATTTATAGCTTTGCTGTAGTGGGCACGTGTGCCCACATCACCAAACTGTCAGAAGGAGAGAGGGCGGGCTTTCAATTCAACAGTGTGTACACAAATTATAGATTAACCAGGTTTAGATTAGACTGCATGACGGCAGGGAACAAAAAGGTGAGAGGAGAAATGAAGAGATCCCAGGCTTGGTTTGGGGAGCATCCCTTTTGCAGATGCCGAGGCCCCCAAATTCTCTTATCACACACTGCTGAATGGCGCCTGCAGTTCTTTTAAATTTTTTCCCCCTACGATTTGCAACCTACCTTGGTACCCCTACCATCACTCCCCACCTCTCCTCCTACAATGCAAGGTTTTTGAGAGACAGGGAGCCCCACCAATCAGCAGGCTTCCCCAAGAAACTCCCCCCTGCCCCTCATCCTCTCTTTGGGCCCAAGCGCGCTCCTCCTTGGCTCAGCCCGGCCGGCCATTGAGCATAACCAGCGCCTCCACGGCTGCTTTCCCCTGCCCGTATAGCGCAGTGCCTGAGAGCCGGAGGCAGACGAGGGTCTCCCGCGTTACAGAGGGGGCGCAAACCCCATACGAGTCAGAAATGGGGTGGAAAAACAAAATAGCATTAAGGCGAGTGACAAACGTCATCTTTGTAGGGCCCTTAATGCCAGCTGGGCAAGCAGGAGACAAACTGCTTATAGGTCAGCTTTAAAAAACAAAAACAAAAAAAATCACAAAACTTTGGGGAGCGTTTGCTTGTGGGGGCTGATACGACCCAGGCTGCTGACCTGTTCTCGTGAAGTACCGATTTTCTTGTACAGTTGAGCTGGCACCATCCTTGTTCCCCCCCCCCCCCCGATTATCCTTGTAGTCAAGGGTAAACACTTTATGGGTGGTTCAATGGGTGTGGAAGCTGTGTGTGAAACAAACACTTCAGCCAATATTTACACATTAGGGTTTTGGCCTTGGAAACCCTCTGTAGGTCCCTAACATCTGTTTAAAATCACAAATAGATTTCGGACTATGATAAGGGACATCTCATTTTCTCTCTATGCCTGTACTCCTCCTAGGTGTGAATCCCCGCCCCTTGCTAGGATGGGGGAGAAGGAGAAGCTGTGATATTTACATTTTGTCCCTAATAGATCAGGGACAAATAGATGTCCCTAATAGATGCGGCTAACCGTGCAGCATCGGACGTAGGACGCTTCCCCAGGGATCCCTCGTCTCGTTTTGGAGTGACCAGAGCCCCCCTAAGAGCTGCCCTTGGGCGGACCTCTGTTCCTTCGAGGTACCTCCCTGCAGCAAATGCGGGGATTCCAAGGCGCAGGCTGGTCCAGAAGTCCCTCAGGAACCCGTATACCTCCAGATCTCCTCACCCCGGCCTATCACCCCGAAACTGAAATGCAGCTTTTATTATTTCCTGGGAGAAGAAGCCTTGACTAGAAACCTCCCTCCGGAGGGGTCGATCTTACCTGTGAGGTCAGATGCAGCGCAGCTGCCGCGCCCCCTCCTCCCGGGGCCCCCCCGCTCCGCCCCTGTAGCCGCAGTGCCCCCCCTCCCCCGCCGACCCCCGCCCGCACTCCTGCGCCTTCCCGAGCTCGCCCCCACCCCCCGCCGTTTTCCCAGACTCCCCGCGTGCTTTCGGGTGGCCACCCAAACACCCCCGCCCGCGCCCGCGGCGGGGATTCCTGCGGGCCGGGGGCGCCCTGGGTGGCGCACGGGGAGGAGCGCCCTGCGCCCCGGCGGGTGGCCGCGCAGGGGCGCTGGCCGAGCGCTGCGCCGAGGTCGGGCGCGGGCGCCGCTGCGGCACGGCCCGGGGGCGGGGAGGGGCGGGCGCGGGGCGGGCTCCGCCGGGAATGTAGAGACCCGGGCGGGAGCCTCCCGGCGGCGGCGGCGGCCGGGCTGCGGAGCGCGGAGGCCCCGTCACGTGCTTCTCTCCTCCGAGGGAGACGGCGGCGCGGTCGGAGGGGGCCGGCGCGCGGAGCCAGACGCCGCCGCTTGTTTTGGTTGGGGCTCTCGGCAACTCTCCGAGGAGGAGGAGGAGGAGGAGGAGGCGGAGGAGGGAGGAGGGCAGAAGTCACTGCTACGGCAGCGCCTCCCGGGGAACAGGCGTCCTGCCCGACTCCTTCCCAAATCTAGCCCCTCGCCTCCCGCCCTCGCCCTGTCCCCTCCTCCCCCGCCGACTGGAGCGAGGGGCAGGGATGAGCCTGTCCCTCCTGCCCGTCCCGAGCTCCCCCGGTTGCCTAGTAGCGTTGCGCGTGGAAAAGCCACTTTCTCCGCCCGCCGACATGGGCTCGAAGGGGGGCTGCGGAGGACGCGTCCGCGGGCGGTGGCAGCACCAGCAACAGCCGCAGCGCCGCGGTCTCTGCGATTGAGCTGGTATTTGGGCGGCTGGTGGCGGCGGGGACGTTCGGGGTGGGGGGGGGGTGGGAGGAGGCGGAGGCGGAGGAGGGAGAACCCCGTGCAACGCTGGGACTTGGCAGCTCGCCTCCCCCTGCCCAAGGATATTTAATTTGCTTCGGGAATCGCTACTTCCAGAGGGGAACTCAGGAGGGAAGGCGCGCGCGCGCCTGGAGGGGCAGCGCAGGGACCTCCGGCCGCCGCCTGCCCGTCTGCGCGGGACTCCAGCCCGGGGGGCGAGACATGCATCCACGCTCCTTCCCGGCCGCGGTCGTTGAGAGGAGACTTGGCTCTCGGATCTGGGCTGCACTCCCGCCGGACGCACTGCCTCCCGCCACGGGCATGAAAAGCCCGTAAACTCCGGTCCCGGGCTCTCTCTCCTTGGCGCAGCCTCTGCGTCCTGCTGCGGCCGCCCATCCCCCGCGCGGGGTGGGGGGCGGCGTGGGTTTCGTAGTCGGGGTTTCTGCCGCCTCCAGCCCTGTTTGCATGCGCGGGGCCGCGGCTAGGAGCCTCCGCCCCCCACCCGGTGGTTTTTCCTGCGCCTCCCTCTGCTCGGCGGCGCTGGCGGCAGCAGCATGGCGAGCCCTCCGGAGACCGACGGCTTCTCGGACGTGCGCAAGGTGGGCTACCTGCGCAAACCCAAGAGCATGCACAAGCGCTTCTTCGTGCTGCGGGCGGCCAGCGAGGCGGGGGGCCCGGCGCGCCTCGAGTATTACGAGAACGAGAAGAAGTGGCGGCACAAGTCGAGCGCCCCCAAACGCTCGATCCCCCTGGAGAGCTGCTTCAACATCAACAAGCGGGCAGACTCCAAGAACAAGCACCTGGTGGCCCTCTACACTCGGGACGAGCACTTTGCCATCGCGGCCGACAGCGAAGCAGAGCAGGACAGCTGGTACCAGGCCCTCCTGCAGCTGCACAACCGTGCCAAGGGCCACCACGACGGGGCCTCGGCCCCCGGGGGAGGAGGCGGAGGGGGCAGCTGCAGTGGCAGCTCCGGCCTTGGTGAGGCCGGGGAGGACTTGAGCTACGGGGACATGCCCCCAGGCCCCGCGTTCAAGGAGGTCTGGCAGGTGATCCTGAAACCCAAGGGCCTGGGTCAGACAAAGAACCTGATTGGTATCTACCGCCTCTGCCTGACCAGCAAGACCATCAGCTTTGTGAAGCTGAACTCGGAGGCAGCGGCTGTGGTACTGCAGCTGATGAACATCCGGCGCTGTGGCCACTCAGAGAACTTCTTCTTCATCGAGGTGGGCCGCTCCGCCGTGACAGGACCCGGGGAGTTCTGGATGCAGGTGGATGACTCGGTGGTGGCCCAGAACATGCACGAGACCATCCTGGAGGCCATGCGGGCCATGAGTGATGAGTTCCGCCCTCGGAGCAAGAGCCAGTCCTCCTCCAACTGCTCCAACCCTATCAGTGTCCCCCTGCGCCGGCACCACCTCAACAACCCCCCACCCAGCCAGGTGGGGCTGACACGCCGCTCACGCACTGAGAGCATCACTGCCACCTCTCCAGCTAGCATGGTGGGCGGGAAGCAGGGCTCCTTCCGTGTCCGTGCCTCCAGCGATGGCGAAGGCACCATGTCCCGCCCAGCTTCGGTGGATGGCAGCCCAGTGAGTCCCAGTACCAACAGGACCCATGCCCACCGGCATCGGGGCAGCTCCCGGCTGCATCCCCCACTCAACCACAGCCGCTCCATTCCCATGCCTTCTTCTCGCTGCTCGCCTTCGGCCACTAGCCCGGTCAGTCTGTCATCTAGCAGCACCAGTGGCCACGGCTCCACCTCTGACTGTCTCTTTCCGCGGAGATCTAGTGCTTCTGTGTCCGGTTCCCCCAGCGATGGCGGTTTCATCTCTTCCGATGAGTATGGCTCCAGCCCCTGTGATTTTCGAAGTTCCTTCCGCAGTGTCACCCCGGATTCCCTGGGCCACACCCCGCCGGCCCGCGGAGAGGAGGAGCTGAGCAACTACATCTGCATGGGAGGCAAGGGGGCCTCCACGCTCACCGCCCCCAATGGTCACTACATTTTGCCTCGGGGTGGCAGTGGTCACCGCTACATCCCGGGAGCCGGCTTGGGCACCAGCCCGGCCTTGGCTGCGGATGAAGCAGCCGGTGCTGCAGATCTGGATAATCGGTTCCGAAAGCGAACTCACTCTGCTGGCACATCCCCCACCATTTCCCACCAGAAGACCCCATCCCAGTCCTCTGTGGCTTCCATTGAGGAATATACAGAGATGATGCCTGCCTACCCACCAGGTGGCAGTGGAGGCCGACTGCCTGGCTACCGGCACTCTGCCTTCGTGCCCACCCAGTCCTACCCTGAGGAGGGTCTGGAAATGCACCCCTTGGAGCGCCGTGGAGGCCACGGTCGCCCAGACACCACCACCCTCCACACTGACGATGGCTACATGCCCATGTCCCCAGGCGTGGCCCCAGTGCCTGGTAGCCGAAAAGGCAGTGGGGACTACATGCCCATGAGCCCCAAGAGTGTGTCTGCCCCACAGCAGATCATCAACCCCATCAGACGCCATCCCCAGAGAGTGGACCCCAATGGCTACATGATGATGTCCCCAAGCGGCAGCTGCTCCCCTGACATTGGAGGTGGGCCCAACAGCAGCAGCAGCAGTGCTGCCCCTCCTGGGAGTACCTATGGGAAGCTATGGACGAATGGGGTCGGGGGCCACCACGCTCACGTTCTACCGCACCCCAAACTACCCGTGGAGAGCAGTGGCAGCAAGCTCTTGTCTTGTACAGGTGACTACATGAACATGTCACCAGTGGGGGACTCCAATACCAGCAGCCCCTCCGACTGCTACTATGGCCCTGAGGATCCCCAGCACAAGCCAGTTCTCTCCTACTATTCATTGCCAAGGTCCTTTAAGCACACCCAGCGCCCCGGGGAGCTGGAGGAGACTGCCCCGCACCAGCACCTCCGCCTCTCCTCCAGCTCTGGCCGCCTTCTCTATGCTGCAGCAGCAGAAGATTCCTCTTCCTCCACCAGCAGCGACAGCCTGGGCGGGGGATACGGTGGGGCGAGGCCTGAGCCCAGCCTCCCGCATCATCTCCATCATCATCAGGTCCTGCAGACCCATCTGCCGCGAAAGGTGGACACAGCTGCGCAGACCCACAGCCGCCTGGCTCGGCCCACGAGGTTGTCCCTGGGGGACCCGAAGGCCAGCACCTTACCTCGGGCCCGAGAGCAGCAGCCAGCCCTGTTGCACCCTCCGGAGCCCAAGAGCCCAGGGGAATATGTGAATATCGAATTTGGGAGTGATCAGCCAGGCTACTTATCTGGCCCTGTGGCACCCCACAGCTCACCTTCGGTCAGGTGTCCAGCCCAGTGCCAGCCAGCTCCCAGGGAGGAAGAGACTGGCACTGAAGAGTACATGAACATGGACCTGGGACCAGGCCGGAGGGCCACCTGGCAAGAAAGCCCTGGGGTCCAGCCTGCCAGAGTGGGCCCTGCACCTCCGGGGACAGCTAACGTGTGCAGGCCTACCCGGGCAGTGCCTAGCAGCCGTGGTGACTACATGACCATGCAGATGGGTTGTCCCCGTCAGAGCTATGTGGATACCTCTCCAGTTGCCCCTGTCAGCTATGCTGACATACGGACGGGCATTGTGGAGGAGGCCAGCCTTCCCGGGGCCACAGCGGCTGCTCCATCCTCATCCTCAGCAGCCTCTGTTTCCCCCACTGTACCTCAAGGAGCAGGGGAGCTGGTGGCCCCCTCTTCCTTGCTGGGGGGCCCGCAGGGACCCGGGGGCATGAGCGCCTTCACCAGAGTGAACCTCAGCCCCAACTGTAACCAGAGTGCCAAAGTGATCCGTGCAGACCCGCAAGGGTGCCGGAGGAGGCATAGCTCCGAGACCTTCTCCTCCACACCCAGTGCCACCCGGGCGGGCAACACAGTGCCCTTCGGAGGGGGGGCTGCAGTAGGAGGCAGCAGTGGTGGCAGCAACAGCACTGAGGATGTGAAACGCCACAGCTCGGCTTCCTTTGAGAACGTGTGGCTGAGGCCTGGGGAGCTCGGGGGAGCCCCCAAGGAGCCGGCTCAGGTGTGTGGGGCTGCCGGGGGTGTGGAGAATGGTCTCAACTACATAGATCTGGATTTGGTCAAGGACTTCAAACAGCGCCCTCAGGAGCGCCCCCCTCAACTGCAGCCTCCCCCACCCACACCCCCTCATCCGCCTCTGGGCAGCAGAGAGAGCAGGTCCACCAGCCGTTCCAGTGAGGATTTAAGCGCCTATGCCAGCATCAGTTTCCAAAAGCAGCCAGAGGACCTCCAGTAGCTCAACTGGACATCACAGCAGGTGCGTTACATGGTGACAAAGTCAGAGGACAAAGCTGCTTTTAACCTTGGGCTTGAATTCTCGTCCTCTTTGCCTCTGCTCCTCCCCTCACGTTCTTATTGCTGCTTTAGGGAGTGCCCTTACAGGAGGTGGGGAGGTCCGGGCACACAGGATGCTCACCCCAGTGACACCTGGCTGATGGTCAAATAAACCTGTAGGAGCAGCCACACAGGAGGGCTGCTTGAGGTTTCCAAGTGAAGTACTTAAACTGTAGCAGTTTCAAAACATGGATTCTATAATACCAGTTGTAAGCTTTGTGAAGTTCCTATATAAGAACCTTGACCTCTTTATTGAAGTTTACTTTTGACTATATATTTAGCTCACTCCCTGGAAAGGACTATTCTTCTACAAAAAAATATTTGTTAAAACAGCAGCTAAAACCTTCATTTAAGATAATTCCTTGGCTCTCTTAGGTTGCTCTGTGATTTCACAGTACCAGAGCTACATAAATAGCAGTGGGAAACATCGATTTTTATTGACGTTCCCCTAAAATGATTCAGGAGTAAGAGATTTTTCTAGGCTTACATATTTAGAGAGAAACGCCTGACTATCTCTGACTCTCTCGAAAGTAATTATGGGTGATGCTTTCTTTTTGTTCCTGGACCAGGATTTGTGAAATACTATTCAGGCACCGACCTACCACCTCACAGGCATGGTCGCTTTTGTACGGGATATGCAGTGAAGTCTGCATGTGTCTGGGACCCATTATTAGTTAAGAGTTAGGGAAATTCACCCCTGTGTGTCTGCCTCACAGTTGTCTGTTCTTGCAAGGGCCAGTGCGGAGCTATCTCTACAGATCATTTAGGGGCTACTGTGCATCTTCTGTAAAATTACTTAACATTTTTATGTTGAAAGAAGGATGACTAAGTCAGGGATATGAAAGGGTTCTGTTTTGTTTTGCATGGAACGTGAAAGGCTAACCCTTGTACTCTTCATTTTTAGGATATTGTTTGCCTGTAAGTTCAAGAGTAGAGGCCCCAGTAAATGTTGAAAGTTGGCTTTAGGTCTTCTGTGGTTAAGGCTGTATTGAAAATGAAAAACATTTGTAATAAGAAATTAGCTGCCCATCATTCTGTTGAGCCTATTTTCTGGTGGTCATAATTGTGGGAAGAAGAGAGGAGTATAGTTTGCAAATAATGTGATGAGCTGGCCATGGAGAAGTTTCTAGTGTTTGGAAACACTTTATTCTGACAAACTATCTTGTGGTAGTCTTTTTATATATGCTTCACAGAATGAGCTTTTAAAAGCATTCTTTTTCTTAATATATGTCCATTCATAAGAAATTAATTTGTACATTGGGTTCCTATTGGTAGGTATTTGTTTATTACGTGGCCACAGCCTCCTTGATTCTAACAGTTGCCAATATTTGATCCATATCTTTTTCTGTTTTGTAGAACAGGATATAGGTATACGAACAAACTAAGATTTTAGGTGATAGGATATATTATAAGAAGCATTTATTGGATCAGTATTCAGCATTTATTTTCCTGTTTCCCTAGAAGAGATTTAATTGTGTTTTCTCAACATGAACAGTAAACATGTAGGTTATTTCAAAGATGTTTTGGGGCATGTGAAGCCCTTAAACACTTTAGTTATGTGTGATGCAAAGTCCTTCAAGTATAAAGTATGAGAATTTGAACTTAAATTTTGGTTTTAAAGGAGATGAAGGAAGAGGCTAAGCAACAATACGTTTTCCTTACCTGTTTTCTTAATTTGATCATACCTCTTTTTATAGAATAGAATAAATAATATTTGCTCTGAAGGAAATTGATGACCAGATCAAGATTTTGTTTTTAAAAAGGGCTTAAAATCCTTCTTTGGTGGAGAATACATTAAAAACAAACCAACCAAAACAAAACAATCTTCCATTCTTAGCTTTCTTAGGGAAAATGTAATATTCTGGAAAAATCATATCCCTAATGATCATGGCGTAGCAGCAGATCATGCTTTAACAGCACCATGCCAGAAAATTCTACAATGTTTATTTATAAGATGTAAATTGAGAGATGTGTGTGTGTGTGTGTGTGTGTGTGTATTTTAAATGAGGCACTAAATGCTACTCAGCACATTTTTATACCCCGAATTCTGCTTGCTTTCCTTTGCCCTGTTGAGCTTAAAGATGTGATTTGATAGTCAGTTATCATCTGAAACAAAACGAAATCAAACCTGTCCGAGGCAAACAACCATCTTAGAATGAGTGTGTTCGCTTGTGAAAATATTGTTCTCCTAACTTCCTCAGCAGTTGCTGTCTTTGCGTCACCTTCCTATGTCTCAGGTAAACCCTGAAACATGAAACGCAGTGAGGTGCTATGAGAGGGGGGCGTGTTCTTTCTCAGAACCCCTCTTTGTAAACATCTCCGCTAGTCCAGTATTTTCGCTGTTTCTTAAAGGAGAATGTTCGTGAGGCATTTATCTCAGGTGCCCTTTGCTTCACCTCCTATCCATCCACCTTTTCTGTTTTTGGGGTCACTCTGTGTCTCTTCTAACTTGGTTCTGACCTGCCACACTGCTTTTTCCAGTATTCCCCCTCTCCCATTCCCTTTGTTTCCCACCTCTTATTTCATGTTCCTGGCATGGCCCATTTTTAAATTTTTGCTCCATTTCAGAATTTCGCAGTACTTGTGGCCTACCTACTACTCTCTGCAGAGTACATTGACAGCCCAAGGAGAGCAAAAAGGACACAGAAGTCCAGCCACCTTCAATCAGCATTTACCTTAAATTCGTTTTTGTTTTTTTTTTGTTTTGAAATTGTAGCCGGTCAGATAGAGCCGACTTTGGCAAAGACACAGGTCCCAAGCCATCCTTTTCAGGGTTTTTTTTTTTTTTTTTGCTCGTCATTTTGTGAAGTCCCCTAAAAGGGGGATGGTGATGTGTATTTCTCTCCCTTTCACTCGATGCCCATGTTGTGTTCAAGGATTCCAGTCCTCCAGGACCACCTCCCATCTCCCTCCCTCCCCTCCCTCCTTTTCCTCCGCGTTGTGTGGCCTTTTTGTCTGGCGCAAACCCTCTGGGCTCTGGCACTTCCCGGTTTCCCGGGTCACCTCGGCTTCCTGCATTCCTCCCTATTTATTTGGCACTGGCTTTCCCCCTCCCTCCTAGCCCCTTTTTGCTGGGGGTTGGGGATTCTGCATCAAGGCCGAGGCTGCCCTGCCAAGTCTCCCACCCCGCCCTTCCCCGGTGTCCTGGGGACATGGAGGTGGCCGGTCCCCTTCCCCTGCAGGGGTGGTGGGTGAGACCCCTGCCCCTGGGTCTGGGCTGTGCTGGGAGACTGACTCTGGGCAGGTGGGGCTGACGGGCGCTGATTGGCCCCTGCCAGAACCAATAGCGCGAGGATCAGCCTAGCTGAGGGGGGCGAGGGGTGCAGAGCAGGGCCTGGGGTGGGGGGTGGGGGTCCTGCGGTGGCCGCCGGCCTGGCGTGCTGGGCTGCCTTCTCCCACCCCTCTCCCCCCACCCCTTCCCTCTGGAGCCCCGGGACTGAGCCAAACTCGAGCCCCTCCCACCCCCTCCCACAGGATGTTCTGCATTCAGCCTTACTCGTGCGTGGACCAGAATCCTAAGAATGAGCAAGTCCAACCAGCCCACTGACAGAGGCCGGAAACCCACACTTCCTCTTATTTTTAATTGAGAAAAATCCAGGCCGTGAGCATGTGACCTGCCCCATTTTGTTTCCCTGCTCTCCTTACTATGGTTTACTACGGGCTGTGTTTCTTCATCTTCCTGCCTTAAAAACCCCGGAGCACGAGGAAGCTACAGCACGTGGCTGTAGGATTGATTGGGTTAACTTAAGATTCTCACATTTACACCCCTTACTAATGGGAGGCAGGAGGCGGGGCGGGAGGGGGGGAGATGGAAATGCATGTGCTGTGGCTGGCACAGTTTGGGGATCATCGGAAAAGAACTCATTTGGCTTTGAAATTGCATTAGGGTCAATGCTATATCGAGTGCCTACAGTTTGCAAAGCATGGAGCTAGATAAGTTCAACTAAAACTGACCCTTGTAGGCCCAAGGGAGCTCACAGTGAAATGAAAACGTCGGCTAGAGCTTGCAAATCGTGAGAATCTAGCGACGCATTGCAAGGACGTGGGTAGGATTCCTTTCTAAGGTTGGAGGAAAAGCCTGTTTTAAGCTCTCTAAAACAGATTTGTTTTTTGACCAGTGACAGCCTAAGTGAAAGTCCGTCAGGGCGGGCTGGGCAAACTGATTTTGAAAGACTGCTAGATTTGTGTCGTGCCCACTCATATAGCCAAAGTTATGTGAGATGCATTATTACTATATGTGATGGAAAATTTGTTCAGATTTGTCCTCTCTAAAATAAATATGGAAAATAAGAAAGAGAACTACTGTGGAAGTATTTTCCCCTCTCCCCTATCTCACCCCTCTCAAATAAGCATTTCTCACTGGCCATTATCCCTGAATCATAAGCCCCAAAGGCAGCATTTTTCCTTAGGTGCGGATAGAAACATAAGCAAAACTGTAAGGAAGAAGAATGGCCCTGGTGTAAATGCTGTGCCCTAATACTGCTTCTGAGATGTGGAAGAGTTTCTCTTGTTCTAGAAAACTTTTAGCATCTAACAATCTTATTAATTTTTGCCATTGTTTAGGTGGCTTTTTATATTAAAAAATAAAGCCATAATATTCTATATTTGTAGTCACATATCTGATTGCCCCCAAATAAATAGTGTGTTCAATATTGACATACAGTAGGGACTTGAATTCAAAAGTGCGGGCTGCCCCCTCCCCCCTTTTTTTTTGGCTTATCAAAATTCCTGGAAAATAGCTTTATGCCATCTTGACTGATGCAATGGAAAAAGCAGCTCCTGGAGTCAGAGATCTTGCATTGTAACAGCTAGTGCCCTTCCCTCACTGAGTGACCTTGGGTAAGTCACTTAAGTTCTCTGGACGTATTTCCTCATCAGTAACCTGAGAGCTTTGTTCTAAATTGCAATGACCTCCTTTGCAGCTCTAAACATAAGAACATTTTGGAGAAAATGACTGATATTCTTTAATGGGTCAGTTGTAATGAGGATTCTTTCTGAGGAAGCTGCTGATGGGTTCATAATGAAGAACGTTAGAATATTCTGTTTTGTCCTCTTCTACAATAGCTTTTGGATCAGACACTCTTTATGGGTCGATTAAATACTGACTTCAACCTTTCTTGTTTGGAGGGGATATTTTTCAGGTTTTAACAGACCTTAAGACAAACCCTTCTGACTGCACCAGCCTAAATTTTTGGAACTACCTCTAGACTGGAATTGGCTTCTCTCTCCCCCTTTTATTAAAATTAAAGGTGTGTGGGGACGCATCCTAGGTCTGCATCCTAAGGGCAACTGTCGGAAGCATCCCACCCACCTCATAGTACAGGTCAAGCGTGAACCAATTTGTTTCTATGACATTGTTTTGTTTATTCTGTTGGGAATCACCCCTTCTTGAACTGGTAGTCTGCTTATGGATAATGTTTCTCATTTGTATCATCACAGCCCTTCAGTGAGATAGCCATTTGAGTGAATGCAAAGGAAATCTGAGAGGCCGATGAGGGACTGACTGTAGGAAGTCTTCCACAATTTTCTGTTTAGTTTTCGTTTTCTCTGTTTGCTCAGTATTTCTCTTGCTGGCAATATGAGTGTTGTCCAGCTTTTTGGTGCTTCAGGATTTTTGATTGGGCAGTTGATCTTACACTGCTTTGCTGACCTATTATTACCGTGGCTGTCCAGTTTCCGATGTACTCAGAAGTTCCAACCCTTTGGGTATCTTCATGTGGATTTTATAAATCACTAGAATAGTCTATTGACTCATTCATTCAGAACTTCATTGACTTAACTTTTCCAATCCTCCTGCTATAATCAGATATATTTCTTAGCTGTATAGGATATGAATGCTTCTTTTTATTTTGGTGGGTTGGTAATTTTAGGATAATGGAACACTTCACAATGTTAAGGTTTTGTTTTGCTTTGTTTTAAAGAGGGACGTTTCCTCAATTGTTTTTTCATGTTATAGAGTTACTAAAAATTGTATCCAAGGCAAATTGCTTCTTGTGAATTTAGTTTGAAGTCAGTTTCATTCTGAAAGATTCCATCACTTTTTTCATACTAATGCTTTTTGGTATTTAATATACTATATTTTTTCTACCACATTTATGATTAGGTAATTAATTTATTTCATTTCCTTATGAGTCCATAGCTTTGTGGAGAACTTTAAAAGCGCTTTTAAAAATGTTATTGAAACATGTTCATAAGTTGTAATTATACCAAATTTTAACGAATTACATTTTAATATTAGTATAGTATAATAGTATACTAATTTCATACTAATTTCAAACTAATATGAAATAGTTGCAAAAAAGTTATTGTAAGGTTTTTTTAAATGATAGGCTAGTAAATATCATCTGTTTTCTAATCTTGTCTTACATCGTGGAAATGAATCTCGCCCATTCTTAATTTACAGAAAAAGGGGGAAGATGGATTAGATAAGTATAATGTATGGTCATCTATGGGCAAAGGAATACTTTCCATTTTAATAATATTCTTAGTTTAGGCTGTGCTATAATCTATTTGTTAGAATCAATTTGGTTGTATAAATGTTATTTGTGCTTCTTCAGTGAGTCACTGATCCTTGAATCATAGAGCTTTTAAAAATGATGTGTTTCTGTTGAAAAGGCTGCTTTTCTTTTTCAACTCCTTTTCTGCATTTTCATGAGTGATGGCAGTAGAGTTGAATATGTGGGTTCAGATTATAATTTTAATCATATCTATATTCAAGTAGAAAGAGATTTTTGTGGTGGTATTACCTCTACCTTGAATATTTTATTGAGTAAGCTGAGTTGTGTGCATCGTTTTTCTCTTGCCATTTCATGTCTCCTGCCCTTGACTCCGGGTCACACTTTCCACCATCCCATCTACTCCTGATCTGGCCCAGTTAGAGTCAAACCCATATACATTGGGTGCTAATTGGTTGGTTTGAAGAAGGTACCAGAGAAGCCCCAGTTGTAGTAAGGGGAAAAGACTGATAGACTTTTCCCCTCCTTTTATTCTGTTGACACAAATATACTTTGATGTGAGTTCTGTGATCCTCCTTCACAAATTCGGTCACGTTGCTGAACAGTATCTTTTAATTTTGAGAAGTTGATCGTTGGGTTAGGATTGTTGAAAGAATCAAGGAAGCATTTTTTTTTCTTCAAATATATGTCAGCAAACTATAGTTTGTAGAGAAAGTCATGATTCATACTTTTAAGAAGGTTATGATCTAAATGTTCAACTATTATTCATTTGCTATTCTCCAGTGATCACTTCCTTGTTCATTTAAAACTATTTGAAGGGCTCCATAGGAGCCCTTGAATTTTAGGGTCTGTGGGAATAATCAGAACTTTAGCAATATTAGAGGCCACCCACCTCCTGCCTCCTACATAGATGACCAGACCTTGGCCAAACAGGTCCTAAACCACTATTTATTTCTTCTTGGTCCCCTCTTCCCTGTTTCCTCAATAAACACCATTGAACACACCTGTTGTGTTCCAAATAGCATATATTTTGTTGAGAGAGGAGTTGGGGGGAGGATAGTTGTAGAAAAAATAGGAGTGAGGGGAGTTCATCCAAGTAATTACCAAATTTCTTATGGCACAGTTGATCTGGATTCAGCTAAATCAAGTTTCAGAACATGCAATCCATGGAAGTCAACATTGTTTATGTCCTTAGAGAGTGAAAGTGCCAGCCATCTACCTCCAAGTTTTGTGCTTTGCTCCATCTTTCCAACCAGGGCTTTCTGTCTCACAGTCAAACCAGCATATTAAAGTAGTTTGTAAGGCTGTTGAGACTGCCCTTTGGAAGAGGGGTCCGTTTCCGGATATTCAGCTAGCAAACAACATTGGCAAGAAGCAAGAAAAAGATACCTTTGGATCGTCCATTGAAGGAGAGGGGTACGGGTGTTCAATGAACTGGAGTTTAGTGATGACTTGGTCAGGGTTACGAAACATGGGGTGAAGGTGGGGGCTGCAAAAGCAGTTGTGAAGTCTTTTTTTTTGGTCTTAGAAGCTCTATTATTCAAGGATTTCCCCCCCCCACCCCCCCTTCAGTGGGTGGTTTTTATTTTCAGTAGTGAAAGGCTCTAACCCTCTGACCTCTGGTTCCTGTGCTTGCTTCTGGCTGGAAGTATAATCTCCTGTGAGATTTTGTCACTGCTCTCTCTTAAGTGCACACACACGCTTGCTTTCTCGCTCTCTGTTTTGATGATGTGCAGTCATATTTGTTTTTAAGTCTGTAGTAGTTTCTTACAGAAACATAAAGAAGCCTTTTTTTTTTTTTTTTAAGACCACCAAGTTTTACAATAGCTTGCTGGGTCTATTCACACAATTTTTGTGTTTGTTTAGTTATTTTTGTATTTGCCATACATGGACATGTTATAAGTTTCAAATAGTTAAACATTTTTTTAAAAAAGTCCAGAGTGAAAAATAAAGTTCTCTCTCACTGTTGTCACTCGGCTTCTCTTCTCCTTGGCCACCATCAATGCTGGTTTTTGTTTGTTTGTTTGTCTTTCCAGAAATGAACTTCTCGTAAATTCTGAAGCTTAATAATAAAAAGTTGGTGCAGTGCCCACTGCTCAAAGTCTTCCTTGGCACAACATACTCAGATCCCAAATTTCTTCACTGAAAGAACATAGCGCACAACATACCTCTTACAACAGACTCACTGCTTTTTTATTACAGGGAAAAGCACTCTTTACTTTCCATGTCTCTTTTGAGTGTTGTGTTTATATAAACTGATTATGAAGAGAAAGGTGTCTAAATTTTAAATACTACCATTTCACCTTTGAAACTTTATTTTCTTCCCCTGCACCTTTCATGGTAGTAGGCAGGCCCCCCCTTCCCCTCCTGCCCTCCCTCACCCCCAGTGAATAACTAGTTCTTAATATAATGTAGTAGGATTAAGTATAAAGGTTAGGGATCCTTTTGAAGGCTTTCTGGACACTAATGTTTCATAGTTTTGAGAGTTCAAAAGAATTAGTGCTTTTTATTGGAATAGCTTTTCGCCATTTCCAATTCTGGAAACAGTTTGTTTTAGACCTAACATTGCATTTAATAATAAAATAAATTACTTTACACTAGTGATTTCTTCTCACTCATTGTCTTCAAAGTTATTAATACTTTGGAGAAAATGAGTGGAGCATAAAGAAACTATCACGTGTTCTAAGGCAAATCGGTGTATTACTGAGATCATTTCTACTTTGAGCTAAAGAAGAACTTTCTAATGTATAAAAACATTTATGACTGATGCCCTGATGTTCTTACTAATTGTGGTCTAGGTAGAGTGCACGTAGAATGGGGCCGCTCTTGTTCTATACCAGAAACTAGGAAGGATATGATAGCAGGTAACATTTAAATTAGAATTAATATATTATAATTTTGGGGGACCTGTCAATAAGAATGCGCTAAAAGCAATTGTATTAATTTCCTTCCAAATCATCTAGAGTAAGGAGGAATGAAATTCATCAGTGTGAAGGACCTTTTCAAAAAGCTGTTAAGTAATTTAGTATATGAAATTATCTAATAGCTTCTTACATGTGTGTATCATTTAGCTTTGATGTGTAACAAACCATCCCCAAATGGATCACTTTTTAGGTTACAATGGCAGGGGATTGGTGATTTGGGCTGGGTTCAGCTGGGCAGTTCTTCTGTCTACCCTGGGTGGGTCAGCTTATGTGGTCGCAGTCACTGGAGGGAGGGTTGGCTGAGGGCTGGTCTAAGATGGCGTCACTCACTTGTCTGGTGAATTCTGCTGGTGCTTGCTGTTGACTGAGCCGCATGTCCCTTGTAGGCTAACCTGAACTTCCCATGGTATTGGTCAAGTTGCCAGCAGCAGGAGAAGGCAAACATGCACAAGTACTTTTCAAGTCTCTGCTTACAGCACATTTGCTACTATCCCATTGCCCAAAGCAAGTCCCAAAGCCACGCCCAGTTTCATGAGATAGAAAAATAGACACTACTTCTTGATGGAGGCCATTTTTTTTCCTGGTGTACACAATGCATACATATATTTATAAATGCAGTTATTTATGTCATCATGAACCATCACTCATCAGTTGCATGTTGAACATTTAGAATAAAATTATTCTTTTTTTTTTTAAAAAAAGATTTTATTGAGGAATTGGAGGACGGGAACAGCGTTGGGGAATCAGGGAAGGGGAACAGACAAGTTGCTGTCTTTTTGTTCTTCAGTCTAGTTGCGGAGGATGTTGCTTCACTGGCCCATGTTGGTATCATCATTGCGCTCTTCCCGGATGAGGCAGGTTGGTCACCGGCCTCTGGATGGTCGCTCACCGCGGCTATTGGCAGCTCACGCTGGCTGCCAGCCGCTCATGCTGGCTGCCGGCCACTCACTGTAGCCTATGGCAGCCCACTGCAGCAGGGGCTGCAGCCTACACCATCGCTGGGTCTCACACAGCCCAGCTCCAGGTGGAGCTGTTGTTAGCTGTAGAGGGCAGTGTCACTGGTCCTATGTGGGATCTGAACCGGGGCCGCTGGCATCCCCAAACCAGCTCTTAATCAGTGCGCCACTCGGCCAGCCATAAAATTATTCATAGATGTTTATAATGAATCTTCTCAGCTTTGGGTGAAATATCAGTGGTTTCATTCCTATTAGGGTAGTATCCCTTTTTCCCTCTTAATTTTTCTTTGAAAAACATGAACACCTATGTTCCTCCAATAAATCTTCATTGAGTTCATTCGAGCGAAGCTTTGGAGATGGAAATAGACGTGTCCCTATTCTCAGGGTGCTTATAGGAGGCAGAGAAGACAAAAATAAACAGTTGTGCTATGGTGAGATGTGGTATGAAAAAGAACAGGCTGTTAAGAAGTCGAATAATGGGGAACCACTTAAAATGTGGGGGCAGGAAACGATTTGAGAAAATCGTAAATAATGCAGTTCTATCATGTGGGTTTGTGAAGGAGAAACAAATACTTTAATATCACACATTCCTTGGGCCAGGGGAGATTTGGGCCCCAGGACGGCATCTTTTTTTAAGAGTTAGATGTCTCTCTTGAAAATACCTCTTGGATGAGGGAGGGCTGGAAGCCCACCTCTAAGAAAAACAAACAAAAAATGAGAGTGAAGTTTCTACAATAGTACCGGAGGCTGTTGTCTATATTTGTAATGCCACTGGCGTTTGGTGACAATATTTATGCTATTTGTCCTAGACTAGAGGATGACACTTTCTGACATCCTCGGGTGCCTCACACAGGCTTGGAGATCTGGGGGTACCAGAGGGAGCCCAGAGCCAGAGGCACCGTGTGCTGCCCTTTCCCCTTCACCAGCACTGCCCTTTCCACACTCATACAACAAGCTGGACTGGCTGAGAACTTGACCTTTTGTAGGGTGAGAGAGGGAGCAGTGGCCAAAATGGAGTCAAAGACTTTTCAGCGGTTTGAAAGAGGTTTTCCGCGCCTGAGCACATTTCCCGCCTGAGCACAAGTCCAGATCTTGGGAATGCAGAGTTGCTAATTATTGGAAAGCAAATGCAAATGGTTGGAAACATCCCAATCAAAGCCAAGGCAGTACTTTTGTTAACTCTTTGCCCCAGATCTCCTACCAGGCAGTATTTACATTTTCTTTTACCAGAATCTTGAATGCCTTAAATGTTCCTGAGGTTACAGAACAAAACAACATGGGCACTGTATAAAATATGTCATGGTGGGTGGGGAGGAAGGGAGGGAAGGAGGCCCCTAAAGTATTTAGAGGGGCTGGCTGAGCGGCGTATTTTTATTCTGATCCTTGCAATCCCGTCCACCCCCCAACTCCTCCCTCTCTTTCTCTGTCTGCCCCCCTTTCCAATTCCAGTGCACTCTTTGAACCACAGCTAAACAATAACTTCCTTTCAAAAGCTGATCCCATCCCCTCTGGTTAGATTAAGGAATATAAATATTGCATTTGTTTAAAGAATGGGTAATGACTTAATTTCTGAAAATATTTTACTTCCACTAGTAAGCCTGGAAGTCATTGGGATTATAATTAAAACTTTCTCTTTTGCCTAAACTTTACCGTGTGTGTGTGTGTGTGTGTGTGTGTGTGTGTGTGTGTGTGTGTTTGTGTTTGCCGCTGGAACGGAGAATTAGAAGGTGAAAACTACAGTCCAATAAAAAGGGTTACAGTCCTAAAACGGGGCCTTTTAAGCATATTTTGCAGCCCGAGCGTTTGGTCCCTCACAAGTCCCTACAAGGGAGGAACTTCAGAAAGTGTGAGGCGTGTTGTTTCTCAGGCCTTTGAACTGGGTGAGGAATGTGGCTCCAGAAGGAACCCTGAATGGCTGGTGCTTTTTGCCTCCCGCCCGAAACTTGCTGGAGGAAAGTTATTGTGTCTTCAAAGCCTGAGTCCCACCAGGCTCCATTAGATGGGCTCATGAAAAGCGTCTTTGCATTATCAAGTACACAACAAAAACCCATGCCACCCAGTTCGATCTAATTCACTGGCTACTTTTAGGTGGATTTTAAATGAATGTCTCTTTTCTAAGAGGAAAGCCCAGTTCCACAATTCCACTGTTCCCTCCCTGCTCCAGCTGAGATGATTTATTGTTTTTACTTGATAAGGAAAGTTCAGGGTTTTTTTTGTTGTTGTTGTTGGGGGGTGTGGAGAAGCTTGGGGAATATTATTTTTTAAAAATAGTGGCAGGAGGTATTTAGGAAGATAAAGAGTTCTTAGCTCTGAAGTGTTCAGAATGGATTTCCACTATAAGTTAGTGAAATTGCATTTGCAATGTAAAATCAATACTTCTGGATGATTCTATTTGCAGGCCCCAAGTGTACCCTGCACTCTGCCTCACTCCTTTCTTTTAGAAAGCTTACCCTTCCTGAGAGATGATGGAAACCCCAGTTCTTGCTCTGGTTACTGGTTTCATGGCACTCTTTCCTACTAAAAATTGTGAGCTATTTGAGAGTAGGCTCACTATTCATTTCATGACGCCAGCATCTGAGGAGGTAGCTGGATTGAAACGCTTGCTGGATTGAAAACTTGTTTATTAATAGTTCAGGAGAGGGTTGTTGGATCAGGGGAGAAGGTGGCTTTAGAAAAATCTCAAGCAATGACAATACTGTGGATATATTTTTTGAGTACCTCAGATATTTTCATTTGCCAACTATTTTAAAAATTGAATTCAGATTTAACATCTTATTACAAATAATCAAACAAAATCACGGAATCCTGGCAATCTGCGATGACTGGACGTGAAAACTTGGGGAAAATTAATTACAGTTGCACCATCCCTGGGTCTGAAATTCCTGTATACTTCCTCTGTTCCCCCAAAGTGTTCTTTTAAAGATTGACAGAAACTTTGCTTTGTTGTGACAAGATTTATTTCTCCGCTTTCAACAGTAGTTCATCAATTTTTATTCTCCTGGTAGAGTTCTTCTGATGTTAATGGTGGCTTACTGATCTAGGTCAAAGCATAGTATTTTTACTGAGGTTTAATGATACCAAAAGCAATGAGAAAATTATTTGAAAAATAATTATTGTATCGTGGTTACCTCTATTTTTAAAAAGAGGCCAGTTATTAAGTATGTGATTCATAGAGGCCCCTTTTAATTTGCCCCTATGCTTTTTCCTTTTCTTCCTCTTGGGTTTATTGTTGTTAATTAGCCCCTCTGCTAAACTATGGGTAAGGTCTGGGAAAAGGAATTAAATTTAAACGAGTCCATTTTTCCAGCGTGGCGCTTGTTAGCTACTCTGCTAAAAAGGAACCTTGGTCTGGGAAATTGAGCCTAATTGCCAAGATATGAGACTTTTCCCCAGCATTCTGTTTCCATACTTGACCGAGGCTGGGCTAGCTTGATGACCAAAGTAATTGAATGTGTGTTCTAGTTTATCAGCGGTTATAGCAGCTCTTTGTAAACGTTGCTAGCGATTGCAAGTAGTCAGCTTAAACTTAGGATCTAAGCACTTTTACGCAGAGTGAAAACATTTGTCATACTTTACTATGAAACCCTGCAGCTCTCCATGATTTGCAATATAAATGTGTTCTGCTTTATTTTAAATAGGACTTCGGTTTTCTTGGCCCTGCCTGGTCGTTTGACATTTGTGCTACTTTCTAAAACTGGACATTTATGCTGCTTTCCAATAGATACGTGTCTGGTATTGAGCAAGGAGGCTGTTTCTCTCTGCAAGTATGTGGACTAGGTTTGAATGCTTTTTGCAATGAGTCTGGCATTTGGTAGACACTATTTGTTGTAGATACTGAGTGAATGAATGTGGGACCATATGTTTTGAAACCAAAGTATGGGACATGGGCCAGCGCCTCCTTTATCTGTAGTCCAGAATCATATTTTGGTCAGGAGGACAGAGTTTTTCTTAACTACATTACCACAGCCTGACGATTGGTAGGTACTGATTGTCTTACATTTTCCTATTCATTCTGTAATTCAGCTATTGTAATTACTGAACCTAGAAATTTAAAGAAATCATAACTGATCATGAAGACAGTGGTGGGAAATTGCTGAAGACTCAAATGTTTGTAGACCCAACGTAAGAGAATGTTCCAGTTAGTGCATTTCTAGAGTGCCGGGCGTGTTCATTCCGTTCTTGAGTTGCAATTGTAGAGAAAACAGACAGCCAGGCCCTCGGAGAGCCTCCTTTCTTGAGGACAGGTTGAGTGAGCACACTGTGAAGGACCAGCTTCCCCAGGGGACAAATGAGACCCACTGAGAGAAGTGGCAAAGACTTCTGGCCGCTTTTATGGATGTGAGGAGTTGACAACATCGATTTGTACACATAATTTTACCCTAAAACCCATGCTGTTCTTTTGCCTGATGTAAGTACATCATTGACACTCCTCGTAGCGTATAGTCACGCAAATGAAACAAAGTCAGATTTTTTTCTGATATCATAGGGCAAGATATAAAAGAGAAGAAAGTAAGAGTTGAAGTGGATGTGAGTCTACTTGGGAGAGATTGTCTTACATGAAAGGGGAGACCTGGGATAGGCAAAGGCTAAGGGAGAGGTATGAGGAATACAGCGTGTTTCCAGGAGGCCCTGGAAAAGATGAGGTCTGGTCACAAGTGGGGCCACCATTGTGTACTGGGCCACGTGTGTGTGCTAGTGTCACAAACCACAGCTCCTGTGGTAGTGTTGGATGTTAGTAATTTTCACTGGCATTCTTTCTAATACTATTATGCAAAACTGGTAATGTATACGAACCCTTCTTTTCTGAAATTTTGTTTGAAATTTCTGTTAGAAAAGTATTTCATATGTTTACTTTTCTCTACAGTTATTCATCATATAAAATATTTGGGAGGAAAGAGCAATATCTTGAAACTATTCATTTAAAAAGCTATAATTGGGCCGGCCGAGTGGTGCGGTGGTTGAGCGCTGGTTTGAGAAGCCAGCGGCGCCGGTTCGGGTCTCACATATGAGGGCCAGTGACACTGCCCTCAAATAAAATAAAATAAAATAAAATAAAATCGCTTTAAAAAAAAAAAGCTACAATTTTGATATTACTATGTATTTTACTAGTAAAGATCATCAGGCATATTCCTGTTAAATCCATACATCACAAGAGGAAATCTCACAATTTTGAGGTAACTTTTTCTAGTGGTAACTTTTTCTAGTGGTTTACAGCTTTTATGGTGAGGAAATTCCTTTATAGCTAACTTAAATCTGTTATTCTCAAGTGAGTGCATTTCTCTCATTCTGAGTTTAGTAGTGGTGACAAGTGATGGCCCCTGTTCTTTTTAAAAATAATAAAATAGAAATGGGAATGTATATTATATTTTTATCAGAAGATTTATATTTTTCTAATACAAAAATCTACTGTAAGGCACAATAAGATTCTAAAAACAAATTAAAAATAAAATACAATAGATGTATTTAAAAGTGCAGAAGATAAGACAAAATCACAACTACCTTTGTGCTGTTACTAATCGGTTTGCTAAAGAGGAAATAAGACTGGAATTGAATTTAAACAGAAATTCTTGGAAGAAAATAGCCATAAACGTGAAATATTTCATAAGTGATTTGACAATGCTAATTAACCAGAGTATGACTTTCTGGGTTTCAAATATAATATATATTCATTTGCTAAAATTTAATTACAGAGTCAATTTCCTCTGAAAGATATTTTGCATCATCCAACTTTTTAATAAAAAACAGTAATTCATCAAATACAGTTTATAGTTTGGAGTTTTCTAAAGTGGCCAGGAGATATAAGGTGTTTAAAAACCATTTAGAGAGAGAATGCATGAATATGTAATTACCTAAACTTTTATCACTCATTTTTAACTCAGTAGGGTATTTTTATTTTTTAAAGCATTTCCTTACTTTCTGAAACTTCAAGATGCTCCAGGATCATCTTATTTATTTCTGCCCCAGTCCTAGAGTCAGTCATTTGATTCTCTGAGGAGCCCTGGTTCCTTCATAGAGCAGTCGCATTAGAAACCAGGACCTTGGCATTAGCTGTGTTTGTAGCTACTGGGGTGTCATTTCTTTTTTGCTTTCTAGGCTTCCAGAGCAAGGAAATGTACGTGTTTATACTAACCCATATATATATATAGACATATGTATAAATATTTCTATAATATATGTGACTATCTGTATACTGAAGGAAGCATGGGTTCATACTGATGATGTCTCTGAACTCTAATTTCCATTGTAGCCTCCTCCCCTTGCTTTTCTGTCACCTTCCATTCCAACAGTGAGAAACATGGCTGTCACCATCCTTTCCTCATTTACTTACTTGTTCAGTTCCACTACACACACACACACACACACACACACACACGACAGTGTCAGAATTGTGATCTCATGCTCCTCTAGGAAACAACTTGATCTAGGATACAGTGCGTATGTATAGTTTCCTTTGCCTTCAGTCTTATAGAGTCTCCTGATTTCCAAAGTTACTTAGGTTAGCACCTTATTCCTCCTCACCTCATGAGTTTTTTTGCATGCATTTGTAATACATTTATAGTCTTTTGTCACATTCTGCATTCCACCTGGGGTGACTGACCTCTTAAGTGATTTTTAAAAATTTTTGCATACATCAAGGTTTACTCTTTATGTTGTAAGTTCTGTGGATCTTGACAAATGCTTAATGTTGCCTATTTACCAATACTGTGTCATGTAGAATAGTTTCACTGCCCTAAAAATCTTCTATACTTGCCCGTTCTACCCTCCCTCCCTCTCCCCAATCTCTGGCAGCCACTCATCGGTTTGGTTTATCTCAGTAGTTTTGCCTCTTTCAGAATGTCGTATAATTAAAATCATATACTATGTACAATTAATAGCTGAGTGGCCTCTTTTACTTAAGATTCTTCCACGTCTTTTGTATGGCTTGACAGCTCCTTTCTCTTTATTGATGAGTAATAATAGTCCCTTGTATGGATGCACCACAGTTTGGTTATCCAGCCCATTGGCCTTTTATGGGATATTTCCCTATGTATGTTTGAAGACCTTTGTGAAGTCAGCTCTCTATTTTCCCTTAATATCAACCATTTTCAGATTTTACTCATCTGCTGTCTCAAACCTTGAATCAATCTTGTGGTTCTTTCCAGAGCCTATAAAGAGTTCTACATCTTCTTTCTGCTCAGAATTGGCCAACATTCTGTCATAGAGTATTTTAGACCAACCCAGGTACTATTGGAGATTTGTTTCTGGATTTCTCCATGTTCCCCCCATTTTAATCTGCTCCATATCAGTATTTATTCATTCGATGACAGCAGGACATTATAGATTTTTGTACCACCATGAAGCCAGTGTGATCATCAGAGCCTTCTAAAGCTCTCTTCCTTGAAGGACCAAGGTATTTGGATATTTCGAACAGTTATTTGAAACCTTCTGGTAGTCTATTTTTTTACACTTTATAATTTGAACTCAGTATAGATATTTATGAAATCTTCATTTTTTTTCTTACCATCATTGATTCCCAGGTCTCAGGGAATCAAGTTAATCAAGTTAACTTGAACCTAGTCATCATCAATTCTGGATGTTCAGTGGGAGTCTGGAACTGGCCAGGTACTTCCGCCTGATCTGGGCATAGCAGGGTTCACACAAGGCAACCACAATGTCCATCCCTGTCTGGATGTGCAGTCTGGAGTCAGGCTTTCCTTGCTGGGTTTGTAAAGGGGTCACTCTGTGGTGAATCCATGCTTATCACCTTTGTGTGAAAAAAAGGCAGCTACTTAGCAATTGGCTAAAAGAGGCTTGAAGATCATAACTATAAAGCTTTCAACGCTCAGCACATTTTTTTTTGAGCCTTTGCTACGTACAGAGTGTAATCAACCTTAAGTCTACTCTTCTGGGCTGGTTGCAGTTGACTAAGGCAAAAGCTCTTTTTACCCCCACTGGGGTGGATGTGCTGTGGGGCACGTAATCAGAAGAGGGAGTGATAAGAGGGCCCAGATGTTTTGTCCAAATATCAGGACACAAAAGAAAAATAATAAAATCCCAGGCCACTTATACTCCATTGTCCCATTCCACGTAGTCCTTTTTTTTTATTAAAAACACAGACATTGATTTTTTCCCCCCTCTCTCTCTGAAGTTGTCTCAGCTTGTTGTATAATTCTGGCAATAGAATTCCTGACATACTAGATCATAAAGATTACAGCTAGGCTTCTTTTATACCTCCGTATGTGTGTTTTCTCCATATAGTTAACCTTGGGTTACACGTGTAATTTTTCAGACACATTCCCTTATAATCAGTTTTGTTGTCTGTACTTATTGACTATGAAGGCCTCTGGAAAAGTTGTTTAAAGTACAGGACCCAGGGGTTTCTTTATACGCATCCTTTTCACCAAAATGAATATCTGGATTAAAGTTGTTTCTAAAACTGTTTAAAAATTAATTGACCTGAAAAACAAATTGTATGTTCTTTTGTGAACTATATAGTAAAAATAGAAATATATACCTGCTAATGGCCTTGATTTCAAAATTTCCAGAAGTATCCAAATTGAGTTCCTTAGGTCGTGGGCTAGAGATATTCACGGTATCCTCCATAGAATTTCTGGGGCTGCTTGATTTCGCACGTTTCAAATTGTCACCTAAGTCTAAAAGGAGTGGGTATGACTGGACTATATTTGCATTTGGATTGTTAGTAACCCTCCAGAGTACATATGCTGGGCTATTTATGAAACAACTTCAGCTGACAGCTGAAGATCTGAAGATTCTATTTTGGGAAGTGTCCTAAATGTGAGGTTCTGTGGTTAAAAAAAAAACAAATGGTGTCCTACAGATAAGAATAGTTAAAACAGGAAGCAGTGGTAATTTATTGCTTCCTGTAGAAGTATTCTTATCAGTATGATAAGCATTAGGTTTTGGTTCTGTTTTCCTGATCCCAAGATTTTTTTCTTGTAATCAGCTTCTATAAGAGGATTAAAAATTAAAAAGAAAATCAATGTGGCGGGTAGTGGTGGTGGAGAGAATTTACTAGCATCAATTTTTTTCTGTTTGATCAGATTCTTATTTTCTACCACTTAATAGTATTTGTGCAACTAAGAAATACTGTATACTATCACTTGTTCCACTGGCATATCTACTATGTGTCTGCATATAATTATTTATGCCCTATATGTTGTAATGCAAGGCAAGGCAGACTATTGTACATGAAAGGTCAAATGATACACTAAAATCAGCATGGACAGAAAAGAGAAGGTGTGAATTTTATTTCTGATTTTGCCACTTCTAGGATCCATCATTCTTGCACCTAATTTTCTGGCCCATTAAATTGGAGGTGGTAACATTTCCCCAATCTCTACTATAGTGTTGTTCTGAGGATCAAATGAAAGGATATATATGGAAGTGCAGTTGTTAACTATGAATTGCCTTTTGAACCTAAGTTTTGTAGTGGGTTGAGTCTCACCACCCCGTTGCACCCTAAGAACACAAGGGTGCTTTTGGTTTATGTCCCTTCCTTATTAAAAATAGTTTTCAAATTTAGTCAGCTTCCTAGATTTCTTGGCTAGAAGAGTGTGTCGTGCTCAAGCGCCTGAAAAGACTCATCAACGTCTACCCTCTAGTTCAGACATTTGTTTTGTGAAGTATGAGTGTTGCATGGTTAAATTCTAGGAAACTGGGTTGCATTTATTAGCTTGGCATAGAAAAAACAAAGTTCCACGTATGAGCCAAATTATTTTATAAGCTGTAAGTATAAATCAGGATTAAAGACTGAAATGTATTTATTAAATTTTAAAAGGAGGTATGTACATGCATTTTATAGTTCCTGGGGATTTAATTATATACTAAATATGGAAAATGAAAGTATTACTGGGTAGCGCTGAATGTTTTCTTTCACAAAATTCTTGTTGCTATATATCTTTGCTCTGGAGTGTCAGCAGTCTTTGCCAGAGGGACCTGGCATTACGTGCTGTTCTAGGCAGAACCAGGGACCATCTTGAACAGATGAGTAAAGGAAAGAGAGCAGCATAACTCCCTTGCTTAGTAAGGGAACTAGATCTACTCTTTGAGGTCGGTCGTAGACTCTAATAGATGCAATGTACTTGTCCCAAAGAAAGGAAGCTTTGGAGAGTGAAAACTAGCTAAACCTTCTCCTGCCTTTTCACTCATGCTGTTCTAGAATGACTGGTGGTGTTGGTGGTGTTGTGATTTTAAAGGTTATCCTGTTTTTATGGGGAAGAGTGGGTCTTTCCATGTGAGTTCATTCTTGGTTTATGTTTGTCAAGGTCACAGGCTTGTGGGATCATGACGATAGGGTACATGCAGCTGTAGAGGAGTTTGTAGCTGCATCCGCTTTCCTCAATTCGAGTGTATGGTATTAGTCAGCTATCCAAAACAACATCAAGGGTGCACTAGGCTCATTTATGTTCCAGAATCATTTCAGAGCATGTGGCTCCATTGAGCAAGAAAAAAGAAAGAAAATGAGAAGAACAAAAAGGTGGGTTGGAGGAGGGGTAAATTCATATGGCAGTTTTATAGATAGCCATGGACCCTAGTTAGTTAGTGATTTACAGTTACACAGGGGTCAGGAGTCAGGATTTCAGTTATTTTGCTATTTTGTTTTCCATATAGTGTGAATTGTATAAACCGTTGTATAAATCTCTTAAATTCATTAAGAAAAATATTAGGGCTGAAAGTATCCTTAAAGATGATAAAACATAAGATGTGTATTCTATAGATAAACTTAGGCCCGGAGACGTTAAGTAACTCGCTCAAGGTGATACAGCTGTTCACGGTAGGGTCAGCAAAAACCCCAGTGTATTATCTGGGTTGATGTTCCCCCATGCTATACTATGTAAGGATATAATGTGTATAATGCTTCATCTATTTTATTTATATATATATATATAATTTATATATATATATAATATGTTACGCATATGCATTATATAAATATATTATTTATATATATATATAATATGTTACGCATATGCGTTATAGTCACATATACATGTTTACAGAGTGTTGGCAGATTTCATTGTTCTTTGTTGTCTTTAGTTTCAATGTCTTTTCTTCCTCTGCTCAGTGGCTTGCAGTCTTTGGCTTCTCTTCTGTGCTTTAAGAGCATATTTGTGGTCACAGAGAGAGTTGGTGACAGTGGTAGTTTTGGGTTAGGAGAAATCTAGTGCCTGCTGGAATCTCATTGTCTCTGCAGTTGCATAAACAGTACTGAAAATATTGATGATAGTTACATGACATATATAGAATGTGAATAGTCCTGTTGTGCAAACGAGTGTGATGATGTTGTTGAAGAAGAGGTCATAGAAGGTACTACCTACCCTGCCTCAGTCAGCTCTGATGGCTTTAAAGAATCAAGATCTGGGTGAATTTCTGAGGGCACCCAAATTGGTTGAGTAATCCCCAGAACTTAGTTTCAAGTGGATTTTAAGGTCAGCACATACAGATGAGGCTCTAGGTATATTTACCAAGCAAATCGTGGCATATAATATAGTACACAAACACCTACATCTTTGATTAGTCCTCAACTTTGGTTTGGTTTATTTTCATCTTATCAAAGGTTATTTGATCATGGTCATTATCCATTATTTCATGAAATATAGTTGTACCAATGAAACTAATATATGTCCATTCATTCATTCCACAGACCTTTACTTATTGAGTACCTAATATGTGCCCAGATACCCTTTTGGAAAACGGAGCCTCTGTAGTGAATCGGGCAGAGGAATAGATTTCTTTTCTCATGGAGCATACATTATTCTAGTGGAAGTGCCAAGTGATAGCCAAGTGAACAAAAATAATATAATTTCAGTAAGAACAACAAAGGAAACTGAGTAGTGTAAAGTGATAAAGAGTAAGGAGTAGAGTGGGCTGTTTTTGATAAGGGGCGTCAGAAAAAGAGCCATTGCTCCAATGAGCACCTGGGTGAGGTGAGGGGCAGGTGTGTGGCTGGCTGCCGATGGGGAGTCTTCTCACTAGAGGCAGCTGGTGCAGTCCTGCAATGGGAACCATGCTGATCTGCAGCTGGAGCAGCCCAGAGAAGGGCAGTATTAGGACCAGATCTTGGAGGGCTTGCTGGACCTTGGTAAGTAGTTTGGATTTCATTCAAAGTGTGATGGGAGCCCTTTAAGAAGTCAGCATGTGTGTCAGGCCCACCCAACATCCTCCCAAGTTTTATGTTGGAGAATCTCTTACTCCTCATGTCTTCACTTTTAATTGAGCACAGCTGGGACCTCTTAGGTATGAACTAAAGTCACCTCTAGGCTGGCCAGGTGGCGCAGTGGTTAGGAGTTGGCTTGGGACTCCAGCTCTGAGCAGCAAGGCCCCGGTTCGGATCCCACATGAGGGCCAGTAATGCTTTGCTGGCGAACAACAGCTCGATCTGGAGCTGGGCTGCCGTGAGTCGCCAGAGACGGCATAGGCTGCAGTGGAGCTGGCCGGCAGCTGGCGAGAGCTGCTGTGAGCCACTGTGAACTGTCGTCCAATGGCCGGCGAGCGACTACCTCACCCGGGAAGAGCGCAATGACAATACCATCATGGGCCAGTGAAGCGACGTCCTCCACAATTAGACTGAAGAACAAAAGGACAGCAACTTGTCTGTTCCCCTTCCCCGATTCCCCAATGCTATTCTCCTCCCCCAATTCCCCAATATAATCTTTTAAAAAATAAATAAACGAAATAAAGTCACCTCTGACCGAGGTTTTCATAATTCGTTCTCAACATCACCAAGCATATTTTAGGGGTGCCCAAAGGAGATTTCATTTTTAGTCTTGCCACAGTAGCATATTGCCCAAGCCCCTGAGATGCCCATTGGGCAAACTGGGTCCCTTAGCTCTTGGGACTACAGTTGAGTCCTAGTTTCAGGCCTGTCTGGATGCTCGGCCACCCATCTGATGACCACTGACACATTCCTTGCAAGAAAGACACACTTAATCTGGTTTCTTTAAAGCCAAATTACAATCCTACAAGGAAGGGCAAAGGCACTTCCTTCTGGGGCAGGGGCCTTAATTTAAGCCTCTAACAAGCATTCTAGCTGTAAATAATTTAATCTAGCTCTTATATGTCTTGATTTGGTCGTTGTTGTCTTGGAATCCATGTCACCTGGCATGACCCGCTGTATTTTGGCCCCATTAGAACTTGTACTTATTTCAGCGCTCTTTTTTTATTGTAAGTGGTTTTTAGGTTATGAGATCCAAATTTAGACTTGCTGATAACACTTGGCTGGCACTGAGTGGAAGTCTGTATGTTTTAGGAAGTACAGTATTAGGTCATTTTAATCTTTTAATCTTCCTGTATGCTAGATACTACTCAGATACTAGTCTGCTCTAACACCTACATTCCAGAGCTTTTTTTTTTTTTTTTTCTGTGACATTTAAAACCTATCATGGAAACATATGGCACCAATCAGGTAGAGTGTGTTGGCATTGACTTTTATTGCTTTTTTAAAAAGCTGGATTTTACCTACTTCCTGGAAAATGTTGGCCAACGTAACTTAAATAGCGATGTTTTTGATATGCCATTTGTTTTTAGGTGTTAATTCTGTGATCATTCTTGTTCTGAGTTGTTCTGGACAGCTGTCTCTAGTGGTCTGATGAAAACCTAACTAGGTGGATTGCGGGGGAGGGTGGTGTTGAGCAAGTGATCTTCATTATCTGAGTTCTTGCAATTATAAGGATTTACTAGGGAAGAAAAAGCTGTAAAAATATTCGCTAATGAACTAACCACTTCCAAACTCTCTCCTAGCTTATTATCTCTCTACACTTAATACCAGGGGCTGCTCCATCATCAGTTTTATTCAGCTTTGAAAATGTATATTTTGCAAAAGATGCAGATTTCATGTAGTCAGTGAAAGTGATTTGAAGGACTCCTGGGGTCCACACGCAGTCAGTAACAAGTAAGGACCTGGCAGAATTAGGTGAATCAACTGTTGAAGAAACGAAATATAATGTCGCCTTTAGTACTTCCTAGGTGCATGATGAAATCATATGATGAAGAGAGGCCCTTGGGGAAATCGATAAAGCCTTTGACTGTTTTTACAGAAGTGTCGAAATATTTTTACGATTGTTCTATGAAAATCCAACAGAAGTCAGTGATGAAACAGGAAAGAAAAACAGTCCAAAAAATGAACAGTTGCTCACACTTTGTTCATTCTATGACTTTGTTGGTAGAAGCATCTAAGACATATTTGGTGAAACATAAGGTAAAATAGCTTTTTTTCCCATATAGTTTAATCTCAACATTTCCAATATTTTTATTTTCCAATATGAAATTCCATTTAAACTCCTTTTTTACTATAAAAATCAGGTCTGTGTTTTAAGTAGATTGGACTTCTTTTTTTTACTTAAAGTTTATTGGGTTGACAACTGTTAAAGTTACAAAGGTTTCAGGTATACAGTTCTATAATACATCATTTATATATCACATTGTGTGTTCACCACCCAGAGTCAGTTCTCCTTCCATCACTATGTATTTGATTCCCTTTACCCTCTTCTACCACCCTCCTCCCCCTTACCCTCTGGTAACCACTAAACTATTGTCTGTGTCTATGAGTTTTTGTTTCTTCATGTGTTTGTCTTGTTCCTTGTTGTTTTCAGTTTTATATCCCACATATCAGTGAAATATGGTTCTTGACTTTTTCTGTCTGATTTATTTCGCTTAGCATTATAATTTCAAGATCCATCCATTTTTTTTTTTTTAAATGGTCTTTTTCTTGTACCATTTACATTCAGCTGATACAGGCACCCTGCATACTATGATAAAACCAGTTTAGGCAGCTGGTCAGCTTCTGATCTACTCATATGTAGATGAGAATTAAGACCTTGACAACTGCAGCACAACAGGTAAATGGTAGTATCATTCATTTACAGAGATGATGCTGAGATTGCCACCATTGTGATCTGTCTTCACTCCTTTTTCTAAGATTTGTAACTCCATCCTCCTGCATTCTCTCCTTTTTCCTGGTCTTCATGTACTTTCCATAGCAATTTTAAACGTCTGTATTTTAAAATCTGATTCTTTGTCACATTCCTTTGGTGATCCTTAGTTATTGCCAAAGGAGCATACACTTTTATTAGTAAAAGTGAAAGCACAATGGCTATTTAGAAAATCTGGTGTGGGAGGAAATCATAAAACTATTCTAATGCAATAGACTTGTTGTTGGATGGTGTGCTGTTAAAGTTTATCCATGCTCTCCATTTTTCATCATTTGCCATGAACTAGAGTTCTTTTTAGGGATTTCCATTTTATTAGTATTTGGAGTTCATTTACTGTATAACATTGGTACAAATGAGGTTTGAAACCTTGATTAGCGGGTGATTGGTCCAAAGATTACCAACCATATTAAGTAGTCTCTATTACTACCCTGAGATGCATTGCTGGTTTTGACAGTGAAGAAAGGAGTAATTTTGCTCAAGAGAAATTTGATTCAAAAGTCAAAGCTGTTGTGAATGGAGGGTTTATAGAGGGTCTTTTTTGATGGTATTTGAAGTTGATTTGGAATTATCGTGAGGATCATGACTAATTCCAGATGGAATAAAACTTGTATCATAGAAACCGAGAGAGAAAGACCACAAAAATGTTGATATGTTGGCCATTGCACAGCAAATACGCTATGATCTAATGTTTTGGGCTACCGGCGCTAGAGAAGGAGCAAACTTACCTGCTGCCCTTTTGCTTTTGGAAAGCAGATGGCATCTTTTTAAAACTATCCTTGAAATTCAAGCTCTCCGGGTTGCTCATTGCATTTTCATGTTGGCAGTCAAAGGGAGTAACTACCAGGCTCTGAGATGTGGCATCTATGGCACTTTCTGTGGATTTTGTTGGTAATATTTTTGTCATAAATGTAGACAGTAGCCTTCCCAGAGAGCCTTAATACAGGACTCTCCGAATCTAGCATAATTTCAGGACTGAAGAAACCACAACATGGTATAAAAAGAAAAACCCCAAAAATGTAGTAATTTGAATAAAAAGGAACCCAAAATAGGATGGTATGGGAAACGTTTAGGGAATGGTGAATTAAAAGTAACAAGACCCTCCAGGATAAGACCCTCCGCAATGCATTCTTCTGTTCCTTACGCTAACTGTCTTCCCTTTTTGACTTGGAAGGTGAGTTTGAGCAGATTTTTTTCCTTCTCTTATTTGTCCATTCAGAAAATTACTGTACATTTTTTGCTATAAAGGCATTTAAAGAAAGAGAATGACACAGAATATTCTGAAGTTAGCCTCTTTCTCTTCTGATTGACCAAAATGGTATAATACTTTATAAGAATAACAAATACATATTTGTGCTTTGGCAAATGACTTGTTTGCTATTTTATTTACTTGATTCCTTGCATTAGAAAGGTGTTTTATATTTGGAGGTTTCTTACTTTGAGCTGATTTGTTTTTTATGTTGTTTTCATATTCCTGATTTCCAATGAAATGTGTAGTGTTGCTCACTTTACACCAGGTCAGGAGTTGACAAACTAGAGCCGATGAGCCCAAATATGGCTGTCACGTGTATCTATAGATTTCTGGGGACATAACCACGCCCCTTTCTTTAGGTAATGTTTGTAGCCGCTTTCACCCAGAGGTGAGTCATTGCCATAGAGATGGTAGGTAAAGATGGAACCTGTATTGTGGTTTTTTTGCTCTTTCTCTTTTTTTTACATTTTTGTGGTTTCCTGGCATCTTAGAGGATTATATCACAGGAGGCATGAGTTGTGTGTCTTTAATTGTCAGTACAACATGACATATAATGACTTCCCAAAGACTTCTAGGCAGTGATTCTGTCAGGATGCCACATTCAAATGGTGAACTGCATACTTCTGTTCACTAACAGCAAAGTTTTTGAGACATAACTAAATTAATCAAACCAAATTCGAACCTGTGTTTTCCTGGAAAATGAAGACTGCCAGTTGTTGGAAGACAGAAGACAGTGACCCTTAGGGAGTCTTCTCATTTGTGTTTAGATTGCCTCTGTAATGAGCAAGAACGGTGTTTGATGGGGGCCCAGATCAGCTCTGCGCATTGCTGGGTCATTTCAGCCCCGGCTTATGTGCTTTTCGAGTATTCGGGGTGAAGTGCCTGTGCAATCCAGTAGCCTGGGGGTTTTGCTGAAAACAATGAGAAACTTTAATTTTCCAATAGTTTACGATGGAAAGTAATTGGCAACCTCCGTCATTCATGACCATGCTTATGGCTCTGTCATGATTTCCAGATTACGTTCATGAAACAGTCATTCAGGTTTCAAGATTCACGATTTGTAGCTTACTGAGGTCAGACAAGTCTTCCTTAGACTCCTTGGATTTGGAGAATTTCAGGTTTATTGAAGTACCTATAACATTTGAAGTTCTGTTCACATTGTAGAACCTGTGTCGTTTATAGTCTAGGAATTTTTTGTGGGAAGAAGGAAGCTCTTTGAAACCTCAACTAGCCTTGTCACTGAGAATGACTGCTGACCAGTGTGGAGAAGGTGGCTGGCAAGGATGACACGGGAAAGCGTCAGGGATAAATTGGATAATTTTCCAGCTTTTTCTGAGGTGGAGCTCTTAGTAACTGGGTTAGAATGACTGAGTAAAAACCCACAACCATGGGACTCTGTTCATACACAGAGTGGGGTAAATAGCACCCCCTATGGTTGTGCTGTCCAACCTCAGTTACAACAGAAGCCAAACCTAATACCAAAACACGTTACACTGTTGTTGTAGTTACATTATCTGGACAGTTGGATTTGATTGCTCTGCTTTGCTCCTTAAGACCAAGAGTTCAGAATTGGGATTGTCTGTGTGCATTCCTGCCACAGCGAGTGGGGTGGGGTAGCTTGATATAGAACCCAGCTTGATTTCTAAGTTTAGCTTCCCATTGCGAGCCAGCAGTGAAACCTAGAAGTATTGGTTTTCATGGAAGCAGCGTGGAAAACCTCAGCAGTCCCTGAGTCCCTGCTGAAATGCTCATGTGTAGCTTCTCTGAGCTCAGAGTGGCAGGGTCAGCTTTCACAATGCTGCTTTCACAAGGTTGGCTTGGGTATTGTGCGTCTGTGCTTCTAGTGACGGTAAAAGACAGCACCTTGGACTTCAGACAGCTTTGATGGCAGGCGTTCAAGCTTTGTTCTTGCAATATCTTTTCAACAAGGCCTCGTTTGGTATCTGATAATAGTACAGAATTCAATTTTAAAAAGCAACTCCCTTCCTGGCTAGCTTCATCTGCAAGTGGGAAGAAGAGGGTGCTTGGAGGGATTAGCCATTTTGCCAAGTGTATGCATGAACACAAGCAGGTTCCTTCATACGTGCCCAGATCCCCACCAGCTGTGTACTTGTTCATCTTTCACGAGAGCGGGGGGTGGGGGGGAGGGGGAGGGTTTTCCTCTGACGTAGAGACATTCCAGATGGACAAGAGTGTAAATGCCGGGTTGCATTTTTAGGGGCTTACTAATGGAGCCACAGCAGATTAAGAGAGGGGGAAAAAAAAGGATGACTGCATATATTTGTAGGGAAGTGTGGGCTGGACACCATCAGATTTGCCACTCATGAGGTCCTCTTCTACGGATGTTTTATAAACTAATTGGATATTTCCAACTCTTTCCAAGGAACAGAAAGGAGAAGCTTAATGTCACCTTTTGTTGAAATGATATTTCAGGCAACCTTTTAGGAAAGCCACTAATTGAATCTTGGTTTTAAAATTCAGTTTTAGGGAAAAAGATAACCAAACAATTCAAAAAAACCCACCCAAATTTAATTTATATACATTCAAAAAAGTCTTTTGTTTGGAGGGTGGGCTTATTTTATGCGTGGCTTTTCTTTCTCATCTAAGCCTGTGTCCATGTTTTAACAGAGAGGTCTAGGAAACAAAGCATTTCAGTGTATTTTCATGGCTTCGTTATTCATGGCACTGGTGGCGTGTTTGTGTTTTATTGTGACTTTATTCTCTTGTGTTTCCTCTAGTGTAAAGAAAGTGCCATGTGTTAAATTATGTCCAAAACGTAGTTTTTATTTGTCTTTGCATGAATTATGAAAAAAATAGGTTTCTATGATGTTTTCCATTCAGTTTTTACATACATTTGAAAATACAGAGGATGCCAAACAAATGTATACACACTTTAAGAAAGGAAAAAAAATGTATTGAAATTACGCTGATGGGAACCACTTAGAGCACCTCTTGTATAATAATTGCAGAAGCCAAATGTGACTTGTATTCATCTTTTATCAATATATATTGAGTATTGCAATTTTAATACAGTTTTTTCCTTTCTGAAAATGTGTATACATTTTTTGGGTACCCTCCGTATTTATCTGCTTTGATGAGAATAGTTCTTCTCTGGTCTCATGATCTTCATTCAGCCACAGTGAAGAAATGCATTTCACTGCATATCGACATTTCACTATATTATAGGAAGTGCCCCAGAGTTCTGGAATGTAACTTGTTCAGCTGCTGTTGGGTGGTTAATGGCTCAGGACACTCGCCAGCTGCCATGGTTTGCTGGCTATGTCAAACCTTTGTAACTTCAGACTCAAGAACCTGGTACTTATTTGCCCCTTTATTAAAGGCAGGTACCATGTTTACAAGTTCATTGGCTCCAGAACCCCTTCAAGAGTTTTCTCCTAGACAAAATGTTTTGCTTTGTAGGAAGAACTTCATTTACCAATATGGCATTGTAAAAATACAGCAACTTTATCTCCCATTTATAAATATGCATTTGGATTTGGCTTTCAAAACCACATTGATGAATAATAAATATTCCTTGGGAGTCATGACTTTTATTTGTGCTTTGAGCCTTGTGTAATATTCTTTAAACCCCCGAAACAGGCAGATCTGGACATTAGGGCTTATTTCTTCATTAATCCCCATTGGGCCTCTGTGAGTCATATTGTGGGCATAAACAGAAGTAAATGTATAATTTCACTGCCTCTCTTGGTCCACAATTATTGGATAAAATAATTTGTAATATGCACTGAACATCTTTGCTAAAGGAATTTGCAAAAATATCTTCAAAGACAATCCCTGTATCTATCAGTAGAGGCTCAAAAATTCCACTTCTTGGATATTTTAGGAATATTAGTTTGGATTGTGCCCTAGCTGGCTAATTATGAGGTTGTTACTATTTGCATCTGATAATTTAACTTCATCCCTTCCCTGGCACTTGTTTTTTTTGTTTGTTTGTTTTTTTACACCCTATAAATATTATGCTCTTTATGTTTCATTTCTGTATTTCTGGCAGCATATAATTTATGTACACAAAGATATCTTAGAAAATATTGTATCTCATCACAGCTTTTTGGAAACCAAGAAAGGAATCAAAGTAATAACCTGATCCATTGCAATTATTTCTATATTACATCAAATTATGCTATTGGGAAGGGGAGATCCATGCTCTTAAGATTAGTTTTTTGTTGTGGTTGGATTAGTGTTTTAACACTTGAAGGCAACAATAAAAATAAGTGGTTATTAGTATGGGGCCACCCAGTTTTCTGAGCCTGAGCATCAATAATCACATTAACAAGTATTTATGGGTGGCACTGATTGATAAAGAGAAGGTATTCAAGAAAAGGAAAACAGGTTGTGGGGAGAAGAGAGGAAAGTAGGGGATGAAGGGACAGAGTACCCCCCCACACCCTGTAATTGCACCCAGTATCATCCAGGCCTAGAGCCACCCAAGTTCAACTGGCAAAAAGGCTATTTGGATTATTTTTTATTTGTTCAACCAGTGGTATCCTGTACCTTACAATAGGGAACATACACTCAAGCTAGGTACCCTGCTAAAGGTTAGGTGTGTATCGTTGAGTTTTCTGGGGACAGAGATAGTGAACACACAGCTCTCCACAGGAGCCATGTAGATCAGTTGCCTCCAACTCAAATAATGCTCACAGCTCGGCCCTGTTTATATGTAAGCTGTATGATATCTTAAAGCTAACATCATTGTTTTTCCCTTCTCCGAGTACAGCCTGTTTTGATCTACAGAGGGAATATTTTTAAAAAGTGGGTGCCTAAAAATATAAACAGTTTGGGCATGGAGATGCTGTGTATGGCTGACTTTTTAATCTCCTGGCTTCTAAGGTCAAAGGGCTTTTCTTTACCTATTATAGTGCATGGCTTAGGACTCTACAAGTATCCTTTTTCTCGGTTTTATTTTGGCTTTCTAAATAAAGGGCGGAAGGACTGAAGGAAAAGTGGCCGGGTAAAAATATCCCAGAGGGTACTAGAACTGGCAGTGGAAGCCGTGGGCCAAGACAGCCACAGGCGTGGAGGGAAAGGGTTTCTGTTTTATGGGGCCAATAAATGCCAGGCCTCCCGCTTGCTTTACCCTTCGGCTCCGTTGGTGTGTGTGTGTCAGAATCTATTAGTTACACCGAGTTGCTTGCGTCTACTACTGCCTAGATTCTTCAAGAAATGGGAGATTTCATATTTAGTGTTTTGTATAGGAGGGCACATAATAAGGGACAAAAGTATGCTTTTCTGATAGCAATCTCTTCTGTAGACTGTTTTCTAGTCGTGAAGGTATTTCTGATATCCAGGTGCCAATTATGTGAAATGTTTTAGCTGAGTTAGTTTAGATTTATCGCAATGACGTTTCACTATGTAATTTCTCATTACTCTTTGTAAACATGAAGATTATCCCTGCTTCCTTTTATAAAAATAACTTTGTATATTCCAGTGGACTCTATTTAGATGAGAGGCTTGACAACATTTCCACCCAGGCTTTTTATAGCATTGTCTATAAATTGGAGGTCAAGAGCATGGGTTTTGAATCCCGATTGCCACATTGACTAGCATTGAATTCTTGCAGAATTTATCCATTCTTTCCTCACTTCAGTTTCCTCATCTTTAAAATAGGAATACTAATCAAATCTCAGGATGGTTGTGAGAATTAAATGAAATAATGCACATTAAAATGGCTAAATAGTGCCTGACATGTAACAACTGTTGGCTTTATTGTTGATGGAAAGTTTAAGAATGTTTGTGTGTGTGTGTGTGTGTTGTGTTTACCCCAGGAGTGGTTTTCTTGAATATTCAGGGAGGGAGGAGGATATAAGTATTATAGGATATAATTTGAAAACAATTATAATTAATATTAAAATTGATATTTAATTTGTAGCATTAAAATTTATATTTATCAAAAGGAGGGGACAACACTTTTAAAAGATTAACAAACCCCTGCCAAATGTGAGGAGGGAAACTTCACAAAAACTTAAGAGCCCGTTTTTTCTTTGGCTGGAATTATCCTTTAAGTCATATGGACCTTAGAATATATATGTGAATACATATTATTTTCGTATACACACTTTTTCAGACAGTTTAAACAGTTACTTATTGAATGCCAAATATGTACAAAACACTATGATATATCAAGTAGAGAGCTGCAGATAAGAAACCTCATTTGGTAAGGGATGTTAATCAAAGGGAGGTTTATTCAGTCTCAGAAATTAAATTTCATGGCATATTTGGACTATGGTATGATTCTACCGTGCCTAGATATAATTTTACTTTTCAGATAATGAAGTTTAAAAATTCAGGTTACAGAACCATCGGGTGCTTTATAATTGCTAAGGACAATCCAATTAAATAATGGATCAACTATTAAAAATTGTAAGGTCAAAGCCAAATAGGAAGCACCTTCATACCCAGTGATGAAATAGTTGTAGCTTAGACAGAATTCCTTATTTAAAACCTGTGGTATCACACGATAAGCCTAATTATTGAGGTTTCAATGACACAATTTTTGAGGTTCTCCTTTCTGCAAACATGTCTTGCAAAGAGTGGAGAGTTTCAGTGTCAAGTACCTCCCTTCCCCTTTCAGTTCCTCTTTCTGCCTGTCCCCTCCCATTATGGTTTCTGGTGGCTTCTAGCTACTGTGAATTAATGGTACCATGGATACCATGAATTAATTGCTGTATAATTGCTTAATTCTTGGGGGTCTTGCCACATGAGTTGCCATCTCATGTAATCCCCACAACAACCCAATGAGTGAGGTACTTGTAGCACCGTTTTACCAGGAAACGGCAGCTCACTGAGGTTGATCAAATGGTCTGAGTGCCAGTAAGTGGTGCTGGAAGAACTGGGGTCTCCACACAGCCGTGTAGGTCCCACCTTGCAGGTGACTGCCATTGCTGCTGTATCCCATGGCCCTTGGTGAAATGTTTTCTCCCTGTCCCAACTGGTTAGGAAATCAACGCGTGTGAATTGTATATGAATTGCACTGCCCAACGGCAGTTATGGAATTAGCTCTTGGGGACTATCTGGCCACCTCATCATTTTCCTACCTTTTCCTAAAGCTATTAGCAACCTATGCTTGCCTTGCCTGGGCTTCTCTTGCAGACCAGTAAAGCTGCAGCTCCTGGTCAGAGCCTCGTGAATGAAATCGCTGTCAAATAATGAAGACCTGCGCACTACTGTAAAAAGTTCATTGATGGGGAAGACGCAGTCTTGTAATTGACTTTCTAATCAATTGAACTGGAGAGCATGCTTTTGACTTTGGCTGTTTGCCTTCCTGTAGAAATGGGGACCCGTTTACTACTGTCTGTTGACAGGAATGGAAGTTATTAGCACACACATAGCATCCTTCTCTGCGTATCTTTTAGTCTCTTCCAAATGTTGATACCTTTGAGTCATTGTTGCTTTCCTGCTTCCCCTGATATTACAGAATGTGCTCCTTTTGTATCTTCCTCTGCACACAACTGTGGCTCTGGGGATGAGGTATCTGCATGTGGGGTCATCCTTGTTCTTAAGGAAGATTGTGGAGGATAATTAATTCTCAAGGGGACAATGGGAGCATATTTCAATATCATTATTTGATATTTCAAAGTTGAAGGTGCCATAGATTAATTGTAATCATTTGATTATGTTGATTCCACTCATTTACTTGAGATGAGGTATGGGTTGGCAATTTGGTGGCTTGTACGACCTGCTGGTCCCCTCCAATAACAAAGATGTGGAGTTGGGGAACTAACCTCCGGTTTTTACCTTGTAGTTTATTTGGTAAAAGATGCTTAGAGGGCAGGGTGCAAGCACTCCATGGAGTTGTGGGGAGTGCCTGTTTATTTGGGTTCTGTCATCTGTGAGCTGACTCACATGGCCCTACTCAGTTCCTTTTGCCCGAGGCTGCCAGACATCAGAATAATCTGCATTCATTTGTTACAGATAGAAACATTTTGGGTCACAGTTTCCATCCCCTTTTCCCAATTCAGTAGCGAAAGTCTCCGTTATCCCAAACACTAAGTAGGGTAAAAACCCATCAGTGTGTGGAGTCTTTGAAGGAATTATATTGTCGTTGTCCCCAGTGCCCTCTTTGCAATCGTCCAGATCTTTTTGATACTGGGAGGCAGAGATTTCTCATTCTTCTCCTGTTAACTCTTCCAGAACCTTTTCCACCTGGACATTTTTTCATGTTTCAATTCAAAGCTATTTCTGCAATTTAAGCACATTTCCCTGTGGAGATGGAGAACAGATGGTTTATAGGGTAACGTTCCTTATAAGTCCCCAGTTAAGCCCTCTTATTATTCTTTTATATAAATTATTGTAAATGGTACATTTCCTTTTCCTTTAGGTGTTTTACTCCTTTGCTACTAAAAGTATGGTTTTCAGGGCAAGTAGCACTGGGGTCCCCTGGGAGCTGGTTAGAAATGCAGAATCTTGGGCTCCACCCCAAACCTCGTTGAGTCAGAATCTGCAAGGAAACCTCCAGGAGATCCTAAGCACGTGAAAGTTTGAGAAGCACTGCTTTATTTTATCGTTTTGTAATTTGGTTATTATTTTCTTTGTACTTTTCTCTAGTGCTTTTCTGAACAGTGAAGACCAAAGCTAGACAAGTTACTATTATAACAATGGCTTGGATATTACCAGGCATAGTGGAAATATTTATCTCAAATTCCTGTTAATTTAATTCCCATGATGTTGAAATATTTCAAACTACTGTTGACCCTTGAACAACTTGGACTTGAACTGAGCAGATCCATTTACACATGGATTTTTTTCAATAAATACTGTCAATGTATTTTCTCTTCCTTAGGATTTTCTTAATAACATTTTCTTTCCTCAAGCTTACTTTATTGTAAGAATACAGTATATAATACATATAACATACAGAATATGTGTTAATCAGCTGTTTGTGTTCTTGGTAAGGCTTCTGGTCAACAATAGGCTATTAATAGTTAAGTTCTAGGGGAGTCAAAAGTTATACGTGGATTTTCGACTACACGGGGTGGGGGGGTCGGTGCCCCTATTTCCCGTGTTGTTCAAGGGTCAACTGTAAATTGATGCATATTCTTCATTTACAATAAATTTGTAGTCTACAGAGACTTTTTTTGGTCTTTTTCTGCTGTATGTTTACCCCTGTCACCTATAGAAATCCCCATTTTGTGGTTAAGTTCGCTGCTAGGAATCTTGCTTTGCATTTATACTGAATACCACCCTGTTTTTCTTCTTCTGCTAGGATCATTTTGCTTTTCTAAATAGTTGAGTTATTAAGATTCTAGTGAGTCATGGTTAGAACGTACACAACTTTGGGGTAAGGAGACCCCACGTCTCATCTCAGTGCTACTACTAACCAGTTTCATGAGCTCAGGCAACTCCTTTAATGATGATTCTAACTCTATATGATCAAGGAAGTACTCATAGTCCCAGGCCCTGAACTGCTTTGATTGTTCCATCATATTTACTCATATGTATGCTGACCTGGTCATGTAGTGGAAGTCACCTCTAGAAATGGGGGTGGAACATCTACAACAAAAATTGGAATTATTATCCTCCAGGTGCATATTTTGATTAGTCATTGTACCATCCTCCTTACCACTTTTATAGGACTCTCAGGTGGGAAAAACTGCTGTGTTGAATTTTGGCGGTGGCCTCCCTTCTTTTCTTGGATTGATTCCTGAAAGAAATGCTAGCAATCCACAAAATGGCGAGAGGCAGGGGCAGAGGCCACCGCAGTGAAGAGTCCCAGCTTATTTACTTAGTCAAATGGTTCTCAAGTCACCTTCCTATTGACTGACTTTCTCTGGCTCTGCATTAGAATAGGAAATGAGCCAGGCTCTGACTCCTGTCATTCCTTGCACCTCTGTTTGTAAGACCCTGGGAAAGCCTTTGTTTCTACTGGAAGTTCTCTCAGGAGGATCCAAGGAGAAATGACTTGTGGCAAGTCAGTGGCTATATTTATGGGCCCCGTTGGGAACTGCTGATGGTTTGTGAGTGAGCAGACCTCAGAGTTGGGGGGACAGGAAAAAAGAGGAGCATCTCTGAAGAACTAAGGTTTTACATGGACATTTCCACTGTCACTCTCTTCCTTATATTGTTATGGCAGGAAAGAGCGGAGAAACCAAATGAACCGGTAAGCCATTGCCCACTTGTGACATGGTTTTACAGGAAAAATTTAAGGCAGTTTTTGAGCCCAAATAAGCCAAGCTCATCATAGGGCCATTAATTAAGTGTTAATGATAGCCTGTCGCTGTTTGATAATAAGGGCAAAATTGCATGGTTGGGTTTTATTTTGAAGGCATTTTGTCAGAGTCTCAGACTGTGGTCTAAAAAGAATAGAAACTATTGTTTCCTTTGTGTAGTTGGGGACCACAACAGCTCCTGTGGCTATATTTAAAGAGGATCTGTTCTTACTGCTGTTACGTTAGGAGTCAATCTGAAAAGCTTTGTATTTAGCCACCCAGAAATCAACTTGTTTTTTTCTGGTCATTGTCTTGTTTTTCAGAATTTTGAACCCTATGTATTCTCATTGGTGGTGGTATATGTATGCGCCCTTCCCTCCACTGTGCTATTTTTTTCCAAGTTGAAGTTTAGGGTGAACAGACCTAAAAGTGTCCTCCTAGGAAGACATCTTAGAAACAGCAACTGGAATTTATATCAGTCTTTGAATATATATATACATATTTGTAATAAATCATCTTCTAAGGTGGATATTTATTCCTATTTAGTTTCCTAAGTAAAACTAAACCAAAACAGAACAAAACAAAAATACCTCTAGGAAACAATATTCTGATTTAGGAGTAACCTCTTAGAAAGCAAAGTTAGTGGATTAATTTTTAAAATTCAACTAATTCTGGAGCAGAAGGGACCTCGTCCTTAATTTTCTCTGCTTATTAGTGTTACTTTTTTAACTCCTAGATATTTGAGGACAGTGAGCATGACTAGTCATCACAAGTAACATAAGAGGAGTACCTTCTTGTTCAGAATACCCTTCCCTTGTCATCTCACTGAGCTTTGCAAATAATCTCGAGGACTAGGCATTTTCTCCATTTGATTAAATTGTGGAGGCACATGAGGTCAGCTGACTTGTTCAAGACCATACAGAAAGTACTGGCTAAGCTGGGTGAAGGTACAAGCCTCAGAGCGATAGCATATTTCTCGGCACGGTCGCTCTCCTTTTCAAGGTCAGAATGGGTGAAGCCACTGTCACCCTGCTGTCCTTCCTCAAACTATGCTGCTTTGGCCTCTGTGCTGCCTGGTATTCTCCCCACTCTAGCCATTCATTGCTTTTGCATTCCTACAGAAGGCTCCTGTTATCCTTTAGAGGGGGAGCCTCTGAAAACATGGGCTGGGGCTGGTGAATCATTAACTAGCTGTCTTCTAGTAGAAGGTGGGAGGGAGCAGGACCCAGCAGAGGAAGTTTCCATCAGTGGTAAGTTGGGAAAGGCTGTGAGCGTGGGGAGGCACCCACGGGGACCCTGTAACCATGGGCAGCAGGCAGAAATCAATGAAGGCCTCAGGAACAGCAAATGCCCCTCCCTCTCCCTCCTCCCTGGAACTGGGACGGACCCCAGACACAGTGGACAAGCGTGCTTGGTGGCTTCGTACATTTCCTCAGCTAGAGGCAGGAGCCCTGGAACATGATTTCTCAGCTTCACGCTGTTGACATTTGGGGCCACTCTTTGTTACAGGTGGCTGTCTAGTGCATGGTAGGGTGTAGCAGTGTTCCTGGCCTCTCCCCACTGGATGCCAGTAGCCAGCCCCCAGCCCCAGTTGTGACAACCAAGATGTCTCCAGGCATTGCCTTGAGGGGAGACATCCTTCCTACCCACACACATTGAGAACTACTGTACTGGAGATTTAGTGAAACACTCGGAGGCTAGGTGAACAGGTCTCAGCCAAAGCCCAGCTTTTTCTCTCCATAGGGACTGTGATCCCCTCAGGGTCACTGATAAATATTGTTTATAAGGACCCCTTAGTCAAGAGCTGCCCTCACCTCTTACTTAAAACTTTGGGTGCTGGCTGAGTGATGCGTTGGTTAAGAGTTGGCTTGGGACGCCAGCTCTGAGCAGCAGGGCCCCGGTTTGGATCCCACATGAGGGCCAGTGATGCTGCGCCCTCTATGGCAGAGATGGTGAACAACAGCTCAGCTTGGAGCTGGGCTGCTGTGAGTTGCGGGCGATGGCGTAGGCTGCAGCCCCTGCTGTAGTGGGCTGCTGTGAGCTACTGTGAGTGGCCAGCAGCCAGCTTGAGCGGCCATCTAATGGCTGGCAGGCGACTGCCTCACCCGGGAAGAGCGCAGTGATCACAATACCAACATGGGCCAGAGAAGTGACGTCCTCCACAACTAGACTGAAGAACAAAAGGACAGCAACTTGTCTGTTCCCCTTCCCCGGTTCCCCAATGCTGTTCCCCTCCCCCAATTCCCAATAAAATCTTAAACAAAACAAAACAAAACAAAAAACAACCCACGTTGGCACAGCTGTCCTCAGGATGCTTCTGGTTCAGCCAAGCACCCAGCGCAGCACCCCACTTACATGAGGCAGCTTAGTTCCGCGTGCTGTTAGGGCACTTTTGCAGCAAAGGCCACTTTCCAAATTCAAAACAAAAGGGCTGAGATATCAGACAATGAGGAAGAGAGGGAACAAGAGCAAAGTGAAAGTGAGACTTGAGAGATGGAAACAGAAGACCAGGGCCTTGGGTCAATGGGTGAAAGGCCAGCCCCGCTTTGTCCACTGGAAGAATTTTGTCTCCTTAAAGGAGATAAAGAAGGGTTTGCAGTTACTTAGAAATCCGCACCATTGTCTGTTTCAAAGACCTTGGAGATGCAAGCAGTGTATATATTATCAATTATTTCAGATTATCTTTCCGATTTTTTTCCCTTCTCCTTCCAGCTGCCAACGATTAGACGTGTGCATCTGGCAGCAATTTCAGTTTTTCGTCAAGTTACTCAGGCAGCATTGACTGGCTGTGTCACTCTCCTGTTCAGTTTCTTCAGATGAGAGATTGGGGAAAAGAATTCGGAAACAAAAGCCATCCAATTCCTCCCCCAACAATTAGAAACATGCTTTTGAACCTGGAAATAGTACACAGAACCTCACTGAATGCCCACTTAAGCCTATTCATCAGGATTTTTTGTAAATTCTTTCATGTCGCATAAGTCTTTCGTTAGCTACTTAGAAGAGGGTGGGGAGCTTCAAGCTTCTGATTTCTTCTGGGAAAGCGGTACAAGTGGCCTTTTAGTGGTGATTCTGCAGATAGAGTTCATTTAAGATCTGCTCAGAGATAGGCTAATGCTATGTGCCCTAATATTTAACTCACACTGTTCTCTTGGTAGGCAGGTAGGTCCTTGTCTAAAATCGTATCACAGCCATAGTTGAGCTTTATGACCACTGCTTCTTCTTTTTGTTCTGGCATTTTCCCCACACCTGCCTCCTGTCTGAAATAACTTTGTCTCTCTTCCCAAGACACATTCTGATCTCGGCCTCAGCTTCAGTCCTTGGCTGTCATCTGCTCTGTGGATTCATTCTTACTTGCTAGTTCCACCAGGGCATTTTTGGCTGGTTTGTGTTCAGGTATCCAGAGAACATGTGAGATCCAAGGATTTCTAGTTCTTAAATAAGAGTAATTTCAATCAGAGCTAAGATTGGAGGACTTTGTCTCAAGCACAATGATAAGAATTTATCATGTATTATCTCATTTAACCTCTGATAACCCTATGAAATGGGTACCGTGACCCCCATGTTACAAATGAAAACATGGAGATTTAAGAGGGTTAGGAACTTGCCCAAACTCATAGAGAAAATAATGAGAGAAGAGAGAATCTAAATTACTTTAGTCTCCTTTTAAATTTTCACTTGGAAATAAGTTTTGAATTAAAATCAATTGATCTTTAAAAAGCAGAACAGCTCCATCTTCATTCTCAAAATAAGTTTTTTTGGGGGGCATTGAGTTTCCTAAATTACATTTTAGAATTCAAAGTGACATACAGGTTACTCATATATCACTCAGGTAGAGGCAACTCAAGGGAAGCACACGTTTATTGCATTACTTTATTGCAAGCAACGTTATAGCTTTTTAAAACATGACCCAGTTAAACAGACGTCCCACCTGTGGCCCTCTGTAATCTAAGATGGATGGTACAGTTTTCCATCCTCTTTAACATTGACTTTTGTTTAAGAATTGCTCTCATAACTCAGAAATCTTTATGACTTGCATTTCTTTAACAAGAATTCTAAAGATAAAACAAATGAGAATTGAGGGTTGAATATATTTGAAATATGCTGCCATATATTTATATATTTGTGACCAGTTTCAATTGGTTTCAGAGAGTATTCTTTCATTATTTAGACCATTTCCAAAAAAAAAAAAAAAAAAAAGAAAGAAAAGAAAGAACAGCACTTAACTTCAAAGAATCCCGGATTAAAGTCTACCCAGCATTTTCCCTTGGTATTCTCAGTGCAAGAAGGCATTTGGGCCCAAACCCTTTTGTTTGTGATTTATGATAATGGTTTCCAGGAGATGTTAATGAGGCGTGTGTCCTAGGGAAAGTCTTCTACTGAGCTTGAACTTCCTAGGAAGAGTTGGGGATGATTCTGTCCTCCGTTAGGCCAGTTTTATGACACAGAAAACCTACAGCAAGGAGATTGGGACCACACAGCCAAGGTACCTCATGGTCTCCTGTAAAGATGCTTGTTCGGTTCAGTACATTTTTCTTGCATTACCAAGTTCTTCCATAAAGTCAACCACAACCCATGTTATCGGGGACTCCGACCAAAACTTGCGGTGAGTAGGAAATAGATTAAACATAGGTTTTCCCTTCTCTCCAGCTGCCAAAAGTGATGTCAGTGGTGTTAATGACCCTTTACCTCAGCCCGCTGCAGACCCAGGGCCGCCTGCAAACCTGTTCTAGCCTCTGGGTCCTGTGCTGTCCTGGAAAGCTGATGATGGTTGATAAGAAACAATTGGATAGCCAGACAATTAATTACTCAAATGTAAAGTGAGGCACTTGCTTTCTTGAAGCAATTTGTGACCGGACTCCAGGGAGTAGGCAAAGAATGCAAACTCTATTTCATGTTTAACAGGCAAAGTAAAGGCACGGGCGACTAAGTCTGCTGGATTTCCTTTTGCCTAATTACAGAAACGGCATTGCAAATACTTTTTACCACCTCTGCACCACATTGTAAACTAAGTTGTGATTTTAATTTAAGTCTACTGGTGTATATCAAAGACAGACTGATAAAACCTATATCCTTTATTTCTGAACATTACAAAAGAACAACAACAAAAAAAAACCTGAGGTGAAATTTTAGTATAAACCTCAGAATTGGGATGTAATTTCTATGAGGAAGATTACACTGCAGAAATAGCTTCTGTGAAAACAGAAGAAAGACACTTTCAGGACTTTCTTACGCAGCTTGGGAAGATGATATCACGTTACCTTTGTGTCTTTGAGCAACAGGTTTGTGTTGGTTGAGCCCTGTTAAAACTAATGCTTCTTGTCCCATAGTGCACGTGGTCTGACTTGAAATGTGGAGGGATTATTTTTCTGAGTTCCTCTACCTTCACTGCCTTCTATATGGGGATATATTATAATTTTGGTAAAAGAGAGATTTGAGACATTTTGATTTACCTTTGAAGGAGGCAGAGGCGTGGTATTATGGTGTAGATCCCCATTTGGGTTTTATCTTTTAATTATCTTTTGCTTTCTCAGCCTGCTCCCTGTTCATAAAAAGAATGGGAACTCACTAAAGTGAATATTCTTTGGCTTAACATATTTCTGGATGTTTATTCAGATTGCCTTAATACATCAGTGACAGAATACATTTAATTGTTGGGAACCATATGTTCTCATTGTTGCTGTTTGAATCTCGGTTTGAATCTGCCTCCCCTGTCGGTCCCTAACTCCCTTGAAAAGTTTCCAGACTCTCCTCCCTCGCTTGGTTGCTGAGGAAAGAGAAATTCCCAGCGCTGACAGAATCCACCCCCCCAACAGACCCCAGCGGGAGCCCACAGGCTTCATGGTCTGTCCGCGGTCACTCCCTCTCTTCTTTCCCTTTCATACTACGTGTGCCTTTCTTCATTGGTGGTCTCCTGAAGTCACCAGCTTTGCCAGAAGGTCTTTCACTGCGACAAAAAGGGCACTGGAGCGAGATGGCCTCGCACATGTTGGCTGCTCTCCCTGAATTTCCTTCCTTGGCAACCCTGTGCCCTAGAAGGGCTGGCCGGTAACCTTGTTATTTTCACCAGCCCTGTCCCATGTGACCTGCTCCAGGCGAAAGTGCTATTTAAGCAGCAAAGCTGGCTTGGCTGGTCCGTTGCCCTTTGCCATTTAAGACCATGAAACCAAGTCTTTTCCAGCTCAATTCTGGCCTGTTTTCAAAGACGTTGGTTTCCTTGCTTTCGCTAAAATGGCTTTCTCCGTGCAACATACGGCAGCAAATATCTTGGTCTTCCCTCTAACTTTCGTTCGATCCTAAATTGAGATTTTATTTGTGCATTATTTTTGGTGGTTATGGTCTGAAGGTTTTTAAAACAGAATGCTTTTCCCCCAGTCTCCCCAGCTGTGCCTTGTGAAAAGCAGAGGTGGCGCCCCCAGTCCCAGACTTGAAGCTCTGTGGATGTAGCTTTCCTTCTGCCTGGGGTGATGTCCGTAGCTACTGGAGCTGGGCCAATAACGCTGCTTCCTCCCCAGATGCTGCCGTGGAGCCCGCAGGGTGGGACCCCAGCTCTAAGCCAGGAAATTCCTTTAATAAGGGGTGTCACAGTCCATCGTGTGGGTCAGTGGTCTTGTTTATCCATCTGAGATTACATAGCGTGAACGTTGAAATGAGGCACGCTCTATGCTACCAGAACTGTAAATATATTTGAGATTGATGATTTAAAAAAACTTACTGGGCCCATTTGCCAGATTTCAGGTATCCTTAAAAATGGTACTTTCGCCGTGTTTTATAAGGTGTTTTGTTTTATCAGTACGGAAGTATTCCAGAAGGCTTGATCGGCTCTACATAAGTGGTACCATGAATTAATTGCACCAGCATCAATGAGGTAGCTGAAGAAATGGATTGTGGGAGTGGTATGCAGTTGAATATAATGGTGTGGAATAAAAAAATAAGCAGACCTGGGAAGATAAGATATAGAGAGAGATGTCACAGGTGCCATGCTCAGCATCTTTCAAGGGACCGGGCCAGCCACCCACCCATCTGCTTGCGCGTTCCTCCCACCCTGTCTCCCTCTAGGATCCCCAAGGGGTGGAAGTCTCGTTCTGCTCGGAGAGGAATGATTCTCCTCTCCTGGTTCTTCCAAATACTTTGCCTGTGCCATCTCATTAAGGAGTTGGGCTTTTGGAAACCAAAGCCAGGAGGCCAGAGGCTTTTTCTATGGTGAAACTGCCATACTTGTCCCCTACCCAATGAATTGGGAGGACAGGAAAGGGATAGCATACTTAGAAGGTTTAAAAAGTTGGTTAACATGTCATATTTTTTCTCACCATAGATTCCTTTTTAAGAATGGGAAAGATTTAAATATGATGAAAACATCACTTTCCTCTCCTATTTAAATATTTTTATAGATTATACCTAGGAATTTTTCTATATGACTGAAGAATGTTTTTTTAAGTCATAGCTGTTTATGTTAAGAGAAAGAGAAATATGCTGTTTTGACACATTTCTTTAACTGGAGGAATTTATACAAATTTTTCTAGTTAAATCCACAGTATAACATTCCAAACAATGCTCTCCGTGGAAGAATAGTCATTATGTAGTCTTTTTTTTTTTTCCCAGCATAGTTCGATGATAATATTTTATCCCTATTTTCTTAGTAAACACAATGCTTTAACCAGATACTTGTAGCTGTATTGCCCTTGATTCAACAAATGGGCAGGAAATTTCAAAGCATTTAAATACAAGACAAAAACTTTTCATCAATGGGCTAGAGACGCATTGCTGAGAGGGTGCAGATCCCTCTTGTTGAACTTCCATCATGACCTTGTGCTATTTTCAGCTGCTTTCACGGTGAAGACTCATCAGTAGGCTGACCGTGTGAATGCAAGTAGAAGCTTTATTTGTTTTTCAGCTCTGGTAGGCAGAGTTTAAGTGGATCGAATCCAGAAGATGTAAATTCCTACTGGATGCAATAATGCAATAATCCATAGGTCTCAAGGAGCATCGCTCAGTGTTGACTTATTTGATAATGCTTTAAAAATTACATTTTTCATTACTGGGAACAGGATTAGGTGGGTTTTATCTTATGAGAAGACACACGGAAGGCTACAATAGATGCTGATGTGGTGATGGAATTTTGTCAAAATGTAATTTCCTGCTACTAAACCCAGTGACAGGTGCATCGTATTTCTGGGTTCGGAAGTTATTCCCCAATGCTGTAACATGAGGACATGTATCACAGGAGCATCCCCATTTGATATTTGCACAGCTCTTCCCCAAGGAAACATTTTGCTTTTTTGTTTCCAGTTTATGTGTGTTACAAATGAGTTTTTGTGTTTATAAAATATCAGAGCAATATTTGCCTTGTATGGTGGGTGTGAGTCAATTGGGGTTGTGTATAGAAAGTGCATTAAACATATGAATACTCATGTCTTTCTTTTCAGTGCTTATGTTAGTCTTTATCATTGCATTTTTGTCACTCAGTAGACATTTGTTGAATTGAATGACTGAGAGCCTAGTATGAGGATTGCTTTAAAAAAAAACACACAAAAAAACAAAAACCAAAAACCAAATTCCTAAATTACAAAAATGTATGATCACATGTTTGCCTCCCTTCAAGTGAATTGCTTTATTCCAGCTCAGCCCTTCTTGATGACAAGCACATAGCGACAAGGATACAGGCAGATGAACTTAAGTCCAGGAAGCATATGCTGTGGTCTGTCTGTAATGTTACGAGGGTTCCTTTCCAACAAAACTCATCAGAGCCGTTGTGAACAGCTCTGTTTTGGGAACTTCAGCTTTGTATTTCTTTGGCTTTAGATACCGCTCTGGGAACCATTACCCAGCTTAATCAGCCCCTTTATTCACCATATTTGTCTCTCAAAGCTTTTTGGCTGCCTCTGAACATCAAATGGGCCCTCCAAGGGCCAAGACTGGCTGCTATAGAGACCATTCAAAAGAACAGACCCGAGGCTGAGAAGGCAGGCACAAAAAGAAATGGGAACTTGAGAAGGCATTCCAAAAATGTTCCAACAATGACCCCCTGATTAGAATAAATATGCAGACCCCAAGGTGGCTGCGGGTGAAGGACAGTTCTCACTGAGGGGTGTCTGTTAAACATCCGTGTCATCACTCTGTAGCTAAACTTTACACACACACACACCCAAGCACACACACCCTCGTGCAAAGATAAGCAGATGTGAACTTCAGACACGCCCTTTAAATTCTTTCCATTCAATTGAATTCTTTAAATTCAGTTCTGTTGCCTGTTACAGCCTTCCATTCCCATCCCCTCCATCATCATTACCTCCCACTTGGCTTTCCCTTTCTTATGAACTCCTGAGTTCATAGCATCAGCATCGGTAGGCACTATCAGTGACTGAGAAGTGTGGGCTAAGGCTTTGGAGGGAAGATATGGGATGGGATTGATAGATCCTTTTATTTCCTGCTCTTCGAGAAAATTACAGGGATGGTTACAGTGTGTCCCAAAGCAATAGATTTCAGCACCTGGTGAAGCCATATATACATGGCTTCTCAACTCGTAGGGCTCCCAAGTCTCCACCCTGCTGCACCCATGCAGGTTGGCACATGTGATGACAACAGTGGATGCGTTTGTCCCCGTGCTAAGCCGCTGTGTAGCCATTCTGGAGGAGAGCCAGATGTAAAATCAAAAACAAGCATGTGACCTTCACTTCCCCCCGGTTTACATTCGGCAGTTTGTTTGTCTCAGCCCTTTATCAAGTCTGGCCTCCCTGCCTAATTGTAGGCCCAGGGCTGTGCGGCTGTGTTAAGCTGTGTCTAGACATTCTGATAGATCACAACATGAGTTCGGGAGAAGCTTGAAACTAAAGAGGAGATCCTTAGACCCACTCTCTAGGGTTTTTGAAAGGATGGGTTTGCCTTTCACTTCTAGAAACTACATAAAATAAACCTCATCTCTCTGGCAATTAAAGGGCTATGCCTGGAGTGCTTCTTATTTTCACATGGGTGTCTTCACGTCAAGTCTTTATGAATAAGCAGAAAAATAGACTATTCACCTGTTGTTTAGGGGCAGAGTTACTATTTTAAAATAAACAGAAATCTCCTTCTACAACTAAATGCTTCCTTTGGTAAATTTCAACTTACCTGAAAGCCATTATGTACATAGTGAATGCTGACGATCCCAGCCATATTCTGTTTCAAGAGTAGAGAGAGAAACATAAAAACCAGTTCTATTGCTCAACATTTTCATTGTGTGGATTTTAGAACCCTCCGCTGTCCTTGTAGCTGACATGGATTATTACTGCTGCACTTTGGTCCTATCACAAAGCAAGCCCCTGTTGTCCCTCTACTTCGTTAAAGCGTCTTGGCCTGACATTGAAGGGTCTTCACCATCCAGCCCAACCTGTATTTGTGGACTTAACTCCTTCTACCCCTTTCCAGATGCCTGGGGCTCCAGGGAAGCGTCATTCTTGACTCGGCCTGTCCATGGCTGCCCTCTCATCCCCCTGGGCTTTATTGCATCCTGGGCCCTCCATGGGAAGTGTTCTTTGTCCCTATCATGCATGCAGCTAACATCCAGTGAGTACCTGCGATGGACAGCCCTGTGCTAAGCTCTGGAGATGCAAAGCTGAACCAACGAAGACACAATCCCAGTTTGCACATCCCCAATCTTTTTTCCGCCTTCCAAACCAAGCCAGTATGTCAACTCTTATCTTCCCGGACGAAAGGATTCTTTCCCTCTCCCATGCATCTAGAGCTTTCTTTCTGTGCACCTCTCATGGAATTCACCTCTGTCTACTCTGCATTCTGTCTATTTATGAATGGAGCTTAACCCTCCTTTCCAGAATTTCTAGAAAGCAGGGCCTGTAGCTGAATTCAACTTTGTATCTTCCATGGTATTGAAGGCAACCCTTGTACTCATTCAACAAGTGTATTGATTAACTACTCTGCTCAGGACATTCTGTAAATATTGATATTTATAGAGAACTTTTGAATGCATGAAAGATGTGGACCTCAGAAGGACTCCCTAATGTTGATACTTGAGAGCAAAAGAGGCTGGATGAGGTTTCAAAAGGTGTCTCCTGTTTGGAGGTGAACTTTTAATGCCCCTTGATGTCTGCCTTCTTGAATAGCATAAAAGAAATGTGCTTCTAGAATAATGTAATTCTGGTAGACCTAAATCAGAATCCTTTTTCTTTTTTTTTTAACTTAATGATTAACTAGGTCTGTCTTGCTTGGGTCTCCTTTTGTATCTTACATTTTCATGTCAAACAATGTCACGTTAAAAACTGATTTGAGATTTTGTCATTTTAAGTCTTGCAACAGCAAATTCTGAGATTTGCTGTTGACTTTTAACCAAAAGAAGATTCAGCATAGTCTGATTGTAACCTGCTTACCGTATTGTGTAGTGGTTTTGCACAGTAACCATAACGTACATTTTTGTGTTGCTCATAAGAACATCAAAGCACTGTGTATTTTTGTGTTGCTAAGCCTTTGAAACCTCCACCTCACATTGATTTGTTTACTGACTTAATATTGACTATTTGGACTTTGTGATTGCTTTAGACTCTTGCATTTTGAAAGGGAAAAAAAAAAGAAGTTAAATATAGTTTGTTGATTTTATTTAAGCACACAGCGCTGTTTGTGCTTGTACCTTCCGTTTATCTGATTTGCCTCCTCTTTTAAAGCCCAACCCTAACAAAGTGATCGAACGTGCCTTTTGCGATGCTTGTGGTGACCGATTCCTTCCTTTCCCTTTTCAGAATGAAGACCTAAATGACCTCAGCAAATCCTCCTTTAACTCATGGGTACCCAGGCTCTGAATATTTCATGACTCACAACCAGGACCTCACATCTCCCTCCTCGGTAGATGGTACGATGCATCCATTTCAGTTTGTTTACTTTATACAATCCTCAGGAGTTCGTTGACTGAACTGCACGTTCTATATTGTGCCAAGCAAAAAAAACAAAACAAAACAAAAAAAACAAAAAAAAGCACTGTGACACCGGAACAATGAGTCTGCATAAACTTCGTCTTCGGCCGTAAGGACTTGGCTGGCCATGTGAGCGGATGTGCCCACCACACCATGAGAGAATGGGTGTACTCTCATTGCATCTACATGACACGTTTCATCTGCTGCTGAAACTGTGCGACAAAGCGTCTTTGTAAATTATTTCATGCAAAACGGTTCGCATTGGGTGGAGAAATTATTAAATATTTAACATAGGTTTTGATTTATATGTGTAATTTTTTTTTTAATTAAAATGTAACTTTTCTTACAGCGCACATCTTTTTCTTTTTTTTTTTTTTTTTGGATGTGGACCTGAGGTATACAATGTTCTGTTGTAAAGAGTGGAGCAAGTGCTTAAAACAAGGCTAACAAGAGTAGAATGGGGTACGACCCTTGTTTTAAGATTGTAATTCAGAAAAATAATATAAGAATCATAGTGCCATAGATGGTTTTTCAATTGTATAGTTATATTTGCTGATCCTGTCTCTTGTAATATAGCCCTGATGTTGAGCTGAGATCCTTACAAGAATTGATCTTAATTTTGTATTTTTTTCCTGTAAGACAATAGGCCGTGTTAATTAAACTGAAGAAGGATATATTCTACTGGATCTTTTCAAGTGTCAGCTTAAAATTGGCCATTGAATGGAAGCAAAATTACAAGAAAAGGAAATCAAAGTCTTCCATTGTACATACTGTAAAGAGAAGGAGACATGGGTGACTCCTTCAAGTCAAAAGCTCTCTTTGGAATGAACAATGTGGGTGTTTGTAAATTCTGGAAATTTCTTTCTGTTCATAATAAACTAGACTGTTGATCTTTTCTTCTCCCCCTCCCCCCAATTCTGTAAGCTTCCTGCCTCATTGCCACCATTTTCCTTAGTGCACCCATGAGGCTATTTCATTTCCTGCGCCGTCTCCAGAAAGATGGTAAGACAAGCGAGCACTTGTCTTTAGTTTCTAACCAGAAGTTAAAATTCCAGAAAGTGCTTTTTGTCATGACCAGGGCTACATGTTACTTTCTTTAAGACGTTATCCCCTGTTTTCTGAGACCTTCCAGTATTCCATTATTGAACTGAATGTAATTTGGCCCATTTGCCCTGGTGGGTACTCGCCTTTTAGTGATTCATTCATAAAACCCAGCTTACAGAGAGCCCTTCAAAGCTCAATGATCTGCTCTTGAAACACCTAACCAGCAGTGAAAGTGTTAATCCTTTTCTTCTTTGGAAAGTACACACATCTTGAAATTTTTCCTTGTGAAAAAGAAATGGCAATGAAGGTACTTACAGATATTGCCTACAGAGTTTTTAACCTTTTTACCGGGAAACTTCCTATAGGTCAAGTAATTTAATGCCAATGTCAGGCTCCCTCGGAGTCTGTGTAAACTCTGTATCAGAAATTTTCAGCCCTGCTGTTAAGAGGAACAACATTTTATTTCTCTGAAGGGTAGTGCTCCCTGGGTGGGGTGGGGCTACAAGGAAGGGGTCAGTGTTGGGGGGCACTGCAGTGGCTGCTGCCCCTCATCACCTGGCCGGGAACCCCTGCTCGACTCAAAAGGGAGTGGAAATAAATGGAACCCCTCACCCTGCTGTTACTGTTAATTCAACCAGATGGCATGTACCTCACAGACTGTTGTACAGTGTTCATTGTTGCAGATTCTAATCATTTGCATGCTCATCAATTTCTAAGATGAATAGGTCGGTAGTCATAAGAATCCATTGTTTTCAAGGAACTTGCTGAATTACATCATTTCCTATCAGGAGAGAACACTACCAATTTTAAAACTCTGATATGAAATATTTCTTTTCTTCTTTTCTTTTTTTTTTTTTTTTACTCTTGTATGAAAAAGACTTTGTTGGTCAAAATAACTTCCATTTGTCAAGTATTCTGACTCATACTCTTGCTAGCAGTGCAGGAGGAAAGCAGGCTGTCCTGGTCTCTTCCACTGAGGACAGAAACACTTCAAGAGAAATCAGTGAACAAAGTCAGCCCCAACCATTTTCCTGTAAAGCTGGTTATTTCTCAAAGAACTTAAACTTTGAGTTATTATGTATTACCAAGATATCTCTGCCTGTGGAATGATCAGCATATTTGGGGTGAGAACAGAAATGAACAGACTAGAAAAGTCCATCTCTTACTTTGTATTTCTCTGATGTTTTTGTTCAGTCAAATAGCATAAGGGTAGAAACGCTTATTTAAGCTGGTGCTAGTGGTCCCTGGGCTGGGTTTGATGGTGGTATCAAACTTCACCGACTGAAAACTGGAAGTTGCTGGTATTGAAAGCAAAAAAGCTCATGATCTTGGCTGCGTGAGGGGTTTATCTTGAGCAACATCAGCTGCTAAGCCCTTGTGTTCAGTTTCTATTGAGGAGAGTTGGCTTTTCTCCATTTCAAAGTGTTTGTAGACCAGCCAAGGGCTTACGCTAATGGGGCTCCTGGTGGCCTCCAGTTAACCTGTAGGTTAGTGGCTGTTTCTTCATGAGACCAACCTTTCACAGCATTCTTTCTTAGAGACTTAGGCAGAGTTTTAAAATTCTCCTTTGTGGAAAGAACAAAGATGTTTCATGACTTCCATGATATCTTCATTCTGGGGGGAAAAAAAAAAGTCCTAAAACCAGCTAGAAAGTGAAGAGAATCCATTAATGATCAACTGCCTGAGTCAATAATGACAAATCAGTACCGATGTTACACTTGTGGCTATTTCTTGCTAACTTTCAAAGGTCAAGGACTCTCTTGACTAATCTAGGTGGACTGCAAAAAAATGGATTTACTAAAATTCATCTAGCCAGAAGTAGAGAGTTTTAACCTTTCTTTCCCTGACTATTGTCTCCTAGCTGTCTTTTAAATCGGAGATAAAGTATTAAGAAGCAACTTTACTATATCATAAGAAACAGTATTTTACAATCCTGAAGCCCTGTTTTGTTCGATCTTGCATCCTGAATGCAATATGCCATGTAGTTGAAAACTTCAATTTTATGTACTAGAGGTGGTTTAAAAACGGGGGAAGGGAACTTGTCCATGGACAAATAGAGCCATGAAAAATGGGATACATATGACGTGCTCTGACTGCTTTGGCAGAGCTCCGTAGGTCAGCCTATCACACAAGGAGGCGTTGAAACCCCAGACACTGGGAATTAAGACCTTGATTGGGGAGAGACAGAACTCTTTGGACAGTATGTGAAGGAGAATGGATGGAAGCCAAATACGAAATCGCTTCTTTGCAATGACTTGACGGGAGTTAGTGTTCCTAGGACACCATGAGTGTTAGCTGGCAGTAATGCTGCATTCATAGAGACTGCTAAGAAACTGAGAAGGAAGAAGCACGAACCTCTGGGGATAGGAAGAAATATGGTCTTGTCCACAGTAAGAGAAAGACCTCTGATCTGTGAGCTTAGTGGTGGAGAGCAAGAACAACCTCCTCCGAGTCAGTAAACATCAAGGGTTCAACACTGGTGCCTGTGGTCATGTCCAAAGCCAAGCCAGAGAAAACCTTGGAGGCCATTCCAAGCCTCTTAGGTGTAGGTAGAGAATGAGTGGGTCAGATGGCATGTCTGGGGTGTCCCTCACGCCTTGTAACCAGAGCATCAAGGCGGGTGCTGGTGATATCAATACGGAGGGATTTTGCAGGTATTTGACCCTACTCTTAAGAAATTTATCAATGATAAAGAGTTTACCATCAATTAGGAAGATTAGAAAACGTGTGACTTAGCTTGAGCGTTGTCTTTCCTTCCTGGTTTGTTGATGACTTGGCATTTGTGATGTTTACACCAAGAGATCCGGTGTTTTAGACTTCAGCCATCCACCTGGCATCTCCATGTCTCTGCTTCTGTGGTGAACTTCCCCAGATTTAACCAGTATGCCACATGACAGGACAAACTCAGTCAACAGGAAAACATGTCTGTATTTGTATAGACAATTTCAGTTATAAATATATATATATATTTTTTCTTTTTAGAACTTTGCTATTGGCTAAAGAATGTAGTTCCCAGAACAATTTTTCTTACAGAGCTCTTTCCTTACACCTCTTGGCTACAGGGTGGGCCAAATTAAATACGTATAAATGCGTATATATTTTTTCATTTAATGTATGTGCAGTTTGGTTTATCATCTTCAGACAGTGGTGCTGCTCATGGTGCTACTTCATCTGTGTACAAAAGGACCAATGCATGGTCTGTATTGCTACCAAAACATTTACTGTATATATGTGTATAACATGTATTATGTATATATGTAACGGGTACCAGGCCAGGTATATATTTTTATTTAGAAGTGTTTCACTTTTCCAAGTTTTCTTTATAGTGTTATGCTTATTTTCAGTTTTTTTTTTTTTCCCCGATCCCCGATTCTGTCTGGTACTTAGCACTGTAGTGTCTTCATCGTTAATTAAAGAAAACTGTCTAAATGAATTCACGGATGTGAATGCTCGTGATCCTTAATGTCGTTGGTTATGGGACATGAAACAGAAACTGCCGCTTAAAATGTGCTGGGGCATTTGATTGGGTAAGAGCAGTGTACTCAGTTTAACATGAGTTAACAAGTGATTCGGGGACAGATAGGTTAGTTTTACCCTATCCATCTTCAGCTGGTTTTCAATGGCCAAGGGTATACAGAAAAATGTCTGAAAATATTTTCAGCTACAGTGGGGAGAAAGAGAGAGGGGTAGAAAGATATGTATTCTGGGTGGTGGAACAGCCTTGCCAACCTTCAGTGTGCACGGAGATCCTGGAAGAGTTGTTCCAATGCAGATTGGCCCTGAGGGATCTGGGGCTGAGCCTGAGATTCTTTGTTTCTAACCAGCTCCCAGGGGCTCAGGGCCACTCCTCCCGGTTTGCTGATGGCGCTGAGGAGCAAGGGAAGAACATGGCATTTCTCATCCCTGGCTGTACATGGGCATCACCTGGGTAGCTTTTAGAAAACTCCATGGCCAGGCCAACTCCCGAGATTTGGATGCACTTTGTCTGGGGTGGGGCCTGGGCTTCACTCACTGCTGCTGCATTCTCTGCCCTCTAGAAAGGTCCAGTACATGGTCAGGGCTGAGAACCACTGCTGGGAAGGGCTGCCCACAACTGATGACTGGAGTGCCTTATTAGAAATGCTCATTCCCTGGAGCTGTCTGGAAACGTGTGCTTCAACAGGTGACTTGTGGTTGGCAAGTTAGGGAAATGCTGATTTCTGTACAAGGGGAGCCTTTTGGATCATCTCACTACTAGAAGGGATAGAACACCTATGAGTATTGAAAATACTAAGCCATGTTGGCAATATATTGGGTTGTCAGAAAAGTCATGATGCATTTTTGCAATGAAAAACAGAAAAAATATGTCATGACTTTTCCGACAACCCAATAGAAGCAGCCAACTCCCCTAACGCTCCCAAATTGAGCTTTTTTTGCTTAAACTGTTTAAAATACGTGATTAATGTGTCCTACGTTGCTTGGATGAACTCAAATGATTGAACACTTGGAAACAACCAACATTTTTATTTACTTATTTTTAACTTGACTTTTTGGTGAGCGTGATGTTCTACTCTCTTTCCCATCCTAGTTTGGTGCATCAGGCTGCAGGATTTTTCCTTCTGCCTGGCATTATAAATGATATTTTCAGGAGCACACTACATAACTGAATAATGCTTGAAGTCATTATTTCATCTTTACTGTATATGAGCTTCCTTGATTTATTTGTAAAACAAACAAAACTGATTTTTCCCTCCCAGTCATATTGCAAATCAAACATCACTAACCTCTATTGAAATGACACATAAGCATCACTAATTAGTAATTTTAGGGCAGTCTAGTTGAAATGAGTTAATGGTGTGATTTATAACATAATTGTCTTATTACCTTTACACATATAGAGAAACAAACTATAGCAAGTAAAATGTCAATAAAAGGTCTGCGAGAATGTAATAGTCATTGAGAACTGTAATTACCTCACTGACTCTATAATAAACAATAGCAACATTCCTTCTGCATTCATTCTAGGTTAGCCACCAGGATTTATATCAATTATTTCATTTTACCCTTCCAGCCACCCAGAGGCAGATCTCTATCATCATCCCTATTTCCCAGATGTGCAAAGAAGGGGTATGTATGTCTGTGGCCAAATTTGTATTCTCATAGGTACCATTACAAGTCTCTGGTTTCTGAGGACTTAAAAAAAAATTATGTTCCATGCATTAAAAATGGCATAACTCCAGCTACCTTGTGTTACTCATTTGCTGAGCAAATATGGTCTGACGTGAGTCTGAGAGTAAATCTCTGTCCAACTTAAAACGTTCACCCTACAAAGTAACAGGGCCTATTACATTTATTTTCATTCTTTAACTTTGTGTCTACCTTAGTTCATTCATGACAAAAATCGTGTTCTGGGTCCCTGTTATTTTTCTCAATAAGAACAACTTTTTTTTAGCAACAGAATAGAAAGATTCAGCTTTACTTTAGGAACACCCAAGGGCAGTAGGTAGGTGAAATAGGAAAGCCACACAAAATCCAAGTGCCTGTGTTTTTAGGATCAGGTTCTACATAGGATCCCCTGTCCATTTTTGGAAATCAGAACTTACATTCTCCATCGAGATACCAATGATTAGATAAATGACCGGTAGGAAAAATGTGGGAGAGGAGGATGCCTGAGTATTATCTGGATTGGAGAATGTGTCCTCAGCCGAAGTAGAGGATGGTTGAAGCGCCCCCAATATAGGAACCCCTTCTCTGATATACTGCCCTGTACGGGAGGAAAAAGTTTACTGTGACTCTCTTAAGATCCCCATCTGGGTCTGCAAATTTCAACTGACAAAGACAGATCAACAGGAGGAAAGCATATAAATTTATTGAACATAGATTTTACATGACATGGGGGCCCTCACAAAGAAATGAAGACCTGAGGAATTAGTTAGAGCTGAGTATTTCTGTGCCAGATTTGATGAAGAGTGGAGACTCGTGGAGGAATATGATAGGTTACAGAGTGCGAGGTGAGTGTAGTAACTGGGGGAAACAGCGAGTCCTGCTTGTTGTTGGTTCAGATTCTTGGCCTTTCTTCATCCTTGGAGATAAGGATGCTGGTTTCCCCTGAGTGTAGGGAGGGCGGCTCTCACATCAGGGTTTTATGACCTGTTTCTGGGAGAAGGGCAGAGAGAGGGTCAGAGTGACCTTCCTGCTTCTGCTGTTTTCTCAAATTCCTTCAGCTGAAAATATTCAAAAGCCAAAGTGCCATATTTTGTTGTAGCATTTCCTGAACCCCATCAAACCCATGTGCTTCTCAAAGCTTGGGTTATATACTACCTATACCTAATTTCCTGAAGGGACTCTATGGTTTTTAACATGGGCGGCAGACACAATATTAGTAACAAGTTGTTTACACACACACACACACACACACACACACACACACACACACTTTCTCTCCAGGGTTATTCTACCCCCTGACTTTGGAGGAACATGTTAGTGAGGTTCGCAAGGCAGTATTCTCTGCTCCCCTTTCTATAAGTTGCTCCAGACCTCAAGCACCATTCCCTCTAACTGTAAATGTGAGAAAAGAAACAATATTGCCGACATTCCTTACTGCTCCTGAAGAAACAAATCCAATGATCTCTATACTAGAAATTATAAAATGAAGTCTAAATGTATGTAGGAAATAACATAAAAATAAGGGAATTAGGTAAGTTTGCATTTATGATAGTATACAGCATTATCCTGATCCTATAGAACAAAAAAGAATCCCAAACAAAACGAAGTGTCTCTGACTATTAAGATGTAGTAAGTCTGATGGCATTATGAATGATTTTTATCTGTTCTATTTTTCTGTACATTTTTACAATGATCATGTCTCATTCTCATAAGAAAGAAAACAAAATATTATTAAAAGAAAAAAACACACAAAGGGGGTTGGATGAGAATCCTAGTGATGCCCCACATGTTGGTATTACCCTATATCACACAACTCCATGATCAAAAATTCAGGGGTCTGGGGCCAGCCGAGTGGCACGGTGGTTAAGCGCTGGCTTGGGAAGCCAGCGACCCCGGTTCAGTCCCACATATGAGGGCCAGTGACACTGCCCTCAAAAAAAAAAAAAAAATCAGGGGTCTGGCAACTATGGCCTGTGAGCCAAGTCCAGCCCTGCTTCCTGTTTTTGTAAATAAAGTTTTATTGGAACACAGCTACACTCATGGTCGCCTCTGGCACTCCAACAGCAGGGCTGAGTAGTTGTTGCAAAGACCAAATGGCCCCAAGAGTAAAATACTTACGCTCCATTCCTTTATAGGAAATGTTGCTCCCAATGATAGATGTCTTTCTAAGAAAGAGCTGGGAAGGAGGCAGAGTCCCTTGCCCTGGGCCTCTGACATTCTCTTCGGACCTGCCAAAGGAGCGGCTTGGAGTTCTGCAGCCACCGTTATCGTGCTGTTAGGCAGAGGTCACCATCATCTCTAAACCCCTATGTGGCTGATGATTGAGAGGCTAAAAGGACTTCAGTTTTGTCTATAAACACTAAAATACAATACTTTTACAATTATGCACGTAGAGCTGAATTAGAGTACTGGATCTAGGATGATACTTTCTTCTTACTGCCTCCATTTTTCTAGATTAAAAGCCAAAAAACAAAAAAAAACAAAAACGTAATAGTAAAAGTCAGTTAAAGCTTGTCTTTTTCAAATGGAGGTTGGGTTTCCTCAAGAAATTCCAGAGGAAGTTCAAAGTAGATTGAGGTATCCATGGCAGTGGGACCTTGACCAGTGAAAGAGACTTTAAACAGGCATCGCCCAGTCTCCTTTTCTAACTTGTTATCAACAGCAGTTCTGAGAATGGAAATCAGTGACAAGAGCATGAATTCAGGTGAGGAAGATAATATCTGGTAACCTATGAGACGAAGATAAAATAGTTGAGGATTATTGGATTAAAAAAACACGACATTGTTGAATCGTTAGATAGGGAGTCAGTTCCTTGTTTCTTAAAATCATATCCCAATGTGTATTCATCCATCACACCTTCAATATCATTGAGGAACCATAGTATGCTACATGTGGGGATATGGCACAATGACAGTTCCTGCCTCTTACAGCTCTCATATTATTAGTTCTGGAAGTCATCTCAGATCTCGACTTGTCTGGACCGCTTGTATACAAGGAAGTTGGTTTTCAGCTCCATCCCCATTTAATGTGACTTTATTTGAAAATCATGTTTAGACCAGTTAGATTAACATGGGTTCTGGAAGTGCCATAGTGCCCTCCTTCCAGCGAATGTCAGTGTGCTATCATGGGCCTGTATCAGTGTGTGAAGGTGATGCACAAATTTGAGAAGTCATGTCCCAAAGGATTGCTGAGGTCAACCTGGAGAGCCAGCTAGGTGGAGAGTAGGGGACAGGAGCAGTGCTGAACAGGGACATTAATAAGGGCTAGAAGGCTGGAATGACTGGAATCGGGCCAGGCAGGCAGGAGAAGCCTCCCCCAGCTAACTTCCAAAGAGGCCAGAAACCATGCAGAATTGCAAGGGGTTACTGCTGGGTGGAAACCATTATTTATCATCTGGTACCTCTATCTCCTTTTTCCCTGGTAAAGTCAAGAAACCAAGGTCTCCAGTTTCCTGCCGGTAAGTTCAGAAGTCCTCCTGGCCCAGGTAAGGTGACGATCCAAATAGCACCTACAGCTCACGTTTATCAAGCATTTTGCTAGGTGCACAATCAGCTCTTGTGCCCATATAACCCTTCATCCCAAAGGTTTATATATAACACATACAGCACCATTTGACACTCAAACTAAGGCCTAGAAGGGAACTTGTCTAAAGTCACTTTGTGAGTCCACGTAGAGCTGGGATTCCAGTTCAGTTTCTTCTGACTCTAGAGCTTTACTTTGAAAGGTTCAACAATGGAAAGACATGAAAACTGGAAAGGAAATCCCTGTTCTATGAAATGCTGATATACATTTATGGCTCTGGGTTGTCAGAAATGCCACATGAGAGTTCTTGATTTGCAGTTTCAATACTCCAGGCACAACTTGTACCCCCTCCCCCACGGGCACCTCCCCAGTTTAACCTCCTTCTCTGGTGCTTCTGAGGGCTTCTTGGGAAGCTGGAGAAAGGGCTGCTGGGCTGTCTCCTTAAAGCTCAGCTGCTAATTAGGGGCTTTTCTTCACCTGGGTAAATGCAGCTTCCCATTGGCTTTTCATAGAAGAGGGCGGCCAAATACACACACATATACATACAGGCACACCCACACCACATCGCCATACACCCACTCATATACGTCCAAACATACCATGCTACATGTACACACACGTACATGCATACCACACACACACATACACATATGCACAATGAACACCATACCACACTCTCGTACACACACGGACACACACACCACACTGCCCATACACACACTCATACACATACACACATACCATGCTACATGTGCACATTCATACATGCATACCACACACACACACGTACAATGCACACCATGTCACTCACCTCCCCACACACACATGCACACACACACACACCAATACACACACAGACACAATGCACACGCACCCACTACGCCACCCATATACACACACAGAGGCATATGCACACACACACTACACCCTTCACACACACCCATACACCTTTGCAGCCACACCACACACGCCGTACACACAATTTGCAGCCACACCACACACGCCGTACACACACAGTTCACGGAGGAAATGTTGATGCATCTAAAACAATGAACTTATTTTTCACATCAGCAGCACATTTCTGGTTTAAATTCAAATTGTTCATTTAATTTTGCATCCTCCTGTCACCCCCAGCACACACTAACTATTCCAGTTAGCAGGGTCCCATGACCCACATGTGAAAAATATGTAGTTCTGAGTCTGGTTTACCTCAACTGTTGAAAAATAAAATAAGTTTGGCCGAGCTAAACAAACCCCTTCCTGATTGGAGTAACCCTACTATTTGTGTTTGCTGAAATGTTTGACAGATGAGAATCTGATGGGGGTATTTCTTTGAATGGTCATGCGAATACTTCAGTTCTCATCTTTGCCTTGTCACTAACTGTCGCTGACTTTGAGCAAAGCACTCCTCTCTGGCCCTCTGCATCGTTGTTTGTAAAATATGAGGGTTATCTGATCTGAACCTGGGCTTCAGAAATTTGACAACACTAAAGTCTAGTGCAGAGTTTTCCATGGGTCTGGCAGCGTGCATTATCTGTCCCCCTCTCCCCGCCCCGGGGAGAAGGGACTGTGACTTCCAGTGGATCGACTAAAGGTTCAAAGCAGAGATGGCTTCTTACAGTAATAGAATTTCACAATTTTTATGATTCCATAGCAAATTGTATAGAATTAGAGAATGGCCTAGGGCCAAAACATTAAGTCAGCAAACTTTGTCCCAACTTTTTCACACTTCGGTGGAGGTTAGGTATTGCCCTTTGCCAAAGGCTTTCATGGGACACAGGGTCTTTCTGGAGTAGAGAAAACAACCGATAAACTATTTTTCCCCCCAGAGCTATATGAAATTCGCGTATTAGCTCTCAGGGCATATGCCTCAAGAAAGAAAGCCTATCCAGGAAGAAGAGAACACTTTTGCAAACGGGAACTTACTACTAAAAATGGGGTTTTAGGTATCCATGTGGGGAGATACTTAGTTTGGTTGGGGCAAATTTAACACTTTGTAGGCACTGAGCCTTGAAAAGGAATATGATATGATGATCTCTTTCCCTTAGATGGAATTAAAACAAAATTTTACTTTGACAGTGGTATGAAACTTGCATGTTTGCTAAATTAAAAAGCTTTTTTCTGGATTTTCTAAATAATTTCACTTTTGGATATATTCATCAAAGCTAAACTTATTTTCTCCTTTGTTTTGGGGGGGTAGAGTCCCTGTTTGGCTGGTGCTCTCAAGTCCTGATTGGGTTCCGCACTGTTTCTTCTCAAATCTCTAAAGTCATCTTTTGTAGGTGACCTCCTCCTCCTCCACGCATGCGTGAAGTCGGCTCTCACCCCCTCCACCACAAACCTGGCTTCATTGTTGGCAGAAAAAGAACGAAAGCAGGAAAAGAATGAAAGAACTTCCTTTTGGCTGACAAACAACTCCTACTCATCGCTACTAATGGGAGATCTATTTTTACTCTTCCGTGCCCCAGCAATGGAGTTGATCTCCGTGACACAAAGAAACCCCCAGCCAAAAATCTAAAAAGAGCCTTTCTCAATGGAGATTATAAACTCAAAATTTCTTCTCTAGGAAACTACACGACAGCCTTTCAGGTGAGAAGACTATATGCCCTCTGTGCTGTTTCCATAACAAGGTTGGCCCCCACCTTTCCCCAATGAGAACAGACAATCATCTATCAAAGATTTTCACCCAAGATGGACAGGCAGTTGAAACCTGCCATTTAATTTTTCCTATTGTGGTCATGAGTTGTTATTCTAGTATTGGAATTAGACAGTCTCAGGCCACCCTGGAATCCCATTTACTAGCTAGGAGACCATGGGGAAACTGCTTAGCTTCTCAGCCATAGTTTTACCATGTGTAATGAAGGGATGGCGATATTTACTTTGCAGAGGTTTGGTCAGCATCAAAGGCACTCCTGCCATATGCAATGATGCTTTGCCCAAAGCTGGCACCCCAGGCATGGAAGACATCATACGATAATTTTAATGCTAAACATCTTTACAGCCTTGGAGCACAATCTGTTCCTTCGTGCCCAATTTGGTTTACCTTTTTATAAATGTGACATTTAAAAGGCCTTAGACATAGGAGCCCTTCCTCACCTGAAGTCTCCCTCCTGTCTTTCTGGTGAAATAGGCCTGTGTCCCAAGAAACATTTATGACGAAGCCACAGATGGGAGTCTGCCATCATGGCACCACTTCTCAGAAATACTCCCGTGCAGCTTCCTGAGCACAGACCTGGCCCCCATGAAGAAACTGGTCATTAAGAATAATGAACACATTAGCTAGTTCTACCTTCAATTCTAACTACAGCATTACTTTCCTCAAGAGACTGGCAAGAGACTCTCACCCAATCCAGGCGTAGTAACCTTCATGTTGGATTCAGATAAGGTCCCTGAATCTCACACCCTCGCACTTCTTGCTTTTCAGAACTTTGCTGTTTGGCGGGAACCTAAACTTCTCTTGCAGATATGTGTCTGTTAGCAAATAGCCCCGGCACCATTTGGCCAGTGGGGCTGGCCTCACTTGAGTTCAATTCTTGTTATATTAAAAAATATTTAAGAGGAGGCTGTGGTTTCTCCTTCACAAGTCGTCTAGCTTCTTGTCACCGTAATGCTCTTAAAGGGCGGGGGGTTATCCAGGGGACCCTGCCAAACAAGGCAGGCTCAGCGTCACCGTAATGATCTTAAAGGGCGGGGGGGTTATCCAGGGGACCCTGCCAAACAAGGCAGGCTTAGCCACGCTTGAGGCTGTTTGGGAGTCCTCGCTAGAACACAGGAGGCAGGCTGATCTCAGCAGCCCCGGCCTCAGGCCCCCTCTTCTTATCTTGTTTCTTGTATTCTCCTACAGCCTTTCATTTCCCTTTCTCTCCATTTTTGGGCCGGGCCAAGCTTTCCGGCATTATTTTTAGTTCTCATATGGCAGCCCTGACTTGTTGTTCACATGATTTCTTTTTCCCTTTACCAAGGATGTGCAATTCTTTTTTCTGCCTGTGCGTTCAAGGGCGTCGGGAACATTGTGTGCTGGTTGGTGTTTAACCCCTTGCATCTCCCCGCAGTGCTTTGTTCAAGTTGCTCATGAACTTTTAATTTTTACCAGGCTTGTGTGTTTTGTCCAGACTGCAGCTTTTCTGGAGCAGGGCCGGCCTCTTTGTTTTGGGGAAGCTCATTGCTTCACAGTCAGACCATCTGACAGTTGTTATCTGCGACCTGAGAGAACTGCCAGCGATGGGAACCAGAGGCAGCGATGAGCTGTTCTTCGTGCAGACCTCCCAGCTCCCAGCCCCAGCCACCATCTGGGACCACCCGAGCAAAGACACCAGTGTGACACCAAATGTTCATGGGAGGATGGAAAATGTCTCCACCCACCAAGGCTGGCCCCGGTCTGTCCTTGGGTCCCTGACAATGGTGAGGATGATCAGCTTCGTCTGTATGGATGTCTGCTGTGGTCTCTCCCTCCTTCTTTCTCTCCCCTCCTGTCTTCTTTCCTTCCTTTCATCTCTACCTTTCACAAACATCTGGGGGCTGGTCGCTGGGGAACAGCCCTCCAGGAGACAAACAGCTTTCCAGTGGCAGATGTAACACTGAGTTCAAGCCAGTAAACCAGGTCTTCAAGGAGGTTCCAATCTCACTGGGAATAAAATCCACCCTCTTTATCAGCCAACGTGGTCCCAAGGGCCTGGCCTCTCCTGTGGCTTCCGGTTCACCCTGTACCATGCTTTCCTTCACTCACTCTGCTATCAGATCAGTCCCCGCTCAGAGCCTCACATTTGTGGTCCCTTCTTTCTGAGATGCTCTGGCTTGGGGGCTTCTTGTAGGTACATGTGTTTTATCCTGCCCTTAGTCCAGTAGCTCCCTTCCCAGCATGGTTGTTGCTTATCTTCCCCTGCCTCTGTCACTCTCTATTGTGTATGTTGTTGTGTTTTCTTCACAGCACTATGTTCATCTAAAATTATCTTTGCATTTATTTGTCTGCTTGTGTATTCACTGCCTTTACCGCTCTCTCCCCCTCCCCCACCCCAAACCTTCTCTCCTTTTCTCCATGTATCCCCCAGGGCCTGACACATATTTTGTCCTCAATAAATATCTGTTGAATGCATGGGTAAATAAATACTTCAAAGGGGACCTAATAAATAACACAAATAACATCATACATGAGGATAATAATAATCATAACGATTGGGCTGTTTTGATATTTTACCGAGCCCTGTGTTTTTATGTATACTATCTCCAATCTTCAAAACAATTAGGAGTGACAATATCATTTATGTGTATTTGCCAGGAAAAAAAGGAGGCTCCCAAGACTTTGGAATTTTCCCAAGGCCACCCACCTAGTGAGGGATGGACCTGGGATCCATCTGCAGACGGATTGACTCGAAAGCTGACAGTCATTCTTTCCTCTGGACGGTGATGTCTGATACACATAAACAATGATAACACAAGCCAGAAAGCGATAAACCCCATGAGAGGCACAGATAAAATAGCACGGGGGCTCAAAGGAGGAAGAGGCCTCTGGATGAGGGGGAACAGGAAACGAGTGTGACAAGGTGATTTTCTTTTTCTGGACCTGTGCCCCCAAAGACTCTAGAAAGGGAAGAGGGGTGATTTGGACAGTTCGAAGTGGACTGTGAACTCCCAGCTGTGTTGAAGGAGAAGACCAGAGGCTCCCATGGGCATGAGTGTGTGTGTGTGTGTGTGTGTGTGTGTGTGTGTGTGTGTGCACGCGTGCACGCATATAGGAGGGCATAGAAAAGGCCAGAACGACAAGATGAGTTTAAGTTCTATTTAGAGAAGGGTAGTAGCTGTAGTAGGGAGTATTTTTTGTAAATCCAGTTCGAACTTTGCTTCTTACTTAAAGACAAAAGCACACATCTGTATCTATTATAGTAAGAGCTTCATATAAACATCTATAATCCCACATTTCTGTTTAATCAGACCTCACTATTTATCTACAAAAAATGTATTTTCTCATTGAGTCACATTTTAATTTCAGATGAAGTTTAAATGTTCCCAGGCCTGTCTAGCCTGGGGAGGTCACATGTGACCACTTTGCCATTTAAACAAGTTTCCATGATTCAGTGTCCCCATCTACTCAGCTGGGACATAGGCCCCCCCTGCAAGTCTCTCCTAGACTTTCCTTGAGTCTTCAGGGGGCACAGCAGTGTGCCCACACACAAGCTCTTCTTGCACGCGTTGCTCTGCACTTTCTCTGCTACTGGACCCTGCAGTCTCCATGGGCTTTTAGACCCTGTGCTTTGGGCCAAGCCCCCAGCCTGTGGCTCCAAACCTAAAAAGCCCCAAGTTTCCAGATCAGCTGCACTCCCTTTAGTCCTCCCGGCCCTGGAACTGCACCCTGTGTCCTTACAGTGCGGGGAGTCCTGGGAGCCAGGCTGGAAAACACAGTAAGAGGACGTGCAGGCACAATGGATTCCATGTAGACTGGTACCAAGACGTGGCTAGGAACTGAATGTCAACATCATACACCCTGATGGTTCCCATGTGATTGTAATCACAGAACACAAAGGCGGTCATGCAAGTACGCTGATTTCCTGAACTTTCAGGTGAAAAGACAAAACATATTATTTATAGCTGGTAAAGCAGACAGTTGAAGGAAAAGTATATTGAAAGTACCAAGATATTGTAAACTACATTTGAATAGTGGGAGAAAAGCAATGGGGGAGAAAACAGAACTATAACAATTCTAATCTACTGGGTGCTTTTATAACTATATCCGAGTTTAACATGATAAGGAGTGCGATTCAGAATGAGAATCTAACAGTTTTGCGTGTACATGAGCCAAAGAACATAGCATCAACATGCACAAAGAAAAACTTCCAATACAATAAGACCTAGGCAGAAACACTTTATAGGAAGAGACTGGTGTGTTCTCATAGGCTGTGTGGCACAGTGAGGAGTTGGATCTCTAAAATTCATGGTCAAAGACTGCAATGACAACTAGATTCACCGATAGGCCGAAACGTTTTGCTTGGGGTCTTATTCAGACATTATGTATCGTATCATAACTCCAAAGAATAGGAATATAATTCTGGAAGCCAAGAATTGTCAGTAATTTGGACTTATGCACATTTTCTGTTTGTTGAAATAATAACAGTAATGAATAATAAAGCTAATATTTATTAGGTCCTCTCTAAGCAAGGAACTGAACTAGGTGCTTACCTGAATGGACTCAATTAATCTTTGTGACAATCCTATGAGACAGATACTGTCATGAAACTCATTATGGAGAGGGAGAACCTAAGGCTTATAAAAGTTAACTGACTCAAGTTCACAAAACTGGTCATTAGTGGAACTAAGGTGCAGACATAGGGTGTCTTACTCCAAAATCACATACTTCATTGTTTCTCATGTGCCTCTGTCATAAGGATTTTTTTTTTTTTTTTTACATTTCTGATTCTAGTTTCCTTCCCCACTTTTTGCTCATACCTGGTCAGTTAAACATGTCTTTTCTTGATGATTTCATGAATTTCTGAATGCAATGTGTTCTGATGGCAGTCTATGACATTCTATTGACACTTCATCATACCCAAGACTCAATTTAAGAAGAGACCGGAATGCTGTAAGGTTATTTCTCTTTGTCAGGCACATACATTTTAGCAAGAACAATTTTGAGGAGTAGTACTTTGTTAACATGTACCTACTGTACATTGTAGCCATAAGAGTAATATGTTAATTTGTAAAGACTTTATCCTTAGAGAAATTAGTTATTGAGTACTAGAAAAAGTCAAATGCATTAAAAGTTCAGCAGTATGACTGTTTAAAAGATTTTTATTAAAAATAGAGCTAACCTACAATATTATGTTAGTTTCAGGGGTACACCATAGTTATTCAACATTTATATATCCAAAGAAGTGATCACCATGATAAGCCCAGCAACCATCTGATACCATACCATGCTATCACAATATTATTGACTATATTCTTTATGCTGTGTGTTATATCCCCATGACTTACTTGTTTCATACTTGGGCATTTGAACCTCTTGTTCCCCTTCACCTTTTATCCCCTTTTTAAAATTTTCAATTATAGTTGACATTCAATATTATTTTGTGTTAATTTCAGGTGTACCAATAGTGGTCAGACATTTATATAATTTAAGAAGTAATGTCCCTGATTAGTCTGGTACCCACCTAGAATTGTATATAGTAATCACCATATCATTGACTATATTTCCTTTACTTTACATTCCCATGCTTCTTTTGTAACTACCAATTGTATTTCTTAATCTCTTCTTCACCTTTTCTTCGCCCTGTCCTCCAAACCCCTCCTATCTATCATCCCAACAAATCTAGTCCCATCTTACACCACATATAGTTATTACAATATTATTGACTATATTCCTTATGCTGTGACCTACATCCCCATGACTACTTTGTAACAACCAATTAGTGCTTCTTAATTCCTTCCCCTTTTTTCACCCACACTCCCAACCACCCTCCCATCAGGCAACCATCAAAATGTTTTCTGTGTCTATGAGTTTGTGTTTTTGTTGTTGTTGATTTTGTTCTTTAGATTCCATATATAAGAGAAACCACATTGTATTTGTCTTTCTATGTCTGACACTCCACACAGCACAATACCCTCCAGGTCCATCTATGCCATCACAGATGACAAGAACCCATTCCCTTCCATGCCCGAGCAATATTCCATTGTGTATATACCACCTCCTCTTTATCCATTCATCCATCGATGGACACCCAGGCTGCCTCCACATGTTGACCATTATAAACAAAGCTGCAATGAACATATGGATATATATGTACATATGAAGTAGCATTTTGGTTTTCTTCAGATCAATACTCAGAAGTGGGATTACTGGGTCCTCCTTTGTCTCTTGTTATAGCCTTTGTTTTAAAGTCTGTTTTGTCTGCTGTAAGTATTGCTACCCCAGCTTTTTTGTTTTATTCTTTTCCATTTTCATAAAATAACTTTTGCCATCCCTTTGCTTTTCATCTGTGTGTTTCTGTCAATCTGAAGCGAGTCTCTTGTAGGCAGCATATGTAAGGGACTTGTTTTCTTATCCATTCAGCCTTCCTGTCTTTTGATTAGAACATTTAATCTATTTACATTGAAAATAATTATTGACTGATATGTAATTTTTGCTATTTTATTATTCATAATTTTGATTTTTTCCTTTCCATCTTAAAGAAGCCTCTAACATTACTTATAGTACTTTTAGTGGTGATGAACTCCTTTAGCTTTTTCTTGTCTCAGAAGCTCTTCCAATTTTAAATGATAGCTTTTCTGGGTAGATTATACTTGATTGTAGGTCCTTGTTTTTCATCACATTGGCTATTTTGTGCCAATGCATTCTGACCTGCAAAGTTTCTGTTGAGAAATCAGCTGACGATCTTATGGGAGCTCCCTTATAAGTTACTAGTTGCCTTTCTCTTGCTGCTTTTAGGATTCTCTCTTTGTTTTTAAAATTTGCCCTTTTAATTATAATGTGTCTTGGTGTGGGCCTGTTGGGGTTCATCTTGTTGGGGACTCTCTGAACTTCCTGGGCTTCTATATCTATTTCCTTTGTGGTTAGGAAAGTTTTCAGTTATTATTTTTTCAAACAGGTTCTCAATCCCTTGCTTTCTCTCTTCTCCTTCTGATACCCCTATGATGCAAATGTTGCTATGCTTGATGTTGTTCTATAGGTCTCTTAACCTATCCCCATTTTTTTGGATTCTTTTTTGTGTTCCGATTATGTGTTTTCTCCTACCTTGACTTCCAAATTGCTGATTCAATCCTCTGCTTCATCTAGTCTGCTGGTGATTCCTTCTAGTGCATTCTTCATTTCAGCTATTTTATTATTCACTTCTGACTGGTTTCCTTTTATGGTTTCTATGTCCTTTTTATGCTTGCTACCTCTCTGTTGAAATTCTCACTAAGTTCCTTGGGCATCCTTATAACTATTGTATTGAACTCTGCTTCTGATAGGTTGCTTGCTTCTGTTTCATTTAATTCTTTTTCCTGCAGTTTTCTCCTGTTCTTTCTTTTGGGATGTATTACTTTGTTTCCTCATTTTGGCTGCCTCTCTGTGTTTGCTTTTATGTATTAGGTAGATCTGCTATGTCTCCCAGTCTTGCCCAGGTAGCCTTATGTAGTAGGTGTTCTGTGGGGCCCAGTGGCACAGTCAGCCTGTTCACCTGCTCTGGGTGCTCCAGAAGTATCCCATGTGTGTGTGGGGAGTGTCCTCTTCTTATAGCTGAGCCTTGATTGCTATTGGGACATTGGTGGATGGGACTGTCCCCAGGCTAATTGGCTATGAAGTTTGGCCACATCCACATCTGTAGGCTGCAGTAGTGAGGGGCTTACCCTACTGAGTGGAATTTTCCCCAGCAGGCTCTGGTGCCTGTTGAGACTGCTTTTTGTGTGTTCTACTTGTGGAGCTAATTGGGTGGTGCTCTGCTATGGTCTGAAGCCAACCTCCAAGTATATGGGTCCTGGGGACTCTTGGGAGGGCTTTGGTGCAGGCTCATGTCACTCACTTCATGTGACCAGCCAGGGACTACCTGGCAGGAGCTGCAAAGTGATTCACAGCTGTTCGCTAACTGTGTTAAAGTTGGAGTCACCTGGGAGAGGCCATGCTGTGATCTGAGGATGCCTGCCACCAATACTGGGCCTGGGGTAGCCTCCACAAAAAGCCAGGTCACCCTGAAGTCTGCTGCCACCTGCCAGCTCCCTTAAGGTTCAGCCCCTGATAAAGCCCTGTGCAGTATGAGTTGGGTGAGGTAGGGTCTCAGGGAGTCACTAGAATGGGAAGAATTGTGGTCACCAGGTTAATGTAAATTCTGGTTTGGTGCCCGTGGTGAGCCTGGAGCAACTCAGCCAGTCTCAGAGCACACCAAGGCCAGTTGCTGCCTTCCTGGGGCCCATTGACTCTGATAGTTTTCCAAGAAAGGGTGCAATGCAGGCGGGGCTGGCTGCTCATGGAGAAAGTGTCTCCGGCTGTGTGCGAGTTGGGTGGGATGAGGTCCTATTATGTTAATAAGGCAGAGCAGCAGAGCTCAGCAGGCCAATTAGATTCAGTTGGCGATGGTGGGGGTGGGTTCAACACAGGAAAGATGATGGCTGCTTGCTAGCTGCATGGAAGGTGGTCCCCTCACTTGGGAAAATGCCAACTGTCCTCCAGTTCTCCCCCAAAGCCACACACCGCAGTCTGCCCCTAGTATCTTTCCGAGGCCCGCCGAGTCACCGTCTCTCCACTAGAGTCCAAGGTGAGTGCCTGAGAGCAAGTGAGTCTGTGTGCGGGCATTTAAGAGAACAGCTGGGTTTCCTGCAGCCTACCGTCCCACCAATATGGTTGGAATCTCCACTGTTTTTCAGCCAGATATTATGAGAGCTTCTTTCCTGGCACCAGTACTCTGAGCTGGGGAACCTGGTGTGAGGCTGGGGTCCCTTGCCCCACTGTGGGGAACCTCTGTGGCTGAGATAGCCCTCTTAATTTTCATCTGTCACATGGGGCCAGCCATTTTGTGTCTCTGCCCCTTCTACCAGTCTCAACGTGGCATATTCTTTACATCCTTAGTTATAAAACTTCTATTCAGCCAGACTTCAGATAGTTCTCCAGGGCAATTGCTCTATAATTTAGTTGTAATTTTAATGTTCTTGGAATGACGCACACACAGTGTTATCTACTCTGCCATTTTGGATCTCCCATTATGACTTCTTAAAGAAATGCTGATTACATTGCTTTCAAGTAAAAATAGTCAAATAAAGTCAATAATTTGTTTTCTAATAAGGACCCTAGGGAATCTCTTTTAATACATGAGGATGATTTATAATGTGCATACCAATAAGTATTTTAATTTTTGTAACAAGCATATATTTTTAAATGATTAAAGTATTTTATTTTAATGGCAGAGATAATTTTGCCACCTCTTATTTACAAAAATATGATATTGATTCACTTATATAATAAGATGTTGAGCTGTAGGTTTTAATGTAGTGTTAAGATACAATAAATGCTCACAGCATATACAAAAATTAAATCAAAATGAACCAAAGACCTTACTGTAACAGCTAAAATGATAAAACTCTTATAAGAAAACATAGGTGTAAATCTTCATGACCTTGAATTAGGCAATGGATTCTTAGATATGATATCTAAAGCATAAGTAAATAAAATAAAAAGATAAATTGAACTTCATCAAAATTTAAAATCTTTATATTTTAAAAAAACACCATCAAGAAAGTGAAAAGACAACACACAAAATGGGGAACATATTTGCAAATTGTATATCTGATAAGAATCTAGTATTAAGAATAAAGAACGTGGGGCTGGCCGAGTGGCGCGCTGGTTAAGAGCTGGCTTGGGATGCCAGTGGCTCCGATTCAGATCCCACATATGAGGGCCAGTGACACTGCCCTCTACAGCTAAGATGGTGAACAACAGCTCCACTTGGAGCTGGGCTGCTGTGAGTCCCTGGGACGGTATAGCTGTAACCCCTGCTGCAGTGGGCTGCCATAGGCTACAGTGAGTGGCCGGCAGCTGGTGTGAGCTGCCAATAGCTGCTGTGACCGGCCGTCCAGAGGCTGACGACCGATCTGCCTCACCCGAGAAGAGCGCAATGATAATACTGACATGGGCCAGTGAAGCGATGTCCTCCACAACTAGACTGAAGAACAAAAGGACAGCAACTTGTCTGTTCCCTTTCCCCAGTTCCCCAACGCTGTTCCCCTCCCCCAATTCCCCAATTAAAAAAAAAAAAAAGAATAAAGAACACATACAAGTTTCCAATAAAAAGACAAATTACCAATTAAAAATGGACAAAGGTTTTGAGTAGACAGTTCTCCAAAGAAGATATACAAATGGTCAATAAGCATATGCAAAGATAGCCAATATCATTAGTCATTAGAAAAATGCAAATCAAAATCACAGTGAGATAACATTTCACACCCACTAGGGTAGCTATATTTAAAAAGACAGACAACGACAAGTGTTGGTAAGATGTGGAGAAATCAGAACCCTCGTATATTTGGGATTGTAAAATGGTGTAGCCATTTGAAAAATGGCAGTTCCTGAAAAGTTTCAACACAGTGTTACTGTGTCACCCAGCAATTTCACTTTTAGGTATATACCCAAGAGAACTGAAAGCATATATCTACACAAAAACTTGAACATATTATTCATAATAGCCAAAAAGGGAAAGTAATCCAAATGCCCATCAGATACTGATGAATGGATAAAACAAAATGCAGTATATCTATACCATGGTATTATCCAGCCATAAAAAGGAATGAAATACTGATGTGTGCTACAATATGGATGGACTTTGAAAACATTATGCTAAGGGAAAGAAGCCACATATTGTATGATTTTATGTATATAAAATGTCAAGAATAGGCAAATCTATAGAGCCAGCAACTGTGGGGAGGGAAGAATGGAGAATGAATCATACTGGGTATGGGGTTTCTTTTTGCAGTGATGGTAATGTTCTAAATTTGATAGTGATAATGGTTGCACAAGCTTGTGAGATATTAAAATTCACTGAATTGTACACTTTAAACAAGTAAATTTTATGGTTTATTAATTATATCTCAATTTTTAAAATAAGATGCGCTAAATGTCAGATACCACATTTACCTATGGGAAGACCATCCATATGCACATTTCAAAAGATGTATTCAAGAACCTGTTTTATCTCTTAGATCCCTTACCTGAGCGAGTCTCATCTAGATGAAGGATATAAAAGGGTCGAGAATGGAAATTAGGAGATGATTTGTCAACAGGAATTTGGTGGAGAGAGCGTTGCAGGAAGCCCCAACCCCTCACAGGACTGGGCTGTGGAGTGTGGAGACCCTATAAGCTAGGTCTTATCTTACTTATCTGAGTCCCAGCAGTTACAGGCAGGGTGGTCAGGTACCTGATTCAAACCCAAGCAAACAAAAATGGCTGTGCCAGCAGGTCAAGGGCTACATCTGGGAACTACTGGTCTTGCCTTCTGATGGGAGGTCGAGGGCATGACGCCAGGGTCCAGCTGTGGAACCCTTGCTGGAATATTGTCCTGGAGGTCCCAGGTGTGGAGCATCCTTCTGGAAACAGAAGCTGACAGGGATTGAGTCTGGCCTGGTGAAAGAGGCTCTGCTCTTGACAGTTATATTTGCAGTATCCTATGAGCAGGTCTCCAGAAAACCCATGAGAGTGCTCACCAGAGAAAATCATGTTGAACCACCTCTTAATCCCAGAGGGCATGGGATCATTTTACGGCAGTTCTGAGCAAGTTAGAACTTTTTGCCTGGTCACCTCTCCTGCCTCCCTGCTTGGATCTTGGTGATGTCAGAAACAGTAGCCTGGTAAGCCAGGGAGGAAGTAAGGGAGGAAGAAAAAATGAAGGTGACCCACTCCCCCATCTAAGAGGTCCCAACCAAGACTTAGGGAGATCAAGTAGTTTGCTCAATGTCACACAACTGTCGCTGGGGGAGCTGGGTTCCTTTTCTGAAGCTCATAGCCATGCTGCTGTACTGAGAGAGAAGATGAACACAGGAGACACTGGCAATTTTGATTCCCAGCAGTTAAGTTAGAGCAGTCAAAAGGCAGGGCAGATGTATTTTAGAGAAGGAAGAGCAATTGGGTTCAGGGTGGAGGAATTACAGCGTTGTGCAGACCTACGGAATCGCTCTGATCTCCAAGTTTTCCAGAAAATGCTTATTTGTGCGCAGGGTCTTTCCAACCCTCCAGCAGTGTCTTCCAGCAAGATAAATGCCTTCCTCTGCAAAGGTGAAAGAAAAAGAGGAAGCCCTTGCAAAGTAAATAACACAGAGTTAACAGCCTGATGAGCTATGAATGCATTTTCTTAGCAAGTTTATGACTGGAAAATATTCATCGATAAGCACTTTCTCACCTATGGCACCTATGGTACTACATAAATTAATTTCTTTAGCAAGTAATGATCAGCATTTTCTACAGGGTGTCTGGATTTTAGAGACTTCATTAGTTTATTTCAGGAGGTACTTATGTTGTGAAAGCTTCTACAAGTTTATATCATTCATTGAAGTTGAGAAAAGGATCTAGCAATGTAGACACATGTTTATACCCAGGGGCAAATGAAGGGCTTTGAAATATGATATTTGGTTAAATGTTTGGACTTCCATCACAAATATGATAGTTAAGTACCAGCTGGCCTTAGTTTGATTGCTGCCTCAAAACACTCCCTTCATCTCTATTTAGCATTTTAAAAAGGTGTTGCTTATTCTATACATCTTTATCTGTAGAAGGAAGAAAACAATTTTTATTGCATTTATATTCTAAAGAAGCAGCACTATTTCTAAGCTATACACGGAGCAATGATGTTTAAACGATTTGGAAAGAAGCAGACCAATGAAATCAGTAAATAAGAGATTCTGTTGGGCAAATGTCGATCTAAATCAATTCCTGCATTTTATAGACAAGGACATTGAGGTTCAGATGTGAAGTATCAAAGGTGAGGTCGTCTAATAATTCTAAGACCAGCCTACTTTCTACACCCAAGGCTGTCGGAAGATCGGAAGTGCGTGGACGGTAGACAAACACCATTTATCAAAGATCTTGAACAATTTCTTCAAGTTGACCCAGACACCAGGATTGAGTTATAATGCCTAAGTTTACTTTGTCCTCTAGCTTTGTTGTATTCCTATTGAGACCAAGGGAGGGACTTCATACCTTGATCTGCAGCCATCATCACGCCTGCCCTGTTCTTATACCTTCCTTCAGGACAATACACCAAAGATCAGAGAAATGAAGACCAGTCCTTTAGCAGTCAGCAGCAGCATCTGGTTGACCAGTTGTTGCCATTCTTTGTTCACAAAGCACCTGATGATCAAGTTTGCTACTTATTTAATAAAAAGGAAAATGGGAACTAAATAAAAACAGGATAAACTAGTTATTCATCAACAGGCATGAGGCTGTGTATTAGTTTCCTATGGCTGCTGCAATAAATGACCACAAAGGTGGTTTAAAACACACACATTTATTCTCTTACAGTTCTGGAGGTCAGAAGCCCAGGATCAGTTTCCTTGGGCCAAAATCAAGGTGTCAGCAGGGCTCTGTTCCCTTGGAGCCTCTAGTGAGGGATTATATTTAAAGCTTTCTGGGTAACACAGGATAATCTCCTCATCTTAAGATCCTTAATTTAATTGCACCTGCAAAGTCCATTTTGCCATATAAGTAAGGTAACATTCACAGCTTCCAAGGATTAGGTGACCAATATCTTTTTTTTTTTTGGGGGGGGGCAGTATTCAGTTGAGTATAATCTGCAAGGCCAATAAACTTCCTAATGGGTACATGTGAGCCCCCCCTTTAAGCATAATTATCTCTACAGGGCCATTGGGTACAATCACTGTATCGATATGCTGTGGGATTCTAGAGGACCAAAGTTTATCTACTTTTCTTCCTTTTTTTTATTTTAATTAAAGTTTATTGAGGTGACAATGGTTAGTAAAGTTACATAGGTTTCAAATATACAATCTCTAATACATCATCTTATATCACATTGCATGTTCACCACCCAGAGTCAGTTCTTCCATCACCATATACTTGACCCCATTTACCCTCATCTACTACCCCCTCCCTTGTTACCCTCATCATCTACTTTTCAAAAGACTTAATATACACCCAAGGGGGTGCTGGGAACCACATTAGATTTTTATCCATAATAGCTACTACCAGTACTTCATATTCAGTCTGCTCTACTGTCTGGAGTGGCCATGTTGGCTTGAGTTTGTACAGATATGGAGATAAGGAGAAGAAGTGTTGTTTCCTTTTCCTCCTGAGCTCTTAACTTTTCCAAGTACAAGTGTGCCCCCCTCACAAGAGAACTGACTGGAACCTGTGGGCTGGGATCCCTCTGGATCCTGTGTGAGGCTCTGGGCTTGGCTGCTTTCCACTCCACAGTTGGGATCCCCACCCATGACACTGGCCAGTGAATTCCGTCTCCTTCTTCTTGGTGTAAGCCTTTAGATTTAACCTATGAGTGCCTGTCACCTTTGGTGCCAGGGATGCTATAAATGGAGGAGAGATGGCTGAATCTTAACACTGGGTACCACAAATGACCCTGATGAGGTCGGAGGAAGAATCTGGTTTAAGATTCAAGGGCTCAGGCTCTGGCATTAGACACTCTGGGTCTGAATCTGGTTTGTGTGGAGCTGGGCAAGTTGGGAAACCTTTGGGAGCTTGTTTCCTTACCTGTAAAGTGGGGGATAGTTGCAATTCTTAGCTTCTAGGGTTGCTGCAATGATTGAACGATACAATCTGATCAAGCTCTTAGCAGGGCACCTGGCATCTAGAAACACTCAATCCATGGAAGCACTTAGGGATAATGTGTCCAGCCATGGGGACTCCTGGGACATGGATTTGCTGGTCTATTCACCCAGGTTATGCTGAATGGAGGTGCATGGGGGAAGATGGACTGCACCATGAGTCCTGTCTGTAGTCGTATTTACAGAGACTCTTGACAGGAGTCAGTGCTCTGGGGAAGACAGAGATGCATAAAATACAGAACTCAGCATCTGAAAGAGAGAGGAAAATAGATGTGAAAGTTCTCATAGATGCCACAGGACCAAAGGAGCTTGGTCAGGCTGTCGGGATCTGAGGCGGGAGACAGGGATTTGAGGCTGTCGGAAGGAGGGACAGTTTCTTGAGCACGCAGTTCTCCAGGGACTTGCTAATCTCCGCACGCCACTCTCTTGATTCTCTGAATTTATTTCCATTTACAATTACTTGGCATCCATTTATAGCTAAGAGTGCTGCACGGAAATGTGATTGGAAGCTGTGTCTGCATAGGCAACACTTGTTGACTTGTGGGCCTCAGAGAAGGGTGCTCAGGAAGGACACTGCCAGGGCAGTTGGTGTCTCCTGTGAAATGGCTTCCATTCTCCTGCCAGGAAGGTCTGGGTGTGTAAACCTGGAAACCGAGCTCTGGAGCAAAGCAGGAAAGGCAGGCTGATGAAGGTGTCTGACTTTTCACTTTTCCTTCCTGGAGCCAGGAATACCTGACTTCCTCAACCCCTTGGGATGGCCTCTTCAGATCAGGGTGACTGTACTAGTTAGTTTTCCATGTAACAGAGTACCACAAACTGGGTGGCTTAAAACAACAGAAATTTATTTTCTCACAGTTCTGGAGACTGGAAGTCCTAAATCAAGAAGTCGGCAGGGTTGGTTCCTTCTGGAGGCTCTGAGAAGAATCCATCCCATCATGCCTCTCTCATAGCTTCTCATGGCAGTTGTAATCCTTCGTGTTTTCTGGCTGGTGGCAGCATCATCTTCTTTCTCAGCCTCGGTAGTCGCACGGCCTTCTCCCTTTTGTCTCTGTCTTCTCTTTTCTGTCTCTTATAAGGGCTCTCTCTATTGGATTTTGAGCCCACCCAGATTCAGGATGACTTCATTTTAAGGTCCTTACCTTCATTATACTTGCAAAAATTATGACAAATAAGATCAACTTCTGAGGTTCTAGGTGGATATCTTTTGGGGGACATATTGCAATCTAACAGAGGGACCATATAATTTTACATCCAAACCAAGACACACTGGCATGGACAAATGTTAAACTCGACAGAATGCCAGTTAGGTGTCCTTGCTTGGGCACAGAGGACTGGCTGTGCGGCCACCTTCTAGATGACCATCCACCATCTTCCCCTGGGAGGAGCAGCTGTCAGGCTGTGCTGGTTGGAAGAAGAAGTGATGTGAAGATTGACCTACTCTTAATACTGACTTCTGAGCTTTTCCAATATTCTCTGGCGAACATTCATTTGCTGCTTGTTGCATATCCTCTCCTTCAGGGACACCAAAGTTGAAACTGAAGTCACTTCCCACTTGTCCACCCATTTTCCCTCTTCCAAACTTTTTGATGTCCTCTTCTGCTATCTCTCCTCTCTTCTTTTCACTCACCATTTTACTGTCATGTTAGTAGGAAAAATGACAGTGAGGAAAATAGAACCTCAGGAGTTGGGAAGGAATGAAGTGTGTATGCTTCGCCTACTTTTATGTGAGAAGATGTATGTGTAACAGCAAATTGCATTTTGGTTTTATTTTTATGTTAAAGCACAAGAAGTGAAGAAGTGTAAGGGACACCTCACTAATAGTTTTAAAAATTGTAATTAGGGCCGGCTGAGTGGCTCAGTTGGTTAAGAGCTCACTCAAGAGTGCGAGCTGAGCTCTAAGAAACAGCAGTTCGATGCCCAGCCCAAGCTGAGCAGCCACTGAGCTGCCAACAGGTGGCAGGATGGCTCAGCTAAAAAAAATAAAAATAAAAAAATAAAAAATTTGTAATTAAAGTGACAATCCTTATATTTAAATATCCACCCAATAGGTTCTTTTTACATTGATATGGTGATATTTAATGGTATTGAGGATGTGGGAGAAGAGGCAATTTCATGCACTGCTGGTGAAATATGAATCAGGAGACTTCTGGAGAATAAGTGACATCAAATATCAAATTCTTGAAAAACATTCATTTAACCAGTTTCACCTCTAGAAAGTTATCTGGAAGAAAAACAAAAAAGGTGAGTTGTTACAGATCTTTTATGAGGATATGCATCACAACCTATGTGTGGGCCAGAATCAGTTGAAATGTGGGTATGATAATAATTCATTAAATTAGAGGGCATCCATAAGATAGCAGTACATGGCCATTAAAAATCACGTTTTAAAAGAATAGTTAATGACATTGCCTAATGGTCAGGATATTATTTAAAATTTAAGAGCCAAGTTACAAAGCAGTACATTCATAATGATCCCCAGTGAAGCAAAGCCAAACAAGTTATACATTGTCAAAAAAAAAAAAAATGACAGCTGGATGGATAGATGTCAGAATGTTAAAGCTGAGTATCTCTGAGTGATGAGTTACAGGTGGTATTTATTTCTACTTTTGTGTTATTCCGCATATATAGATTTTCCACAATAAACATGTATTAATACGTATTGCCCTTATATTAAGAAATTAGCCCAACAAAGCAAAGACAAATAGGAGAAATGAACACAGCAGGAAAAACTAATCTGAGTTCCTGTCTCTTCCCCTTCTCACAGTGTTCCTTGCATGGTACAGTGTCAAGCTATTTAGGGAATGGAATCTATACATGCTCCCCAGGGACCACCGCCCCCTTCCCACCGCCTGTGTCCTTGGAATCAAGCCCTTGGTGGCGCTGGTTCACAGACTCCCTGACTGCACAATGTTTCTAGAAGCCTGGCTTGTTCACATGTGATAGTTGGGGAACCCTCTGGACCTCAGGGATGAAAGAGATTGCTTTTCTTTTAGCTATCAATTTAGAGCAAAATTCCAACAGTCTTTTGTATCACTATTCTACCCTTCCAGAGTGATCCTTTTCTGCAAGCCACCTGGTTGGGAGGGCAGCAATAAGTTGTCACTACTAATTGTACAACTGCTGCTGTGCTCGTACATCCTGCCGTCAGCTGAGCCTGTCACTCTTTCCTTTCATGGAGTCATTAGCTTTACCCTGAAAGCTAATCTTTTGGTTAGACAGATAATCTTGAATGTGTTCTGCTTTGGGTATTGATAAAGTATTTTAAGCTTTTTTTTTTTTCTTTAAAGGTGTTGACGGATCAGTTCCATAAACTACAGAAAAATCCAACACCCAACTCTCCCTTTATCTCACATCTTACCTCCACCTAATTCATTCACTAGAGCTGAGAGGCTATAATTTCTAATTCTTATACCATTGTTCCTGTTTCCCACTTTTGCCCAATTTATTATGCCTTCAAGCCACCCTACGCCTGCCCAGCTTAATTTCTTTCTCAACTTCATTGTGCGTGTGTGCATGTGTGTGCGCGCATGTATGTGTGTGTGTATGAGAGAGAGAGAGAGAGAGAGAGAGAGAGAGAGAGAGAGAGAGAGAGAGAGAGAGAGAGATGCAAATATACAGGGAAAAAAACAGTAGACCAGTTGGATATGTTTGCACACATTTGATAATCTGTCTGGGATTAACAATGTAAGACTCTTGTTTAGGTAACCTTAGATTCTGAAACAATAATTAGGGCTCAGGGTCTGATAAAGTACTTTTTTCTGGTGTATAAATATCTATTTGGTCAAAGTCTTACAAAGGGATAACAATGAAAGAATGTTTAGTTTAAAAGTTACCTGTACTGGTAACAAAGTCCTATGACAATAGGATGGTTACAGAAAATCTTCAGCACCTGCCTACTGTTGTATTGCTACCCTTTGGGGGGTGTGTGTGTGTGTGTGTGTGTGTGTGTGTGTGTGTGTGTGTGTATCATGCTCACAGATGCTCTATCTATTTTGTATACAAGTAGCATTCTATAAATAATTCCATGGGTTTTAGAATATGTAATATTTCCAAACACAGTTTACACTGACCCATCAACTCTTTAATTTATCAGTCCCAAACACATTTAGCACTGAGCAGCAATTGTTCATAGCAGGTTTTTGCTTGTTCTTCTTAGCTGCCAGATGAAGGAATGCTAAAAAGGGATTTGTAGATAGGGAAACTTATATTTTAGAAATGTATATTGCTTATAAGGAACACAGTGTAGGAGTTTTTAGAACAAGATTCCAGATTTCTGTGGTGGAGGTGGGCGTATTACTCACCAGCCTACCTACGCCAGTGTTTATCTGACTATAAAAGTTGTTTATTGAAGATAATCTTTTAAATATTGAAATACAGAAAATCTTGGAGAAAAATAACAATAACCTCCAATTTCAACACTCAGAGACGTCTGTTAAGATTTTGACTGAAAATAATTTTCTGTGTACATATGACTATATAAAGATCATGATGAACATATAATTTTGTATCCTGATTTTTTTAACTTCATAGCATATGCTAAGCGTTTTTCTATGGTAACTAAAAATTCTTAAAAACATAATGTTTTTAATTATGCAAACTCCACTATGGTGGAGATCTTTGTTTTGCTAACCAATGTCCATCAGGTGCCTGGGATAGTGCTGGACATAGGAGGCACTTAATAGATAGTTATTGAATGGTTCTATATATTATAAATGTACTCAAATTTACTTGTTCACCCTCTAGTCATGGGAAGGTTTTTTTCTTTTATAAATTACATTTCCATGAACATTTTTGGGCATGCTTACAAATCACCTACCTTGGAAGTTATTTCCTAAAATTTGGTCTTCTAAAGATATAACCATCAAGTCAAACAACACAAACATTTTTATGGTCTTGATGCAAATTATTTTTCAGTATGGTGCCCAACTTCAAGAAAACTAGTACAGATTATAGATGAAAATGATCTCTATGGACAGAGAATATAGACAACCAGTTAATAGCATAATCAAGCCATGACCTTCCTGAAATAATTTAACCAAGGTAGTTTACTAGTCTGAGGTGATAAAAAACAGTTAAGTCAGTATGTCTAATTGTCGACCACTCCCTGCCCCCATTAACACTAGGAGGATTTATTATTTATTCAATAATTGCATATTGAGGGCTAAAAAATGAATCATGTGCTAAACTCTGGGAAAATCATGATGATCACTGTCTCTGCCTTTGGAGTTGTTTGCAGGAGACACTGGGTGAAGATATAGTACCACCTGAGAGTGTTGAGTCGGAGGGAGACCTCAGAGTTAATTTCTTTGACTAAATTGGGGGAAACTACATGTAGTTTACTTGTTTCTTAACATGTGGTGTTTCTTCTCTTACGGAAGGGATATTCAACACCATTAGACAGAGTTTGGAGAGAGATGAGACTTGAAGGGACCCATGCATGAACTCAAATAAAGTGTTAGGGACAGAGGTCTGAATAGACTCGGTAGGAAAACTCCAGCAGAGGTCTGGGGTTTACCAATGAACTTCCCAAGGCCTTCATGTTTCACCTGTAAAATAAAGAGTGATAATTTCAAACCCAGCACCAGACTGCTTGGAAACCTAAGCTTCCAGAGCCTCTGTCTACCAGGTTAGAAGTGATCTCTAGGCTAACCCACAATATTTGCTGTACCCTAAAGGCAGGAGTTTGTGTTTACAGACAAACAGAAAGTTTAGGAAGCTTCCTGAGGTAGTCCCTGATTAGCTTTTCCAAAAAAAAAAAAAAAATTTAGTTATAAAAATTGTCAAAAACAAGCCCCTATCCACTTTGTGCCTGCTCGTCTGAATACCACATCTTTTTCTTGTTGATGTGTTAGCCATACCCAGGACCCCTATGAATACAGCGCTGGTTCCCTTGATACTGTGTCTTGGCTTAAAGTGGTCATAGCATGATAGAATGACAGGTTTATATTGTTGCACAGATATGGAATACATTCTGTTATTTCACTTTTTTGGTAATTACAATGTATTTTATTTGATTGGAATAAACTTCCTTCCAATGTTTTGTTGCTCCCATCAACAGGAGAGTTGATATCAGCCTTCACAGCTGCTCAATAGATAGACTTTTTTTCAGACAAAAAGCCATTATGCGCAGGTGACTAGATGACAGTGTGCTAGATTTCTCTTCCTTGAGGGCTTTAATTGTCAATAAGAGGTAGAACTGAAGATGAGTTAAAAGAGAAAGAAAACTCTTCTATGAGGGGTGCATCACAGTTAAGAAGAAGGTGGCATTCCTTATATTCCCTTTCCCAGCTTCAAAGCCAGCAAAAAGTTGTCTTTACACAACCACAATTGCCCCAAGGAGACTGCGTGGTCACCTCATTTGGCCTTGGGTGTTTGGATGACTTGAACTTTACTCTGTCTTCATGTTAATAACTCTAGGGCTAAATTAGTTCTGTGTGTACTAATTTAAAAATTTCCTTTGGGGAACTGCACCATCTCTTCTTGTACTAGCTGTTCTTCCTTTATTGAACAGCAGTAAATGTGATACCCAGGTTTAAATCCACATTTGGCAAGTTGTTCATCCAGAGAGAAGTGTCAAGGGAAGTGATGGGGTCACCTTCATGTGATGTTTTATGAGAAATTTAATTGTTTGTTGCCAAAGAAGTTTGCCACCTGTTTACATTAAAACTAAATATATGTACACAAACATTATCTGGCTCAAATTAGGGTAAGCTATGCTTTGAACTTAGATGAGATGAATTGTCGACCTGAATGAAGATTTACTCAATATTCAACAAATATTTATTGATTTCTCACTGTTGGCCAGGAATTGTATTAAATACTATGAGGTTTGTACTGATAAATGAGATAATCCCTGACTTCAAATTAGCCTCTTGAGGGAGACATGTAATCAAAGATTAATGGCACATTGTGGTTAATATTTAGGTATAAGTAAGCACAGGAGGCTATGAAACCATTTGGGGAGGCTCCAGACAGGAACTATCAGGCTCAGAACATCACTCACTGAAATGCCCAAATTTTTTACGTCTACCTATAGGATCCTTGGTTCTTTGAGCATCTCAAAGCCTTTATACACTTTTCAAGGTTTGATACCCTGTTCTCATCAGGTATTTCCTTAAAAATCACCTCCCAGTGAGGTCTTCCATGATCATCCTCTTTAAAATTATACATTTACCCCTCCCCCACGACCCCTTACTTTTCTTCTTTTGTGCTTTATTTCTTTCTCTCTAGCAACTGTCATCATCAGATATAATACATATATTACTTTGTATATTTATTATTATTATTATTATTCATCAATGATTCCCTTCTCCCCTCACTGGAAATGTGAACTCCATGCTTGTGTAGCTGTATTTTCAGCTCCTAGAATGGTGGCTTTCATTCAGAAGGTGCTCAGAAAATATTTGTGTTTTGTTTTGTTTTGTTTTTTAAATGTCTTTTTTTTTTTTAAAGATTTTTATTGGGGAATTGGGGGAGGAGAACAGTGTTGGGGAACTGGGGAAGGGGAACAGACAAGTTGCTGTCCTTTTGTTCTTCAGTCTAGTTGCTTCACTTGCCCATGTTGGAATCATCATTGTGCTCTTCCTGGATGAGGCAGATTGGTCTCCGGCTTCTGGACAGCCACTCACTGCAGCTCTTGGCAGCTCACACCAGCTGCCAGCCACTCATGCTGGCTTCTGGCTACTCACTGTAGCCTATGGCAGCCCACTGCAGCAGGGGCTACAGCTATACAGTCCCAGGAACTCACAGCAGCCCAGCTCCAGGTGGAGCTGTTGTTCGCCATCTTAGCTGTAGAGGGCAGTGTCACTGGCCCTCATATGTGGGATCCGAACTAGGACCGCTGGCATCCCAAGCCAGCACTTAACCAACGCACCACTCGGCTGGCCCCAGAAAATATTTGTTGACCAAAAGCAAGGATGAGGAGTTTCACCATTTGCACAAGGTCAAGGGTGTGGCTAATGGCCTATGGGTTTTACTTTTATTTCCATAGCCAAACAATTTTAAGGAGAAGATATTAGATAACAGTTAGATGGAAAAAGTCATCTTGCAATTAGTTCATTGTTTATTGAGTCCCTATTACATATTAGGCATAGTGTTGGATGTTATGTAAATATAATGAAGCTCAGGAAAGATCTTTGCCTTCAAATATATTATAATTTAATGGGTGAAGGAGATATGAAACAATATATAAAAAGATAACAACACATAGGAAAATAATATGAGGTATCTCAAGCAGAGAAAGAGACAGAGCCAAAGAAATGTCTAGGTAACCTTGGCTGAGTTGACTGAGGGTAGGCTGGTTGGTAAGGAAAAATTTCCTGGAAAATGTAGTGCTTGACCTTAGGTGCAGGATTTAAGGAGAAAGAAATGAAACCTGTAGGGCAGGGGTGATGGTGGTAAGGAATGTATACGTCACTTATGGGGACAACCTTGCAAAGCTTGCCACTGGGAGGTACACCATAGCATAAAGCAGCCTGTAGACATTTACCTGAGAGTTCTTTAGAGAAGTTATCTTGGGTAGTATTCCAATAATACTATCTTTGCTTCAGCTATTGTGAAATGCCTCTTTGAAAATGATCTTCAGAGACTGACTTGTCCTTTTGAATTTTCTCATTGGGGTCATCCTTCATTATTGGAAAACGTATTTAATATTTTGAGAAAAGCCAATAGTAGTTCAGGGTTAAGCTGGATGCTATGGACTGAATATTTGTGCATCTCCCTCCCCCAAATCATGTAGGAAATCCTAATGCCCAAGGTGATGGCCTTAGGAGGTGGGGCCTTTAGAAGGTGATTAGGTCTTGAGGGCTCTCATGGGATTAATAATGGGATTAATGTCTTTACGAAAGGAACCTCAGAGTGAACTCTCCTTCTGCCACGTGAGGACACAATTAAAAGACAGCTGTCTAGGGCCAGCTGAGTGGCTCATTGGTTAAGAGTTGGCTTGGGAGTGCAAGCCCTGAGCAGTAGGCCCCCAGGTTCAGATCCCACATGGGCCAGTGATGCGGCGCCCTCTACAGCTAAGATGGTGAACAACAGCTCGACCTGGATCTGGGCTATGGTGAGTTGCCGGCGACGGCGTAGGCTTCAGTGGGGCTGCAGTGGGCTGCCATGAGCTGCAGTGAGCAGCTGTCCAATGGCCAGAGACCGATGCCTCAGCTGGGAGGAACGCAGTGATCACAATACCAACATGGGCCAATGAAGCAACGTCCTCCGCAACTAGGCTGAAGAACAAAAAGGACAGTAACTTGTCTGTTCCCCTTCCCTGATTCCCCAGCGCTGTTCCCCTCCCCCAATTTCCCAATAAAATCTAAAAAAAAAAAAAAAAAAGACTGCTGTCTATGTATTAGGAAGTAGATTCTTACCAGACACTCAGTCTACTGGTGCCTTGTTCTTGAACTTCCCAACCCCCAGAACTGTGAGAAGTAAATATTTGCTGTTGATAAACCACCAGCCTATGGTATTTTGTGATAGCAACCTGAGTGAACTGAGACACCGGGTTAGTAAAGTGACTGACCAAACCAAGCAATGTTGTTTGAGCCTCAAGTGAAGTGTAATTTTAAAGTAAAGGGCTAGATGTTGAGATGTACTTTATCCATTAGAGCTGAAGGCAACTTCAAAGTTGGGATTAAAAAATGTGCTGAGCAGAACTGTGACTTTGGCATCAGTCACCTTTAAAAAAAATGTTTTTCCATTACAGTTGATATACAATATTATATTAGTTTCAGGTATACAATATAGTGATTAGACATTTATGCAACTTACAAAGTGATCACCCCAATAAGTCAAATACCCATCTGGCAGCATACATAATTACTACAATATTATTGCTTTTATCCCCTCTGTTGTACCTGTGATAAGTCACCTTCTAAGATGGTTTTTTGAAAGCCATTGCTCATTTGGATCAGTCATTGTTTTAAATAGCAGCATTACTCTTTAATAAGTCACTCTTTACAATTGCAAATATGGATTTCTTTCTAATTTCTCTGAATTCCTTCTAAGAACCCTTTGCATGTGGAAATGTTTTCTCTGCTTCTAGATTTATTGGAATTGAACCAATTAACTATGATGGTGAGAAATGACCTTTCTTGACTCAAGAACAACATAGGGAAAAAAGCAAAAATTCAGCTCTTATTTAATTACTAGATGAGTGTTATTGGGATGGTTAAAGGAGCTAATTAACTTGGACTTTGTCCTTAATAAATGAGAAAAGTCAGGCAGTGGCTACATCCTGTGAAGAAATTTGGGGACACACAGTAACCCATTCCATTACTGCTGTTCCTTTATGCTCTGACATACCCTGCTATACTCCCTAAACAGACTTTGGCCTCAGGCCTGAGTCCTGACATTTTCAGATGACAGGCTAGCTGTATACATGACAGTCTCTAAACCTGGCCTCAGCTTTCCTGGATAGATGTCATTTCCTTTTTCTTCAGCACTGGAGTTTTTGGTAGTAGAGGGATTTTAATCACCAAACGATTTCTATTTTACATATAAGTGGGAAGACTTATATGTCAGATTCTACATTTGGAATCCATAGAATGTGTTCATTTATAGGTGCTTGCAGAAGATTTTGACAGGACGGAGCGCTACTGAATTATATTAAAAAGCTAGACCTGGTTAATGTGGCTTTGGAGTCATTCCCCTTGATGTGCCTATCCCAGTGTGGACCACCAGAGAGGGGACAGGTAAGTGTGGCTATTAACACGGCTAGAATTTCACTAGCTGCTGACAAATAGATCCTAAGTGCCAGGTATCACTTGGTAAGAACCAGCCATGTAAAAAGTGACAAAGTCAAAGTTTCAGGAATGGAGCTCAATTCTCACGTTGGTCTTAACGCCCACAAGACTTAGAGCCTGTAAGGCATAATGGAGCCTCACTGGTTCTCTATCCTAGAATTCATATGGCATTGAAGTAGAAAGGGACCCGGAAGGAGAATTCATTTTCCCCAAATCACATTTAATAAATCTACAGTTTGTCGTTGTTGCTTATTGTGGGTTAGACTTACCTCTAAGACTAGAGCATATGTTCCTTGCATAGAGTACAGGATATTTGCACTTATACTGTCTCCACCTGTGTTAGCAAGTGTTGGACTAAGTTGACTGTTGACTTACTGGAGGGTCTAATGATTTGTAATTATTCTTGGGCCTCACAATATCTCTAAAGAGCACAGAAATAAAGGGAGTGGGGGATACAGTGCACACTGCTATGGGCATAGTGATAAGAGCTGAATTATTTCGTGGCATACTTTTCTTGTATCCCTGCTGCCATAGCTGTATAAGACATTTAGTTACGTGGTTTTAGCTCCTTACTTGTGATTACTGTCAGATCTGTCATTTTAAAGGCAATGTACTAACTGGTGTATAAGTAGGAAAAGAGAGGCTGCGGTATTTGCAGTGAAATGCAGGAAGAGCAGGAAGATAGGAGCTGGCACTTTGTAGCTGTTGTCCTTGCTTAACAAAGCAATAGAGGGCCGGCCAAGTGGCGCGGTGGCTAAGAGCTGGCTTGGGACGCCAGCGGCCCCGGTTCGGATCCCACATATGAAGGCCAGTGACACTGCCTTCTTAAATAAATAAATAAATAAAGCAATAGATGCTTCCAAATTGCTTTGAAGTGGTTGCCAGCTTCCTCACCCCGCTGTGAAACCTGATACCTCTGCCTTTAAACAGTGTGTAAAGTGCAAACGGTAGTACTTGCGAATTCATTCAGTGACTTCCAAACTGTTGTCTCAGCAGGAAATTGGAACAGGAGGACTGAGAAAGGAGGGGAAAGGCCCCCCACAACACTTGGTGGTTGGATGTCAGATTTGGCTGATATTTAGTTATGCAGACTTGAACGCTGCAGAGATAAACATTGGTTTCCCCCAAAGGATCCAAAGGAATTAAAAGAAGGAACTTTGATCTCCTTAATACATATATTTTTTAATTTAATGAGCTCGTGGCCGAGTTAAGTGAAAGCCAGCTCAACACACATTTAATAAAACACTTACTGAACAACCAAATTTAATAGATGCATTTTAGAAGGTGTCCAAATATTCAAGGGGAGTAGGTCAGAAGAATATTTTCTGGGCTTTAACTGAGATGACTATTGCAAGAGGCTGGCTCAGTCCTAAGGTTCAAATTGTTTTCTGCTATCTGTCTTTTCTGACTGAGCCGAAGATCCATGTACTGAGGTTCTTGAAAATGTCAAGAGTCACTTTTATAAATGTCCCAAGTGCCACACAGAGAAATAAGGAAGCCTTGTTTCCAGAGCTGTGTTAGAGCCTGGGTATGTGCTCACAATCTCTGCTGCATTTGTGGAGAACATGATAACTAGAGAGTCATCTTTGCCCGGTTTGCTTGCTAACAGTGTGGTTTAAAACAAAGATTGACTTTTTGGCTGCTCGTTGCCGGCTGAACTGTGTAAGACAGTTCTGTGACTTGAGCTGTTTCTGAAGCAACAAGCCACTGAATCAGAAGAGCAGAGTGGTGACTTTCTTGTGCTACTGGGTTGTCATGATGCATTTTTGCAATGAAAAACAGAAAAAATATGTCATGATTTTTCCGACACCCCAATACTTACAGAGAAGCGCAGGAGACCGAGGGCTGAACCAGACATGTCTTTATGTGAACACAGGTCTAGTGGCAGCAAAAGTCCCCTGCAAAAATTCATCCTCTGGGTGTAGTGCTGATCTCGCCGGCTCTGTTTCAACTTGAAAAATTTGGATTCTGCAGCAGCATCGTTCAATCAAACTTTCTACAGTGTAGGAAATGTTCTGTATCTACACTGTGCAATGTGGTAGCGTATCCACAAGCCACATGTGACTACTGAGGCTGAGGAACTAAAGTTCAGTTTTAGCTATGTTTAATTCATTTTTTTTTTTTTGGATTTTTTTTTTTTTTTAATTAGGGAATTGGAGGAGGGGAACAGCGTTCGGGAATCGGGGAAGGGGAACAGACAAGTTGCTGTCTTTTTGTTCTTCAGTCTAGTTGCGGAGGACGTTGCTTCACTGGCCCATGTTGGTATCGTCACTGCGCTCTTCCCGGATGAGGCAGATCGGTCGCCGGCCTCTGGATGGTCGCTCACGGCGGCTATTGGCAGCTCACGCTGGCTGCCGGCCACTCACTGTAGTCTATGGCAGCCCACTGCACCAGGGGCTGCAGCCCACATCGTCGCCGAGGCTCGCACAGCCAGCTCCAGGTGGAGCTGTTGTTAGCTGTAGACGGCAGTGTCACTGGCCCTCATATGTGGGATCCGAACCGGGGCCGCTGGCATCCCCAAACCAGCGCTTAACCAATGCGCCACTTGGCCGGCCCCATATTTAATTCATTTTAAGTAGCTACATATGTCTCGTGGGCTTTCTGTTGGACAGCACAGTGCTAGAAGGACTGACGTAGGGATGTGAGCACCTGTTTCACGCGCAATTTAAAACTGATGGAGATACTGTCTGGTGTATAGTTTCAAGGTTTGGGAGTTTCCATTTATTTTTCTCATGAAGCTGCAATGCCGATCATAGAAATCAGACATGTCCCTGCAAATATGATAAGGTCTTGATTAAAAACAAGAAAGAAAATGTGGTTACAGGTGTTCCTAGAGAACTACTGATGATTATTTCTTGGCCAAACATTTGCCGTGATGAGAAGTGGTGATGTCTCAGCAAGTCCACGGTTCTCCCGCTGTCACTCATTTTGGGAGGCTGGATTCCTGCCCTTTTATCTGTGTCGGAGAGCTGTCTAACTCCTTTCCAAGCCCCATCTTAGAAAAACGCAGCAAAACAATAAAACAGAGAGAGGAAGGTGTGCTAGGTGTGGGAAAATGCTTAACGGTGCAGGTTTCAACTTGCTACCAAGTTGTTCCATACGTGACGGTGACTCACTCATTTGGAATGTGAAACATGCTCTCTAAGGAAGCACTTGTATAATTTGCTACTTTCCAAGGCTAATCTCTGGTTGTCTGTTTTACTTAACACAGAGCTGATGTGCAGTAGATTTGTGATAAAAATATTAGAAAGTGTTTCTGTGGAATTCTAGTTGTTCATGGAAACCCACATCAAAAATCAGCCATATTAATTATTTAATACTGCTCTCCAAAGATATATATGAGGTTTGAAAAAACTGACTAAGAGCTAATTTTTGGTTTTGTTTTGGTTTTGAAGTGTTGAATGCACAAAGGAAAGCAGATTAAACTTGGAAGTAGAGGGAGAGCGAAGAAGATATTTTGGGTATTCTGGATTTATTTTTAAGGGTGTTTTGTACTTATTAACCCTACTCCTATATTTCACTTCAAATACTTTATTTCAAAGTTGATGGCCTCCCTTTTCTCGTCTGTCTGTATCTCAGCAATGCTGCTCTTGGAATCACTTAGTATCCTTGTTTTCATTTGTGAATGGAATAATGAGCAGCAGAAGAAGAAAAATTGAGAGGGAAAAGGAGACTGATGTGTAATGAACAGAAGTTAAAGAAAGAAAAAAGGAAATAGTGAAGTTTTGGATGCTTGCTGGAGGTGAAATTCACAGACTGGTGAATAATAATTGTCTCCACTTATAGAGCATTTCCGTTCAGTACCAGGAACTAGATTATTAACATTAATTATTTCATGTAATTCTCACGACAACCCTATGGAGTAGGTCTTTTTCTCCCATGCCTCGAATGGGGAAATCAAAGTTTAGAGGGGAAAGAACTCACTCAAAGTACCTTTTCACTCCATTCAGATAAAAGTCGATGACTGGATGTAAACGCAAGCCTGCTGAATGCCTAAGGTCCTGCCCCTTCCGCTACAGTGTAGCTTGAACTACGCTGGAGAAAAATGGAAACAGGTGGTCATGATGCGTATGAGTCTTTTGAGAGGGATAAGAAGAGGCGCTAAAGAGGATAGTGGATGGATTCCTGGTCCCCAGGTCCTCAAGAGAACTTAGGAAGTGAGTTACGAGCTGGTGTGGAGTGAGATGAAGATGATCATTGGACAGCTGGCTGGTAGCGGGTATTAGAATTCTAACAAACTGGCAGTTCCTAACACAGGAAGGCCCCTTGTGGTGTCTGTGTTAATGAAAGTTCATTACCATAGAGGAAGAGGTTGAGACAACTTGCAAACTGAGTGTTGGGCCCATTGCTGGGAATATATGGGGTAGTTTGTGGGTTTGCAATGCTCACATTTCTGGAGGAATTTGCTTCAGATAATGTCCTCTCTGATCTCAAAAGGTAAACTATGCAAAATGACATATTCATTCAAGCCACCACCCCTTTTCGAATATCTGCTGCACGTTGTCAATCCCTCCATATCCCACGAATATTGAATGAACTCCTACTACGTCTCGGGCTCTCTTCGATGATGCATAAGGTGAATACCAACTCCACGTATTGGAAAACTCCTTCAAAAAGTCAAATTTTAATTTACTTAGCCTCTTATTTTAATACAAGCTCCTCTCTACCCTTTGTCCCACAAAACTGAGTGGCAAGGAAAAATGCTACCTAAAGAAAGCGAGAGCATTCTACTTGTAGTATATTTATAACTTCCTTTTGATTTAGGGCTGACATGGCTCAATGGAAAACTAAATATATCCGGTGATTATATTTTCCCTCAACCTACTGGGCATTGAAAAGGAAGGCGAGAACACAAGCTTTGTGAAAAAGACTTCCAGTGTTAATGAGCAGCTGTATGTATCTCAGGGAAACAGTTTGTAACTAAAAATAGAGTCTATCTAACTATAGCAACCAGAGCATTTAATACCCAGATTCTGCAGGGGCAGAAGGAAATTCCAAAAGGGCAGATGAGTAAGGAGAGTGGAGTGGTAGAGCTCAAGGGGTGGGAAGAACTGTGGCCCCAAATCCAGAGTTGCATTAATCTGCAGGTGAGCGTCAATCAAATACGCTTGCTGCATTCGCATGAGATTTTCTGTTTCAAAGATAACTAGAAACCAGTGGGTAACAATGAAGCTGAAGGAAAAACAGTGCACAGAGGCTATTTTTAGCACACTAAACCAAATTGTTGGGGGGAAAAAGAACGGTTGGGAAGAGTAAGTACAAAGCAAGAAAGTATAAATACTCCAGGGACAAAGGTAATATACAGTTCTTGGTGCGGAACTATAGTTTACTGAAGATATGAATTATGTCCCAGGACACTAAGGATATTAGTTTTAAAATGGCCATCTCTGTATTTTTGTAGTATTTCTTGAATTCAGATATCTAGAAAGCTGCTTTCTAAGATGAATTATAACTATTTTTTTATTGTTGTTAATTAATGCTATGGATTGAACTGTGTTCCCCCCTCCCAACCCCCCCCAACCCCCAAAATTCACATGGTGAAGCTGTGATTGAATATGGTGGCATTTGGAAGTGGGGTCTTTTGGAGGTCATTAGATTTAGATGAGGATTTAGATGAGATCATGAAGGTAGGGACCTCATGATGGAATTAGTGTCCTTATATGAAGAGGGAGAGACACCAAAGCACCTCTTTCTCCTTTCTCTCTCTCTCTCTCTCTCTCTCTCTCTCTCTCTCTCTCTCTCTCTCTCTCTCCATGTGAGGACACATAGAGAGAAGGGGGCTGTCTCTAAGCCAAGAAGAAGAAGTCCCTCATCAACAACTGAAAACTGAATCTGCCAGAACCTTGATCTTGGACTGGCCAGCCTCCATAACTAAGAGAAATAAATGTCCGTTTAAGCCACCCAGTCTGTGGTAGTCTGCATTCTGGTCTAGCAGCCCAAGCAGGCTAATATAACCATCACTGCCACTGTTATGTTGAGAAAATAAATTGAACAGTTCTTGTTCAGTAATAAAGGAATGACCAACTCAGCATTTTTGCTCCTCTCTATATTCTTTTCTACTTCCCCCTCAAAGACTGAAATCCTTGGGAAAAGATGCATATTCCAACCCTCATTGTCCTTCACTTGATAAAGCATTTAAGGAATTTCCACAATGTGTAGGTTTTTAATTAAAAAGCAAGACCTGAGCATTTATGCATGTAAGGCAGTTTAATGCTAAAAAGATGGAGAGATAGGCTGGCAATGTTTAGACTACTTAGGACCACACCTTTGTTTTGAAATCATAATTGTCATCCCGGCATTGGAGGATGACCTGGTTCCATATATACAGGTAAACACATTAAGGAAGCAAAACTTTCCATATCGAAAGATTTTGAGCATGGTATGCTTATTTTATAATGTATTTGGTGAATGCCCTCCTTTCAACAACAGTCAGATTAATTTGAGAAATTAAAATGTAATTATTTTTTTTAGAAGAATGGAATCCTCTTCTAAATTCTTCACATTTGTAATTGTCTTTTAGAGCCAAATTATCGTGGCAGGTATAACAGGACCCAGTTACTGATGGAGGAACTCAGTAAGAGAAGTTTGGATAAAAGGATAATTTATTCCTTTCTGTTCGATTCTTCCTCAGGAACTTAAAATTAATTTCTTTTCTTTTCTTTTTTTTTTTTTTGAGGGCAGTGTCACTGGCCCTCACATGTGGAACTGAACCGGGGCCGCTGGCTTCCCAAGCCAGTGCTTAACCACCGTGCCACTCGGCCGGCCTTAAAATTAATTTCTTATTTCTAGAAGACTCAGACCAACCGTTCTTAAATTCTGTTGATGCCCTTTTTTTTTTCTTCTGTTTTGTTTTTCCAGCAATGAAGAGTCTAGAACTGAGGAAAAAATTCGATTGCTAGTCTTAGATGCATGTACCTAAACACAGGTAAAGACAAGAAAGCATTTATAGCACTGTGTATTGTGAAAGTCCTCTTGGTTAAAAATGGAATGAAACAAAGGAAACAAAATAAAACCACTGTGGGCAGCTTTCTTCCCCTTACTGCAGGCTCCTTGGGTAGGGTGAGATGATTTTTTTGGGTCCACTTCCCAGGCTGTTTTAATGCTATGGGAATAATATTAAGTTGCACCATACCAAGTTGCCGCTTTTGTGAGTTAGGAGTGGTCAAATATTGGCAATTTCTTATGGTCATACTGAGAATGGCTATTTCTAGGTTTATATAACACAGCTCGGTTGTAAAGCTGATCAATAGTGGCTCAGGCATTTTCAACTTTCTCCTCTCCCCTCCTTTTACTCTACTGCTATGATTACTTGACATTTCTACTTACTACACAGTCCCTTGGCTTACTCAGATTTTATCAAAACACCAAAATGGGAGGAGGGAGGGGTGAAAGGAAGGGCTACTGGCAATAACAGATTTATCATCACAAGAAGTAAGAGCCTGTGGTATACATCAGTTAGGCCTTAGGTTATGTTTTATTCCCAGGGCGGATGTCCACAAAAGGAAGGGTGAGTGGAGTTGTCACTGTTATAGGAATAATCAGGAATCGGCAGTGACTTATTAAAGAAGTCGATCATTTCCAATTTGAGTAATGAATTATTTCCAATACCTTTATGCCTAATAGCTATGGTGTGCTGACCCTATGGGTAAACTCTAAAGCCTTGAGCACCGGCCTCAGGGCTCATGTGTAACGGGGCTGTCAAAAGGTCTGTGCATACCACATGTCTGGGAAACCCCTTTCAGTTTGGGTCCAATGTGTAAGCTAAAGCCAGTCGCTTTATAAACCCTCCCACATGCTGTACCCCTGAGAGGAGCTTGGATGGGGCCCTAGTGGCTGAGATCACTCAAGGTGCAGCATAAGGGGCAGAGCGAGAGTACTTTGCAAGCACAACCACCAGGCCCACGTCAACAGGTACCAGCATTTCACAGGGCATCAAATGAAAGCAATTATGGTAGGGCTATGGGTGATAAAGGCTGTGCATCTAAAATCACCACTTAAAACAACTGCAGACCGAGAACCATTTGCAGCTGATCTTAAATGCCTTGTTACAAAGAAATAACTCTACATCTCCTGGAAATGGGTCCTCAGGTGACAGAATCAGGACTGTGGCAGCAGAGATGCCACAGACAGGCAAAGACAGGGACAGCACCCTGAGCCCTGTGTGGCTAAGAATGTCTTCCAAGTGAATGCCAGAACTTTACAGAACAGTACTGGGAGCTTGTTTTCTGGGTGTGGTGGTAATGCTGGGTCTCCTGGTATGTGTGTGCCGTGCTTATTTTAATTAGTAATCTCTAGATTTTTTATTTCGTAGCGTGGGTTTCATCACTGTCAGTGGACTCTGTATAGTCTCAAGTCTTCATAAAGTGAACAAGTCTGTTCAGATTTTTTATGTGCATATCTGGACCAGTGGAACTAACTGGTAAGTACTTGTAAGATTCAGATCCTTGCAGGCAGCAGACCAGACAGACTTCCCCTTAGAGTGTGCTCGTACCAGGCTCCTGGCAGCCTGGGTGTGTCCCACGATACACTGGGACAACAGCACACTTACTTGGGCTCATGCATTCATTGCTTATATTTGGCAGAGATGGTAGGGACACCCATTTACATATTCTTTTTTTCTCAAAGCAGAGCTTTTGGAGGGAGAGAAATTCTAAAGGCTTTCAACATAGTTATAAAAATGAATGGAGCCAATTGGATGTCATCACATGATTGAAAAAGAGACAAAGACTCGAATCTTAGGAGCAAATATTTGGCTTATTAAATTAAAAAAAAAAAAGTAGTAGAAGACCAAAAAATAGAGTTGAAGACTTTAAGAGAAGATCAGCATTAAATTATGTGGGGTTTTTTTTCTCTCTTAATTTCAACTTCTTGGTTAGACAATGAGAAAATATGGCGATGGGACGAGAGTATGAACTCTTCTGGTTGTGGACACTCAGGCTGCAGTCCAGTCCGATTCCAGTAAGACTCCTACAACCATTTACAGGTGGGACACACCCTCTGAGCCGTTCAAATACAAAAGTGGTGTCTGGAGCAAGAATTTCTAGCCTATTTTTTATCCATTAGCAATGAAGCATCCCTCGCTGTTGGTATCTGCAGTTTCTGTGCTGTTTCTCTGGGAAGAACTTGCGTGTGTGTGCCTGTGTGGGAAGAGGACACGGAAGGGCAGTCTCGGGCAGGGCTTGGGCAGCTGCGGGCCGCAGAATTGCTGGTCACTATGATAGGAGTATTGTTGGCGGTGATCCTAAAAGGCAGGCATTTTAAATTTATTATATTTTTTTTATTTTTGAGGGCAGTGTCACTGGCCCTCATGTGTGGGACCCGAACTGGGGCCGCTGGCTTCCCAAGCCAGCGCTTAACCACCACGCCACTTGGCCGGCCCTAGGCAGGCATTTTAATAATCCCTAAAATATTTTTGGAACAAGGTAGGGCAGAAATATGTGAGACAAAAATAAAAAAATCATACATTTAACACTTTTGCACAGTTTAAGCTATTTGTTGTGATCAGTAGAAGACAATGTAGGAAGATTTGAAAGAAAAAATCTCCAACCTACAGGTCTGGAATGAGATTGCCACTTTGCAGCCTTGATTTTTTGAAGGCTTTGATGCAAAGCTATGACTGGATTTATGAAAAGAAGGGAGGAGACCTTAAGCCCAGAGAGCCAAGATTATTTATGTATTATTTACTGACCTCTTAGGGGAGAACAAAAGTGGGCGGGGCTCCATTTTTATGGCCCCTTGTTTTTGCATGAAAGGACTTCGATTATTCTCATATTTTGGGGGGGTCTTCTGGAAGTCTGGAAAAGCCTATGAACCTCTCCTCAGAATAACGTTTTTAAATGTATACAATACCATACATCGTATTATAGAAGAAATTAATTATATTGAAAAGCCATTATCAAAATAGAAAAAAACAATTAAATTTGTGATGCGATCTATGTGTTTCTTAATGCACTAAATAGCACAATCTAGCAGCAGGTCTGAGTTTCCATGATTCTCTAGCCCCGGCATGTACAGTGTGCTTCTGGATCTTTTCACAGTTGTAACGTGTGATGGAAACATCTGAGACGACTATTGCTGACAGTCACGTGCACTGCTCATATTAGTCTGGCTTATTGCCTCCTTTCATAACTGGAGGAAATGCTAAATTTCAGCTCAGGGTTAGTAGGTCAGGTACAGGTCAATGATAATAAAGAAGTAATATTTCCCGTCTCCAATTTCATAGCCCCCCTGGATTCTCTCCAGGGGCCTCTGGTTAAGAACCCCTGGCCAGGCTTTCTTTCCTTGCTGGTTTCCACAAGAGGGGGTGTGGGGTATCTCCCCAATGACTTTGGGGAAAGAAACACAGCCCGCTCAGCTGCACTCTGCTCAGCTCAGCCTCTTGCAGGCCTCTTTTCTATGTAGCCTGTCTGCACCGTGCATGCCTTTCCTGCCACTCTCTGTCCTGCAGAGCCTGCCCTGGAAGGAAGACCTGTAGTTTTGAACTGTGCCAGGTACCAAGTGGGCAAATCTGTTCCTTTCAGGGGTCACTGATCACTGCCCTTTGTAGTAGTATAAAGTGCTCCAATCCAGCTTTTATCAGTAATAAACTGCTGGCTGGTCTCCCAATGTCCGCTGGGGTCTACCTCCTCTGTGGACCACCCATTGGGTCCCCAGGCTGCTTGAGTATGTGGCTGGAATGCATGGACTCTGGAGACAGGCAGTGTAGATGTAAAGCCAACTTCCATTCCTATCTTCCTGGGACTTGGGAAAAGTGACTTATTTCTTGGTCTCAGTTTCTTCATTTGTAAAATGGGGATGATAATAGAACCTCCCCCACCCTTATAAGGTTGTATGAAAATTTAAGGAGCTAATTCACATAAAGGTCTTAGAAAGATATTGGGAATGGGGTGCATGATTCTGCATGGTGCCTGGGTAAAGATAGGCTATTGATTGAGCCCCCAATCCCAGCAACTTCTACCTGGGACCTGAAATATATGGTTGTAGGTACAGCATCAGTCTCATAAAATGTCTGGTTGCTTGCATGGATTAAGTTAACCAGATACCTGCCAGATCATATCTGCTTGTGTTGTAGAAACACAGCCAAAGTGTCACACCTGGTCTATTGTGGAGGAGATACAATCCCTGTATTTACATTGAAATGACTGTGCTGGTTATTAAAAGAGTGAGACATAAGGCTGAACTCTTGGAAACTGACAGTTGCGTAGACTCAGAATTGTTAAATATCAGTAATTTCATGTGACTTAACCTGATACTTCCATACTGGTTGTTCAATAGCCCCTGTCTCCTAGTCCCCAAAGGACCCCCGAGGATTCCCCCAAAGGGGTCCCCAGGGTCTTGCTGTGGTGCTGAGGCTGACATCCATTCTGGCTGTCTGGTGCCTTTCTAGTTACTCAGGGAAAGGTTTTAAAGAGTCTATTATTTATTGAATATCTGACCATATGTGTTGGATGCTGAGACTGTGTGAGGCCCTCAACTTATGGTTTGGAAGTCCATTTTCTGAAGCAGTCACTTAAAAAAATAAAGAATTCAAGGCCTCTGTTTCTTTGAAACATCAAGGCATCTGTGGTATTTCTTGAACCTCTGTGCTGTGCCCCTCTTAGTCTAATTATCTCAGATCCCAGACATGTCAAGATTTAGTGTCTAGTTCTCTTAGGAGAACATAAAGTGAGGACTGACTTAGCAGAGGCCTCTGAAAGGATTATCCGCAGGCACCTTGCCCCATGCCCACTGGCTGAGGACAGCCTCCTGGGGTGTGGAGTCCCTGTACCCGGCAGGAAGAAACAAACTGAACCTAGGGATTGGATTACAGTGTCACTTCCTGGAACTGTGTAAGTCATCTCATGCACACAGCCAATCTGACAGCTGAGCTGACTTGGGGGAGCAGACCATAATAGAATTATTATTTGGCTTTTCAGAACCTCTAGGATTCGGCTTTATTCCCTATCCCCTTTTCCAACAGGTGGTCCCATGCAGGTTTTCACCTCTGCCTTTCTAGTACGCTTGCGCCTCCTGAAATATCTCTCCCTCCCACCATTCGCTGCTGAAATGTACAACCCGGCCCAAATGTCACCTTCTTCTCAGAGCCTCACAAGGCAGATTCTCCAACCTGATGGCTCCTGGGTCACATCAGGGCTGCACATAGCTTCTTTCCCTGTGAGATATGGATCAGAACTTCCTTCTTGAAAAGACTGGACGAACAGGGTTCATGGAGATAAATACTAGATGAGCTCCTAGTATGAATCAAATCCTTCAGAGAACTATTGTCTGATCATTTATAGGGCAAATATTTATGTGCCAGGCATGTTCTAGACACTGGAGATAAATGTTAAGCAGGATACACAGTCCCTGCTCTCAAAGAGACGCAGTCCCTCAATTACTCTTCAAGTCTAGATCTTTCTATATATGAAACAAAACTTTTAGTAAAGTTTGCTACTCTCTCGTTCTACTATGAGATCATGTACACAAACACAAGTACATATGGAATGAGAATTAGATATGTTTGTTCCACCATAAACTTCCCTTCATCTCCAAATAAGGAATTGTAATTACTATTGGTCCACTTCAACCCCTATATGTGCTAGCATAAAACAGAAGGGTCATAAAAACAAACTGAAGCAAAAGGACCCAGTGTACATGTGCTTATTTTTTCCCTTGTGACTTAAAACCAATTGTCTTGCAGGCCTCTTGGACTCCCATGTCTCAATGGACTTTGGTGTATAAGACCCAAGTTAACAGCAAGCATTTGTCACTGGGCTACAAAGCCTGTGCATATGCAAGCCAGGCCACCTGAGTGGAGAAGCCTGCGTAATTTACCAGCCAGAGTGTGTAGATATGGAGAGGTCCAGACTGAACTCAGCAGAGAGCTCATGCTCAGATAAACAAGGTCAGGCCTCCCCGGGGGCACAGGCAATTACAGAAAAGGCAGCTCATTGCAGCCCCACAAATAGGTTGCCATTTGCTTCTCGCTTTCTTTTGGGCTTGGGGCCAATGTTATTCGGGGGAAATTATATTGTAATAGTCATTTACACACACACACCCACCCACACACACACACACAAAATCTGTGCTTATTTTATTGTAAGTATAATAAATAATCTTATTAGTGTAAGCCATTTTGAATTTTACAGTGCTAGGGGCCTCAGTTTTCACTCTTAAAGTAAGTAGTTGTTTTTTGTTAATTGTTTGATTTTTGTTTATCTTGCAACCATTTTGTGTATATTTTAATATGTTGCATATAAGTAAGCAGTTCTTTTTTTAATGAGAGTAATGCAACTGCTATATATTACCAGGTGAATGTGTTACATATGAAGTATTCTTTAGATCTTTGGGTCCAAAGATATTTTTGGTTGGGGATGTTTCTCAGATGTGCTAGTATGAAGTTTGTGTTTGGATGAGGATATTTACAGAGAGCTATGCATATTAATGCAGTAATTTTTAATTAGCAAAATGACTTTCAAATAAGCAATCTAGCTATGTGTCTAAGGAGCAATGTCTTTAATTGCCCTGTGATAAACTATGAATGAAATCCACAGCTGGATAACAGATAGCAGTACAATCTGTCAATAAAACCAATATTTTTATGCCTCACCAGCTCTGCTCACTTGTTCGAGTACAGAAAGCAGAATTTTAATGGAGAATAATTTGAAAGACAGGCACGCTGGAACATATCTTGGCTTGTATGGTATGATCTGGTGAAATTTCTTATCCTTCAAAGCTAATCATAAAGGAGCAAAGCACATACAAATATATTTAGGTGAACGTTTTCCTCCTTTGAAGACATCCGCCACTAAAAGGAGGACCGAGCCAGGATTATCGGTACTCAGATCAAACTTGTACTGTGTACCAGCCCCATGTGATTACCATCTAATTAGGCTAAACTTCACTTGAGGCTGGTAAACACTTGCATCACAGTAGCATTCTTGGCCTGCTTTATGATGTTTATTATTAAACATTTTTTCTATGAAATTTGCTGAACTAAATCATTGATTAGATGATTCTTAAATATTCCTCTGATTGGTAGAGGTGGGAATTGCCATGGTTTTATATGCAAGGTGGGTGACTGAACATATTTAAATTACCTTTCAGGAAGTCCCGAAGTAAAGATGAAGGCCCAGTGAGTAGGTGAGACTGTGGTGACGTGCCCGGCATGCTTTCCCAGTGTCCTTCTGATAACAGCCCTTTGTTTCCCTTTTGCTGCTGACCCTCCCCATTCCACATGAACTTGGTGTGGCTGGCGGTCAAAGTGGCCTGCCCCCTCCTGTCTGTAGGAGCCAGGCACATGACTCAGAGTACCTCTTTGTCATGGCTAGAGTGCTTGGTTCAGAGATTGCCATAAGGCCCAATTTGAGCCAATCACTGACGGCATCCTCTAAATGTTTCCGCCAGAGTGAACTCTGGCTGGAGTTGCTAAACTGAGAGGATGCGGTTGGCAGCCAACTAGGGGACACCTTGGAGACACAGGTTGGAGAATAAAGCCAAGCTAGGTCAAGAGAGATGAGCAATGGAGAAATGGAGCCCTGAAGACATGCTTTAGGTCCTGACATCAGCTGTGCCTGAATCCAGTGACTATTTTAGACCTTCCAGAAATATGGGATTGTCTTTTTTGCAAGAGCTAGTTTGAATTGAGTTGCCATTATTTGAAACTCAGAGTCGTAATTAATACTGAGGGTTACCTGTTGGTTTAGGCAAGATCCAAAGCAGACTTATCTTATTAGAAAGCCTAAGTATAATTACTACTTACAAATCCCACCACAACAAGGGGTCTCTTCTACTAAGGTGGAAGGTAGTCCTACTAATTCAACAAAATGTATCGAAAAGTGTTATTACAGGCTTCCAAAAGCCATTTTACACTATTTCCACATGATTTCTATTTCAGTTAAATACTATATGATTATAGAGAGTATTCTCTTCGTGAGATAATTCATCCAGGTTATTGAGTTATACATCAAAGTGACATAGAAAACAATAAAAGCACACTGCACAATAAAAGCAAAAGAGAACATCCTTCTTTCTCATTTGGTAGTTGTAAATACTACCTCTCAATTGGCCAAGTCTGATCTCGGCAGCTCTTCTGAGAATGTATTGCTACTGCTGGCCTTGCCCCAAAGACTGCATGTACAGCTCTTTCTGATTTAATTCCTACATTTTCTGACCCGACTGTCTGACCCCCAACCTCTGTGCTTGGTTAACACTCACACCTTCATTTTGTCTTTGTTTTGCCATTTCTTAGTCTTGGTCCCACTTCCAAATCTCCCTGTCCCCACCCCCAAACTCTCATCCGTTCTTCTGGGCTGTGTGTGTTTAAAAACAGTTCTTTAGGTAAAAACCCCTCCTGCACTGACCTATATAGTCCAGGACTCTTCCTTCCCTCACATTGACTTTGGGAAGTCTCCATGCTTCCCAAATCTGGTCTGTCATTTTTAGGATGTGACATGAGAATCATTGACAGAGACTTTCCCAGTCATGTCTCTGAAATCTAAAATGTCAGAGATTCATTCCTTTGCCTGCTTTCCTCCTTTTATAAAATGCCGCTGTCTCTGGAAGAAGTGCTACAAGAAGACTCATCAATAACGTTTTCCTTTGGGGTGTGCTGGATGTTATGGATGACTGTACAATATCCATTCCCCTGCCCACCCCCACCCCCTGTTTGCCTGCACTGGGGATTGAGGGATCGATCCAGGGAAGGAGAGACCCTGATTAGTCTCAGCCAATTATGGAAATCTTCTTCTTCTATCAGCAACTTAGACAGGAACTCAGACAGAGCACAGCTTCCCATGTATGGCAGCTCAGGGATAAATGACATATGTCAGTTCAGTCAGACAGAAGAGAAGGAGAGAAGGCTTTGAGTCACTGTCTGGGGATAGCATCTTTCTCTTCCTCCCTCCTCTGTCCTCATTCACGTGCCTCTCCATGGATATGAATGAAGAAGCATAGGGCCCAATGATTGGTACTTGTAGCCATCCTATAACCACAGAAAAAACAGCCTGAAGATGAAGCAGACATTGTGTTTAGCAGAGAAGAGAGATAGAAAAAACCTGAGTGTTACAGGACATTGTCCAGTCATTCCATCTTCCAACCCTTATCAAGACTTCTAGATAAGTGAGCCCTACATTCTGCATTCAAACCCTTAGATTTAAAAAAGCTGATGTAACTGAGACACTGGGTTTGTTCGTGTTCTTTTCTGGGATCGGGTATAAGTCTAATAGAATAAATAGAGCAAGGAAGGAGGTAAGAGGAAAATATTTCCCAGAGGTGGATTGACTAGGGTAGAATATAGAGAGAAAATAAACTTTTCAGACAATGAAATGTGCCAGAGGGTCAACATGCCATCCACGTAGCCTGGACATATTATTTTTTCCCATTAATTAGGGATAAAGGCTCTTCTTCTAAAATTATCCTGCAAACCTTCTAAATTGTGCCACATGGATGGAAAGACTTGTCCAGGGTTTGCAGACAAAGGTCATAAGGTTGAGCCACAACTCCAGCAAATAATAATAGGAGTTATCATTAATATTTATAAACCACTTTCCATAGGCTGCCACTACCTGATTTCATCTGAGCCTGAGAACAATTCTCAGGAGTAAATTTTTATCATTTGCTCTGTACTGATGAGGCAGCTAAGACTCGGTGAGACAAAGTAAATGGTGCAGAGCCAGTGGCATAGGCCAGTGGTAGGGAGTCCAGGACTGAACACTTGCATTCTGACTTGCGCCCTTGCTGCTTCGACCATCCCACCTGCATCCCCACATGGCCTCGCTGTTCCCTGGCAGGAGGCTGATTCCTCCTGCCAGTTCAGAATCAGTTTTCCCCGCTGGCCTCTCTTTGGGAAGGCAGCCCCAGGGCCTTCCTTATCGTTTTGTGGTTGCTAGACTTCCCTTACCATGAAAAGGGCTTTATTCCTTGGCATTTATTCCTCTTCCTTATCCACTCCCTCTTCTCCGTTACTTCACTGGGCTTCCTGTTGGTTTTGCGTTATGAACACCCGGGATCCCACAACTGGAGTCAATTTCTGCATTTGATTCAAAGGAAACTCAATTGAATGAATTCTACACAATGGTGAACTTAGTGGATCATTACATTTTAACTAATTCCCAGGAAATGTGGTGAAACTAGAGAAAGGGTACCCTTAATCCTAAATAATATGAGCTGAGAGTGAATAATCTCTTTAGTTTTTTTAATAACACTCGTGAGACGCTTGATGTCTCACCATAAACACAGAAGAAAGGAAAAATGAGAAAAAAACCAAAAAGGAGTGAAAAAGTAGGCGAGGGAGGACAATACATGAATATGCAAACATTTGGAGTCAAACCGCAACAATTTTCTGAGCCCTCATTTTGTCTCCCATTTTTGAGTTAAATTAGGAATTGCCTAGGAAGCACAATTAGCCATTCCACAGAGCCCCTTTAGTGCCACTGAAAGCACTAAATCAGTAATTTGTGTGATGGGCTGACACAGTTAGCAGCTGATGAAATGGCAGATATAGTCAATAACGAACTGACTCATAAACCAGTTGATTCGGTGCCCAGACATTTGTTAATCTCAGGTACAGAGTACAGATAAATTACAAGCTAGTTTTGATCATGTCTATAGTTGTTTACTTTTGCTTCTCCCAAATAAGCCCTTACAAATTAAAATAAGAAGTCGAGGTTAGGGATTCAGAAGTCAAATCTTGTTTTAATTATTTTTCCCAATGCACATTCGCATTTTGGATGACCAAAATCCTTTCCTTCCTGCTTTTGTGAGGCATGCAATTGTCTTATTATGCCTTATACATATTGTGATTCAGCTAAAATGAAACTTGGATGAGGGTCAGAGGTCAAAATGTGTCAACCAGAGACTACTAGGACAAGAGAACTTTCAATCACATTGTGCTCTAGACCTCTGTCCCTTCTCTGTGGCTTATGATATCTTTGAATATCCTGGTGCGGAGATTTGGGTGCTGGGATGTCTACACAATAATAGGATGAGTTATATGCATACCTAAATTTCATCGTGTATAACCTGGTGGCAGCCAATTTATTTAAAGTGCTGATGAGTTAGAGGGACTCTGAAAGGGAACATTTGATTCATCCTTATCTTCAGGATGATGATCATTCTTGGGAATAGCAAGAACATTAGAACAAATTATGAAATAGTGGATCCATTTGGTTAGCTTCATTAGTAGAACTGTGAGATTTAATGACACCTTAAAAGTTAGATTTGGCATGAGTCTTAATTGTTAATATGCAGAAGATAATATAAGGTAAGATTTTAAATATAGCAAATGAGAATGTTACAATGTAAATAGGAGTGGGAAAACATCAGCAAAATGTATCCTTATAACATTCTTTAAGTTGTCACGCAGTACCCCAGTATTTGTGTAGTAAAAAGCATTCAAGAGAACAGACACCATGGCATGCATATCCTAAGTGGTATTTCTCCATATTTATAGAGGGGAACTGGTAACTAGAGCAAAGTTGTAAATTGTGCTGTCATTCTGAATTTGCATTCACTTAAGGAAAGACTGGAAACGTTCTAGTTGGCTTTTACTTTTTCTGGACTTCACGATTCTTATCTCATTGACTTGGTGTGCATTTACATAGCATTGCTCAGCTATGCAGATTTTTTTTTTTTCCTGTTTTCTTCACTTGTTAATTTTCTATCTGATCCAAAGTGAAGCTTGGATGAGGGATGAGGGACAGGTAATACTAGTGAGTCATGATCAGGTCAATGGCTATGAGCAAGCTGGGCTGCCACCCATGCTATTTATAGCTTTTCTCTCTTCAAGGTTTCTGATCTGTGTTGTGGTTGGCAATGCCGAGGGACACAGGGAGGTCATCTTTCTATCTCCTCTTTCAGAGAGAATAACAGGCACAACAGCCATAGTGAATAGTCACCGTTATTTAGCATGTGATTGAAATGCTTTCATGTCCATGATCTCATTTAATTCTTTCAGTAACCTGGGAGGAAGGTAATATTGGATTTGACAGATCAGGAGAAGGAGAAGCAGAAAAGTTCAGTAATGAGCTCAAATTTGCACAGCTGGTGAATAAAAGCATTACAGTTTAAACCCAGATTTGTTTCCCATTAAGCCTGTGCTTTTGTTACTATGTTCAGCTGCTTTTTTAAAAGCAGGGTTTTGAGAAGGTAGGGATGAGATGGAGGCCATTGGTTAGAGGAGTCTTTTTACATTTGTTGCATTGTCCCTTGACTGCATTTTCCCCTTCCTTCTCCATCGATCATACCCAAGCAAAAACAATGGGGCTGAACTGAAAGAGACACTAGTTGTTACTGACTTAGAAAGAAAAGAAGCTAGTCTTCTATAGTAGGCTTTAGAATACTATTCTGCCAAACTCTCAAATTCTAAACTCAGAGGCTTAGCTCTTTCTATTGAGCAAATTATCAAGATAATCATTTAGATGGGATTTCCTCAGAAATGTAGATAAATCTTATTTCAGAATTGTGAGTACACCATATCTATTACACTCATCTGCCTCTCAGTCTTACTCTGTTGGTCTGATCCAGTGGTCCTCCAACCTTGGGATGAATAAAACTAATCCAGGGCTGAATCAATTAATGTTATTTGGTTATAAGTAACAGAAATCTTCTCTGGTTACTATAAGCAGCAAGGATGGGGGCTACTCTCCGAATTAGAGGGAAGCCTGGAGAACAGGGGCAGGCAAAGGAGGCCAGGCAGCTTCAGGGGTATAGGCAGGAGGAACTAATTTTGTTTTCTCTGTCCACTCAAATAACTACACTTTAACTATCTAAAGTAGTCAGAATTCTAAGATGGGCCTCAAGATTACTAGCTTCTGTGTATTAATCAGGTTTCTCCAGAGAAACAGAACTAATGGAAGATAGATGATAGATAGATAGATAGATAGATAGATAGATAGATAGATAGATAGATAGATAGGAATTTATTATGAGGGGTTGGTTCACATGATTAGGGAGCCTGAGAAGTCCCACAGTCTGCTGTTTGCAAGCCAGAGGTCCAGGAAAATTGGACGTTGTTCCAGTTCAAACCTGAAGGCTCAATAACCAGGAGCTCTGATGTCCAGGGGCACAAGAGATGGAGGTCTCAGCTCAACAGAGAACAAATACACCCTTCTTCAGCTTCAGTGGTTTGGATGATGCCCCTACATTAATGAGGGTGACCTTTGGTGATCTCTTAGTGTACTATCCAAGTGCTAATCTCTCTGGAAACAGCCTTGCAGATACACCCAAAAATAATGTTTTATCATCTATCTGGGCACCCCTTAGTCAGTCAGTTGACAAAATAAACCATCACACCCTGGTGTTTACATCCTGTATATTCTCCTCCCATTGAGTATGGGTGCGACTATGAATATTGTGGGGTGTTACTTCTGTGATCAGCTTACTAATGATTTGACTGAATTCATTGAGAGCGGGGATTACCCTAGGTCTGTGGCCTAATCAGCTGAACTCTTAAAAGAAGGCTGGGCGTTTCCTGGCATATTTCATGAGATTCTCTTGTTGACCTTAAAGCTGAAAGCTGCCATCGACAACCCCATGTAGCAGGGAGCGGTGGGTACCTCCAGGAGCTGAAAGTGACCCTGACCAATAGCTAGCCAGAAAGTAGGACCTCAGTCCTATAGTCGCAAGTAGCTGAATTCTGCTGTTAAGCAGCCAGCTTGAAAGAGGAGAAAAGCCTCCTGGCAGTCTCAGCTACCACCTTGATTTCAGCAAGTGAGAGCCCAAGCAGAGAACCCAGCCACACTGTGCCGGGACTGCTGACCTGCTGAACCATTGAGATAGTAAATGGATATTGTTTTAAACAGCTCAGTTTGTGGGAACTTGTTATAGAGCAATAGAAAATGAGTATATATCATCTATATGTTGATGATCCTAAACTTTATATTCCCAGTCCAGGCCTCTCTCTTGAACTTCGGGTACCATTCAAGCACTGAAATCAGGTACCATATCAGGTATCTGATGTGGTGTACCGTAGCAAGTCTGATATCCAACTGCCTACCTGATGTCTCTATGTTGGTGTCTAATAGACATCACAAACTTTACCTGTTTCCCATCTTCCCTTTCCCCCTACTTCACTCTTCCTGTAGCCCTTTTATGTCAAAAAAAAAAAAAAAAAAAGACAACTCTACACTTACAGTTGCTGAACTCAAACACTTTGAATCATGTTTCACATTCAACCCATCAATTTGAAACTTTGACTCTGGCTTCAAAATATTTCCAGAATTAACCAGTTCTCACTAGCGCCTTTGCTATCACTCTGATAGATGCCTCCAATGTGTTTCTCATGGAATCATGCAACAGCTTCTAATTGGCCTCCCAGATTTCACCACAGCTCCCTGACAGTATATTTTCAACACACCAACCAAACGAAACTTCAGGTCACTCATCTGCTTAGAACCTTCACTGGCTCTCTGGGAGATTGAGTTATTAGTCCTTATTCTCCCTCTCTCCCTTTGCCATATGACTTTGTAGGCCCTCTCACTAGAGGTGAATGAAGTATGCTACCCCATTCCTTGACTTTGGTTTGGCTGTGTACTTGCTTTGAGCAAGCAGACACAAGTAGGGAGGGGTGTGCTGGAGGGATGGTATCTCAGTTCTGAGTTTAGGCCTTAAAGGTTATTATTATGTGTTTCCACTTGCCCTCTGCATCCTGCTATCACTGAGAACACGTTCTGTCTCGTCTAATTGCTCAAGGAAGATGAGAGACACTCGGTGCAGACATGGACCAAATCTGCCACTTAATACTGTCCAGTTGAGCCCAGTATAGATTTGGCTGGCTCTAAGCTGACCTGTAGGGATGGGCACAAAATAAAGACTTATTATATACCACAGAGAGTCTGTGGTTGTTTTTTCCAAGCAATCGCTGATGGATACGGGCTCAGAAGAGAAGCCGAAGTGCTTACAATGGCCTGCTCTGCATGTCCTGTCTCCACAGGGGCCCTAACCTCTTCCCTGTCACTTGCTGTGCTCTGGCTGCTGTTGGCCTCTTTGCTGACCTTTGATCTTTCTATGCTCACTTCCACTCAGGCCTTTGCACTTGTTTCCTCTGCCCGGAAACTTTCCTCTGAGAGTCTCCTGGTTCGTTCTCCATTGCCTTCAGTTTTTCACCCAAAGGTTGTCTTCTTAGTGAGAGCTGTTTGCAGTTGCAAACAGCAAACTTCATCCATTTTCCTTCCCTGTCCCCTTCCTTGGTCTATTTTTCTCTACACTACTACGCATTTTATTTAGTTTACTTTGTATTGTTACTCTCCACCTTCAAATGTAAGTTTCACAGGGGCAGGGGTTTTTGTCTGACTTGTTCACGTCTGAATCCCTAGTTCCTGGAATGGTGCTCATTAGTAGTCATTAAATAAATGCAGGCACAAATGATTTCCGATCATTTTTATAGGGAGCCTTTTTTTTCCCCCCTCTCTTTTTCTTTTCCCCCTTCATTCTGTATCATTCTCCCCAAGAACCAATGTCTCAGGAGAGATTAGGCCTGGTGCTGACTCAGATGTCTGTCCCACTTTTTGGCAGGGGCCGAGCAGGTCACCTTAATTCGTAGCCCCTCCAATCGGGAGGGGGAATTCCCACAAAGGAACTTGACCTAGACAAGGGGGAACGGATGACAGAAACCCAGGGGACAGAGACGGTGGCCCCTGACACTGGGCTTGAGTTAACTAACTGCTCCCATATTCAAAAGCTTCCATCTCTGAGAGTCTGCAGCCCACATTTTGAGAAACATCAAATGCAGTAAAACCCCTTAGAAAGGTCTTTTGGGAATCTCAAGGAGAGATGGGGAAATCTGAGTCTCTCTTTGTGCGTGGGGAAGAGGAAATTCCATTGAAACTCCCTTGCAAGAAGTAAGCCGGGGGACCTGGATAGGGGACAAGCACAGAAAAGGAAGTGTCCCCAGGGATTTCCAAGCGTCTCCAGACCCCCCTTTCTGCCGGCTCTGGAATCCTTGATTGCCCTTCACCCTCCTGTCTTGTCCCACTGGGCCTCCTTCACTCCTTCTTGGTTAGCAGGTCAGGGGTGAAAGGTGGCTTCTGCTGCCAGGGCTGCAGCCTGGGAGATGTCTTGTTGTCATGCTGGGTTGTAATCCCAGCAGCACTTTGTCACAAGCTTCATGGTATGAGGTCACTGTGACTACAGCGCACTTTAGCTGTGTTGGGCACGTGACAGGCTTCTGTGGGTTGGCCCCAGGACCTGTCTGCACCATGTCAATGTGAAAATGAGCATTCTGAGTGATGGACACCGAGGAGTTTGACCCACTTTTGGAAAGCAGATAGTTTGTATGTGGGAAATTGTCTTTACTTCTAGACAAGGGAAATTACAGTCTTTCTAGGTAAAGTAATTCAGCATTTCATAACTTGCTGGGATTGGCTTTCTCCCTTACCTATCTCCAGGCCATTTTGATGTATACATGCATGTATGATTGTCCATCATGAAGCTGGAATATGGTCTGTGATTTGTACAATAAGGAACACTTTGCCTTGTGTTCTAGAATCTAAGGTATGGTACAGGTATGCTTACCTTTACCTAGCTTAGTCACTCAATTATCCATCTTTAACATTTCTGTTCAATGTGAATAAATACACTTCTGATCTAGATAGGCCATGGAAAAAAACTGATTAAGGAGATGAAATTATGTGAATAACAGTGAGCCCTTTAGAGATACTTGTTATTTAAATTCATTCGCTTATTCTGTATTTTGATAATGTGTTTATTGACTTGTTGCCATCTTACCTACTGTTTCTAGTTGAAGGCATTTAAAGTATTATAATTTTAACACCATAGATATTATATTTCTAAGTCCTGGAAATTAGGTTTGAAGAATCAGATTATTTGAATAATGATAACAATAGTAGTAATAGAAGTGATAATAATAATAACAATCATAATAATCCTAGAAGCAATCATTTCTGAGAACTTATGATATACTATGGGCAGTGCTAAGCACATATGTTATTTAAGCTTTCAAATCTCTGATTCTTCTCATGTCAGTCAAATGGAGATTCACTTAAGGGACGCAGGTTTTAAAGTCAGATGAATGTGGGTCTGAATTCCCCCTCTGCCACTTAACTGGCTGTGTAATGTTAGGTCAGTTACTTAACCTCTCTGTAAAGTGAGGATAGCAATTGCTATCTCACAGGATCTTTGTGAAACCAAAATTAAATATATATATATGGCTAGGTATGGAGTCAAATAATCATCTCTTAATAGACAATGGTTCTTGATAATAAGTTTATCACATACTATACAGAGCAAAATCCCTTATCTCTGAATAATCAAATAGTGGTTCAACGAATAGGGAAGAACTTTTATCCTGCAGGGCTCATGGCCCTTAATTACATCCCCAAATCTAAGATGGGCAGACCATCGATTCTTTCTTCTAAACACTTTGTTACTTTCTCATTGAGGTTTCAGTCTTAGAGTTATTTAAACACATCAATAAAAAGCAGAGAACATGGGAGATGGGGTTTGGGAAGCAGGAAAGACACCCTTTAAAAAATACTTTGTTCAAGATAATTATAAACACTGGAGAATGATGTGGGCAAATTAGCCTCATAATCTGTGGGAGCAGAAGGTATGGTGATGATTTTCCCATAAGAAATCTATCTATTTTGGGAATCTCAGTGGTTTACTACTTTCTCTGCCATGGGAGTCAACACAGTTTTGATTTACTGACTCACTGTCCCCAGAGTCTTTTTTTTTTTAAAAAAAAAAACAACAGCAACAAATAGGAAATAAAGAATGGTAGAAGAAATGTAAGGCATGAAGGGAAAACAATGAGAAATAAAGGAAATGAAAGGGAAAGAAGGGGAATGGGAAAAGAGGGTAAAGAGCAGTTGAAGGAGAGAAGAAACCAATATGCTGTTTACCGAAGTTTAGAGTTAAAGCATCACATTTCACTTTATCCCAATTAAGTAAAATAAAAGTTGAACATGTTCTGATTATTGAAACATTATGGAAAATATCAGTTCAAAATTTGAGTGTTTATTCAAACTGTAAACATCCTGTTAACCTAACTGTAAGTGTTGATTGAGTATTCATTATGTGTCTACCTTGGCCAGGTGCTGGGGTGACAGGTTGGCCTATCAGTGGACCAATGTCTGCTCCCTTAGACATTGGCATTTATATCCTTAGCTGGGGATATAAAACAATTAGAAAGCTGGATACTGTATTATCAAGAAGCAAAACTGCTAGAAAGGCAGCTCATTTTAGTTACACATGCTTCTAGAAGAAAAAAAAGAGGCGCCAGTCAAATAATTTGCAAAGTTCTGCAACCTGCCTCTTCTAGAGGAGAATCACCATGGGTATTAGCGAATCAGTTTCCCTATTTCATTACAGGAACTGTCTCACCTAGGGTTCCCTCAAGGGCAGAGGCTGCCAAAGGTGTGTGCAGGGAGTTTATTAGGGAGTATGAATCCACATAGCAGTGGCATGGAGCAAAGGGCAAAGGTGAGTGAGGAAGGGAAGGAAGGAGAGAAAGCCAGCACAAGCATGTGTTACTGACACTGCCGTCTCAAAGGGCTCAACCATGTGGGGCTTTTTGCTGGAAAAACCAAAACATGGGGAAGCAGGAAAAAAGCTGAGAAGGAGATAGAGGACTCTTGGGAACATCATTTTAGTTTATGACTAGAACCTTATCAAATGTGTCTCAGGGTGTCCATCTGAAAGACAAGAGAGGGAGCATTTATCCATTGGCTCATGAACCACCCTGATCAAGGCGACCCTGTGGGTTGATTCCCAGCAGCTCTGGGTTACACATTCTCAATTGGCGAGTGGTTCCGGTGGAAGAATCATCTGCCACAAACAGTGGCTGGAAGAAGCCATAGGCTCAAGATTTGGAGTGGTACACAAACACTGGCCAATCCAGACACCTACGAAGCTTTAAAAGTTCTTGTTATCTGCAGTCCTGTGGGGTCACTATTCTGCTGAATGTATTTTGGTAAACATGGGACTTCTTTCTTTGATAGGAGTTGGTCCCAACTGTAGACATGGCTCTATCCAAGAACTAAAATAATGTTTGTCAAATCTCTCTTTTCCTTGGCTTTTGCCCTGAGTTGCTGTTTTGGTTCCTTGTCCAGCAGGCTTCGTTTCCACATGGTAGGACAGATGGATCTCCCCACTGGTGCACCGGTAGCGCTCTTCTGTTTGCTTCTGGACACACAATTAGACTATTTTTCCCAGCCTCACTTGCAATTAGGTGTGATAGGTGTGATGGATTCTGGTTCTGGAAGGCAGGCAGAAGTGATGCATGCCACCCTGCCTTCACTCTCCCTCTTACTCCAACTCTCCAGCTGCTAGTAGGCTGCAGGGGGCCCAGCGAGGACTCTATGGCCCAGGGATGGGGGTAGTTTGAGTTCCTGATTTACCACATCTAATATTACTAGCTAAATTATTACTGTGGACTATTAGGTGAGCAAGAAAAAATGTCTATAGTGTCAAGCCACTGCAATTTGTGTGTTGTTTGTTACAGCAGTTAGCTTAACCTCATACATGTGTCATGATTCATATGTCCATATCAATATTTGAAAAAAATTCTCAATCTCTCAGCTTGGGTTATTTGACCACCCGTTGGATTAATCAGAGTTTCCAAGGGTCTAGGGGCTGGGGTGGGATTGAGACACTTGATCCCCACCAGAAACACATTGAATGGGAACAGGATAGTTTATAAAGTAAAGAGAGGTGGGACAGGAAAAAAAAAAAAAGATGCCACAGCAGCTATTACAGGATCATACAGTAGTATTGAATTCCAGGCTTGGTTTTGTCATAACTTACCTGAGCAGCCCTGGGCATACCACTTACCCATTCTGGGCCTTGGCTGCTTCCTCTGTACAAGTAAGCATTGGGTTAGATGGTTTCTAATATCTTTTTCAACTTTGAGAGTATTTGGTAATAAACAATGAAAACGTTAAATTAGGCAGATTCTACTCTCTCCTACATGGACTAAGTGGCACTGCAGAAGGTGTCATGGGAAACCTGGGCTGTCACCGCCCATCCTTGGCACTGCTGTCTATTGTGCAGGTGAACCCAGAGGGTCGGGGTTCCCCACAGCAGAGAAGGAAAACATAGCAGCCCTTCCACTGGTTTTGTGCTTGCAGAGGCAGAGTGCCCATCAATCCGGCCTCACACCTGGGTAGGGGTCTTAAAAAGGGAGAAGCTAGGAAGTAACCAGGGTTAGAGCTGTACTTCTATGGATGTGGTCCTTTCTCATTGATCAGCATCTTTCTTGTTAAACAGTGGGGATGATGAGGGAAATAATTATTCTGCACACTTGATAGATACTAAGTCAAGAAGGAATTGAGTGCCGATTTAGAAATGGCTGAGGTGGGGCAAGTCAGTGGGTGACAGCCATGTGGGTGGCTGTTTGGGCAGCATGGAGAGCATAGGGATCTACTGAGCAGCTATGGATACACAGAGAACATTTCCAGGAACACATAGAACATCCCAAAGGGTGCAAGGCAGTGAGCAATGGCATTTATAAGGATTTCCAGGAGAAATAGCAAAGGACAAAAATAACCACATGCTGAGTCACTTTGGAGGCATCTCTAAGTTCTTAGCTGCCACCATAAGAACATAGCAAAATGTCACAAAAGAGGAAAGGGGGAAAAAAATCAGGATACATAGGATGAGGTGCAGCTCCAGCTGGTCCTGGTTAGATGAACTGTACCCTATTTCTGTGAGGTGAGAATCTAGATAGGACAATTGGTTTTATTTTTTAAAGTGAATTGTTATACTCACTTCTGTTAATTTTTCTTGTGTTAATCCTGTTTTCATGGCCAGTCTCTCTTAAGGACCCTAACTAGGTATTGTCTCCAGAGCAGGGGCCCTACTTTGAATCTGAGCGGATGTCTTTGCATGTTAGGAAGGCTAATGGGGTAGAGTTCAGACAGCTTGTCTCAAGAGACCAAGTTGTGTCCTGGGAGAAGAATGCCCTTGAGACAAGACCTGGGCTCACATTCTAGATTCAATAGAAAACGACTCAGTGTTCTGGGGAAGCAGGTTCAGACTGAAAACTCTTGTCATGGTGACAGATCTTATAACCGCACGTCTGAATTGGTGGGGGGTGAACCCCAAAACATGGGAAGAACAAAACTCACCCCAAATGTCTAAGACATTCCTTTCTTCCTTGATCCAACAGACACTTGTTGAACACTTACTTTGTGCAGGTCCTGGCACTTGTCACTGAAGCATAGTTATACGTATCTGCCCTCATTTACATTCAAAGGGGGGTGCGGAAGGGTAGAAAGACCCCTGATGAATAAAGTAAACCAAGCAAATATTAGCTGGTGATAAAGAAAGAATCAGATTAATGAAACAAGAGGATTAGAGGCTGGTGGGGGCAGGGTTTCTTGAAAGCTCTAAAAGGACAAGGAACCAGCATGTTTCGGGCGATGGGAATGACAGTTGCAAAGGCCCTGAGGAGGGAGGGCATTGGCATGTTCTGTACCCTGTAAGGAGGCCAGCCTGACTGCTGCAGAGAGAGCAGGGTTAGAGACACAGGAAGTGGACTGGTCATTTAGAGCAGTTTCTCAACCTCAGTGCTATTATTGTCACTTGGGACTGGAAAATTCTCCGTGGTTGGAGACTGCTCTGTGCACTTTGGGATGTTTTGCAGCATCCTTGGCCTCTACCCACTAGAGGCCAGTAGTATCCCCTAGTTGTGACAGCCAAAAATGTATCCAGATATTGTCCCATGTGTCCTGGGGCATTGAGGCCACTGGTTTAGAGCTGTGAGCCCACCAAGAGGAAGGTGGAACACCTAGGAGGGCTACCAGAATGTGAAACACCAGAGGAGAAGGGTGTTGTGATGGTTCATTGATGTGTTTACTGGCTGGGCAGCAGTACCCCAATATTTGGTCAAATACTATCCAATGTTTGCGTGGAGGTAGTTTTAGATGAGATTAACATTTAAATCAGTAGATTTGGAGTAAAGCATGTTATGCTTCATAATGTGGGTGGGCCTCATCCAATCAGCTGAAGGTCTTAAGGGAAAAAAGACTGACCTCCCCACCACAAAGAAGGTGTTCCGTCTTTGGTCTTGAGCTGCAAATCAGCCTCTCCTGAGTCTCCAAGCCTGTGGGCCTGCCCTGCAGATTTTGAACTTGTCAGTCTATATAATTTTGTGAGCCAGTTTCTTATAATTTCTCTCTCTCTCTCACTCTCATAAGTGTAAGAAAGAAAGAGAGAGAGAGAGAGAGAGAGAGAGAGAGAGAGAGAGAGAGAGAGAAAGAAAAGAAAGAAAGAAAGAAAGAAAGAAAGAAAGAAAGAAAGAAAGAAAGAAAGAAAGAAAGAAAGAAAGAAAATAATGTAATCCAGGGTCTCCAGTGTCTGATAAGTGCCTGGGGATACAGGCCTGAGGGGATGGGAGACGGGGAACACAGCGAGATGGCTGGAGCCCAACCACCTGCTCCAGGAACACTGTGGAAGATGCATGTTTTCTCGAGGAGGAAGTATTTTCCTTGTAGTGGGTCGGCAGTGAGGCACCCTCAGAGAGCCACATAGTTCAGGAGGACTCACTGAGATCTGGTAGAAGATGGCTGTACCTAGGTCAGGCAGAGAAGTTTGTCCTTGGCACAGGAATGTGAGGCCACCCCTGGGGACACTCCTACTAATGAGCAGGCAGGACTTACCATCCCGGGAGGTGACAGTCAAGGAAATACAGCCACAACCATTTTGTTTTGTGGTGATATTTAACTCCCAGGGTAATGTGGGGCGGGGGGATTGGGGATGTATATACATGAGAGATACCTCAATTTAAGTGTGGCTTAATGACCTGGTGGCCTCAAAATGATGCACAGGTAAGGACAGACTTTGCTTGCGACCTGATTCAGAGGTAACAGCACCAGTGCCTGCAAAGGGACACTACACCCACCAATGACCATAAACTCCCCATTTCCCATCACTTAGAGCACTTAAAGAGGAGCTTACATTGCCATGAGAACACACCTGACTTTTCATGGGCAAATACAAGACACATCACCGCACTGATTATTTGGAAGTTGGTTCTTTCTTTGAAAAGGCCAGAGGGAAGAGGACAATCCTGCCAGGATGACGTACAAGTTTGCTGATTTGAAGGGGAGATTGAAGAGAAGTCTCTTTTTATAGATGTTCGTTGTAGAGTGAGTTTCAGCTGTCATCACAGGTATCCATCTAGTGTCCTCTACACGTGCTGTGATCTGGCCTTATGGGGAGGCTTTGGTGGCCTCTACTCCTGGGTTGAAAACTGGAATCTTTCTTTAGGTTGAGTCAACAACATATCCCATGACTTTGAGGGTATAGGTTCTTTTATATCAGACCATAAAGCAAAGGACTTTTTCTGCATGCTGTTGAGTTTCCCAGACGCTATGACTAGGGGTTAGACAGAGGTAAAAGAAAAAATTTAAGAGATGCTGCTAAAAAAACATTGAGTAATGCATAAGTTGGCTTAGTCATGCCGTTTAAGTAATTGTGGAGAGCAAATGAGACTATGGGTAGTTGAGAGTAAAATGTGTTGTTTTTCACACATTTGGGTAGCTCAAGTGAAAATAAATTCCTTAAACATTTTAATTTCAATTAACTTCATATTATAAGACACACGCACAGTCACACGTTTATTTTTTGTCTTGCATTGCATTTGCTATAGATGTCGTTCTCCATACCCAATGTTATATAAGCACATTAAAGTTTTTCTTAAAAATTATCCAATTTATAATCTAAATATAAAAATCTCTAAAAAAGGCTGTGTCCACGCGCAGCTAACCAAATAGATCTGATTTTAACTGTTATGGTCTTTGTTTGAGCTTTTTGCTATTCATTCTTTGTCACTGGTTCTCTTCTATTTTTTCCCCCCTGACACCGCTCATGGCTAACCTTCCTGTTACTCATGGCAGCTTCCTCTGGAGACTGCATGGTCTCCAGCTGCCCTCTTTTCTCATGCATCGATCTCAGACACCTCAACACCATGGTGGGTGACCCAACATCACGGCTGACAACTGCTGGTCTAGTTTATAAGATGGTCAGTGTGATAAGACCACTTTCAAACACTTCAAATAAAACGGTGACCTCAAATTCGAGCTGGTAGGTTGGTATCCACATCTGTTCATTCCAGCATTTCACGTAAGTAGGAGATATAGTTTGACCAAACATTAACAAAAATTGATATTCCTTAATGAGGAAGTGTTTGTAGTAGAAAAAAAACAAAACTTTGTGGTTTTTTTTTTTTTTTGTACTTCAATCTGGTTGTGGTCACATCTAAGAGGTGACATAACTACCTCTGTGACTAAACACATTATTCAACTTATTCTGAGTTTCAATTTTCTTATCAGTAAAGTGAGGCTAACAGTAATCAGTCCTAACTCATAAACACGGTTGTCATAATCACAAGCAAAGAGATGGGTGAAAGTGGTTTGTAAGTTAAAATACCAGGCTTTGGTAAGATTGCATTCAGTCACAAGTAATTACTGAGCACAAATAATTACTAACCTGCTGGCGTCCTTTGTGTGCTAAGCTCCAAATTTAATAGCCAATATAGGATAAGTAGGTAAGACATGGTCCCGCCCTCAGGGATTGCAGTGGGAGGAGCCTGTGAAATGCGCAGGAGTTCACCTTCTTTGGCTCCTGTCTAAGAAGCAATGCCAATTTAAACTCGGTGATTAATTACCTCCACAAAGACTTAAATAGCCTTGATTGAAATTTTTGCACAATTTTATTTTTGAGGCAAGGTGGGAAGGTTGACACCTTTATTTTGTTTACTAAAATAGAACTCTTTTTTTAATTATAAAAATAATTTCTACGCATTAAGGACTGCAGAATTCAAAAAATAGACATTGTAAGTCCCTTGGCTTGAACTGGATTTGAATCCGAGCTCGGCTCTCACTAGCTGTGGGTATGACCACTACTCAGACTGTCAGTTTCCTCATCATTAAAGTGATGGTAAGAAACACTAATGCAAAAATCTGGTGAGAATTAAGAGAAAAGCGATTTCAAATGCCAAGTATATTTGGTAGGTATTTAATAAATGTTGTGGGTTTTCTTCCTTCCTTTATTTTGAAAGCTAATTTGAGTGGAATTAACTTTATATGTAATGTAATGATCTGAGAAAAGCCTGATCTGCTATGAATATATGTTTGACTCATTTTAGGTTCCATTTGCACATAACCGATGTCTGAAAATCTCTAGTGCCCAGTGGAAGGCTCTTCCTTGGCGTTTTACAAACTGTCTCAAGGACTTTTCAGATAGGTGATCATTAACTCTTAGGAAATGCCTAACCCTCCAATTATCCTGGCTGCTTTACATTTTTGAGGAAAAGGTACACTTAAACAATTGTCTTTTTGTTTGCTGAATAGCTTTAACCTCAACCACAGTCATTTCCTTGTGGGCACACACATAGTAGAATGTCCTTTCTGAGTGTTTAAAGACTGGGGCAATCAAAATAAGTAAATAGTGAAGTTTCACTTTCATTATTCTCCAGGAATAGTTTTATTGTATATTAAGGAAAGAGGGCAAAGAAACAGGAAAGGTTTTTATCTTTAATTGATTTGTCAAGTGTTATGACTTGGGGCATCTTAGATGAAACAACTTCTACAGTAATGAAAATAGATTCTGTTTGTTCCTCAGTTAAAGTGAGAGATCCCAAAGAATAATGGATTGACAGAAAATATTTCTTGAATCTCCTCCATGAGGTAGAATGGTTTACATGGTGCCACATGAAGTGATCATCTTGTTTTCGAAGGAGAACGGCCTGGTGTTACAGACAGAGCTTGTGCTTTGGGATCCTGGAAGCAGTTTGACCCTGGACTCCAAACCATGTCTTGCCCTCTAGGCAAGTTGCTCAGTCTCTCTGAGCCTCAGTTTCCTCAATGTTGATGTGGGGGCAAATATTGCCTGCCATATAAGAAGGTGGAGAGAATAGCATGGAATAACACGTTCACATTTCCTGTATACAATAGGCATGAGCTACACTTTTATTCTTTCCCTCTCTGCATCCCCTAATGAAAAATGTTAGGCAAGTGGTTTTAAAACAAAGTATCTCTCATTTGTGTGGCAGGCTAGCAGGTGCTTCCATATACATTATCTCCTGTGAAATAGGTAGTCTTATTAACAGTGTTTTACAAGTAAAGAAGCAGCAGTCAAAGAGGGTATGAGGATTAACAGCCCCAAGTCAGGTTGCTGATGAAGGAAGATGCTGGGAAAAGGTCCAGGCCATTGGGCACCTGAGTCTGTACTTCCCACTCTACTTTGCAGCCCCATCTCTTTGTGGACAATCCAAATGGCAAACTTGAGTATTTTATTCTTGTTTTCTGATGGTAACTGTGTCAGTCAGGCTCCAACCAGAGAAGCACAACCGGTAGGAGACTTATCACCAGCAATTGGTTGATGCAATTATGGGCACCAGCTAAGCTGGTCTGGAGTCTGTGGGGCAGGCAGTCAAGAAAGGAAGGTCATGAGCATTTCAGAACTCCAGAAGCATGAGCATAAACTTAGGAGTCTCTGAACTCAGGGAGGGTCTAGGCCCTCTTTTCTTTCTTTCTTTCTTTCTTTCTTTCTTTCTTTCTTTCTTTCTTTCTTTCTTTCTTTCTTTCTTTCTTTCTTTCTTTCTCTCTTTCTCTCTTTCTCTCTTTCTTTCTTAAGGCAGTGTCACTGGCCCTCACATGTGGGACCCGAACTGGGGCTGCTGGCTTCCCAAGCCAGCGCTTAACCACCCGCACCACTCGGCCAGCCTAGGGCCTCTTTAAAAGGGTTTCCAACTGATTGTCAGGACTACTAGGATAGCCTTCCTATTGATTAAAGTCAGCTGATGTAATTAAAGTCAGTTAATTACACCTGCAAAATTCCTTCACAACAGCACTTAGTGTTTGACTGAATCACTGGGAGAGGTGTATGTATGCTGGCATATGGCTTCTACCTCCCTTCCCTCTCTAAGTCACAGGAGAAGGCATCCTTTGTAGTCCACTTTAGTCAGAACATACCAGAAAGGGAATTCCGGGGATTGTAGTTCAGCTGAGCCAAGGTGAAAAATCAGGAAACCATCGCAATAAAATATAGAAGCCCACCACTGAGATGTATTTCTCTAGTAATGTATTCCTCAGGTATCTGTGCACTCCTGGTCACTGTGAGAAAAGCTTGAGCAAACTGGGAAAGTGATTGGTCACCATGAATTTTTACTAAGTATTTTACCACCAGGTACCAAAGACAGAGCTTCTATGCACACTGGTTCTTGTGTGATAGATTCCTGGAAGATTCCCAGAGATGTTGCCCCCAAGGGGAGTGTTTGCTGGTGGATGCAGTGGGCACACGGTTCATGGATGAACTTGAGGTGCTTACCCATCTCAGGTGAAAAACAAAAAAACAAACAAACAAAGCAAAAGCAGCCAAATCAAAGGAAAAGTGACAACTACAGCAACAGAGCAAGATCAGTGGTAACGACACCATGGCACTGGTGGGCTTTGTCAGTTTAAGGTTTCTGTTATTCCCTTGATGACTAAAATTATTTGGTAGTGCTGAAAAAAAAATCAAAGGATGACATGCCTGGGGACAGACTCGCCATTCATCTTTACCAGGCATTGGATGCTCCTTTGTCCTTGTGTCTGGCCCGGCATCCCACTAAATAGTGGTATTAGTCAGGGTTCTCCAGAGAAACAATAGATATATGATTTTTTTATAAGAAACTGGCTCATGTGATAAGGAGGCTGACAAGTTCCAAGATCTGCCATCCCCATGCTGGAGACTTGGGAAAGCCAAACGCCAAGTTCCAAAAGCCAGCAAGCTTGAGACCCAGGAAGAGCTGATGTTTTAGTTCAAATCCAAAGTCAGGAAAAAACAAACAAACAAACCCAAAATCCATGTCTCAGCTCCAAGGCAGTCAAGGCAGGAGGAATTTGGGGGACGGTCTGCCTTTTGTTCTATTCAGGTCTTCAAGTGATTGGAAGGGCAAACAGCTTTACTCAGTCTATCAATTTAAATGCTAAATCCAGAAGCACCCTCACAGAAACATCCAGAAGACTGTTAGACCAGATATTTGGATATCATGTGGCCCAGTCAAGTTGACACATAAAATTAACCATCACAGTAGTTTTAGTTTTTACCAAGCACGGAAGAAAACCCCAGTTCCCTAGAGAGTCTCTAATCCTCTTTTCCCAGGCTGGGTTTTTCCTCTGGCTTTCTCAGTACAGGGTGTTCCGACTGTCCTTTTCTTTAAACCTCCATTTCTAATTTTTTGCCCAGAGACACAAAGTTGAGTTTTACTGCAGACACAGTTACCTAGGACAGCTACCTAGCTCTCTGCTATCCATCATTCACATAGAATTTTCCCCCATCTCAGGAGTACCAAATGGTGGGAGGGATTGCTACGAAAGGCATCAGGCCTCCTTGTTACTGAGCTCTGATTGGTCTCACACAGGAATGCTGCACTCAGGCCAGGCTGACCTTTACCTCCATCCTGTTGGGTTTACTGAGTGTGGCATTAAGGAGCACACGTATGATTGTAAAAATGGCCACAATTTTTTATGCTTGCGATTTGACTTTGAAGACCCTCTCGTCTCAATACATGGGGTTTATTTCCCTATGTCTTGAATCTAGGTTGGTCTTATAATTTGCTTGGGCAACACAATGCAGTGGAAGTGACAGTGCGCAGACTGTAAGAGGCCTTGCATACTTCCACTCTTTCTCTTGGAACCTTGTCCAGATAATTTATGAATAAGCCCAGGCTAGCTCAGTGGAGGATGAGAGAACATGGAACAGAGATGTGCCATGGCATCTGAGATCTTTCTAGCCCAGCTTGCCTCAAATGGCCTAGCAGCCAACCACAAATGCATTGATGAACCCAGCTGAGACCAGGAGAGTCACCCAGCTGATCAATGATCCTGGGCCCAATGAGCAATCTGCTGAATTGTGAGCTAAATAAACGGTCATTGTTATAAGGCAATGGAGTGGTTTGTTATGCAACAAAAGCTAACTGATCGATACAGTTGTCTTTGTGCCTGAAGTGGAGTTCTTGATCTAGGCTCCTTGAGCATTTTTGTGACTCCCTAATTTGGAGTAAAGAATGAATAGGATATTTCTGCTGGCAAAATTAATGGGTTTCTTCTCCCTAGCAATCTTCTGATAGAGCATTGCTCCTGAACTCTCAAAATTGACATACGTGTACAGAAGAGCTTGGCAGAGTGGTAGGGCCTTTAAGTTTGAGCACAGAAGCCTGGATGACGGAAGACACCAAGCTTTGAATATCTGCTGCAGTAGTTCTGCCATGAAGTGGTCCCTAAAGGGTTTACGAAGGCATGGGCCCTGGCTTCCCTCAGATTCTTGTTCAAGCAAATGCAGGTTCTAACTGGCCATGTGGCCTGAACAGTTGATAACGACACTCATTTCCTACTGCGTTTATAACCTACTGCCGAATTTCCTTGACCTCAGCGGGGTCACAGATTTGAAGAATTACAGAGCTATCGAGTGGCAGTGAAAGAACAATTTCAGAGGAGATTCATAGATTTTGATGACTATGAATCATACCTTAAGAATTTGTGGCTCCCTTTGAAGTGCAAACCACAGGATGTATCTGATTATTCAGCATCTGCGTTATTCCTGCGTTCAGCTTCCAAGAGGCCTGACTGGGCTGAAAATGAACTGTGCCTACCAGGAGGACCCATGGTAAAAATACTGGGCAGATTCACCAGAATCGTTCTGAATTTCCGGGCCACACAGCCAAAATCTTGCTCAGGTTTGGGCTTTGTGGAAATGTTTTCTTTTATGAAACTGTTGCGATCCAAGCGGAGTCCTCTCAGGGATATAGATTGTGATTCAGAAACGCGATGTGCCCTGATTTAATGAACGGAGAGCTTTAGAACCGCTCAGTTTAACATGTGTTTTTACTGACTGATCAGCACATACAAGTAATAGCCACCTGATCTATAAGAATGGATTTCTGAATGTGTTTGGTCAAACAACATTTTTTAGATTGCCTTGTGTTGAGCGAAGAGAAAGTGTATCCCAGAGCTTCTCCTAATTATGAGCCTAATGCAGTCAGTGTACAGGTCTGGCAGACATTTTCAGGTAATGCCAATCAATATTTTCATTTACTTGATTTGTTTAGTTGAAGGGTGTGGACAACTAAACATGTGAATTTCTAGGAACTTGTTATTAATCGAAGTGATTAGCAAATTTGTTGAAGGAATCCAGTATATTCAACCCACTGCAGTCTGCACAGTTTTGAAATATTTTCTATTATAATTAAAAAAATACTACTTTTCAACTGAAAAATCACCCCTATCATTCATCAAAAACATCTTCCCTTTAGAAGCCTAGTTTTATATTAAGAGAGAGAGGCTGTACCTTCTTAAGGGGAGATATTATGCTTCATCTCAGCCAAACTTAGTTTGCTAGACATCTGAAGAAAAAAGTAATCCAATGACTATTTGATTAGATTATTATTAGCAGTAGTTATAGTAATAGTAATTACATTTATTGAGCACTGGGCAAGACACTAAGTAAAATTATCCATATTGGTCATCTCCTTTAATCCTCACAGCAATGCTGTGAGGTAGGTACTCTTATCCCCATTTTCAGGTGAAGAAACTGAGGCACAAAGAAATCAAATAACTTTTCCAGATGGCACAGCTAGAAAACAGAAGAATTGGGGTCCAAATACATTTTTAGTTAGACTCAAAACTCATAGCCATTTCAAAATACTGTATATTATTAGATAAAGTACCAAATAAAAATCTCTTTATCGTATTTTATCAAAACATGAATGGTTAGTGACAGTCCTGAATTCTTAGCTGAGGCCTCTGTAATAAAAGGCAGATTAACAAGAGAAAAGTAAACAAGCTTATCAGCGTGTGGGCCTCATGTGTACATGGGAGATATCCAAGCAAAAATGTGTAACTCAAAATGGTGGCTTAAAACTCAGGCTTAAATGCCATCATAATAGGAAAGGGAACAAGGGGTGTAGCATCTGAAGGGAAAGTCAATGATTTTTAGGAAAGATGAATGGGCCCTTAGAAGAATAAATGGGAAATATGATATTTTGTGACAAAGTTTGTGTGTGGTGTCAACTTGTAGTCTTCTCTCCTTTGACAGGAGTCAATCTTCCTTGTTTGATGCACTTCTGGGGAGGGGATCTATGACAACTGAGTTCCTTTTGGAGGATGTGTCTTGAGACAGATAAGAGGAATTCAGAGAAAACTTCTCCCTGCATTTGCTGATTTTCAAGTGACTATAGGTCAAAATAGTCAATATACCAAAGTGGTATATTTTGGGGTGGCATGTCCTGTGACCCTTCAAAATTTAATATCAATTGGTTTAATTTTTGGTTAAGTGATATTGAGTGTTGACTCCTACCTAGAACAGAATATGGGGAATGATACCAAGTTTACCATCTCTGTTGGGTCACCCTCTGAAGGATCTTTTAGACTTTAGATTCCATTCATGGCGGAATATATTACTATAATCCTACCAGCTAGAGGGAGGGAGAGAGGGAGGGAGGGAGGGAGAGAGAGAGAGAGAGAGAGAGCTCTGCACTTACTACAATGAACCAGCTGCCAGCGGTTGACCATCCTACATCTTTCTCTCCAGGTTTCTTTTCATGCATCTAGGACATGTCAGTGCAACTCTTAGTATTTCAGTTGCATTGTCTGCAAAATGAAAGGTCAGAACACACTATAAGGTGTGGTCTCTTCCTGGTCTCATTCTAATTAATTTTATAATAACTGGTTTCTTTTGAGCTCCATCAGCCATCCACCTTTCACAGGCAGCTCCAGTTGGCTGACTGTGTCTCAGTCAGGCAAGCACATGTTAAGCAACACACATGGGATACAGTTTGTGTACCCTGCGTAATGAAAAGCCCATGAAACGTAGGCATTTTGAACCTTCTTAGAGCAAGCCCCGGTGACCCTTCCCTTACAGAAATGACTTTCTGGCAGGAGGGAAATGCACAGCTGGTGCCTTTCCCAAGCAAAATGTGCTCGTGCCATTTCCCTGCGTTTTGTGAGCAGGGAAATCCCACGGTGCCTGCAGGGGCGGGAGAAATTGATACTGAAAATCTGAATCCAGTGGAGTGTCCACAGCACTGCAGCCAGTCTGCAGCTGCTGCTTTGACAAAGGAGAAGGGAGCTCCAAGCTCAGAAGGCTGACTCACTCCAGGTTTGCTGGCGGGTCCACAAGCCTGCTTGCCTGCCGGAACAGGAAGGCCCTGATTGTGCTCAATTGTTTTCCTGAATGCCTTTCTCAAAAAGCAAAAGGAAACATTACTGTTTGGCTTCAAGCCATCCAGGCCACTTGGTACTTATAGTGCTCGGAATGTAAAAATTGGGCTCACGGCTGCAGTTATTTCTGTCTGTGTTTCAGATGAAAAGGCTGCCTCTTGCAGTAAACAATCCCTGGTGATTTAAGACAAAGGGAACTCCCTTTACTAGCAACAACCCTGACCCGGCTGACCATTTGTTTTATGGGCCCATTTCAGATCCAGTAACCCCACTGGAGGCCTTGACACCACCACCCACGGAGTGGATAAAATAGGAAAGGCTGTGCCTGCTAGCCACCTCCTTCTTGGGTCTGATTGCTTCAGAGAGATGGGTTGGTGGAGACCTGGGGAAAAAGAGGAAGAAGGAAACCAGAAGGTTCGTTAATACACAAAGGGAATAGAATCAGGATGCCTATAGCCTCCCAGGCTCTGGGTGGAATTACAAGCACAGTAAGGACCAAATGACAATGCTATCACTGGATGCTCCTAGAAGACCTCAGCTCCCAACTCTACCCCAAAACATCTTCCCCATCACTGTTAGGGGTCTCCTGCATGTGGCGTCCCTCCTGTACCCAGTGGTAAGTGTGGCTTGTTCTTCCTTTGTTGACACCTTGACCTGGCCCGTGGCTGTGGCCACCCTCCTTGAGAAAACTACTCCACTGGGCTCAAAGGTATGCTGCATTTGGTGGCAGAAAATGGGGTCTGAGGACAGAGTGGTAAGAATGTTTCCGTCCTAACCCGAGGATTGCTCTGGGCCCTGAGTGGTCCTTGCTGTGTTCACAGTCTAACCGCATCCTGGCAGCTTCCAGTAGGGGAGCAGCCATGGGACTTCAGGCTACCCCTGGGAAAGGGCTAAGACACCTTATCCGTTTGGTGGAGCTCACCGGTAGAGTCAGGGCTCCCAGGGAAAACAGCCAGGCTTGTACAGGACAGGGTGTGTGTGCTCACAGATCCCACAATGCTCTCAGGTACATTGAAAACCAAGCAAGCCAGATCTCAACAACAACAAAAACCAACTCACGCTCTTAAATTCATCCCATCTGTACATACATCACACTGTAAGTATGCTATAACCAGATGGAATTGTCTTTTTCATTTCTTGGGGCCAGAGTAAAACCTCATTAGGAACAGCATTTACCTAGAAGCCCAAACCCAGAGGGTCCAGAGTAGAAGAGGAATGTCTGAAAAACACAATCACTGCACAGTCTTGCTACTGTTGGAACCACCTCTACTGTTTTTTTTTTTTTTAAAGAAAGATCTATTATCTATTAAAACCTCTTGGACATAACAAACCCAGTTAGGAAAATTCTTCTCTATATAGATTACAACTTTCCTTGTTGTCTCTGCAGAACCAAAAGAGACTAGCAGAATACTTCCATCAGAAAGGAACATCCGACCATGTGGGAGCATGGCAGGTAAGCGTATAAGTGATTACTTTCCAGTTTTCTTCTCTCTTATGTTGTATTCTAAACATAAATTATTAGGACGGAGTGCTGGCTAGGAGGAGGAAGAGGGCTGTGCCAGGGAGATGGCCACGTTGTGGCTGTGCGACTGGTGATGACACTCGGTAATCACTGAGGGCGGGAAAGAGGGAAGCTGAGTGGTTCTTTGGAAGAGAAGGAAGATGGTGAGCGACTGCTGGACAAGCCATCCACACGGGGATCTCCACTAGGCAGGCAGATCGATGGGCCTGAGCTCAGAGGCATCTGGGTTGGAGACATAACTTTGGGTTACCAGAAAATTGAAGCTGTGGGTGAAGGGCTGAGATGTGAGATCACCTGAGAGTTCAGTGTGAGCAGGGGAGAGGACCTGGGCTGGGCTCCCAGAGGACACTGGGTCAGAGGCCAGGCAGGAAGGCTGCTGTAGAGCAGGAACAGGGCAATCTAAGCTGGCCCTGCGCTGAGTTCTCATCAGATGCCCACAAACCTGCCTGACCCAGGATGCAGTTGCACAGTGCAGATTTGCGTGACACAGTGAGACGGGGCCCTGTTTTTCTTTCTTTTTTTTTTCAAATGTTACCTTTTCATTAGTTATACTAAAATAGTGTCTTCGAAGCACTTTTTCTTTTCTTTTTTTTTTTTTTTTTTTGAGGCCCGTGTCACTGGCCCTCATATGTGGGACCCGGACCGGGGCTGCTGGCCTCCCAAGCCAGCGCTTAACCACCGCGCCACTCGGCCGGCCCTCAAAGCACTTTTTCAGTTAAAAAAATTGCATGCTTACAATGAAGTGAGAAAGTTGTGGATGACGTTAAAGCCGCTAGCCCACCTCTTTTGTTTTTATAGCTTTATTGAGCTGTAATTGCCAAATAAAAAGTAAGATATTAAAAGTATGCATTGTGGTGATTTGACATATGTGTACACTGTGAAAGGATCCCCCTCATTGAGTTAGCATGTCCACCACCTCACATATTTATGCTTTTTTTGGTGAGAACTTTGGTAGATTTTGCTCTCTTAACACATTTCAGCTATACAACAGTGTTATCAACTAATCACCATGTTGTACATTAGATCCTCAAACCCTATTGGTCCTGTATCAGAAAGCTTGTGCCCATTTACCAACCTCTCCCTTTATAGCCCACTGTCCAGCCCTGGCAACCCCTTCTCTCCTCTCTGTTTCTTGAGTTTGACTTCTATTTAGAGTCCACATATAAGTGACACCACCGGCATTTGTATGAGCCCCTTTTTAACGATGAGGAAGTGAAAACTCACCTGTGGGAGAGAAAGGGTGATTGGAACTAAGTGTCTCCTGACATCAGTGTCTCCTAGCTCCTGGTTTGCACTGCACTGTGGCTCCTCATATTATGGCTTGTGACCTTGGAAATACGCCGTGTCCCCTTTTCCTACGAGGTTGTAATATACTCAAGGTCGGGAATCATGTTTTCACTCTCCCCTCAGACTCCTCTTCCTCCATCCAGAACCTTGCTTTGTAACTCCAAAGTGTTTGGTAAATTGGTGGTGAATTGAATCGCTAGCGGGAAGAATGTGTCGTCTTTTGAATGCTTTGAAGCTTTCACCCTCAGCTCAGCAATTCCTTTCCCAACTACACACAGTAATGGTGGCACCCACTAGAATGTTTGCTGCAATCGGCTTTGGAAGAGACAAATACATTCTGTCTTGGGGGGGGTTCCACTCAACAGTACCTTTAGGAATAGTAAGTATTTTTACGCAATTCCCCCCACCTTTTCCCTTTCCCTAATCATATACAACTGAACGGGAATTTGCTTTTGGAAATGTGGAGCAGCAGCCTTTCATTTCTTTAGGGTTTTTTCTTTTTTTTTTTTTCTGTGTGTTTTGTAGTTTTGAATTTATTTCCTCTGAGTTTGGAAACTCATAGGATTCCTGATATTGTCCAATTTCTGCCCTAGGCTATAGAAAATGAGGGCAATTTGAATAGTACAGGGAAGAGAACATGATATTGGTTTCAGTAGATTTCAGTAGATCATCCTGGATCTTGTAGATCTCAGGCAAGTTATTTAACCTCACAGGGAGGGTCTGTTGCTTCATCTGTAAAAGAAATCCTATTGCCTTTATAGGCTTGTAATGAGAAGTAAAATAAGACCTATAACTGGCTCATACTGGATTATTCTATGTGCTGGATAAATGTTTATTTTCTGTCCAATCCCTCTTTTTAACCATGGCACACATGTATTATAGTATGTAACCTTGAGAGAGATCTTTCAACATTTAGGCATAATATCAGTCTGTATCTGTCATTTACCACTTCTTACTGTTTTCCATTATTCTGTGCATTCTCACAATGAATCCTAAACACCTTGAAGGTGGAACAAATTTTATTTTTTAGCTGTTTTTATGATGAATCCCCTATACTATGCTGATCATCAAGTAGGTGGTCAGACATTTTTAAACTAACTTTGCTATATTTAAGCTTCATCTTTTGTCATGTGGTGATAATGACAGTATTTGCCCCCGTGTAAGAAATTAATTAGAAATTTAAAAAAATCCATAAATCTCCTCAGGTATTCACGGTGGCGATCTAAGGTGGTGTTATTGTTACTATCGGTTTACCCACGAGTTCCCTAATCAGAGGACACTCCCATCTATACTCATCACCCTTCTCTCTGCGTGGCAGGATTCCCAGCACAATCTGAAAATTGGCAAGCAGTGCAGACATGACAGTTAGAAATAAAGGGACTGTATAATTTGTTGTCCAAATGGGAACACATGTGAAACTGAGAAGGGGTGTTATTAATGACAATGTGGGCTCAACAGTGGCAAACCAGGGCTGTCCAGGGCAGACCATGGTCAGTGTGGTTATAGCAGATGGGTACCAAGCTTAACTCTGCGTGTGACAGCCACCCCAAACTAACCTCATTGCTACTATATTGAAGCAATTATAATGCTAGCTGCATGTGGTGCACCATGCTTTTACCTGTGCACTTCTTCACCACTATCTATTAGTACGTATTTGATTGGGATGCTGTGTTAGCTGAAGAGAACCACCTAAGGAAGAGAAGGTTCCAAGTACAGCAGGAGAGGGGCTGGCCAGGTGGCGCGGTGGTTAAGCCACCGGCCCCAGTTCAGGTCCCACATGTGAGGGCCAGGGACACTGCCCTCAAAAAAACAAAAACAAGTACAGCAGGAGAGAAATTAGCTGGTCTCTTTTGATCGTGTAATTCACAGGGCTGTTGACCTATCTCACCTATGCTTCTTCCCTATGCTCCCTGGTACCTCTCTAGCCCCTGGGCAGCATAATGTCAGTTGTAAGAATTTTCTCTGAAAGGCATCATAACCAGTTTTACTCCAAGAGAATTTACTACAATTTCCTTTGTAGAGCTGGGAGAGAAATTTATTTGCAATCTGTTAGAAGATGCGTGAATTACTAGAGTTATTCATTCTTTACAGTGGTCCTTGTTTTGTTAGAAGTTGGTTCTATAGGACATGGAATTTCCGGCAGGCTTCCCAGGGCCCAGTCCAGGATTCTGTGCCCAAGAATTAGAACAAGTAAAGTGTGTGTGTGTGTGTGCGTGTGCACGTGTGTGTGCGCACGTGTATGTGTTTCTTCTGAGACCCACTCAGGACCCTGCTGTTTCACTCTCTCATTCTTCCCTCAGCTCAGGAAACCTTTTCTACCTTCAGGGAAATCCTTCCCTCTCCTCATTCCTTATATTTTCCCCAGAGATACACTGTCTGCCTCAGAGGCAGGAGCCTTATCTCTTAATGGGTTTAAATTCTTTCAGCCACAAATGCCAGGAGATTCTGCCATGGCAATCCCCTGGGGGCAAGGGGCACTGGGCCTACCCTTTGCTTATCTGGGGGTTGAGGGGAGGATTTCCACATGGGAAAAGCAAATAAAATAATGTCTCAGAAATATTATTTGGCTATAGGAATGGAAGAGCAAAGTGAGATTAGCTATGAACCCAGGGCCTAAGTGTGTAGTACACAAGAATGAGCAAATCACTCCCTAAGAAAAAGTCACCCCAGTCACCTTTCACCAGTGATGACTGAGGGCTCCTCCGTCCTAATGTGGACATGGCTGGCCCAGCACTCTATGACCTCCCAGGATGAATTCACAGATGCCCATGGCTTTTGTGCAGGGGCTGGAGGGTGCTAACATTTGCTCCATGGGTATGCTCTTCATATCAGGAACTGTCAGCTGCTGTTGAAAGTGTCACACCCTCCAGAGCGACCCTTTTCAGGGCTGCATGGCTGAGCCTCTTCAGATGGTTTGTGCTCCCTCCGCCGACCACATGCAAGCTGTTTGGATCTTCCGCTACTCTCTGTTCCCTTCACAGTCCTCGTCCAAGGGCAAACATCCAAAAGGGTGAAAGGTGCTAAGCGTGGCATTAAATGATGTGCTCACTGGTAGATCCTTAGTCACTGCTGTTCTCTGGGCAGCGCTGAGCCTGAGTTCCAATGACTTCTTTCTCTCTTTGTCTGTCTGTCTCTCTTTCTCTGTTTCCTTGTGGGATTGTTGAATATTTTCCCAACCTGGTACCTTCTGTGAAGATGGAATATGGACCTAACCAGCCTGGGGCTTCATGAAGACAGCATCCCAACTTGCCTGGTTTATAAATAAAGAACCATTTCTCTTTCCTCCTTCAGGTTGGCTACATTCAGAAAATCTTTTTTCCTATGATAAGAAACAACTAAAACAGGAAACATTTTTTTGACCTGTGAGCAATGTAGGTAAAACGGCACCCAGACACAGGATTTGGAAGTTGTGGCGATAAGTCTTGGCCATTGTAAGAAATTTCAAACTGGTACCACTGTCATCGGACACATAAGAGGTGCTGTCACATGGGTGTCACTTTACAGTGACTTTCTTATAGGTATCTGTTAATTCATGTGTGCTTCACAATGACCTAGAAAAACAGATAAGATAGGGTTTTCCTGTTGCATAAATTTCAGAGATTTCAGTTGAAGGACTTGCCTAAGGTCATGTAAATAGTAAGTAGTAGACCTGAGACTTTAGCCCAAATCTTCTGATTCCAAGACCTCTGATGCACAGTGTATACAAGAATGACAAAGATTTATGTCTTCATTCAAATTCTTATTGGATAAACCTGTGCAAGTGCATTAGCACACTATAATGCCTTTCACAGGTTTAACGCCCTTGACATTTTAATAGACTGGCTTATATGGTAACTGCCATGCATACCTCTTGATTTTGTCTTCTCAGCATGCAGCCTCCTCACTCCTCATAATGAAACATTGATTTTCCTTTGAGGAACAGATCAAATCTTCTTTGTTCCAGGTACATCTGGTGGGACAGTCCCCTAGCCCCTCTGACTGAGGGCCGAGCAGGATCGCTCAGCTACAGTCTGCCTTGGGAAGCTGAATCTTTAGGTGAAGGACTTAGGATGGAAACGTATCCTCATTTCATGGCAGACTCCCCAGAGACTCTGAATTTCTGTTACCTAGATCTTTGGCGCCTTCCTGGTCCCGATTCTTCCTGAGAATCGTATGACCAGGTTTCTCATTGATTTTATGAATTTCTTCATACGCTCGCAATGAATACCTTTTATGATTAATTCAGCAAGGTTGATTTTAATTGCTTACACCCAGAGGCTCCTAACTTACGTAGGAATCATGAAAGAAAACCAAAAGAACCAAGATGTTTCTTGTGGCAGATTTAGCAGCTGTCACATAGATTCCCCCGCTTTTCTCACTTCCACGGGAGAAGTATACTTTCTCACTCTATTAATGTCGGACTTGGCTATGTGACTGTCTTTGGCTTCAGAGTGGGCAAAGAGCACTTCCCCACCTCTTGATTTGGGGTTTAGAATGAGATTTGCTTTGTCTCATGGGATATTAGCAGGTGTGACTCAACAGAGACTGGAAATACTCTTGCATGGTATGTCTTGGGCTCTTGCATTTAGCTGGTGCCATGAAAAGAACATTCCCAGATTAGTCCACAGGTTCCAGGAAGAGGATGAGAGACACACGACGCAGCCACCCAGCTGAGCTGCCCCAGCCTAGCTCAGCAGATCCCCAGCCAATCCACAGATATGTGAGTTACAGAAATGTTTATGGTTGCATACCACTGATTTTTTTTTTTTGGTAGCTGTTTGTTATGCAACACTTTTGTAGCAATAGCAAACCTATACAGGAATTTTGATTAATAAGTGCTGTCCTGACTTCAAGGAAAACCTAAAACATGTGGGAATGGGTGGCAATGTAGGTTGGAAAAACGTTGAAGAGACTATCATAAAAGCCTGAAAAAAATGGTGACTCATGTTATATAACCACAAAGCATTTGGTATAACAATCTTCTGTGGTAAACTAGGAGATAGAAATGTAACAGATGAACTTGTGGGCTTGGGTAAGGTGGTTTCTATTAGAATGCTGAAATATTAGCTGGCTTTTTTTAGCTACATATGATGAGCTCAGAAAATAACTAGCTGGTCTGAAGTAGAATTTTGAGGGACTTAGCCAGAATTTGCCAGTTTAGGGAAAAACAAGTTTCTCATACCATTTTTCCATTCACCAAGAGATTGTTTAATAAAGACCAAGCCTGCGAGCGCAGGTGAAGCCCAGGTACTTCAGCAAGATGTGGCCTTCCCATTCCAGGCATGGCTCCAAGGCTTAAGGACCGAAAGAAAATATTGGGCTGTAACACCTTTAAAAAACCCTTGAAAGAAATCAGAAGGCAACTAGAACACCCTTTGAATTGGATCTTAGAAAGCTTAAGGGTGTGTCCGACAGCAGCCTGATAATCCACTACCAGTAATTAAGTCTAGAGAGAGAAGCATGTCTCAAAAATAATGGTGGACTTGGCTTTTGAAATATGAAATAGATAGCAAGTTCATAGTATACAAGTATGGCAGATGTTTATTTCAAAAACAGTTTAAAAATTCTAAACAAAGAACTTTTCTTTTTATACACTCAAAATTGTGAAGCAGCTAAAACGTAGATACCTACCATGTGAAAATATGTGCTGAGACAATGCATGGTAAAAATGATATGTAATCTGATGGTATGTAAATTAGAATGAGATGTCAGATATTTCCCTTCCCTGCCAGAAGTGAGTTGAGACTATTTTTGCCATTAGTGGACTATGAACACATAAAAGTTTAAAAAATTTAAAGAGTAACACAGTAAAAAAAAAGTACCTGCAACGTGGGGAGACTTTCATAAGGCATATGATAAATATCAGGAAACAAACTCAGAGCAGGAAGTTCAGAATTAGAGACAGATGAAATAACAACACTTCTAGTGAGACTTTTGAAACTGAAGAGACAACGTTGAAAAATAAGGAAGACCAAGATTAAAGTTGGCTAAAATGAGTCTATTATGCCTTGGGTTTTCTTTAGTCCATTTCATAAATTTCTGTTTCCAAACCACAAAAATTTCTGAAGCTAAAAATGGGATTAACATACTAAAACTATAAAAATTAATTTTAACAACGAAAAACAGTTGATTTGCCCTTCTTTATCTCTGACCAGTAAAAATTAGAACAGCTTTCCAAAAACCTTCGTATGATATAGTTCAGTGCACTTGGGCTATTTTTAATAGTGATAAAGACCTTTTTATCTTCTATTTTCTCAAATTCTCTTAGTTTTCTTTAGTGGGATCCTTTACTTATTGAAGGAAGATCCAAGAATCAAGGACCACCATGAACATCCTTTTCATAGCTGAGTCTCTAGAAATGCATTGTCCAATATGGCAGCCACTAGCTACATTGGCTATTAAAATTAAATGAAATAAAAAAAAATCATCCATCAGTTACACTCTAGCCACATTTCAGGCACTCAATAGCCACATGAGGCTAGTGGCTACCATATTGGACAGCGTAGGCGCAGAATGTTTCTATCACCACAGAATGTTCTAGAAAGAATAGTGCTGCCCAAGAATATAATACAGTGTTTTTCAGATCATAAGTTCTTAATAAATATTGGTTAACTAAAATTATCACAATTAATTGCAATTTTCAAAATCTAAGTTAGAAAAATATGCAGATGATCCCACCCCAAATGATTGTCATTACCAAGGGGATGAGTGCCGTCCCAGGGCACCCTGACATTATGTTTAGAGAGGAGGAAGCAACAAGGAGGACTGAGGAGGAGGAAGAGAAGTAGGAGAAAAAGTCTGAGACCTGGCAGTCCAGTGAGGCTAGATACCAAGGAGGGAGTTATCAACTGGTCAAATGTTGCTCATAGATCAAGTAAAAGGAGGACAAGGAATGAACCATTTCTGGCTTTTTTTTCCCCTGAGAGTTTCCTGGTAGCACAAAATAATATATTTATGTTTCTGGTTTTCTTTGTGTTTTTTTTTGTTGTTGTTTTTTTCATCAAATATATCAGTATTGATCTCTGCTCTAGAGGTGAAAGATTTGTATTATTTACACCCACTTTTAAAAATCCTCCTTTATAAGTTATGTTAAATTTAGTTCATGATAACCTACCTGTTAAAAACTCTGCGTGCTATGCTTATACTTTGTCTTAATCCATTCTGACTGCTATAACAAAATAACCGTAGATTGGGTGACTTATAAACAACAGAAATGTATTTCTCACAGTTCTGGAGGCTGGACAGTTCAAGTACAGAGTTCTGGTAAGGGCCCTTTTCTGGGTTGCAGGCTGCTGACTCCTGGAATCCTCACATGTTAGAAAGGGATGACAGAGCTCTCTGGGGTTCCTTTTATAAGGGCATTAAGCTGAAGGTTCTAACCTCATGACCTAAGCACCTCTCAAAGGTCTCTACCTCCTAATACCAACCACCTTGGTCATTAGGCTCCAACAAATGAATTTTTGGGGGGATGCAAACATTTAGACGATAGCATACTTATATTGCTATTTTTTTGTTCCTCAATTTTAGGTAGTATTTCTGTGAGGCCTTACTGTATAGGTTGAGAAAATTAGCCCCCCTATATGTCAATTAACCTTTTCTCTTTTGATCGACTACTGACTTGCATCAGTCTTATCTTTCCTTTTTACATTATTCAGGTTTTTTTTTTTTCAGCTGAGCCATCCTGCCACCTGTTGGCAGCTTAGCGGCAGCTCAGCTCGGGCTGGGCATCGAACTGCTGTTGCTCAGAGCTCCGCTCACACTCTTGAGTGAGCTCTTAACCAACTGAGCCACTCGGCTTACCTGTATTATTCAGGTTTTTAGCATTTACATTCTATTATGTAGATGTCATTAAGCTTCTCATAATTTTTGTCTATAGGCTGAATATAAATTATGATGTTATGATGAGTCCCTGTTGAACTAAATATTAAAATTGTTAATTGGTCCATTAGATTAAAAAGTCTGTTTACTTTGGGGAATCATAAAAAAATGGTGCTTACCTTAAATATTATATTTTAACTTAAAACATGTAAATGTTTAAGTATATTTATTTGTTCATATACTAATATAAGGTCAGGACATTTTCTTTGAGAATGTCTAATAATCACTATAAGAGATCTATGATATTTGTATCCCAACATATCTTAGAAGCAGTCTATGCATAGAACAATATATTTTGGGTCTCTATCATGCCAGATTCCATGAATGAATAGTATTGTCCACCAATTGACCTATTTAGTGACATGAAAAGGATAGTTGTCTGGAAAGTTCTTTTTGATGTATAATTATTACATTCCTAAAGTAGGCACTGTGTTAATAACATTAGAATTGATTAAAGAAATATGCATACATGAAAAAGCTATTGCTTTTATGCTACAAAAAACCCCACACATTTCTTGGTATTACTCAGTGGCAAAGCAATAGTGAAAATGACAATACTAAAGCAATAAAAATCCAAATTATCCAAAATAACTATGTAGTTTATGTGTATATGGAGCCTTCCTCTGCATGTAAAATCTCTTTATTGGTCTCCACAGCATTTCTCTGTGGTACTTTCAGTCCTTTCCCCAGAATTCCCGTCTGAAAAGTGAAGATACTGCTATAACAAATGGTGAATTGAGTTTTTTTCTCTGTGTTCCTCAAACAAGTTTGGGGGTAGAGTCCAAGTTTGGCACCTTTGATGTTCTGAGCAATTTTCAAGTAGTATTCTCCTCTAAAAGTGGTTTACTTTTCTTTTTATCTCATCAAGTATCAATGATACATCATGAGAACTTTTTTTTTTTTTTTAAATCATTGAGTGGTACTATTAGGATAAAAAAAATAAATTCACAAATCCTTCTGGAGTCTTGCTCTTCATGGGTAATAATTTGGTGTAACTTATAGAGCCCCAATAGTGTTTATTTTTTATGTATGAAAAAACTTTGGTGTTCCTAATACTAAAAGTACACTTTGTTAACATTTTCTCATATTTGCCTCTGGTTTTTTTCTTTCTTTCTTTCTTTCTTTCTTTCTTTCTTTCTTTCTTTCTTTCTTTCTTTCTTTCTTTCTTTCTTTCTTTCATAAAAGAAATAAAATGGCCCCAGTTCTCTATAATAAAATTCTACATATATACACTAAGAACAAAGGGCTATTTGACAGTATAGAGTTCTAAGAAAGAGAGGCCCAGATTAAACAAACACTAAGTGCCACTATATCTATTGCCAAAGGAACAACAGTGCTTGGGTGATATTTTCCAGGCAACCCCATGGCATAAATCTTTAGTACCACTGCTTTTCATGTGACATTTATATATAAAACTGTTTACAGAGCAATGAAACCTTTTCTTGCGTTCATTAGGGTTTATCAGGGCCTGCTTGTGTTCTTATGATACAACTGCTCACTATATGCCAGCAAATATTATCAAGGCATTTTGCTTTGGCTCTTTGGTTCTCACCAGAACCAAATAAGGGGCTGATGTACCAGTTACAAAACAAGGTCAATGGCAAGATGACAGCGAATCTTACACAGGCATGCTTGCAGACTCATGTCTCAGCACCGGTGAACTGTTTTGCATCAGACCAGAAGGGAAGACTTTCTCTTCACAGCAGCCATAATTTTGACTGACTTCCACAGAAAACCTAGGCAGGATAAATTGGATTTCATTTAAGGAAAACTGGCCCAGGAATAGATAAATTGCCAGCTATCTTAGAAAATATTCTACCCAAGTTAGGGAACAGACTATGTTTTAGATTCACAGACCTGGAAAAAGGCCATTGGAAATGATTTCCCCATTTATTGAGTAAATTAGAAAATCAATTTACTGGAGTATTCAGCAAACTGTATGAGGCGCTTGATTGCAAATGAGGAAAATCCAACTCAAGCTAGATTTTGTGAAAAGGACAACTGATGACTCAGGTAACTAGAGAGTCAAAGGGATGCTCTTATCTTTGGGCATAGATGGCTCTAGGCCTCTGAGACATACTCCCCTCTCCCTGGTCTCCCTATATTCCTTTCTCCAGGAGGGGGTACAATGTTCCAGATGCATGAGGCCTTCAATGTTCATAGTTATAGTGAAGGAGAAGCTTCCTCTAGTGACAAGAATCCTGGGGACACCATGATTGGCTCAGTATGGGACAGGGGTCTATTCCTGATCTAATTGCTGTGCCCAGAGAGATGCGCTCAGTTTCGTGTGTGACTTAACCTGGGCCACGGCCACTCCTTTAGTAGGAAGGTGGTATCAAGCCCACCCACATTACGTGGTCTAAGGAGGTTTCTATAGATTGGTGGAGGGGTCACTCCCCAAAGGAAGTGATGCTGGAGAGATGAGAAAATCATGTCCGTGATAGCTTGTCAGGTAGAAGTGAACCTGAGGTACATGTGTCTCAACTCTGTGTTTACTTGTATTGGTTGATTCTTGGTTTCTATTGTCTGCCTAATTGGTGTTTCTAGTCTAGAGATAGAACATATATGTGTAAGTGTGTAAGTGTACACATCTGGCTTGGATTTGAAAGGCAAAGGGTTAACAAAGGACTTAGGCTGATGACTAGAAGGTGTTCTGTCTTTACTAGGAAGCTTATAAATGGACTATAGGCTAAAATATATTGAGAAATTTTGTCACTGAGGTATGCTGTCTTCTCAAGGTGAATTCCTGTAAAATTCAGCAGTAATCTGGGCTTTAAAACAATTGCTGATGGGAAAACTAAAAAAATGCACGTTTGGGATGAGGAACCTAATGTCTGGAATTTTATGTGAAGCTTTTGAGTGTAAAGGAAGAAATGTATAAAACAAAACAAAACAACAAACAAACAAACACTGGTTTGTGTTTTCATGAGAAAAAAGACTCCTCTTGAGATCCATATCTCTTTGGCTCACAGTCCCAGCTGGAATAAGTCAATTTAGGAAGTGAAATTCAACAAGCGAAAACTTTTGTAGGATTCTGGAGTCTTGCACACCTCAAAACAGTCCTGTTATTATCATCTCAGTTTTTACCCAGTCAGGTTTGCTTAAACGCCCTCATCCTTCAATCAAGAAAAACTATAAGAACTAAGACCACAGAGGGCCTATTTCTGTTATAATGTATGGAAGAGTTAATACAAGAACACATTTCATCTGAGCGTGGCACCATCACAATCTGTGCGAGGGAATGGAAGAAAGAAGATATTCTGTCTCTATCAAGTGTCAATAGATTTTCTAGTACACTTCCTTTTTCCCTACAACAATGGTTCTCAAACTGTAACAAGTGCCAGAATCACTTGGAAAGCTCATTAAAACCCAGATGGCTTGGCCTCACCCCCGGAGTTTCTGATTCAGTAGTTCTGTGATGGCCCAATCATTTGCATTCCTAGCAAGTTACCATGTGATTTGATGCTGCTTACCTGTGACCACACTGGGAGAACCACTCCTCTAGACAGACCTCAGTTACTCAGCTTCAGATGAGGCACCATGACCCATAGTTCCAGCTGCCAGGTGGGTTGAGGCAGCTCTGGGGGCATCGGTAGCCAGAGTTTCTAGCAGTGGTGATGGTCTGAATTATGGCATAGGCACAGGTCCAGGAAGGAAGCTGATGGGTGACCAAAGGACTCCAGCTCATGTGTGGACTAAAACGGCAGGGTTTGCATCCTTGGGAAGATGACCAAGCAATAATTAGGCAGGTTGTTCGCGCTTTCACCAAGCACTGTGGATTTTAAGAGCAGGGTTCCAAGACTGGTTGGAATTTGAGTGTCAGTTAGGATAGAAATCTAGCTTGTGATGGGGTCACAGGACGGGCTGAAACTGGGGGCTGTGCGTATTCCTAAACTTACCTGGACTAGGCTTAAGGCGACAAGGTCAATTCTAGTCCCATGTATGAGGGACTGGTGCTGAGCAAATGCTGAGCTAAGACTAACGCAGGATATAGACCAAACTATGTCTGAAAGTTGTCTGTTCAGTTCCTGCCATCATCAGGATTAGGGTAGGCAGGAAAACTATTTTATTTGTCAGCCTTTTTTGGCCTGACATCCACTCAGAAATATGCAATACATTATAGAATGCTATACACACACACACACACACACACACACACACACACACACACTCACAGAGTTTCCCCAAATAATATTTTTCTTACCATATGCAATGCACTCTATTCTATTTTGTTTTATCTCTTCTATCACTTTCTATTATTTCATGAAAAAACAAAAGCCTTTCATTATCCAATAACTTATTGTATTACCCCGTAGTGGACGAAGACCTGCAGTTTGAAAACATTCACTTAGAACCGTGAACATTCACTTAGAATCTGCGCTTGGTTCCCTCCCTTGTGTACCCCTCCCCACTCCCCCCCCCCCACACACATTGCACATGATTTTAATTCAGATGGTTCCCAAAGGCTACACTTTGAAAACATTGTCAGGAGATAAAATCATTTATTTCAAGGGGTCTCTGAGCCTCTTCCACAGATACACATGTCTGTGACTTGACATTTGATGGAATGATGAAGTTGTTTTTCATATTTCTCCTCTTACTAGATTAATGGTCAATTTCCAGAACTTTCCATGTGACTGGTCTCAGACTCTGGCAGCTTAACTTGGAACAAGGCCTCTAAGTTCCAAAGAAAGCACAGGCTGTGAGAATACAAGACTCAGTAGAGAGGAGAGTGACAGGGGAGGCTGAGTGGCATACCTGGCATTCTGACTCCTTCCAAAGCAGCATGTGTGGGAAGCACCTGCCCCCATATGCAGTCATGGCGCCCACCTGCTCCCTCACAGGCATTTTGTTTTTATCCTCAGGAAGTTCCAGAAAACTTCACAAATTAAAATGCAGGGTCACAAGTATAGTAAAAAGTGAATTTTACCTAGGGAAATACAGACAAATAGGAAAAGAAAAAAGAAAAAGCCACACCAGGCATTTCCAGTCAGACGCACTAAACAGAGGATTTGAACAAAACAGTCATCTTTTTAAAGAACTACAGTTGTGAAACATACCTAAGGAAGAAAATGTGGTTTTTAAGACCTTGCTGGCTGGAAGTTTGGCTTAGTCTCCCAGACCTGGATTTTACCATACAATAGAGTCATTTTATGACTCTCTGGCTCAGTGTCTTATCTATGAATGGGACACAAAGGGTTTTTGCACCTTAAGTGATGATACACATGAAATTATTAGGCAAAGCTATGTTTTTCAAAACAAAATGTTCTTGTGATCCATTTGTGCAAATGAAAGAATTTACTGCCAGTTAAATAGTACCTTTATTTGGAAGGAGGGAGGGAGGGAGGGAAGAAGTGGGGGGGGGAGAGAGAGAGAGCAAGAGAGAGCGAGAGAGAGAGAGAGAGAGAGAGAGAGAGAGAGAGAGAGAATCTGTTTGGCTGTCACTAAAAATGACAATAAATATCAGCACTTTAATAAAAAATAAATAAATAGGGTTTCCCAGAAGCCCCAGGGTGCTTTAATAAAGAATCAAGCTCTTTGCAGATGGAAGTTATTTATTCTCCAATTAGCAAAGGTCTGGCAAGGAAGAGTCTTGAATGACATATTCAACAAGAGATATCTTGGAAGGTCCTCTTTGTTCCTCTCTGGGAACCAACAGGGGGACAAAGTTAGAAACTAGGGAACATTTGGCTGGCTCCTCATCAGAAAAAGAGAGATTTAATCCCATCTAGCATTACATACCGCTTTGCTCAAAATACAGCAGCTGCTTAGGATCTGATCTGAGCTCATTCCCGATTCAGCAGATCCATTTTTGTGTGTGTGTGTGTCTTCTTCAGCTGAACCTGACTTGTCAGGCGGAGAACATATGTGTGTGCCATTCCAGAAAGAATGCACATTTATTTTCCTCCCATTTAATGTTTGAGCATGATCACACTCACCAGATGGGTCAGAAAAACACTGACAGCATGGTATAAATCTTCAGGAGGTTTATCAATCTGATTGAATTGAGAAGATAAAGTGGATTGTGCCAGAAATCCAATAAAATCTCTCTACCTCAAAGAAGAGTTTGTGCCAATTTTCTCCTTTATTACAATCTCTGCCCTTTTTCTTTCTGTTGTCTTTTCTGTCTCCCTTCATATTATAAGGCTCATTGTATTCTCTATAGATGATTGGTGAGCCTCAGTTCTTGGAGCATAATAGTCAAAGAAATTGGAGGCTATATGGTGACAAAGGAAAGAGCAGAAGGCTTTGAGCCTAACAGACTGGAGTTTGAACACAGGCTTTTCCTTTGCCCCATTGAGTGGTTCTTGAGTCTCAGTTTCGTCATATAAAAGACTCCAATGGTTGTGAGAGTTAGATAATGGACGTGAAGTACTTGGTGTGATTTCTGGTCCAATAAAGAGTGCCTGTTATTCCCTTGGATTCACAAGATTAGATTTGTTAGCTGGAAGTTCACTCTCTTTAAAGGAAGCAGGAATGGTCACCAAGAGGAGAGAAACAGTCTTTACCAAGACTTTAATGGTCCCATAGAATTTAATGTGCGTTCTCTGACTGGACTGTGTCCCTGACTGTAGAAATAGCATATCCAGCTCCGTGATTTTATTCTAAGCATTGAAATGTTAAATCTGCTATCGCGTACTAATCAGAAAGTTGCAAGTCATAGCTCTACGTGCAGTGTCAGTACAGGTGAAATCAAACCCCTGTACTCTGTTTCGCTCCAACGGGATGCTTCAGATGTCTGCCTGCATTTTAAAAAATAAACAGGTCTACCAGATAGGTTCTGTTGGAACTTACCAGGTTTCTGATGATCTTACTCCCATGGTAACTCTAGCAGAGAGAGATTTGTGAAATCAGCTGCTGAAGACATCTGAGGTTGAAATGCCTTCATTTTGTTCACTGAACTTAATAGCTGCCGAGACAAGATATTTAAACTGGGTACTGTTCTTTATGGTTATTCTTTTACTGAAGAAAGTAGACACCATCCTTAAAATGACATAAGAAAATAGAGGACAATTTTAAAATTCAATAACAAACAGGTTATCTTTATGATTGCATTTTAAGATGTATTATTTAAGGAAGAAAAACTCATGGAGAAGGGAAAGTTTTAATCAAGCCATGTGAAGAAGCCAGCCATGCAAAGATTGGACAAATGTAAAAAAGGAACATTTCCAGGCAGAGTAATTGTGGGGTGCAGATATGCTGAAGTGGGAATAGATTAGTGGTTGAGAAACAGAAAGAAGTGTGGCTGGGATGTAGTGAATGAAGGAGGAGAGGCATGGGGTCGGGGTTAGGGACCAGGACATAGGAATAGGTAGGGCCAGGCAAGGTCTTGAAGTGGGACAGGGCATCTCTGGATGTCTTTAGGCAGCTATGTGGTGATCACTCCGGCGGAGGGTGGGTTTAGGGAGAGGCAGGCGTAAAAGCAGGGAGACCAGTTAGGAAGTGATTGTAGTAGTGCAGGTAAGAGATTTTCATGTCCTGTGTTAGGGGGTGGCAGCAGAGTGAAAGAAGTGAATGGATTCAGATATATTTAGGAAGTAGCCTTTGAATAGAATGTGCTGATGGGTTGGCTTTGGGAGCAGAAATAGTGAGGCAAAGAGAGAAAATAAGGATGACTCCTAGGCTTTTGGTTTGTCCTAATAGTGGGTGGTGGGTTCTGTGACAGAGATGTGGAGGTGGGGCATGCATGGGAAGAAACAGGTTTGGGGATCAAAACCATACGCTGTCCTGGCTCTGTTAGTTTAACCCTAGTGACTGAGGTCTTTCTTTAGAGTTTGATATGAATCAACAGTATAATTTGTGAAAGGACAACTTACTGCAAGAAGTTCAGTTCACCCTCATTTAAGATCTAATTAGAGACACCTAAACTCTGGAGAAGACACAGTGTAACTCTGAAGTGTTGTTTTCACCTGCATGCACTCCTTCCTCTCATATCTCTCAGCTTCTCTTTTCCATGTCCCACCTCCCGCTGCTCTTATCTGCACATGCCTAGGAAGGATGTTCTCTGTTCTCCCTGCTGTGTGGTGTCATCTTAAGCTCCACTACTTTCTGGCGTTTAGCTCAGGGCCTGACACAAAACTGGTAGTTTTTCAAATGAATGTGTGCATGAAGGACGGTGTGCTGATCCCCTAGACCTTGACTTTGGTCAATCTCCTTTCTGGCGCGGGCCGGGGGCGGGGGCAGATCGACTTTAAATGGTCCATCAGTATCCGTTTCGTTCTGATTTGGGCTTCTCTTCTGTTCATGGCACAGAGTTTCCAACTTAGACTCTTGTTTTGGTGAATGGCTTTTAATCCTGTCGTGCCTAAACTCCTGCCGTGTTAACCTAGCTGCACGTCCAGGTCCGCGGGGATGGGACCCCACCAGGCTCTTGCCAGCTCCCCTCCCTGCGTTCCATCGTCTTCATGTTCCTTTGAGCCCAGCCTGTGATGACGCTTTATTCTTTCCTGTTAGACAGTCACTTTGGCCATTTTCCCGAGTGTCTAAATATTGCCCGCTCCCACATCCCTGTTTCCAAGTTCTCTTGGAACAGTTGCCATCAGAAAGGCCATCATCCTTTCCTGGATCTGCCCAGTGACAGCTGTTCACTGGTGTTTCTCTCTGCTGCTCATCACTGTTTGGTTTGGTCAGGACCTCTCCTTCTTAACCATATGCCGCCACTAGCCCTCACCCCCACCCCAATTCATGTGCCACCTTAGGGAACATAACCAGTTGCACCTTCAACTATCCAAGCCTATACGTAGCTATCATTCTTCACTCTGGCCAGGTCATTGGAGACAACTAGTAGAATCAAACAAAACACGTGGGGGGAGAAAATAAAACATGCTACTGGTGTCAAGAAAAGCATCAGGCACTGGCCACATAGTTCCAGAAGGATCTGGTTATAAGCTATGTCGGGGGGCAGGGGAGAAGAGAGAGAGAGAGAGAGGGGGAGAGAGAGAGAGAGAGAGAGGTGCGTACATGAATAACCTGATACAATTATCTTTGAATACTTCCATTTGTAAGTTGTTCACTCCATTCATTTTCTAGGGGAAAACTTAAGCTTTGCCACATTGTCATAAATCAACAGACATTGATAAAACTCTTACTAAGCAGTAGGGATGTGCTAAGAAGTAGGGACACCCATTTCTATTGGATTATTTGCTTAACTAATATAATTGAACCCCTGCTGTGTGCTAGATACAGCTCTGGTTCAGGACCCAGCCTTGGATACCTTTGCCCAAGGTGAGTTTTGGAGGGGGCCTCTCTCTTATAGAAACTCACAGAGAGTGACAGATAAAGTCGTTGGTGGCCCTTCTTCACCCACGATACAATTCAAATCCTAACAACACTAAACTATAAAATAAGTGTAAGAAGGTCCAACAAAAGACTGATGTTTTCCCCCCTGTGGTGATAACATCAATGATTTTGTTAAAATAAACATCAATTATCTAAATATTTCTACTTTTTGCTGTCGTTGCCTCTTTTTGTTAAGGGCCCAAGCACATTTTCCTGATTGGTAATCCAGTACTGCTCAGGGTTAATGGAAGCGATAGGCAAGCAAATAGATTTGAATAAATAATTGCAGTATAAGGGGACACACCCTATAATAGAAGTATCCAGAGTGATGGGGATGTAAACACAGTTTTCTGTGTGAACACACCGCCCCCTCCCTTTTTGCCTTCAATTCATATTCAGGGGAAATTATTTCCAGATTTAGGGAAAAATGGAATGTAAATCATCTCTCTCTCAAAAATAAGGTAACATATGGCTGTTCAGATTTTCGTGTGAGATGAAGGAATGAACTCAGAAATATCTGCCTGTACTTTTGAAGTTTGTAGGTCTTGTTATTACAACCCTAAGGTGTGAAATGTTTTCACTGTGTCTGAAATTAATGATTAGGATAGCAGCTAGCTCAAAAACTTCCTTCATATGCCGCTTTCTCCTTCCTTACTAAGTTTTAGCTTACCTTACCACCCGTTCAAAGGAGAGCATCAGGGTATTGTTTTATCAGTTAGTTTAGGGTAATGGACTAGGGTCTACCTCCAGCCAGTAAAGGGAAACTTTTCAGACTTGGAGTTAAAGTTCATTCTGCTTTTCTTGGCAAATGGCCCAAGAGGGAAATAGAATTCATGGAAGAGACTCTTTGGCTGGACGGCCACATGATTCAACAGTTGCTATGAACAGATCACAGAATGGAATGATCAAATGAATGTTCACACGCTACTGACAGCATGGAAGTATTTCCTTTCCCTTGCATCTCTCTCTCTTTAAATGCTCCTCTGAGTGTTCCTTCAATACTGCAAGTCGCCCTCAGTGTGAGTGAAAGTGTAAATGTCTCCATATGGATTCAATTCTGGTGTTCATTAGGTTATAGCAATCAGGAATGTATTTCCCCTGGGACTCCTGTTTCTGCTTCATGTTGAAGGTGATTACTTGGCATTCGGATGAGATTGGTAATGATTTCTTCCTCTCTGAAGTCCAAAGACAAGGAAGAATTTGTGTCTGGTGCCGCTTGTGAAATGATTGAGAACAGTGGTCAGCTGAGGTAGTGTCAGGGTGCTCGTCCTGGGCCTGAGAAGCTTGACAGTGGTCTTCCCTGCTCTTGTCATCTTAGTACCAAAAAAAAAGGTGTGGGGTCACAGGAGTAGAAAGAGAAGGCATGAGAGGGAAGACATTGGGGAATGAAGGACGAAGGTCTGAGACTATGTAATGGACGGGTGTGCCCCTGCTTCATCATCCAGGGGTATTGTCTGCTGCTACTGAAAGGAAGTCGCAGCTCGACAGAACCCTATTGCTCCTGTTTGCAGGCCATTCACCCTGCTGCTCAGATGGGGCCTGGCCAGCCTGTGTTCATGTGAAAGGTGTGCTGGAAAATGGAGGCTGACCTGTGGTCCCTCTACGCCAGCCATCTTATCTGGGCTCCACTGAGGTAACTCTGCTTTGTGTCTCACTCTGCCAAGCCCACAGAAACTTTCTGGTGTCTGGTAGAAGTTTTGTCTTCCCCTCCTCCTCGGTATACATACGCATATTCTTCCTAATCTGTTATTTAGGCACAGTTATCATTTCAAAAGCATTACCAATATCACTTTCATCTATCATCCCATAGGACTTATGGGGGAAGAATAAGATTGAAAGTGTCAGCACAAATGCAAATATGTCCAGAGATGATAAACTTATTCAGAAGTAAGGTACAGTAATACCTTGGTTTGTCCGCAAACCAAGGCACTCGCAATCCAAGGTTTTACTGTATTTTTTAAAAATACGAATTGACAGGTGGGAAATACAGTTGAAATCCAATTGCTCAACCATATAATGATAGTAATAGCTAGCACCCAAAGAGCAATGCCAAGCTCTGTTTTGAGAGTTTTGCTTATATTAGCTCATTTGACCTTCACAATAACTCTATGAACTCAGTACAATTATTTTCTCCATGTTTAACAGATGAGGAAACCGAGGCACAGAAATGTTAAGCATTTAGACGTGGATTTGAGCCCAAAAGTCTCGTTTCGGAGTTTGTGTACTTATCCGGGACCACCCAGGGGCAGAGCATTCACAGCTCTAAGCAAGAGGACACTGCCTCATAGGAAAACCATGTGGGTTTGGATTCAGAGGGCTCTGCTGCTGGACGGGTCACTTTGCTAACTTGTCCCCATGTCCTCATTGGAACATAAAGATAATGTGCCGGTGTCACAAAGCCTTGTGTTCAGAGAAGGCTATCACTGGAAGGCGCCTAGTTCTAGGCCTGGAGCAGAGTGGGCGTGCAATGGCCTTCTCTCCTGCTCTCCTGCGTCCGCAGCCATCGTATTCCGTCTTTAGGGATATTGCTGCATGGCAGAGACAATATTATTAATGGCTGCTGTTAGGTGAATCCTCCATTTATTTAAAAATATTGGCTTATTCCGTGGTGAGTGACATCCAGAGGCCGGCGACCCATCTGCCTCATCTGGGAAGAGCGCAATGACTATACCAACATGGGCCAGTGAAGCAACATCCTCCGCAACTAGACTGAAGAACAACAGCAACAACAACAAAAAAGACAGCAACTTGTCTGTTCCCCTCCCCCAATTCCCCAATAAAAAAAAAGTCTAAAAAAAAAAAAAAAGACCAAACGTGAAAGGCAAAACTTAAAAAATAAATAAAAAAATAAAAAAATAAAAAATAAAAATATTGGCTTATACAATAATGCCCGCCACCCACCCCCCCCCCCAAAAAAAAAAAAAGATGTCCATGATGTAGTTTCCAGATCCTGTGAACTCATTAGTGGTACATGGCAAAAAAGACTTTGCTAATGGAAGAAGTATAGCTAATCAGCTGACGTTCAAGTTGGGAGATGGTCCTGGATTATTCTGATTGGTCCAATATAAGTACATGGGCCCTTAAAGGTGAAAGAGGAAGGCAGAGAGTCAAGGAGATATACAGTGGAAAAAGAGGCAGGAGAGATTCAAAGTGTGAGAGGGGCCCACTCACCATTACTGGCTTTGAAGGTGAAGTAAGTCATGGACCAGGAAATGCAGATGGCTCTTGATGGCTGGGGATGGTCCTCAGCTTACAGCCAGCAAACAAACAGGGACTCGGTCTTCCAGTCGCAAGGCAATGCCCTGAGTGAACTTGAAAGTGGCTTTATCCCCACAGCCTCCTGGAAGGAACACAGTGCTCCTGATACCTTGATTTCAGCCTGTGAGACTCTAAGCTGAGGGCTCTAGCTGAGACATGGTGTTCTTGGGCATACAGAGCTGTGAGATAATAAATGTGGTTTTAGGGCTGGCCGAGTGGCCAGTTGGTTAAGATCTGGCTTGGGACGCCAGTGGCCCCGGTTCGGATCCCACATATGAGGGCCAGTGACACTGCCCTGTACAGCTAAGGGGAACAACAGCTCCACCTGGAGCTGGGCTGTGCGAGCCCCGGTGATGGTGTGGGCTGCAGCCCCTGCTGCAGTGGGCTGCCATACACTACAGTGAGTGGCCGGCAGCCAGCGTGAGCAGGGGGCAGCCAGTGTGAGCTGCCAAGAGCCACGGTTAGTGGCCATCCAGAGTCCGGCAACTGATCTGCCTCACCTGAGAAGAGCGCGATGACGATACCAACATGGGCCAGTGAAGCTATGTCCTCCACAACTAGACTGAAGAACAAAAGGACAACAACTTGTCTGTTCTCCTTCCCTGGTTCCCCAATGCTGTTCCCTGCCCCCAATTCCCCAATAAAATCTTAAATAAATAAATAAATAAATAAATAAATAAATAAATAAATGTGGTTTTAAACTGCTAAATTCGTGGGAATTTGTTACCATGGCAATAGAACACTAACATAAGTATCTAGTTTGTCCCAGGAACTCCGCGAGGTACTGGGAATTTAGCTGCAAGCTACACAGATTGCTATCCGGGAAACAGGCTCACCAAAGTCCAAAGACTAGCAGAGGCCATTCCTTTTTCAATCCTGTTTGCCAACTGTCCCTAAAGCAACTTGCTTGCTGCTGTGTGCCTCAGTCTCCACAGCTGCCAGGGAGTCATAATTACACAGGGCTTTTCTCTGAAACTGAGGTGCAAACACTTGTGAGCTGTTTTCCATAGGGTCCTCGGATGACCTGTGAAAACCCACCTGCTTCCTGACACTGAAATGCCTGTCTCCTCCCGAGACATGGCTGCGTCCCGGTGCTCATGGATTGCTTTGGAAAGATGCTGCCTCCAGCTCACCGGGAGCACGTATGTGATGGAACGATGACATTAGTTGCTCTAATTAGTTTTCAGAAAATATCTCCATGTGTCTTTTCTTATTGTGGCCCCTTCTGTAATTCTTTAGACAATGGTAATTATCAGATGATGGGAAGAACTAAAATGGAAAAGACAACAAAAGTGTTCTGACTGTTCTGATCTCAGACAAATTTGAGATCATCAGACAATTCATTGCAACACACCAAGGTTGCTTGCAAATAAATGCAATTATCTAAAAATACAAAATATTGCCCTCAGCAAGCAACCTTAAGAACTGAACAAATATTTAGAGTTGCCAGCATCTGTTGAAAATCTACATGAAGTGTCTCCAATAAACTGAACAATGCTTAAGAAACACTTGGACTAAATAACCTGAAAATAAATTATTCTTATTTACTAAAGAATTACATAAATCAAATCCACACTTCCTGGAATATAATCCTGTATGGAGAACTTTTCTCCTGGGATCGACTTTTCCTGATCATCTCATCTGATTTATTACACTCATCATCAGTCTCACTTCATCCTATGTATTTTTTTTTTCCTTTAAATAATTGTTTATTTTTCAATTACTGGTGACATACAATGTTATTAGTTTCAGGCGTACAACATACTGTTTAGGCATTTATACAACTTATGAAGTGATCGCCCCAATGAGTCTAGTACTCATTTGACACCATACATAGTTTGTTCTTTAGAGTACTTAATTAACACTCTTTGGCATTATCTTATTTAAGTGTTCTTCTTCCTTGTCTCTTTGCCTTTCTAGAATGTGGGCTCCCTGAGGGCAGGACCTTGTGTATTCGTTGAGATGCAGTTTGTGCATGTGGCACCTACTGTAATTTTCCTCTGGAGACTCCCTGACCTTCCTCTGCCTGTGAATTTTCAGGGAGGTGGAAGCTACCCTGGGCTCCAGTCTTGAAGCGTGTGCAGACACAGCACAATCCAACCAGCACATTCCATCTGGCTGGCCTGAAAGATTGGTTTGTTATGGGCACAAAACCAAGGTTAGCCTACTAGGATAAATGTGATCTAATTCTGGGACTGTTGTTTGAGCTTTTCCACTGTCTTAAGCCTGAGAGGATGTGGGGGCACATCCGCTGTTGTCGCCCTGCCTCCACATTTAGTTTATCAGAATGGTTGGAAGGCTGAGCCCAGAGACAGAGCAAAGGGAATTCTGGTGGCATAATACAGGCTCTAAATCCTGTCATGTCCAAATCAGCACAACCGTGGGGTTTGAACTTACATGGAACGATAAATATTTCTTTCAGGCCTAAACTGAATTTTAATTGATAATCCAGATAAACCAGGGAAACATAAAGTACTGTGGAATAATTACCTCATTAATCTGGATACATTTCTCTAACTATAATTGAAAAATCATGTGTGTATATGTGTTGATGGGGGTGTCTACCAGCCACTCATTATCCTGTGTCTTAGGGTCCAGTATGTTTAAAAAACTCAAGCTAAGAGAAACAATGTAATATATTTGCTACTCCCTAGAATAGCAAGTGAAATCTCTGACTCTTGGCTTTGGAGGTGGTATAACATTTCTATCTTACCATGTTGGCAGCTCCAAACCAGCAGCGTAAGAACTTTCTACTTTATGTATTGAATATTATTGACCTTAATACAGATTATTGATGAGATAAATTAGTTTGAGTTTACATGATATTTCAATGACTTGCTACTGTTTTTCTATGTATTCAGGTTACTATGGGATGTCAACGGATGTAATTTACGAAAGTGAGAACAAGAGCCAAAAACCCTGAATTTAATTACTTCATGAATGTCCCCTTAAGGAAAATTGATTGATTGATGTATTACAATGACAGAGACAAGATAAATGCATTGCTGGGTACATTAGTGGAGATACCGGGTACAATACTCTAACCGGTACTATATTTCAACCTGTGGCTCAGTGTTTTTATTTAAAATTTTAATGTGAAGAAAAAGGAGGAATAGACTGTAGAGAGAATTATACAGAGGCAAAAGAGCAGGCCTGGAAGAATCTTAAAACACTAGGAAGAAAGTCAAGACTTATTCATCAGTCCCGCTCTTGAACACCCACTGGGCACATAATAAAGTTTTAGGTGTTTATTAGTAAGGACATTTTGGTTGGATTGAAGATGGAAACAAGAGAAATTATTTGGAAAGTCAGGCCTTGATAATCTTGAAAAATTCATGGAGAGGAGAAAAGCAGAGACATTGTAGGAAGAGACATTTAGGACATATACATGCAAAGGTATGCCCTATACGGAGTACTTCAGTTCTCAAGGGGGTCTTGGCAAACACTACAGAATGTACCACAAGCAAATGTCCCAAATTCCTTCATACAAGGTCCATGTGTGACCAAGAAGTTCCCCTAGACTGGGAAGGTTGAGGTTTCAGAGTGCTGGCTCAACACCTTGGCAGGTGAGAAAGAGTGTCCCCTGTTTGGACCAAACACTTCAGTGAGAAGGAATAAAGACATGACTCTAGTAAACCAAGAATGAAAATATCAAGACTGATTCAACGCTGATCCAGTAAGCAACTGACCTAAAATACCTCTGATTCCATGCATATGACAGAAATTAAATGGCTCTAGCTTCAAAGGAAGGAAGCGTGAATTGAGGTCACCGGACAATGAGTCCCCTACCCATTAGATCCCAGGCTTGGTCAATGGAAGGCTGGCAGATGAGGGACAGCCACTGTGGAGAGACTAGAAAGATGGGCAAAGGCAGACAGCCTAATGGATAGATAGACAGCCTAATGGGTAGATAATTAGAGGAAATGTGGATCGGTGGATGGTAACTGGGAATTGGTAATAAGCAAGTAGCAGGGGTGCAGAGAAACGGGGTGCCACGAAGGTAGAATGCACGACTCCAGAATAGAGAGCTGTGGCTCAAACAAGGCAAGGACTCATTGTTTTAGAAGGGTTGGAGTAGGGAGTAGGCCCTAAGGACAAATGTCAAATGTGAAAGAATTAGATAAATATGTGGTCTCTAGATCTCACACGCAAGGCAGAGGCTCTGTTGGGCCAGGCTGAGCCTTGGTTCTGTGCTCTTTTGTCCTTAGAGTGAAGTTCAGTCTGCTATGGGAAGCTGTGAAATCTCAGATCTGGTGATCAGAGAGTCGTGTGGACAAATAGCACATATAGGTCATTATAGATCTTTATTCCTCAAAGATCTGTTCTTGGTCATTCTCTTTTCACTTTCCTTGGATGAGTTTTTCTTCTTGGTTTCAGCTTCCAACTACATATTGGGACTTCCCTCAGCTCTTTCTTTTTCTCTCAATCTATCTATATAGATTGCTAGATCTCTATTGGTTGATCTATCATCAATCAATCAATTAATATATCTAAACTTCATGTTAGAAATTGTTCTCAAATATCCCTGGGATATTTGACCCAACAGCATATGACATAAGAATGTAACCCAGGAAATTTAGGAGGCTATCTTGAAAGACTGCTTTGTTGGAGAGGAATGATTCATGTGATCTAATGAGTCATTCACCTATCCATCGAAAACATTTATTTAATGGAACTGATAAAATCCCTGCTTTTGTAGAACTTACCATCTAGAACAATAGTTGCATTTATTAATCCTGAACATTATAAACATTTTAGATTCACTGTGTTCCGAAGTCATATCACGTTAATGAAAACCACAACTTGTTGTGTAGTATAGCTGGCCTGACATGTTGCATATTTCAATGGCTTTTTATTAAACAAACAATTTTTTGATATGAGAAAGCTTAGTGAAGTGTTCATCAGTTTCCATGACTCTATTATGCTGTACCATGACGCCTTCCAAACAGTCCATAAATAAGTGATGTACTAGTAATAATAATAAAAATCCCTAAAAAATAACTTTATTGTTTTTTATTAGAGATATATGTTTCTTATAGAAATACAAATAATCAAAAATAATGAAGTCACCTATAATCCTATTACCCAGAGATAATCATTGCTAATTATCCAGTGTATCACTTTCTAGTTTTTTATACTTATATGTAGCTACCCTATACTGTTTTATGTTTTTATTTTTACATGTTATGTAACAAATTACCTCTTCATATTGTTAAATATATTTATGTAGTATAATTTTAGTGTCTATGTACAATCCCGTCCTATAAATATACTGTAATTTATATAATCAATCTCATATTGCTTGAATATAGTTTGTCTCCCATATTTTTACTGTTATAAATTATGTTACAACAAACATCCCATAATGTTATCCTTGTGTCTATCTATGATTATGTTCTCAAGAACAAATTCCTAAAAGAATTTATAGGTCAAAGGATATGCAAAATTTTCAATGCTTTTGCTATATTTACTGTCCAATTTCACTCCAAAAAGTTTTACCCCCAAATTTATGATTTACAGTGATGATCAATTCCTTCTTATGCCATGGCCCTGACTATACAGCTCTCCTGATAAGTTGATACAATTGAATCAGTTGTTAAATCTTCTGTTTTTCTTTCATCACATATACCCCACCTATTTCGTGTTCAGACCAAACACCTGAAATTCTGGTGGTTATGTCCTACTAGGACATGTGTAATGGTGTATTGGATAAAAGTATTTTCAAAAATTTATTTAAACATATGAAATATATCAAGTGGTCTGAGTCCGGATGTCATGTTAACCTCACATTGACTGGACTTTTGTGTGGTAGTGAAACATGGAGGAATTTGGAGCTCCAAGGAGCTCATGTTTTCATAATAGTTCTGGTTATAACAAGATTTGTTCCTTTAGGCATCTAGAGAGAAAGCAGATGAAATTGGTGGCTGCTCATCATTGTATTTCCTGAGTCATGTTAAAGCCGGAATTTTTCAAAGTTTTAGAATGTGGATTATGCAATCTCTTTTCTTGCATTCTTCCTAATTTTTCAGACTACTGTCCCAAAAGCAGATTTCTAACTTCTTGCAGTATCCTAGCCTGGAAAGAGCTCACTTTTTGGTGGGGAAGAGTGGTGGATTAAATGCAGCCATAGATTCTTTGCTGCTGCTCCCATCAAGAAGTGGTCTATCTCCTTCACCTTGAATTTGGGGTGGCCTTTTGACCTGCTTTGATCTATAAAAATTGAAGAAAGTGATGCTTTGCAAGCTCAAGACTTAGACCTTAAGAAGTCTAGCAACTTCTGCTTTTTCTCTCCTGGAGTGCAGCTGCCATGCTCTAAGGAAGTCCAAGAGAGACTACTGGATGATTAACCATTGTATAGAGAGAGGCCTTGAAGAGTGAGAGGCCATCTTAGATGCCCTCTAGGCATGCTCCCAGCTAAATGCTGCTACATGCATGACCTAGGTACTACTAACTACACTTAATGAAATGGAAACACTGCCCAGCTGAAACCACTTGGCTCATAAAATAATGAGAAAAATTTAAAAAATTGTTGTTTTATGCTGTATGTTATTATTATTTAGTAATAAGTAACTGAAACAGAAAGATAAATACATGTATAATTTCAGTTCATAGTAATATTGGCTAGTAAAGAAATAATAAGTGATAGAACATAAGTGGCTTTCAACACTTATTGAGAGAAGTCAGAAAAGGCTTCGGTGGAGAAATGGTGCTTGACTTGAATTTTGAAGAATGAACCAGAGCTTCTGGGCAGATGAGAGGTAAGAGTATTTTAGATGAAATGAGCAGCCTGGGAGATGACTTGAAGGCATGACATAATGGGATATCCTCAAGGAAGCTGGTCACCTAATATTGACTAAGTTTTCATCTGATGGCCTAGAGAACAACTCTGTGTAAAGCAGGAGAAATAATAGTGATCTCACACTTTCCTTTCTTGAGTATCATTTTTTTAAGGGAAAAGACCCTGTAGCCAACTTACATGCTACAGCACCAAACATTGTCTCAAGTATTAATGAGTCAAAAGGAACTGCTTTTGTTGAAAGGCAACTTCTGATCCTCATTTACTATCCTAGCTAAATGATTAATTCATTCCAGAAACAAAAACAAAGACACAGTCATATTATAAACATGAATTCCTCAAGAAACCCATCTATGGACCACCTAGGAGGCTCTCCGGGACCACCAGTTAGGCCTGGCCTGGGCAAGATTATGACATGGCTGGAGTTTATCTTGGTGTTCCTGGCCTCCCATTTCTGTGTCCTCAATCTAGTGTCTCAGTGGCAGCAGGTTCTCATCTTCTCTGTGAAAATCTGCTTCCCAGAAAAACTCAGATACACGTGTTCTTACTTAGAAGCATGACCCCAGAAAGAAGGGTATTGCCACTCTCCAAGAGGGATGTCCATTTTACTTAGAAGACAAGAGTTTAATTTAAGTAAAAAGAATGACTCTGTGATGATGGATTTTTTGTTTTCTTAAATAAGAGATTTTGTATGAAAGAATTTGGAGTTGTGGAAAGAGAGAGAGCACATTGCCTTCTCAATTTCCCTATAATCACATCCTGTTATTGCCTTTGCCCCTGGTATTTGATCCATTGAAGGAATTATTGAAAAAAATCTGCTATGTTCAAGCACAAAGCTAGATGCTGTGAAGAATGCAATGGTGAAAAAACAGTCTCTGCCTTCAAGGAGCTCACAGTCTAGTCAAAGAGCTGAGAATTGACAATTCATGACAATAAAGAAAGCTATTACAAATCATAAGGACATGCACAATGTACTAAAAGGAATAATCATTTATGCCTCTGCAAGTCACAAAAGTGGAGTAGTGGGCAAAGGCGGGGAAAAGGGATGGGCAAGGGAAAAATATGTGGTCAGTATTTTTAACCCTATATATGAAATATTAGAAATGGGAGCTCGTGAAGTTAAGTAACTTCTCAAGGTAACTAGCTAGTGACTGGGGTAGCTGGAGCTGAATATAAATGGAGGCATATGGTGGGAGATAGCGTGGGGGTCAGACTTTAATTCCAGGCTAAAGAGTTTAGTTTAATGTTCTCGAATTAAGGGGAGCCATTGAAGGTCTCTTGTTTGTTTGTGGAGTGGAGTGTGTTGGTGGGTGAACTATGATATGATCCTTATTTAACATGGCTTCTTCGGTATTGTGAAGGATGGATTAGAAAGGAAAGAGATTACAGGCAAGGAGGCACATTACAATGATTTATCCATTCATTTAACCACATGTTCAACAAAAATTTAATCAGTAAGTACTATTTGGCAGGCATTACAAAACTATTACAATAATCCAGGTATTATAAAAGAGTGTGAGATACCGAGTGAGTACGCTGGAAAGATGGCAGCAGCATTTTAAAGTAGGGGATGAGATCATCCTTCTGACATCTTTTGGTGTTTTTCTTGACTGAAAGGCATGGTCCTTCCACAGCTGTCCAAGTTGGCTGTCTGTCTGTAGCTGTAAGAAGAAGGGGTGTGGGTAATCGTGAGGCTCTGGGAGGTTGCTTTGGTCTGTGACAGCTGCACTGGATGCAAGTGGAGATTATAACAAATTAGAGGGAGCAGAAGCTTCTATATACCTCTTTATCTCACTTATGTCGTCCTCCTAAGACCCTATGTTTTCTCTGAATGTCTCATTGCCAGGAAGACCTCTCCCTGCAGATTTATGGGGACCTAGCATTTCAAATGGGGGCCAAAAATAAGGTTCAATGCTTCTATGCAAATTACAGAGACTACATGTCTAAATATAAAAATTAACCTCAAAACATCTAAACCACAGATGGAAATATCAAACTCTAGCTGCCTTTGGAAATGTTCTCTCTGTAATAGCGCGAACCCGGGAATGTGGTCAAAGAATCAGGATGGCATTGATCAAAATGAATATCCCAGCCGCAGGGGTTACCTGTCTCTGGCAGGGGTGGGGATGGGGTGGGGGTGGAGATGATAAGTGGGCAAGGGGTGGGGACTGAACGGGGAAAATGGCAGGATGAAGCAGCCATCCAAAGAACTCCAGAGCTATGGCATATTAACAGTTTGTGTTCATTTCTTTTAAATTTCAATGTTCTGCCAGCCGTAGAGGTGGTAGCTGCTTTCTGCAGAGGCTACCTCTGTGATGCTTTGGTGTCCTCTTGCTGGTTTTTCAGTTATCTAAGTAGATGAGGAGTGTCACGAGCTAAGATTCATTTGGAAATATAAGTGGCAATTTTCTACATAATAAAAGAAATGAGACTCAAATGTAAGTCTTTTGGTTTCTTTTATTCCCATTAGTTGCAAAGGAGCAGCTACCTGAAACGTTACCAGTAAGCATCTTAGCAAGACAGACAAAATCAATGTTGGTTTGTTTTATGTTGATGTCATTGTTTACCTACTTTGTTTTTTATACTAAACTCTCTCTGCTCAAATAACCTTGTGCTTATTGTCTCCTTATCAGACACTGACTGATACAGTGGTTAATAAGACTCTGCTTAGTATATAGAGACATTAGCTTTAGACAAGGTATCGGCAATTCCAAATTCTAATCCCACCATCCTTGATTTACTGAGTGCACAGAGGAGTGACATGGCTTTTTTTTTTTTTTTCCAAGTTAGAGTCATCTGGAGTAAAAGGGGAGAATTGCATCTGCTCTGGGCTGTTCAAAAGGTTGAGGTGGGAACTGAATACAATAGTGGATGAGGCAGTGCTTGGCCACATTATGATCTCAAAAGCTGAAGAGTCTACAGTGAAGTCAGCCTCGTCTGTCTTGCTAAGAGATGCTATTGGTAACTGTTCAGGTAGCTGGCTACTTTGCAGCTAATGGGAATAGAGAAGACCACAGATGAGTCTCTGCCTTTTTTAGATAGAAAACTCTACTCCTGGTTCCAAATGAACCTCATCTCTTTCCAAGTGCTGCTTCCAGATGTTACCATGTTCTACTTTAGTCTTGCCCAGTTATGACAAAAACGCCAACATTTTTATGGTTGTGATTTTGCTTTTATATGTGAGATGAAATCTGGTCCTCTTATGCTGTAGAGCACGCTGGATTTGCTTCCTCTAGGGCCTGGAGATTAATACCATTTCTGCCTCTTGCTAACTAGTAACCCGGGCATTCTACCCTTCCTGGTTTCAATTCCCTCGTCTCTTAATTGGAAATGGTAAGTCTTGTCCTATCTGGCTCACAGGGCTTTCACACCACATATAAAATTGCTTTGTAAATTCAAAAGCGTTGTAAGGCATGTTACTATTATTGTTGTTTGTGTTCATGGGCATAGGAATTTAGGGTTATTTAAAAGGAATCCCATGACCAGTGTCTGGAAATAACACCTTATAAATTAGCATTAAAATTTGTTGTTTCAAATCTTTTCCATTGATGTACATTAAATATATATGGCTAAATTACGTGGTATTGAATTTCAACAAAGCATTCATTTCTAGAAGAAGATCAGATACTTTAGCGTATTTCCAGGCAGTTTTGATCTTATGAATTTGTCCTAATACTGCAACCCCTTGCTCTGGTCTGAAAGCGTGATTACATATAAGAAACATTCATGTGTTAAGAAAGGAAAGACTAATGAATCCTCAAAGATTCCAGAACGAGGGATAACAGATTCCAAGATTTTAAAGATCAGAGATGTATATGCTGGAAGTGACATGCCTGATAGAGCCACTGAACAGCCATGTGGGAAATACCACAGACCAAATGATTTCTCTGAGGGTCTCCACAATAAAAGTTCACTGACCAAAGCTTATCTGTCGTACGTTTTTCTTTCAGCTACCATCTTAAGCTGCTTTCAGACACAAGAGGGAAATGGAGAGCGGAGTGTGCCTTTATCTGCAGGATTCATGCTAACAAGCAGGAAGCGCTCATTACATACTAATGAATTCATAAAAAATCAGTTATGTCTGACTTATTTGTGTTGGCTGTCTATATTGATTGGATTCATTGTGTAATTGCTAAACTGTTGAAAGATGAAAAGCTATCGCTCACTTAGGAAACTACAGAGGCATAATTTGTGGGGGTGTGTTGCTTTTATTTCCACTGTAAAACTAATCAGATTTAATAAGACAATCGAACCGACTCCTGCCAAAAATAACATAAATGAAATGTTTAACAGTTATTGAGTCCCCAAATCATATACGAGGCTGTTTCTTGATTGAAAGGGCAGGTGCTGTCCTATTTGTCACATAGTTAGCACATATAAAACCTTATTTATTTTGGTTTGCTTATTTATTGATTTAGAGTTAATCACCATGCACTGTGATAGGTCTAGTTCATGTAATCCCTTCTAAAATACAGGTGGGAGTGAAGAGTGGATAACCACCCTCCACCTCCTTCCCCACTGTAATTCTGTGAGGCACACAGAGGGAGACTGAGTTCACAGGAAGTGCTTCCGGGTTTTCATCATCCTTCCAGATCAAAAGCCCAGGAAACCCTGGAGTGGTTCCGTGTGGACTTCGTGTTGAGGGACTTGGGTTTGAATCCTGCTTTCCCTCCTCAGCAGCTGTGGGGTCCTGAGCTGTAGTCTCTGAAACTGTTTCCTCAGTTGTAATGACGGGCGAATTATTCTTTCACACCAGGGATAATCTAGTTTTTACAATAAGCCTCTTTGAACTTGAGAGTTGTCATGCACTTTATGTTTGGGATCATTTCGTCTACTTGCTCTTTATATTTCTGTAAATTGGGGTCAAGAGCAGTACCTACTTTGGAGGATTTTTGTGACTTTTAAGAAAGACAATGTATGTTAAACTGCTTACCACAGTGGTTGCCACATGGCATACCCTCAGTAAATGTCAGCTTTTATTGTAATAGTGTCTCTTTGCTAAAACAGTACCTTGAAAAAGTTACTTAAACTCTCTGCCTTCATTTCCTCAACTGGTAAATGAGGGAAATAATAGTAGCTACCTCTCAGTGTTGTTGTTCAGGTTAATGAGTTAAGATACATGAAGTGCTTAGAACAATGCCTGGGGCAGGGTAGGTGCTCAGAGAATGTAAACAAATATTAATATTATTTTTAAATGATCAATCAGTGTTTGATTCTGCTATAGAAGATCCTTTCCTAATATAAATGTTTAATACAATTTTGATACTATATTATCTTATACCCATAATGTATTATATATGATATTGCTATGTTACTCATATGTAATAAATTATTAGTATTATAATATATATTATATTATTGTATTCTTGGGTGGCTCAAGAGAAGGGACTATTAGAGCTCTAGCACAGAATTTGCTAGCTCTTATTTAGAAGATAAACATGGCCCCCTATGTATTATAGAATGCATATAGAACCAACCTTTCTAAAGTAGATGTTTGCTTGGATTTAAAATCACCAGCATTTATGTTACTCCTCCCCTCCAATTCTGCTGTAAAGCAGCCTTATGGGAGGGAACCCCCAACCAACAAAGTCTCTACGCATTAATGAAGAGGGGTTTGATTGTATCGCATGTCTTCTCAGAGCTTTATTTATTTTCTTAAGCATTGAGCTGCCATTTTGCATTATTTCTCAGTAGAAAGTTAGGAAATTACCTCTTAGTAATGCCTTTTATTGTTTAAGAAGAAAAAAACCCTAAAAAGTACAATGGGTGATGGAAAGAAAATTCTAACCCTATTTACCCACCATTTTAAATCTCCACTGACAGAACCCAGAGTTTGATTTAGCCTTTGCACACATACACAGGGGGAAAACAAAGTGTGAGAACCAAGTATTTTGGAAGAAACAAACAAACAATTTTCTTTTTGTTGGCCCGATCCCCTCATACATCTTGTGTGTGATGAACCTGCAGTTCCCAAAGATGATGTATGAGATATACATTATAGGATGGCCTTTTGTCTCCCTAGGTAATCTTTTTGGTTCCAGGTACTCATCTGTTTGTGTGGTTAGCATTTCGATCACCAGGATGAATGGATACACATGTCCTTTGATGTCAGTTTGTTTGCCTCCCTCTTGAATAGTTGCTGCAGAAATTTGGTCCAGCTTTAAATGTATCAAATTCACCTATTATCCTCAGAGAAATAAGCCAGTGGTCTTCTCTGGGAAGTTCTCCTATAGCAAGGGACACTCCAGGACAATGATGAAAATTTGAGGTTTTAAACAGTCACCAAAGGATATTCAGAGCAATATTTGGGGAGAGAGAGAAAGAATGAGAGAGAGAGAGAGAGAGAGAGAGAGAGAGAGAGAGAGAGAGAGAGAGAGAGAATGAGAGCAAGCGTAACAAGCGTGTGTTCATGAAAGAAAGGGGAGAGAGAAAGAAAGAGGAGAAAGGAAAATCCCCTTGTAAATAGTCATTGAAACAGAACTTCAAATACTCTGTGTATCCCTCCAATGAGTTCTAAATTAAGTTAATAAAAACAAATCAAAGCAGAGGACCAAGTCTGTTTCCTGGAGGCCACTGTGAAAGCAGGACCCTGGCAGCCATTTCTGTGAGAAGAGTCAGTTGATTTGGGAACATAATGCTTTGCTCTAGATTTATTTCTGCCACAGATAGATAGTGAATCAGGACATCACATCACTTCCTCTCTTGCCCTCCCTCTCTTTCATCTTCCTTTAATAATTCCCTTTATTGTCTCAAAATAAAACAAATAAAATCCCCTAATCTTCCTGCCTTTGGGGGTCAAAAAGCAACTGAATAGATTTGTCACGGACCTGTCAGTGCTCTTGAATGAGAACACCAGCTCAGGTGTCTGTTGTACAGATAAAAGGGGGTGGCCCAGCTCCAAAGAGAATGTTTTTCTTTAACTGCACCTCAGGAAAGGTCAAATGGGATTAATTTTTTAAAGTTGACCAGAACAAAGATAGATGGCTTGATTTGCAGTGCAAATTTGGTTATGTCAAACCAAGTAGCCCCAGAAATATGATCGATTAACCTCGGGAGAGTCAATGGCATATTTCATTTCACTCCCTTTGGTGTCACCATGGGCACTGTGCTGTCTTTCAGGATGATGGATTTACAGGGATTTCCAAATGTCTGTTAATGCCCTTCACCCACTTGGCTAAGATCAGTCATCTGAACAAGCGGTTTGAAGATTTTTGTATGAAGATGCTATCAAAAGAGTCATTGGTTTCTCTTGTTTGTAGCAGTTATTATATCTATGGGTAGAGAGGAGACTGGAATTCAAGGACTGATGTCATCGAAAAAGAGAGCGATATTTGAGAGTCTTGAATTCTCTGAAGAGTTCAAATAAAGATGTCTATTTTGAAGGGATCTTTATTTTCCTATGAATTTCTGGAAATATAGTTTTCTATAGTTTTCCTTATATGTGTTTTATTTTACATATTTCCACATGCTATGCAAGTTATAAAAATCCCCAAATTTTCTGTACCCAATCACAATGGAGTTGGTAAGAAGAATGTGTAAGAATAAAAGCAAAATGGAGAGTGTCTAGAGAGAATAAGAATCATCATTGAAAACAGTGGTAATTTCCAACCTAGATGTTCTGAGCTAGAGTTGGTGAGGGGATTGCAGGAAGTATGCAAGCTGCTATATTCTTCTCTAAAATAGAACTGAAGATGTTGCCTGAAAGCTGCATTTCTCATTTCCAATGGAAATAACATTTAAAATGAATGAGATACATATGTGTTCATTTAACAACCTTCTTTTGAGAGATTGCTATATATTAGGGTCTGTGATAGTTAAAATGACCATTTTGGACCATCTACCCTGAACACAGTATTATGGGAGGGAGGGGTAAATGACCACGTAATGTGTAATACAATGTGATAAAACCTAAATGCTAGACAAGAATTGTAAACCATGCATTGCAGGGAAAATAGAGAGGGGTGAACTGGTTCTACTAAGAAGGAAGAAGAGAGGGATGGAAAGAAAATGAAGACCTTACTAAGAAGGTGAAAGCATGAGCCTTGAAGTGTAAGTAAGATTTAGGTTTCCTAAGAAATGGGCAATAAATGAAGGAGAAGGTTAAGAAGAGGAGGTGGGCCATAATAAGCTTGTTCATTCAACAAATATATACTTAGTATAAGCCATATGCCAGGCACAGTTCTAGCATATTCTAGAAATGTTGTGGTATAATGTATGTGTATTCTTCAAAAAACTTGGTGGGGTGATAATGAATGAGATAAATGATGCTAAATGCCAAGGAAAAAATAAATAAAATAGGGCTGGGGGATATATAGTCTTGATGGAGGGTAGCGCATTTAGCTGACTGTCCAGCAATGTTTTCACTGAGAACCAAAATTTTGAGTGGATACCTGAGGGAAGTGAGGGAGTGAGCCATGTGATGCCTGGGAAAATAATTTTCTAGACCAAAGGAGCAGCAAGTACAAAGGCCCCAAGCTCCCACCTCGCCACCCCCCACCTCCCCTGGCAAGACTGCAAGGGCAGCTATGTTTGGAGAAGAGAGGAGGGTGGGAGGAGTGGGGGGTGAGACTGAAGGGAGGGGTGTTAGGGGGAGGAGCTTTGAAGTCAAGCAGGACTTTGGCCTTTTCTCTGAGTGAGATGAGAAGATGCTGGAGGGTTTTGAGCAGAGGTGTGACCTGATCTGACATGATCTCACAGGAATTCCTCAGCTACTGTGTTGATAACTTAACATTTTACACCCCTTTATAGTTTGTAAAGTGCTTTCACACATACCACCACGCAACTCCTTGTTCCCCTGATGAAGGAACTGAAACTCAGAGAAGTAAAAAGAACTTTCCTGGAATAGGTAATGAGGGGTCTCACCAGAATGGACCATGCTCTCCAGGATCTAAATGGGACCTGTTTCCATAACATCCCTCCGTCCCCCTGATCGTGGGAAACCACATAGGGACATTCAGAAAAGGAGAACTTTTAAAATTTCCCTTTGGTTTATTTTACTTCTTTTTCTTCTTTTCTTCTTTCTTTCAGCCCAAACCTTTCTCTGTAAAGATGCTGTTCCTACTCTTTACTTCATGGCTGTTTTGGTGACATGCAATGTCCTAAAGACGGGATGTGTGAGAGTCAAAGATGTTGATAATTTCTCCACAGCTTATGCTCTTTCTTAACACTGGAAATACATTGGGGCCTTGAGCTGGGCATGACTTCCAGCCTCGGAAAGTAAATCTTGTAAAATTGAAGGCTGCTCACCCCAATTCTGGTGGTATAAACCCAATCACCAAGTTAGGGATAGACAGGAGCGGAGAGTGGGTAAAATGTCTTCCCATCTACTTCCAGCTGGCTGCGCTACTGCATGCAACGGGGCAAGTGTGTGCAGGCAACGGATCATGCTTCTCACTTTCTTCATGTCTTTCCCAGAAATGTTTCCCAGATTCTAGAAAAAATGTGTTGATTTTCATGTTCAATGCTTTCATGAAGTTTTTTTTTGGGGCGGAGGGTGGGAGCTTTGATTTGAATTGCTATATGGAGATAAGTAGAATGGCCTGATTTTTACTTTTTTAGTTAACATGTTTACATTGCAATTAGTGCACTTAAATCTTGATGAATGTTTACATAAATAAAGCTGTGCAACCACCACGTGGATCAAGATGTACAACTTTCCCAGCACCCTAGAGGCTTCCCTGTGCCCTTTCCCATCGCCTGTCCCCATTTTCACTCAAAAGCTTAATTGTGATTTTGACCATATCTTTGACCTTCCATTTTGGTTTATGTTTGGCAAAAATTCACTCCTGATTCAAAATAGAATAGGTTCAGATTACAGGGTTATTATTAATGTCTCTTATAAACATCTATTTTTGATGAAAATGTGTAAGAAAATGTTAATTACATTTTATTTGTCATCCTTGTATGTTTAAAAAACCAAAGAAAGAGGATTTGAAATCAAATACCATTAAAGTTTTTGTTCAACACAAAAATATAAGATCAAGCAGTTGGAAACACAGGGCCAAACTCCAGTTGCCTGCTGCCCTCCCTTATATCCTGTGTTCTAAGCCTACAAAATTGAGGTATTTAATGGGGTCTTCTATTAGGAAAATAATAAAATCCTCATTGTTCCTTTTGTTGATGTAGAATGCTGTACCCAGCTACAAGTAATATGGAGGAAGCTATTTTCATTTTATTCAAACCGAAGCAAAAATGACTGTGATTCCCAATCAGAAAGATCAATATCCTGTTACCAATCCATCAGCATTAAGTATACATAGAGCTTATCAACCAGTGATCATAATTACTATCTCTTCTTACTGAGCATTTGTGTTGATTTGATAATGTATATTTATTTCACACATTATTCAGTTTCTCAGTGAATTCATCGTTGGAACAGGAAACATGTATGTAATATAACTATGTGAGTTGTACAGTTTGCTTTGGATAGACTCCTGGCAGTAGCTTTAAAATTAAGTCCTATGATGTGTTTGCTTTGTCTTCCATCTCCATACTCAGGGAAAAGAACACTTTATTCCCAAGCTCCAGGATTCACTCTGATTGGACTGACTTGAGAAACACACCTATTCCTCAACCAATCACTATGGCCAAGGGAATGAAATATGGTGATTGGTCAGATTTGGGAAATGTGCTCATTCCTGGATATGGAAGCTATGATAGAGGAGGTAGTCCACTCTACAGAACCACTTTAGATAAAGAGTGGGAGAACAGTGGTCCCCAAAGGAAAAATCTGTTCTTCCGAGAAACAGGAGATGTGTATGATCAACAGGCAAAAGACTTGTGAGTATGTTGGAAGTCAGGGGATGGGATATGTCCTGAGGTTAAAGTCCAGGGCAGGAGGGACATTTATGAAGCTGCTGTTTTAAGACTCATCTAGTGTTTTGAATGAGTTGTGGGACATTGGAGAAGTAATCACTCCCAAACCTCCAAAAATATGACCTGCCCTGAAAAATTGTGTGTATTTCCTGGGATGTCTATAAGCTGCCTACCCTAGTATGTTTTGCAAAGAAGGTTCTTCCAAATATGTTTCCTTTTCCATCACCTTTGCCTTATAACTGCTTAGTAACATTCCTGCCAAGGGCCAAGACTGAAATTTGGTTGGAGGTATTATCAAAAGGGGGAGATGATTATGCTTGGCCAATATTAATTAATTTGATTTTTTTAAAACACTCTTCCAAACCGTATTGGAAACTTGTCTTACTGAGAATTGAGTTCTCTTCTAACTCATTTATAGTACACTAGACACACACACACACACACACACACACACGCACACACACACGAGGTCTGACAATGAAGTTCCCAAACTCATCCTAGAAAAAGTGCTACATACCTCGTTGCTGAATATCACTATTGTTACCTTTGAAGTACTCCCCTTGGGAAGCTATGCACCGATGCCAGCGCCTAGTCCATGCTTCAAAGCAATTTTGGAACTCTTTTTCTGGAATGGCCATAACACCTGTCATTGTATTACCCTTGATGTCCTGAATGTCATCAAAATGTCTTCCTTTCAATATTTCCTTTCTCTTCAGGTAAAGTCTTTGGGGGCCAGATCAGGTGAGTAGGGAGGGTGTTCCAATACAGTTATTTGTTTACTGGCTAAAAACTCCCTCACAGAGAGTGCTGTGTGAGCTGGTGCATTGTCGTGATGCAAGAGCCATGAATTGTCAAATAGTTCAGGTCATCTAACGTTTTCACGCAGCCTTTTCAGCATTTTCAAATAGTAAACTGGATTAACTGTTTGTCCAGTTGGTACAAATTCATAATGGATAATCCCACTGATATAAAAAAAATGGTTAACAACATCGTTGCAACAAGTTAACGAACATAATTGTCAGACCTGTGTGTGTGTGTGTCATATATATATCATAGATGTGTAGATTATCAACCAGAGATCATGTTTATTATCTCTTCTTTACTGAACATTTTAACATTTATGTTATTTGATAATGTATGTTTATTTCATATATATGGTAAAAGTTAATTTCTTAAAGAGGACATTGGTAAATATGGTTGTTTTGTGCAATTTTTTTTATACTTCGTATCTAGTTTTGATATTTTAAAATGTTTTTTAAAATGTTCTTTAAAAAGATTTGAATGTTCTGTTGGGTTCTGGATTGTAAACAAATAAACAAGAAAAATTATGAGAGCAATGAACTAACCAGTTTCATTATCACAGTAAGTTTGGCTCTGTTAATCTGGATTCTGTTTACATGTTGAATCTTCTTTTCTCCTTGATTTTCTGGTGATTTTTGGTGGAGTAGATTCTTTTTCCTTACTAAGAGATGTGATATTAATGAACCCAGGAGCAACAATGATTATTGGGTTTAAAATTTATTTATCTTCATCTCTCATTACATTTCTTTAATTAGAAGGTGGTATGTGGTCCATAAATGCTTCTTTCTTAATACTACATTGTTTCTCTCATCCAGAATATCTCCTAAACATGAATTATTTTGGGAAAGGAGAGTTTTATGGGGAAGAGTTCTTACTACACACTGGGAAAATATTTCCTTTATTTTCAAGATGTGGGTTATATGCCTCTCTTAGCTCACCCTGCCAAGTTCTGTCTGAAGTCTTTTTGATCTCTTCTCACTGCCTTACATGGGTGTGGGAAAGATTAATTAATTAACACTTATAAAGAGCTTTGAAGATGAAAGGGTTCAGTTAGTGCTACCATCTTCTCTTGGCTTTCCCTATCTCTGGATTTTACTATGTAGAGGTGTCTCCCCACCCTGCCCTGCCAAGGCACAGACTTTGTTTAGACTTGTAGGGATAGTTTATGGGGCTTGCAAAGAAAGAAAACCTAAGTTTTGCAGGAGAGAATAAAATAGACCCAATGGAAGCATTATTTTTGTTTCTGGACTTGCCAAAACATAGCAATCCCATTTTAGGTTAAGCTTTGTACCTTTAGTTATTTTTCTGAGGTGGTGGGCATTGTATTTGTGTAATGGATTCACATTTCAAACCTTTTTATTACCCCACATTCCCTTCTCACCATGAGGCAGCGTCCATTTAGTCATCTTCAGTAACATTTACTCCCCACCCTCACTCCCACCCCAGTGGACTAGAATGGTTGGCCTGTGTCATGCTCCCCTGAGGTTGGCACCTCTCTTGCTATGGTTCCAGTATCACTTTTCTGTCAAAATAGAATCTCACATCTTTGTAATAATATCTTTGCTGACTTCTCCCTTAAACCACAAAGAGAACACTATTGTGTCAACATGTTTCCAGTTTGAAAGCCCCTTCTCATAACAACATGCTTCCCAGAAAGTGTATTGGTCATTGATGGGCTCTGGAATGTGGGTTTGGCAGACACAACGGATGCAGCCACAGACTCCAGAGTGTCATGTGACCATGGTCCTTCTGCTGAAAGTACCATGGAGCCTTGCTCCTTCCTACTGGTACCTGTGATTGCTAAGACCAGCCTCAAAGTCTTAGTGATCTATCGCAGCCCTTTTTGAGTGACCTGAAATGACTTTTGGTAAGTGGAAGAGAAGAGAAACTTTTGTGAAAATTGCAAAGGCATGAAGAATCCAAACCAAATGAAGGCTATATTTCTTAATTATCAGAGACAATGGTGATGATTTGTAAATAGATGTGCAGCCCAAGAAAGTGTTACTTTAGTATATTCTGTCTTTATGAAAATGACTTAATATGGGATTCCCTTACTATGGGATTGCTAAGCAGCTTTTCAAGTTTCAGGCCTGGCTTCTATGTTTTATTTGTTCTAAAATTTATTTTTAAATAGAGCAATTTATTTATTATGTCTTTACATCATCTCTCTATATTTCCTTCTGTTTTCTGGTTTGCTTTAGAGTAGCTTTACAGAGTGATTATCATGCTAGCTACCATTTACAGAGCACCAGTGGTGATACCAGGCACACACCACACACCTTTCTTCCAATATTTCCATTAATGCTCGTTACTATTCTCCGAAGTAGGTTTTACTATTCCCATTTTACAGATGGGGAAGTGGAGATTCAGAGACATTGCTAATTTGCCTTAGGCTAGGGAGCTTGGAAATGGCTAAACTGGATTCTAAACCAAGGCCAAACTGTGTCCAGACTCTACATCCAGAGTCCTCACTCCAACTGACACTCTACCCTCTTTGGGTTTGCATTCACTGTAGCAAGAGAACTTATTCTCTCTCATGCACAAAATGCATGACGGATGCTATAATCCACCGAATGCATCCTCTAGCATGGTGGAAAATCGTCAAAGATTTTCTAGCTGATTTTCTAGTCTATTTGGATTACACTGAGTACATACTGGCAGGGGTGACATTAACTGGGCCTCTTAACCCCTTTGAGCTTCAATAATTTCACCTGTAACATGGGATAATGACAGTACTCACCATGTGGGATTTCCGCTATGTGACTCTGTATAGGAAATGTGTAATAAGCAGTGAGTTGCTATGTAAGTTCAATTAGGAAGCATCTACATTATCCTTGATGAAAGACTGTGAAACGCTGAACTAACCATAATTGAAAGGAGCCAACATAAGCGAAAGAAACTGCTTTGATAGGGGCCCTGAATGACAGAGAGAACTTGACGATGAAGCATGGCTGTGAGGTAGATGGGATTTAATTCAGGCAGAGATTATAGGACCAGGAGTAGGCTTGTCAGGAGGGACAAAGGTTCAGTTTGGAATATTTTGGGTTTAAGGCAATGGGAGAGATTCTGTTAGGGATATGTAGCAGAACTTTCCATCTGAAGTTTAGCTGAGAGAAGCAAAGACTTCCTTAAAGATGTAGGCTTGGGAGCCATGTGTAGAAAAGAGATATTTTGAGATATCCAAGGGGATAAGATTATCTAGGAGAAGAGTATGAAACCAGGAGCAAATTCTGGATACAGAAACTTGTGAAAGCCTACATTTAAGGAATAGACCTTTACAGAGGGCCCAGAGGATGTTCTGGAAAGATATGACAGAGGTAGCAACACTAGGCAATGAATTCCGCCAGCAATGAGGAGAAGAGAGTTTCAAGGAAAGGCTGACATTAGTGTTAAGTTCTGCAATGGTTGACAAAGATCGCAGGGCTGTAATTTTGAAGTTAACAGATTGTTGGAAACTTTTGAGAAATAGTTTCTTTCAAGAGCAGTGGAAGCCAAGACCACATTGCAGGAAGCTACAGGATGATGAGGTGTGAACATGCTGGAGCCAGTGAGTGAACACTAGTCAGATGAGTATCAAGTGACATCTTGAGCGTTTCTTATCCGTTCAGGAGCAAGAGGGGCCACAATACTTGGTTGGGTGACTTCATGTCTTGTGTTGAGTTCTACTGAAAGCTGACGCAGGTGAGGATTTGAGTACAAGTAGTTTATTTGGGAGATGATGCCAGGAGGAACCAATAGGGGAGTTAAGACAAAGAAGGGGGAAAATAAAACAGTCCATGGTATAATGATCAAATTACTGCTATGGCAACTGGGGTCCATTCCTGCTGGGGACATGTGGGAGACAACACAAAATCCACCTTGGACTTTTGGGGTGGTAAGGAAGCTCAAGTGTTTATCCTCAAACTCTTATCTGTATTGATGGAGTGTTATTCTTGCTCCTGTGACCTTACCCATGCCTGCAGAGAGAACATCAAAGACAAAACCCCCAAACCAAAAAACCAAATCTCAGCTCGAGTCATGAGTGCTTGCAACAGGGGACTGTCCATGTACTTAGTGACTTTAGAGACAATGGGCAGGGTCTCTAGCAGTTAAGGATGGACTGACTAGGCAAGATGAAGAAGGAAAGACACTATAGTTGCTTTAGTGTGTGTATTTTAGTCTCCTTTTATCCTCATAACTTTCATATAAAGAAACCAAAGTTCAGAGAGATTAAGTAGCTTTGCAATGAGCAACAGAGACTCAGTTCTTCCTTAGAGCAATCTAAATGCAAAGCCAACCCGCCCTTCAGCAAGTAAACCTGGGGCATGAATGGGGACATAATTGAGAGAAGGGCCCATGGAGTATTTGGACAGATCAGCTCATCGACATGTTGCTCTGTATTTCTGAATTTGCATTGTCAATCCTCCCCTCATCTGGGAGGAGTAATTAATAGGTTAGTTTTAAGAAGGTCCCCTGCAGGCTTACAAGCTGCTCATGGAAATCAAAATAATTAAAAGAATAATGAATTGTGTTAACCAAAGATATTGTTATCTCTGCTAATTATTTATGTTGTGAGAAACTCAAATGTAAGATCTGCTATGATTAGCCTGTAACGCTGCAAATAGGAATTGTTTTGCTCATCCAGTCCCACTTGTTTCCCTCTCTCCCTTTTCCTTATCCTGTACCTGGAGCTGCGTTCTTTGAGTCTCTTACCTGCGCTTGTACCTTCAGATACTTTCTCTACCTACTGCTGATTGCTCTGACTGACAATCCTGATGGACCCTGCCTTGCCTGCTTGGACTTCTGCCCTTCTCTATTCATCTTCTTACCCTCTTTTCTTAAGGTCTTCCTCTGTATCTACTTAGTTACGTGGCTCAGGCAGTTGAGATGCTTCAGGCTTTTTCCTGCCTCCCCTGACATCATTCTCTCCTGTGTCTAACCCTCAAACTCTTGGCACCAACTCCAGCTAATCTGATAAAGATGGTTCTGGTGAATGATCTTAATGGGAGGGCCCAGAGCAGCAGGAGGCCCTACCTTCTCCCTCCCAGGAAGAGTCTCTCTGAATGGTTGTATGATTTTCCAGTGTGGGTTTCCTGTTTTAAAAAAAATGTAAGATATAAGAATAACAGCAAAGAGCCTGAAACAAAGAGTAGAAATGAGCACCCTCATCCATCCCACCATCCTGACACATTAGCTATTTTCTTTCTGCTCTCCCCTGCCAGTCTTTATTCTAGCATGGAGTTTTTATTTCTACATTTTTCAAAATTATTTATTTATTACTTTTTATTGTTATTTCTTTATTTATGCATTTTGAAACCTAACATTATTTCAGTGTCATTTAAAGTCTATCTCTATACAAACATCATGACTGTTTTGGTTAGTAACCGATGAACATTTCATTGTGTTGGCAGTACCATATTTAGTAATTCCCTTCATGAAAATTAGTTTTCATTTCTCCAGGGCAAAGGCCCTAGAGTGCCATTGCTGGGCCATATGACAAACCTATATTTAGTTTTAGAAGAAACTGCCAAACTGTTTTCCAGAGTGGCTGCACCATTTCGCATTCCCCCCAGCATTATAGGAGAAACCCAGTTTCTCCACATCCTTCTCAGCATTTGCTATTTGTTCTTATCACTATTTTTCATTTTATTCTCAGAAGTTCATCTGCAATAGTCTCTGATGAAGCCTGTTGTTCCACTCAAAGTATCAATAATGCTCCTTCTACCTTCATAGTTACCATTTCGTCAATACAGGGTATATGGTCATCTCCCTCATTGGCATTTTTGTAAATAACCTAGTTTGGCATTTTTGCCAAAACTCACTGCAGTTATATTTCTCTGTGGATTTAATTTGCATTTCCCTAACAGCAGTGTTGAACATTTTTTCATGTACTTTTTTTGTTATCTGTGGATTCTCTGCGGTGAAACGTATGTTCTTGTCTTTATCCATTTTTAAAATAGATTGTTTATTTCCTTATTTTTTATTTTAATAAATTTATTAGGGTGACATTGGTTAGTAAAATTATGTAGGTTTCAAGTGTACAATTCTATGATACATCATTGGTACATTGCATTGTGTGGATTGTTTGTTTTTAGAGTTGAGTTTTTATGTGTGAACATACACATAACACACAATTAACTATCTTAACTTTTTAAGTGTACAACTCAGTAGTGGTAAGTCCATTCATATTATTGTACAACCATACAACTAATCTCTAGAACTCTTTTCTTAAAAAGCTGAAATTCTATACTCAGTAAACAATTCCATATTCCCCCTCCCCCAGCCCTGGCAGCCATAATTCTTTTTTTCTGTCTCTAGGAATTTGACCACTCTAGGTGCCTTATGTAAGTGGACTCATACAGTATTATATCTTTTGGTGACTAGTTTAATTCATTTAGCATAATGTCCTCAAGGGTTGTTCATGCTATAGCACGTGTCAGAAAGTCTTTCCTTTTAAGGTATAATAATATTCCATTGTATGTATGTACTGCATTTTATTTATTCATTCATCCATAGATGCTTAATGTTGAGTTTTGAGAATTCTTTATATATTCTAGGTAAAATGTGTTTGTTGGATATATGATTTGCAACTGTTTCTCCCAGTCTGTAATTTTTTTCTTTATTCTCTTAACACGGTCTCTCACCGAGCAAAAATTTTTAATTTTGGTGACATCCAATTGATCACTTTTCCTTTTAAGGGTTATGTTTTTGGTCTAAGAATGCTTCTGCTAGCCGTAGGTCTGGAAGATTTTATTCTATGTTTTTTTCTAAAAGTGTTGTTGTTCATGTGGTACATTTTAGTCTGTGATCCATTCTGAGTTTATTTTTGTATAAAGTATGAGCCTTAGGTCAAGTTTCATGTGACTTTTTTTTTCTATTTTGTAGAATCTTTTATTTGGAATAGCGGTGGGTTTACTAAGGCAGAAGTATGTAAATTTTAAACAAATCTCTGGGGTTTATTTCTAATTTAGGGGATGACTATTATATGGGGACTCTCAAATGCTGGGAGATTCAAGCTCAGTGTGAAGAAAGAGGACAACTTCAGTACATCTGGAACACCCTGTGGGGAGAACAAATAACTCATGCTGGTTAGTTTGGGACAGCCCCAGATCACACCTATTGTTCCACTGAAATTATTATAATGCCATTGCCACTGGCCATGGGGACGAGTTTCTTCAATACAGAATATGGCCAACCAAATAATTCACATTATGTAAGTGACTACCTGCATTACATATGCCCAACTTTCTAATTTCATGTTCCTAAAACATATCACAGTCAAAAAATGTCACGAACAGGCATCCCTCATTTTATTGCACTTCATTTGATTGTGCTTCACAGATGCTACATGGCTTAGAAATTGAAGGCAAGGGCCCCCACCAACACCCCACTGTGCTGTGGCACTCTCTTGATTGTGGTGGTTTGGAACCCAACCCGCAATATCTCTGAGGTGTGCATGTAATTGTCTTCCTGAGACTAAATTGGTGCTCTGACTTTAGAAAAGTGCACAGAAGTTTCCTGCTGGAAAGAATCTTAGGGATGCTTTAGACTAGCTAATGTTTATCTAGCACTTAGTATGTGCCAGCCCCTGTTCTAAGAATTTTACAAGTAATAATCCTCACCGCAACCTTTATGGCAGGTTTTATTTTTCTCATTTTCATTTCACAGACAAGGCTACTGGGGGACAGAGAAGTGAAGTAACATGCCCACATTTTTGTGGCTGGGAATTATAAAGCTGTGATTTAATCTGGGCAGCATGGCTCCAGAGGCGGTGCTTAACCACTGCTCATCCGCCTCTCTCTCCAAGCTGTGCTACAAATGTACAAAGACAGCCCGAGAAGGTTAACCAATTTAAAGTGGTGAGACGGGGCCCACCCCAAGTTTCCATATTGTAACCAGGTTAATAGTGACATCTGGCAAGTAAAATAGACTATGAAGTAATAAAGCCAGAATATCTCTCTCTGTGTGGGAAACACTGGTGTAATAAAGGCTTGGGTTATAGTTCCAGTTACACATCATAAGATTTCGGGGAAGTCAGTTAATGAACTTCAACCTCCTTGCTAGCGGGATGATGGAAATACCTAACTCACATGACGTGTGAGGATTCAGGCAGGTGACGGGTGTTGATGGTGTTATCTGCGTCACCTATCAGAAAATCACTGGGATGGTATTGAAGTGGTGTGACGCCTGGTTGGTTGGCTGTGTTGACGTCTTGGTTTGACGTCACAGTTCATTCTTTTGTGTGTCTGTCTGCTCTGAGATGATGGCAGTGAAGCTTTCCTCTCACATGCTGCTCTTTCCGTCGGTAAAGATAGAAGTGGCTTGGACACATGTGTCAACAGAACCTGAAACATTGGTTGACATTCAGGTCTTGTCTTTGTTTTGGAAGTAACCCTATCCTTATTTTCCATCATAGCCCTGAATGGAAAGATGTTTATAGCTCATTGGTAAGTGTCCGATTTATAGCACACAGCTAGAGACTCAATAAAGAGGCACTTAGTTCTGACACTGCAGATGAACTTTCCACAGGGTACGTGGGAAGTTGAGGGCATGGGCTGGGTAATATACCATTGAGCTCTGAGTAACTTTTATCAGGACAAAATGTATTTCCCTCCATATAGATGGTTCCAAAATGGTCCTGGTTATATAACCTCGCTGCTCTGGAAAGGTTTGAAGAAACACAACAGGGGATTGAATTAAAAGTAAAACAGATTTAAACAGCCCTTCTAATCCAGCTCAAAATTAGGACCAGAGAAGGGTGGAAAATAGAAAGAAACAGATAAAGGTCATATGTATTTTGACTATGTTGACATTGTGGAAAATACACGTTAAGCCTTTAGTATGGTCAGGCATTGTGGACAGCCTAGGAGCATTTACTCTGGAACCAAAGCCCCAGGTTCGAATCCGGACATGGATCTTGGGGCTGCCATGCACTAGCTGTGGCCTGGGCCAGTTCCTTTTCCTCTGTGATTCAGTTTCCTCATCCTCAAGATGTGGGTGATAATAGTATCTACCTCATTGGCCAATGGCAAGAATCAAATGAGTTCAAAACAGCAGCTGGCACATTGTGAACCCACAGTAGATATTGATTTTTATGTGTATATCAAAAACATGTACTTTTAAGTCAGCTTTTCAATAGAAGAGGTTGTTGAAATTTACCCATAATATCACACATGACATGTTGATTTTGATCAGGGATCTCAGACTGCCTATTGTGTGGGAACAGTTTTTAACCCCTAATTTAAACAGTTCTAATATGCCTGACTAGACTGATTGTTTTGTAAACTGGTTCATGTTTACAGCAATGTGAAATTGCTGTTAGAGTTTATAAAGGCTTCCTCTCACTTTTCTTCTCATCTCATCCTTGACCAGCAATCCCAGTCCATACACCCGTGCCAGTCCATGGTGCGGGGGACACCCTGAGTATCACTGGCTTAGGTCTCACCCTTTGCACTTTGCTGTCTGTGGCAACGTCTGTTTTCAGCATCCTTTTACCTTTGCCTGGAAAAGGCATCTCCTTTCGCAGTGGGCACTGCCTCTCCTTCACCCTATGTGATCCAGAGTGAATACAGGGCGGACCCCTCACTACCCTGGGCAGGAAGCAGAGGGAGGCATCCTCAAACTGCGAAATGTGAGGACAATTTAATAATGACAATGTTTACATAGTTAGGGAGCAGGATTTACAGAAACAAACAAGAACTAGCAGAAGTGGGGCACTATTGCTGCTTCTATGCCTGAAAGGCAAGGGCAGGAAGTGGTTGCCAGGCTCTGGAGAGGGCAGCTGATGGGGACGGCTGCCTGATAGTAGCTGAGGTGTTGAGAAGAACAATGATGCAGGGAACCAGGCAGAAGGTGGTTCAGGGGGATAAACACCATCACTCCTCTTTCCTCCCATTGGCCAAGCCCACCCGGAAGCCAGAGAGAGGGGAGCTCTTCATGCTGTCCATGCAGGTAGGCCTCCTGGACAGAAATAGGTGGAAAGTGGGACATAGGATGGCCAACCCCTCCAGTTTGCCTGGGTCTAGGGGGGTTTCCTGGGACAGGGCACTTTCAGTGTGAAAGGTGGGCCAGTACCAGGCAAACTAGGACAGTTGGTCACCCTAGACCTAGAGGAATAAAGAAAGGGTGGCATAGCGCCAAGTCTGACCTTTCATAATATATCCATTTTCTCAGCCACAACAATGTATCTACTTTGTCTATTCATCATACAAAGGAGTGTATGTGCGTGTGTGTGTGTGTGTGCGCGCGCCCACGTGCCGGCGTAAACACACTCACATGGGGATGGTGAATAATCTAATCCAATTAAGTCTAATGCTGAGTGCAGGGCCCTGAAAACCTCAGTGAAATCGCTGGGTGTTCTGAGCAGGCTCTGGCCCATTGAGGACCTAAAGTGACTGCTATAATCTCAGACCAGTTGTTCTCAAATCTGGCTGCACTCTGGATCATCTGGGGGACTTTAAAATTACTCTTGCCAGGGCTCTTCTCCCTGATAATCTGGGTCCAGTGTGCAGCTGAGTGTGAGAAACAGAGTGGCCTCCAATGGGGACGCTAAGGGACTTCCTATGGGTAGCGAAGGGCTCCAGTTTACTGCCAGAGGTGCTGGACGCAGGCTGAGAGCCGTTCCCTTAGCTGGGACAGGGGTTCTGCATAAATGTCCTGCCTTGGTAGGAACTAAGACACTGCACATCTCAGGTTCTCCCTGTGCCCCCATCGGGAGAGAGTACAGAGAGTATGCCTCTTCCAACAGTCTCCTACCTGTTGACTAAAATAAAGTCATATTTTACGAGTACGAAGCAGGGTCTTTAATGGGAGGCTCCATCATGCCTCTGATGTCTGAGGGAAAGCTTGCTATCCCAAGTTCTGACAGCATGCCTGTCCCGCAGAGCACTGGGATAAGTCCACTGATATATTATCTTATGTACTAGTAGCTGGCCTTCCCAGAAACATTTGGGAGAATCATTGACACCATTAAATAAAGACCACCTACAGCACGAGGTCAGGACGAAGCAAGAGAGGCATCTGGGGCATAAAAGTTAAGGATGCATCTACTCTGGCCCTGAGAACAGGTGCCTTCTTAAAATTTGTACCCTTGACCCCTTGCTTCACCTCACTGTCATCTGTGCTGCAACTCGCAAATCATCTAGATGGCCCATCGCATGTTTAGTTTGTAGCATAGGCTTTTCTAGCGTTAGACTGATTAGGTGAGGAGGGGTAAGGAAGGGAGAGGATCTCACACTGGAGTCCGCTTTTCATTTTGATCTCTCCACTCGACACAGAGGGCAGCAGCCACTTCCTGTGGTCCTGTGGCCTCTCCCTCCCTGTATCACATGTCAGCCACTCTGAGGGATCTACCTACATCTCTTAGGAGTAGCTCCTTGGTTGGTTGGGTCCCTCACAATGGATTCTTTAAGAGCTGTGCAAACTCTATTTTAAGTCAGACCAGCTCAAATACACCTTTGAAATTGGAGGATAAGCTGGACCTTGCCTTCAGCAGCCATGGGAGCTGATTGGCTACCTGTTCCTTTGACATACCTCATGTGTTTCCAAACAATCAGTTGCAAACATACTCTTGACATTTGGTAAAACTCAAATCAGTTTCATATGATGCAGTTTCAAACAGAAACCTCATGTTATTATATAAATTGATCTTTTTGTACTTATTAACTTGATTCTATAGGTTCTATCCTATAAGTTGTCTTCATTTCCAGTAATGAATGTGAGAGTTTAATTATAAGTCAATTTATATATTTGTGTGTATATATAAATATTTTTTTTCTCCTAAGTCAGAATACAATATCATTTCTTACCGGCAATGAAGTCACTTTCAGCCCTTTTGTCATGACAGATTCTTAATAATGGAGCTCTTAAAGTGTCTTCCAAGTGGAGAGCACTTTGGAAGATGGCCCTGGCTCTTATTGGTGTTATGGGGTGTTTAGCACTTTGCAATACTTAATACAAGCGAAACCATAATAGCTGCTTTATCCTCATCATGCGATAAAGGCATTGCTTACCACTGACCACACCACACAGTTCATGCTTAATAATTCTAGTTTCAGTATCTAACAGCTACTAGTCAGTCCGTATCCTGACCTGACCCTTTTTGTTTATATAAAGCAACATAAACTAGATGAATCCACACAAAGGGCCCCATTGGTGGATGGCTCTTGGCTATTGTCTATTACCGTGGGGCAGAGAGACTAGGCCGACAGACCCAGGGGAACAGAAGAACTTTGGAATATGAGATAGTGCCCGAGGCCTAAATGGAGCTGTGGACCCTTTCCTTGGAAGCCCATTGACAGCCAGATGTGCCACACCTGCTCAGTTCTGGAAGATCTCTGGGTATACCTGCCCCGGGATGTTCTTCACTCCTTTTTTAGGAAGACAAAGACACAGTTGTGTTGCCTGAGGTCCCAGGGTGAATGAGCATTTACTTGGAGGTTCTGTTTCCCATGCTCAGGCCTCAGGTGTATGGATAAACATTAACACTAAGCTTTAATTTTTTTCAACATTAAAAAAAGCTTTGGAAGTCACTTTTCCTTTACCTCCTACTATTGATTTTCCACTATTGATAGATTTTTTTTTTAAAAGACCATTTGTATGTAAATCGAACAGACATGCAGACCATTTGCATTTATATGAGCAGGGTGCTCATTGTCATTAATTATTTATCATTTTTAGTTATCCCCAAAGGTAGGCACTCTGGTCTGTGTTTTATAGCTGAGCAGGTTTCTGATGCCTGTGTGGCTTGTTCCAAGTCAGGTATGCAGCTCATCTAACACATGAACGGGGCCTTCTTTCTGTAGGGTAGATAGATACTCATGTGCGTATTGAATGGCTTTTTACATAGATTTCCCTGTGTGAAAATACTCACCAGCGTTTTGAGATTTCATTCACTGTTGTTATGGAAACCCTTTGGTTCATTTGTTGCTAGCACTGCTGATGAACTTTTACTACAGAAATTTTCAAGCATTCACAAAAGCAGAGAGAACAATATAATAAGCTGCCAGATACAAACACCCACCTTCCCTAATGATCAACATTTTCTCAGTTTCATTCATCTACCTTCCACCTCCTGTTTTATTTTTGACTTTTGTTTGCTGAAAGATTTTAAACCAAATCTTAGATATCATAAAATCAGCCATAAATGCTTCCAAGAATACATAAGGACTTTAAACAATCCAGAATCATCATACGATTATCATAACCTAACATAATTCTCTAAGGCCATCTAATCCCAATCCATGATTTAAAAATGCCTGATTTTATTTGGTTTCTTGAATTTTCCAGTATTCGTGGCCAGTTGATTTCAATCCCTTCAATTTGATAAGCATTACCCAGTACCAATTATAGGCTAGGAGCAGGAGCAATTGAAGACCAGTGTAGTTTAGTCCCTGGCACGGATGTGGTTACGGTGTGCAGAGAAGACAGGCACAGAAATAAGTCACTCTAATACATAGACAGTGCAGGGAAGGCTAAAACTGAGCTGCGCATCATATGCAGTGGGCACACAGGCGAGGGGGCTCAGGACGCTGCAGGGGTGACAGCTGGACATTTCAGATTTTAATTGCTAATGTTACTGATGCAATTGCTGTGTGCCAGGACTGGTTTCACATGTTACCAGCACATTTAGTCTCCTCAATATTCCATATGGTTATTACACCTATTCTAGACACAGAATGGTTAAATAATGTAATTAGGGATAGATGAGTAGGAAGTTTGGGCTGGATACTTGGGCAGGGGAAGCCCAATGAAGAAAGAACCCCTGATATGAAAGTTCACAGTGAGATGTCTACAGTGGCTGATGTGTGTCTGTTGGGGTCCAGTGATGGGGTGGGGTGAGAGGGGGCAAACATGGAGAGAGGGGCTGTAAACCTAGGCTGGCTGGAGGTTGGAAATGCTTTATAAATTAGGCAAAGGAGCCTGACTCTTTAGGAAATAGGATGCTGCTGAAACCTTTAAAGGAGACAATGATAAAATCAGATTCGTGTTTTGCAAAGAAAAATCTGCTGGCATCATGAAGCACGCAGTGAACTAGGGGTTGCCTGAAACATCTCTGGGAAACACCTGAGCAGTGGGACAGGTCAGGAGAGAAGGAACATCCATTCCACACTGATTTGTCCTAAAGATGCTTAGGATGTTCTCTTCTTACTATAAAAAGTAATGCACTTTCATTGTGGAAAATTTGGAAAAGACATAAAAAGGGAGAAAAACTTCCTATACTCCCAGAAGAGGTATCCAAAGACATTGGCATATGTCCTTCCAGTTTACACACATGTACATTTTTTTCCCTAAAGTTTTGATCATAACTACTTATTCTTTTGAATTCTGTCTCTTTCACTTAATGTTATGCCTTACTATTTTAGGTGTTGCCAAGAATTAAAATGTTATTTTGAATAAACATGTTATTACATCAAATAGTGACATCACCATTCATTAATTATCCTCCTATGTTTTGATATTTAGGTAACTTACAGGTTATTTTTTAATTTATTGGTACTTTAGAGGGTGAACTTTGCTTGTGTTTCTACTAAACTACACCCATATTAGAATAGGAGTCCGTGAGGCCCCATTGCTCTGACAAGAGTAATTATACTGAAGTTTTTCAATGGAACCCTCCTCTCACACCCAAATGCAACCATCTAGTAGCCACAAGAAGCAGAGACATTGAGCCGCAAGTAGCTGCCATGCAGTCTGAACTTGCAGCTTTAAACTTCACCCACCTCATTGTGTTTTGGATAACAGCTCATCAAGCATGTGGGTTGAATGGGCTTTGACTTGAGTTTATAAATCAGGTTAACGCTCCTATTGTTACCACTGTCCACAGGAACACATTTTTTCTAGATGCTCTTTACTCAGCACAATAGCCACCCTTTTAACCTATTAATAGCTACTTCTATAATAGAAGGGAGTGAAAAAATCTCTCATTTTGAAAATCTCTAATTTTGAGAGTCTATAAAGAAGGGACAGGTGCTCAGCTGCTGGAAGTAGATGCTGTTTTGTGGAAAGTGTTTGAAATGCTCAAATGTTCACTTGTACACCATCAAGGACCTCATTTTAATAAGTTCACACATTGTCCCCTAAATCATTTTTCACTATAACCATACATTGATCATTTGAATTCTTTCAAAGAATGTTATGGTTAGCTTACTTGGGAATCTGGGTATAAGATGCAATCTGTCCAGTGTTTATGTGTAATCTTATCAGACCATATCTAATTCAACAATAGAAATTAGAGGTAATGGATCAAATTAATTATTTACCCTCATTTGAACCAGCAGAACAGTGTGAAAGTACAGGGAATTTAGTTGGTGGTGCTCCTGACTAAAAACAGAGAAGAAAAACAAAACTAAACAAAACAAAACTCACACACACACAAAAGACAAAAATAATAGAAAGATGAACCTGTTTCTAAGGAAATATTCCTTCAGTAGTCCATTTTGATGTGCCAAAATTTTGCTGTTCATATTCAGTACTTTTTGATACACTGTTAAAGACAGTTGTTTATTAATTTAATTGTTGACTTTGGGAAACAACTGTCACATGCCACTTAGAAGCTGGTCACATCTGAGCACGGTGTGTGCACCCCAAGAATCATGGCCCTGAGTGTCCATGCAGGCCCCTGGGAGTTGGAAGGCAGGCAGCTTTCCCCCTCAGACAGCACCAGGATCCCTGAAAATCCATTTCAACAGAGGCAGCCACATGTCTCTATCTGGATTTGAGCGAAGCCCTATATGTTTACCTCCTTCAAGAGAGTGGAGGAAGCATTTTTGTGTAGGCTTGACAAGATTTGATTGGGATTGGTGATCTGAGTCTGAGTCTCCAAATTCCTTTTTAGATTTTAAGAAGCATGATTCTCAAATGCCTACCTTGAAGCTCTTTCTGAGACATCTGTGTAGTGATGCAGTCATGAGCAGAGTAAGCATTTATTGTCTGTTGTTTACTGAAAAGTGGAAACACAACATGTTAAGGAGTTGTGTGTATGGAAGGTGAGAAGGATGGAATGTTGGAAAAACACAAGAGTTTATTGAAAGGCCACTGTTTGGCAGGATCTAGATATGAATTCATCTAATGAAGGGGAGCCGTTGTCACCGTGATGCCCTCTTTCACTTCCTTTCTGTTGACTTTCCCAGAAAAGAAATTTAAGAGGACAGAGCAAAGATGGAGATTCAGGAAATGTGAAGGTCTATAGGGTGGGAAGGGATAGAGGAGGAAGCTACTGGTGTACGTAATGACTTTGCATGTTATTTCTTGTTTTTCTGATAGATTTCGTTTATATTTGCGCATATAGATGTCAGATCATATTTGAGCTCTCAGGAGGATTTGATCAGACAGTCTTACCCTTAACTCTGGTTTTGGGTAATGGTACTGGAGTCCCCATTTGTTGTCTTTTCAAAGTCACTCTTCTTTATTTATTTATGCACATCATGAAAAATACAGAGAAATAGGAAACGAAGACCATGATTCAATTATCTAAAGAAAGCCTTTGTTAATGTCTGTGTCTCTTCTTCCAATCTTTGTTCTTTTATACACAGAGGGTGCCCCCCAAAAAAGTATACACATTTTAAGAAAGGAAAAAGCTGTATTATAATACTCACTATATACCAATAATGAAAGATGAATATAAGTCACGTTTGACTTCTGCGATTACAAGAGGTGCTCAAAGTGGTTCCCATCAGCGCCCAGACACTTCTGATTATGGCAAACTACTGGCTGAGCATAGATAACATCTCTTAAAATGTATATGCATTTTTTGGCACCCCACTATTTATGTAGAACACAGTGTTGAGATTATAATATTTTTGGAATTAGGTGGATCTCAACTCAAGTATCTGTTCTCCTACCTACCAGCTATGTGAACCTGGATAAGTAACTTTGCCTTGCTGAATCTGTTTTCTTTTATGTGAAATGAATATAAAAATACCTAATTATATGGTGACTGTAAAAATTAAATGCGCTTATGTGTGAAAGTTACTTATGTTTTAGCTGATATTAATATGGCAGTTAATGTTAACACTATTAGAGTTGTGATAATATAAGATACATGCCATTGCTTGCTTTTTGCACTTAACATGATAGCCTGTTTTCTAGGTTATAGCAAACTCAACACAATCATTTTTGCGACGTGCGTAATATTTTATCTCATGTTGTACTAATTATCACATTTTAGCCCATTTAGTTTCCTGTAAATTGTGTACTATTTTAAGAATTGTTTATTCTAGAAAATATTATCAAGTAGAGAATCACAGTAAATAGGAAAATTACATAAAAGGCCCTGGAATCAGTGTGTGGGTGATAGATATCTTGTTCCCCACATACACCCAGTTTTCACACTGTCTCAGTCTCAGTTTCCTGGCTGCACTCTGGACATAATAATAATAGCCCATCTCCCCAACAGTGTTGTAGAGGGAAATAAACAAAATCATACATATAAGGTGCTTGGTATGTAGTAACCTCTCAATATGTTTTAGAACAGTTGGTTTGTTTTTACTTCTGAGTCTAAGATGCGTTTCCCCATAGGTACAGTTTTCAAAATATTTACACAGTCTTTTTATATATGAGCTATATTTTTAATTTGAATAAGAGCTTCAACTCTATTAGCAGGAGGAAGAAAGTTCTTCTATTCCTAATGCAGGAATTTGCTAATTTCCCTGTTCACTTTTTTTTTTTTTTAACATCAGGAATGAACAGAGGGAAGCTGGTCCCCACGTGGGAGTCTGGTGCTCAGAGGTGCACATTCCCGATTGCCAGTTTTTTCTTTCTGTAAGTTCGAACCTCACAATTTAGAGGTTTTTTTTTTTAAACCTCTAAATTTCTTTAGTTTCTCTCCTCATGAGAGCAGTGCAACACCCTTTTGTGTGCTCCGAGCTGGGGTAGTGGAGATGGGTCAGGAACAAGGCTGCCTCTGAGAATCTGCTATTTATAAGTAGGGGGTTTGTAAGTTGTCTCTTTCTATGTATAAACAGTACATTGATACAGAATTTACAGTGGTCGAATTGTCACATTTTTTTTTGTGGGCATGTGAGAGAAGTTTTCTCTTGTGTTTGGGAACAAGAAATAACTCTAGACTAATGTCAAAGTGTCAATCATTTTTCTCTCCATATTTTAAAAACAATGTCATAAAATGATACCCATATTCATTCCAAGTCTCTTTTATGTGTGTACACATTTTTTTCTATAGCTTAGAACATTTCCTTCTGCATTTCATCAGCCTTTTACTGATGTAAAAGTAATTCTTTTCAATTGATTAACCTGCAAAGCTTAAAATCACATTTTTGTTACCACAGATATCATTAAAAATACACACAACTGAATAACAACAACAAAAACTCTCTTTGACTGCATTTTTCTATGTTCTTTATCCACAGATGAAATAAATTCTGAGTACCTAATTTTGAAAGGTGAGATCGGCTATCCTTAGGGTTAAAACTCAAAACTCACGGTAGATATTACATTTTCTAGAAATCCGAGCAATTGACTGTGTACTTAAGTTATAAAAAGTTATAAATTAATGTGTTCTTTATATAAAGACAGATTCATACAATCTTTGTCTTTAGTATCTTCTCTGTAATGTGTTTGTGTGTATGCATGTGTGTATGTGAGTGAGTGTGTGTGTGTGTGTGTGTGTGTGTGTGTGTGGTGTCTTAGGTTCTGATGAAACTATAAAAATGCACAAAAATATCACAAATTCCATAAAAGGTAAATATATAGAGAATTATAGGAGTTTTGTTAATGACTGTAATACATAAATATTGCTTCTTAGGTAAGTTGCATCAACGTTAAAATGATAGTCAGTTGATTTGGATATTTATTTTACTTTAATTTTTTGTAGCTGCAGTGTTATCAGGACTCTTCTGAAAAAAAAGGAAAGACAGCTAAATTACAGGAACAAATAACTTTTTCAGTTTTTTTTTTTTTAAACTTAAATTCTTTCAAAAGGTGTTTGTAGATCTACTCTACAAACAGTTCTGCTGGACGAAGATCCTATCATTTTGAACTGAACAATGTTATTTTCCAAAAGGATTTTTTTTTTTATTTAGAGGAAGTCTTTCTCCTGTGTATTTCCTGATTGCTTATGCTTTTATTGTTTACAATGGGCAAAATATAATTGGGAACACCCTAATCACCAGACATGATTGAGAAAGGGGTAAATAAAATTCACAGCAGGTAAGAATGTTGGAACCAATGTGAGATTTGAATATATGGCTGCAATTAGCGTTCAGGGAAAATGAACAGGGGCTTCTCCTTGGCAGAGGAAAGAACCATGATTGCTAGGTGGCGGGAGGTATGCGGCTGTGATGTGGACACCTATCAGATCATTCACCTTGCGAATCCTCTCAGGCACACTCACATCCCTAGCTGACTCCTCCTTGTTCCTCTTCTTGCTTTATGGACGAGCAGCACATGTAGCCAGGCACTGAGTCAACTTCTGTGTTGGTGAAAGGCGAGCAGCTCAAATAGTTAGGCTTTGCTTGGAAAAAATTTTTTATTCTTTTGGGGTATATTAAGAGAAGAAACATTGTTATTAGATTTTAGGGTTTACGTATCATAGAATCATTGATTTATATGCTATTTATTTGTTATGAAATGAATTGTGACCCTCCCCACTGCGAATTCATGTGTTGAAGCCCAACCCTCAATGTAACTGCATTTGGAAATAAGGACTTTCAAGAGGTGAGTGAGGTTAAATGAGGTCATAAGGATGGGACCCTGATCCAATAGGACTGTGTCCTTACAAGAAGAGGAACAGATGCCAGAGATGTCCTTGCACAGAGAAAAGGCCATGTGAAGACAGTGAGAAGGGGCTGTCTGTCAACTTAGGAGAGAGGCCTCAGGAGAAATCAGCCATGTGAACACCTTGATCTTGGAGTTTCAGCCCCCCATAACTGGGAGAACAAATAAGTCTATTGTTTAAGCCACTCTGTCTCTGATATTTTGTTATGGCAATCCTAGCAGACTAAAACCCTAAGATTAGTAATTCCAAGGAAACCAACTATTCAAAAAGGAGTCCATTGTATTTATTTCTACCATTTGTACATATGGTTGAGTACTGTCAGCAAGCTGTCCTCTTGTTTATTGGAAATAATATGTCCCAAGTCTTCCTGGCTTTATTGTCCTGTAATTAAGGACACTGCAGAAACCTAGGATCTTTTCAGAGAATATGGTAACCCAGCCATCATTGGAGGATCCAGCTAGTGAAGAAATAGTCAACCTCGTTATCAGAAGCACTTATGAATACAAGACCACCATCATGTGGGTGCATAAAGAGGCTGAAGGAAACTACACGTTTTATATTCATCTGCATTTCAGGAAGACTCAGCAGCCTTAAATGGAAACACGTGAAACATAAGTGAAAACAGGAGAGCCGGCCATAGAACTTTGCTCAAACTAACACATCCTTAAAGGCAGACACTAATGCCATTTAATTATACAGTGCAGAGATAGTTTGGGACACTCACTTAACCAGTAAATATCAAGAGAGGTCTCACAGGAATTGTTACAGTAGAACAAATGAACTATAGAAATTCTTGGCATGTCTTTTGAAGCTTTAAAAGTGAAGGTGTGCACATACAGTTCTGATGACATAGGAGAAGAATAACCTTTCTCTACCTATCTTGCCCTTTCTAGATAAAGATTCCATGGACTTCACATGAGATGAAAATCAAATTTGAAGATGAAAATTCAGAAGCAGTTAGGGTCTTTAGAAGCTGCCCAGTGCTGGCTTGGGTAAGGAGTGGGAGAGATACAAGTGAGAACTCAGGTGAGAATTGAGGGGACCTATTCTTTGCTTCCTGGGTACAGCTCTTAGGACAACTTTCCTAGTTTACAAGATACTCTCCATGGCAGCAGGTAGAAGCGTTTGAACACATAGGTCTGAAATATCCTCCCAGTTTCTTTAGGTCCTACTCACAGATTTTTCTGTGTGTTCATGAGGGGCTCAGATGTGAACCTAGGGAGGGCTTATGCTATAAGGAAGAGACCACACAGCAAGTGTCTTTCTAGCTCAGCCAATGAGGAGCTGAGACCCCGACAATATCTCAGGTCATGGGCCATTGGTGCTTCCACGCTTCTGGGCCTTGGTCCACACACACCCATAGGACCAAAGGGACATCTCTGGGGATGGCCCTGAATTTAATGAGACTGTTTTTCTCCTCTTTATCCTCGCCCGGTAAAATTGGCATTCCAAATAAAAAACTGAGTTTGCTGTAAAAATGGAAATGGTTTGTTTCCTGTACATGTGAGCTTGGACCTGAGGCTCATGGCTGCTACAAGTGCGCATGAGCATGGTGCGTGAATGTGTTTGTCTTTGGAAGCTAGGCCGGGGTGTGCAGTGTCGGAGTGTTACATTAATGGGATTGATGACCCGAATAGAAGACATTTAGTATCTGGAGAGGGGTTAGGTATTGAGTGTTGTTGATGGGGCAAGGAAATCAAGAGAGAAACCAAGGGAACAGTAACAATCAGAAGGTATACTTAAGGTTCTGTTGACATCTGGCCTATTTTCTCTCCAGCGAGATACGCTTGTCTGTGATTGAACAGAGCTCACCAGCTGAAGACACTGAGCGCCCTCCACCCCGTCACCAACAGGGGCGTGTTTTCAGTCATGAGGAGCCATACACTATTGAGATTGACAAATTGCAACTATGAGAATTAGGTGAGCCCTAGCAACCTATACGGGAGAGAGAGAACCACACCATCAGGCATCCAAACCTATTACTTTTTTCCCAGCCAAGAAGAAAGAGCTCTACTCTTTTTCAGAACAAGTGAAATTTAGCAAGCGCCATAGAACGGTGGCCCTCAACCAGGGGCAGTCCTCCCCACCCCTTCCTGCCTGCCACCACAGGGACATCTGGCAATGTCTGGAAATATTTTTGGTGGTCATAACTGGGGTGGGTGGGGATTCTACCAGCATCTGGGGAGCAGAGACCAGGGATGCTCCTAAATGTCCTATAATTCGAAGGACAGCCCTTTACACCCAAGAATGAACTAGCCTGAGATGTGAATATGCTGCTGTTGAGGAACGCATGTCTAACATTAATACCAAATGTTTCAAAATCAAGTGCATGCTTGGTACACAATATCTCTCATCAGATTGCTTTTCAGACACCTGCTACCGATTAGACATAAAAAAAAGTGATTCATAGTTCAAATCACTGTAAAAAATGACTTACAGCAAAAATATAAGATGGCAAACCTGTTTCTCTTTTCCAAGGAACTGACATATAAAGAAATTGTGCTGCTTTTATTTTATTTTATTGTTTTTGGTTCTTTATTTCTAGAAAATATTCTGGCTTTTATATGTCAGTGAATGTAAGTCTTTACAGAATTTTCACACATTTTAAAGCATGAATAGTGAACAAACAAAGAGCAGTTATCAGACTATAGGATGATTTCATTACTCAGATGCACACATGGATTTTTTATTCCAGATCATGTGAAGAACAAAAATGCTTATTTTAGATGAGAATGTAAACTGTACACTAATGCCCATAGAATAAGTATCTATTTCAGCCTTGAGGAGAAAAAAGAAAACTGATTATTCGCTATGAGAAAGATTACAGCTTATAATCTATCATATATCAAACATGAATCATTAAAGTTTAAGTTTCATATGGCCCTTAAATTTTAACCACTTAGAAATTGTCATGGCCTGGGATGTCCTTGGGAATGGGGAGATGGTACAATGTTTACTGTGTCATTTTGTGCGTATATGATGGCTTACTTTTCTGTGGGACCACTCCATTTTGGATGTTGGGAGATGATCACGGTGTTACAAGACTCTAAAGTCAATAAGAGCATGACTTCCCTCTATGATGTTGCATTAAGCAGTTGGATTGATAATGAGAAACATTTTCAAAGACAGAAGCTTAATATAGACCTTTTAAGCCCTTATGAATTCACATCAATAGATCTAATAAGCTTACTATCGCTAGGCTAGTGTGTGTGTCTATTAAGTGAAACTAATTTCACTTAAGCTTAATTAATTTTCAATTTCTATTTTGTCTCCTCAGTTCCTGCATTGTTCTCTTAATTACAGCTTATGCTTAGCTTTGTTGATACTAGAAATCAAAATGAAATGAGGAAGGGAAGCCAAGTCCAAATCTGCTTAGGTGGCAGGGTCCACATAGCCAAACTGTTATTTGAATATGGAGATGGAAGTGTGTGTGTGTGTGTGTGTGTGTGTATGTGTGTGTGTGTTTTCTTCAAGTTTCAATTTCCACGAAAATTACCTTCTTTCCCCAAATGTATCAATTTCCATGTGAAAGGACAGGGGACTTTTTCTATCTAGAAATATTTTATTGAAATATCTAGAATCATGCTATTGTTAGTACTTAGCAGTTGTATAAATTACTAAAATCTGAGCTATTGACTATAGCAATCATTCTTCTTAAACCAACCTAATTACTTTCATCTATGAGAAACTTAAGAATCCTGAAGTGTTCTATGAAGGGAATTATAGCTGTCGTAGCTGATCACAAAATGGAATACTGAGGGTCAGTTGATACTTATATAATCAAATTTCCAAGTACTTGGTCTTGCTTCCTAAATCAATTTTTTATTATATAATATTGGGCTGAAATATTTTAATCTTGGAGATTAAAAAACCTGTTTTTCTCTTGAATTTTCTGCCGAAAAGGAGTTGTATGAACCTGGGTCAGTGATACTTAAAATGCAGTCATATGGAGCTGCTCTAGACTGTCATAGAAGCTACATTTTGTTCATCGTTAGCTCCACATTCCACTAGAACAGATCAGGTGTCTGAGTTTCCATCATTCTCCATGACAGTGTCAGAAAGGAATGTAGGTGTCTCATGGCTCTGGCTGATGTATGACCATGTCTGCCTTGCCACCCATAATATTATAAAACAGAGAAGGTCTCCTTCCTTAGTATCCATTTCAGAACTTCCGGTTTAAAAATAGCATCTTATTAGTGGTTCCCATAACAAACTCTTCTACAGAAAAAGGTAAAAATCCATACTGAGATCCAAACCTAAAATTCAACCATTCACTTATTGCCAGGAGCTAGAACAATAACAACCAAACGTTGTCGGCTGGCGGAATGAGTCTAGAGAATACTATCATCAGAGTTACTGAAAGCTGGCACAGCACTCTTTTAACCACTTCACACAACCTGCTACCAACCTAGAACTAAAGTCTTTATCAATCAAAAAACACAACAGCTGCCCTGTTATAAGGGTGACCCAATCCTTCTGCTTCTTCTACTCCCAGACTAAAACTTTTAGAAAACAGCTAGATATAAAGGAAATGAGAGGTGAGGCAGGGAGTGGGGAGTGGGAGAGGAGGAAGGCAGATGAAAGTAGAAATAGGAGGGATCCTGGGTTTATAATATTTCCTTAGATGATCCATTTGTTCAAAGGGAGAAAGCTAAACAATGGGGTTGAGGAGATCCCATCTCATTCAAGAGAGCAATGTGTGTTGGTGAAGGGGAATTGCGTGGGAGCCCATCTATCTGCCATCCACATGGAGATCTGAGAAAGAAATTTGACCAGGACCCAACTGGACAAAGAAAAGAGTCAAAGTTAATAGACACATCCTGCTTTGGGTGCTGGGTCTGGACAGATCTGTTAGAGAAACAAACAAACAAACAAAAATATAGAACAAGAAAAATGGAACATCATTAGAAGATACAAGGTAAGAGCAGACCTCTGAAAAAGATTTACTGTAGGAATAAAAACAATGTAGAAAACTGGCATCATCTATAGGATTTTAAAAAAACAAGGCAGGGTTACCATAAAACAGGACTAGGAACCATATTAGATAAAATTGTAGTTGGGTAAATTAGAACCACATTGTAGAAAAATTAAGATGCACTAACAGAATTAAAGCAGTAAAAAGCAGAAGTGATATTAAAGACAATCCAGTAGGTGTTATAAAACAATAAACAAACAAACAAACAAACAAAAAAGCAAAAGAAAACAAAAAAAAAATACCCCCTCAAAAAAGACCCAAAGTTGAGAGGCTCTATCAGGATGTAGAGAAAAAAAAGCAAGGGTTGAAAACAATGAGAGAAAATGATATGAATGGAAGATAGTCAATGGAGAGCCACCCTGAGAATCATAGGTGTTCCTGGAGAAAAGTAAATAACAAGTAGAACAGAAGCAATTATTCAAAGATATAATTAAATGAAAGTTTCCTGAGTTGAAAAAGAATGAAGGAGCAGATCAAAAAGGCTCACTGTTTTCAAAGTCAATTCAATGAAAAGAGAACTTTGTTACCTTTGAATTATAGGGATGGAGAAAAAGACTATAAGCATTCATGCAGGAGAAGAAAAAAAAAAGGTGAAAGACAAAAGAACAAAGCTCAGCTGGCCTTAGAGGGACTTTACCCCTGGACACAGTGGAGCTATGTTTACAGAAGTTTGAAGGAGAAAGTTGTTACATGAGTATTTGATATTTAGCCAAACCTTAAAAATACCTGTTAATATAAAAATAAGACATTTGCTAATCCACTCGAAACATACCAACCATACAATTTTTCTGAAAAAAGAAATGTAGAGACAAATTGTTTTTTTGTTTTTTTTTTTTTAGCTGAGCCATCCTGCCACCTGTTGGCAGCTCAGTGGCAGCTCAGCTTGGGCTGGGCATCGAACTGCTGTTGCTCAGAGCTCAGCTCTCACTCTTGAGCGAGCTCTTAACCAACTGAGCCACTTGGCCGGCCCCTAGAGACAAATTTTTAATATATGAAATTCGGCAATTGTTAAAGCAGGATACAACATGACTGCTGTGGCACAAGGGAGGGACAAAAACAGTTTACTTCTCAAGTTCAAAGGCAGGCTGTCATCTCAGCAAATGTGCTTAAACTGGCCATGTTGATAAAGCTACATGAATTTGAAGGAATTGTTGTCTCTCTCTACATTGTCATCTGGATGGAGCCTAAAAACAAATATTTTCATTATAAATTGTTATGGCAATATCTTTTGAATTGGACACAGGTTCATCTGAAAAAGTTTGTCTTATTTTTTAGATGAAATTTCCCACTAATCTCAGAAATACCGGGGTGTCAAAGAAATGGATACAAGTGGACACTTTGGTCAACATTGCTCAAGCAGTAGTAGTTTGCCATAATCAGAAGTGTCTGTCAGTCAGAGAAGGACAAATACCATATGATCTCACTCATATGTGAAATCTGAAAAACTGTATGAGTGAGCAAAGTAAACAGAAACTGTCTCATAGATATAGAGGAAAAATCAGGGTTGCTAATTTGGAGAGGAATGGGAATGAGGGAGAAGGGGAAGGGATTAGACAGCAAAAATAGGCAACTACAATATTGCCACTGGGATAGGAAAAACAGTTTGGGGAATATAATTAATAATGTTGTAAATATTCTGTGGAATGTCAGATGATCATAGGTCTTGTTAGGGAGACCATTTCATGGATGGAGTAGAGGTTTGATCACTGCACTGTATTACTAAAGTGGAGGTGGTATACCTACTGTAATTGAATATATATAGATAGTCACGGGATGTGGATTATACTGTGGAAGAGAGTCAGAGGAAGAGTAATAGATATATATGATATGGGGGGGGAAGTGGGGTGGCAAATTGGGGGTGGGGGATTGTCACTTTGAGGGGTAAAATGTATAACTATTGCACTGTGTTGTACACCTGAAACTAATTAAAAAAAAAAAAAAGAAGTGTCTGGACACTGATGGTCACCACTTTGTAATTGCAGAAGTCAAACGTGACTTGTATTCATCTTTTGTTATTGGTATATATTGAGTTATTACAATTTTAATAGTTTTTTTTTTTTGAGGGCAGTGTCACTGGCCCTCACATGTGGGACCCGAACCAGGGCCGCTGGCCTCCCAAACCAGCGCTTAACCACCGTGCCACTCGGCCGGCCCTTTTTTTCTTTCTTAAAATGTGTACACGTTTTTTATTTTTGGCATCCCCCATGATGCTAAACACTAGTAAGCAAGTCTTTTATCATCAAAAGTTGTGAGCACGGCCGAGTGCTTAACAACGTATGTTCTAGAGTCAGGCTGCCTGGGTCTTACTCCTTGGCCCTTCAGTCACTCCTCACATCATCTTGGGCAATTCACTTAATCTCTAGGGGCCTCAGGTTTCTCACCTGTAAAATGGAAATATTGTAGACTTTCCTGCATGGAACTTTTGTAAGGCTAAATAAGACAACACATATAAGACAGTAAGTGCTGCTGGTGCATTTGCTGCTGTTGAAAGATTTGACATGTACCATGGGTAGCATGGTGGAAGAGTCCTTCTAAGGGTCATATCAACAGGAAATCCGTATCAGCGTATTTGTGTTTTCTTCACACGGTGGTGACTTCTGTTTTTCTGTTTTTCTAGTTTACAAGAGTTTACATAAGGGGTTTGCATTTCTAAATAGTTGAACAAAGTGTAAGTTTAAAGAGAAATGGTCCTTTAAAAATAGAAAGAAATTACAGCTATATGTTATAATTCTATGGCTAGCAATAATGGGCTGTACAACTGAAGACATGTGTTCTAACCCTACCACTTTTCTAGTCTCTGGACTTGTGTTTTTCATGATGTTCAGGAGGGTGGTGACCACATTTCATTTTAGGGGTTCGTGGAAGTAGACATTGTTTGTCCCCTCATCCTGGTTACACTGATGATTCTAGTGCTTTGCTTGATTTTCTTTTATAAAAGATTTGATCCTAAAAAAAGTAAGTAGGAAGAGAGAAGAGCCAAAGAGATGTGGGGCAAAAGAGTCACTCAGATCTGTCCCATTTCTGTCATTCCTGTTTCTTCCATCAATCTGTCCCCAATGACAGCAGTGAAGGAATTGATTTGTTCCAGCTGCTTTTGTGGTGAGGTAATTCTCCATAGTCTCAGACGTTCATATTGAACATGGCTATGGAGTCAGTCAGCTCCTGCATTACTCTTGTGGGAGAATTAGACAGATTTAGGTATTTAGAAGATGGCTAAAATTTTGACATGATGAGGGATGTCAGTTGTACTGCTTTAAATTTCCTGGTTGTGAATCTGTGTTCTTCAACCTGTCCTTTGCTCTTTTGTGCTTTAGTCCGCGATATAGAACATGGTGTGGCTCTTTGAAAAAAACATTCTGACGTCGGCGCTATAATGCCACATCTCATTCGAACAAAACCTCTATGGTTTTAGTGGCCAATCCGAGGCCATGTATTCCATGTCAATAATTGAACATTTCACTTTTGGAGAAAACCAGGCATGTAACCATGGTTTGTAAGGATCTCATAAAGCATATTTTGAGATGTGTTTTTTACCAAGCTTTTTTGCACATTATCTCATTTCTTCTGAATATTATGTTTTGCTCAGTGACACCATCTATGTACTGCTTACTTTGAAATCAATCTCTCCAGCTTGTTTAAGTTTTTCTAGATTTGTTTTTTTCTTTTTGTTGTTGTTGTGTATTGTACGTACATTCCTTAAAGTCTCCCAACTTAAGGATTTTAGTTTAGTATCTGATTAGGTGTGCTATCATTATTAGCATCATTTTTATACCAATTTTATTAGAGTTAACCTGGGATAATTATAAAAATAACCCCATATGTCAATTGTCTGGAGCTCTGGTTTTCAATCAGGAGGAAAGAAATTTATCGAGAAAATTTATTGTGTGCCAGGCACTGAGAGCTTTGTTTTAATGTACGTTGTCTTAACAAATCCTCCAATAACACAATAACAATAAGAATCAGGCACTATTTTTAATCAGCATTTTACAAATAGGACAACTGTGGTTTAGAGAGGATAATAGTTGCACAGGTTTATTCAGAAACGACAAGGGTCTTGGATCCCATTCTTTCCAAAGCCCATTCTCTTTAAATTCTACACTAAATTGTCTTGAAGTAAACAACTCCTGTGTATGTCTGCTTGGCTCCGGTGGAATAATGCTGTACCTAAGAGGCCAGTGGGAGTAGGTCTTTAACTCCACAAGTACATTCTGTCTTTGCAGTTTCCAAGAAAAGTGATAAAAATCAGAAAAAAAAAAAAGTGTTTCTTAGAATCCTCCAATATCATGGGTTCCAGGAAGTTGGTTTCTGACCAGTGTTAGTAATCTGTTAACAAGTCGATAGAAACAGAATTAAATAAGTTTTTAACTGTATGGAAGTGTTTTAAAAAATTAGGAGTTCTGTATGACTGGGCACCTCTGAGTTTTTGCAAAGAGGATTTGCAGGAGTCTTACCTTTTGTTTCCGTTTGGGCATTAGATGTGTCGTAATGGAAAAGGAAAGAAATTTCAGCTACATCTGGCTCACGTTCAGAAACCACACCCCTTCTGCATATCATCGACCATTTAAGAAAATATGTTTTGCTCTTTATGGCACATGTCATAAAACATCAAAAACAGTGAGAAGCCTTAGCGTGTTTTCTGAGTTAAAAGAAAGGGGGGGAGGGGCTCTGCCTTGTCTGAAAAATGTTTACATTACAGATGGTTTTGTTTTTGAGGTTCTAGACAGGTGACCATACGTGCCGGAATAGACCTAACTCATCCAAATCCTCGCTCACAGCAAAGAGAGGGGAGGATGTTTGCCGGGAGAGAAGTGCTGATGGAGCTGGACCCAGAGCCCCGCCGGGAAGCAGGAATTCCTTCTCCACCCTGTACTTTGACAAACCTGTTCTTGTTTTGCTGCCCAAGTGCAAGGAAGCAGTTTTTCTAAATAGCTGTGTTTAGATTAAAACTTGGTCTAACAGAAGTTCTAACGTGTTGTACTGATTAAACAAATTGAGATCAAAACAGACAGACAGACAGACAGAAATACAAACAAACAGGCATCCTTCTCTGAAATGTTCCTTTTCTTAGAAAGCATGGGGGGAAAAAAATCTTTGTATGAATTTTGGAAAAGGTTGCTCTCACTCTGAATAGAAGAACAAAGAGCCTTTAGGAATTAGGGAGTTGTTATTTATTGGGTAGGGATAAATGAAAAGCAGGAATATAAAGAAAATCTTACGTTTGCTTTGGAGCTGAGACCATGTGCTTGAGACCTCACTGTGGGGAGTGGAGTGCTGACCCTGAGTCATTTGGGGGTCACAGCAATTAAGAATTAAAGAACCTTGCCTGGGGCTGTGTCCTCCAGCCAGCTTAGCAGATGCTAGCTCCATTGGAGGGGAGTGGATTATGCCCAGGGAATGGATAAACCTTCTCACTGATACCCGGACATGGAAGTTATTTTATGATTCTTTTTACAAAGGCAGATGATCAGATTTAAGGAAGTAAAGTAGAGAGTGGGGGCAAGTGTAAGCTGTCATGGTGATTTTTCTACTTTAATCTTTTAAAGTCATTACCTTGTTTTCTGTAGTAGATGTAGTTCCTCAAGAGCAGCATGCCATGAGATTTTGTACAATTTCAATTTTTTTTTTCATAAATGTGTCATTTAAAAAAGTCTTTAAAGGAGAGCCCTTTAAGAAAGGTAAATGGCATCTTCTAATTAAATTATATAAGTTAGTACGTCTGAGTATTAGGCTTGTTAATGTAATGCCTAATGCTCTTGGACGATGAAGCCAAAGAAAACATAACAGAGAATATGATATTTACCAAATGATTACTGGTTTATCTATGTAATTGTAACTTGCTGAGTAATAAAGTGGAAATCGGCTTTGACTTTACCAGTTCCAGGTGTGTCGTATGAAAAGAGGAAAGCTCTAAGACGTTTCCTGGGGTTCTGCTCAGGCATCTCCACGATGCCTTTCTCTGCTATTTACTTGTTGGAATTCAGAGTAGAATAGTTCTCCTTGTAAGGGGATCAAAATCAGTTTGGAGTCGGGAATGCAGGCAGTAAGGAAAGGACATTTAGGGTAACTTCTAAGTTTAAAAGGAAAGTATTACTATCCTGAGAAAGTTCCTCTTTTGCAATATCTCTCAATGGTGTGCTTAACAAATGCACTTGTAATTCTTTTCCAACATCATAAAGGCACTAGTATTTGATGGTGTGATAAAGTGTGACACAGTGGGTGTAGGGAGAGGGGGCGCGGCCAGAATGGACACATTTTTGGCCTTTCATCACAGAAGCTAAAGCACAGCTGTTAATTGCCAGTTGTCATAGGACAGCCTGACCTTTGACACTGTTTAGGAAATATCTTCCTCTGCCTTCCTCTGGCTGTGCTTAATTCCTTGCCCAGTCTGGATTTGGACACATCCCTGTAGCTCTCTTTGCAGCTTTTCTTTAAGCCTCCAGATATGTCCTTGTCCTTTGACTGTCAGTTTACTGACAGTAAATCACATTGGTCTTTATTGGGAAGCTTGAGGCCTGATTAGGCAGAGCTATGTCTCCTATCATATTTTCTCAATGCTCTCTGCTTCACCTTGGTATACCCACTCCTTCCCCAAATGCTACCCCGTGCACTTCCCTTCTTTTTCATTGTTTCCCCTTCCTTTCCTTTAAAGTTCACACATATCAATGGTTCTCCACTGGTAGCAATTTTGCACCCAGGGGACATTTGGCAATATCTGAAGTCATTTTTGACTGTCATGACTGGAGTTGGGGAGTTGCTGAGGCATCTCGTGGGAGAGGCCAAGGATGTTGATAAACATCCTACAATGCTCAGAACAAATGCTCACAATTGTCTGATCCCAAATGTCAACAGTGCAAGGTCTTGGAGCTGTGGTATACATATACCTCACTGTATATGACCAAAAAGATTAAACAGCATTGACCTGCTTCTAATCTCACATCTCTGTTTGCAGCCAGAATCTTTCCATTTGATGCCATTCTGACACTTCCAATCAAATCCATCCTCACACAGGTCAGTTCAAATGTCCAACTTTTTATGTTAATAGTATCTTCTCTGTACTTTCTCAGGCTCAAGGGTTGTTGTCGTCACTGACCTCTATTTCCAATGTCTCTCTCCACTGTCTCATAGATAGGTTTGTTCTATTTATGGAAGGGCTAAATGAAGAGCTCTTTATAAAAGAGATGGAATGATCTGGAAGCTTGAGAGTTAAATGGTAAATAGTTTATTTTTGGCTGAGAAATTCTCATTTAGGATAATTCTAGACGAGAGAGTACCTAGATGCCCAAGATAAAAAGTCTCCAATCAGCAGGAGAAAAACAATGTCTCAGTTGGAACTCTCCTTGGTACCAGGACCACCTCTGCTTGGGTCTCCCCAGCTTTCTCAGAACCATGAACCTACCTAGTTTGACCTAGTGTGCTACTGACTTCCACTACACTCTTTTCTTCAGCTATGATCCTTTTCATTAAACTGCAGATTTTGCTAGCATTCCACCATCGCTCTCATTACTCTCCCACCTCTTTCTCTGCCCATCCTAATTGGTCCAGAACAATTGTAGCAAACTGAATCCCAATGTCTTTCATCAGTCAAGGCTGGAAAATTGAACTCATTAAATATTATGTAGAATGACATGCCAAAATATTAATGTAAAATTCATTTTACAAAATACAAGAGGTATTTTATAAATACTAAAGTCCATTTTTATAGATGTACTCATTAGATATTTTCCTTTGAGAAATGATTCAATAGGGCTTTTAAAAAAACAGTAATAAAAAAACCCATTCAATTAATAATCACTAGTGTTCTGTAGCATTTTCTTGAGAAAAAATATTAAAGGGCTAGGACAATGTCATTGGGGGTAGAACTTTTAAATTTGGAAGCTATGTGAAAAGCAATGATTCTGGAATCAAACATTTAGTTGGTCACATGACTGAGTACCATGGTCCTTAGGATGAAGATCATCAATATAGGTGAGTTCTGAGAGAATCAGCCATTCTTTTGTTCTTTTGGTGTGGTGCAATTCAGGAAGCACTGGCTTCAATTCAATAGTTAATGTATACTTATATAATTATACATTTTTTTGTGGGATACTAAAAGCTAATCAGACATGAAAAAAGACACCATTCAATTGAAATGTTTTAATTTCAATGCCAAGGGTGGACACCTAGACATAAAATTCAGAAAGCTTTTCTCAGCTTTTAATAATAATAATAACAATAATAATAATAATAATATCTCACATGTAGAATGTTTAACAGATTTGTAAAGAAACTGATGTTCCTTAACTCCTCTGCATGTTCCTATATAATGATACTCATCTTCCTGTATTTAATCTCCTGTTCTCCCATCTCTTCTCAGCACCTATCAAAATATCTATGTCATAGCTGCGATTCACTGCTGTTGAATAAACAAATTGGGATAATTCAGATGTGAGAGTACATAGGTGCCCATGGTACTGAATTCCACATTTCTTACCTCTGCTCATTCCTCTCTTTTTGACATTTTCTTCCCCATTCATTCTCATCATGACATACTCCCCCAGCTCTCCTGCCATCTTTTCTGACCATACTTCCTTCCCTAGCTTTGATTCCTCTCCTCTGATTTTAAGGTTCTTCACTCATCCCTTGCTACATTCTCTTGCTACACTCTTTCTTGACTCTTTTGTTCAGTAGCACTGTTCTGTGTGCCAGCTCTGGACCTGCAATGCCCATGTGATTCCCAACCTTGATTGCTCACCTTCTTTCCAGTTTTGTACCTCTAAGGTGTTCTTCTGACACTAAGAGTATAAGGTGTTGAAACAAAGCCCATGGTTTTATCATTCAAGCCATTCAAGATTTTGTCATAAAGAATTCCTGATTTTTAATGCCATTAGTAATTTACATGTCACCTAGTTGCAAAACCATGAATTTATTTTTAATTCATTTTTCTCCTTCCCAACAGCTACAGATCCTCTGAGTACTTCCATTTCAGTGTTTCTCACATTGGAATGGAGCATTTTGACCCTTCTGTTTTAAACCTACCATTTAGAGTCCACTGTTTTAGCCTAATCTGTAAGTGATCACAAGCATTGGATCAACAAACAGCATTACATTTGAGGGGAAAAGTACCCACAGGCATATTTTATATAAGATTTCTGAATCTTTTAAAGGTTATGGCAAGTCCTCAATGCTGGAATATCTGAGGGATTTTTCCTCACAAATTTCTAATGTATCACCTGAGAAATAACACAAACCATCAGTCTATTCTTAGAATTCATAATAGATATTTCCAGGAATTAATGGGAAATAAAATCAGCCATTGGTAAAAGGGCAAATGGTAAGCTTTGATATTTCTAACAAATTGATGGAAAAATCAAATCTTCTTGGCACAATTTTTTGATCCTTCAAGATACGACCTGGGTAAGTTAGACTTGATAGAATCACTGGCCAGAAAAGAAAAGTCACATTAACGGAATCTGAAAGGGTGAACTTTATTATTAAAACAAAACAAAACAAAGAAACAAACCCAAAAAAACAAGAAAAAAAGTGACTGATAAATCAATTATTTATTTGTAACTCTCTCTAGGGAAAAATAAATTGTCTTATTTAGTGAAATAAGAAGAGAGGAAAAATTAAGAATGGTTTATCTTCTCTGTTTATAATATTGATCAGGAATTGAGGTGGCTCTAAGAATTATGTTCTTGGGAGCTCTTTCCCTTTGAAAAATCTCCAATTGTTATATATTCTAATGATACTCATGTTCAGAATACCATCATGGTGAGCATGTTGGTGTGAAAATATCTGCAGTAGCAAAATAGCATGGTCAGAAGAATATGAGAATACATTCCCCCATTTTCCTCAGCTCACTGATACCCCTTGGGTCAAGATCTTCCTTTATTTCTGAAATGGCCTTTTGCTCAGTGTCCTTGCCATTGAGTTCTTAGCTTTCAAACTTCTCACATTTTTCAAGGATAATTCTCATTTTGTGTTAATGTTTAGGGATGCAAATTTTTGGCACAGCCACTATCTCAGTACCTGGTGCATCATAAATGCTCAGGAGTTGTTTTAGCTTTTCCTATTTCCATATCTTCCTTATGCCCAAACTCCTTAGCCTTGTTTCGAAGACGGATACTCAGTCTATTTAACTGCTTTGTGCATGACAGTTTTTTTGTTTTTTCTTCTTCTCTTTCTTTTTTTCCATAGCCTGCCCTCCAGAAAATCTGCTCACTATTCTTACCACATTCTCCTCTTATTCTGCTTTCCCCAGACAGGAGTCTCCTTCCAGAATACTCTCCTCACCTTTGTCAGTCAGATTCTTCTCTGTTCTGTACACCTATCTTTTGAGCCATCTCCTCAAAGAAAACTCCTCTTATCTTCTTCTAAACAAATGTGAGGCCTGTCTCCTGGTAAGCAACCCAGAACTTTCTATGTACTTTGGTGGGACTTCACACATTTTGTCTCACCTCCCTACTAGGACATCTAAGTTCCATAAGGGTAGGGATTATTCGTGAATATTTCTGAAATCTGAACAGAGCTGGCACAGTTTCTTACACATGTTCGGTGTTCATTAACTATTTGCTGCCCAACTGTATGAAAACCAGAAGCAACAGGATGTTTTTGTGGAGACCAAGCTGCTAACAATTGTGACCCTCTTGTGGGATTAGCCTATATATTCAACTCCAGTCCCAGTGGGGACAGAGGAGTTACTGGCAGTGAATTAGCGACTACAAAAATGTGAAATGTTCTTGTAAATACTTCTCGACTCCCTATTTTTTCTTCTGTCTCCCTTCAAAATACTTTGCTTAATAACTTTGCCTTGGGAAAACAAGGTATTGTATTTTCATCTTTGGGAAGTTCACATTCAGAAGTTTAGAGAGAGGGCCTGGTCATAAGAGAAAGGTCCCTCCTGTGGGAAAGGTTTGCTATTGACCTTGCGATATTATTGGTTAGCATGTGCTTAAAGATAGAAGTGTTTCCAACCACTGCGCAAATGTCTAAAGTCCATCTACAAAAAATATTCCCGACTCTCCTGTTAGTTAGCAGCCTATTTTAAAACTTCATAATTTTCATTGAAATGGAATTTCTCTGCTAGGAAGATCAATGTTCAACGCATCACTTTCTTGTATATTTGCCCAACTCTACAGTTGGTCCAGTTTAGTCTCTGCTTCATGACTATTTCATGGGGCTTTTGAAAATTTCTTAACTTCTCATTGATTGCCTGTTTTCAAAGATTCTACAGCACTTTTATATTCAAGAAAAAAGGTAAACATAATCATGTTTTCAGAAAGCCCTGAAACCATTTGCTTGGCTCTGGTCCTTATTATTAACGACCTTGATAATAATGTGGTGCCATTAGGAAGTCACAGTGTGCTTTAACTGTTCCCATTATGAACTAATAAAGCACCAATTATTTCCCCTTAATCCAGAACATGCTTTTGTTATTATCTGTCAGTTTAAATAAGTGTAGAGATTAAGAATATCAAGATGATCTTACTAGCTCAAATAATTGGTAAAAGAGCATGAGATAGTAAGAATGAAGTCACTCATATGTGCCTGAGTTTGCAGTGAGAAAGGGAATGGGGGTTGGCAAAGAAGGCAAGAGAAATAGCTTTGGTATCTGGCTTTCAGTTAATCAATCCCAGCCATGTGAACTTTTCTGGTACTAAGGGAGAGCTTTAAATGAAATTGCTGATTTTCTGGCAAAAAGGCATATTTCTAGTCCCATGAAAAAAAATGATATGGATTTGAATAAATTATCATGATTTCCAACCTATTATAGGAAGAAATTTGCTCAAGTTTAAGACTCTTGAAAATTTTCATCACCCAAAGAGTATAACCATACTAATAAAACAGCCATTTTGTCTTTAAGTACAAATCACCTTACAGATTGTGGTACTAAAAACATTTTGGTTATCTCCCCCCTGTTAATTAACACATAGAAACCAATTAGGTTTGCTCCTGTAATTTTCATTTAGAATAGAGCATTAAATTTAACAGATGATCAATCTCATTACTTTCACTGAGAGGTTTTTTTGTAGTCAGTAGCCACCTGCTTGCAAGCATTTTTATATGAAGTGCCACACTTCTGTTTCCAAAAACAGATCCTCACACCATCTGCCTCAGAATCACCTGGGATGCTCATTAAAGATGCATGTAGTTGGTTCTCATGGATGTCTACTGAGTGTGGCCAGGGAACATTAGCCTTAGTGAACACCTTCCATGATTCTGATGTACAAAGCAACGTTTGAAAAATAATGGGTTTGTGGGTATGGTTTTGGGCAATCAAGATGGATTCACATGACAAAGAATTGTGGTGGAACAAATAATCAGTGTCAATAAGTAGTGTTAGCCAAGCATTCCTTTGTATCTAAAGTCAAAATACTATTAGTTTTGACATAAATAGAGTAGAATGGTCATTTGGTTTGTTACCATTGAAATGAATTCAGAGAATTCAATCAAGGATGGCAAGATAGCTGCTATAGATAAAAAAATCTCAGTTTGAACTGAGAGTATCAACTCAGCCTTAGGGGTATCTTTGCTTCTGAATGGAAGAGACAACTGGGGGAAGGTGGTCAGAGTGGAGGTAAGTAAGTGCAACAGTTTTAAGGAAACAAAAAATTCAATCATTAATGGACACAAATTAACATTTCTAATTCAAAGAAAAGTACAAATGTGTATTTGTTCATCTCAGTATTGCATGTGGAAAATACTACTCATCATCTTTTAAAATTATGCGTAAAAGCCTAAAACAGACAAATTAAAGTGTATTTTTAAGAACTTTTGCTTGATACTCTTTTTTCTTTTAAAATACAAGATATAAGAGAATTATAGAATAATGTATTTCTAAGGAAGGGCAAATGCAAATAATTGCAAAATTTAAAAAAAATTATAGATTTAATGCAACTCAAACTTAGTTAGTGTATTAGTTCTGTACCAGAACTATCTTAGGTCCCAGGAAACTGAAGATAAAAAGGCACTGCCTCCATGGAATAGCTTTAAGCGAAAGAAGCCAATTTGAAAAGATGACATGCTCTATGATTACAACTATGTGACATTCTGCAAAAGGCAAAACTCTGGAGACAGTAAAAAGATCAGTGGTTGCCAGGGACTAGTGGGGAGGGACGAATAGGTGGAGCACAGAGGATTTTTAGTGCAGTGAAACCACTTTGTGTGACACGCTAATGGTGGATACATGTCATTATGCATTTGTCAAAACCCATAAAATATACACCATCAAGAGTGAACCTGAATGTGAACTACGGACTTTGGGTGTCAACGACATGTCAGTGTAGGTTCATTGATTGTAACAAATGTACCACAACGCTCAGGGGTTTTGATAGTGGAAGGTTCTCTCTCTCTCCCGCCCTCCCTCTCTCTCTTTCTTTGTGTGTTGGGATGTAGTGGATATATGGCAGCTCTCTGTACTTTCTGCTTAATTTTTCTGTGAGCCTGAAGCTACTCTAACAAATAAATTCTATGAAAAAAAACGTTACTGATGCTCCCTGGAGGACACTAAGAGTCGTGTGGTTGGGATTGATGCCGAAACACTCAGTAAAGTCAATCCAGAGTCATCAAGGCAACAGAGGAAGTAAATGTTAAAAAGTGGGGCAGCATGGACAGAAGATCAATGAACTATGAAGAGAGAAAAATCAGAGAAGACCTTTGAGAAGCAGGATGTCTGAACTGAATTGTGAGGATCAAGACAAAGGTCTCAGGTGGATACATACCAGCATATTGACCTTGGTTGGGGAACTATAAATCATCTGGTATTGCTGGAGCAAAACTGGAAGCAATGGAGAGAGCAGTAGGGATGAGGCTGGACAAGTAGATAAGGACTGAGTCAGGAAGGCTGACAGACACATACATCTGCACAAGTGTATGTGCATATGAACACACATATGCGTAAACATATACACATATGCATACAACACATACATACATGTGATAAAAGACTAAGACATTTTAAACCTGTTAAGGAACCACTGAAATACTTACAGCAGGGAAGTCATATGGCCTAATTTGCATTTTATAAAGATCCCTGGGGTAGTTATGGGGAAGTGGATGGGAACAGAGAGTGGATGGAAATATCCAGTTAAATTAACTATTAATAGATAAAGTTACGATTCTGTGGGAATAAAAGAAAGAGCAGATTCAGGGATATTTAAGGATATTAAAAGGGATACTTAAGAAGTTGGGTCAGCTGAACTTGGTGAGTGCTTCCTCATGGCAGATAAGAGAGAGGAGTCTGAAATTTGCTCTCAAGTTTTGGGATTCAAAAAGTGGTGTTAAATTAAATTAAGGCAGGAAATGTAGAAGCATGACCAATTTTAGAGAGGGCTATTGTCTCAAGATTAGGGATTTGATGTTCAACATATTGACTTGGAGGTGTCTCTGGGACATCAATCTATTCCACTGAGCCCCTTTCAGATGCCCACGTTCGGCCAGGTACTGGGGATTCGGCAATGAACAAGAGAGGATAGTCCTTGTCCTTCTGGAGATTACTGCAAGTGGGAAAGGAAGCCTTCACCAACTTCAGATATAGTGTCTGTTATGAAAAAGGATGTATAGCTAGATATATGGGAGCAGCTAGGATGGAGACACTTTTGAAAGCCATCAGAATAGAGGTGAAAGCTGACATCATAAAGATGAATGAAGTGGCTGAGAGAAAACATGATCAATCAGAAAGAGGGTTACAGACAGAAACGTGGGCATCCCATGAGAAGAAGGACAGCAAAGGAGCCTCCAATGGAATGGTCAGAAAATCACAGAAGGAAAATCAGGCGAATGTGGTGTTTGGAATCAAGGGAGAAATTTCAAGAATGAAGTGGTCAGGACATATTATGGAAAGCTGAAATAAGATAAAACCTCAGAGATGTCTTCAAGTCTGGCATTGTGGAAAGCTTTTGAAATGTTTGTGGGAGCTGCTAGAGTGGGTTGGTAGAAGCTGAAGCCTCATCAGAGTGTACCGAGGATGAAGAAGTTATAGGAGAAGATAACTGAAGATGACATCTTCTAGATGCTTGGTACTAGAGGGAATGAGAGAGAAAGAGGGAAGTAAGTAGACACAGCACAAAGGGCAGGTGCTTGATAATGGGAGGCATTTGAACACATTTAGTGATGAAGGAAAAGAAACTAGTAGAGAAGAAGTTGAAAATTAGGTAGGGAAGGGCTAAATTATGGAGCAAAGTTCTGACAAGGTCAGGAGGGCATGGGTTCCATTGATACGAGCTTTGACAATTAAGTTTGAGAACTCATCCTAGCAAAAATGCAGCATACTTCATTGCTAAATATTACCATGGTCACCTTTGACTAACTCTTTTTCTGGAATGGCCATCAGAGCTGTCATTGTATTACCCTTGATGTCCTGAATGTAATCAAAATGCCTTCCTTTCAGTATTTCCTTTATCTTCAGGTAAGTCCTTGGGGGCCAGATCAGGTGAGTAGGGAGGGTGTTCCAATACAGTGATATATTTACTGGCTAAAAACTCCCTCACAGACAGTGCCTTGTGAGCTGATGCATTGTCGTGATGCAAGAGCCATGAATTGTTGGTGAAAATTTCAAGTTGTCTAACTTTTTCATGCAGCCATTTTAGCACTTCCCAATAGTAAACTTGGTTAACTGTTTGCCCAGTTGGTACAAATTCATAATCCCTCTGATATCAAAAAAGGTTAGTGACATCGTTGCAACAAGTTGGTGAACTTACTGTCAGCCTTCCTAGGTCTTAAGTTAGCTTTAAACAAGCAGAAGGTGATGTTTCCTTCAAAACTCAGTAGAAAGAGGGAAGAGTGTGTATGGATGTATATAGTCGAGAAAGGTGATGCTGAGAGGAGCCTAGAGGAAAGAGATTACTGAGATAGAATCCAAAGATGCCATTAAAATTGCCAGTCTTGACCACTTTAATATTTATATCCTATAATATATTACCTCACACTTAAAAATTTATTTTATCAGAATAAAAAGTAAAGAAAAAAAACAAAAAAAAATGTGTCTCCAATGTGAAGTGAATGTCAAACACCAAAAACAGATTTGATTTTTAAAAGTCTTCCCTAGGACTTTCTATTTAAAGAAGGCGAGACCCTCTGAACTCTATAGATCACAATTGAATCATGAGTCCAGGAAATTTGAAGGTCATGTCATTCTTGGAGATTTTTCTAACAAACAGAAGCTTTACTGCGGAGTTCTGTAAATATTTACCAGCCATGACTTTTACCCATGAGAGGTTAAAGATCTCTCGAGTTTTGGATGAGAATGCATAGTTATCTGATTTGACCTGAATTAGCAGGCAAACACAAACATTCAGATTTAAAACTACTTAGTACAACAAAATACTGACATCTTTTGGAAAACATTACAAGATAATAGGAGTTGGTCCAATCACTTACAAAACAGTGTAAGTTCTGTAATAACTATTATCATTATTATCATATTTAATAAATTACATTTGCTTTCAGATTGGTTTTGATTGCCTCAGAAGAAAATGAAATGAGATGTATTCTTAAAATATATGAGCTGTTTACTTGATTAATTTTAACTTTAGAAATTCATTAACTTTCTCCTTCCTTTTCAATTGTTCCTGGTTCAAAGTTGTCATAGTGCACGCCATTTTCTTCAGTTTTTCATGCATTTCCATTAAAATGCATTATGATTTCTATTTTACAAGGTTATACACTTTCAGCTTCTAAAGTAGTTAACTTGATGATTTTACTACAGTAGTAGATTATTTTATTAATTTCAACATAGAAATGAGATCATGCATTCAATAGGTCAGTCAAGAGAAATACGAAGGATTGAAAGGAAAGTAGATACCACTCTCAGTCTCTTTAGAAGTGTATTCATTAGCAATTCATTTGATCACCTGCAAAATGTTTCAGAATTTGAAAGAATCTTAATGTGAACTAAATGTGATTTTTCTCTTAATAATTTCGTGGTTGTTATTAAGATAAACGGGGATGTGTTGGTGTGAGGCAAAGTGGAATAGAGAATCCTTTTTATGTTTTATGTATCCCTCCCTCCTGTCAACAGTGTACTTGACAATGAGGGAATGCAGTTTAGTTTGACAAACAGCAAGCATGTCTTTAAGAGTTCACATAGGAGAGAAGCTTGAGAGAGGTTTTCTCACATGTGGCAACTCAGAAATTTACATGCTATTACACAAAATAAGCCATGGAGCTGAAAAGAAGTTTTACAAACTGTCAATAGTAACAAATTTCTTCTAACCATGCTATAGGAAAGTGCGATTTTTCTGTTTTCTGTATGGAAAATATTACAATGTACTTTTTATACAAAGAGGCCATCAAAGAGTACGTAGTCAATAATGTAGGTAAAAAGTCTTATAAAGATGTTTAATTAATAAAAGGTACTTAATTGTTTTTCAGATTTTGTGTTATTTGTCAGCTTGGAAAACTTTGTAATTTCCTGTGATCTAATTTCTTATTATAAGCAAATATTCACTTTTATACTTAATTTTATATTTTGCATTCTTTTTTTTTTAAGGCCCCCACAAAATCTAGATCTGATCTGGGGTAAATTTTATAATTTTTATTGGAAATAGCTTTTTCCACAACATTTAAAAAAATACTTCAGTATCTGGTGATTTCCTGGAGAAGACTCATTTAACCCTGTCTGAGGGTTCAAAGTATTTTCCTTTCAAGTGTATTTTTATTGTTACATCTTTCTCAATGACCAATTTTTCTTTTATATTTAGTCTATTAGATTTTTTTCTTTTTTTCAGACTAGTAGTTTCCCATCTCACAAAAGAACAAAACCGAGGTGTTCATATTTGTAACAGAATCATAAAATGACACTTAGACAATGATGTGTATGATTTGAATGGAATATACATGAAAGTAAACATAGCTGCTAACGTGTCCTTGTTGTAATATGCTTTTGACAATTAAGAGCATTTTTAAAAATTAGTGCATACAAAATCCTAAATATAAAAGAACATTTGGGAAACTTCTCACTGAAGGAATACTGATTTTTTTTTTTTTTTTGATGGCAGTGTCACTGGCCCTCACATGTGGGACCTGAATTGGGGCCCGCTGGCTTCCCAAGCCAGTGCTTAACCACGGCGTCACTCAGCGGGCCCAGGAATACTGATTTTTGATGCACGTTTTATTAGCAATAAATTTATTGCCCTGCAATAACATTAGTTTTAGAAATCCTTTGCACTAGTCCATTTATATTTTTGCGAGGATTGAAAAATAGTTATTTTCATATTTATTTCCTAAGTCCAATATCTGGGATATATATATATATATATATATATATATATATATATATATATATATATATATATATATATTTCCTATATCTTGATAGTATACATTTGGCAATCGCATACTCATATGAGTTATTTCATAGGGTCTGGGTGTTTTCTTTCTCCTTCTATCTTTTCAGAGCTGTTTCAGTATTCTTGAAAACAGTAGGAGGTGACTGAATGAATAATTGAGGTTCTTGTAAGTCTGAGGTGGTGTCAGGGCAACTTGGGTCTTTTGTTTACATAACTTTTTTTTTTTTTAATGAATCTTATGGAAAGCAGGAAATATATGGTAATGTTTTGAATGGCCTATGTGGGAGGAAAGTGTCCCAGAAAAATGGCTGTTTGCTCTAGGTCTGCATTATCTGATGACCTGTGGAAGTTGTCTTTAGTTGACTTTCACAAGGTCAGGATCATAGGTTGACCCTGAGGACAGAGCCATGGCCATTGCCTACACCCTGTTCCCAGCCAACTGTCTAAAGATGTGTGCTGATGTTCATAAGTTGGAGGACGAGAGGAAATTAGGCAGAGATAAGTGCAGAGGTATACCTGATAGTGACAGATTAATTCACCATCTACCTACTGGGGCCTGGAAAATGGTGAATCCGTAACCTCGTCTCCGTAAACGGAGGAGAACATATTCTCATAGACACCAATTAGTGAGAAAAGGAAAAAAATTGCTAGCTTTGGAAGCAGTTTGTCATTTTGAAAATTAAGCTCAGTAAATAGGGTTGCATAAAAAGTAATCCTAATATATTAATGTCACACATACCTGGACATGTTTGGCAATATTTCCATTTATGTGAAATTGTACAGGATGCTAGTTTTACTGTGCTAATATCTGTATATTTCTATTAACAATTGGCTAAAAGTTAAAAGGCTTCATGTAGTAAAACCAAAATTCCACACATACAAACCGAATAAAGGGTATTTTATTTACTTTGAGTCATATTTTATCCTTTGTGGCAGCTATGGACTCCAACTAGACCCAGTGTATGTTTTCCCCTAGTCTTGCTGTTTAATCTTAACACAGCAACAGATCCCAGGATTTATTTTCCCCAGTAGAATCTACTGCGTGTTAGAACCACCTTGTTTTCCTGAATTCCACTTACAGCAGTACTTTGTCTTAGGAGGTGGAGTTAGAATTGAGCATGGTTGTGGAAAAAAAATAAATAGCATGTCTTGATGAACTATAGTGCTTGGCAGAAGTGGTTTCCACCCAGAGCTGATACGAAGCAAGATGGAAATATGATTCTTTGTACCTAATTGATAAAAGATTGCTCAGTGCACCCTATGTTAGTGGACTCCTATAAATGAAAAAAGAGCTCATCTGGCATTGCCAGGCAGTCAGGTCTCTGACTAACAAGAGTAATTATAAAGCAGCTTCATCCATGGGGCAGTGGGGCTCCCAAACAATTTAGTAACAAAACAGTTTGTCACATGTTTTCTTTGCCCTTGTAAAAACCTATTACTTTATACGGTACATTTTACTACATTGCTAATACTACTACATCACGTATGTACATTTGGGAGCATGTTTAAAGGCGAGCACTTTCAGGGACGTAAAGCCAACCAGAGCCCACGTAACTCAAGCATCAGTTTTAATTCTCCCAGATGCTTTTTTCAAATTTATGCCAAATTGGATGCCATTTTGAAAGCTTAACTTCTTAAGGAGTTTTTATTGTTTTTTTATTAGTCCGTGGTTGGAGTCTTAGAAGGGCTTTTAAGGCATCGATATTTTTCTGCATTTGCAGTTTCCAAGCAGATTATGGAGAAAAAAAACATTCTGTATGTTTTTTTCACTGTATATCATACCTCACCGTATATCATCTAACCCCCAAAACAACTCCCACAAAAACCCTGTGAAGTTGAATTTTATTTTTAACTCAGTGGAAATTCACTACTAATTCATAATAGATGTCTTATTTGTGACAACAAATACATTGAGTTTATTATAGGTTCAGTGAACATATTTATAAAAACTGAAAGACCAGACGTACTGGGCTGTTCTTTGTCATTTCAAATAACAACCCATATTTTGATGATAAACAGAATTATCAAGTTGGCCATGTCTGACTCTCTTAAGCTAGGATGATATAACATGTTGGTTTTGCCTACTGAGGAGTAGATGATAAAATCAAGGTAAGGCAGGTGTGGAGCAAGGTTGGAAAGGACTGTCTGTGACAAAAAATATGATTCAGTTCCCCTGGTTGAACCAGAAGTCCAACTAAATTCATATGGGTCTTATCACAGGGCACTGGTGCCTGTTTGAGCAGATAATCAGGAAGGTGAAAGTCAAAGTAAAGTGAAGGAGACCAGAAACTAAGTCCACCTCTAGGGAAAGAAAAGTTGGAATGACAAGGAAAAAAAAAATCATTCCTCTTCCGTAACTCAGCTGACTGAAGGTCAAGGGTGGACTTCTGTAGTAGGAAGCTTCAATGGGCAGCATTAGAAAGATAGGGAGGTACCATGTGCTGTGCGTTCTTAGACTCTCCATTTGGCATCCATTCATTCACCTCAATGCCAATTGCAGTAACTCTGTTTTCTTATTTTCTGTATTCTTGATGCTCTGGGATTTGTGGGCCCCCTGAGTAGGGAGTCACTCCCTAGGAAGGCTACCAACTTTTTAGAAATTGCAAAGGGCTCACCTGGGAACATATATTTTATATGTAAACTAACCATTTGAGAGCCCACATCCCTAACCACCTCCTTTCTCAAACTCTCACACACCAAGCCATCGGTCCCCTGTCCTAAGAGAGCCCAGGACCAAGTACCAGACAACTACGCTCCAAAGCTTGCTGGAGTTATTCAAACTAGCCAATCCTAAGAAGTTTAGCCTGTTCTGACTTGTCTTTCCTACAAAAGCCACAATAGTCTCTGATCTAGATTTCCCTCTCTCCTGCCTCCTGAGCAAAACTGGAACCTCCCTAAGTGTTCCTACATGATATAGCATGCCCCTTCTTCTTGGGGAATGTGAATCATAAAATTCTTTCAGTGGCATTGCCGCTTCTGTGTCATCACTTAGTCACCTCCATAAATTAAAATCCTGCAGGTACATTTTGAGAAACACAGCTTTATTCATGCAGTGAGTGTGCAGGGGACACGAACTCCCTTCTTAGGCTCTACTTTCTAATAGTTGGAGTGTTTTAAAGGATCTCTCTTGATTCACTACTGAACGGGTCAAGTTTATATATGACAGTTGTCACCTTGGCTTCCCAGGTTGGCCATGTAGGGCTGTTTGGAGCAGACAGAAAGACAAAGACATGGCTAAACAGCAGTAGTCTCAGTTCAGACAATATGGATGAAGAAACAGAATTTATTTCAGGAGACCTATTCTAAGAATGCCTTTCCGTTTTTCAAAGTCCAAGTCTTCTGTTCATTGGTTGGACTATTGATCTCATTTCCATAGCTCAGTCCATTTACACACATTAGCTAAGTACCTTGCTGTGGAGGCTGCAAATAGAGGCAAAACATCATTTTTACTCTTCAACACTCCACAATCTAAAAGTAGGAACACCATTTGTGTTAGTCCGGATTTCCTAGAAGTAGAGGCCAAGATAAGATTAGATGGGCAGGAAATATATTAGATGTCTTGGAGACACACACATGGCTCTCTTTCATTTCTGCATATCACATGAGGAGAGTACTGACTGTCTTCGTTCCAGACTGTTTTTTGAAAAGATGTTTGTATAGTGAACAGTCTTGGAAATGAGAGATAGTGTCTCCTTCCAGAGAGTAAGACAGGTTGCTAAGTGCCCAGTGTAATGATGATAATGTCTCCCTTTAAAGTGAAGTTCAGGCAGGCTTAATGCTTATTATAAAAGATTCAAGTTTTCTAAGCTTGAAAAAGCTCTTCCAAAATTAAAACAAATAAAATAAACCTCTCAAACACAAAAAACAAAAACAATTCCGCCTACCTATTATGTGTAGGGATGTCACCTGGCCCTCTTAATACCATCCTGTGGGGTTTGGGGCTTGCTGATACTGTGGTAACAACGTGGGCTGACAAATCCCTTGTCACAATGCATTGCTTGACTGGAAGGACATTCTTCTCTGATTGGTGAGCTTTAGCCAAAGGCTCAGCCTTATATCAGAAGAGGTGAGTCAAATCAAATCATTAACAGCCCAGCAGTGGAAAAGCCAGAGTTGTGGAAAAGGAATGATGCTGGGAAATAAAAATGTTCATCAGAAGAATATTTTTCTTCTCAAAGCTTCAGTGATAGTGATGACTATTGAGATGAGGTAATTGTGGGTGAAGAATTTGAGAAGTTTGATGTCAGCTGAGGATACAGGAGTTAAGAAAGGTGTTGACAGAGAAAGCAGGTAAAATCAGCAGTACAATGCTGGGTTTGGGACCCTCTCACGCACAATAAAGTCTGCAGGCTACATATGGATACCACCTATATTGTTCTTCCTCGTAACAGAATTTTGGATACCAAACAATATCATCAGATGACATGGCCTCTAAGAATAGAAGTTACACTGGAACAAGGAAGCATAACTAGATAATAAGACTTAGACATTTAGAGACAGAAAAGATACAAAAGACTTTTCGATAGACAGTTATATTGCTTTTTGGGGGTATAATTGTTTAAAAATGTATTTTCCAGAATATTTAAGTAGTAATTAGTAAGTCTGGCTCTGTGATGTCTGTCTTCAAATACGAGATTGCACAGCGTTTGTTGGGTCCTGGGCTTGTCTTGTTTCTCACCCTCTTTGAAGTTCAAGGCATCAATGGACTAATCTGATGGATAAAGTACTTCGGCCTCAATATGTCTTCTCTAAATTATTTTGAGAGGCCCCTCTAGTACTGAGGAAGGTTGGGAGTTAGAATATCTGGGTTCTGAATCACTGCTCACCATGTCCTTAGCAAAGCCCTCTAGCTTCAAAAATTAAGCCAAGCAATTGAGCTAATACATGTAACGCAGTGTCCAGAGGTACAAGATGAAGGCTGTGATCATGTCATTCACAGGGATGGGAACTTCAGGCCAGAGGGGGAATTAGAATGGACTCATCTATTTTTCTTCTAAATCACACCACACAGGATGGAACCTCTTTTGCATACACCAGAATGGTCTCTGCCTTTCAGTTTGCTCTAAAATACCAGCTGGGTTTTCATAAATCAGAAGTCAGGCAAAACTGCATATGCCTACCAGCAGCAAGATGAAGGAGCCCACTTATATTCTCCTCTCTTTGTTTCTGTAATTGTTCGTCTTTAATTTATTTCCTTTGGGAAAGAGCGTATCTCACCATCAACTCATTAGTGGTTTAATACAGAGTAAGCTGATTATAGGCAATCTGAATAGCAAATGTTCTTTCTCACTGCAGAGCAATCAAGCTAATCATCCCTTTGCAGACTAGATCTCCAGGATCTAGCCTTTCAGCTGATCTTGTTAGAGTATATGTATATGGCTGGTGTTTCATACCACCCTGCTCCCAGGATCTCCGTGCACTGTGGTCTTCCCAGATCAAAAAAAAAAAAAAAAAAAAAAAAAAAAAAAAGGGCTTTCATGCAGCCATATATTTAGGGGGAAAGGGAAGTGATAATGTTTTTACATTTCCACTTGGTTCTCAGTTTGTTACCTGATCGAGCTATCCCAAAATGGGATATAACGTTAGCAAATGGGGCAGGGATTAGTTGGAGAAGGTAACTAAAGCGGAAACAAGGAAGATTCACACTTAATATCCAGGGAGAAATAAAGGAATTTGAAACCCGTCCGAATCCTTTCCTTTTAGTCTGTCTCCAAGAGGCTGAAACATCTGGTGGATCAAGTCAAAGATTCAATCATCTCTGTGTTGGGTGCTTATGATGCCAGACATCTGGGTTGACTGTTTCTCTTTTCTTTAATTAAATCAATGGGCTGTTTTGGCTTCCTGCAGAATCAGCGTTAGTCTAAATAATAAGCATCATTGTCCTATTTGTACCCTTACTCACTGTGGATCCTTTTTGTGTCCAATTTCTTTTAATTGATTTAAAAATAGTTTTGTACATTGTATACTACATTTGAACATTAATATAAGTATTAATAAATAAATCAGTGAAAAAAATGAACTTGACTGTTGTACTTTTTTTCTAAAAGGAGCCCTGGATGTTATCTACAAGGAATGGATGTCGAAAGAGTTAAAGAACAATGTTAAATAATTATATAGCTAGTTCTCGGCAGGGCTCAAAATATCCCCTTTGATGTAAAGACAGCTGGCACTGACAGTCATTTTAACTGTGTGTAATAAGAACACACAATTGATATAACTTATGCATTCCTAGGTTTTTCAGTCCATAGGAATTTGGTCTGGTTTTATATTATTTTCAGATACCCTTTACATTCTTATCTGGAAGGGCTTCTGGGCAATTTGATGGTGGGAGGAGATATAAAAAGAGATGAAAAGAAACCATGAACACATACTGGTTTAATAAAATATTTTCTAGGAGAGAAGTCAAACCTCAAAATAGACAAAACAACGGTTATGACTCGAAATGCAACAGAAAACAACTGAAGAATTTGGGAATAACAGCTAGTCCCTCACTCTTTTATCATGTTTTCATGGGGCCTGCCCAGCACGAAAGTCACAAATGGGTGCTGCGTTCTCACTAAGGTGATAGTCTTCTTTGGTTTTAAAGAATTAACAGATTAATAGAGAATATGCTGCTATCTTGATGCGATTGTAGTTAATTTTGAAAGAGCTGAATCATGATTTTAGGATTCTTATTATTATCATTATTATTTATTTATTTAAATAAATACATCCACATTTAAAACCATAGACACATAATGAGCACATTATTTTGTACTGTTTTTAATAAACATAATTGGCAATGTCTTCCATATAATATGCATTTTTATATAGCGGGATTAACAAACTCTGTAAAAGGCCAGATGGTAAATATTTTATGGCTTACAAGCCATGCTGTTTTGTCTCAGCTACTTAACTCTGAGAATGCAGCCATACACAATGCAGAAGTGAATGGGTTGTGTTCTAATAAAGCTTTATGTACAAAACCAGGCAGTAGGGCAGATTTAGCTTGTGAGCTAAGGTTGGCCAATCCTTGTGCTACAGAATCATTTTTTTTTTTTTTAGTGACTATATTATTTACTTTTAAGTCTTTGTTTAGTAACAGTATTGGGATGAAAATTCCCATAACTAAAACTTGGTACACATGCACTAGATTTTCCTCAAAATGATGTCTTGGAAGAAGAATTTCTGAGTCAAGTGAAAGTGCTTGACAGATATTGCCTAATTATGGTCCACAAGTCACAATTTCCACTCTCATCAGGGATGTAAAAGGGGACTTCTTTATCTATACCCTTGGCAATAAAGTGTACTATAGAGTTTTAAAAAAGCTTTGTCAAATTGATAGACAAAAAGAACAACTACTATTTTGAGTTTGCGTTGTTTCGATTGATTAGTATTGAAATTGATCTCTTTTATACGTGTTTAACATTTAGTCATAAATCAGTTATTTTCTTCAGGTCAACCTAACTTTATAAATGATGGAAACATGCAAATTTAATTTTAGCACATTAAGTGACTTATATCCATAGTTAGATTAACACATAAAGTGTCAGATTAACACAAAGTTGTTATTGAAACAGTCATTACAAGTTCCTACCCATCCACGTAATGGTAAAACAAACCATGTTTCTTTTCTAATCTTGCTTCCTTGGACTTTTGTCCATAACATAAGAAAGTGTCTTTCTTGAAAGTTTCTGCTCTTCTTTCCTACCCTCATTAAACGCTCTCAGTGGAAGGTACACTTTATCTGACTCACCACAGGGCAAAATCCTGACATCCCTTTATCTTGGCTTTTCTATGAGGTGGGATAAATATGCTGCAGATCATAGGCATTGTTGTGGGTTGTACTGTGTCCCCATAAAAGATATGCTGAAATAGTAATACTAACCTTCAGTCCTTGGGAATGTGACTCTATTTGGAAATCAGGTCTCTGCAGATGTAATCAAATTCAGATGAGGTCGTTAATGTGGCCCTAATCCAATAGGACTGGTGTCCTTACAGGAAGTGGGGAAGACAGAGAGAGACAGAGGGGAAGCAGTCACGTGGAGATGGAGACAGAGTCGGAGTTAGGAGCTACAGACTAAGGAGCCCCTGGGGCCACCAGAAGTGGGAGGAGATAAGGAAGTTTCCTCCCTGAGAGCCAGGAGGGAGTGTGGCCCTGCCAACACCTCCGTTTCATACTTCTAGCCTCCAGAGCTGTGAGAGAATAAAATTTTGTTGTTTTAAGCTGCCTAGTTTTATTTTGTTACAGCAGTCCGAGGAAACTAATACAGGCATGAATGGCCATCAACATTTTTTTGAGCTGTACAGTTTAGGGGTTCTACCCACTCCCCTTTCTTTCAAGTGGAGCTCTCATCAGAGCTTTCCCTGATGGATGATCTGTCCATGCCTAGGGGCTTGTTTATTTCAAGAAGGAAGGCAGAGCAAGATGTATGGGCCTTGGATTCAGACCTCCATCTCCAACCTAGCCATACCATCATGACAGCTGATATTTTGATTTCCAATATCTTTCCCACCAGAAATCTCCATAGGTAGTTCATGAGCCCTGGAGTCTTGAGAAAGACACAAGGAGGTTGGCATTTTGGTGACCAAAATGGCAGCTGGAGATGTCCAGCTCCTTGCTTTAGCTGTGCTAGTCAGTGTCTGCATAGGCACGCAGCAGAAAATTTAGATTAGGTCTCAGCAAGCATGGCTTCAGGGCCCTTGGATGATACTGATCCAGAAGGAATGTTGTGGTCACACCTGGCATCACAGGTATTTGATGGTTTGAAAGGGAAAGTTTAAATTCCAGTGAAGTCTTACCTAAAGACAGGTCACACACTGTACAAGCATTTTAGGCTCTGGTGAAGAAAATTTGTTGTTTCCCTTTATATAGTTTTTTCAGCCAAGACTTCAAACTGCAAAGGCAGGTAAGTTTCCAATGGGCCTCAGAGAATGTGTGCATGAAGTTTGGACATATTTTTTAGTATTAATCATGAGGGGGTGACACAAGATGCCTTTCTCTAAATTTATTCCTCCTTGTCATATTTTGAAACATGCCAAGGGATGAGGAAGGATTAACCTCATGAATTCATGAACGTATCGAAAAGAATGAAAGTCCTTATTACGCACCAGATGAGTAGTCTTCTTGAATTGAATAAAAATACTCAGTGGTTATTATTAGAAACTCAAAGGTTGGAGGGAAATTAAAAAGACTTGTTCTTAGAACACTGATTTTAGAAAAGCTTACCCAGAAAAGATGGGAGAAAGGCAATTGGTGTATATAACGTGCCTTCATCTTAATGTCAAAACATGTGCAGCAGGAGAGAGAAGGCAAAGTAATACTGGCTTGAATGGGGCAGGTGAGGGATTTTTAAATTAGAAACATCAAAGTCTTTGTTGATAGGTAAAAAGAGGGAATTGTGGACCTAAATGTTTATAGAAAGGCGGGACCAGGGGGCTCTCTGTGATGAGGTTGAAGCGCCAAGGGCTTTAGGCCAGAGAACATGGGAGAGACTTAAAGAGTCTTCAGCCTGCCTGAGAGGTGAAGCCAAGTCAAATCAGCAAGTTTATTACCAGGCTGTGAGTGAGCTGTGGGAGCTGTGAGCGCTACCATTACCGACTCCAACAACAGGCAGATGCCCAAGGATGGGGCCAAGAACAGAGCATTAGGCTCAGGGCTGGGGTTGTTTGGGCAGCCATCGAGCTGCAGGGCCCAGGTTCACATGGGCCACCATGTGGATTCAAGGACTCTGTCCTTCCTTTTGTCATAATGTGTCGTCGGCCATGCCCCTATCTTGTATACCCAGAAGTCGTCTTAGAGAAGAGGACCCAGGAAACCAAGTATATGTCAAGGGACAGGTCAGACTATTGCTTCAAATGAAGTCAATTGATTTGACTAAAGTATAGTTTGTTTTCTTCCTGCTACCCCTCAAATAGGGTGTCATAGACTGTCAGGCTATAGATCAGATTCTATTTCATTTCTCAGTTATAGAGAAATAAAGTACCTTTTCTGTTGTTGCACATTCGGGTATATTATAAGTAGATGGGGTCCTCTAGAATAGAGGTTTTACTGTGCAGTAACAAGTTCATGTGCATATGCTATTTTTAGTAGGCTCCATGAAGAGGGGACCCTTCTCCTTGCTGCTGGTCCTCAGGCTGTGTCCTAATGCCACAACCTGTACATGCTCACCCTTCAGGGCTGGACTCTTCCAGCTGCTCTTTGTTTACTGGGCTCCTCTAGAAATAGGCAGGGAGGATGAGGAGCCAGGGGCGTACTTTTAGGCTACTGTCTCCTCCAAGTTGGCCCTTTGTCCAGCCTTGGAAAGTCTGCCTGTTAATGAGGCCCCAGGGATGGCATGCACTGTGTGCTCCCACACCTAACTTATGACCCAGGTCTGGGGCTGCTGATTCCTTGTCCATTTATTCCTTCAGTCAATACATATGTGCTGACAGGGCTCAGCAGTGATCATAAATGGGAAAAACGTGTTCTACATACTTCCCTCAAGCAGTTTGCAGTCTGAGAAGTAAACAAGCAAGAACTAGTATTTTTCACACCAAACATGTTTCAGAAGTTGAACGTGGGAAACCAGAGTTTGACAAAATATGGAAAATGAAATGGTGTTTTAGATGAACTCTCTGGGACACTGGGGCTTTCTGAATGTCTTTAGCTACCAGACACCATGAAAGATCGGAGGAAGAACACAAGAACAATGACCTTGTCCGATTATTTCTACATCTGACTTAATACTAGATCTTCTTACAGAAAGAGCAACTTTACACAATAATAGTAAACTGAGGAAAACAGAAATCTCTTCTTTAATTTGGGAAAAAGGAAGGGTTTTTCCTGTTGTTTGTTTGTGATATCATCTTTGAATACCAAGGTAGAAACCACGTTTTCACGCATCAGGGTAATGCAACACGAGTCTCTCGAATATGTCCACAGGAAATGAGCACAACATGTGGAGCCTGAACTTGCCTTTGCCTTCTCCTCCAGTCCTTTGCTATTTTGTCATTCTTGGCCACCCAGTCTCATTGACGTTTGAGGGCCACCCAGGGGATCTTGGTGTCAGCAAGAAAAGATGCAATTGAAGTTAGGCCTAAACATGAGAATTTGAGTTAAATGTGCTAAGTCACAGCCAGGCATATCTCTGTGATACGCCATGGTATTTATAACCATACCCGCCATATAAAACCACGCTACTGAAACTCCTGGGCTTCCCATTTATAAATAAAATATACATTCCATATGAAGATACTTAATATGAAGGAATGTGGTAAGTGATGCAGATAATGTTCTACAGAAGACATGAGGGAGCTTTGATTTCTGGTCGACTGAATTCAGTTCTGCAACTTGGTCTGCAGGACTAGGAAAAACGTTAGCATCCAGAGGCATCTCCCCACTCGTGCTGGAGTCTTGTGGTGCTGTCTTCATCAGAACACCCTTTTTACTGAGTGTAAGAGCACTTGTGCATTATACAATGCGGAGATAATTTGTTACTCAGTTATAATCGCTTCACTCAAATATATTACTCTCCGCTTGTGTCACTTCTCAAAACTAGAGCCTGATCACATCCTTGCTAATGGCAGGGTTAGCTCGGGAATAATAATTATCGATGTTATCATGTATGTAACTACATTGACCGTCCTCTTTAGTTTGTCTGTGAAAATCTTAATATACGTTTGTGGTATAGTGTGTTTATTAACAGCAGTCTCTTTGACTCTCAGAAATGCTCTCTTTTGGGGGAGAAATTATAAAGCCAACTCAATTGGGCAGATATCTATGTCCCTGGCTCTGCGCTAAGTATTGATATATGTTATCTCACTTGATCCTAAGCAAGGAACAAACCGATGAACCTATTTGAACACTGCCACTGTCTTTAACAACTGTATCAGACTCATCCTCACACTGAGATCTGATGGGCCAAGATCTCAGAGAGCAAGGGGGCATGGCCTCGGCTGCTTTTCCCTTTTGGGACATTCATTTGTCCACTTGTTGGCTGTGTAAGGAAAAGAGGCTAAGAAGAAATACCGTGGTTCAGGGTTTTTGCATATATATTACATAGAGAAGAGTGCATAAATCATAAGCATATAGTTCAATACATCCTCACGAAGTGAACACATCCCGGTAACTTCTGCTGTGATCACGAAACATTTGCAGCACCTCAGGCAGTGTCCATCTGCCTCTCTTCCTGCATCGCCCAGCACAGCCTTGGCCACTTTTTTCCTCTCATCTGTAAGTTTTACTGGTTTGCGAACCTTACGTGGATGGAGTCATATAATATATACACCCTTGTTTCTGGTTTTCTTTTTTTCCACTCAACTTTATTTTGTGAGATTCACCCATGTTCTGTAAAGTAGTCGTGTACTTTCCATTGCTGTAGAGAAGTTTTTGTTTGAATGGACACGGTGTATTTGCTCATGCTCCAGCTATGATTAAGTTATGGTGTAAGGAATTGTTTAATGCCCTCCACCTCCTTTTAATGTGAATTTGATGAGGATCAGAACTGCGTCTCTTTTACTGCTGTATCTCTAGCATCTAGCACAGGTCCGTGCCCATAGTAAATGTTCAAAAATACACAGGGTGCCAAAAATGTATACACATTTTAAGAAAGGAAAAAGCTGTATTAAAATTGTAATGCGATGAATGATGCTAGCGTTCATTTGATTAATGCCATTTTTTGAGCGAATGTCATACTATACATTGCTACATAATTGAATTCAACTTTGGAAAGTAATACATAGATAACATCTCTTAAAATGCGTACATTTTTTTGGCACCGCAGGTGTATCAAATGAATAAATAAAGGTTATTGCTATCCCAACCCACTCTCATGCCACATCCCAAAAGACATCCTGCCTCAGAAGAAACAGCAGTGTATAGAATAATCTAGTCCTTTTGAAAAATTCTGACCAGGTGAAGGCATCATGGTTCAAAGAAATGCATTTTTGTGCCTGAAGTCTGGGATGGGGAATGCTAAAACACAGGTGACCAAGGAGAAAAGTCACAATTAATTTTATATTTCATTAAAAAAGTTTTTTTTCTTTTTTAAATAGCAGTAAATTTGAGGCTGTCCTCAAAAATGTTTGTAAAGTTAGTGTAAAAAACTAAAATAAAATTTAAAACAATGGTATCAACCACTCATATGTGTTTGCCCATCTTTTGTATATACAGGTTTTTGTCAGAAACAGAAAGCAATTTCACGCTCTTTCCAAACATTCTCAAATTATGGTTTAATGTCTTAAATCATAAGAAGTACCTCTAGTCACTAAAGTAAGCGTCTCCATTTGGCTTGATGTATGTTTAGTCTATTTCTTCTTGGCAAAAATATTTTAGTGTAAGTGTCCGAGCATAAGACTGACAAAATGTTTTCTTTCCTACCCATTTGTGTGGTCTTGTTTAACAAAAAATATATTTAAAAAACTAAGTAGGATTTGTTCATAGGAATGTGTGTGTGTGTGTGTGTGTGTGTGTGTGTGTGTTCAGTTTATTTGACATTAAAAATAATCCATAAAAGGTAGGTGAGTTCTATCTGAGAAAAGTAAGAGAACATTTCTTTCTATCATCTACCTTGCCAGCTACTTAATTATTACTTTGCCTTATTTTATTAGAAAAAGTGAAAAACCACACAATAAAAAGGAAATGCTTTTAATTTTTGTGAATAATTTAATCTATAATATGTCACCATTTAACAATACATAGGTATAGATTTGTTTCTACTTTTTTTTTTTTTTTTGAAACAGGAAATTCTGCATTGCCATAGCATTATTCTTACAATACTAGTATATAGGTACATGGGATGAAAACTCATTTTAATTCAGAAAGCATGTATTGAGCTTTTATGTGCATAATATATTGCTGAAGCATCCTAAGGACCTTACAACATAAATGTCAAGACAAAATATATTCATGTGGAATAATTACATGTCCCATAAAGTAGCATGTGACAAGCTATTATAGCAAACAGTTTAGATTTGCTGTAGATATGTAGAGGAGAGGAGTACATCAGTGGGCTAGATGACACTGAATATGCCTTATAGTTTAAACCTAAAGTGGATCCTGAGAAAAGTAGATTTATGAGAGCGCTGAATCCTAACCACTAGACCACCAGGGAATCTAGAGAAAAGTAGATTTAAATAAAATAATAATGGGGAAGGAAAACAGCATGAGGAAAGATTTTGAATTGAGAGTGCGCACAGGACAGGAGGCTTGAGTGTGATGAAGTTGGATATGAATGGTGGGCTAATGTCAGGAGGGTCTTAAGGGCCAGATTTGTGTGTTTGGATCCTACTTTTTAGACTATGAGGATGAACTTTTTGAAAAGGAGAAAGAAATGTTGACATTTATTTAAATTTGGAAGCTACGTACAGGATTAATAAGAGTATGGAAGGAGTAAAGGCAGACAGACTACATACTGTGTTCAAGAAGTGATAATATTAAGATTAGAAGTTGGTTTTTCTTACTTGTGTTTCCTTCATACCTTATGTTCTTAGATATCTTTATTTTTTATTTTATTTTACTTTTTTCATGGAGCAACTTGAATGAAACTGCTAAAGTTTGAGGTGGAAGACTTCTTTTTCATGAATGATGAATTTGGTTTTGATTATATTGATTTTGGGGTGAAGTTTGGTTGTGCAAATAGAAGTGTCTCTGAGGCAGCTGGAGATCCAGGCTGAAATTACCCAATAAGGCAGCAGGACGACCCAGATACGAATCATCAGCATATATAGAAGCAATGATTAAAATAATGAGAAACTATAATGATAATGTTCTAATGCTTTAGATAGAGGATGAAAGATAGCTTTGGAGAATTTCCACAGTTAGTGGCTGGGGGAAGGAAGAAAAAGCAGAAATGAGTGGCAGGAGATAGGAAATAAAATAGTCAGTCAAGCACAGTGTCAGAAAAAAAAATGGATGTTCACTGCCTCATTATGCTTAAAAGTCAAGCTGAGGATTGAGAAAAAATCTTTAATTTGCCAAGAAGAGAATGATTTAGGCTTTGTGTGTGTGTGTGGGGGGGGTGGAGGGAGCGAGGGCACATGTAGGTGGAGGAATATGAACAGAAGGAAGACTGAATTTCAGAGCATTGGGGAGTGAACTGAGGTTGTAGAAATGAGTCCATGATTGTACGTTGTTAGTTTAAGAAGTTTGGAAGGGAAAAGGATGGAAGCATGGCTGTAATTAGAGAATGCATGTTCACTGCAACATTATTCACAATAGCCAAGACATGGTAACAACCATGTGCACTTCAGTGGGTGATTGGATAAAGATGTGACACATCTAATATACAATGGGATGCTACTCAGCCATAAAAAATATGAGATACTGCCATTTGTGACAACATGGATGGATCTCCAGAGTATGATGCTAAGCAAAATAAGTCAGAAAAGTATAATACAAGAATTGTATGATTTCACTCATATGTGGGATATAAAACAAAAAGCAACAAATGGATAAACAAAACAAAAGAAACAAACAAACAACAACCAAACTCATAGATACAGACAACAGAATGATGGTTACTAGAGGGGAAGAGAGTTGCAGGGGACAAAGAGGGTAAAAGGGATCAAATACATGGTGATGGAAGAAGACCAGGCCTAGGGCGGTGATCACACAATAGAGTATACAGGTGTCATAGTATAAAGGTGTACACCTGAAATTTATATGATGTTATTAACGTTACTCCAATCAGTTTAATAAAAAAATAGACACTTTCAAAATGGGTAAATGTGAAGTATGCAAGATGTAAGATTTCGAAAGGGGAAAGGAATTGTTGAGGATGAGTGGGGAATCATGGAGTGAGTATGTGAGCTGTGCAAAGACAGAAATGTAGGAGACAGGTGGAGAGTTCTTTACCTTAAAATGGGATGGCATTAAAAAAAAAATAAAAAGTCATAGGGAACAAAGGAGGGTAGGTGTGGGAACTAAGGGCTGATGGCCTTGCTTTTTGTTTTTTTCAGGAAAATAAGGCAGGAATTTGCTGGCAAGAATAGAATGGAGGACTGAGAGGAATAGAAATATTTATATAGTAGAGTCTCATATATCATGCCCACATTTAATTTATGTGAATATTACTAAATATGCTTTGGAAAAAAAAAGGCAAAGAAACAAGTGCTTTTAGTTTCATATGGTTAAAATTATTGAATTTGTTCTTCATATAAAGAATGATTTATTTTTAAGTTTCTCCTTGGCCATGAAATGAAGATATTAAGTCTATCTTTTTTTTATGGCGGACACTGTGCTATGCACCCAGAGCCTCCTAGATTGAAGGATCCACTTCCCTAGCTGCTGGGAATGACGCCAGACAACACCATTTACCTGTCATTCCAGTTTGGAAACTGCCTTGGCTAAAGAAGAACGCCTCACCCGAGATCATGTCCCCTTGGGGATGGCCTACATCTATCACTGATCAATATGAGATAAAGGCCCCGCCTCCTCTCCCAAGCAGAGAACCAACCGGGTCCATCCAAATCCTAGGGCCGCCCACAGGTTTGCAGAGTTCTTCACTAAGATGTATCACATCTTCTGCTTTTGTCCTGTCCTTCTAACAGGTACTCATTCTTTATGCTAGTCTGTGATTCAAAGTCTATTTCTCAGGGAAATGAAACTGCAACATTTGAAAGACTTCCCTCCCCGGCCCCCCCCCTCCCCCCCCCCCCCCCCCGCTGTAAATGTTGCCAGAAGACAGCCCTCGGGGATTATTCTGCTTTATGATTTGCCTCACCTGAAGAAAACTTTCTCTGAGAAGTACTGTCTTTCTCCAGGAACAGTCCATATTCAATGACAAAGTGGTGACAGAAAGGGCTGTCACTGACTGTCACTCCAACGTGCCACATTTCAACGTGGCAGACCAATCCACTTCCAAAGCTCCCCATGAGCCTTTTGTTGAGACTGCATCAGTGCTCAGCTTCTCCTCCTGCCCAATTCTTCTTCCTTCCCTTCTCTTTTACAGGGAAGAATCCAAGGGCACTCCTTAATCAAATTCTCATGCTAAATTCCACCTGGGAGTCCGCTTCCTCTGAAACCCAACCTGCAACAACTTGCTAAGTCAGGTTTTATTTTTTTAACACTAATTTTTACCTTAGCGAAGTACTCCAAACAAGTTCCATTGTTGTGTGTGACTCTCCTGGAAGTAAATACAGGCACACCTCTTTTTATTTTGCCTTGCTTTATTGCACTTCACAGGTGTTGAGGTGTTTTTTTTTATAAATGAAAGACAAAACCCTCCTCGTCTTGTCTTGCTCGTTTTCTTGTCTTGCTCGTTTATTTGCGATGCTCTCTCATGATATTCTGGCGCGTTGCATGCTTTATTGCAGTGGCCTGAAACCCAAACTGCAGCATCTCCGAGATATACCAGTAAGTTGTTAGTTCATTTTATTTCTTTTTATGAAAGCATTATCTTCCAGTGCCGATGGTTTAACGTTTTTAATGGTCCACTGATAATGCCACCTTGTTAAGAATATTTGTGTGTGATGTTTTGCTTCATTGATTTCAATTATCAACACTCTTACTTTGTTATTTAAGCTTCTTGTTATTAAATTAAACTTCTAATTGCCTGATATCTCTACAGAATATTAATCAATGCATATGCCTATTTAACCACAATATCTAGAAGACAATTTCTGTTATTCTGTTACTGAATATTGAACAAGTGGCTTTATAATGCTAACTTTAGCTGAGTGTGGCAGAAATTGCTGGTTTTTCTCCCATCCTTCCTTGCAGCTAGGTGTGGCCATGTGACCTAATTCTGGGTGTTTGCAGTCTGAATAGAAACAAGGTATGCAACTTCTAGAGAAGGACAGCTACCTGCTGATGAATGTGAACATTATGGAGGAATTAGGGAAGTGACCTTGGGCCACACTGAGCATGGCAGAACAAGACAAATAGAGCCTGGCTTCCTACACCAGCCACCATATCAGCCAAGATTTGTACATGAGAAAGAAACATATATTTTATTTAAGCCATTATTATTTTGGGTCTTTCCTTTACAGCAGTCAAAACAATTCCTTAACTAATCCTCTAGGAATATGCATATTTTAGGATACTTCCTAATGTTACAGTAATGTAATCAGTTAGTAGTAGCTTGACAATAAGCTAGGAAATATATAAATTTTTCTAAAACTATGCTTATTAACCTGGGCTATTCATGCCCCACTGGGTATGTTGTGGTGTGCCACAGTTAAAGAAGCCTTAGGACCAATATGACATACATTCTCCAAGTATTGACTTCACTCAAAGTTTAATAATAATGTGAATTTCAAAAGTGTCTCGAAGATGATTACATTATTTTAATATATATAGCTACATGTTAAAGAATACTGCAAAACTACCATGATATTTCAGGACAAACACAAAACTTAAAAGACATTTAATGCTTGAGATGGGCTACTTTTTTCTGTGTCCCCAGCCTACCAGTGGGCTCATGTTCCCGATGCCTTGGCTTTTATGGTGCTTCCATGGAAATTTTCGGAAAGTGCTTTTCGATGGAGATAGTGTCTCAGTGTCAGGAGCTCTTGGGCTGAATCAAAACGACCTTTTCCTTATTTACCTCAGTATTTAATTTGTTCCACATGGGTCACAATTCCATTTCTTAAATTGATGCCTGGGTGTTGTAGAAATATTGTATTTTAGAAATCGTAGAACTAAGTTTGGTGATTTTTCTTGACTTGATTCTTCGAGTTTTAAAAAATATTCTTATTACCATTTTCAACAGAGGTCTTATTTATTCCAGCTCAGTAGCTATACATGGCTGAGTCTGGCTCAGACCACGGAGGCCAATTTGTTGTTTTTGGCTGTCCTTTTCCAACTGTGTTATTCAAACCCTTGGGTGGCTGCATGCTCATTTTTGAGTGTCTGATAGAGCTTGAGAGATTCCTAGCAGATAAAGCAGACTGTTAAAATGCTACTTGGGTTCTAGTCAGTGATGTAAGTTTTGGTATGAAGTTCAAAATTACAAATGTAAATGGATTTTCTTCCTGATTGCCATTATCTTCCAGAATATTAAACCTAAAAGCTACAAACCTAAAAGGGGACAAAGATCAGATACAGAGTTGAACATATTTAATATAATTTTGAAGAGGGATATTTTAGGGTGGCTTTGGAATGTTGAATGGAGCTAATTGACAGACGTTATTTAGTGGATGGCATTTATGAACGCCAGGTGGAACTCCTCTGTGCTGTGTCCTTATGAAATGGGCGATGGAGACAGGGCAGGAGAACACTCTCGTTCCATGCTAATTACCAATAAGGGGTCCCTTCTCCTGAGCCTAGTGGTCCCTGAAGTTAAAATACTGGATCATAGGAGGCAGTTATCCTATAGTTGTGGTTTCAGATCAGCCTGAGTGCTAACCTTAGTCTGAGGAGTATACCTTCTACTTCTTAGGCATAAGGAGTATAAAGAATAAGGGACAAACCAACAAATGGCAGAGATGTCACATGAAACAGAAAACAAGGCAAAGCCACCGGCGGTTAACTGCCAAAATGCCGTGGCCATTAATCACGGGATTTGGTAAAGTCAGCTGCAGCTGAAGAAAAGCCTGAAAAAAACTGAGATGTTGTAAAGGGGACCCTTTATGCAACCACAGTTATGTTTTGGCAACTCAGTGACAAAAGCTGTCACTTGGCGAGGCACATAGAGTCAGACATGAGTGTCAGTGGGGCTTCTGACCCCTGTGAGTGCTCTGCGTGAAGAAGCTTGAGCGAGTTGCCGGTCATCTCCAGGTCTTGTCCTCATCACTTGAAGATGTTTCATGATGATTCAGGGGATGATACAGCCACAGGCACCCATTTTGCATACTTAAGCAGAAAAGCAATGTCCTGGGAAGATGTGGGGTTGTTTATAGAATTGAGGAGAATGCTGAAGGAACCAGGTTAATGTTGGGAGCCTAGGAAATTATAAAGGAAGAATGTCCCCTCTGGGATGTAGGCAGTGTTTGTGCCCTTTGCTCTAGGGTCACTTTTCCAGCGGACATCATCCCGTTTGCCTGGTTGGGGTCACATGGAGGAGTTTGGGGACGGACAGGCATCTTAGCTTGAAAGGCCCACTAAACTGTGTCCAGTGGAGAAGGTACAAAGGGGAAATGTGTACTGTCCATTTCTACCTTCCAGTTCACACACAGCACCATTCTGGTTTTGAGTGTTGGTAATTACACTATCTTGGGCAAGTTAATTAAAATCTTTTGAACTTCAGTTTCTTCGTCTACATTGATAGTATCTAATGCAAAGCGTTGTTTAGAGTATACATTGAGGTTAATGTATGTTAAACCTTAGGCTATTGGATGGAACGTAGTAAACTCTCAATGAATATTCTTTTCTTTCTATTAATCCTTGAAGGAAGGAACAGTGTCTCAAATATTTACAAGTATGTTCTTCCATGCATAGGTATGTTAATGGCTCTCTCATGACTGTCTATGCTTGTCTATTTTTGAGTTTGTCGTTATCAATGAATATTTATGAGTACTACTTTGAGTGTTCAGTGCTAGAGATACAAAGATGTGTAATACAGCCTGTGTTCTCAAGGGAAATTGTAAAATGCTTAATAAATGTAAGTTAATAAGCACATTAAATATAAAACATATGTGGCGATGCTTCCAAGTGCTAGATAAGAACTTCTAAGCAAAGTATAACCACTGAAAGAGTGATTATATAATTTTAAAAAATTAAAAAATTGAACCTTATCATATATTAAGATATAGACTATACTTGTATATTTTACCATTACCTCCAGGTCTGTCCAACCAAGGAGTACTGATAGCACTCCTTTCCACTTTCTCTGTTCCTTCTAATTTCATCACTGAAGCTCTGGGCCCAGCAGTCATTAGCACTGTTTGCAACATTATCCTTGCTGTGCCTTTGAACTATTCCTTCACTTGGAGTCATGCCCTGAGTAAAATCTTCCCATGAGCACTGGCACCTGGCTACCTCCTTCCGAATGTGGATTAGGAAGCCTTCCTGTGACGAAGAAAGACACCTCGTGTAGGTGGCTGCAGCCATGCTCCTGGATACACCCCAGGGTGAGTGGAGAGCGGTCCCCACACTCAGTTGTTCCCCCTGGCATGTTTGGGCAATGAGCAAACTGCAGAAAGTCCTCTTCCATGATTCTTGGCCTCCTTTGGTTGCCTTCTTCTTTTTCTAAATCTCTGTAAAATTTTATCTCCTGAATATCAGATCCAGCCTTCTTAGCTCTGGTCCACTCTGTCACCAACATAAGCACAGTGGTGGATTCAGGAACAATCACTGTAACGGCCATTTAGTTTGGCGGGGGGTGGGGGGGAGGCAATTACAAATCCCAGAATCATGAACAGGAAATTTTATGCCTAACACCAAAGTGCAAAAAAAGTTTAAAAAAAAATTAAAAATTGAAAGATTGGGTCTAGTTAACATTTACTATTTCATCTGGGTTCATTGGACAAAGATGCCAGGGAGAGCAATTGACATTACTCATAGCATTACATATGTACAATCAGAATCTAGGTCTTCTAATTGATCCAAGAGAAAAACATTAAGGCAGCCTATCCGTTATAACAAGATCCTGATTTATTTAAAAAAAAAAAGTGTACATTTGAAGTCAGCTGACCACTTTTCATGAAGTAGTGTTTCAATACAACAATAATAAAATGGATGCATAGTAAAAAATTGGATGCTAATCACTGGTTCTGAAGCTGATTAAAACATACGAAAGACTAGGGAATTTTTTTTTTTTTTGGCAAAAATTACACATCCACATTGCAAGTTTAATGATATGCTTGTGATTAAAACTTGAGTAATAATTTTTTTCCTTTGAAGAACATAATAAATGCATGTGGCATCCATAATATTCAGTACTTCTCTGTCATATGGTAGAGTTTTGGGGTGCTTAAAAATATTAACTCCTTTGCATAATACCACTTAGGAATAATTTCCATCTTATGGCTCCCATTATATCGATGAGAAAATAAAAATAGGATGACTGTATCAGGTTAGTGGCAGGATCCCAATAAACATTCAATCATTCATGTAAGCAAAGCCAGGGTTAGGGCCCCCTGTGGGGAATTGGGAAGACCTCATTGGATTATCTGCCGTACGGGCTCATGAAGTCAGAATCACAGCACCTTGCCTCCCTCCCCTTTTTCGTATCATATGGACCTTCTATGGATGGTATTAGTTTTTAGGATCTTGTATGCAATTCCATTTACACCTAACCTACACAGAATTAAAAACACAAATCTTGTTTCCAGTGAGCAATATAGAATATATCATTGCTGAACCATTTGTCTGCTTCCTGCTTTCCCAAACATACCAGTTTATTAATTCATTTGTGTTTGTCTCATTCTAACACTCCCACCCCCAACAAAAAGCAAATCCAAATACAGGAGAAACATGCAGTAGGTCCCTAAATCATACGGAGGCAAAATCAAACTGAACACCTCATAGGGTGTTTCTGATCACTGGGTATTACTCTCCATCCTGGCTGTCCTTGGCCAGCTTAGCAGCTAGTCAGGTTGGCTCTAGACAGCTGGGCATTACTGGATGACCCTGGTTGTGTGTTTTTTGAAGCCAGACTGTTTATTCCTGATTTTGCTCTGTCGCATGGCCAATCAAATAAGATTCTGTTTAAGATAGCATTTTTTTTAACCTTGGCCTCTGAAGTCTTCTAGAATATTGAAAACCTGTTAAAGCATAAACATATGTCATGCAGAGAGAGGACAGTCAAAGAAATCAGGATGGCAAAGTCAAAGATGCAAATTAAAACCCAGGAAGAATCAATTAAATAGGCACCAAAGGTCTGTTTAAATCATTAAATGAGACAGAAGTGCATGTTGAGCTGAATAAATTACAGGAATGTGTAAGAAAAGAAATGAAGGCATGAGAGCCTTGTTGGGGAGGATAAGTGAATAGACGTGAGAGAGGAGAATTAATATAGGTGATGTGCACACGGTCTCAGGTTTCGGTTATTAGATTGATTAAATATGCAAAAGTGTCGCCATAGCCTCTGGGTAATTGCACAAACATTAATACAAACAGTGAGTCGCACAGCTAGAAGAATAACAAGAGGAAAGCTGTGGCATTTCTCACGGCACTGGTGAGCATGTGTCTCTCGTTACCCACTGTTCCTGTCAGGATGAACTGAGTGTCCTGGTGTCTTCCCTTCCTCCTGCCCAGCTGAAGAGACCTGCGATGATCCCTGTCATTTTATATGCTTCCCTAAGTCCTTATATGTACATCACATAATCCATAAAAAGAGGTGAGAGTGGCAAGCACGATGCTAATTCCAGCTTTCCAGGGGCAGAGACTAGAAAGCAGAGAAACTTAGGTACCCAAGTTTGCACAGAGCCAGGAGCTGCCCCGGGCTGCCAAGTGTGGTTGGGCAGGTTGTGCAGTGCACAGGATTGCTGGCTGAGAGGACCAATGGGGCTGAAATGCAAACCTCGTCTGCTTTACCACCCTGTGCAGCTTGGCACAGGCTTGTCTGCCTAGAGGCAGGAAAGCTGTTTCCTAGTTTGCAAAGGAACAGATTTAAAGGCCAGTGGTGGCCCTCGGCTGAACTCAGATCTCTTGGTGTTCTCCCTCTCTGTTTTGGTCCAACCCTAAGATAATTCTCTTCCTTTTCCTTTTTTTTTTTGTTTTTTTTTTTTTTGTTTTGAGGGCAGTGTCACTGGCCCTCATATGTGGGACCCGAACCAGGGCCGCTGGCTTCTGAAGCCACCGCACCACTCCGCCGGCCCCCTTTTCCTTTTCTATCTATGTAAGTCAGAGTTCTTTCAGTGTTTATCTCAGACTCATCAGCATGAAAATAGTATGTTGTTCAGTTATCAGGCTCTTCTAATTATTTCTCTTTTTTTTTTTCACATCTTCTTTTAATTTTTTATTGTTCTTCAGCTGTTTTCTGAGGGCTTTCCCATACATTGTTTTAAAAACAACCTTATGCAAAAATGATTATCCCCATCTCACAGAAAGACACAGAGAGTTTCTCAAGGGCACAGAGCTAGTAGAAAACAATGCCTGGACTGGAAGCCAGATGCCAATTCCTGGTTCTGGGCTCTGCCTACCGCGCCATGTTGCCCCTAGCCCAGCTTCCCCTCACCGACTCCAACTCTCTTGGCTTCTCTCCAACTAACTGTAACCATTTTTACCTCTTCTATGAATCCATTCATGGCTCAATCAGATCAGCCAATAATATATTTCTTCCCTGCGGAAATTTAATGAAGTGTCCACTTAGTCTTGGCCCCAAACAAATAAGATCAAGACTAGCTCTGGCTTATTTCCTTTTATTAACATTCCAAATTAATGCTGAGCTTCCTTGGGATGTGTCACCCCTCCCCTCCCCTCCTCACATAAGCTTAGAAAGGGGCCAATCGATACTATCTCCCCATGTTTTAACCCACCATATCCTGAACCAATTCAGAAATTGTCTCTAGGGGTCAGGAGAGAGGAACGAGTTTTATTTATATAAAAGGAAGATGTGGCTGGGACCCAACACCAAAATTCAGTTTTGACTATCTGTCTACTCCATCAGAGGCTGTGGAGTTGGAGAGGAAGCCTTCTCGCAGGGAGGGTGGGGCAGAGAGAAGGCAGATAGTGTTTGCCTCAAGGGCAGGTTGTTTCCAGAGAGAGACTGATGACCAAGGACGCATTACTCATCTACCCACTACTCCCAACCCCAAGAGAGGCTCTCCCCATCTTCCTTCCAACTTGGGATGAGAGAATGGGTGACAGGGAGAAAGTCAAGAGCTTCTTCCTGGGCCCTTCCTTAGTGTGGCAAGGGGGTGGCAGGGTGGCCAGCTCTATGGGCCAGGGCTGCAACATGTACAGCAGGGTGATTCGTCCACAGGAATGGAAAGACCCTCAAGAGGGCTTTTAGGCGAGCTCTTCTTAAAGCACCACTGAGGGATCCCCTGCCCTCTCCATAGAAAAGCCACACAGAGCGTACTGCCTCCTCTTTGAGATGGCTCTACGGAGCAAGACTTTTGGAGGAAAATGCGGTTTATAAAGAGAGAGCAGCCCTCTCCCCCAACCCTGTCTGCTCTATATGTTATGGAGCTCCCATTCTATGGGGGTATTTGCAAGAGATACTTCCAGGGCAGAGGGAAAAATTCTCTTTTTTTGGGTAATCCATTGATTTTATCAGACCATCCTCTGAAATGGAATTTTATCTGGAGTGGGTAGCAACATGAGTAACACACCGATTATGAAATTATTAACATGTCAATATGCTACTGGATAACTTGAAAACCAAGAACAATGGCCTGAGACTTAGGAGAAGGACTATTGTTCTGATATTGGCACGAGCCACCTATGGGGTGTTGGGTATGTCGGATATGTTCCTTAACCATTTTAGATGTCAATGTCATCCATCAACAGGATTATTTTGGGTGGAAACTTCCAGACTCAGTGTCCCCGATGTAATGACCTCAGAGACCATAAGAACAGGAAGAAGGCTCCCGGTTGACTTGGTGTTAATAATCAACTTGTTCATCTCCAAAATTTTTAGAGCAGTAGGAAGGAGTTGAATTTGACACAAATGCATGGTCTGTTTGTCGTTGTTACTGTCTTAGCAAGCAGCCAGATTGCTTCCTTATCTTGTTTACTAGAGGAAATATTTTATTTACAAACACTGTCTAATCAGAAAAGAAAAAATGCATCACAGAAGCAAAGTGCTGGTAACAGGTTCAAAAGAGTGTTGACTAATATTTCACAGGCAGATTATCCCCATGAATACTATCCTGTTGCTGCTGAGAATGGGTTATTTCTTTTAAGTCTCTGAAGCATTAGAAAAACATTGATTTCCCATAGATATAAATCAGCAGAGAGTGTGAATATACATTTTATAGGAAAATCCATATAGGAGGAAATAAGGAAGAATAAATGGATTTCTTTAGAGGTAGGAATTAGTATGTGAAAGGCTACATTGTTATAGATACTCAGCCTTCATTTCTCCAAGGTGGCCCTGCAACAAAGAAAGCACCATCTTAGTTAGACAATGTCCCTTTTTACAGAAATGTTAAGGTGAAGGCAAAAAAATGAGAGCGCTAAGCAGGATTCCAGGAACGTATGCAGCAAAGGTTTTTTCTTTTTCTTTTTTTCTTTAAATGAAGTTCAATACTGGTGTTCTGCCCTTTTATTTTTTTCTTTGAAAGGAAATATTTTGAAAACTGAGACTTGTACTGGGAACTAGTGACCAGTTATATAAGTCTTTTCTCCCCTGGAAACTTGGTTGAAATCCAGTTTGAATAGATTAGCTAAGTGTTATTCCAGTTACAGTCCAGCTTGTTTTTTTTTTTTGGAGTCGGGTAGTTTTATACAATTAATTCACATTAACTTCAGCTAAGAAAAAAATATTACACCAACTGTCAGATTTCCCAGTTTTCTTTACGCGTATGACCTTTTGTGAGTCTTGACAGTAGTACAGACCTTGGTTTGCTGTTGAATCCACTGAGGATAGATTCTGTGTATTTCTGAACCTATTTTGTGGATCATCACCATCTAACAAACTCTTACCCTCTTCACATTAAATGTGCAATTTAAAACTTTTTGTAAGACTTGGAAATGGAAGTGATTTTCACAGGCTTATGTAGTTAGTTCTGGATATGGGCAGGATACCCGTTCTCCTGATTTATGAAGAAGAACTTTGTTCATGACTGCCATGGTTTTGAGAGAAATGGATACTTGAGTCTCTCTCTCTGTCCCTCTCACCACTCCCCTTCCCAAGTCTTAGTATCACTTAAGTAAAATTATGAACAAGGCATACATACTCAGAATATTCAGTCATAATTTACAACTCATTAAAAGTAAAATGATGGTAGTGGGATATGAATGGCTTGGGATAGCTTGCACATTACAAATGCATTGGGAAATTCTAGGCCAATTTACTGTCTGTTGAATAAAGAAAATTTTCTGAAAAAATTTTCTAAACTAGATTATCTAAATCTAGTTTAGATACAGGTGTAGATACAGCTGGAGATATGTATGTGTGTACACACACACACACACACACACACACATTGCATTTTAAGAGAATGACACATTTACTGAGCCATTGCATTGCATATCTCCAGAGACCAACATTCACATGAAACACAAGGTGAATGGAATCGTTCAGTGGTACTGCTGTACATTTATATTAGAATGTGTCCGAGCTGTTATCATAAATGTCTTACTTCATCAGGCAAGTTTTGGGATTTTTAAAAAAAAATTTTAATCACATAGAGTTCCTATGTATCATTTTTTTATGAGTGAAATAATTTTGCCAGAAAACCAATTGTATTTAGAAAATTAATTTGAATGAGGCTGGTGAGTTTGATGAAGCTTATTTCAAAGGTTGTTACTTTAGCATAAGTAGATTTAGTGTAGATGAAACTTATTCTACTTGTTGGCAAGATAAAAAGTGAAATTGGGAAGTCTTCAAATAGAACACAAGCTATGACAATCCTCCCCTTGGCATCTACCATAATGTCTGCAGTTCCTGATATTAGTCATTCCTTTGAGTCATGACTCCAGAAAAGCTCCTACAGGGCCTTGTTAAAATTATGATGTGCCCTACTCAAATGGGGCAACATGTACCCCATTAACCATTAGTAATTCAACCAATAAGACATGTATTATGGACCTCATATTCCCAGACAATAAGCTATCTATGGTTTATGTATATCCCCCACTTCCAAAACAACCTAAAATGGAAAGCTTAGACAAACAAACTTGTTGTAAAAATATAATAATTATCTGAAAAGGCAGATGAGAAGTATGTACAGGGTGTGATCAAACAATATGGTGAATGTTTAAATTAAAAACATTTATTACAGTAAAAGAAACACTGCCATTAATACCCCCAAAAATACTCCCCCTCGCTTTGAACACACTTATCCCATCGTTCTTGCCACTTTCTGAAGCAGTTCTGGAAGTCCTCTTTCGTGAATGTCTTAAGTTGTGCTGTCATGGCTGCCTTGATGCCCTGAATTGATTTAAAAAGTTTTCCTTTCTTGATCCTTTTGACTTTGGGGAAGAGCCAGAAGTTGCCTGGTGCCAGATCTGGTGAATAAGATGGATGAGGACACACCGTAATGTTTTTATTTGACAGAAATTGCTATATACCAGAAGCTATGTGTGACACGGAGCATTGTCATGATGGAGGATGAAGTAAAGACACTCACGAAAGAGAACTTCCAGAACTGCTTCAGAAAGTGGCCAAAACAGGGATAAGTGTGTTTGAAGTGAGGGGGGAGTTATTTGAGGGAGATTAATGGCAATGTGTCGTTTAAAGTAATAACAATTTTTAATTTAAACTTTCACCATATATTCTGATTACACCTCGTATTTCCGCAGGGTGTTAGCGTATATTTAATAGTTGTGGTTGCAGAGTGTTGATCATGATTTACTATTACATCATTAGCAAAAAGCATGATGTGCCCTGGAATAAATTCATTAAGGTCCTTCTCCATTCTCCCCCTCTTGGCGCTAAATAGTGACCTCAGAGCCGTTTACCTTTTCCACAGTTGAATAGAAAGTCTTGAGAACAGCTGATGGACAAGCATCCAGTGCGTAGTCTGATTCTTTCTTGCATTTGAGTGCATTTCTCCTGTTTCACTTGAATTTGTTCATAAATTCAAGGGATTCCATTTCTCTCCACTTTTCAACACCTCTATCAAAGACATTTCTGTTCCAGTACCCCACCTGAGTATTTTATTGAGGAGTCACGACTTGTTTTCTCTTTAAAATCCCTCCCACCCCGTGGAAGGAGCGCCTTGTGAGAGAGAGCAGCCTGTGCCACTGAGCTCAGGAGAAGGGATGAAAGACCCAGAGCTGATGCCAGAGAAGAACATGGATTCAAAGGGGAGGACAGCCCCTCATTCAATATCAGACATAGATTTTAGAATTAATTACTTATAGAAAGGTGTCAGTTCAAACAGTAAAATTGAACTTTTATTTTCCTGTGTTCCTCATTGATGCTACTTCTTGTATGATTGGAATGTCTGATTCATGTGTAGGCTCTTCCTCAGTAGCATGAAGTGTGTGTAGAGGATACTTGTTGGAAATATGCAGCATCAAGTGCTCCTTCCTCTTTTATGCACCAGCCTCTTTCACTCCCTGTCCATTTGATTCAGGTAGGCTGTCACAGCTGTCACCAGGTGTGGAGTCTGTGACACAGGTGTGGCCATTCAGTGCTTCAAAAGCCCTTCACCAAGACGATTATTTTCGAGATGGGAATGATGCAGAGACTGTGCAGGACCTGCTGGTGCAGAACATTTCCTCTTCTCTGCTGGATTCAACGTGGGAGAATGTGAGTCTAGAGTTGTGAGGAGCCAACACATGGACCCCCAAAATGAAGTCAATATAGTAGGGGACAGAGTTAAGAAATGAAGACATTTTGATTCTAAGGCCTTTATTTGAATTTCTGCAAGCATACTTGAAGTTAGAACTCTTCCCCATGAGTGCTGTAGTGTGGGCATTTCAGTGACAAACTCATAATTCCCAAAGAGGTCCTAAGTCTATCAGCTGCTTCAACCTCTTAAACACTAGCGAATGCCAAAGTCTTCAGACATAAGGGATGTTAAATTATTATCTTTTTAAAGATTGTGAACTGTAATGAATTTTCTTTTTCTTTTTTTAAAAACACTCATTGTAAGGATTTTTAATTAAAAGAAAAACTGTCTTTCTAAATTCTTTCAACTAAGTGTAACCTGTCATACCTTTCTAATTCCCATGGTAATTTGTATCACCTTTGTGGTAAACTTACTCTGTCTCATTACCATAAATAATTTTAAGATCCTTTCAAGAAAGGACAGGCATTGCACATTTTGTAACACAGTTCTCTCAAACCACATCAATATACGTTAATCAAAGTTACTTAGAAGCATGTGCAAAGTCAGGTTACGAATGTCTGAAATTCAGAAAGTGAGCCAAAAATTAGGTCAAGAGATTAAATGTGAAGACAAGACCTATTGATACATGAAATTAGTCATAATTAATAGTTGAACATCCACTAATGAACTAGAGGAGACATATATATGCGCGGAACCCCCAAACAACACCTAATCCCTGCATTAGATAGATTTTCTTTCAACTCCATTCAAAAACTTCATGCAAATATATACAGTCAGTTACAAAAGAGACTCATTTAAAATGGTGGTGAATTTTCTCTACCCCCTCACTTGTTTTCATGTCTATCTCTTGCACTGGACTGGCAGCTCCTTAACTTATAGTTATAAGGCTTGATACTCAATATTTATTGAATAAATGATTACACTATAGAATGAATGAAAGATTTTCACCTTATTTTCATTTCTCATTTGAAGCACCTTCTACTAATTTCGCCTACTGCTCTCTGACTGTTTTTGCTTGCGATTTGTGTGTGTGTGTGTGTGTGTGTGTGTGTGTGTGTGTGTGTGTATGGAAGAAGTGGGGGAATTGCGGTATTGTGAACTTCGTATCTTTCTAGAATTCTCTTTTTTTTAAAAAAGATTTTATTGCGAAATTGGGGGAGGGGAACAGCGCTGGGGAATCGGGGAAGGGGAACAGACAAGTTGCTGTCCTTTTTTGCTTCAGTCTAGTTGCGGAGGACATTGCTTCACTGGCCCATGTTGGTATCATCATTGCGCTCTTCCCAGATGAGGCAGATGGGTCGCTGGCCTCTGGATGGTGGCTCACCGCGGCTATTGGCAGCTCACACTGGCTGCCAGCCTCTCACGCTGGCTGCAGGCCACTCACTGTAGCCTATGGCAGCCCACTGCAGCAGGGGCTGCAGCCTACACCGTCACCGGGGCTCGCAGCCCAGCTCCAGGTGGAGCTGTTGTTAGCTGTAGAGGGCAGTGTCACTGGTCCTCATATGTGGGATCCGAATCAGGGCCGCTGGCATCCCAAAACCAGCTCTTAACCAATGCGCCACTCGGCCGGCCCTAGAATGCTTTAATATCAAAATATTTCTAGGGCCGGCCAAATGGCACGGTGGTTAAGCACTGGCTTGGGAAGCCAGCGGCCCCGGTTCGTTCCCACATATGAGGGCCAGTGACACTGCCCTCAAAAAAACAAACAAAAAAAGCCCCTAAACAAACAAAATATTTCTGCCTTTTTCCTCAGTTCCCTGTGTGATCATGGATTTGTATGCTGTATTTACATTTCACTTCAGGTCTCAGGTGGAGGATTGGAATAGAAATGTCTTTGATAGTGGTATTTTGGGTGCATCGGTTGGGCCGGTGGTAAAGAATACACCCATGAGGTGCTTGTATTCTCTGCTTTGTGGTGGAATTTTCCTTGCTCACAGGGATTCTGGCTTTGTTTGTATGAAAGGAATAGCCAGACTGTGAAACAGTTTGCTTGTTTTGGCCCCTTACATTTTTGGATCATTCCATAGCCCAATCAATTGTGTAGCAATTGGCTCTGAATTTGCCCAAATGTAGTCATCTGAATGCATATGCACACGTAGGCACTTGTATCTCCACCCCCACTGTGCTTCGCTCGAGCACCTTGTAGACAAACCTAGACTCTTAGTGGCTCAGGTCCTGCGTAGGCATCCTGGGAGACAGGAGAGTGTAGGGGTGAACAGCACAAATCGTGCAGTTGCATGTCTGGGTTCAAGCGAGGGCTCTGTCACTTACTAGCATGTGGCCTGGAGCAGGATTTTTGCCTAACACTTCTGTGCTTCAGTCTCCTGTTAAATGGAGATAGGTCTTACCTCATGGAGTTGTAAAGACTGAATAAGATAACCCATGGAAAATGCTTAGTTTAGTGCATGCCAAATAGTAACTCTCAGTAATTGTTGGTGTAGTCATTACCATCACCACCATCCTCCTCCTCCTCCTCCTCCTCCTCCTCCTCATCATCATCATCATCATCATCCTTCTCCTCCTCCTCCTCTCCATTATTATCAGAATCAGCATCAGGACAGCTATTCTGATAATGGAGGGAGTGTTGGGACTGGAGGAAGGGATAAGAGGAGATTTCACCTCAATAGATGGTCTCTAAAAGCTAGAGACCACATGCAAATAAGATTAGGATCTAAGCCCCTGTGGATGTATTTTCTTCTCCTTGATGAGTGGCTACCTAGGTGTGGTCCTAGAGGCCAGGCCAAAAGTTGGATACTCGTAACTTGCTATGTGTCACTACTTGATGGTGACTCATAAATGTTACCTTCATGTGAAAAGACATATGCATGCAAAAATAGTCATAAGTTTTAAAAAAGGCAAGATGGGGAGCCACGAAGATGAATCACACACACACACACACACACACACACACACACACACACACACACATTAACACATATATAGCATGTATATATATATGCATATATATGCATAAACATATATATGTATGTATATATATTAGCACATATATAGCATATATGTTTTTTTCTGTTTTGGTTTCTCTTTTCTAATACAAATTTGGGGGATTTCTGTTATACCTTTAGTGTTGAAACAGCAGCAAAACAACTGTTGGAGAGAAATGTATTCTAATGTGAGCTACTGCATGAGTGCATAATATGGGGTGCCTGCAGCTGTGAGATTGGCTGCAGAAGGCAGGATGTGGAAGAAAAACAACAACAAAAAAACCTCTGGGAGAGATCTGCTTCTCCTCTCCCAAAACCTGAAATGGATGGAAAAAACGCATCCAGCGAGTTCTCTACATAAGCAACGGACTGGAAGCCCTTACTGTGTTTTTGCGACTCTATCGGTTTGTTTTCTCACTGTGAGCTGTCCCTAAGTGGAAAACATACACTAATAATTTCTGAGGATGTTGGTTCCATTATTCCCGTGTCCAGACTCACTTTCCCTCCTACAAACAGCAGCTCTGCCTGAGTCCAAGCTGCTTCACCGCTTAGAATTCCTGAAATGTCTTCTACATTGCTTAACCTGGTAGGTATGATAGTCATTTATGGAGGGGCTGCCTTCTATTCACCTCCTGAGAAGGAGGGAGATACAAATATAAAAGGGAAGAAGGAAAATGTGAGATAGGGTGACAAAACTCCAGAACCAGCCAAGACACTGGAGGCAGATAGAAGCTGCTCCGCGTGTTCTCCCTCTGGGCTTGAAAGGAAATGATAGTTCATAAATTCACTCGCAAACTGCAATTCTGCTGGGTGTTTTTTTTTTACTCCTTTTAAATATTTTCCTTTTTACAAAGCTGAGAAATATTTTGTTTTCCTTTTCTCTGGGCTTCTGTCATATCCTGGGTTGTGTTCCCTGTTAACAAGTATTTGTCTTTCTCTTTTCAGAGCTTTGTCTTACTTTTCTTTGCATCTAATAAGACCTTTCTGGTTTTCTCTTGCTTTCTTTAAACTCTGCTGTGCATGTACATTTTCATGTGTCTGAAGAAGATAAAGGGGGGAGCCAATTATAAATTGGGGAAACCACTTGAGTTTGGAAAAATTTGTGTTCTCTGAGGCACATCGTTTTTATGTGCTTTAAGAGCCGTGGCCTGAGCTGTGTGGTATACCAGGAACTCTCACTGAGTATAAACAGTGGGAAAAATTGTTCCCCTTTCCAGCTTTCATACAGGCTATGTGGACCTGAGATCAGTCTCCGGGGCTGACTGGTGTCTCACCTGCTTCCCAGTGAAAAATCAGTCAGGTGATAGCACACTGGACCTAGTGTCAGAGTCTGCAGAAGGATAGAAAAGTAGTTGAGTTATTTTACATGTTACACAATGAAAGAATGTTGTTTGTGCAAGATCTGATGAGCATAAGTGCTTATTAGGCATACCTTGTTAAACCCACGCCTGATTTAATCATAATGATTGTCTTTTGTGGTGGAGATTAAATTATAGAGCTTCTGCTGTGTAAACAGGTAGACAATGGAGGTCCGGCTCAAAAGAAAGGTGCCCATCCTGGTGCTCCTGGAAGTATCTGACTCCTCCAACCAAGGTAGAGAAGAATTAGAAAAATCTGACATTACAGCACTCAAGCAATTAGGGAAAGGAGCTGCAGCTTTCATTCCATATATGTCTATGAATGATATAATATATAGTTTAATGTTCACTCCCGTAGGATCAAAACCAAACCCAAACACAAGCTAACTCATAATCACTTTTCTTATTCTGGAAAACCCTTAAGAACTGCTTTAAAAAGTTACGATTCTTTGGGGTTTGTTTGACTTTTAAATCTTACGTAGAGACTACAATTGTAATACTGTGCCTCTCCCTTCCAAGACCTGAAAAATTTAAGGGGGTCCTAAAGAGGAAGGTTTAATTTTGTTTGAAAAACAGCAATAGTGAGGCTTGGAAATGTTATTATTTATTTTCTCATTGGACTCAAATTCATTATTTTTACCAGGTTTTTTTGTTTGTTTGTTTGTTTGTTTTTTTGAGGGCAGTGTCACTGGCCCTCACATGTGGAACCGAACCGGGGTCGCTGGCATCCCAAGCCAGCGCTTAACCACTGCACCACCCAGCCGGCCCTCAAATTCACTATTTTTAAACAGTCATTTTTTTTGGAGAGTAAGATTATACTTCAAGACCATGTCAAGATCTTTACAATTGTAATTCCCAAGGAATTTATGAAATCTAAAATACAAGAGTCATTTTCATTGAGATTATTTGAAAAGTAATTGAAACTTTTTTTTTCCCATTTTAAAGAAAGAATACTCACTCACTCACTCACTCACTCACTCACTAACTACATTTAGAATGATTAAAATGATTTACCCAGCCTGTTACAATTTATTGATTATTTCTCTTTAGCAATTGCCCTGATAAATATGTAAAGTTTCATTAGATTCTGCTGCATAATTTGATGCCTGCGAGTTGAGGTGCTATTTGAAAAGCTCTGTTAGATATCATGGAAAAGGAAAGGAAGAAAAAAGAAATTTGAAATAAGTACCAAATATATTCACACTCAAATATAAATGATAGCAAGAAAAGAACATGAACAAAACTTTTATTTTCAAGTAGCGCTTTCAACTCTCTATAATTTCTTGCTTACAAAGCACTCATGTGATGCCTAAATTGGCTCCAAAAGCCTTTTGTGATTGATTGTTCATGGCACACATGTCAGGTTCTGGACCTCAATTTCTACCCAATCCCCAATATAATGTAAATTTTATAAGTGTGAAATTAAGTTAAATGACGCATGTCCTATAACAGTTACAAGTATGCAAAACTATGACCTAATTTTCGTGATTTTCTTATAATGTGTTATTTTGTTTTCTAATAAAGGTTTTTTTCAAACCACCCAAAGAAAGGCATTTGAAGTACATATGACTTTCTAAACCCTATTATTATACAAGAAATTTTTGTTTTCTTCCTTAGGAAGCAGAACTTTTGACCCATTTGAGATGGCCTCTTTCTTCTGAAAAACGCTGTTCTTAAAAGGGATGGTTTTGAGATCTGAATCAAACACTACCATGTTGTTAGCCATTCAAAAGTTAATGAAATTACAATTTTTTTTTTGAGGGCAGTGTCACTGGCCCTCATATGTGGAACCGAACCGGGGTCGCTGGCTTCCCAAGCCAGTGCTTAACCACCGCGCCACTCGGCATGCACAGTTTTGATTTCTGTGTTTTTATTGTTTTTTGTTTTTTGCCTTAAGATCATATCATTTAAAAGCACATAGATCAGTGGCAGCTTCAGATAATATTATATGTCAACTATAATATAACACATATATAATCATGGGATGTGGAATATAGTGTGGGGATGGAGTCAATGAAATTGTAATAGATATGTATGATATCGGGGGTGGGGGTCAGGGGAGGGGGAGGGGTAGTCACACACAAAAAAGTAATGAAATTAAACATCTCAGCTTTTACAATACTATATGTCTAGGTTGTAGGTCGCATTCAATGATCAAGCTGTGCGCTGAAATTTGAGTACCACCTCAAACTGTAGGCTCAGTAGACATCACATCTCAACTTTGGATGAGACAGTCTGCTTCGTGGAATGCCTTTCTCTCCATCCTTCCAAATCACTTACTTTTCAAGGATGGAATCAAATGTCACTCTGGGAAGCCTTGTCCATGCCACCTGTTGGTTTCCTGTCACATGTAGAAGTAGAGGTTCCCTCTGCCATGTTTCCACCATATCTCTGCATATCATTTGCAGTACTCATTGCACTATAACTATTTGTGCATATATATGTTACATGTATATATTGTTAGATGGTAAATTATTTGAGGGAAGCAGCCCTGTGTTCTCGTAACTGAATCCAATATCAGGCATACAATAGGTTCTTAATAAATATCTGTCACATGGAATAATATATTCAGCAGGAAACTTCAAGTCCTGCCATCTGATACCAGTGGCTTTCAAGCTCTCTGTTCAGTAATTCTCTGTAAAAAATACTTATTTTCATCACAACTCAGAACACACACAAACACAATTGACAGAGAGTTTTGTAATACAGCAGTTTCTTTCCCTTAATATGTCTGATATACATTGATATTTTCTATTGTATTGTATTGTATTCTAATCCTATCCTATCCTATCCTATTCTATCCTATCCTATCCTATCCTATCCTATCCTATCCTATCCTATCCTATCCTATCCTATCCATTTGTCCATAATCCATTAAATTGATTTCCTGAAGCACTGTTTCATTATGACTTTAGGCAGGCACGTCTATATCTTTCATTATGGTTTGAAGGCAATCTGTTTTAAAAGGTTCATCTATTTAAAGGTTTTTAAAGGTTATCAGATATTCATATTATTATAGACATGTTCTAAATACTTTTTCCACTGGAGATAGTAATATATAAATTAAATATTTCAAAAATCTTATTACAAAATTTTTTCTAATGCTTTTCTAACGTATTTTGTTATGGATACTAGCAAGGGAAAAGTTAGCTAATTCTGGTTTTACTTACTCTTCCAGTCTTCCATAAGAAGAGTGAAGTACCAAAAAAGTCATGCATCCTGGCTACTGACTGGTAGCCATGATATATAGCATGTTTGAATTCATGTACAAGGAATCAGTTTCCAAGAAAATTGCAAAAGGGTGTTCTTGAAATAACTACATGGAAAACTCAAAGTTAAAGTCTTAGGAACTCATTGCAATTCTTGATTCCAAACCCACAAAGGAAAAAATATTGAACAAACTCATTTCTATGATCTGGAAAGTTAACACCACAAATCCACTTAAAAAAACATTTAACTACATACTACAGTCATCTCACTGTACTTCAGTTACAATGGGGCAATGACTCATTGGGCAACTGTCATTGGAAAATGTATAGTCAGGAGGCAGATCCTTCTCTTTGTATATTCAGAGAGAACTAGTCAACCCCTGCCTGACTTCCATGATCTTATGCATCATTGATAGGCTACCCAAGTAGACCTGGAAATTAAATAGTTCTTCTGAATAACTAAAAGGGATCCTTTTTGGAAGTGAAAATGTTTTTGAAGTTATGTCATGCCTGAGCTAAATACAAGCACTACATCTTATTATTTGTTGATTTAGGGCTTTTGATAGGTTGGTAGACACTACCTTTAAAATCCAGCAAAGCCACTGAAGTCTGATGATTGGTAGAAGAATAATGTAAATTTTTTACAAATGCTTTGAACCTCTTGACTCAGTAAAATTTTATACTCTAGAGTTGTCACTGTCCATTATGGTGGCATTAACCACATGGAGTTATGTAAATTATAATTAATTAAAATTAAATAAAATTAAAAATTCAGTTCTTGATTCAGTGGCCACATTTCAAGAGCTTTATATCCATTACTGCGAATTTTCTATTGGACAGCACTGTTCTCAGTAGAGAAAATTTTATTTGATTGACATCTGATTTCATTGGTCAGTTGTCTGATTATTGAAAAGGAAGGGTGGTGGGAAGGTTGAAATGTGACCATGGAGCCTTGTTCACATTGGGAATACATTTATTTTAGCTTCTGTAGGGCCTTTTATCTCCATCTTGTATTCCCACTATAACTGGATCATTGACATGAGTCCATTCCATCTCTTGTCTTGAGTCCCTCCAATTAATCTTACTGCTTCCAGAGTGACCACTCTAAATCGTAGGACAGTTCAAGTCGTTTTTTTTTTTTCTAAAATAAAAAAGCTTTGAAGGCTTCTCACTATCCACAGAGTCACTTCTATTCTTGGTTTGGATTCAACCTGGCCCAAATCAGCAGCTCTTATTCTTTTCTTCTATAAAGCCTGTGCTCTGGTGACACTCTTAGCCACCTACCCAAGTGTCTGTCATCTTTCCTCACATTGGTCCTTGGAGCTCCATGAATGGTGTCCATGCCTCTTGGTTCAGGTTCCATCTAGAACCTTTGTGAAAACTTCTGTCATCCCATCAAACCAAAACTTGCCACTGATTTTTTAAGTGCTCACAGCATTTTACTTGCACCTCTATTACAACATTTTTCCCACTGTTAAATTTTCACATCTAGCTCTCCTGCTGAATTATAAACTTTTTTTAGGAAAAGAGACCCTGCATCTCTGTATACATAGGAGTGTTCTATGCATAGCTCCTTAACAAGAAATCTATAAAGTGAGTTGAATTTGGAATGAGGACTAGGAAAACTGGCTTCCTTGAATTGGGTGAGGATTCACTTAGAGAAATGGCTCTGGGTTTGTGCAGGGTTGTAAAGGATGCAGACAGGAGGAGGACTGAGGTTAAGATGAGAAATCTAACCTTGGCAGAGCTGAGGAGCATAACAGTATAGTGAGGCGGCCTTGTGGGCTGCCAATGTTTCATAGGTCACAAAACACCACAAGGCATTCCTCCTGATGGAGATCAACCTCAGGCAGCATGAGTCACTCTCTCCCTGAGCTCATATGGCACTTAATCCATAGCTCGGCTCCATTCTGTGTCCTCAGGCTGGGCACTTCTTGGCGTCAATACCACTGTCTTACTCTGTCCCCGCTCCTTACCATGCTACTCCATCCATCCTAGGTCCTCATTCCATTCATATGGCAAGAAGTTTCTCAGCAAATCATGGCTGAACAAATCCCACTGTGAGCTAAGAAACGAGGGAAAGGTCACCCCAGGTAGAATGTAAAACATGTAAGATTGTCCAGTACAATAGGAATGTCGATCGAGTTGCCAGACTTATGTTATTTATTTTCAAACAGCACAGGGTTTTCGGGGTCATCACCACCGTTTAACCCAATGGTATCTTGGCATGCCTGGAATTCTGAAGGCTGTTTGATCAATCATCACTTCTTTTTTTCCACAGAAGGGCCTGTTTTTACTAGAGATAAAACTCTCTTTTCCTCATCTTCAAAAGGAAGCTCAAAATGTTTAAAAATATTTCCCCCTTTGACTTTTCTCCCTCTGTGTTTCTTGGGGGCCAGTGTGAAGTAAAGGAGAATTTGGAGCTGGAAGTATTTGAAATGTGGACCTTTTTTCCTTGAGTTGGAAGGAAGTTCATCAAAACACATGTGTGGTCAAGGAAGCTTAAAAATAAAGCTGATTTCTAAAGGACAAAAAGAAGAAAACATTCATTAAGCTTTCAATAAGCTGCTTTTTTTCTTAAGGAATCAGTTGATTTACTTACTTAAAAAAAAAAAAAAATCCTGCCAGCAGAGGAAAAAGCAATGCACTCTTCCAAAAGGATCCTTTGAGTAGAAGGAACACGTAAATTCCAAGAAAAGTGAGTTAGAAAGAACAGTTTATTCTCACTGGTTCCTTCTCATCACATCAGTATTTATTCCCCCCGAATGCCCTTTATTTATTCATGTTAAACCATCCTAGGTGTCTACATGTCGGTCAGGGCATAAAGAACTGTGCTTACCACAAAGACCCTTTTGGGACACCAAGTAGACCTCAGCTACCTTTGAAAGTTTCAGGGCTGTAAAACCTAATGTCTGCAGAGACAAACAGGAGGGCTACTGCAAGGAGGCAGAAGCCGAAGTAGTTAGGATGTAGGCCTCTTACCAAGAAAATCACGGGGCTGTTCCAACATGAGCTGGTTTGCCATCAATCCATAAGATGGAGATAGGGTGTGCCAGTTCCAGACTGTGTAACTTCTATTTACTGAAACTGTAACACATAGTCACTGTAGGCTACAATTATCCACAGTTTAGCCTGTTTATGAAACCGTTTTGTGGTTATTTATTAAAAATAAAATTTATGTGTGCTTATTGAAGCTATATTTTGGCAGGCACAGGAGGTTGGCAGCAATGTTTGAGTCAACAGCCAGGCCTTAGCCACTCTTTATGTCGTCATATAAAAACTTGTCAAATAATATTTAGTTTTTAATCTTCAGTTGCAAACATAAGGGTAGTCATGAAAATATTCTGTGAGTAGGTCTCCTTGAAACAAGAACCCGGGTGTTTGGAGTTCAGTAAAGGTGATAATTAAGTTTCTGGCTTGTTTAGGGGTGATCTGTTATTCCTTTTCTTCCATCAACTTCTATTACCTGTTTTTTGTCCACAGTCCTCATGTCTTTAAAAAGTTGTTTTGCAATGATTTTTAAAATAGAAGCAATCTGTTTATCATATCAATCAACTCTAAAATTCAAAGACATATATGTTACTAAGGATTAATGAGAAATTTTTTTGCTAGTATAGGCATGGCAGTCTTCTACTGGAGATCTTTTGAATGCAAATGGACTATTTATTTTTCTGGAACTTTTTAGTTATTTCAATCAACCTACTTTTTTTTTTTTTTTTTTTTTTTAAGGGTAGCGTCACTGGCCCTAATACGTGGGATCTGAACCGGGGCTGCTGGCATTCCAAGCCAGCTCCTAACCATTGCACCACTTGGCCGGTCCTCTACTTATTTTTTAATGCCTTCTAAGAAGAGGTTCTTTTAAAGGGGACACAGGTTGTTAGATTCAAGAATGTATAGTTCATCTTAACTAACTATACATTTTCAAATAAACGAAAGTGATAGGAGTTTGTTGATAGGGATCCTGAATGGAAAGAAAACTGTCACTAAGTAACAGTCCTTGGAATTAGAGAAAAAGAATGAACTGTGAATAGGTAGATTATTCTTGGCTTTGGATTCACTCGCACAAAGATTCAATGGGTGAAGAAAAAAGGTCTGAGTATGAAATTGTTGAAGAAGAAAACTTTTCTGAAGGGAGTTTCTGAGATGTAATAAATAGGAGTTGAAAAAAGAAAGCCCAATGTACTTCTTGCTACTTCTTTAAATACCTTGGGTATGAGTCATTCCTGAGGTTATGCATTCGTTTGCCATGAAAGAATTTCTGATCTCAACTTTGTAAGACAGTTACACATTTTATATATAAATTGTCTCCCATCTCTCCATCCCCTTTCTCTGCTGGAGTTTGGCTTTAGTTCTAGTGGAATAGCTGTTTGAGGGTCCTCTGTTTTTGGAGGGACCTGGTTCTGCCATTTAATATTTGTTGCCAAGTCATGTAATTCAATTCCATACATAAATAAAATAAATATTATTTATTGGGCATCTCCTGTGAGCAAAGCTATGTGCCAGGTATTATAGAGAACATCACGTTTTCTAAGACAGAGCCGTTTTGTGTCAGAAGCTTATAAAGGGATGAAATATATTATCTATGAGTGATCGGCATCCTACAGTCTTTAGCAGTTTGGATGCTATTAACAGGATGAAACCTTATTTTGGATCCACCAAGTGAAAAAATCCTGAGGTTTTCAGGAGTTGGGTGTATTTGAAGACAGAGATTCAGCATGACTGGAGCAGGAGAGTGGCAAAAGAGGACCCTTGTCTGGATCTAGTAGGACCCCAAAAATACTATTGCAGGGTTTTTATTAGGGAAGCAAAAGACTGCTGTAGATCATGTTCCTGAGGATACAATCTGAGACAGAGTTGAGCAGAAAGGTTGTTTCTTAAGGAGTGCTCTTGGGATTAGTTTCTGTGGAAGAAATAAAAGGAAAAAGGATTGGGCAGAGAGAGAAGGTGATTTGGGGATTTGGGCCCAACAACAGCCTTGGCTGACTTTACAGGGAACAGTGGTTCTCCAGAGTGGTCCCAGTGATGCTGAGAGGCTGAGCATGTAGGCCTGCACACTGAACCATCACTGGATACGAGCCTCCCTGGGATGGGATGTAATTTGGGGCAAGGCAATTCTTTGCAGCCAAGGTCACCCTGAAAGGGCCGACATCATTCCCCACTTCTGGACCACAAAGCAGAGTTTGGATGATGCACCTCACTTTCCACCAAAATAACTTCATTTGCATTAAAAAAAAATCACGTTGGCAGTTTTTGGAGGATGGATTAGAGAAGGACAAGGGTACCAGTGGGAAACCAGTCACGTGCTCCTGGAATTGTTAGATGGAAGTTGATGATAGTTTGAACTATAGGGGAGCTGTAGGGTGGCAAAGAAGTAAATGGAGTCACAAGTTATTTTTAACATAGGTCCTTTAGGAACAGGAGATGGATTGGTTGAGGGACGTAAGGGAGATAAAGATACCAAGGATGAATCTCAGAGTTTTGGCTTGAGCAAATGGAGGGGGCTGCTTATGGGGGAGAATTGTGGGTCAGGACAGCTGTGGGGTTAAAGGGTTTTCTTCTGAACATGTTAAATTTGATATATGCGTGATGCAACCATGGAGACATCGAGCTGAAGGTTGCATACATGACCCTGGGGTTTAGAAAAGAGGTCTGCAATGTCGCTTTACATTGTTGCTATTGCTGGTGTGGAGCCAGTTGCAAGTGAGTGCTCATTCCTAGAGGAGGAATGTGGCAGAACAAAGGTTCAGCAGAGAACCCTAAAGAATTGCCCTCTGGAAGTGGAGGAATGAACAAAGGAGAGTGAGGAGATGTGAGAGAGAAAGGAAAACAAAACAAAACAAAACAAAAAAACAGGACAGTATGATGTTGTGGGAGTTTTGAGAGGAGATTATTGCAAGAGGCATTGTTTTTGTTGGCATATCTTGAATACTAATAAGGAATAATATCTATTTTAATGTTTCTTGTTCATTTTTAAACAACTTTATTGAGGCATGTTTGACATCTATGATGCACCCATGTGAACTGTACAATTCAATGATTTTTTTTCTTTTTTCTTTTTTTGTAGATTTACCAAGTTGTGCAAATATCACTATAAATCAGTTTTAGAATGTTTTCATCACCCAAATAAGATCCATCATGCTGAGTCATTTGTTTTTAGTTTTCTTCTGTCGAGTGGCTTTTAATATCTATTGTTTATTATCTCTTAGAATATTGATTTGTAGGAACTTTAAAAATAGGTATTTTAATTTTTTGGACATAGACTTGAAAATGTTTTTTCAAGTTGTTATTTATCCTTCAGTCTGGTTTGTGGAGATATTTTGATATGTAGAAACTATACAATTTTATGGAGATAAATGTATTGATCTTTTCCTTTATGCACTTTAAAATTTTTTTGAGATTATTAGAAAGGCTTCCCCCCACCTCAAGATTATAAAAATAGTTTACTGTGTATTTTCCTAGTACTCTTATGGTTTCATTTTTCACATTTTGATTTCTAATTCACTTGGAATTTTGTTTTAATTTAAAAAAAGAAGTAGTGATCCAATTAAACCTGGTTTTTCAAACTGCTGGTTCTTTGCTCCAAAACCAATTGCTCACTAATCCATCTTTCCTCCATTGATTTGGTTAAATTACCATATTCTGTTCATTGTTGAGTCTTTTCCTGCCCCAGTGCTGTGATGTTTTATTTACTACCCCTTAGCAATACATTATAGTATCTAATAGCATGAGACTACAATAGCACTTGGCTATGTCTCCAAGTGTCAGGGTTTATTCAGAAATTAATTTATTATCCTTTCTGTAGTGTCTCCCTGGCCTTTCCCCTCCATTTGGCCACAACCTAGCCTCGTTCCAAGTAGACCTTGCCCATCTTTAGGCTTCAAGTCTATTTATTTTAGTCATCAAACTCTCAAAATAAATCTTGTTCTTCAGCTAGACTGGTAATTTGGAACTTTGACTATTTTGTTTGCATGAATGTCCAAATTGGCGTGGTTGCCTGGTAATCTGAGGGTAGTTTACCATCATCTGCAAGCAGCCCATTTTGTGGGTAACATAAGGTAAACAGTCTCTTGAGATGCCTGAAAAGAAGGGTTGACTATTATAATTTTATTGCCAATTGACATATTTAATTGAGTTCTCTGTAAGTAACAGATTTTTGTGTCAGTTTTGTGTTATGTTTCACTCTGTCTTTCTGGTAGTCTTCAAATAAATCTGGGGTTGAGGGTGATTTTTCCACTGGTTGTTTAATGACATTGGCTATCTTTTTTCATTTCATCAACTCCAAGTATTGCTTCAATCCTACAGAGCAGTTTTTTACTCTCTCTCTCTCTCTCTCTCTTTAAAAATTTCTTTTTTTGCATACAAGAAGGCTTCTGTTTACCAGCATGAAGACTCTGGGATTTTGATGACTATGGCCCGTGAAATTACAGGACCCCCAAAAAGGATAGGAAGTTCTTTTGCAGGCAGCTTCTGTGCCTCTTACTTTTCATTAGTATGGTGACATTGGGTAAAAATCTTATACGGTGGTCCCCCCTTAAGCGTGTTTTCCCTTTCTGCGGTTTCAGTAACCCCGGATTAACTGCAATCCAAAATTTTTAAATGAAAAATTCCACAAATAAACTATTCATAAGTGTTACATTGCATGTCGTGCTAAGTAGTGCAATGAACTCTCACGCTGGCTGGTAGGTGAATCATCCCTTTGTCCAGTGTATCCATGCTGTGTAAGCTACCCAGCCATTATACGCTGTGGCCCTCTCACTTATCATATCTACTCTCCTGGTGTCACAGTTCTTGTGTTCAAATACCCCTTATTTTACTTCATAATGGCCCCAAAGTACAAGAGTGGTGACTCAGATATGCCAATGAGAAGGCATAAAGTGTTTGCTTTAAGTGAAAAGGTGAGTACAGTACAATAAGATATTTTGAGACCACATTCATGTAACTTTTATTATAGTACAGTAAAACCTTGGATTGCGAGTCATTTGGTTTGTAAGTGTTCCCCAAGATGAACAAGATGATCAAACATTTCTAATACATTTTAATGTGGTAAAAGTGTGATGTCTTGCAATATGAGTAGTTTGTTTCCGGAATGAATTATGCTCACAAACCAAGGAATTACTGTATATTGTTATAATTGTTCTATTTTATTATAAGTTGTTGTTAATCTCTTACTGCGTCTAATTTATAAATTCATCTTTATCAGGGGTATGTATGTATAAGAGAAAGTATAGTATGTATAGTGCTTCGTACCATCCTCAGTTTCAGGAAGCCCCTGGGAGTCTTGGAAAGTATGAACCTTTGGATAAGAGGTACAACCGTATAGCCTTTCCTCTACATCAGTAAGTCAGAGGTTGTCAATTACAATCAAAGTTGTACAAGTGGTATTTACATCTTAGTTAAAATGTAGGGCACTAAAATGTAGGACTTTTATCCAGAGCAAAACCCTGGGGTGGTCTAAGGAGCAGAGCTGGTGGGTGAAAACGTGCATTCGATTCCAGGTCCCATGGGTTGGTGGCCTTATGCAGAGCAGTTCACTTCTTTAAACCCCTGATTCCTCATCTGTGAAAGGAATTAAGAGTAAACTCCATTTACATAGGCTAGATGTGAGCATTCAATAACACACTTGGCTCTGTGTTAGGCAAGGTAAGAAGCTATAGAAATGTTGAGCAGCGCTGAGGTTAAGTTTCTAGTCTTCCCTTAGCTTGGAAGTGTTCATGTTAATTGAAGGCAAAGTAAATAATGTGGTTCATTATTTACTACATCATGGGTTGTAAGATACAACCTTATTTTATGTACCACGGGGAAAAAATGCTCCTAATTTTATCATCAAGTAGCAGATGTAACCTGATTTCTGAGATGATAAAATCTGAAATGACGCTGTGTTTTAGAATGGATTACATATGTCAAGGAGAGAAAATATTAAAGATTTGCATGAAATGGGGAGTAGGCCAGCTTGAATTAGTGATAACTCAGACCTGTAGAATCTTAAGAAGGGATATGGTTTGCAACTCTTGAGTTAGAAGAACTGAAATGGATTAATGGGTCCTAGGGCAATTGCCTTAATGAATAGAAAATTGATTTATAATTGTCCTGTTTTACAGGAGTCAGAACATGGTAATTGTTGGAGTCCATTATAAAGCTGTACCACCTGGCCCCAGCTGGCCCCTGAGCTAGTCCTCTGATTTAGCTCCTTAGGGACCCTGTTGAGTTTTCCCCAGGAGACATTTCAAGGGCTTTTCATATTCTCTGGGCTCCTATTCTTACATCTATTGGTCAGTCAATGATTTCTTCAGCTATACTTGGTTGTGAGCAATGGTAGTTTGCTGGTCTTCATTCCGACATATCTCTTATTTTATTTTAGTTAAAAATGTGTCTTTTCTCTTCCAGTTCCTTTTGTCACCTTTTAATTTATTTTGAAATTTTGCTTTGTCTACCCTCCTCTCTCGACTTTCTTCACTAGCTTTTTCTGTTTTGCTTACTAGTGGGTTAACATTTTCCAAATTAAAAACAAAAATCCATATACCCTAAAATTTTTAGAGGCAATATAGTCAAGATGATAAAAGCATGAGCAATAGAACCACACTCTACAAGTTCAAATCCCATCGCTCCTACTGACCAGCTGGATACATTGAGCAACCTACTTCACACATCTGTTCTCCAATTGTTTTCATTGGGAAATTGGGGCCATAATAGTTGTATTTGCTTCACAGAGTTGAAGGATTAAGTGAGTTAATACATATACAACACATAGTTATAAGAAGATCACTTGGCTCATAGTAAGTGCTGAATAAGTTGTTATCCATTATTGTTATCAGCTCTCTATTTACCAGTTTTTTTCCTCTTTATTCTTATCTCACCACACACACACACACACACACACACAGCCATATTTTGAAACAACCACGTTGAACTGACAGAATGTTTTCCATGTCTGGTTTTGCTATATTTCCTTTCATGCCACTTTCTTCCATACCACTTATTCTGAAGAAACTTAGAGGTAAAGGCCAAGGGTTGTAAGAGTATTAGGTATTTCCCAAATCTATTTTAACTCATCCTCACCTCTGATATCCAAAGGCTATCTTTACCTGTTTCTTTTTACCCAAGACAGTGATTTTTTTACAACTTTTATAATTTGATCCTTGTGTTTCTAACTGCCAAGTCTCAATAATTATATTCACAGAAAATTACATAAAGGCATGCAAACACATTCCTGAACACTCGGTTTTACAATGCAAAAAAGCCAACTTTATATGAATAGTGGATATCTATTTGTGTAAGTGTACTCATTATATTTTTCTTTAAAAAATGTTCAATAGAATTCTCACTGTTTTCTCACTTGCTATGCGTTAGTGTTCTCCAGTGCTTTCTTTGGGAAGGCAAGTTAAATGATTTGAGTACTCATACAACTCAGAACTCATAAACTCTGGAACAATATTATTATAACTGTCAACAGATTGCTGTGATTAGAAAACACGTAAATGTCTTTATTTACTCAAGAAGCAGTATATACACCCTTGAAACAATGATTAACTACACAAAGAAGACATAGGGCAGGAGTTGGCAAACTGCAGTCCAGCTGCTCAATCTGGCCCACCATTTGCTTTTGTAAATAAAGTTTTATTGGAATGCAGCCATACTCATTTATTTACATATTGTCTATGGTTGCTTTTGCTTTACAGCAGCAGAGTTAAGTAGTTGTGGCAGATACCATATGGCTCCCAAAGCCTAAAATAATTATCTGGCACTATACAGAAAAAGTTAGTAGATGCCTGACATAGAATACCAAAGAATTATGCTTTTTGTCCTACTTTTACTCATCTACCTTGGATTCATGATCCAAATATCTGTCTTTTTTTTTAAGGAAATAGCTTAGCGAGTGTGTGTGTGTGTGTGTGTGTGTGTGTGTGTATGTTTGTGTGATGACAAAACAGAGATAAGTGAAATTTTAGAAGTTAAAGTTTATCTTGTAAAGGACAAGGAGGCTAAGGTTTACCCTGAGGGTAGGTGACTGTTAGGTGAGATGCCACGACCTGAGGAGGCGATGTTGAAGCTTTGAGAAACTGTTATGCTAGTTTACTGTGTTGTTACTCTCTGTAGTGCTGTTTACAGAAAAATATTTTGTATTTACTAGGTTAAAAGTGATCTATTTTGTATATCTTCCATTACAGAACTGGCCCAGGTGAGAAGACAATTTTCATTTTCTTCCTCTATGCAAAAGCATAAATTGTTGGTTTAAATTTGCTTTAAAATGCCCTAGAAAAGGCATGAATTATGATGTACAACAGCAGGAGCTTTTATGACCCATTCTGTTCTACATCAAGTATGGTATCTGTGTTATTTTCTCCCTTTAGAGATCTGGCTTGCTCATTCATTCATTCATTTATTCATGCAAAAGCTATTTACTTACTCTGTCCCACCACCCCATTCTAACAACAAAACAAACAAAACAGGTCATTCTACCTGTAGAGAACCCATAATCTTGCAAATTACATAGTATTTTAGAAGTAGATGGGATTATGGAGAGAAATTAGGCAAACGAGGGGGATAAACACTACTGGAAAAAGGGTAGTAAGGTCAGCTTCACAGAGAAGAAGCCATTTTTGCAAAGACTCGAAGAAAGTGAGGAAGTGAGTCATTCATTCCAATAAGTGCAAGGGCCCTAAAGTAAGCACACCTGAAATAATCTACTAATAGAAGGAGAGAAACATGGCTGGGAAGGACTGTTGAAGGGGAGAATAATAGTCAATGAATTGGTTATGTAATGGGGAGCACATCAGGTTATGCAAGGATTTTCATCTTGATGAGATGGGAAGATGTAGGGTTCTGAGCAGAAAAGTGCCATATTCTGATACCGTAATCCCCCCTTATCCACAGGAAATAACTTCCAAGACCCCCAGGGGATGCCTGAAACCACAGATAGTACCTATGTATACTATATTTTTTCCTGTAATACATACCTATGATAAAGTTTAATTTATAAATTAGACATAGTAAGAGATTAACAATAGTAACTAATAATAAAATATAATAGAATAATTATAACAATATACTATAGTAAAAGTTATGTGACTGTGATCTCTCCAAAAATATCTTATTGTACTGTATTCATGCTTCTTCTTGTGATAATGTGAGATGATACAATGCCTCCATGATGATATGAAGTGAGGTACTCAGAAGGCATGTAATTTAAAACTTATGAAATTTTTATTTCTGGAATTTTCCATGTAATATTTTCAGACTACAGTTGACCACAGGTAACTGAACTGTAGAAAGTGAAATTGCAGATATGGGGGTGCTACTGTATATCTTTTCAAAAGATTACTCTGACTGGCTGATTAAAAGGTGAGGTGATGACATTGAGAAGCTTTCTCAATAATCCAGGTGAGAAATAATGTAGATTGGACTTTGTGGTATTAGTTAAGACTGGTCAGATTTTGAGGCAAATTTTGAGGATAGAGTCAACAGGATTTTCAATGGATTGGAATTGAGATGTGAGAGAGAAAAAAGAAATCAAGGGAGATGGGAAAATTTTGACCTTAGCAGCTGGAAGTATGTGGTTACCCTTACCAGAGAGAGGAAATCTATAGTAAGAGCTGGTTTGCTGAGGAAGAAAAGACGTTCAATTTTGGTCATCCTGAGTTTGCAATGTCTGTTAGATCAGTGGAGATTATGAGTATGCTTTTAAATATATCAGTGTGGAAACTGATGAGTGATCTGGGCCACAAATATAAATTAGAGATTATCAGGAAAAGGATATGTAAAGCCTTTGGTCTGATGAAATCACCAAGTGAGTGAGTGACGAAAGAGAAGGAAATAGGAGTAAGGACTGAGGACTAGGGAACTGCAGTGTAGAGTGACCAGGTTGATGAGAATGGAGATGGAGAAGGAGGGATTGGTCAGGAGGCAGGAACCTGGGGAGAGCCAAGGGCAGGAAGAGCTGGTACAGAAGCAGAGGCCTGTCAAGTAGAGCTGACAGGTCAAGCAAGTGGAAGACGTCAGAGGTGACCTTTACAGGAACTCTTTGGTGGAGTGATGGGAATAAAAGCCTACTGAGTGTGTTTAAGAGAAAATGGGACCTGAGGAATTGTGTGAGACAAGTGTAGATAACTCTGTGGAGGAATTTTGCTATGAATAGGATGGGACCATCATTGGAGGGGAAAGTCATATTAATATCAAGAGCATTTTAACATTATTTTTGTTAATGGGAGGAGTAGCAGCATGCTTTACGCAGATGAAATGATCCAGTAGAAAGGGAAAAGCTGATGGAGCAGAAAAGAGTGGATAGTTACTAGAACAATGTCCTCGAGGAGGCAGGAGAGGGTGACAACTTGTGCACAAGTTGAAGAGGTTGATCTTAGAAGTGCATGCAATCTGACGAAGTTGGAGGGCAGATGCTGGTAGGTGGGTAGAAGGGATGGTGGGTGTTCTGTCCTGAGGGTTGCTATTTCTTGTTAACATAGGAAGCAAAGTCATCAGACAAGAGTAACGACTGGGGAAACAGTAGAATTTCATAATAGTCATTCAAGAGGAAGGAAGGATAGGGTAGGGAAACCTAGAGTGATGGCCTTCCAGCCTTCCACTATTCCCTGGGATAGTGGCCACAAATTTAAAGTGATATGAGATTTAGCCATACTTAGCTCTTCTGACATAGGCCAGAAATGGGTTGAAGTTTGGTCTTAACCGGGGCTGAGGTTTTTGACAAATGAGTAAAATGACAGTAATATGAACATGAGTAATGCGAAATAGGGTGTTTAAGGCATATTCAAGGGAGAGGTGAGGTCCTAGTAGGGTCAAGGGGTTGTTGGAGCCAGGGCACCATAGTTAAATTAAGTGTGGGATTCTTGGAATTGGATTATATGGGTCTTGTAGTTCTTGGTAACAGTGAGGTGAAACTTGAACAAGTACCAGAATCACACGGAGGGTCTGTTAAACAGGAAGCGCTGGGTCCCACACCGCATTTCCTGATTCAGTAGATTTGAAGTGAGATCTGAAATTTCCATTTCTAGCAAGTTCCCAGGTGATGTAGCAAGGCTGAACTTTGAGAACCACCGGTTTGGTTTATGAACATGGCAAGGAAATGGCCAGGATAGGTGGAAGAACATGACTGTTAGAGGAAATGGGTTCAAGAATCTAAGAAGCTAGAATGGTGGAAGAATTATCTATTTGATGATAGGAAATGCCGAAGAGAGAGGAACAGTAGGCCTAGGAGCTGCAGTCATTGAGAAATGAGGAGGAGGATGTCTCCCATAGGGAGTAGGGGCTGGCTGGCAAAGTCTGACAACATGAGATTCAAATTTGGATGTTTTAGTGAATGAAAGGGGAGGGGCAGGGCACCAAGGGGCATTGTGCAGGTTGTACCTCGTACATCTCCAGGGAGTGCCATCCACATTGTGGTTCCTAGGAAGGAGACTGGTTTGTAAACTTCATTGACACTCAGGAATAAACTTAATTCTTTGATTCTAAGCCCACAGGTATGTGGATTGTACATATACTCATATTCTTTCTGCCCTAGAAAGGGAATGCTTTGACCTGCTCAAAACTGTGGGGTGTTTAGCAGTCCCTTGGGATAAGCAATGCATGAGAAAAGTCAAAATCACATCCTCCCTCCCCCTCCACATCCACCCCTATGTCCAAATAAAAATGAGCTCTTCTGACGTCTAAAGTCAGAGTTCTCCAAGTTCAAAGAATATCACAAATCCCTCCCTATGAAGATGAAACAAAAGCAAGGGCTACACTTTTTGATAGTTACTATTTAACCTAAAAAGTCTCCTTAACAATCCTGTGAGACAGGTGGGTCACCTTATTTTAGAGACTGAAGAATCAGCAGCTCATTAGGATTAAATCTGCTCCCCTCTTTCCACTGCCATCTTTTTTCTTCCCCCTCCCCCGCTTCCAACCTGTCCCTTTCTTTCCTCTCCTCTACTTTTGTCACCTAGTTGTATATATCTTTTGGCCAAACACCATCATCCTTTAAATGCCCACCTTTACTGATTTTCAATATAGTTATGGTGGAGGACAAGAGAAGTTGAGGGAGCAGACAAAATGGCACGTGGTCCTCTCTTCAGTGAGGTTATATGTATGATATGTGGGTCCAATAACCCTAGTGAGAAGCCTCCTGTCTGTGGGTGTGGTATTACATTGCTGGAGGGCGTGGTTTAGGCGGAGTATTTGATGACAGCCTAACATTGGCATGAAAAATGATACTGTAATTTTTACCATTTTAAAATTCTGCCTTTACTTTCAAGTTTATTTTATAGAAGCACCACCAACAAAACACAGAAACTACAAGGTGAGTTTAAATTGGCTGAATGGGATGATAGCACCCTTAGAACACATGTGCAGAGCACTTATTTTCGAATGACTATGAAAATCTATAATAATGTATAATTTCCTGAGATGAACTGAAGTTAAGAAAATTTTCTGAGCATGAAGAAAAAATCGTATTTAAGCTAAGCTTGGAGAAGGTTTTTGTTTTAGAGAATCACTTTGAGTTTAAATTTTTCTTTTTTCGGTGTGTGTGTGTGTGTGTGTGTGTGTGTGTGTGTGTGTGTGTGGTGTGTGTATTGCTTGTCTTGGTATTGTAAGAAAAAAAATTATGTTTGAATATTTTCCCTATAGTGCTTGTGGTATCATAATTATGTTTAGGCCTTGTTTTTATAAATACAGAAAAATATGCTCAATCTACAAAAGCAATGTGTAAATAATTGAGGAAATTAAATGTGAAATGTAGCATACTTTTTGTCGCCCTTCTTTTAAAATATTGAGGTATTCATTACATACAATATAATGTGTGGATCAGAAGTGTTCATGTTGAGCAAGTTTGACAATTATTTTATGGTTGAATAACCATTACTGTAATGGCATTTTCATCACCACAGATTGATGAATCATTCCCCTTTCTGGTCGATTCCTGCCATCCTTGTCTGAATTGCAAAACTTCCTGATTCTTACTATTATATAATAATTTTGCCTATTCTTGGAAATCAAATAAGGAGAACTATAGATATATATTTTGGGTGTGTGTGTGTGTGTGTGTGTGTGTGTGTGTGTGTGTGTCTGGCTTTTTTCTCTTAACATAATTAGGATTTATCCATGCATAATTATTTTGAGATTCATCGATGCTATGGCCTGTATTAATAATTTATTTCTTTTAATTAGTGAGTAATATTCCATGGTATGGCTAGATCACACTGTATTTATCTGTTTGACTATTGATAGGCATTTTGGTTGTTTTCTCATTTAGATTTTTATAATAAAGCAGCTATTAATATTCATGTACAAATCTTTGCATGTACACAGGCCCTAACTTTTTAAGGTCCAGAATTTAAAATTGGCTGAATGATAAATTAGTTGTATATTTAATATTTTAAGAAAATGCAGACCGCTTTGCAAAGTGGCTGAACCATTTTACATTCCCACCAGCAGTGTTTGAGAGTTCTAGTTTCTCCACATTTTTACCAATACATGACATGGTTAGTCTTTTAAATTTTATGTATTCTAATTGGTGTGTGGTGGTAGTCATTGTGATTTTAAATTTTCATTGTCTTAATGAATAATGATGTTGAGTATCTTTTCCTGTGCTTACTTGTGGAGTATCTATTCAAATATTTTACTTGTTTTTGTAACTGGGTTATTTTCTTATTATTGAGCTGGTGAGAGTTCTTTATATATTCTTAATACAAGTCCTTTTTCAGATATATAATTTGCAAATTTTTATTCCTAGTGTGTGACTTTTCATTCTCTTTACATTATTTTTAGAAGAATAAAAGCTTTAATTTTGAAGTCCAAAGTATCAATTTATGCTTTTATAGATTGTGCTTTTGGTTTTGTATCTAATATATAATTGTTCAATCCTAGGTCATGTATATTAGGCAACTAGAAATTGTCCCACAGCTCTCTAATGTTCTGTTTAGTTTTTAGAATTATCTTTTTTCTATATACTGTATTTTGGATAATTTCTATTGCTACATCTTCAAGTTCACTAATCTTTTCTTCTGTAATTTACCTGCCATGAATCCCATCCTGTGCATTTTTACTTTTACACATTATAGTAGAATTTCTAGAAGTTTCATTTTGGGTCTTTTTGAATATCTTCCAGGTCTTTACTTAACATTTTAAAAATATACAATATTTTTATAATAACTGTCTTAATGTCTTTGTTTGCTAATTTTGACATCTATATCAGTTCTGGAATGATTTTGATTGCTTATATATCTCCTTATATGAGTCATACTTTTCTCCTTTAATTGCCTAATAATTTTTGTTTAGGTGCCAGACATTGTGTTTTTTTTCCTTGTGAGTGTTAATTATTTTTGTATTCCTATAAATATTCTAGAGCTTTGTTCTGGGTCTAGTTAAGTTATTTGGAAACAGATTGATATTTTTGGGTCTTGCTTTTAAGATTTGTTAGGAAAAACTGGAGCAATGCTTGATCAAGGCCTAATTATTCTCCATTACTGAGGCAAGACCATTAAAGCACTCTGTATTTCCCCATAAATCATGAAGTTTTCCAGTATCACTGGTGGGAAACAGACACTATTGCCATCCCTCTGTGAGTGTGAAGAACTGTACCTTCTAACCTTTTTAGGTAGTTATTTCTCTAGCTTGGGTTGTTTTCTTGCAAGCATGTGCTTATCAGTACTCAGCTGAATATTGGAAGGAGACCCTCTGAGTAACCCAGGGCCCTTTCTCCATACAGCTCTCTCCTTTGCCATTACTCTGTCTGGAGGACTTAAGTTGTGCTGGTCTGCCTGAATTCTCAGCCCTTTATTGACTCAAGGAATTCACTGGGCTCTATCAGGTGCTGCCTGAGTTTCAATTCTCTGTGCTGAGAACTAGAGGCAGTAAGTTTGGGGTAATTGTGGAGCTCACCTCATTTATTTCCCATCTCTCAGGAAACATGAATTTTAAATGCATGTATACAGCATTTTATAAACCATTATTTCATATATTTTGTTTAAAATTTGTCTTAGGTGTGACGGTAAATACAGTCCCTGTTATTTTATCTTGGCCTAAAGCAGCAGTAATCTTTTTCTCTCATCAGTTTTTGCTTCAAATTCTGTATTTGGTGCTTGCACATTTGGGATTGCTAAATCTATTTAATAAATTGATCCATTTATCATTATGAAATATTTTTCTTTATCCTTGATAATGCTGTTTGCTTTAAATTCCACTTTGTGTTATAGCTATATCAGACTTCCTATGCTTAGTGTTTGTTTCGTATAACTTGTCCCACCTTTTTACCTTCCTCTTGTCTGTCTGTACATTTAAAATATCTTTCTTGTGGGGAACATACAACGTGTCTTGCTTCTGCTCGCTATCTGATAATATATGCTTTTAACTACAGTGTTTATTTACCTATTCCATTTAATACATTTATTAGTATTGCTGTGCTTAACCTCCCATCTTGTTTATTTTTTATTTAATTTAATTTATTTTTATTCATCTCATTCATTTCTGTTCCCTCTTTTTTCTTTTTTTATTATTTTGAGTGAATCACATATTTTAGGTATATCATTTGGGGTTGTCTTATTAATTATTCTAGATTTCAATATACATCTTTATGTTATCACAGTTTACTTCCAAATCAACAGTGTAGGGACTTTAACAGTAGTATTATTTCACTTACCCTCTCCCATCATCTGTGGCATTATTGTTTTCCATTTTACTTCACTATATATGCTATATTCCTTCTAATATGTAGGTGTTATTTTATTTCAAATAGTCAACAGTCTTAAATTCAAAACTATATATACATGCAAAATAGTACCACAAATTATTAATTTATATTTACCCAGATTTATTCCTTCCAATACTCTTCCTTCCATTTACAAGTTTGAGTTACAAGTGATATTTTCCTGCAGATTAAACATTTTATAAAAAAAATCATTTCTTGTGGTATGTGTCTGCTAGGGATGTATTCTCTGTTTTTACCTTTTAAAAACATCTTCACGGGCCGGCCGAGTGGCACAGTGGTTAAGAGCTGGCTTGGGATGCCAGTGGCCCTGGTTCGGGTCCCACATATGAGGGCCAGTGACACTGCCCTCAAAAGAAAAAAAACACAACCAAAACACATCTTCACTTGATTTTATTTTAAAAGAATATTTCACTGGGCATGGAATTTTAGGTTTACTGTCCTTTTCTTCAGCATTTTATAAATGCCATTTCATTGTTATTTGTACTCCATTGTTTTTGGTGAGAAATTTGACATTCTTCATATGCAATGTGTCTTCTCCCTTGGCTTCTTTTAAAATTTATTTTTAGTTTTTGGTTTTTAGGAGTTTAAGTATAAGTGTCCAGGTGTGTGTAGTTTGCTTTATGTTTATCCTGCTTGGGGTTTACTGAGATTCTTGGATGTTGGATTATCTTGTATGGGTTTTCGAAAGGTCTCAGTCCTACAGCTTCAAATATTCTTTCTGTTTGAGCTCCCCTTTCTTTCCTTCTAGAACTCTGATTAGTACGGTAATGTAGATAATTTGATATTGTCCTATAAAATCTTTAACACTCTTTTTTCTTTCTTTCTTTCTTTCTTTCTTTCTTTCTTTCTTTCTTTCTTTCTTTCTAAAGATTTTAGGGGGGAATTGGGGGAGGGGAACAGCATTGGGGAATTGGGGAAGGGGAACAGACAAGTTGCTGTCTTTTTGTTCTTCAGTCTAGTTGCGGAGGACGTTGCTTCACTGGCCCATGTTGGTATCGTCATTGCACTCTTCCCGGATGAGGCAGATCTGTCGCCGGCCTCTGGATGGTCGCTCACCATGGCTATTGGCAGCTCACGCTGGCTGCCAGCCACTCACTGTAGCCTATGGCAGCCCACTGCAGCAGGGGCTGCAGCCTACACCATCGCCAGAGCTTGCACAGCCCAGCTCCAGGTGGAGCTGTTGTTAGCTGTAGAGGGCAGTGTCACTGGCCCTCATATGTGGGATCCGAACCGGGGCTGCTGGCATCCCAAACCAGCTCTTAACCAATGCGCCATTCGGCCGGCCCAACACTTTTTTCTTATTCCTCCCCCTCCCGTGAGCCCTACCTTTTTTACTTCTTCTTGTGTTTTCTTTGTTTCCATTTGTATTTTTTAATGATCTGGCTTCATTGATTCTTCTGGTGAATCCATCTTGCCTTTAGGCTAATGAAATAAATTCTTCATTTTTGATTTTTCATTTCTACCATTTCCATTTAATTGTTTTTTCACAGTTTCTGTGCATTTGCCCAAATTCCCCATTTATACATGCATGTGATACACCTTTTCCACTGGATTCTTTAGAGTTTTTTATTATAGTTATTTTTAAGCCTGACACTTATGACCTCTAGGCTGTCTCTATGTTGTCTCTATTTTGCTACTTCTTTTCTTCATTGTGAGTCACATTTCATTGATTCTTGGTGTGCTTTATAACTTTTGATTTTATACAGAACATTTTGTATATAATAACTGTAGGATCTGAAATAAATTATAATTTTCTCCAGAAAAGGACATGCCTCTTGTGCAGACTGGTAGATTTGGGGTCTGAGTCAACCTGATCTGCAGCTGAACTTGGTCTACGATTCATTGCAACTTTGGTTTGATTCAATTTATTACTTGCCTCAAATATTTGGAACACAGTGTCAGAATTTTTCCTTCTGCAGGGATTTGGGTCTGAGTTTTGGTGAGGTTCCTCTTTGTGCTTTACAGCCAAACTGCCGGATTTCAAAACGGTACCTAAGAGCATATTCTTTCATCTAGGATCTATCAGAAAGATTCCTCTCAGCTCTTCTGCCTTGCCCCCAATCTTTGAGACCCTGAGTTCTTAATAATGAAGAATCATAGAAAGAGTTTGGCGTGTGGTTGTAAACTTGCTCTGTAGCTGAGGCCTTTCAGGATTCTAATCTTCCCTGTTGGCCCACACACAGTTGTTATAAGTTGTTGAAATTTCAGTTGCTTTCTCCTTACTACCATAAATGGTGGATTCTTTCATTGCTTGTCTACCAGGATTGAGAAGAGCCTTCATTCTCTTATCTCTTATACATTGCTGAAAGCGCTCTGGAACTTAGTTCTCTTTGGTTTCTTCAAATCCTTATCACTGTTGGGTTCATAATACTATGATTTTATGACTGATATGACTTGTTTTGGTATTAGCAATAGTGTCTTGCAACTTTCTATGTTCTAACCAAAACCAGGACTCTTCTATTTATCTGTTTCTTAAGAGTATAAATTTGAACAATGTATTAAGGTATAAACTATACATTCACTCACATAGGGCTTCCCTTTATTCTTCTATATTTTAAGTAGAATTTTCATTTGTAGCTGTCTAAGCATAAAAAATTACTATAGGTATATGATTTCATAAAGATAATAATAAGATAAATTTTATACTACTTTGTGAATGTAATTAATGCTGAAGAGGAGAGAAGATAGTATATGTTTATGTAGTCATGCACCAAACCCTTATTAGAAATTATATATATATGTTTTTCCTTTCTCTGATAGTAAAATTTCTTCTTCTTTTTTTTTTTTTTTGAGGGCAGTGTTACTGGCCCTCATATGTGGGACCGAACTGGGGGCCACTGGCTTCCCAGGCCAGCGCTTAACCACTGCGCCACTTGGCCGGCCAGCCCAATAGTAAAATTTCTTAGTGAAAGCTGTATTAATTGCACATTAGTAAACATAAATGAGGAGAAAAAAACAAGGTTCCTTAGCATGGCGTGGGAATGTATTTTAAGTCCTTATTCTTAAACCTCATTTTATGATAGAATTGAAATTGCCATTTTACATTCTTGTAGATGGAATTTGTGAATTAATTGAGGTTGCATTTGCTGTAGCCAAAGATAAATTTTATTTAAAAAATGATAAGAATCCTTCCCACAACATGTGAGTTTTTATTTTTATTTGTACTGTAGAATATAGAAGTAAGGAGATAAGAATGTCAGGAAATAAGGCAGTGAATGCTTGAATATCTGACTATAGGTCCTACTTATAGGAGTTGACAAGGCCAGAACATTATTAAGAGGCTTTTTAAAGTCTGTCTTAAATAAATACAGTGCTTATCTTCCATTATGAGACCCCATTGCAAAAAAGAAGATGAAAGAATATGAATAAAATTGAAACCCATTTAAATTATTTGGCTTTTAGCTGAGGCATTTAAAGTTTGTTTTGTTTGGTTGTCGTAGAGATTCTGTTATTGCTCCTACTTATTTTTTGCCCTCTTTGTAAGAGGATTGTATATTCCTACTCATGCTGTAAGACCCACAGAGCCTCTCTGTGGGAGGGGAACGCATACCTATTCCATTGAGTCAGTCTTTGTCATTGACTTGTTATTGACTTGCTTGAGCTAATAGAATATGAGTAAATGTCTCTGTATATGAGCAGAAGCTTCAGGAGCCATTGCATTCTTCTTCCACTGCTCTTTCTTTCTTTGCCCAATATTAGAATAATTGTTACTCTGTGCATTGGCACACTACATTATTTAGAAATGTAGCAGCTGAGGTTTTATTTAGGTATAATTTGAATATTTGGAAACTATGGTTGGCACCATTCTTTTGTAATTTTAATATATGTGTAGAAGCTAATAGTAAGTTGACAATTATTTGATGAAATAAAGCTATTGTCTGAGGGTGAATTTTAAGGAGTTCTATAAAAATACTCCCCAAAATATAGTGAGTTGAAAAGGGAGAAGTTTTTGTCTGATATAACCTGTTGGGGAAGCCCTGCTCCCTGCAGTCATTAAGGGACTTGGTTTCCATCCACCTTCTTCCACCAACTGGGTCATAGTCCTTTTCTGAATGACCAAAGTTGGGCATTGATTTATCTATATGTACAGCTCAGTACAACTCATAATAAGGGGGAAAAGAAGTGGTCTGGAGCATGGCATTTCATCTTAAATAAACAACTTGGAAGTTGTGAACAGATGATTGTCACTCATGTTCCTTTGCAAAGGAGGCTAGAAATGTAGCCTCTAGCAGGTTACCCATGATTCTAGAGAAAACTAAAGGAAGAAACTATTACCATGAGAAAGAAGAAGAGAGTTGATAAAAGGAGACAGTGATTTTCTACTTAAACTGGTAGCCAGGTTATTTGGACTCCATATATGTTGCATTATTCAGAATTCTTGAGTTAAAAGAGACTCCAGAAGCTATTATACTCAGGGCCTGACAGAGACAAATATCTCTTTTTAGCTTTTTGAGAACAAGGAATGTAGAGCTCTTCTCATTGTCTATTTTGTTGTCCTGAGACGCTAAATCATGAAGTTCTTTACAATGCCTGGAACAGAAGATGCTTGATTTAAAATAATACTAAACGAGTGTATAATATATTTATTAGGCTTTTAGAACAGTGCTTATTAGTCAGAAAATATTTAATAAATGTTTATTGAATGTGGAATGAATAGCTGATTAAGTAAATTCTCAATTATTAAGTATAGACAAGCTTCCCAAGGGAAATGGTGAACTGAGCACATGGGTTTATTTATTCTGCTTCCAGAGACTGGATAAAAATGATAGTAAAAGAATAAAAATCCAGGGGGCAAACTTAAGCAAGTAAGATATTTCAAAAAGAATTCTTGAATGATGAAATATAGAACACAGACTAGCAGAACAGCCATAAAGTTGAACCCTTTCAGAGAAGGATGCAGCCAACAAGGAATTCAGGTCTCAGAGGCTGCAGGGGTGATGAAGCATGGGAATGAGAAGGGGGTTGAAAATAGAGGGGCTCATTTAAAGTCTGTACATGAATCAATTGTCTCTACCCAAATCCCTTCCTTCCCTAACCTCCCAAAAGAAAAATAAGTTGGTTTTTTTTCCAGTTGTGCAAGTCACTCCCCCAAACTGAAGTTTTTGTCAAAGAAATAGAAGCAACATCAACCTTATGGCAAGTGATATGGGCTGAGATTGATGCTCCAGAACAAAAATTCCACATTTTGTCATTTGCATCCTCAGAATGGAGCCACTTGTCTCAAAGAGGCAAAGAACGTGCAAGTCCAAAGGCTCCAGAACACACACGGAAAAGATATGAAAATACCATCACAAGAATAAAGCCACTTTTAAAAGCAGTTGGCTCTTCTGAATGTACTGAAGACAGAGATGGAGTTATTATCTTTTGCAGTGGACTGAATTATGTTCCCCCTCAAATCCATGCGTTAAAACTCTTGCCTCCAATGTGACTCTATCTGGAGATGGCATCTTTAGGACGTAGCTTAGGTTTAATGAGGTCAAAAGGGTGGAGCCTTAATCTGAGAGATACTACTGTGACATTATAAGAGGAAGCTCTCTCTCTCTCTCTCTCTCTGCCCCTCTCTCCCTCTCTCCCTCTCCCTCTCCCTCCCTGCCCCCCGCCAATCTCTCTATCATGGAAGACACAGCAAGAAGGTAGCCACTTGCAAATCGGGAAGAGAGTCCTCACCAAAGCCAGATCATAATCATGAGGACACCCTGATTTAAGATGTCCAGCCTCCAGAACTATGAGAAAATAAATTTCTCTTATTTAAGCCACCCAGTCTATGGCATTTTGTTATGGCAGCCAAATATGACTAATATATCTTTCACTGTAAACCCTTCTTTACAATTAGAGTTTTAATCATCTGTGAATGTCTACATTACTGTGAAGAGCCATGACAATATACCACATTAACAAAATGAAAAATAAAAATCATATGGTCATATCAGTAGACGCAGAAAAGCATTTGACAAAATCCAGTGTCTGTTTGTGATAAAAAATCCTAGCAAGGTGGGAATAGAAGGATTACATCTCAACATAATAAAGGCCACATATGATAAACCCACAGCTAACGTCATACTCAATGGAGAAAAGCTGAAAGCATTCCCCTTAAGATCAGGAACAAAACAAGGATGCCACTTTCACCTCTTTTATTCAACATAGTACTGGAAGTTTCAGCCACAGCAATCAGACAAGAAAAAGAAATAAAAGGCATCCAAATTGGAAAGGACAAAGTCAAATTATCATTATTTGCAGATGACATGATACTATATATAGAGAACCCCAAAGCTTCCACCAAAAAACTATTAAAACTAATAAAGAATTTAGTAAGGTAGCAGGATACAAAGTAATAGTCAGAAATCAATTGCAATTGTATATGCCAATAACTATCAGAATGAGAAATTAATAAAATCCCATTTATAATTGCTTCAAAAACAATAAAATACTTACAAATAAATTTAACCAAGGGAGTAAAAGAACTGTATTCAGGAAATTATAAAACATTGAAGAGTGAAGTTAAAGAAGATACAAATAAATGGAAACATACCATGCTGATGGATAGGAAGAATTAATGTAATTAAAATGTTGCAATCCCTGTCAATTATCAATGCCAATTTTCCAGAACTAGAACAAATAATCCTAAAATGTATACGGAATCATAAAAGATCCTGAATAGCCACGGCAATCTTGAGACATAAGGACAAAGTGGTAGGTATAACACTACCTGACATCAAAATACTAGAAGGCTATAGTAATCAAAACAGCATGGTCTTGGCAGAAAAACAGACCAATGGAACAGAATAGAGAGCCCAGAAATAAATCCATGTCTGTATGGTCATTTAATTTATGACAATGAAACCAAGAATTTACATTGGGGTAAAGGCAGTATTTTTAATAAATGGTGCTGAGAAAACTGGACAGATAAATGCAAAAAGATGAAACTGGACCACCTTCTTATGCCATATACAAAAATAAAATTCAAAATAGATTAGAGACTTAAATGTAAGACCTGGAACCATAAAACTCCTAGAAGAAAATATAGGAAGTACATTTGCAGACTCCTAGAAGAAAACTCCTAGAAGAAAATATAGGAAGTACATTTGCAGATATTACCCTGAGTAATATTTTTGCTGATATATCTCCTTGGACAAGGGAAGCAGAAGGAAAAATAAACATGTGGGATTACATCAAACTAAAAAGTTTTTTCACAGCAAAGGAAATGATCAATAAAACAAAAGACATCCTATTGAATGGGAGAAGATATTTGCCAATGATACATCTGATAAGGGGTTAATAGACAAAATTTATAAAAATCTCATACAATTCAAGAACAAAAAAAAAAAATGGGCAGAGGACATGAAGAGACATTTCTCTAAAGAGGACATACAGATGGCCAACAGGCATATGGGAAAAGGTTCAACATCACTAATCATTAGAGAAACGCAAATAAAAACCACAATGAGATATCACCTCACTCGTGTGAGAATGGCTATCATCAGTAAGTCAACAAACAATAAGGAGAGGATGTGGAGTAAAGGGAATGCTTGTGCACTGTTGGTGGGACTGCAGATTGGTGCAGCCACTATGGAAAACAGTATGGAGGTAGCTCAAAACATTGAAAATGGAACTACTTTATGACCCAGCAATTCCACTCCTGGGTATCAATCCAAAGAAATCCAAAACACTGATTCAAAAAAATATATGCACCCCTATGTTTATTGCAGCGCTATTCACAATAGCCAAGATATGAAACAACTGAAATTCCCATCAATAGACGATTGGATAAAGCAGCTGTGGTACATTTATTATATGTAGTGGAGTATAGCTCAGCCATAAAAAAGAATGGAATCTTACCATTTGTAACAACGTGGGTACACCCAGAGAATATTATGCTAAGTGTAATAAGTAAGACTGAGAAAGACAAATACCATATGGTCTCACTTATATGTGGAATCTAAAGAACAGAATAAATGAACAAACAAAACAAACAGACTCAGAGCTATAGGGGAAAAAAAAAACCTGATGGTTGCTCGATGGGCAGTGGGGTGGGGGGGTGGGGATGGGGACAAGGAGAAGGGATTAGAAAATACAAATTAGTAGTTAACAATATAGTCATGGGGATACGAAATACAGTATAGGGGAGTATAATCAACCATGTTGTAAAGATTATGTAGGGTGCCAGATGTGCACTGGACTTATCAGGGAGATCACTTCATAGACTGTGTAGGTGCCTGACCATTGCTCTGTACACTGGAAGCTGAAGCTGAAGTTGAATAATATTGAATGTCAACTATAATGAAATACACACACACACACACACACACACACACACACACACACGGTGCCAAAAATATGTATACACATTTTAAGAAAGGAAAACTATATTAAACATGTAATACTCAATATACAAATGATAACAAACGATGAATACAAGTCACATTTGACTTCTGCAATTATAAGAGGTGTTCAAAGTGGTCAGCGTCCAGACAGTTCTGATTATGGCAAACTACTGCTTGAGCAATGTTGACCATTTTTGTGTCCATTTGTATACATATTTTTGGCACCCCCCAGTATAAATAAGTGGTCATGGGATGTGGAGTACAGCATAGGAAATATTAGTCAATGGTATTGTAACAGCTATATACGATGTCAGAAGCTAGTAAATTGGGGGTTGGTTATCACTTTGTGAGGGTGTAAATGTCTATTACATTGCTTTGTACACCTGAAGCTAATAATAATAATAATAAAAAAACAAGAACAAAAATCTGCCTCAAAACATGACAACATTAGCAAGAGCTGCTACAGAAAACAAATGAAACCTTCAAGCTGATATAGAATAGACCAGTCAGCTTTCCTTTATATAATTGTAGGAAAGTCCTAAGGAGGAAAAAGATTTGCCTAAGATCACCTAATTTGTAGTACAGCCTGTTTAAAATCTATGATTTTTGGGCTGGCCGAGTGGCGCGGTGGTTAAGCATTGGCTTGGGACACCAGCGACCCCGGTTCGGGTCCCACATATGAGGGCCAGTAACACTCCCTCAAAAAAAAAAAAAAAAAACTATGATTTTTTTTTTTAATCTCAAGAATAGCACTTCCAGTATCTGCACAATATTCTGTACTATAGTTACATTGTAAATATATTTACCAATTCAAATATTTTGACCAGTTTGAAAATGTGTGTCACATCCTGATTTAAGATTGCTTGGTTATATACGGTGACACCAGAATATTTTGGAAGTGTAAAAGGGAAATATTTATATGGATTGCTCACACAGGGAAAATAATATGAAGTATCCATAACATATAGACATTCCAGAGAATTTAGGAATATCTGATAATAGCAATCATTGAACTTTGCTGAGTCTCAGTTTTTTTCTCTGTAACACGGGGACAAAGCTTGCATGCCCCACAAAGATGAATTAGGTAATTAATTATTTTTCATGAGGTGCCTCCTACTATTGGCTTTTGGAAAGCTGACCTCAGGCCTCTCCCTGCTGTGACAAGTATTTTCATGTATCCATTTACTTCCTTCCTGGCTATATTGAAGAGGCCTCAGGAAAATAGACTGAAATTTCTAGAATATTTTAATAGTGCATCTCTCCTGATATATTTCCCTATTCGTCTCACATGATACTTGCTAACTCTTGAATTTAATATAGATTCTTTGTAAAAGAAATAAAATGGATTTAGCTTATGTAAAAGTTTTATTCTAGCGTTGGTGTAGAGGAATAATTTTTCCTCTTTTACATTACAAAAAAATCCTTTAATATTAATAAAGCTATTGTAACATTTATACAAAAATATCAAGTAAATGGTGTTTTGTGTCCAAATGCATATTAGTTATAATCAATTATCTGCCTGTTTAGGGTATCAGTTCTTCAGCCAAACATCTCCAACTTTTCACTGAAAAGGCTCATAATGTTTTTTCCTTTGTTATTTTTAAATCCCTTGAGGCATGGGATGTCGCTGACATAACAGGGACTGCGGATGTCCCCCACAAAGCTACCTGTTCAGACCCACCAGTCCCAGGCATCTGCATGATGTAACCCCCCTCCCACCGCCCGCACACCTATTGTCACTGAACACAGAGCGGACTGTGTTTTTCAGTGGTACCGTGTGCCAAGCTCCTTGAGCTGAGAGACTTCCTGATTTAAAATCTCATGTGAGGGACTGCCATAGGTACCCTTGGGATAGAAGGAACATAAGTGGTGGATCTCATTTCTGAAACTAAGAAACAAAAAGGAAGAAAGGTGAGAGTTTATAGTAAATTTAATTACCCACCTCCCAGTTCCCAGGTCTTGGCAATGCCCTGATACTTCTTATGGTCATCAACATACAGAACCTGTTGGGTTGGCGCATAGTATGGGGAAAAGTGAGGACGGAAGTGCCGGACTGTATGCCCTTGGGTATCTGATTAAGTCCTCTAATTAATTAAGTCTCCTTATTTGTTTATTTGTAAAGTGACATTATTACTACATAGGGGAGTTGTGCAGAGAGAAGATATAATGGATTGAGAGTACTTAGCATGCTACCCATAGGAAGCAGTCAAGTAATGCCGGCTATTATAGCCATAGGGCTTGTGCTTAGGGGACTTCAAAAACCATGTGTCTGTTAAATCAAAATGAATGCTGAGCAGAAGAATCCTACTTAACCTTACTTGTGGGGCTTCATTAATAAAGCCTTAACCAAAATGCTTACTACACTTCTTTGTAGAAACAAACATTAAATTTATTTCAGTTGCGTTCCCAGTATGTGTGTCACTTTGGCAATGTAGAGAGAAATGACACCTGTTTTCCAGGCACTCACAATCTAGTAGAAGAGACAGATCAATAAATAAATTGCAAAGGCTTAAATAATAAATTAAACAGCAATTACAAAATTCATGTGGGTGCCAAATTTGCATAGTGAACAATTACTGTATTGCTAGTACATGGCAGAAATACAGAAAGTCAAACTCTTCAAAAACATAATGCAACTATGAGTTTGATTTTAATTTTGAATTGAATAATCCAGTGAATCAGGATTGATATCTCCACACATCTGAAATACTCTATTTGAAGAAGTTCTTGTATTTTTTTTAAATAGGAGACAGAAAACCACTGCATGTATTAAATTATGTTGCCTTATGTGGTTTGGGAAAGTGAGGCCAAAAAACATCTACCGGATATTCTACTAAACATTGTTTATGTGAGCCCATAGGAAGAATTACTTTGCACATCCATATCAAATACACACACTCTCAACTCCCCAATTCTTTATGCAGCTGCCATGAAACAAAGATATGCCTAATTGGCTTTGCCAGCAATAAGGTGTAAGTTATCTTGTTTTTTTTTTGTTGTTGGTTTTTTTTTTGTCTTTATTGGCTGCAGCTCTCATGCTTGATTTGATACAGAACACTTAGCTTCCCCTAAAAAAAAAAATCCATGTTCAAATGAATCCATATACAGATGCATTTTTGCATATAGTCTCCAAACAGCAGAGGCATGCTGGAAAATTGTGATTTAGGACACGTGACTGGCATTTCCTTTAGGGGTGTGAGTGGCTCAAGTGGCTCAAGATCGAATGCCACTCTGTGCCTGGTATCACATTATGCACTGTCAGAAGCTCTGGCGCTGATTTATTATTGTTACTTATGTGTTCTATACCATCTAATATCTTATGTGAAATTGACTCTAAGTCAGTTCCAAACATCGTTTCACTATAAGAAATAACCCAGTCCCACAGCAATTGTATTCGGCATAATTAAATTTTGTTTCCAACATTTTAGAGAATCCCACTTAAGTTTTTTCCTTTATTCTGTTCCCAAAGGTTTGCCTATAGAAGTCAGATTTTAATAATAGGACAAGATAACCAGGAGTGTGCACCCTAACTTCTGTTGCTCTTTATGTAATAAAATTAAATTTTGCTGAATCTTTACAATAGAGATAATAAGTAGTTAAACTTTTGTGACTTTTTGTGACTTTTCACCCAAGTGATGGATAATGTTATTCTTATCATCATACATGGATGGGAACAACTAAGAATTTTCTGATCATAAGTTGAGTTTTAAATGTTGTTTACTACAGAGCTTGTTGTTGATGTTTATTTCTGGGCTATATATTTATTTACAAAATTTTGTGTGTAGTAGAAAAGGAAGAACTTAAGAAAGCTTAGTGTTCATGAGAACACTCAAGCTACATTATACTCGTTCATCACTGTTCCTTTATTGTATTTTTGTACTTTCAGACAACTTTTTTTTTTTTTTTGAGAGCAGTGTCACTGGCCCTCACATGTGGAACCAAACTGGGGCCGCTGGCTTCCCAAGCCAGCGCTTAACCACCGCGCCACTCAGCCGTCCCTCAGCCAACTTTTTTTCTTTTTCCTCTTAGGATATTCTTTTGTGAGTAGATTTATCTGTTAGGACTCATTGGTTCCAAGAGATACTTAGTTGAACCCAAGCTGTCTCAGGAAAAGGGGGCAATTGATTGACTCATACAATGTGCAGTGTGTAGGGCTGGCTTCAGGCGAGGCCTGAGTCAGATGCACAAAAGAGGGCATCTCCCTTCTCCCTTTTCAGCCCCTAGACTCAGATTCCACGTAAGTCCCTTCTCATACAGGTTTTCGCCTTGTAGTATCAAAATGGCGGCTTTCCTAAATGCTTTATAGTTTCAAGTCCAACTAAATGGAACAAGAGCCTTTTTCCTGAAAGTTCCAGCCCAAGTCCATGCTTCTGTTTAGCCTTGATTGACTTATGTGCATTTCTCTGAAGCAGTCACCATCACCAGGCTAGTGGTTCATATTTGTCATGGTTTCCATGTTGAGTGGAAGTAGCGATACACACAGGTAAAAGTGACTGGAAGGTAAAACTCCAAAAAACACCTTTTGGAGCTGTTGTTGGAGAAAGGGGGAAGTACATGCAGAGACTGAAAACAAGCAAACAAAAATGTCCACTACAGAAGGGGACTTGGGGTTCTGCAGGGCACTATAGGCTGTGGTAAGAATTACTGTGGTGAAAAATGATTCTATGTAGATGCCGTTGGAGGGACTCAGACCTTTCCAATGTATGAACCTAATATTTCTAGACTTTAGTTTACCAGAGTGACTGCTGACCTCTAGAATATGATTCTGGACCACAGTGCTTTCTTATAATCTGCATAGCATGCCACGTGGGATATCAGCCTTCCTTTCTTCCTCTCCCATCACCTCTTCTATTTCCCTCCCTTTCCATGTTAAGTTTCCAGAGGAACATCTTTTTCCACCCCTCCCTTATCACATTTAGTACTCAGATAACTAATATTGTGGTTTCTACTAGCCTAGTGCAAATTTCATATAGGCTTTCCAAGGTATAAACTTTTGAAGCTTGATCTTTATTAGGCAAGGAATTGGCAAGCTGATTTCAGTGGCAAGAAGTTTAGTGATGCTTTCAGATGGTGTACAGAGGCCTCTTTATAAGGTCAGTGAAAATCTTTTACCAAAGATATTTATGAAGCTTCCATGTAAAGCCAGCCCTAATGGGAAAGAAAGAAGGTCCTAGATGAATGAAGTTGAATTTAGAGGATTTCAGAAAATTTAATTCTGGACTGACCCCTCTACTTTAGTTTCTCTCTGAAAAGGGTACTAGAATAACATTGTATTCTCTGGCTTCTTGATAAAAATCAAAATATAACAAAACCAAACCTGAGGTTTTACTCCTTTAGAAACAGGAACGAATCAGCCTTAAAAAACAATATTTTAGAGCAATGTTTCACAAATTCTGATGTGTATGCAAATCACCTGCCAAACTTGTTAAAATGCAGATTCTGTTTGTAGATCTATTTCTGATTGCATTTCTATTTCTATTAGACATGCAGCAGGTGATGCTTCAACAGGGATGCCAAAGCTGCTGGTCCCTAGACCAAACTTTGAATAGCAAATCTCTAGCACTGTGCTGTTTGATTTAGTAGCCAGTAGCCACATTTCACTATTTAAATTTAAATTAGATAGAATTTTAAAACTCAGTCCTCAGTCTCACTGGCCACATTTTAAGAGCTCAACAGCCACTCAGGACCCATGACTGCAGTATTGGATAGCACAGACTAGAGCATTGCCATCATCTCAGAAACATCTACTGGTCAACCTTGCTCTAGAAGATGGACAGTCCAACTCTAGAATTAGTACAATGCTATAAACAGGACATGGCTTCTTGAAATTCCAAGGTAGCACCATTTCCCAGAGAAATGGTCTATTTTCAGAAGGTGCACAGCCAACAGGTCTAGCATTTACTAATGTGAAATCTAAACTACATGAGCTTTCTCTTGAGACCTTCTTTCCTGGTTTGTACATAAGATGCCCAGCACTCATTGCCACACCTCATCAAGACCATGCGTACAGTTTAGCTGTTTAATTCAGTTGTTGGCTGTGGTTCTCATCTTGGTACTCTTGATACATATTTTGGATTAAATCATTAAAAAATTATAGACTAGCTCTTTATCTATTTAGAATTCTTGTGGCAATCACATATATGGTACCACAGGTAAAAACCAAGAATCGGAAAAGGCTGTTAGGAGCCAAATAACAACAACAAACACTTAGCAATCAATCAACCAAACATACCTCTAAAACATCCAATACATATGGTAATATATAGGTTTGGTGATAAAGGCAATAACCTAGTCACTGTCTCTTGGTGAGCTTATGAAATTCACAAACTCATCCTAGAAAAAGTGCTACATACCTCATTGCTGAATATAACTATGGTCACCTTCGAAGTATTCCCCTTGGGAAGCTATGCACCCATGCCAGCACCTAGTCCACCCTTCAAAGCAATTTTGGAACTCTTTTTCTGGAATGGCCATCAGAGCTGTGTCGTATTACCCTTGATGTCTTTTTTTTTTTTTTTTTTTTTTAAGATTTTATTGGGGAATTGGTGGAGGGGAACAGTGTTGGGGAATCGGGGAAGGGGAACAGACAAGCTGCTGTCTTCTTGTTCTTCAGTTTAGTTGCGGAGGATGTTGCTTCACTGTTGGTATCGTCATTGCGCTCTTCCCGTATGAGGCAGATCGGTCGCTGGCCTCTGGATGTCGCTCACCGCGGCTATTGGCAGCTCACTCTTGGCTGCCAGCCGCTCACGCTGGCTGCGGGCCACTCACTGTAGCCTATGGCAGCCCACTGCAGCAGGGGCTGCAGCCCACACCATCACCGGGGCTCGCACAGCCCAGCTCCAGGTGGAGCTGTTGTTAGCTGTAGAGGGCAGTGTCACTGGCCCTCATGTGGGATCCGAACCGGGGCCGCTGGCATCCCAAAACCAGCGCTTAACCAATGCGCCACTCTGCCGGCCCTACCCTTGATGTCTTGAATGTCATCAAAATGTCTTTTTTTCGATATTTCCTTTATCTTTGGGTAATGAAAGAAGTCATTGGGGGCCAGACCAGGTGAGTAGGGAGGGTGTTCCAATAGAGTTATTTGTTTATTGGCTAAAAACTCCCTCACAGACAGTCCTGTGTGAGCTGGTGCATTGCTATGATGCAAGAGCCATGAATTGACGAAAAATTCAGGTCATCTAACATGTTCATGCAGCTTTTTCAGCACTTGCAAATAGTAAACTTGGTTAACTGTTTGTCCAGTGGGTACCAATTCATAATGGACAATCCCTCTAATACCAAGAAAGATTAGCAACATTGTTGCAACAAGTTTGCAAACTTAATTGTCAGGCCAAAACTAATTATAGCTTAGACTTTATGTACAATTAGCTCTTATTTTATTAGAGCCTACTAATTTCAATGTCTTAGAGGAACAGTTTATACAAATGTCCCAAGTGATGCTTAGGAGTTTCTAATTTAGCTCTGGAACCCTTTTCCAGTGTGTAAATGTCACTGTCTTACTCATGGCACTTGAGAATGCTTCTTGACCACAGGAGGACTTGGATAATTCAGTCAATCCTATCTTTTGGACTTGCTTCAATCTGGACAGGACCTTTGTAGTGATAAGTACGTGGCACACTTCTCAATTCTCAGTGACCAAGACACAGTTTGGACTTTGGCATCACATGATCTCCAGTACCATTCCTCAGTCACATGAGTCTTTAGTATTTCTGTCTCCTGAGAGCTGGCATGACAAGTATGCATTTGGCCTTAGCATGTGTTTATGCGAGATCACTGGTCCGGATGAGGACATAGGGTCAATTTTCTCAAGTTTCCGTAAGGGTAAGTACAGTGCATGCATATTGGATACAGATTAAGGTGAATATCCTCAGTGAGTTAATATGCCTCACACTGGGATAAATGCATAGTCAAGAAAGGGACTTAGAGAGTAACCAGTGTTTCCTTGCCACTGACCAGTTGCCCAGCTGTGAGTAACCTCAGAAATGAGTGTTGGTGACTTGAGGGGGACCAATAAATAGTATCCTTCCCTCCTGAGATTGGTGCCAATGAGAGATGGGCACTAGAGTCAGGCTGATGGAGATACAAGTACCATCTTTATGATTTTTGACCCAGCTGCTGGAGAGTGAGCCTTAGGGGTTGCGGAAAGCAGCTTCTGATTTGACCACAAATGGTATCCACCTCCTGGATTCACATCCAGGTGTAACCCCCTTCTCTTGAGTGTGGGCAAGGCCTAGTAACTTGCCTATCCAATAGAACATGGTAACCATCATGATTAGGTCCATGAGATTGTAACTTCCATCTTGCTAGCTGACTCTGTCTGCTTTTGTTAGACACATGAATTCCAACTCAAATGAGGGGGAGGAAGGCTCCATTCCTTTTACCAAACTTATCTACTGATAAGTCAGTTTCTCTTCCACTGGGGACAAGCGAGGGTTGAGAGAAGCCAGGACTGTTACTCCAAAGATGTTTCTCCACATACGCAAATGGAAGGGGTGAGCCCCTGAGTCACATGGTTACCTGGTGACCAGGTAAGTAATTCTACTTCTACAGTTAGGAGTGAGGTTGGAGCCATTAGGTCAGGAGTATTTAGGAATAGTTTTCTTCTCATGGCAGTCAGAGCAGTATAAAAATAACTTTCTCTTTTACAATGAGAAACTCCCTATGTTAAAGAACCCTTTGTATAGAAAAACCTCCTCTGTGCTCATTCAAAATCATGCATTTTACTTTCTCATCCTAGTTTTGATGTCTTATATTAAATGAAAATCCTGTGCCCTTTCTTAGGTACCAGGTGTCAGCAATGCAAAAATGTGTTAAGGTCCATTTCTGACCTCAAGGGACTTACAGCCTGGGAGGCAGATAAATTTGAAAGCAAACAACTAGAACACACTGTTGCAGGCTTGATTTCTCTGGAAGCTAGCTCTGAGGTGAAGTTTAATATATAAAATGTTTATTGCGAAAGGACCTTGGGATCAACGCTTGTTGAAGACAAGGGAACGATACAGGATTAGACAGAAGAAGCGTCCTGGGACAGAGGACTCAGGAGAGCCCCAGCTCTGGCACTAAAATGGCCCGTGGGGATTGACCTGACAGGCTGAAATAACTTGACCTTATGCCACTGGATCCTTCACTAGATATGGGCCACCCTGACAAGGAAGCCATCTTCACAGAGGCTTTTTGCTGACCTGAGAGAATTTCTTTGAGGGCTGACACCTGAAAGTGATGTGCTGCCAGCCCTCCTAATTTCTAGCGCAATAGGTCCTTCCTTGATGGGACAGTTTAGAAGGTAGGATCCCCACCCCCCTCTCCCAAAAGATAGGGGTAAGACTCTATATGGCAGCAGTCCTCACCAGTATAAATATTCCACAAAATTCCCTCCCTCCATTCTCAGCCCCATTCTGATTTACTCAAAGTGGAGGAAGTGGTTTTAGAAGCCCAGGTGGTTGTCTCCTTTGCCTATCTGTGCTAACCCACATCAACCCCACACCCACTTTGGCACCCAGTGTCTGTTGAGGTGGGAGAAATTGCCAGTGGAATGTACTGCTGTATATACTAAGGTGCAAAGTGGCGGTGCAGAGGAAGTGCCTGGTTGTGAGACTGAAAGATTTCCTGGGGTCAGTTTGTGAAGGGAGCTGTATGTTACAGTAAGGAATCTGGATTTTTTGGTTAACGAAATGCTATTGGAAGACTATTCTCTGTGGCACCCATGGATCATATCACTGTTATAATCCAGTAACAGTAGCAGTGGAGATGACAGATTAAAGGCGGAAGAGGTTGGAGGCATGGAGACAAATGGAGACCAAGAAGCGATTGAAGAAAGTGGTGATGAGGTCCACGGTGGAGCAGAGGTAGGGAGAACATATTATAGGTACTCTGAAGAAGGATTTGGAGATTAGACCACCAGGATTGGGATTTGAAGAATAATTAGATATGGGAAGTGGGAATAAAGTTAGAATGAATGAGTTTTCCCATTTGAGCCCATGTGTGTGTGAAGGAGAGGAGTGAAGCTCTTTTCTATTGTAAAAATATATTTATTCTAAAAATATATGTATAAAATATGCTATTAATAAAATAATATATCTTTTTCTTTGTTCACTTGTTTCACACCTAACAGTTTTTCAGACATAGAAAATTTAGATGGTCAGTAATCCATTAGCTCACAATTGATAATAAGAACAGCAACCATTTGTTGGGTGTTTTCTGCAAACTAAACATCGGGGCACTCTCCTTAAATTATCTTATTCAATTTTACAACACTAGTATCCTGTCGATTATTATTATGCCAATCTACAGATGGGAAAAGGAAAATGGTGTATCCCATACTTGAATGATGACAGTCTGACTTCCAAGTTCATGCTTTATTCTTAGAACCAAATTAAAGCCTCACTCAAGATGTTTTTGGTCTTTCCCTGGCCTGTCCCTTGGGCCATTCCATCTCTGCCGATAATGTGCACTTCCCATCACTGGCAGCCAACAGGTGAAAGGTAAGGTGGCTGATTCTGCAGACAGTCTATGCCAGTAATTTGTGCTATGGAATGTTGATGTGCTGAAAAAAAAAAAAAAGATGTTCTAGTTGCCAGGATTTCTTGCATAGAAACCAAACTTCCAGTCACATCTGCTGAATTTTCAGGAGCTAATTAGATGTGGGACCAAATATTACAGCTTCTTCACTCAACAAGAGCATGGATGAATGCTGATGAAGATTGGGGTAGGATCTTCAACCTTTTTTCTTTTTAGATTTATTCAACATTAAGCTTTCACTTAAGTAGTACCTCCAGACTAATGTGTTTTCTGTCTAGTATAATATGCTACATTTGAATAGCACTTTGTGTTATTCCAAGCAATTCCTCCACATAGAATCCTATTTGATCTTCCACTAATGTAAATCTGAGTGATTCAGAGTGCTGAGTGAGTTGTCAAGTTTCACCCAGCTCCTAAGAGTCAGGACCAAGTTTCATACTTTGTATTATATTTCGAATTTTAGGCTCAGTGTTTTAAAATGTTTTTCACATTTAGATATTTTGTTGGCAAAACAGTAATTAAAAGCACACAATGCCAATTTTATTTTTCTTATTTGTTGTATATCAATGTAGAGAAAAATATTTTGACCCTCTTACTAAAAAAATAAGAGTTTGAGAGGAGCGAATGAAAGTTTGGATGTTGTTTTTCTTTTTTCCCTGAACTAGAAAAACAAAACCAAACAGAAAACAGGAGACAGATTCATTTTTTATAGTGACATGCATGGGACTGATGACATTCAATTAACCCGAGGATTTGCATAGAGTTTGCATTGTTTTTGTGCAATGTTGTGGACTGCTATGCTATTGAGTTGAGTAATGACATTAGAATTTGGACTTTGAAATAAAGACAAACAGATAAGTCTTGGTGCTACACAAAGGCTGGCCTCTTTTGCCTTAGATTTGCAGACAGGGATTTCTGTGTCATTCAGTGATTAAGGGTGCCAAATGTAGCCAGGAACTGTTTCAGCAATCATAGATGTTTTTCCAATTGGGCCAATCTGCCAGACTGGCAGACAGAAAACTAACAGAAATATTAAATATAGACAGCTTCTATAGTTGAATCGTGTTTTTCCCTCTCTCTGCTGGAAGCCACTATAAAATAGTAGCCTGTGTGTAGGTCATTAAAAACATACACAGATACACACACCATGTTGTGTATTTGTACTGTTAAATCGAGTCTTTGTGGACTCAATCACTGGGTGCCAGAACGGCTGTTGTAGGCATATCAGGTGACAAAAGCAGTCCTTCATTTATGATTGTACACCCAGGTACTCTCCCCTGGCTCTCTGTCACTGCGAAGGATTCCATTCTCTGTTGACCCACACACCTTGGGGAATCTTTTCAGGAGATGCACCGTTCTTGAGTTTCCAAATTCACACTCTTGAGGTCTCATAAATTTATGTGCTTGGAGGACTTGATTGAATCATTGGTTTTATTTCCAGGATTTGTTTCCATGCGTGGCCAACAAAGATGCATAATTACATGCAATTCTTCTTCTGGCCACAAATGTAAAAGAAATGAGCTCAGTTAGCTTCTGTGACCACAATTTATGTAGAGCAAATCCCTCCCCTCAGATTCAGAGAAACGATGACGCAATTACATTGCAACATACATATGTGGCTTCCTCAGATGCCCCTGGCGCACAAAAGGGCCTTATGCAGCTTGCGTGGCACCATGATTCTTGTGTATGACTATTCTTCTATTTTCTCAGCTTTCTGATGGGATATATTTCTACCTTTCTGCTCTGTATTTCTTTGGAAGAAAGGGGTTTAATAACATGATGTAAAGAGAACGTTGGTTTGGTAGGATTGATTTCATGTTCACTGAGAGAAAAATCTTTTCCAAGTTATTGACGTCATTGGCAGGAAGCATGCAGAGTGGTGGGCGCCCTCAGAGCTGATTTGAATGACTGTCTCCCCCTCCCTTCCCCTTCCATCATTAAAACTGGCAAATGAGATGATAACATTCATATGATGAGATATTTGAGCATGAGAAATAGGACTCTCCAATATGAAAAGTAGCATGCAATGTACATGTTTCAGACAGATTAGGAATTTTTACTTTTTTCTCTCTTTTGGACCATTTAGATTAACCGATGCTTTGACCAAAGCAATGAGTGAATTTAAGGAGCAGTAAATAATGCCGTTTTCCATCTATAACTGGTTGTTTCTAGAGAGGCTTAGAGGTATAATTGCTGAATTGACAAGAATTTGGTCCTTTACCCCACTTGCTATGTCTGAGAGGTAGAGAACAGAAGGAGGGAGTAGAAAAGTTGCATTCCTCTAACAATCCACACCCCAGAATTAAGAGCATGTATAATCATTTCTGGATAATTATGGGTTGACAATGCTTGTTAGCAAGTTTTGTCTGACTTCTCAACCTGGATTCTTCATCTTTATATTACATATGCTCCTTATACCTGAAAGGGCATGTGGGGCTTTGTCACCTCGTACATGTGGGAAGACACGAATTGTGATCTTCTCTTTAATGTGGGAACTTTCCTCTGCATAGCTGACCCCTTCTGTCCTGCATATGAATGCTTGGTTGATGGCTCAGAACCACTTGGTACCTATTGGAAGTTATCTGTATTAGTTTTCTATGGAAGCTTAACAAATTTATGGCTTAATACCGCATACATTTATTATCTTACAGTTTTGCAGACTAGAAGTCTGATGTGGATCTCACTAGGCTAAAATCAAGGCATTGGGGCTCCTGTTTATGCAAAAGTCTGTTTCCTTGCCTTGTCCAGCATCTAGAGTCTGCTGACATTTCTTGCCCATGGCTCCCTTCCATTTTCAAAGCCATCCATGGTGTTTTGGGTTTTTCTCACATTGCATCATACCTACCTCTGCTTCTGTCATCACATCTTCCTCTTTGACTTCTCTTATACATCCTTTCTCCATTTCTAAAACAAACCCCTTGGGATTACATTGGGCCCACCCAGATAATCCAAGATAATCTCTCCATCTCAAGGTCAGCTGATTAGCAACCTTAATTCCATCTGCAACCTTCATCCTCCTTTGCCATGTAACATAACATATTCACAAGTATTGGGGATTAAGGTGTGGACATCCTTGTGGGGCCATTATGTTGTCTATCATACCCTCCCCTCATCTCAGATTTAACTAATGAGGGACAGAGGTTGGGGTCTTGAACTGGATTTGCAAAAGTTAGCTGGTTTTGGCAGAAGTGAAAATGATATTTCTTGGACAAATGCTCAGGGGCCTCACGCCAAGTCCGAGCATCATTATTCAGAGAACATCTACAGGAGTACAGATGTGTATGCTGCAGAATCAGGTCAGGACCAAATCACTTGGTGTACAGGGTCCTCAGGAGACTGTTACAAATGAGCTCTGCTCTTATCTAATGTGAATCTAGTCATCCTAAAAAGGATGGGATTGGCATTTACTGATAATGCTCTCTGGTCCTAGTTAATAAATACAATATTATTATTATTATTATTATTATTATTATTATTTATACAAATGATTGTTCTACATGAACACTGGTAATCTTCCAGCATAGAAGACAGCATGGTCCCTAAAAAGAAGCTCTGGAGCCCTGGGGTTTTACCTCTGCTCATGCACCTAGTGAGCTTTGACCACCTGCTGAAGGGGTACCTTCCATTTCAGAGGGTATTTCAAACCAGGCAGCTGTCTTGGTACAACCTTCCTACCCTAGTTGTTGCGATGTGCTTTCAAGCCTTCTGAAATATGCAATTTCCCCTTTTCTCATTTGAATCCCGGAATCCTAGCTGTGTCCTCAGGTTTCTTATTTGACCCCTGCCCCTTTGCCCAGGCTGAACTCCTGGACTTGGGTCTTGAACTCCACTCTTTTAGGTTTGCCCATTATCTCTGATTGGGTCAGTCACCCCAAATTGGATTTTCAAATTTGTTTTTTTGTGGGCTTTTTTTTTTTTTGCCTCTCTTCTTACCCCTTCTTCTACCTTCACTCCTACATTTGGGAACTCTTAAAGCATGCAAAACTCTCTGCTAAGTCTCACTGACTTTGCTAGGTTTTATCAGCCCTTTCTAATTTTTCCCTTGTTGATTTCCCTTAACTTTGAGCTGACACTTAGATGATGGTAAGACTCATTAACTCAGAAGGAGACACTTTATAGTAGGAGAAACAAGGCAACTTCCGGTACAGCACAGTACATATAATTTCTCCTTTATAAGGAATATGGAGTATAGGGAGACACTCCTTCATATTTTTATGTCTAGAGCAGAGCTGTGAAAAAGAAGGGAATCTTAACTACTTTTCACTGAATAGGGAGATTGTCATGACTGGGAAAAAAGATTTTGGCTACAGAAATTTGAGTTACTGTATTAAAAAAAAATGTCTTCTTTTAAACTGACAGGTTATTTTTTTAATAATTTTTTTTTCTTTTGGTTTTGGCTTTTCCATGAAAACCTTTCTCAGATTTCTAATTACCTAGAAGTAGTTTTCTCCAGGACCTTTTGGAAATGAAATGAACAATCCGAGGGAAAAAGTAACTGAAAGCCAAAAGAAAGGCTAAGGCAAAGTGTTGTGTTTCTTTGGGATCTTTTTTTAAACTGTCAACAGTGTTAAGGGCAATTTGGGGACACAGAGGGAGGCATGGTGACTGTCTTCCAGAGGGAATGAGGGACACCGTGCTTGTGATGGGAGTGATGGGAGCTCAATGGACAAAGTTACCCTGAAGCCAGTTCTCCTCAAGAAAAAAAAAGAAAGAAAAAAAATCCTCCTCTTCTCTTTGCCTGAACAAGAATGAGGAGGGACAGTGGGAATATGGCCTGTGGGCCACAGATGTAATCAAATTCTTTAGAGAAACCCGTAACAATGTGAAAGAGACCTGGCTAAGGGGATGATAGACTTACTAGAATTCTACCAAGAAGACACAACAAGGGCTAGAAGCTCATTCCTGTAAAAACCTTTAAGTTCCAGAAGTCACAGATTGTTGATAGGTAAACCGTCTCAGAGGCCAGGCAAGTGTTGACAGAAGTGCTATATCTGCCGCATCCTACCAGTCATCTGCCGGTTGCCAACCGAATATTTTTTGGCCCCAAAATAAACATTTGGCTGTGGTTTGTGCTCCCGGAGTCAGGCAGCATGAATTTGAATCCTGGCTTATCTAATTACTCTCCAAGTGACCCCAAACAATGTATTTAGCCTCTCTCTATTTTCTGTGTAAAGTGGGAGTAATAATACACTCTCCGGTATTGTGTAGTGCTGAAGCACATGGAAAATACTTTATCCTGAACATTCAGCACACTTCAGGGTATGTGGAAGGGATCATTCAAAGTGAGCTGCAATTATTCTATTATTATGGTCAGCTGAATTCAATAACGTGCGAGATGTGCTAATAGCAGCAGCTGGAGCTCTGTTGCTTACTCTTGCCCTACCTAAGGGTTAACTTGAAGATACAAACAAGCTCCTCCTTCCACTTTCCAGGGCATGCACTTCAAAGTTCAGGCTCTGTGCACCCTACAATTTGAATTTGTACTACTTTTGGTTCAACTGTGAAATTGTGGTATGCTACTGCTTAAGTCAGCCAGGCTAGCTTTTTCTATTTTCCCTTGCATCCAGTTTGGCATTACGTAGATCTTAAAAGCTGCTTTCCCACTCCATTGTATCAAAGGTTAGAGGTCAATTTGAAACATGGCAGGAGTGGACAGTAATAGCATTTGGCTTCTCGATCTCTCTTTTTTATACAGTGTGAAGCATTTTAGAAAACACTAACCTCAGTGGGGTTCTCAGATTAGTTCTGTTTTGAATTAGTTCCTCCAATCTGGGTGGTAAAATGCAAGCAGGGAGGTTAAATGAACTTATTCAACTTCAGAAACAGAGCTTTCGAAACATATTCATATTTAGGACATAAGCCTTCGCTGACTTCCTCTCTGGAATCAGATGAACTCTCTGACGTACAAGTCTTCTATATCTAGAAGGAAGTGACATTCAAGGACAATATTTTTCTAATTTCTTCCTCTTTTTGGTGGACAGAGGGCATCAGTAGGGGAAAAAGGGCAGAACCTCACCGTGGGACTGCAGCTGCCAGTCACCATGATTATTTACAAAGTCACCAGAATAAAGTCAACTTCAAAGACTTTCTTGGGAACCAGTCATGGGCACTGATGGACTATAGCAGGGGAGTTCTGGAAGCTTGGTGTTGAAAGGGGAACAATTCACAACTGACCTTGAACACTTACTTTTACTTTCTAAAAGTAGTATGTTCAGCAGGACACTCCCCTACCTGGAGGTTTCAAGGCTTACTATTTCTGTCTCTGACATCTTTCTAAGGTGGAAATGATATAGACAAAACAATAATAAGGAGAAGGGAGAGGAGGAGGAGAAAAAGGGGGAGATGGGGGAGGAAGGAAAGGAAGAAGATGAGAAAAAAATAATTTTTCCTCCTAAATAATTGCTGAAGGAAAACACACATCTCCTGGCAAAACTGAAACATCACATTTATTTCTTTCTCTTATCATTTTTCTTTTAAATAAGAAAACACATATTCATTTGAAAACCTGTGCATTGGAATAACAGGTAAACACGAAAATGGTAGCCTGTTTTGACCTGAGGGGTATCTCCAATATTAGTGGACAGATAGTAGGGTCACCTAAGCAAAGATGACTTCTTTTTGATCAGTGCCCAGGCACTACAATGTATCACGAAGCTTTTGAATTTGAGATAAAGGGAATTGTCCCCTAGTAGGCTAAAATTTTACTGATACTCAGTGGTGACCCATCTATAAAGCTAGAAATCTTGTCTCATCAGTTGGTTACTTGTTTTACCAGTTTCTCAATAAAAGTGACTGTCAATTGTTTATCAGGGGCTCAGAGTTTCTTTCCTATTACTTGGTAGGGAGTAGCTTTCCACTTGTTTACTCTTTTAGGCTTTATGAATGTGTCCAGTTTATGAAGCGGACAAATGCCTTTGTAATATCCTGGACAATGTGCCCTCATTTCATTATGTGGCTCTTTGTGTTCAGCACTGGCTATGGCTACAGACAAAGACAAGCAGGCGAGTTAGGGCTTCATTTCCTCAGCCTCTATCCCACCCTCCAGAGCTAACGATAGAACACTCTAAGTTCCCCATCAAACATCAAAACTTGGGATTAAGTTCTGAATTGTTATTTTGGGTGGTGTTATAGGTATGTTTCTGCTAAATTTCATATGCTATTTAACTGCCCGAATGAGGGCCCAATGGGAATGGGGAATCTCAGAATGATTCACAGTATCTTTTTATTTCAAATTCATTAAAAAAATTTAAGTATAGTTAGTATACAGTATTATATTAGTTATGTTAGTTTCAGGTGTACAACATAGTGATTCGACATTTATATCTCTTACAATGAGATCAGCCCACTAATTCTAATCACCTTTTACTGTGCAAACTTATCACAATGTTAGTGACTATGTTCCCCTTCACCTCTACTTCCCGTTCCCTGTGGAAACTATTCCTTTTGTCTCTAATTTATCTCTAAAGTCCTACCTGGATGGGAAGTTGCAGAATACATAATATTTTTCTCATTGACCCTAACTACATGTTTATGGAAGCCTCGAGTATACATCCGAATCAAATTATTAAAATATAGTCACTTATTGATGTTTTACTTTGAGAAATAGAAAGTCAGTGCCTGTTGGATGTCCAGATAGCTCCTCCCATGGTTTGTTTTGATATGTCCAGGCAATTAGGACCAATAAGTCTGAGCGGATATGACATTCAGCATCATTTTCCTTTTTGGATGCTTAAGGATATCATGGAGGACCTCAAATATGAAATTGTTCACCTTTGGGCCATACCGATTATTTTTGAGCATCGAAATCAATTGACATAAGATGCACTTTAATGGATATATGGTGTACTTACAGTCACTTGAAGTGTCATCCTAATTTGGAAAATGTCCCAGGGGGGCAAATGGAAATCTTTCTGAGTTTTCTCTGACAGTGTCTTGTAATCACTTATAGATTAATATTAAAAACTGCTTGACTCTAAGCAAGTAGTCCAGTCTTTGACAGTTCAGACCATGCTGATATGGTTTGTCTTAGTAGGTTCAGATGCTTTTAGTTCATACATATTCTATTTTGTGTTTTCTTTTATACCATCAAGAAGAGAATAGGATCTTGAAGAAATATTCCTGAGCTGTAATTCTTTTAGGATAGCACACAGATCCTCTAAGGGTGATTAACTGTGAACATTTTTCAGTCTAAATGTACCTAACTTTTGGATGAAGTAACAAACACTGTAACCTACTGTCTTCATCCTATTTAAATTCTTCTGGATAATGAACATGTACAATGAACCATCTGTTACTATGTGACTGCCTCCCAGCTGAAATTCTAAGGGCCAGATACTAGTGTAGAGGTTTTAAAAAATTTTCTTGGCTTGTCTCTAGTTTGGGGGGGTTCAGTACTGTTTCTGTTAGAAATTGTTTTCTCTTTTTTCATGAAGGTGTCATGTAAAAAAAAAATCTCCAACCTCCTTCCTGATGTTTATTGGGCAGTAGTGGTGGTATCCCTCTTCCCTGATGGGTGACTGCTTGGTTAGGAAAACTTCAAACAGGAGGCTCCATAGGCAGCCATCCTTTTTGTGTCTAAATAGCCCTTTTCCATAGCTATGTTCATCATCAGTGACACCCCGATGGCTGCACTTTAAAAGTGCCTCAAGGAACACCTACATCAGGGCTTCTCAAACTCTATGGTGAAGGACCAGGTTTTATTCTTTATTTCTAAGGAAAGAAAAGACATACAAACACAAGTTGGCTGATCAGTCGTCAATTTGCTAAGTTATTTCTAAACACTTTTGTTCAATCCCCATGCTTTTTTCAGTGTGGACAGGTAATAAACAGTTTGAAGACCAGCCCCAGACTGAGAACAAACTTGGCATGGGACTGACCTAGGTCCTTTGGAGAAGGTCATCTTAGTTCTACTCTTTGGACAAACTAACATCCTGGCTGAGACATGTGATGGAAATTGATATTCAAAGTGCTCTCAAGTTGCTCTGCAGAGGCATTTTCTATAACAATCCAGCATGCCACCTTCCTCACCGCCCAGTGACATGCCCTTAAGTAAGGGCATGTTTTATTGCCTTTCTTTGATTAGCAGGTGTTTTCCTGCTCAGAGGATACCCTTCTTTGGTTTTCTGTTTCATCTTGCTTAAACTGTTCAAGTTCAAGAATTCAGAAAATTTGGCCAAAGTCCCAAATTCCTTTTGAATTTCTCCCCTGTGACACAAGGACAAATATGCAATTGAGTATCAGAAAGAATGGGGCTAAATAGTTCCCTGGAGTAGATATGTAAATTGAACATTAATAACAATTCTGGGCTGTATTAATTAGCATCATATATAAACAATGAAACGTCTGGAGTGAAGGAATGATTGCAGAATTTTAATACAGAAAGCTACTTGTCTCCACATATGTGGAAACATTATTTACAAAACGATGACAATAACAACAAAAGCTGATAATAAACAAACCAGTTTTTAAGGGGTTCATTCTGCAAAACAAATTACTACAAGGCTGAGTCTTTCTAATGTTTCTTATTCCTGATATGTCTTAAATGTAAAATTTGAAGACGGCTTTTTTTTAACCTCATTTTCCTTCCTCTTCAATTTTTATTCCTCCTAGTTCTTTTTGTTGTGAAACCAAGAACTCAGTGGTGCCCAGCAGGGATTAGTGGGTCTTTGAGGAATCTTTCCTAAGCCATTTTTGGCATTTAGGACAAATCCTATTCTATGATTACTGAGAATTTGGCAAAATCAAACTCTCTGTCATATATATTTATAGAATAATAAGGAAAACTGATTGATAGGATTTTCATCACATCTAAATGTAGCTTTGACATAAACACAATGAGCTTCAACTTGGCAGTTAAGCTTATCCTAAGGCAAAATATTTTAGAGTTGGGGAGCTCAGAAGAATCCAAAGAAAAAGGAAAGTGAAGTATGCTAGTAGACAGAAGTGTGGCAATCTCACATCTTTTATTGAAAAGTAGGTTTCAGGGGGATGTTATAAAAATAAGTCAGTTAGTTGAATTAAGGGTGTCTTCATAATACTCAACTTTTAGCTACCTCTAAGCACTTTAAGGAAAGAGTATTCATCATCAATTTCCAGACAAATGGTCTCTGACTGAAAACAAAACATAAAAAAATCACTCTAGGAATAACCTGGCTGTCATGCTATGAAACATATCTGGATGCATCTCATTCTTTGCAGATGAATCCCAGTGGTTTTTCTGCATCTGTAGAAGGTGTAAATGTAAAATGAGAAATTCTCAGAAGACACCATAACGCTCAGTCCAGTGCCCTGTAGTTACTGGCAAAAATGGGAACGTTTTTGGTGTTTTTCTCTCCTTTTACTTTCAAAGGGGAAAGGAGCAGAGGCAGAGAAGGGCTTGTTGCCTGGGGGAGGGATTAGAGGCTGGGTCGGGGCAGGGTCTAGGAGAGGTGTGAAGGTTAAGGTTGACCCCACCCATGGTGAAGTCACTTCTATTCACACCTCTCCATGAATCAGAACACCGCACCTTAAAAAGTCCAGGTATAGAAATGAAAGGAGAGAAACATATAAACCTCACCTTGTGTTTTTGGAAGAGTTACAACACAATAAAAGTTTTCATTAACTAGAGTAATTTATGGAGGCAAGCAGATTATCCAGAGGATATTTCGAGCAATTTTAGTCCCAGTAGAACAGAGTGACAGGGAAGCCAGTGTTCCAAGTTTTTGCATCATGCTTTAAGCGAGTTCCATGGTAGTCAATTGGGTTTATGGATTCCCTGAATAATTGGAAGTGCTGACTCCTTCATTGAGTCCCCTTCCCAACACCCCATCCCATTTTGCTCTAGGACTGTGAGCATGAAGGCAAGCCCCTTCCCTACACCTGTACCCAGTCTGGTGAAGGGCGATAATTCCATACTGCCTACCACATAAGATGTTATGGGAGTACCTAGGAGAGGCATATAATCCCAGATTTAGAGACTCACAGAAGGCATCCAGGAGGAGGTGACATCTTCCTTTGGACCAGATCAACAAAATAAAGGTGGGACAGATATTGAGTGTCCTGGGGAAAGCACTTTTCAGGCTCGGGTTGAGTGTGACAATTGGGAATGTGGGAACGGAGTGCAGGATGGCTGTTCATGGCGGAAGGGTTGAGAAAGGAGCTGCCAAAACTGGAGGGCAACTTCAAGGTCGTGCCACCCAAGAAACTTTTATATCTGGTGACTGAACCTGGAAGAGAGGGGTTGTCTAAGCTTAAACAGTTGGTTAATCATGGATGAGGACTGGAACCCAACTAGACTTTCTGATTCCCCAACCTATTGCAGGCTTCACTTGTATTTTTTTATTAATTCTAAGGGCTGTGCCATTTTGTTAGTTACTAAAATGCATTGAAAAGAGGAGCTAATAGAGGAAAGGCTGAAGAAAAATAATAAGCCAACTGCAAACACAACGCTACATTTTTATTATAAAAATCAGCAATCATGCTAACACAATTAAGAAAAGAGTTAACTTTTGAATTCCTTATTTAATAAAATGAAAAAGTATGTCTGTGGATTGGAAATATTTAATGTAAAATAACTTCATGTAAACAATTAAAACATCACACCCTTTTGAAAAAGCATTGAACATCTACTCCATGTAATGTACATACATAAAAGAGGAAGTCTTGGTTTCCTGTAACATTATTCCATGTAGGATATACATCATCCCATAATGATAACAGATAGAGTGAAGAAATGCAATTGGAAATCAAAGGAGAAAATATGTTTTAGGTGCCCATCATACTGTGTTGCATTTATAATTATTCTTCAACTATTCCTGAATAATACTTATAATACCATTTTGCCCTTGACCCAGATATAGCCAAGCACTCAAAGATGGCTTTAAAAACACCAAAAGCTTTATATGTAGAGGCCAGATGTCTTTAGTGTAGTAGTTCAAAGGGATACATAACACTCTGCTTGTAGCAAATCAGAGACTCATTGAAAAGGGCATTGACGTTTGGCTGGAAAATTCTCTGAAGGTCAAATACATCTTAAGATGGAAGAAATATAAATGACCAAAAGTTGACCTCAACTCAAACTCTTATAATATCAAATATTTTTAGAGTACTAGGACATGAGGTGAACCCTGTGGAGGCAATTAATGGTTAATGTGGAAACCTGGAATTCTGTCTTACCAAGGGACAGCCATCCCTCTCTGTGACACACACACACACACACACACACACACACACACACACACACACACACACCTTTAGGTCCCATTAAATCTCCAAGATTAGGGCTCAGGCATAACATTTTTTAAAAGTCACACTGATGTTACTAATCAACAGCCAGGATTGGGAACCACTGTTCTAATCTAACCAGGTAATGTGTGTATGTTGAGGAAGGGAGTATTTAGAGAGGTTCTTGGAGGGGCATTTTGAAGGGTGACTAGGAGTTATCTACATGGAGCATTCACACTGGAACATACATGAACAAATAGACGTTCTGAAAAGGCACACTGGATTTTAGGAGCTGGAGTGGAGGAAAACGAGGCTGGAGGGAAGTTGACTAGGTCCTAAGTCTACAGAACTGGGGATGGCACTGAACCCGCAGACAACGAGGAACCACTGAGAAGTGTAAGGAGGAGGGAGACATAGTCAGACTTGTGTTTTGAAAGATTACACGAATGGCAGGGTGGAAAATAGATACTGGGGAGATTCTAGTCGAGAGTTCTCATCAACTGTGTCTCTCTGATTCCTGTACCTGTTTTGAGCTGTTTCATGGTCAGTGGCTTGTGGCCAGTAATCTTTTCCCAGGAAGAGAGAGAAGAAAGGAGACAACAGAGAAGGGAAGGAGAGCAGGCTCAGGCTCTGGATGAAAGAGCTTCTCTAGCCAGGCTCCTTGTGCCACTCGGGCATCCTGAGTGGGACCTACAGAGAAACATAGAGTTCTGTTCCCCATTCTTCTGCACGTGGCTTTCTCTAGGCTGTTGCTACTCAAACTGACCCCCTGGACCAGCAGCACAAGGGTCACTTTGGAGTTTGATGAAAACGCACAATGTAATACCCTACTCTGACCAACAGATCAGAAACTTCCTTTTGACAAACTTCCCAGGTAGTTTTTATGCATTAAAGTTTGAGAAGCACGACTCTAGAGCAATGCTTTTCAAACTTTTAAACCAAGATTCTCCCACATGGCAAGAAATTCATTTTATATGATGGCCTAGAAGATGTGCACACGCAACTGAAGACAAATTTTCGGGAGGCCAATGTGATCTATGCTAGCTTGCCTATCCTATTCTAAAATATATGCTGGTCAACACTACTACATTGATTTTGTAACCCACTAATTCCTTGTGACCTATTTGTTTTTTGCTCCTAAAGAAACCAAAGTGGCATAGACCTAAAATAGAATATTGGAAGTATTTCCCCAGCTTGCAGGAAAAAGTAAATGGAAAGCAATTTGTCAATTGAAAGATATTTCTTCCTACACATTAAAAAACAAAACCTGGCTTTTGCCATTACTTGATTGCTAATAGCTGAGTGTCAGTAAACATAATAAAGAATAAAGGAAGATGAGATAAATATTCATGGAAAAGGAATTGGAGAGAGTTAATCGTGCTTAGTTTAATAATTTAAAAAAAATCAGCAATGTGCTTTCAGTTGAAATTTTATGTATCATAAAATTGGTGTTTCTTGCTATGATATTTTCTTGATATGAAAAAGATTTGGCCATCTGATATCATCACATATATTAATATTTAATACCATCCGATTGCAGCTAAGAGTTAGTTGCTCTAGAAAAGCATTTTTCGAACTATTTTTGACTATGGTGTGGATTGGCAGAACAAAAACCCCACAGCTCGCATGTTTTAGTCATTTCCGCTCTCTAGAGGGGAAAAAAACAATAGAGTCATAAGAGGGAACGTGTCACTGGGTAAGCAGATTTTTGTGGTTTGCCTTAACAGGGTGGTAGAGATGACTTGTATTTGAATCACAATGTATACATGACTTAAAGTCTAGTGATTGCAAAATTATGGTCCTCAAATATCGTTGATGGAAGCATATATCACTGTATACACTGGGGTTAACCAAACAATCCACAACAAAGTCCAATGTCAATGAAGAAGCTAAGCCAAACGTAATTCACAAGTAGAAGGCACTTGGAAGTCATGACCAAGTTAAGACCACACTGATAACCCAGTGTGCTCCCTGAAAATGGCTGGCGTTCCACAAATTGTGCTCAATTTGAGTTACGCAAACTTGCCAGCATTACGTGGCAATGTAGGACCCTGAAGTAAGGTCATCAGTAAGTGCTAAGACAAGAATTTATTTTGTGAATATACCATTTTAATAACTTAGGCTCATTCATTTAGTAGGTGACCACCATGTCATCTTTGAGTGTAAAAATGACAGTATATAAATTCTGCATCATTTATCTGGAAGAACCAAAGAAAGAATATGCGTTATCAGGATGCCCAATGTGGATTATAATCCATATTTTCAGAACTACTGCTAGAGAATCATTTATTATCAATGTTCTGAACTTAGCTATCTAGGGACAGCTCTGGACTTGCTCTGTCACTTTGTTGACATATGCTTCTGGGATATTACTGATTAATTAATCTTTGACTTTCTCCCTTCCTCCTTATCACATCCAGATTCAGCTAAGTTTGCCAGATAAAATACAGGATACCAGGTACATCTGAGTTTCAGGTAAACAACAAATACAATATTGGGGTAAGTATGTCCCAAATATTGCAAAGGGTGTACTTATACAAAAGATATTGTTTATCTGAAATTCATATTTAATTGGATGACCTGTATTTTTATTAGCGAATTCTGGCACCCTAAATTCAGCATTTAGAACACTTGATAACATTCTAGTACCTGGATTTATAGGTCACTTACCTCTGATTCCTTCAGGGTATGCAAACTCACTTTGCACTATGGGGTAGTTTTATGTATCCTAGAGTGACCCAAGTACATATGCAAACTAATCCTGAATTACAAAAGTTTGATACACCCAAATAATGTGGAAAAGGGGAGTGGGGGGATTTAAAGGACTAGGGGGTCAGTGGATGTAGGAATCAGGAATGTTCAATATTATAGGCTGAGATTAAGCTGTCTGGAGGAGGCTGAGGTAGGCAAAACAAGTTGGATTAGAGGTGACACTTAGGGAGGGATTTAAAGGAGAAAAGCAGTGCATTATGGTGTTTGGTTCTTTCAAACTTGCAACTACTTCCACAATGGAAGTTTCTAGAATAGTGGGAGGGGAAAAGAACAGCATTCTTAGGGCTCAGGCTGGCATTAGTTTAGATGAAGAGTATAATTCTATGTGCAATTCTGAAATATGGCTGTTTATCTTTGAAGTCCTGCCAAAGCATTCCAAAATAATATTTTTAACACTTTCGAAAAGGGTGTAAGGAGGTGGGGAGAAAACATATTACAACACAGAGTTCTAGGGGGCTGCTCTTGGTACTGCTTTCCTCTCTGCTTGTCTTCCTCTCTCTCCCTCTTTCATTCTATCAGGTTTCTGGGAGTAAAATCTAATTGTCATGCTTGCTTCAAATGAAGTGTGTGTGAATCTAGTTTAATTTAAAACCATGATCACTTTTGGCAGCAATTCAGAAGCACCTTAAGCTTTGTAAAGCAAAACAACAAAACTGGAAATCAGAATTTAGCCAAAGATTAAATTTGTACCAGTCATGGAAAAATTTATAGTTAGGTGCTACTAACTGTAATTATTAAAATTAATTTCACTAGATTTTCTGTATGCTAAAGAGCTCCCTACAGTGTAGCAGGTCTTTGTCATCTTGGGAAATTACACGAAATCAACAAGGTGTTTGATGACTGTGGGTTACAGCCATGACCAAATTCTGTATTATCCATCTGAATTTGCAATAAATATTTGATTTAGAGCTTCTTGGAAAACACAGCACAGACCTTTCTTTTGCCTTATCGCATGTTTTATGAAGCGCTGAACTACTTGCAGAGTGCCCAAGGACTGCAAATGAAATGGGGATATTCACCTGTGATCACTTTCACATAAGGCCTAGATAATTCAGCAATTTGGGAGGAAATGCATGCACCAGCCCCAAACCAAGTTGCAGGTAAACTGGCTGTACCATTTTGCCTCCTAAGGACTCTAGTGTTTTTGGCCTATACTGGTCAGTTTTGCTGTTACTTACTGTAGGGTCCCAGGAAGATGAAAGAAGGGGGCAAAAGATTATGTGCCAAACAGCTTGGTTTCCTCTAATGCCTTTTCTTTTGAATGAAGCTTCCTCCTTTCGTAGGTTTACAAACAGCCCTTCCTGTGATTCTGTAGCACAGAATATGGTGAGTGCCCGGCCAGCTCGCAGCATAGCCAGGTGCTAAATGACTGCAGCAGTGGGCTGGTGCCTCTGCAAGCTGTGTGTGGGCTATCGGCTGGGGTACGATGCGTGTTCGGTCATCCTCGGGGGAACCTGGAGGCGGACTGCAACTCACACGTACCATCTTCCCCACCTGGTTTTGCAGATAGCAAATGTGTCATGTTGATGGGAAAGGCTGATGCTATCCTTCTGGGTGTTCCCCTGCTAAGCTTATCCCCGTGACAGCAAGAGAAGCAGGAAGCTGAGCCTGGGCAGTGTGGTCTAGGACTGCGGCCAAGTGGTCCTGGGGATCTTGCAGAAATAGTTTCTCTTGTCCCTGAATTGTAAGGGCAAGTCCCATTTTCTTCATATGTGTTTTTCCCCATAGAACTGCTGAATGTCTGGCATGGTGGGGAAAAAAATACAGCAAGAGGCCATTTTGGATGGAGAAACTTGCTCGTGCAGGGACATTATAATTGAATGACTTAGCAGTTAGTCCTTATTTTAGAGGTAAAAAAGAAATATTTGGGAAGTCATTTCATATACATGATTACTAAATTCTGGAGAGCCCAACTATTACCAGTGGCATGAAATTGAGACCAGTGATAGCTGAGCAAATGTTCTACCTTAATACTTATGGATTTGATTTATAAATTCCCTTAATATTTTGTAACCAATGGTAGATCTGATGATATCAAAATTAACCCTGTCTCATGTTTCTGCATGATTGCACCTCAGTCTAGTGTATGCCAGATACACCTCATTTCATATGCTTTATACAATGGAAAACTGTGTGTACGTTGGATTTTAATAAATGAAGCTGCACTTTAACTCTACAATGGCAAAGACAGATGTATGAAGGTTAATCTTAGTGGTTACTGTGTGCCAGGCACAGTGTTAGGCATGAATTTTCTAATTTTAATCCTCACAACGACCCTGTGATTTAGATGCTGTAATAATGTCTACATGTATAATAACTGACACATACAGAAATTGATCCAGAAAGGTTAAATAGCTTGACCATAAGTACTTAGTGATGAGGTTCAGATTTCAGCTTAGACACTCTGATACTTCTGGGTCCAAGCTATGTGGTAAAAAGTGATCTGACACTGTTGTCACACAGTTAAACCTTAGGTTTGCTATTGTCCACACAAGATAGTTCTTCCAACTGGATAGTTCTGACCAGATACCTGTTTCTCTCATGCTTCCTTTTTGGCCAAATCTCCCTTGTAAGACTAACATTTGTGAAGTCAGGCTTTGTATGCTATTCATCTCTATATTTTGAACTACAGTTTAACTTGGACATAGGAGGCAAGGCATTTAGCAATTTTGTTGAATAAATCAGTCGGGTATTTATAAACTTAAATGAATTTTGTATTGTTGCCTTTGTATTTTGCCATATGTGCCTAGCCTAAAGCAACATCCATATTTATCAATTGTAGTTATCAGTAGTTTTCTACTTATCTTTGGAGTCTGCACCCTGCCAGAGTAGTAGAAAAACAATCTTAGTCAATTTAAGTTTGACTATGTTTTTCTCATACCTTGTAGCTACATTTGAGGGTGAGTGGAAGGCCCTAACCAGGTAAAATGGATACTGGGATGCTGTTCCCAGATTCCTCCCTTCGGGCATCCGTTCTCTCAGTTGTCAACAGTGTTGTCTATTGACAGCTCACCCTGAGACTTGCTCTTGGCTGAAAGGAGGTTCCCTGAGGACAGTGCATATCCAGTGATGGTCGAAGTAGGGGTACAAAGCCTCAGCCTCCTAGCTTTAATATGGGGATAATTCTGAGGATCCCTCCAAGCCCAGAGCTCCCTAAAACATTGTTTGAGATCTCCCTTATAATTGCATTGCCCTTCACCTCCTCCCTCTGCCCAAATCCGATTCTTTTGCTTCTTCTATGCATTCCCATGTGCATTCTCCAATAAACTTCCTGCACATAATTCTCTTTTTCAGGGGACTGCCCTAAGGCAGTAAGCCAGCAGTAGTCCTGTGAAGCAGACTCTAAATTGATGTAGGAATTGGGCTACTTGCAACATAGCTGAGAGCAATAGTCACCATTATGCTGTGGCAATGCAAGTGTTAACATTTTCACTGGAGGTTAAACCAAGAGGTGCAGGGAATTCATGAACTAGTGTTATTTCTCAAGCATTTGAGAAATACACAGGCCATCATAAGTATAAGGACTATGGAATCAGATTGCCCCTCTTGAGTGCTATGGCTGCATTGTAGATAGCTCAGAGTGATTAATCACCAACTGAAGGTAAAGTGTGAACCTCAGAGGGCCTCCTTGGCTCCATATAAAGAGACTTTCATCTCTTGTATTCAGAAGACAGAAAATCCTGATGATCAGGACCAGGTCTTAATTATAAGTGTAGCAGAGCTTTAAGGAAGGTCAAATTCTCAACTGTGGCAAATGTGCTATGCCAAGGTCAAGGCCCTGATTAGGAATGCATGAAATGTTGAAACTTGGGACAGAGACATCTAAGTTGATGCACTCAAGAACCTTGAAACCCAGATCCTCCTAAAACATTGGGCCTATGGAAATAGCTGTCTTATTTCTGTTAGAGACTAATGTCTCCTCTTGCTCAAAAACATTTTAGTAACCTCCAACCTATAAGACTTCATACACCCCACCTGCCTTAAGATCCACCCCACCTACCTACTTGGCCGCTGAATTAGGGTCGAGTTATAATATAGTCCAGCTAGGAAAATGTTAGTCCTGCTAAGGAAGGAAAGACACTACTTGCTGAAGTTGCTATAGGGCCCAGCCAAAATGTACTTGCAGGATCCATGAGAGTAACGATAGAATGATGCATTGGAGTGCTGAATTATAACGTTGGGCAAAAAAAGAACTGATTGATATAGGGACACTTTCTCAGGGCATAGAATTTACCTCTTGAATTCTGGGCAATTGCACTAATATATTGCTAGGATGGCTTTTATTAGTTTGAAAAAAAAATGGTCATGTAAAATGAGGTATAAATATCAGAATTTCCATGGAAGGCAGTGGAGTACTGGATCAAAGTCTTAAAGAAGTCCATACTAGATGTACCATGGATCTTCCAAGGAAGGCTAGAGAAACCACCAGTAAGTTATGTTCTTGGGTTGTCAGAAAAGATGTCACGTCCTACGTGGCAAGGGCAAGTGGGACACTGAGAGGGGCGACGCAGATTAAGGAAAAACAAGAGACAGAAGAAAGATAAGAGCGAGACCAAGGGACTCAGCCAAAGACGACTGAGCCCAAGGGACTCAGCCAAAGAAGACTGAGCCCCGAATCGGGTCAGCGCATAGCTTTTATTGAGAATTTTCAAGGAAGCAAACTGTAACAAATCATTAACGGTGGTTTGTAGTTCTCAGGATTTACACAGTCCTCTACTCCCCTGAAAGTGCTCTTTCCAGGGTGTACTGTGACTTACTCTTCCGTTAAAGGATTACCCTGTCTTTATTATGATAATTGCTATGAAACCCAGACTCGGTTTCTGTAAGTCACCTAAAGAATGTTTACTAAAGTTATCTTGACTATCTAGAAGTCATCCTAAATTCTAGCAGTTAAACACAATCATAAAACTCACAGTATACTTGAGCTATACCAAAAGACTAGGAGTGGCTGTGTTTAAGGTAAAAGCATCTAAAATCTATTCGTTTGTAAATAACAATACCTAGCAACCATAAGGGTTTCACACCTCTTATCCTACAGAGGGCTGCATCCGTTTCTCAGTCAAAGCTTCAGTATCTGTTGCTGCAACAAGGCACTGGGCAAAGGAATTCACACAAGGCTGATTAACAATTCCATGGTCAGCGGATGTCTTAGAGCTGCCTCTTACCCGGAACTCTCATGGCCTGAAGACTTAATCTTTCAGGAGACTATTCACAGTAGGGCCCTTAGGCAAATGCATCAGCTTCTCACAGGCCTGAGTTTTCTGGCCTGAGTTTGTCAGAGGCCTGTGCCTCAGTTTCCAAGGGACTTGAGTCCCCAGTATCTCAGTTCAGGGGTCCCCTATGGAACTACCGCCTGGCTTGGGTTGTCTCCCCACATTTAGGAGATCTTACCCGTCCTTGGCTGCGTAGTTAGCTCATTGGGGCACCACAGGAACATATCACAAGTGTAGTAAATATATTGTCTCCTATAGAAGAAAAGGCACATGGGTTCATAGAGGCAGGAGATATTACATGACCAACCATAAGGCAGCACCCCTAATATCCAGTGCTGAGCAGGGCAATGTGGTCTTGTCAGACACTGGGGTGCTGTCAGCTTCCCACAAAAAGTCATGATGCAGTTTTGCAATGAAAAACATAGAAAAAATACGTCATGAGTTTTCTGACAACCCAATAGATGATCTGAAAGACACTTTCTTTACCAAAACAATAAGAAATATGATAGAAAGAAACTCATGTTGTTGGCAAGTTTACTGCTGGTTGTCCTCTATAGGCTGGGGCAAGTGATAGGAGATGTTACAAAACTTGGCTTTCAAAGAGCAACAAGTATTATAGGATTCCAAAATAATAGGGACCAAGTAGTGAAAATCAACCATCTGAATGAAGGAGGGCTCAATTTTTGTAACGAGTATCAAAGTTGGGCATCAACAAAGGAGCCTAGCATGTAGAGAGCTAGGCAATTAATAGAATATCACATTCCTAGGAACAAGATAGATGAATGGCCAACAAGGCTATATTGCTGAACTTATATGTCAAAAGAAGCCAAGGATAAATGATCAGGAGGCTGAGAGCAGCTACACCAACGAAAGGCATAATCGCTCACCCAATTTCTGGATCCAAGTCAGTGTTTTGACTGTAATCCTCATATTGATTCCTTGGCCTGTGGAGGTGAGAACTATCTTAGTGGAAGCTATCCAAGTGGAAATTACTGTAACTGCCCCTGTCCCCAGTCCATACCACTACCCCAGTCAAGAGGTAAACAAAAAAGTGTCACACACCAGGAGGATTGGAAGACACTAGTGTCACTTTTAAAACTTTAAAGCCTTAAAGTGAGCACCATATCCAGACTTGATCCACCAGTTTGGCCCTACATAATCCAGGTAGATCCTGGTGGGTAGGCTCCTGCAAACTGAACCAATAGTAGCGCCAAGTGCAAGTTGCTGGGCCAGGTAAGTTACTTTGCTAGAGTAGATCAACACGGCCTCAGTACACGGTATGCAGTGAACTATCTATCTGTCTGTCTGTCTGTCTGTCTGTCTATCTATCTATAAATATATACTGGGGGTGCCAAAAAATGTACACATTTTAACAGATAAATGTACACATTTTAACAGATGTTGTCTATGTATTTTCAAAGTTGAATTGAATATGGTAGCAATGTGTAGTACGGCGTTCGCTCAAAAGATGGCGTTAATCAAATGAATGCTTGTGTCATTCATTGTATTACAATTTTAATTCAGTTCTTTCCTTTCTTAAAATGTGTATACATTTTTTGGCACCGTGTAATACCTTGGTTTATATATATATATATATGCCAAAAAAATGCACACACATGGCTTGTATTCATCTTTTGTTATTGGTTTATATTATTACAATTTTAATACAGTTTTTTTCTTTCTTAAATTGTATATAAATTTTTTTGGCACCCTCTATATATATGAAGGATCTAATACACTGTTCTATGTGTGGGGCGTTAAAAATTGTTTAATGTTGTTGTTCTTGTTACTGAAATTGTTAGCTGTAGCCAGCACACAAGATAATAACATGCATAATTTGAAATATAAATATTGAAATTAGATTTTTGAAACACAACACTGACCATATCAGCCATACTAATGGGAGTTTGCAGTCCTCTCCTCACAGCGGATCAACTTAGGTTTTCTTTTGTATTCTGAAACTTATAAACATCTTTCTTAGTATCCACAAGAATGTATTTATAATGTTGAAGCACTTCAATGAGTCACCATAGTCCACATTTGTAAGTAAATATCTCACTTCCTGGTTAGTTAATGAGATTTCATTAAAAAAGCTGATATTATGAATGAAAGGGTTACCATGGAGATAAAGCCAAACTAAATTCAGGGTTCAAGTACTCCTTCTTTCCTTCTATATATCTCTGAGATAAATAAGAAAAGTGCCAAGGTGCTTTGAGGTAACAACCATTTGGCTTTATCACTAGAAGGGATTACTTGATCAAAAGAAATCAGTATACAATCATGGTAATTGTTAAGGAAGTGCACGTAAAAGTAACAATGATGTACCATGTCATGACTCTTAAATTGTTAAAGATAAATACAACAATGATTTCTATGGGTTCAGAAAATGCATGCTTTCACTAGCTGGTTAGATTATAAATTGGCCTGCTCTTTCAGAAAGGCAATTTGATAATTTGGGACAAGAGTCTCAAAATGTTGTTTCCTTCTGATTTAGTAACTTCATATTCAGAGATTTACCCTATGGAAATTATCAGAGATGAGAGGAAGATTTATGTACAGGATGCTTATTGAATATCAACTTATACTACTGGAAAATTAGAACCACCTAATTCTGGCAATAGAGGGATAGGCAAACAAATGATATCATGTTTATACTGTGAAATAATATGCATCAATTCAAATTTTTGAACCACCTTTAATGACATAGAAGATGCTTATGATATTATATTCAATGAAAAGTACTGGATTCACAGAATAATCTGAGTTTTATAAGAAAAAATAACCTTTTGGTGTATAAAAAATCCCAGGGCAAATCAATCCTGCTAACACCTTGATCTTGGGCTTTTAGCTTCCAGAACTATAAGACAATACATTTCTGTTGTTTAAGGGATGAAATCTCCAGGAAGAAAATGCACCAACATATGAAAACGTTTTTCTTGGCATAGCATATTTAAGAAGAACTTTAATTTTTCCTTATAATTTCTGCATTTTCAAAATTTTCCACATTGGCTATGTATTACTTGTAACTATAAAGGAACAAAAGAAGTTTCCTGATACAAGGGATGTTTGTCCTTGGTGATAACACTGGTGTCTTCCTGTGTGAGGAAGAAAGCATTCCATGTGCACATAGTACCATGCAGCAATGGACATATCTGGGGTTCATTTCCACCAAGTGGCCCTCCATCTTCTGTCTTGCTCTCAGAGTCCCAGTCCTTTGTTTCTTTGGCATGCAGGTACTGTGGGCACTGTATTGAAACCCAATTTCTTCCTTTGTGAGGTGTTATTGGGAGTTGACCTCTGTTTTGTTCCTTGATGACTACTGATTAAAATGCTTCATTTGTAACTAGCCATATTCTGGAAGCTTCCTTCTCTTTTCAGAAACTGCAAACATGTTAAGCCCTAAGAAAAGCACAGACTTTTGTGGCCCATAGCCATTTTCAACGGCTATGGCATGAATTTTGACTTACACCCAGGAGCATATTTGTGACAAAGGCATTCAAGCATTACTCAGTGGACGGAGAAAAAGTCTACTTCCAGAAAAACAACAGCAAGTTCCTGGTGTCTGTGTATACCGAATTAGGGAAGGAATTGTTAGTAACTATGAACAGAAACTCATGCGGTGATGAATGCCGGACAATTTTGCAGTGTTTAGTCTTTCTCCAAGGAACTTGTTTCCTTTATCTGGTTCTATATGCCCCTTTCACTTTGATTCACTCCTTTCAAGGTTTCTGCCAGCACAGGCTTTACAAATTGTGATAAAGAAAACAAATGAAAACAAATCAAAAACTGTAAAATTGCCATAGGTTTTCTAAGAATACAGAAAAAAATCATTTTTTTTTCCTTTTCCTTCTTCTCTCTGTCCCTCCATCCCTCCCTTTGTCTCTTGTTCTCATTCTCTTGCTCTCTTACTCTCTGCTTCCTGATTTGGATTGTTACATAGAGTCTGATCCTACTTGTTTTCTGTAGAGGTAAGAATATACAAAATTTTAGTTTTAAGCACAGTGTTTTAACAGGCACACGCCGTAACTGCTATGACAGGCTATCACAAGAATACACACAAGGATATTCACAAAAAGAGCGCGTTTCCTAATTTTAGACTTTGAGATGCCTTGTGGCTGTTTTTGAACGATTTACTCACCATGGATTCCAAATCAGGGCAAGTCTTGTTTCTCATTTCTTTCAATAATTTTTACCAAACATCTGCTAAAAGCTCCCAGGGGTATATTTTGCACAGGACTGAAAAATTCCTGTTGGTTATGTTAAAAGCCTGCTACTTTTGGACTACGTAACACAGCTAATATGCATTACGATTTAATAAATCCATGAATGGATATTATATAGAGATTGCAGGCCAGCTGTTCCCTTCTAAAACAAGCCAGCAGAATAGGGGCTGCAGTAGAAGGATTCCAGTTTAAAACTCGTATAAGGAAGTGGATGAGATTGCTAGGGAGGTTTCTGAATCCCCAGTGAAGATCCTTACTCAGAACGTTGAATGTTGTCAGCTCTGGCCTGTGATTTCCATCTCTTGCAAGTTAAAAAAAATAACAAAATATTGACTTGGATTTTAAACTTAGCTGCAAAGCATTTTATTCACGGGAACAAGTTCTCAAGCAGTACTGAAAATAAGGAGGGATATTTCCACTCAAAATTTCTGGAGTTAAAATAGGCCCCGTTCACACTCTTCGGCCCTATCTCAACATAGCAAAAACTGAGTTCCTGTGGGTGGCAGAAGCGACTTCTGGCTTTGCCACCAAGCTATTACCATTCCAGCTTTCTCACTGGGACTTCTCAACAAACTCCCTTTCCATTATCCTGCCAACCAGAGGCAGCCCTGTGGTGAACTGGGAAGCAACCACCGTTCCTTTAACTTATACAGTCACCTTCTAATCGCGAATGCCTTCTTGTGTGATGTCTCATTTGATCTTCCCAAAGATCCCACAAAACATATTACCATCCCCCTTTTCTGATAAGAAAAGTGAGAAACATGGGGTGACCTATGCAAAATTACCCCTTCCATAAGTGACAAAACCTGAGCGAAATCCAATATTTTGAATCCTAGTTGAGGGACCTTTGTCCTTGTATCTCAATGATTTTAATGCACTCATGTTTTTGTTTTTTGTTTTCCTCCCCAAGGGTGTTTCACCTTCTAACAGTGTGACTGATTTGTTTGGAATGACCCTGGATATCCACCCTTCCAAGAAACTGCAAGCAGAATGCTCAGACTGGAGCATTCCAGAAAGCACCCATGGTGCAGAACATTCCTACTTATCCATTCACTATTAGCACCGAAGTCCTGGCATTTCCACACAGCAACTGTGAGGTAAATTATTTACCATCTATATGTCTCATTTTCCTCATCTGTATAAATGACAATAGTACTAATATCTGCCTCAAAGTGCTGTTGTGAGAGAATACTGAGATAATGCATGCAAGGTGTTTGGAACAAAGTAAGTGGAGTGAAAATGTTGGTTAATATTACAGAATTGCTATCAACTCTAGATTTCAAGCTTGGCTTTCCCATGTGACCACAGGATAATTAATTTTATAAAAATCATTTATGAGTATACCTCTTTTGGAGGAATGGGAAGAATGAATGATGAATAAAAGCTAGTGGCTTTTCATTCAGTGAGAGGGATTGGGAATTATATACACATTTCTCTAGTCCAAGGAACAATAAATAATGTATGACCAAAGCACAAAGGAAGGAGACATTCTTAACAGCTGGAAGGATCTGATAGGATTTCTAGAAGTGGTGGGACTTTGAATATCTTATTTGCCTTAAATCTCCACAGGGCCTGGCTTTGAGGCTGCTACGTAGAGGTGTTCAATAGATATATGTAGATTGACTGAGTATGGCAGGCAAAGGTCAAGGGTTTAGGGTAAGCTTCTTGGGAGGGGAAATAGTATAAACCACACATGGAGGCATGACAAAGAGCAGTTTAGGAAGCTCATGGCTGGTGGGTTCATGAGTTGTAAAGGTAAATTTAGTCTTCCATACTGGATGGTGTTGGATGACATTCTATGGTTTGTTTAATGTGGTACTCAATGGAAGCAAGCAGAGCATTAGATGGTTCAAAGAGGAATCCAGCATGATTGAATATGAACTATAGGACCATGCTCTTTATGAGTTTGAGGAATGTTAGGACTGGTGGTTTGGTATCCAAGACTACAGACATTCCTTGTATAAGATTGCCAAGGGATATGTGCATGTGGGGAGTCAAACACGAAGGAAAGCAAAACCATTTATTATTGTTATTTGGGCTTTTTGTTCTCAACTCCTAAGAACTCTAGTAAGATGGATTTGAAATGTGGCATGTAGACTAGTAACCTAAGGAGACTGTGTGCTATTCCCAAGCCTAGAGCCTAACCTGGGAGCTATCTTGCTGCTAGCCTCAAGAAAGGACTGAGCTTTTGAGATTCGTGGACTGAAATGTGTATACAAAAGAGAGTTGATGAGCAAGACAACTGAATGACTCAACCTCCTTCATGTGGGAGAGGTCTTGGGCCACTTTGCCATTCCTGGTCCATAAAAGGAGAAGACAAAAGGAAGAGTTATACTGATGGGTGTGATCATTAATCCACACTGACCCTTCTCATTAGTAAATGCAGCTAGGCACATGCTTGAAATCTGACTCATTAAATGAGTGTTCTTCCACCTAGAGGCAAGTAAAAGAAGGCACAGGGAAAAGTAGATGTGTATCTTTTCATAGGTCTACCTGGAAGATGACTTAAAGAGGAGAAATATTAGAGACAGACAGAATTTGAACTAGGTCAGTATCCATAGGACTGAAAGGAGGGTTTGATTTCAAATATATTGAAGAGTCTGATCAGGTATTAGGAAGAGATATAGTAGTGTTGAAGATAATAATCAGATTCCCATCTCCAATGACTGGGAGGATGGGGCTGCTACCATGAATTGAGATAAGCAATGAAGAAGTCATGGTGATTTTTGTTCTTTTGCAGTTTTAGTGTAGACTTAATATACCCCCAACACGTCTGCTAGTATCCTGAGGCTACCTCAAGGTTAAGTAAAGCTATGCATTAATTATCAAGTAGTATTACAGTGTTAAGAAAAAGAGAAGAATGGAAATCACCTTTTTTTTGTTTTCTTAAAGAAATAAAGAACAGGAAAGTAGAGCTCTTCAGAAAAGAGGTAGTCTTGGGGTCCTGGAACAAATGGCTACTTGTTTGGAAGAAATGGCTACTTGTTTGGCATCCTTTGTGTGTCTCAGAAGATCTCAGAAAAGATCTGAGGGGTGCTGAAATCTTTTGGAAGGATTATGTTAAAGAAAAAGTTTTGAAAAAAAGCAGTCATAAAATTACATTCCATGCAACATTTTTTATAGTTGAGTAGAGAACGTTGGCTTTGGGAATTGTTTAAATAGTTAAAAAAGACAGAAGAGACTCCTCTTTAAAGCTGACAATGGTATTTTAAAAAGAAAGATGTTATCATTGGTGAACATCTCTTTGTCTTTTTGTTTTGTTGATGGTTTCCTTTGCTGTGCAAAACTTTTTAGTTTGATATAGTCCCATTTGTTTATTTTTTCTTTTGTTTCCCTTGCCCAAGGAGATAAATCAGAAAAAATATTACTAAGAGCAATGTCAAAGACTTTACTGCCTATGTTTTCTTCTAGGAGTTTCATGGTTTCAGGTCTTACATTTAAGTCTTTAATTCATTTTGAGTTCTTTCTTGTATATAGTGTAAGAAGGTGGCCTAGTTCCATTTTTTTTTTTTTGCATGTATCTGTCCAGTTTTCCCCAACACCATTTATTGAATAGACTGTCTTTACGCCATTGTATATTCTTGCATCCTTTGTCATAGATTAATTGACCATATAGATATAGGTCTACTTTTTGGTTCTCTACTCTGTTCCACTGATCTATGTGTCTGTTTTTATGCCAGGACCATGCTGTTTTGATTACTATAGCTTTGTAGTAACAATCAAGAGTTGGGGAGGATGTTGGTGGGATTGAAAATTGGTGCAGCCACTAACGAAAATAGGATGGAGGTTTCTTAAAAAATTAAAAATAGCACTATCATACATTCCAACAATTTCACTCCTGGGCATTTATCTTAAGAAATCCAAAACATTAATTTGATAAGATATATGTACCACCACATTAATTGCAGCATTATTTACAATAGCCAAGATATGGAAGCAACCTAAGTGCCCATCAATAGACAATTGGATAAAGAAGATGTGATACATATATACAATGGACTATTACTCAGCTATTAAAATACAATTGAAATCTTACCATTAGTAACAACATGGATGGACCTAGAGGGTATTAAATTAAGTGAAATAAGTCAGACAGAGAAAGATAAATACCACATGATTTCATTTATATGTGGAATCTAAAGAACAAAATAAACAAACAAATAAAACAAGACCAGACTCTTGTATACAGAGAACAAACTGATGGTGGCCAGATGGGAGGGAAGTTGGGGTCTGGGTAAAAATAGCAAAGGGATTAAGGAGTAAAAATTGGTAGTTACAAAATAGTCACAGGGATGTCAAGTACAGCATAGGGAATAGAGTCAATGATATTGTAATAACTATGTATGGTACCAGGTAGGTACTAGAATTATCGAGGGATTCCTTTGTAAATTATATAAATGTCTGACCACTATGCTATACAGCTGAAACTATATAAAAATAATATTGAATGTCAACTGTAATTGAAAAATTAAAAAAAAAGTCTCATCCTCCCCCCCCCAAAAAAAAAAATAAATAAAAAGAAGAAGCAAAGGAGGACTATCCTAGGCTCATAAAGAAAGATATATGTATGTGTGTCTTAGCATTTGTCCTAGAATCACTGAAGGGAGCTGGTAATGGGTGAAGGATAAAAAACTGAGATAATTGCTGAAATGTAGTTGGTATTTCAGATTATTATTTTAGGAAGACAAGAAAAAGCCTGTTACAGAGAAGGGACACAAACTCAGTGATTGCTAACAAGTAATGTAATTTAAGAGAACTATAATTAATGAGGATCAAATCCAGATGTAGATTGGAAGGCTCAAGGGCTAGACACTTGGACAATCATCAGAGCCAAGAACTGAAAATGGCCAAGATCCAAGTTGATAGTTTGTACCATGGGGGAGATGGTAAAAAAAGAAGGGCAGGGAGCTGGAACTCTGGCCTGTGTCAGGGGGAAATTATAAGACCCTGGAGTAGAGGCAAGAAGAACAACCTTGATAAGTGAAAGAACTCATTGTTTTCATTTGGGTTCTTGTTAGAAAAAGAACCAGTTCTCAGGTTGGGTTACCTTGATCCTTCATAAAAGAATGAATAAGGTCTTCATGTAGGTATCTGGAATGACCCCCACAGAACAAAACAAAAGAAATCCAGAGTACTCGGTATAGTATGCTTGTACTTGTGTAAAATAAAAGATGCATGACTTTCTACATATATTTCTATCTATCATGTATCTATCTATCTATCTATCTATCTATCTATCTATCTATCTATCTATCTTTATCTACCTTAGAACTTCTAGAAGAGTCTGTACAATTCTGTAATAGCAGTTGCTTGGTTATTGGTAATGGTGATGGTGAGGACCTGGAAAAAGAAATAAAGGGTGGAAAGAAGACTAACTTATGCCTATCAATTGTTATATGACCTATGGAAAAGTTAAAGATACATTTAAGAAAAGAGTATGTTGTTTATGGATTTCATGTGAGTGTAAAGAAAGTTATATGTCTTGGAAAGCATAGAGAATGAGGTGAGCAGTCATCTCCTGTCATGAAAGGAAACATTTTCATTTTAACAAGTTGCTTCAAATATCCATCACCCATAATTTGTGTTTAATGTGTGAGTTAAAAAACTTTAACTCATCAAATCAAATGTGTGAAGTGAGCCTAGATTAAAGACACATTATCTTGGAGAATAGATATCAGTTAAAACTACCCACTTTTGGGGCTGAGTAGATTTTCAACTCTTTCTTGCTATTGTTAGCAGTGTAGTTAAAAATCTGGAGCAAATCTAAAGGATAAAAAAAACTTCTTGTATATGAAACTGTGAAGTAGATCCCATGTGGCAATAGCTTTGTAGAAGAGCTCTTCCTATTTGCAGGTGTTTTTTGTTTGTTGGTTGATTGGTTGGTTGGTTGATTGGTTGGTTGATTTCTTAGTTGGTGTCAGCAACATTTTGTATTGAAAACACCAAAAAATCGACTCACTGACTCAACCAAATCCAACAAAACCAACCAGAAAAGGGAGAAGAGATGATAGTGATGAAGAGAAACACTTGTACTTCACAGTTGTGCTCAGGACCAGTTTTGCCTGAACATTTTTACATTAAATCACACCTTACAATTCCAGTTCATAGTTCATTACAAACCCTTCTCCCGCTTGTAGCACTCATCGCAGCCACTTCCTGGACAAAGCCAGAAGACGGTTTTGGGGTGATGGTGTGTAGGCTCTGACTCTGCATGAAATCCCTTTCAGGATGACTGAAGGACTGAGTTGCCCAAGTTATGGATGTAACATTGACTAAAAATACGTGTTAGGTTCAGCTTTTGGTAGAAATGGAAATCCTATAGGAGCATAGATTTATATTCAAGGGCTACTATGTCAAGACAATGCTCAAGTTATGGTGAGCCAAAATGTTTTAACAGTGTAAAAGCAAGTGCTTTAGTTAAGGAAGTATAAAGAAAATGTTAAAAACAAATATTTCATCCTGATTCTGGAATTTCCTCATTTTATTTTCATCCTTTACAACCTCAGTGCCTCAATTCTTCTCTCAGAAATAGGGGACCAATGCTGTTTTATGATGGTACTAGAAGAAACAACTTCAAAAATGTTATTGCAGTCATTCTGCACGGATGCAATATTTAAATTTTAGAAAAGCTATGTCTATGCAAAAAGGTTGTTGATTGAACTTATTGATACCTAATATTTTTACATGGATTTTTGACATATTAATAGTTTACTTAGCTACTGTTTTTGAGGCATTCCGATTAAAAATTGAACAATGTTCCTTTCTTTATTTAGATAAGTCCTTTTAGTTTTTATAAATCTCTTTGATCTAAAGCTATCCTGGAACCTTTTTCCTCTTCTCAACTGTGAGACAGATTCATGCATGAGAATTCTCTCTGGTGCTCCAGTCTTGTTTACAATAGTAAGTTCTTTAAAAATTTCATAGCTGATGTTTCCAAGGGTTCACAATTAAATATTAATGCACTGGGGCTGAACTACCAAATACCAATTTCTGGAGGAAAGAATTAAATGGTCAATAAACTAACAAATGGTGAGAACTATTAAATACTCTGAGATTCTAGCTATTTATCATTGGCGTTTTGGTAATTGTGATTTATTGGGGAAAGTTACAATGCTCTGAGTTCATCAGGCTTCCACTTACTTCTGTATTGTGGCCCAGGCTGACTGCTTTTGTTTGTAACATAAATCATGTCTGGATACCAAAGACTCCAGGTCTGCTAACCTTTAAACTATTTTTTTTAAATTCTTTGTGCTTCCTTATTAGGAAATCTTGATTCTATACTTACATGCATATCATCTCTCTTAAAAGAAATATGGTCCAGAAGTATTGTTCGATATAGGGGTTACTAGAAGACAAGTGAGCTTCAAATTTATAGCATTTGATCACCCTCTCCACCTTTTAAGAAAACTCTTTGGTGTCATTTTGAATCAGAATCACCTAACCCAATGACTGTTGTTATTTTGAAATCCTGGAAATAAGTTAATTCATTTTCTTTTATACTGTATGATTCAAAAAATGGTGTACTAAATGTTGCTTTGAGAAGTTATAAGTTATTGTCCTTTTAAGGACTCCCCTTCAATGTTTTACCTTAAGTCTTTAAGGGGGTCCTGGGAGGGTCCTTCCTGTCCATTCGCAGCTCTCATCAAATGTCATTTCCTCAAGCCTTTCCAGTACTTTCTGAAATGGTCCCCACCATGACTCTCTATTATATTATTTTGTTTTAAGTCAATGTCCGAAATCATCTTACTTATCTGTTTCCTTTTAATTGTCTGTAGAAGGAAACGTCTGTGAGGGCAGAGACTTTGCCCTCTTTGTTTTCAGCTGAATCCTCAGAGCACAATTCAGGTCTCAGTATGTGAGACACTCAAAAAATACTTGAATAAATTCAATAAATAAATGAAATGGGAGGTAGAAAAAGCTGTTCCCTTGCAGCTTTCTATATGTATAATCTTGAGCATATTATTTAATCCCATTCATCTTGTTTCTTCCTTTGTAAAATATTGAGTTGAGCATCATGAATTAAAAGGTAGCTTTAAGATTGAAAAGTGTTACAGCTTTAACTTAGAAAGTTTCACTTAATTAATATTGTTTATGGTGAGAAAGCCCGCTGCATTGGATTGAATCCTATGTTTTAACTAAATTACTGTTTTCCTTTGATTTTGAGAGAAAATTGTTCAGATGTGTATTTTTCTTCTAGTGGATACTTCCTTTCTGTTATAACTTTGACATGGTATAAAAGAGAACGATTTGTGTAAAAAGACATTTCTTCCTGGGTATACACTGTTAGGACCTGAAAAAACATGGCTTAATGCTACTGAAGTTCAGCTTGAGGATGCTTCTGAGTCTCGCATTCCCGCTGAGTGATCGGTGGTCTTTGAAAGCACTCAATATCTACTCTTCATTCTTTCCACAATTCAAATTCGAAGCCTACATTTCAAGTGACTAAAATAAATAGATGCCAAACAATTGGCTTTATTCACCATCTTTTTTTTTGATCAAACTATATTTTTATGTTTACATTGTTATGATATAAATTATTTTCATCCTTATATTTAAAATAGGATAAGGAATCTGACCCTTCTCATGTTAATTTTCTCCTTGATACTTATTAATTTATCACCATCTAACATCACATACCACACACACACACACACACACACACACACACACACTTTATTTATCTTCATTTTCTGTTTTTCTCCAGCAGATTGTAAGTTCACATCAGAGATCTTTTCCGTTTTTGTCTGTTTTTGTGTATCTACTATGCATCTTCACATAGTAAAAATATAATAAATGTTGAATGAGCAGATGAATATATTCATATATAATTTCTAATTTTTTTTTTTTTTTTGCCAAAGAAGCAGGACCAATACTTGTTTCTGATTTCTGTACTACGAATCTGGGAATCTGTCAACAAAATTGCATTTCAACCACAAAAAATCCTTAAAAAAAGTAGTCACTGTTTCAGAACTTAATTTTGTCACTGTTTAATGCACGCTATATGTATTAAATATTACAATTTTGCCTTTGAAATAAGAATTAAGAAAAAAATTCATAAGAAGACGATATTCAAATTAGCTTGGATGCCAAAAGTCAAACTTATGATTCTGATGAATAAGGAAGAGAGCATTTAAAAAATATACATATATGCACTCCCATGGATACATAGTTTAATGATCTCATATGAAAGCGTTCCTATTTTTAGATATTTGTTAAGGAAGAAGAAAGATATCCTCTCTATTCTCTTGACCACATACTTCTTTTTATTTTTTAATTGAAGTTTATTGGGGTGACAATGGTTAGTAAAGTTACATAGGTTTCAGGTGTACAATTCTGCAATACATCATTTATATATCACATTGTGAGTTCACCACCCAGAGTCAGTTCTCCTTCCATCACCATATATTTGATCCTCTTTACCCTCATTTACCACCCTCCTCCCCCATACCCTGTGGTAACCAGTAAACTATTGTTTGTGTCTATGAGTTTTTGTTTCTTTATTTGTTTGTCTTGTTTCTTTGTTGCTTTCAGTTTTATATCCTACATATCAGTGATATCATATGGTTCTTGACTTTTTCTGTCTGACTTACTTCACTTAGCATAATAATCTCAAGATCCATCCTTTTTGTCGCAAATGGCACTATTTCATCTTTTCTAATGGCAGAATAGTATTCCATTGTGTATACATATCACATTTTCTTTATCCAATCATCTATCAAAGGACACTTTGGTTATTTAAAAAATGAGTAGAGGACCTGAATAGACATTTCTTTAAAGAGGACATACAAATGGCCAATAGACATATGAAAAGATGCCTAATATCACTAATCATCAGAGAAATGCAAATAAAAACCACAATGAGATATCATCTCACACCAGTTAGAATAGCTATCATCAATAAGACAGATAACAATAAGTGTTGGAGAGGTTGTGGAGAGAAAGGAACCCTCATACACTGTTGGTGGGAATGCAGATTGGTGCAGCTGCTATGGAAGGCAGAGTGGAGGTTCCACAAAAAATTAAGAATAGAATTACCATAGGACCCAGCAATCCCTTTCCTGGGTATCTACTAAAAAAATCTGAAAACATTTACCTGTAAAGATATATGTGCTTTGATGTTCATTACAGCTTTATTTACGGTGGCCAAGACATGGAAACGACCCCATACTTATTTGTATCTTGCCTATGAAGTAGGAGAAAAAGGTTTGGTCTGTAAATGAGTTAAAATTTCCATAAATTTCATTTTTTTTCAGAATAATTTGAGCTTTTAGAGTGCCAAACATCCTTTCCCTTTCTCATATTTAACTGAATTCAGGAGGAAGAACAGATTGAGCAGCTTTTCTTCTTTCCAGTAATTAAATTAAGGGTTGTTCACATTTCGGGCAGGATGGGGAGCTCTGTGAGTCGGTTTTTCCCAGAAGAACAGGGTTTCTACTATTCACAAGACTCTAGAAGCATAACAACAAAAAGAGCTAAAGAGCAAATTGCCAGGAATTAATACAAGTCCAAATGACCTTTCCTTTTTAGAGAAAAGGGTCACTGATCCAAAGCATGCTATTGACACCAACAAGAAAGAAAAATAAATAACTAATTAAAAAATAATAATATGAAAAAGAAAAGAAAAATGAATACATGGACTTGGAAGAGTGGATTTTAGGTTAGCTAAACTGAAACCACCTGTTATCCCCAATTATTTTATTTTTATTATAGAAAGATATACCCAAAATGTTAGAAATCTCAGATTATAGAAAGCTATTTTTTTGGAGTTAAATGAGCCCAAAGTAATAATTTCCCCTTCTGAAATACATCTCATCTATTTATTTTCTCACTCATCCATTAATTGATTACTAGACAGACCAACCTGGAAATAATTACAATGGTATGACAAATGTCCTAAAAAAAGCATGGACAATGTATAGGGAAGGGTTCAGTTCGGCTAACTCTGCCTGCAGAACTTGGACAAAGCTTTTGTCAGAGAGTGACTTTTTTTTTTTTTTTTAAGATTTTATTGGAGAATTGGGGGAGAGGAACAGCGTTGGGGAATCAGGGAAGGGGAACAGACAAGTTGCCGTCCTTTTGTTCTTCAGTCTAGTTGCTTCACTGGCCCATGTTGGTATCCTCATTGCGCTCTTCCCAGATGAGGCAGATCGGTTGCCGGAATCTGGATGGTCGTTCACTGCAGCTATTGGCAGCTCACGTTGTCTGCCAACAGCTGACACTGGCTGCTGGCCACTCAATGTAGCTTATGGCAGCCCACTGCAGCAGGGGCTGCAGCCTGTACCGTCGCCAGAGCTCGTACAGCCCAGCTTCAGGTGGAGCTATTGTTAGCGGTAGAGGGCAGTGTCACTGGCCATCATATGTGGGATCCGAACCGGGGCTGCTGGTGTTCGAAGCCAGCTCTTAACCAATGTACCACTCCACCAGCCCAGAGAGTGACATTTGAACCATGTTTTAAAGAATAAGGAGGATTTTTCTAGTTAGACAATATGGAAAGAATATACTGAACAAAAGGAAATGGCTTATTCAAAACTATCAAGTTGAAAAAAAAGGAAATAAAATACTGTGTAAGTCTTTGTTTGGCTCATGAGAAGGCTTGTTTGGCCATTTTCCTAAGTGCTAACATTAAATTTTCTTCTAAGAATGATATACCTGCTTTTCATATTTAAACCAACTCAATCTCCAGGAGCCAAGTTTAGATGACTAACACCAGAGTGTCAGGGAGAAATATTTTCAATGGGCATCATTTGTTTGAATCACTATGGTGAAGAGATGCTTTCACTCACTAGCCAGTTAAATAGTCCAACCATTCTGCAAGCATTTCCAGGGTAGCTATTCATAATGATTGGCTCTCTTGTGGGTAAAATGCTGCTGTTTCCCCATTACTGGTGATGGAATGTCTTGATTAATATCTCTCACTTTTCTTCATTCTTACCTCCAGGGTGTTTAGGCCATGACTTCATGGGAATTCAATGGTTGCTTGGTAGAAATATTTGTACAGTGAGGACAGCTCATATATTCTTTTGAAACAGATATTTGTTTGCTCCCTTCGCTCCTTCTGACCTCTTGCCTCCTCTCTTAGCTGCCTTCGCCTTTTTCCCATCTCTGCAAAGTAAGACTTGTTCATCCCATGATCTTGGTATTTGTTTTTTCTTAATCCCTGTCATTTCCTCAGCTGTATAACTACAAAATTAAAGATTCCAAATCTGGTTATCTTGCTGAATACTTTAAGTAAATGTACAATTACTTGAGTTTTAGAGTTGTAATAGAAGTATTTTATTATGTGGAAGTAATAATGCTTCCTAGCTTTTTTATGATAACAGTGGTTTATGTTATTTTATATTACATTTGATTTATCCCATATTTGTGAATTGATATAACATCATAAAAAATTATAATATTTAATTAAATACAATATTAATCTTTTGAGTGTATACATATACATAGGCAAAGAACAGAAAAAACAGTATTATACAAAACCTTTTAATTTTTCTGTTTAAATTTATCACACCTAAACATAAATTATTGCAATTATTATTTGTTTTCATAAATTGAACATTTGTATTTTCACTTTTCTTACCCAGACCTAAATTATTCAAAATTGAATACAGCCCACATATTAACTTCCAATTTAGCCAGGAAAGGGAAAAAAGAAATTTTCTCAAAATGTAAACATAAGATTTTCAAAGGCTTTATGTTTATAAAACTATGGTAGATATCAATAGCATTTAAGATGGGGTATTTAAGTGATCTATATTTAAACACAATGACATGAGAGTCTGATTAGTTTGGGGTGCATAGTTAAATTACATGGAATTGTTTAGCTGGAAAAACATTAAATTACCCTGTGAGCAAAATTATTTGTGGAATAAAATTTAATTTCATAGGTCCTCATTTTCATAGAATCATCAATTTTTGATATAAGAATAATAGTTTGCATTTACTTTGTATAGGCATTATTCTAAGTGTTCCATGTATATCCACTTAATCAATCAGCAGAACAACCCCATGAGGAAGGTACCATGAATCATCCCTGTTTTGTAGATGGGGAAACTGAGGCACAGCAATGTGAGGCACCATGTTGTTAAGGCTCAGGCCATATAGTAATAGCTGGTAAGGGGCTTCCAACCCCAGCTGTCTGCAGAGTTGGTGCTAACTACTGAACTCTAGTGTTTTTAATAATTAGATGCCCAGTTGGACTGCTTTTTCCACAAAATCAGCTATTTATTTGAGGAAAATTGAATGAAAGACAGGAATTATATAGAAAGTCATGATCACTAGAAAAGTGAAGGAGGTAGACATGAACAGTAACACTGTATACTTAATAGCTATGTCCCTTTGTGTAAATCTGATTTCTCTGGTCTTCGTTTCTTCATTTATAAAATATGAATAATGACATACACTTCATCAAGTGATTTTTTTTTTTTTTAAAGATTTTATTGGGGAATTGGCGGAGGGGAACAGCGTTGGGGAATCGGGGAAGGGGAACAGACAAGTTGCTGTCTTTTTGTTCTTCAGTTTAGTTGCGGAGGATGTTGCTTCACGTTGGTATCGTCATTGCGCTCTTCCCGGATGAGGCAGATCGGTCGCTGGCCTCTGGATGTCGCTCACCGCGGCTATTGGCCGCTCACGCTGGCTGCGGGCCATTCACTGCAGCCCATGGCAGCCCACTGCAGCAGGGGCCGCAGCCCACACCATCACCGGGGCTCGCACAGCCCAGCTCCAGGTGGAGCTGTCGCCAGCTGCAGAGGGCAGTGTCACTGGCCCTCACGTGGGACCCGAACTGGGGCCGCCGGCATCCCAAAACCAGCGCTCAACCAATGCGCCACTCGGCCGGCCCCTCATCAAGTGATTTTAAAGATTCAATAAGAGAACTTAAGGTTAAGCGTTTGTAATCAGCAAAGAAACTTGAGTGAAACTGAAGTTATCAGAAAACAGAAGGTATTTGCTTCTGTTGCACCTAAAATGTGCGTATCTTTTTTGTTTCTGCTGTTGTCAACAGTGGAAGTCAATGAAAACCCTGTGTCAAAGTTAAGATGAAATGATTTTAAAAACGTGGAGAGCCCCAGGAGTTGCCAAATAATTACTGAATTTGTATTTTTTTTTTTTTTTACTGAGATTATGGGTGAGTTTATTTATTTATTTATTTATTTATTTATTTATTTATTTATTTATTTATTTATTTATTTTAGGGCAGTGTCAGTGGGCCTCATATGTGGGACCCGAACCGGAGCTGCTGGCATCCCAAGCCAGCGCTTAACCACCACGCCACTCGGCCGGCCCTGAATTTGTATTTTTTAAAAACACCTAGACTATAATAAATATCTTGGCTTCTTGTCCTGCTTCGGATAACTGACTTGATCCGTTTCTATTTATGAAATATCTTCTTGTTATGTATTTGATAGATACCTTTAGAAATTTTGGAACATTTACCGCTGACAATTTTACCAAAAAGGGTTGTGGTGGCAACTCAAACAAAGAATGTCATTCAAACATTTATTTGGTACTCAATACCTGCCTGACTTTTTTTTTTGTAAATATTATGACACAATGATAAAACAAGTTAGTTCCCTCAAGAGTGAAGCATGCTTATGCACAGGCATTTAAGCCTTTGATCCCATGGAGTGAGGTAAACATGATGATAGGTCAGTGCTCCTGAAGGAAAAAGGAGTCTTCAGACCTGGCTTCCCAGAGGAGGTGAGACTTGATCTGAGATTCAGAGAAAAGATTCATAGCACAGCAGTGGTGGTGTGGAAAGGTGTCCTGTTGAAACCTTAATATGTACAATGGAATGGAGAAAAGAACCATCACATTGTATTTAAGGGACTGAAATACTTAGTATGCTTGGAATGAGGGATTGTTAAGAGGGGACAGGAAGAAACAAGATTAGAGGTCATTTAGAGGTCTAGGTCATTTAGAGCCTTGCGTACTCAACTAGATTGTTAGAACTAGGTCTTAAAAACTCTGGGGAACCATTTAAGGATTAGCGCTTACATGACCAGGTTTGCAATTTGGAAATATCACCCTGACAGTACAGTAAAGGAGAGCCACCCATCCTGGAGGTTAGGGTGGAGAGAAGCCTTTTGTGCTAATCCAGGTGAATTGTGATGACGGTTTGAGAGGGAGGATGGATAGAAGAGATGTGAAAGATGGAATCCATTTGATTTGGTGACTGCTTGGTTGAAAATAGTCTTGGATGGTTTGTTGGTTTCTAATCTGGGCAACTGGGAATGGATGGTGGTATCATTAGGATAAGGAATGCAAAAAGAGAGAAGTGGTCTTAGAAAAATTTGGATGTTTCTGGCTAGAATTCAAGGTAATAGTTTAGGATTTAGATATATCATTGAGAGTGTCTTCTAGCACAGGGGTCAGCAAACTTTTGAGATGGAAGAGCCAATCCTGTCCCTCACAGCAATTTAAAAATTATTTGAGAGCCATAAAACAAATGAAATCACCATTATGTGAATAACATCCTTTAAAAAATTTATAAATGAAACTATGATGGTTTTATTTTCATTTTCAATTTTACTTGCTCTGCTGGGTCCCTTACAGATCTTTCAACACAAATTAATCTTCTGTTATCTACCTTTTTCAACTTTTCCTCTGCTTCCTGTTCCTTTCCTTCATAAAATGTATAATATTTGTATAATATATGTGGTATTTTCACTTAAAGTTGTCTTCACAGTATTGTAAGTTCTGTAAAAGTGAAGATCACGACTGTTTTATTTACCATTGCATCCAGGACACCTATTATAATGCCTGGCTCATCGTGGATGGATGAGAAACTTTTGTCAAACAAAGAATGAATAAACAGCTGTCCCTCTTGGGGAAAAGTTGAGAAGAATGTGGGTCTCTAGGCCAAGTGTGAGTGCTCAGGTACTGGGATAGTAATTTGATTTAAAAGCCATGACAAAGAAAAACCAAGGAAGTTGGTAGAACAAAGTCAGAAATCCTCTGAGGAACAGGAAGAGGCAGGTAAGAGACAGACATGGAGGGTGTTGGAATATGGAAGAGCTTGTGGACATCAAAGTCCAGCCAAAAGATGAACAGAAAATGGCCTTGAACCTCTGGTGACACCTTTAAGAGAAAGCTTACTCTGACTGCCAGCTTAAGTTCCTTCTTTTCTTTTCCTTTATATCATTCTTTTCTTTACTTTTTCTACATGAAACAGAACAAAAAACAACCAAACAAAAAATCTAATCTTGTAAGATTTGGGCTAAACAATTGAGGACAAGAAGGGTCATTTATAGTGAGTGAAATATCCACAGGCCTTCTAATTCATTCATTAAAGAAAAATGGCATGTACGTTACTTAATTAACAATATAAATATTATTATCCCTTATGAAATATTTAAATTTAAGTGCCAACTTATTATCATGATATTTTTATGGGCCTAGGTGTTCTGGAAAATATAGCTTTAATAAAAATCCTAAAAGGCTTCAAGAGAGAAAATTTCAGATTTCCAACTGAACTGTATCCCTGAACCTGATTAAACACTAATATCAAAGAAACAAACACCTATATATAAAAAGCAGACCATCAAAGATCACACTTTTGAAGGTAGAAGATTAAGGAAACAGATATCCCTGAAGGTGACTGAATGTTATTGCTAACTTCAAAATACTCTTGGTTTCAGTCATTTTTTTCAAGGTGCCATAAAATCCCGCAGTCATTCCAATCGTTTCATGCCTAAAGTTTTCCCCATCAAAATAACATGTTTCTCAGGACAGTGTTAGAAAAGGAATGAAGGGAAGTTCCATTAAACATCTGCAGAAGATCTGTGAGATTCAAAGACTGTCCTTTCTCCTGCTGGAATTTTTTTGTGACACAAGCATTTTCTTCATTGAAAAAAAGGAGTCAGTGCTCTGAAGTATATCTAATTTCAGGAATTACACCTGTTTCAATGGTCAAATATGACCCCCAGAAACAATATTTATCACGAACCAATGGTGGGTACACTGAATAATGTAATTAATTGCAAGCAACAGAAATAAAATATTTAGGTAGTAAAGGATTTTATGAGGCAATAGGTGACACAGCTCATAGAGTCTCCAAGAGGATCAGAGAATGGGATTGGGGGCGTGTGGCCAGGAACAATGCCTGAGATTGAGCCCTATACATAAATTATAAACACAGCACACACCAGAGTGGCCTGTACCATCAGCACCATGGCTGGGTGCTTGTCCCCAGCAAACTGATGCAGGCGCTAATTCTGCTCCCTGTGCCCTCCTCCACCCCTCACCATAACCAGTTCTATGTAGACTTTTCTTCTTGCATCTCCATCTGAAGATTTGAAACTCAGGGAAGTTACATCTGATCAGGGCAACTCAGGTCCTGCCTGGGTGACCTAGCTGCAAGGGAGGCTGGCATTCTTTAGTTCTTTATTGAGAGGTAGACTTTTCCAAAAGATCGGCATATATCTTGGACATGGGAAAGATGATTGGTTGATAGATGGCCTAAAGGAATAAAAAATACCTGCTACAGTGGATATTGGTTTCACTTAGTATAGGATTTGTTATAAAATATTATAATTTCTTAAGTAGTTAGTAAAATCAAATGTGTTTGGAGTAAGAAGACCTGGGTTCAAACCAAGTCCAGAGCATTTAAGCTCATCATGCTTTAGAATGCGCTCTCTCTCTCTCTCTCTCTCTCTCTCTCTCTCTCTCTCTCTCTCTCTCTCTCTCTCTCTCTTTCTGTAAGTGTGTAAGACAGAAGGAGACAGAGAGAATATGCATGTGTGTATGTATGTATACACACTTAAATGGAATATTTTGTCTTTTTTTTCCTGCCTCGCATTGTTATTGGGAGATTCCAGTGAGATGTGGGTGAAAGGAATTTGAAAATATAGAGCAAAGGACTTTAGAATGTGATAACAACAAATTAAAATCTGGTCCCTACCTTTACTAGATGTATGACCTTAGGCTTGTTATCTAAATTATTCAAGTTTCGGTTTCCAAATAAGCTACATGGACACTAAAATGGCAGTGTAAAGTGTCATGTTTGTATACACAGGCATATGTGCACACACATCACATACACAGTCACATGAACACAGACATACACAGATTCAAGGAAATATGTCTTTATCCAACTAAATCTATTGTTTAGTCAACAAGAAAAATACACACATATTGTTTATGTACTTTTTCTGGTTATTGCAAATTAATGTATTTTGGTAAACATTTAATATGCTTTAACACATATGTTACATACATAATGTTATGTTTGCATTATATATACATGTGATGTTAACTCATACATAATTTAATTTTACATTCAGTGCTTATTAAAATATCTCTAAATTCTCTCTCAGTATTTCCTCCCACCTCTCTCCCAAATATACTCTGTGCTCTCCAAATATGACAGATATTGTATGTTAATGGTATGATTTTTTTGTTTGTTTCAATATTTGTTCATATACCAGGTACCATGTTGGTCATTGAATTCTCAGTGGTGAACTAAAGGGCCACCATCTAATGAAAGAGACAAAAATAAACAGGCATTGTAAAGTAAATCAGATCACACCACACTTCTACCGAAAAGCTTCTACTAGCTTCTCATGTAAGATTGAACACAAAAGGTGAAGTGCTTATGAGGACCTACAAGGTCCTACAAAGTCCACTCCTGACTTCTTAAAATGCTGAGAACTCATTTTCTACTTGTCCCCCCATTTGTCCTTTTGTTTTAGCCATACTAGCATCCTTGGGTTCCTCGAACACAAAAGCCATGTTTCCATTTTAGTGCTTTTGAACTGGTTGTTCCTTCTCCCTGAAGCTTGCTTCTTTAGATATTCTAGCTCATCCATCACCACCTCAAGCCCTAAAATATCACCTTTCTACCATTACCTGAGCCACTCTATTTAAATGCAACTTGCTCCATTTCCCTACCTTGCTACTCCTGACTCCTCCTTAACCTGCTTTGGTTCTTTCCATTCACTTATAACCTTATATAATACTGTGTCATTTACTCATTTATTATTATTATTATTTATTATCTGCCTCCCCTCAGCATTTGCATTGCATGTGTTCAGGGAACTTTGCCTGGTTTGTTCATTGTTCTATCCCCACTGCTTGCCACATGGCCTGGAAAACAGTAGGCATTACATAAATATTTGTTGAATAAATAAACAAAGGGAAGAAATAACTCTGGTGTACAGAATTGGGAAAGAAATAAGCAGGCAAAAGAGAATGAGATCAATCAGCAATTAGGAAGTAGGGGAAAAGCCAGAGAGGAAAATGTTCTAGGAAAGAGGGAGTGTTCTCCAGTGCTTCTCAGAATTACAATAAGATGAGGACAGACGAGTGTTTGTTGATTTTGGCAATGACTAACTCATTGAGGACATTAACAGTAGTAGTTTCAGAGGAGCGATGAGGGTGAAGTCAGGATAGAAGGAGGTAAAATAGGAGGTGAAAAGCATGGACCTTAAAGGGAGAAAAGAAGAGAGGTATGTCTATAGGTATGTTGTTTCAATACAAATTTTTTGTTTTGATTAATAGTGAAGAAAGTAAAACATGTTATATGTATTCTGATGAACCAGAAGTAGAGAGATATTTGATGCAGGAGCAAGCAGAGTTAGCCAATGGGGCAAAATCCTTGCTAAGTAAGCCAGGAGTAGAGGGACTAAGTCCCGAGTGAGTACTGTATCTCTTGAGACAGTAGGGAAGAAGCAGAAGATCGGAGCGATACAGGCTGGGATCCACTAGGTAATTTATTTTCTCTCTCACTCACATGTTTGGTGGTTGAACAGCTCTTGAGTGAAGTTGCTGTGACAGCTGGGTCACATGTCTCTCATTCTCCAGCAGGACAGCTCAGGCATCTTCTTATAGTGGTGACAAATGGTAGAACAATCACACAAACATATCACTTGTATAATATTTGCTAATACATATCCCATTGGCAAAGTACATCACATAGTCGAAGAGTGTAGGACAAACAATGTGACATAGCAAGGAGTGTGAATACAGAGACTGATAAAGAACTGAGGCCATGATGCAATCAATCTATTGCAGAACTGGTAAGGTGAGATGAGGGAACCCTGTCCAATCGAATGAGGAAAATTCATTAGCTGAATATTGTGAGAAGACATGAAATAAATAGAGACATATTTCTCAATAGAGCAATGAGAAACAAATGTGAAATAAGCTTTTTAGGGAGGGAGAGGGATCGCTTTATACAGAAGCTTAGTATAATGTTTGTATCCATTTGTGATGGACTGTCATGCATTTGTTTGATAACAATCTGAAAACTACTGAAGAATGCAAATATAGGAGAAGGTGAATTATTGGGTTAATTAAGGTTATGGGTGTGTTATGCCAGTGTATGGAGAGTCAGAGGGTTAAGGAAATTACAGTAGTTATAAGGGAATCATAATGACGGGCCATAGAATTTAATCTGAATAAGAAGAGAAAGAAAGGCAGTGTGGGGCCAGGGGTAGAGACAGTGCAAGAATTGATGGATTGGGCATTTCAATGAAGTCAGACAAAGATTTCTGTGAAGATAACTAAGGAAATAAATTGGAAGATTGAAGACCTGAAGATTGAGGTCGGAGAGGGGGAATCTACAATCTGAGTGCATGAATGTGATGGAGAATGGTTTCTGGCTTTTGAATGTGCTGTTCTCTTTCATGCCTATGCTTTGAATCATGTTGCCCTATAACTCTGAAAATTTCTCTTTCCTTTTTCACATGGATAACTGGTACTTTCCCTAACTGTGTCAAGTTGAGGTTCATGTTTTTTTTTGTTTTTAAATATATTTATTTATATATATTTTTAATTAGCTTCAGGTGTACAACGAAGTGCAATAGTTATACTTTTTACCCCTCAAAGTGACAGCCCCCCTCCCCCAATTCTCCCCTCCCACTCCTCTTCCCCCATATCATACTATCTATTACAATTCCTTTGACTCCCTTCCACCATATAATCCACATCCCGTGACTGTCTATATATTCAATTACAGTTGGTATAAAATATTATACAACATCAATTTCAGGTATACAGTGCAGTGATCAAGCCTCTACTCCATCCATGAAGTGGTGGTCTCCCTAACAAAACATGTGACCATCTGACACCCCACAAAATTTTAACATTATATTCCTCGAACTGTCTTTCATATCCCTGTGACAATCCTATAGTTACCTATTTATGCTGTCTAATCCTTTCCCCTTCTCCCTCATCCCCACACCCCTCCGAACTAGCAACCCTGTTTTTCCTCTATATCTATGAGACTGTTACTGTTTCTTATGCTCATTCATTCAGTTTTTCAAATTTCACATATCAGTGAGATCATGTGGTATTTGTCTTTCTCCGACTGACTTATTTCACTCTGCAAAGATATGGATGGACCTAGAGGTTCATATTTTTTGTCTGTTCTTACCCATGTATGTTTCATCAGTAATGATATTATGACTCATAATTGCTGTCTTACCTGTGTGACTTACTCCACTAGACTGTAAGTTCTTTGCTTAGGTCTGTCTTCTCATCAGCTGGCATGGTGCCTGATGCTTAACATAGGCTTGCTGAAAAAAGGAAGAGTTAACAATGACTTTGGGTGATGGAAGCCGTGAGCATAGAAGAGATCATCATTGATATTGTCTGTTGCTGTGTTGGCCAATAGAGTAGCCCTAACCATATGTGGGTATTTAAGCAAAAGTAATATAATTAAATTTAAATATAATCAAAAATACAGTTCCTCAGTCACACTAATCACATTTCAAGTATTCAATTGACACATGTGGCTATCTTATGGGAAAACACAGAAACAGGTAATTTCCATCATAGCATAATGTTCAATTGGACAGCTCTGGCATTATAAAGCAAGAAGCTGGGGAATAAAGGACTTAGGGACAATTTATGGAAGTCACCTTTATGGGAATCCCCACCTTTATCAAAGGTTCGGAAGACACAGAAGGAAAAGAGATAGGAGAACAGAAACCAGAGTGGTAGGATGTGGGCCCTGGAGATAACTTTTAACAAGAGGCCTAGTAGGTTATGTGAAAACACAAAAAACAAAATACAAATTCCTACAAGAAATTAGATGTGAATGCAAGATATATGGAGCGATATCTTCATATACATATAAATATATGTGAAGAATATACATATATATATATATATATATATATATATATATATAAAGAGAGTAGGAGGCAAGGGAAGAAAAAATTAGACTTAGACTATGGCAAAGTGGTAGGGCTAAGAGAAGGGTATTTTCGGGAATGGGAATGTGGTACATTTGTGGATGAAGAGACGTTCTACTGGAGAAGAAAATGTTGAAGAGGAGAAAGGATGGAAGTTATCAGTAAAGCACTTTCAGAGGCTGGGCGAAAAGCCAGGATCTAGGGCACGGGTACTGGGGCTTCTACTTTGTTTGCAGCACTGCTGTAGGTGCTAAGAATTCAGTAATGAACAGATAGAATAACTGGTCATGTGTAGCTTTTATTCTTGTAGTGGAGACAGACAGTGAACAAAATAAGTAAAATACACAGTATGTTACAGAATGATAAGTGCTAGGGAGAAAAAGGAAGCAAGGGAGGAGGGCATGACGTGGCAGTGCCACAGGGTGAAGGTGAAATTGAAGAACTAGAGATGAGTGGCTGTCAGATAACTGTGGAGGTGAAGGGAGAGAAATTGAAGGAGTTTGTCCTTTATACTTGTTGCTTTGGCAAAATCATGTGCCAAAGATGAAGAGTATGGCAGTGGGGTTGAGTTGTGGGTTTGAAGGAGAGGTAACCTACTGTAGGGAATGGAAATATTGCTATCAATAAAACCAATTAAAATATTTGTTTCTACTCTGCACTAAAAATCCAGCAATGTGCTTTTAATTTGTGTATTATTTTTGGTCATACCCAGACATTGTCTATTGCAGTCATTGAGTAGAAACTATTACTAGAATCCTATCAAAATTTGCCTGTTAGGTTTATGAATTTTGTGAACTTATACCTAACTTAAAATTTTTTATTATTCATGGGGAAAAAAAATCACATAGTTTGAAATCCAGATGCAAAATCACTAAAGGATCCAGAAGACTATGAACTTGCATAATTGAAGAACTGAAGCAAAAAGGGTATTTCAGTTATGGAATTGAGTTCCAAGTTATGTTCCTAAATAAATTTAAAGGAGTTAGCAGAGCATTTCAAGACTTTTGTTCCATTTTCCTTTACTTAGGAAAAATGAATATATTCATAAGCCACTAAGGTGATTCAGAAAAATTCAAAATTTAAAAATTTAAAATGTACTTTTCAGTTTAAAGATTAAATTACAAGTTAAATTGGCAACACAAGGAGCCAGCCGTTAAATACTGATAGTGGTTTCCTGTAATATGAAAGATTCATCACTTGATACTCTTGATAAAATGAGAAATAGACAGCATTCCCTGAACAGTTGGGGTTGGGAGGCACTGTAAAACTAATCAGGTACCATTTTCTCTAAGAAGCAGAGTCAGATTTTTATAATTTAGTAAACATGCTGAAAAATGTCACAGAAATGACTTGAGGGGAAAAAGAAACATCTGGAGCCTTTGTAGCATATGTCTGGAGAGCAGGGTCTGAAAGATCTTTCAATGGAATAAATGACTACCTGACTAGAAGATCCTGTCCCCAAATATTTCCCCACAGGCTTGTCTTAGGTCTGTCTGTAGTGTGAGATTCCACCATGAGCAATTTACTTTTCTGTTTAAGCTTGGTGCTTGTGTAGAGTCCAGAGCTCGCTCTGTCTCCCTTTCCTCCCTTACCAATCAAATGTCAGTGTTCTTTAGCGCTAACTAAAGCTGTGGTTCTCTCTTCTCACTGCTATACATTTCCTTTCACTGCTGCTCTTTGGAGCCACCTGTGCATCAGTGATCTTCCAAATCTTATTTACTCCTCTAGACTTACTCAACTGAGTCTACTGCATATAATAACAGTAGTGATAATAATCATTTAATAATAATAAGAGGTATAATTTATGAATGGCTTATATGTACCATGTATAAGAAACTAGAGTAAGAACTTTGAAACATGATTCCATTTGATTTTGTTAACTCTGTGAGGTTGACAGAGAAGGAAACCAAGGCACATTACATCCAGATAACTCACTCACAATCTCATGGCTTACAAGTGGAACAGCTGTGATCTAAACCCAGATTTGTATGATGTCAAAGTGCTTGCTTTAATCAACACCTTATACTCACATCGCAGTCATATCTGCCCCCCGGAACTTCAAAATCAACAAGGCGAATCAAATCTCAGCTCCTCCATCTCACTTCTCACCCTTCTACCATTACCAACCCTGTCATACATTGGAGCACCTTAGTACCTAGGGATAGGTCCAGCTTTGTGCACATGTGACCTGTGCAGTTGCATGAGTGCCATTCCAGAGGGCCCTGTGATCAACTGTTGCTCTCTTGATAGTCTTAATAATTTTTCCAGAATTTTATTTTTCACTGGGCCCCACAAATTATCCAGCCTTGTCTGTGGAGTCATCTTTGACTCTTTTCTTCCTTTTCTTTCTTCATTCTTCTCACCCCTTTCTTTATTTCTAATTAGTCAGTAAATCCTGCTGGTTCTTCCTCTTAAATCCCACTTGGACCTCTTCCTTCTTCTTCATACCAACTTTCCCTGTTAATTTAGGTCTTCATATCACTTTCACTGGATTACGATAGAGTCTCCCATCTCCCTGTTTCCAGTCTCAACTTCCTGTGACCAGCCCTGCACGTTATTTCAGAAGGCTCTCAAAAATGTACTTGTTAATGCTACTCCTGTGCTTGCCACCCTTCAGTGACTTCCTACTTCCTGTTGGAATGAAACTTAAGCTCCTTTTTATGTCATGTAGTGCTCTCAAAACTCTGTCCTTTGCCTGTTTCCTTGGCAGCACCTCTTACCGCCTCTCAGCTCACTCTGTTTCCCAGCCAAGTTGAAATGAATGCTGCAGTTTTAACATTTCATGCATGTGTCCTCGATATTCCTCATTCTTGGAGCCCCCTTTCCTCCCTTATGTCTCATGAGATAGTGTAAGCTTGTCTTCTTAGGAAAAGGCTTTCCATAACTGTCTGCTTTTCCCCATTCCCTATCATACCCAGGACTGTTAACACACCTTTATGAGAGATTTAAAGCAAATATTCATAGTAGGCTAAGCCATAGAAATGGTTGTTTTTGTAGGTCAAACATACTATAAATATGCACTTTTCTGTGATTAGGCCTGTATTTTGTTGTGAATTCTTGACACTATTTGATTGTGAATTAAAAACAGGAACTGAATTGTACCGTGCCTCCATCCTTGAGGATAATTCCTGGAACAAAATAGGTGCATGAACTTCATAGGAAAAATAAGAACACAGAGCAAATTGTGAGAATGTGGTTAACTTGAGTTGGAAATGTTCATTTTTTATGATACAATGCTTTCCTCCATACATTTCTAAACTCTTGGTGGCTTTAAGAATCTCTGAATGAAAGGGAGCCAACACTTTTCAGTATAAGAGTTCAATCCATCTGGAATGCTTCTTATACAATCATTGTCAGAATTTTGTTCATAAGGCCAGTTATCAGAGTTCAAACTCTCATTAGAAGAAAACTATGAGACAGAGGGTTTTGGAGATTTGAAGTGACTAGCCTCGGCTGACATATCACGCGCTGAGAAAAAAAACACATCGCTACCTGACACAGGCACCTAGGAACTGTGGCAGTGAAGCCCTTGGGCTGAGTAAGGAGGACAGCTGTAATGGGCTGTGAGAACAATTCTGATGCCACCTTCCAAAAAAGGCTATGAAATCTGCTAATTTTTTAGGGATCATCATGTAAACCCCAGAGTGATTCCCCGTGTTTTCTGCCTCTGGTTCCGGGCTTATTCTTACACTCTGCTTCAGTTTCTTCTGTCCATTTCATCACCTTTGAGGAAATGGAACCCAGAAATGTTTCCAGTCTGAGTGTTCTTGTGGGGAGCCCTCTGCACCATCAAATCTCTGAGAACTCCTGATTTTGAACTGGCTTCTTGCCTTGAAGTTTTGACCTTGCCTGACAGTGCCTAAATAGATAGGGAAGATGAACTGACTTGTCTAGGAATAAGGAAAGCATACCAAATGAGAGTGCTTCATTCACCTGCCCAATTGATTTTTCATTGTCATTCCTTTTAACCATTTGTTATCTTTATCCTGCACAGCTGTTGTGCCCAATGCTCGGTCATACATTGTGAAGTATGGAAAATAAATGATCTGATACATCAAGAAATTTATGATCTAGCTGAGATGCCAAATTCAACCCTTTAATGATTAGAGGCAAGCTTTTGTGGTACCAAATATATATATGGGAATTTAGGCTCGCCTAAATTACCTTCAGGTGTGATTCGTGTGGGTGGGAGTATCAGGAAGACATATGGAGGGGCTGAGTCTTCAGATGAACCTGCCTCTGAGCACAGACAAAAGGGGTTGCTGTGGGTTCCTGGTTACCTCACCTGCGAGGCTCTGATGAGAGGATGAAAGCTCATGAGAAGGAGAGAAGAAAAGTTGAGTGTTAGGAATCATTTTGTGTAAGGGAAAACTAGCACTATAAAAATATGAAATACAAAATAAAATATAAATATTAAAAATCATTTTCTATAAGGGAAAAGTAAGGCTTGCTGAAAGTTTGAATACAGGAAATCAAAAAAGTGAAAGTCAAGGTACCTAACCTTAAGTCTCGAACAATGGTCATCCTGATGGAATTATTTGGAAAAGGTAATTGATTATACTTGATTTTGGGACATGGGGTGGGAGAAAGTGGGGGAAATGCTGTTGTCTAACTTTGAAGAGCTAGTATCCAAAGGAGAGGAGTGTTTCCCATCGTGTGACCTGAGAAACACATATTTTTTTTTTCTAGGATGTTAATGGGTGCTACCTAAAAACAAAGAAAGGAAGGGAAGGAGGAAGGAAGGAAGAGAGGAAAGAAGAGAGGACAGAAAGAAGGAAGGGAGGGAGGGGAAGGAAGAAAGGAAGGAAGGAAAGCTGGTTAATTAATTAAAAAATAAATAAGAAAGATTGATTGATGGTTAAATATACTTGAAAAATTCCAGGTCAAACCAAGTGAATCCAGATTTTCTATTGTAGGACTTCCTCAAATCCTGTTCTATAAGAATGTTCACTGTTCAGCAATTCCTATAGTTACCAGAGAGCAGTCTAGTGGAGCATTCCATGGCACTGGCATTTTGTGGAATGTATTTTATGAAATAACATAGGGTCTCAAGGAGTATATTAAGCTGGACAGATGAATGAGTGATGGGAGAAGAAGCAGGAGACCATGCATTTTAAAGAATGGATAATCATTGTCAAAATGACATGAGAAAAAATGTTTCTTGTATCCTACATTAGAAACAAATAAGAGCTGTGAAGACAATCTGGGGATATAAAATGAGGCTTGTGGCTTTTTCAGTATATTTGAAGGTAAGTCCAGTTATGACTCTGTATGTAGCTAAAGGCCAGAAAGCCAATGATAGCAAGATAAACAACTAATGTTTGCCCCTAGGAATATAAGAGGTCTGATAATTAGGTTCGCAAACTCACCCTAGAAAAAGTGCTACGTACCCCATTGCTGAATATCACTATGGTCACTTTTGAAGTACTCCCCTTGGATAGCTATGCACCAATACCAGCACCTAGTCTACTCTTCAAAGAAATTTTGGAATTCTTTTTCTGGAATGGCCATCAGAGCTGTCATATTACCCTTGATGTCCTGAATGTCATCAAAATGTCTTCCTTTCAATGTTTCCTTTATCTTCAGGTAAAGAAAGAAGTCATTGGGGTCCAGATCAGGTGAGTAGGGAGGGTGTTCCAATACAGTTATTTGTTTATTGGCTAAAAACTCCCTCACAGATGGCGCTGTGTGAGCTGGTGCATTCTTGTGATGCAAGAGCCATGAACTGTTGGTGAAAAGTTCAAGTCGTCTAACTATTTCATGCAGCCTTTTCAGCACTTCCAAATAGTAAACTTGGTTAACTGTTTGTTCAATTGGTACAAATTCATAATGAATAATCCCTCTGATATCAAAAACGGTTAACTACAATGGTGCAACAAGTTTATGAACTTAATTGTCATACCTTGTATATGAGGTCATCTACATATTCAGACGCTACCTATAGGCCATTTGTGTGATGGACATGAGTACCTTGGCTACTGTGAGACAGCAGGCGGGGGGACTATGGTAAATTTGAGGGTGTCTAAATACTTCTATAATACTAAGCCCCAGTCAACTGTATTCATGGGAAAATGTTTGCTGTTGCAGGATCTTTAAATTTTTAACAAAAAATGAAGCATTTGAATTTTTATGTAAATGTTCTAGTTATTAAATGTCAACTTGACTTAAAAAAACTAACATGAAGGGCAATAAACAAAATATGTCTGTAGGTTGGATCTGGTACATGAGTTGTCATTCTGAGACTTCTGGTCTCAAAGTATCTGCAGAACCCTGAACATGACTTGTGCTGCTCCAGCTTTGTACCTTTAATTATTCTCTTCGTTTTGCTTAGCATGCTCAGTTGCCATCTCATTGTATCAGAAACCTACAGCGTTGTTCAGTGTCCATTGCCAGGGCCACCATGGAGTCTCTTGCTCCAGTCTGTCAGCCTCCTCGGGGCACCTATAGTGCGTGTCGTCTGTGCCTCTTCCTTAATTCTTACAAAGCCCTTTGTCTGAATATTATTCTTGGATATGTCTCATATTTGCTCTTTAACTGTAAATATTTGCAAGCCAAGACTATGTATAGTAGACTGTATATTTTACCCACAGCTGCAACATTTGTCATGGGGTCTTATATATAACTTTGGTACAAAATGAAATAGCTGAATGAATGGAACAATGCATCTCAAAGCATTTTGGTTAAAAAATTATTTTGAATATATGTAAAAAATAGCTGAAGTTTTAGTTCATTAATCACGGAAGTGACATTTTATTACTTTGAGAAATAAAGCCTTATTTGGAGAGGAAAACAATTTTAGTCTCATAAGTCTGGCAAAATGGAGGATCACTCAGTATCACTTACTATGAAAATCACATGTGGTCTAGTTGACATGTTTTATTTTTAAAACTTTCCCTTCTTGATTTTTACATAATGCACCCTCTATGAGGTCAGCAATGTTTCCAGCTATAATCGCTTTGGATATGTTTTGAAGAAGCAAGTTGTTTTGAAACACTTTGGAACTTCAGGGGGCTGTTGATTCCTGTCTGCTTCAGATCAATTAGGCAAGTGTAATAAGGTCTTAAGCTTACCTTATAAAGTCGCTAACTTCTCAAATTGCCTAGAGTAAAGGAAACTTTGAAAGTATCCTCAGAGCAATTATTGGAAAGGTTTCACATTTAATCCTAGGTTATGAGTGCAGACAGACAAAAAAACAAAGCAAGGAGCTATCAGCGTGTCAAAACATCGGATCATTTTATTGCTTAGTAAAAATTGTTGGGTGCAAGACAGCATATATCTGTATCTGTATCTTCCTAGGGAGAGATGTATACTTACATCTTTTGAAAGTTTTAAACATCTTTATATTCAAAGAAATAACAAAACACATTTATCTAAATCCCATTATGAAAAGAGGAAAGGTTCCCGACATCTGCTGAAAATATTAGTACAGAGATGTTTGAGCTGGGCAGCCCTATAATATTTCCTTTGTGCCACATGTGATATAATGCATGTGTGCCATAACAAGCTCCCTTTCTGATTGCGATTTGCAAATGTGTCCAGTGGGCTGATCGCACAGGGAGGTCAAAGTGCTTTGGCCTTTGCGCATCATATCTAAAGGTGCTGCTGTGTTGATTTTAAGTTCTGTACTTGGCCTGCTCGGTGTCGAAGTCAGGGGGGACTTGGATGTCTCCCCCTTGAACCTGGGACCAAGCAGCCCCCAGAATGAGAGTCAGTTTAGTAAGTAGTGTAGTGACTAATGGATTCTCTGTGTAGTTCCTTTCAGCTGTTCCATCAACATGTAGTGCAGAGACACGTGTTCTCCCCCATAAGTCTTATTCCTACCTTGATTGTTAATCATGAGAGAAAATTTCAACATATGCATAATTAGGATAAAAATGGTTGAAGCACAGCCAGGATTTTGAGGAAAAATCTTAAAGTGAAGGGGCACTCCTTTGAGGGGAGAAATGTATTTTCTAAGGAATTGGGTAATGTGGAGGAAAAAAGGCCTAGAAACATGGAGTTGAAAAGATCCTATATGCAGGAAAAGAATAAAAGGACAACAATACATAGATCAGCATGGGTGGTAGAGAGTAAACAGGGCACCATCATACGAAGAGGACAACGTCTTTAGGTTTACAGGAAAGCTGGATTTCTTCACTTCCTTGGGAACAGATCTCTCCAGCGTGGAGACTTGGGTTATGCAGTATGGTGGAGAAAGATCAAGTCATTGGAGACTTTGATAAAAGTCAGCAATTCACATACACTGATTTCCTGACTCCTACAGATAGAAGAATGTGGAAGTTTTCTGACTCGGTGGCAGTGCAGCAGAGGCCCAGAACTTATTTCTCTAATGTAATCTAGGAACAAGAACTTACAGAAATCTAGAAACCATACTAGCCACTTTGATAGAAAAGAAATTCGGATTGCCCCAGCATCATAGGAACAATACTATTAAAAAGACAATAAAACAATGGTTTTCTCCACACAAATTCTGATGTGATCAGTCAGACAACACACGGGGAATCAGGTCAGCAGCAGTGAGGTTATACACCCTACTAATACACTGCGAAAAATGTCCCAAACTTTCCATTTCCACTACATATATTTATAGTTTCCAGTGGCTCCAGGGATAAAAATTATTTGTATTAATTTTTCCTTCATAAGAGACATACTTTTTAAAAAATTTTTCTGTGAGGCTGTACTTAAGGGCCACCCTATAAAATTTATAGTTAACTGTCGTGGAGAAATTACAACCTAATGTGGGGGGTGGGAGAAGAGAGGTTGAAAAACACACCATGAAAGCATTTTATGACTTAAGCAGTTGGTACTTCACATGCTTGCATATTGGTGGGATCCTATGTTAAACGGAGCTTTAGACTAGTGGTGAGCAAACAATGGCCCAGGCACCAAATCCAATCTGCCATCTGTTTTTGTCAATAAAGTTTTATTAGAGAAAGCCACACTCATTGGTCTACCTATTATCTATTTAGGGTGCTGTCCCACCATGTTGTCAGTGTTGAGTAATTGCTACATAACCGTATGGCCTGAAAGCCTTTAGTGTCTCTCCATTTACAGTCCAGTTTTGCCAACACTTGCTTTAGAGGCTGCAATACTTAGAGGTATTCCTAAAGACGTTGAGGCATATGGGCCACCACAGTGAGTAGTTCTCCCCATGCTCTTTAGGAAATATGAAAGTGGAGATGAACTTCAAGGGTAGGTTTGAAGACAAAGAAAAGTCAACCTGTCCTAAATGCATGTGGAAGGGTCATTATGATTCGCTGACTGAGCGTGCATTGGATTTGGTTTCCAACCAGCTGGCAGTTCTTACTGTCATCCCTGTCATGTGAAACTGTAGCCACCTGGTCCCAGCAGCAGTATGTGCCCCCCAAAGTGAAGGGCTCAAGCTGATTAGCACAATTTGTTATGCTCTAGGATTTGGTTGTGAGAAGTCATACAAAATTGTGACATTGTGAAAAATAGGCACATATTGTAACAGCGTTATGTGATAAAATACATATCATATAATACAAAAGTCAAATTCAGCAACTTGAGGGAAAAATTGTCACCAGCTAGCATTGTAAGCCAAGAATTCCCAGGGATGGTGGGATTTGAGGTAGGCTCTGAGGAATGGGTAAATTGCTGATAAATGGGGAAGGGCAAGAAATGCTCCCCCCGTGGGATCCATGGAGATTTTCTCTTCTCTGCCTAGAGCAGAACTGGGCGACAGCTGGTTGACTTCCTACAGAGCATGGCCTTTGTACCCAGGAACTGAAGATATGGCCCAAGGCTTTACACTTTAGGATTAAACTACCTCAGACATTATAGAGTATCTCAACACAATTCTGAGTATTGTTCATTCAGGAATTTTTATTTCTCTTATCAAATTTCTCCCCAGTGCTGTCACAATGGAAAGCCACAGGAAATCTTTTGCAATTTACACATTGAGAAAGAAAGAAATCCTTATAAATAAACCATTTCAATGGAATTCATATGGAATGAATTAAGGAGAAACAGGAATAAACTTACTCTCAAAGTAGGAGAAATTGAGGTATGAGAACAACTTCCCAGAGTCACAATTAATGTCAGATTAGTTACTGAATCCAAATCTATTAATTTGGAGTACATAGTGCTGATATGTAGTCAGTAGGCCTGGATAAGACCTTACTTTGGTAACATATTTGAAGTTTTTTTGACTGGTAGTCACTGCCGTAAGTTCCAAAAGACTAAGGTGATTATAAATTCTGCTTTGCTGAGACAGTCCTTGTTTACATCTGTTATCCTAGTGTGATTAATAAAGTGCCCTCTATCACTCTCAAAACTGTTCCAGTTTGGGTGATAAATTATGTAGTCCTGCCCTGTTTCCTCCCAGAACCTCTTGCACCCCCTTATAAACCAGCAACCAGTAGGTTAATGGCAATGCAATCGGGGTCCACAGAAGGGAACATGACCCAATACTAAGGTTTACTAATCACTTAGTAAATATTTTGACCGTTATCCCAGCAGGTCTGGCCTTTTCCTGAGTCACAGATTCTATAGATGTCTGAGAGAGATTTTCCCTCAGCCTGCTGCTGTCAACTGCCTCCCACTGAAGGGAGGACTCCAAGCCTCTCGTGGCATACATGACGCTGGGTGATGTGGACCAGGCTATCCATCCAACCTTCTCTCTAGTCTCACACTCATCCTTTGTCCTTTTGCCATGTGGACCTCCTCTCCATTTCATGAGAGTAGCTCTTTCCTCTTACTCTGCCTCTAATGCTGAGGCATCTTTTAGGTCCCAACTTCATTGAGACTTCCTCAGGCAAGCTTTCCCTGATCCAGTGTGCTTGTAGAATTCTAAGATGATCCCAAAGACACCTGCCCTCAGTATATGTACACCTTTTCCTAGTTATTCAATGAAATGCAAAACTAGGTATCCTGAAGGGATTTTTGCAAATGTAATGCAAGACCCAAATAGGTTGACCTTCAGATATGGAACCAAACCTTGGTGAGCCTAACCAAATTCAGTAAACCCAAAAAAGAGACTGGGATCTTCTGGAAGAAAGAGATTGAATCTGAGAGAGTCCACACAAAGGAGGTTTCCTTCGGCTGGCTTTGAAGAGGGAAGGGGTACTGCAACAAGGAATGTGGGAAGTCTCTAAGAGTTGAACTCACCCCCCAGCAGTTAGCCAGCACAGAAACAGGGTACTCTGTCCTACAATCACAAGGAACTGATGTTTTCCAACTACCTGAATCGAGCTTTGAAGTGGACAGTCCCCTAGAGCCTCCAGACTAGAATTCAGTCTGGGTGACACCTTGATTTCAGCTCCTGAGACCCTGGTTACGGAATCCAGCCACACCATGCCTGCAGTTCCGACCTATAGAAGTTTGAGATCAGTAGATGTTGTTTTAAGTTGCTAAGTTTGTGGTAGTTTATTACATATGCGTAACATGAGAAATCTACTATATGCACAGTCTAGCTCAGATTCCTTTATTATCCACACATAAGATCACAGTTTTCCCTTTCATTGGTCTCATTAGTCCTTAACTGTATTTTATGTGGTGGTTTAACCCTCCGTCGGGTGCAACTGATCTCACAGATTCATCACACACAAATATACTGCTGTGAAATATGTCTTTACTGTAATAAGTCGCAAACATGACTGGCGACTGGTTGTGGTAGATGGGGAAGATATGGAAGCAATGAATCATGATGCTTAAGTTAACTGTTAGATATTTGAAAATTTGTGGACAATGAATCTATGAGATCAGTTGCACCTGACGGAGGGTTAAATAATGTCTCCCAAACCCTTGTGTCCACTGTGATCTAATTTGGAAATAGGGCCATTGCAGATATAATTAGCTAAGGTTCTTAGGATGAAATCATTCTGGATTTAGGGTGGGCTCTAAATGCCATACCTACTGTTCTTATAAAAAGAGAAGAGGACACAGAGACACACAGAGAAGAAAATAATGTAAAGATGGAGGCAGAAATTGAGTGACATGTCTACAAGCCAAGGAATGCCAGAAGCTGGAAAAAGCAGGGAAAGATCCTCTGTAAGGAACGTCAGGGAGCTTGGCCCTGCCAGCATGGTAATTTTAGACTCCTTTCCTCCAGAGCTATGAGAGAGAGTGAATTTCTGTTGTTTTAAGCCACATAGTTTGTGGTACTTTATTATGGCAGCATCAGGAAATTGATAAAGGGTATATTATTAAAAAAACAAAAAAAAATTTGCACTCTCTCTGTCAGGCCCCTTGAGTTCAGATATGTGTCATCCATTTTTGTCCAGCATGGTGTCTTCAGTGGCTTTCCCAATGTCTGGCATACAGTAGGTACTCAATAAGTATATCATCATCTAATTGATGAGTACATGATTGTATGAATGTAACAATGACTGAGAGCTTTACCCTGCCTCTGACTAGTTAATTTTCCTTTTGGCACACTAGGGAATACATATGTGAGAAGGAATATGCAGCGCAAGTCCAAGTTTAAAGTTCATCAGTATATTGTATATTTGGGGACCTGGCTTCATAGCCCTCCTTCTACAACAGAAAACAGCAGTCTTCTTGGATTGTTTTCATTCATGGTCAGATATGAATTTTGAAAAAAACTTAACTTCAGTTATGGACTTCTAAAATAACATGGACTCTTATGAGTGCCTCTGAACTAGACCAGTGGTAGTCAGTCTCTGGGGCTGAACTCAGCAGAAGCTACTGTCCCTGACTCATGTAAGCAATAAAAGAAAACTATGGGTATACACTGAGTAGACCACAGAATTGGAGGGAGAATTGAGCAGCTAAACATCTGAAAGGGCAGCCACCAAGGCCTCTGAGATAAACAGGCTCTCTTGTCCATCTCTTTAGGGCTTTGCCATTGGATGATTCATCTCCAACCACCTTTTGTATCTCAGAACTGAAGATTACATTTCCCAGGAGAGTGGATATGATGGGTTAACTTGAATCATATGTTCACCCCTTGGTTGGCAGTTCCTCTAAACCATGTGAAGTAAGTTAATTCCAAAATTGGCACTGTTACCAAAAGACAGAGGGAAGATGCTGGGAAGACAACCAGGATAACTTCCTCTAAACTTTTCATGTCAGCTCACCCTCAAACCGCAGTGACCTGACCAAAAGTTTGTGCTGTTATGTTTGCCTTCCCAGAATTCACTTGCCCTTCTGCTATCAGCGTTCCTTCTCCTTGGGGAGCTCTGCACACATATTTAGTGTGAGTGGAGTTCCAGGTATGCATAGGGGACCCTAGCCAGGCCAATTTAATCCAAGGAGCTTCAAGTCCATGATTTCCCTTGATTGTATTAGAGGAAAAGTATTCTTTTATTCTGGAGATTGCTGAGAATATAGTGTATAATTCTTCAAGTCTTATTTCTATACAAAGGGAAAAACCTGGCTGAGAGTGGAGCTCACACAGAGGAAATCAGAACTGCGGAAGGAGGAGAGGAAGACTGAGCCGTAATGATGTCATTTGTGTCCCCATGCTAACCCAAATTCTGGACTTTTCACCTGAATGAGGTCTTCCCTCCATCCCTCCTTTTCTCCCTCCCTCCCTCCTTCTCCTTTTACTCTTATTTTCTCTTTCATTTTTCTTTGGCTTGAGTAAGTTTGACTTGTAGTTTCTGTCACTTACAATCAATAGAATTCTGAATAAGTTGGAGGGAGAGAGAGATGGTTCCACCCACCAATAGTGAGCATAGCAGGGTGCCTGGACTGGTCACTGCAAATGCCAGCTTCGCTGTGGTGCATACAGAACGCTGTCTTCTGCCTTTTCTGCAGAGGGCACACGGTGTGTCTGGTGTTATATGTTTCATGCCCCCTCCAGCTCTGATCGACTGTGTCCATCCAATCTCTGGGATCTTCTGATAGGGCCCTTGAACTGCCTTTCCACTCTCTCTCTCTGCCTGTTTTGACAGTTGCTCTCACTCTCTCAAAAGTTGCAAATGTTTCTCACTGTTGCTTTGAAAAGTGGGAATCGTGCCGAGCGAGGTGATATCTGTCAGCACACACCACAGTGTTGTGAGACTGGCTTGCCAAGTTGGCGAGGCCCTTCAAATTATTTCCCTCAGGGTATGGAGATTTGTGAGGGTCTGTTTTGCTTTTGCTGTAAAGACGGCAATGCATGAGGCATGTGCACCTGCCCTGTGTGTAGACGGCACCCGCCGGAAACAGCCTACGTCACAAGGAGGGTGTTTGTGAGGCAGCAGCAGCATCCATTATTGTTGCCACAGTTCCCAGCCTCTGCTTTGAGAATGGGATTTGCTAAGTGAAGGCCATGATCTGAGCCAGGACTGAACTAGGAAAGAAAAAGTTTAAAGAGGGCTTCTCAGGGCTCCTTTGTTTATTCTGGAGCCAAGCTCTTGGAATGGATGTAATTTCTCACTACCCACCTCTGACCTGGCTGCCCAGAGACTTCTAGAATGATTGGTGACTAAGTGAAGTGGCGCTATTTGAGGATAATGTAGAACATTGTCTTTTGGACCTCCATATATTGTCTCAACAGACAGGTGCCCTTTCAAACCCATTCCCGTGGACGGGTTTACAATACATCCAATGAAGTCAGTGTCTGTCGCTGCTGTGCTGTGTTTGTGCTTTTTATTATGATCATGTCCCTTGTCTAAATTGATAGAAGGATTTTGTTTGTAAGCCCAAATGACAGCAGCTGTTTTTCTGCTTACAAGAAAGCATTACATTTCTATTGGTAAATTGCTAAATCTCTCATGAAGAAATACTGCAATTCTAAACAGAAGGCTTCCCCAGCAGTCACTTACTTATAATTTGTAAACTCATTCTTGCAAAAGGCCTTCTGGTAGAGCTCCCAGAAAGAGAATGCAGGAAGCCATATGCTGTGAGGACACACTAGAAGGGTCAGAGGGTATTTCAAAGAAGAGTCCTGGAGGAGGATTTGTGTAAAGGCAGTAAAAGTTAGCCAGGTGAAAAAAAAAACAAACAGCAAAAGCATTAGACAAAGGGAGTGACAAATATTAGTGCAGTCTTTCCACACATTCCTGTAATATTCATAATAATCACTCCTAAGAATATAAGATGCAATCAAAAATTCCTTGATACATATTCTCATACAATAATATTGGAAATAGTATTAAAATATCTATGGAGGCTTGCTAGCATTTGGACATGTCACTGCAAATAATACAGAAAACACTGCCCTGTGTAGGATATGCAAATTATCCTTCACCTGGAGAGAGAACAGGGCTTGCCCATCTCTGGGGATGTGCACATAGGTGTGTGCTCCCAGGTAAGGAAGCTCACTGTTCTTCAATTCTGCATGGTATGGAGAGGTAAAGCCCAGGTGTCACCATCTACAGACTCTGTGATCTTTGGAAATTGTTTAACTCATTTGAGTCTATTTTCTCACTTGTAAAATGGTATTTACTGAGTTTTTGCTAGGGCTAAATAAGAAATTGCATTGAAAGTACTTATCACTGTTTCTACAGAAAGAATAAAAATAAACCACTTCATCCTTAAATAAAATAGTAGAAAATAACTGGAAGGAAATCATGGGAAATGACATAATGCAAAGGCAAAGATTATTAATTTCACAGAAAGACAGTTGATAAACTCAAGGAATTTTTATACTGGGGAAATATAAACTATTTATTTTAGAAAAACAATAAAAACAATATCCATTAGTATGTAACTGAATAAATTATATACTTCATGAGATAAATGATGGCAGAGCCAAATAATCAAAATCTATGAAGAATATTTATGGGTATCAGAAAAGACTCATAATATAATAGTGTAAAAATAAGCTAAAAAGCCATATACTTAGATACTAATTTGAGTTTTAAAAATCTATGTATATTCATAGGCATAGAGTTTGGATGTGGGGGAGGGCTAATGATATCACTCAAGATACTTAGATACAGTAGAGTGAGAGAATTGTGTAATGAATTTGATTTTCTTCTGTATATATTTTAAAGTTTCCTAATTCTGTGCAGGTATTGTCATGAAGGAACTTTTACAGGGGAAGATGACTGTTTTCTAAAACTCATCAGGAGGCACGTTGGGGGAGGGGGGGAGTGGCAGTTGAAAGAGTCCTTCATTCCCACCTAAGTTCTTCTCACATTCATCTCTTCCCTTTATATACCTTGGGATGTCCACCACAATGAGAGGTCACACCGTTTTCCACCCTCCCAGACTCACCTTCATCACATTTTTTTCTCTCCTGGCCTGGCAGAATCAAATTCTATGAATTACTATGAATTTTTATGTAACTTGCATGCATAACTGGTTGTGTTTTTTTTTCCTTTCTCTTTTTTTTTAAGCCAGCTGCATATTATAGTTCTCTGTTCATTTAGGAAACTTGAATGGAAAATTAAGTCCCTTCAGCGGTATTTACTTTGTTAGTTTCCGGAGGCGATCAGAAGAAAGATTCAGTTTCTAAAGTTGCATACACTTTGTACAATGGGTTCCTTTCTCTATATGTACTCTTAAATCGATTCACATTTCACACTTTTAAGTTTTTCTTTCTTTTTTATTTCTGATCAACTTAGAATTGCTTTATGCCTGACAGCAAGTGGGTCTAGAAGAGCAGTGAACGTGGGGCAGGAGTTGAGTTCTTTGGGTCATCTCAAGGAAACCACTTGATCTTCCTGTAAAGCAGCATTCTCTTCTGTAAAAGGAGACGTTTATTTGCATAAATTCTCTCTGGGTTGTTCTGGGATTAAATAGCCAATATCTGGAAGCAACATGAGCGATTCTGAAAATAAGGTTCTGGGAATCATGATTTTCTCTCTAGGAAGGATTTATTGCTTCAGCATTGGACCTTGCGTGCATTGTGTGTACAGAGCCGGGAGTGACGTTTGTGGCCCAAGAAAGGAATTTATTTCTTTAGCAAACACATATGTAGTGCTTAGTATGGGCCAAGTACCATTCTAAGCTCTTCACAAATTTTAACTCATTTTAATCCTTGCAATCACCCTGGGAAATAGACATTATTATTATTTTCATTTTATAAGGTAAGTCATTTGCTCCAAATCTTGCAGTTACTGAATGATTGAGCCAGGTTGCAAACTCAGGCTCAGGCTACCTGTTTGCAGATTCCTTGTCTTTAACCATGATTTATGCTGCTTCTAAGGAATTTCTGTGAACTGAAAGTCACCACTGTTGTGTAATGTTGAGGTTGGTTTGTTGTAAGCATAATCTTACTAAAGTTGCCTACTTCCTGATGGCTAGCCAATATTCATCTCACGTGGGAAGTGAGTCTCGAACTTAACTTTTCAGGAGCGATTCTTCCTCTTAAATTCCTTCCAGAGCTAATGGAAGGAACCCTGCCCATCACATAGATTTGAACGTATTTGACCACATAGGTTGAGAACTGACCAAGAGGGGCCAGGGAACACCCTCTCCTGGACCACGGTTGAGGCATGTCAGTGTGAGTCTGTGCACTAGGGGACTCAGCACTTAGGAGAACCTCTAAAGAGATAAATTGTTCTGAGGATTTAAATCCATGAGCCCAGCCGTACCCACTGTGCTGATAGACAAGATTCACTCGGCTCATCCCTTTAAATGAAACGCCATCGTCTTGACCCTCAGTGGAATTAGCTTGGCTATGATGACATTAAGCATTTGATCAAAATGAATGCAATGCGGCTATAGTTTCAGATAACATTTGTTGATTTTCAAAATGTCACGGTTTTACCTAACATGAAACTTGGACCAATCATGATTTTTTTCCTTCAAACAAGTAATGCCAGTTGGAGTACCTGTTTTTTTAAATCTAATAAAAGAAGAAACGCTGAGATGGGTTCCACCATCAAGTCATATTATTTCTTTCTGAATGCATACATAAAATTAAATGCCATCAACCTCAAAATTGACTGTAGGGATCAGAATAAAGCAATCTTCTTTTTACTTCACTTTTTTTTTTTTTTTTTGAGGGCAGTGTCACTGGCCCTCATATGTGCGACCAAACTGGGGCTGCTGGCTTCCCAGGCCAGCGCTTAACCACTGTGCCACTCGGCCGGCCCCTCTTGTTCACATTTTTGTCTTAATTAATTAACATATATTATAAATTAATATATTTTCATAGCAGAAAAAATTTTAATTGAGATAAACAAAATGGAGCAAATTGAGATAAGCCAATTGGTGTCCACCTATCAGCCCTTTTTATTATTATTACTATTAGTTACAGATGTACAAAACAATGCAATAGTTATCCTTTTCACCCCTTACAAAGTGACTCCCCCCTCCACTCCTCCCCACCCCCGATATCATACATATCTATTACAATTCCATTGACTCCATCCCCACACTATATTCCATATCCCATGACTATATATGTGTTAAATTATAGTGAACATCTAATATTATTCAGTGGCAGCTTCAGGTGTACAGTACAGTGGTAAGGCCACTACACCATCCATGATGTGGTCTCCCTGACAAGACATGAGTCCTTCTGATCCCCTAAAAAAATATTTACAACCTTATTGATTATATTCCCCAAACTGTCTCTTCTATCCCTGCGGTAGTATTGTAGTTATCAGTTTATGTTGCCTCGTCCCTTCCCCTTCTCCCTCATGCCCACCCCATCCCATCTAGTCCTCATCAGTTTTTCCTTTGTGTCTCTAAGACTATTTCTGTTTACATTGCTTGTTTATTCAGTTCTTTAGATTCCACATATAAGTGAGATCATATAGTATTTGTCTTTCTCTGACTGACTTATTTCACTTAACATAATGTTCTCTAGGTCCATCCATATTGTTGCAAATGGTACGACTTCTTTCTTCTTTTTAGCTGCGTAATACTCCATTGTGTAAATGTACCACAGTTTCTTAACCTGGTTGTCTACCGATGGGCATTTCGATTGTTTCCAAGTCTTGGCTATTGTAAATAGTGCTGCAATGAACATAGGGGTGCATATTTTTTCGAATTAGTGTCTTGGGTTTTTCAGGATAAATACCTAGGAGTGGAATTGCTGGGTCAAAACGTAGTTCCATTTCCAGTTCTTTGAGATATCTCCTTACTGACTTCCATAGTGGCTGCACCAATCTACAATCCCACCAACAGTGCAGCAGGGTCCCCTTTTCTCCACAGCCCTGCCAGCACTTGTTGTTTGTTGATTTATTGATGATAGCCATTCTGACAGGAGTGAGGTGGTTTTTATTTGCATTTCCCTAATGATCAGTGAGGTTGAACATTTTTTCATTAGACTGTTGGCCATCTGTATGTCCTCTTTAGAGAAACGTCTCTTCATATCCTCTGCCTATTTTTTAATTGGGTTGTTTGTTTTTTTGGTGTTGAGTGCATGAGGATTTTATAAATTTTGGATATTAACCCCTTATCAGATATATCGTTGGCAAATATTTTCTCTCATTCAGTAGGTTGCCTTTTTGTTTTATTGATGATTTCTTTTGCTGTGAAAAGCCTTTTAAGTTTGATGTAATCCCATATGTTCATTTTTTCTTTTACTTCCCTTGCCCACGAGGATGTATCAGTAAAAATATTGCTCAGAGTAATGTCTGCAAATTTACTCCCTATATTTTCTTCTAGGAATTTTATGGTTTTAGGTTTTACACTTAAGTCTTTAATCCATTTTGAGTTTGTTCTTGTATATGGCGTAAGGAGGTGGTCCAGTTTCATTTTTTTGCACGTGTCAGTCCAATTTTCCCAGCACCATTTATTAAATAGACTATCTTTACCCCAGTGTAAATTCTTGTAAAGCAATTCTTCTTGAAATAACTGCTACCTGTAAGAGCTATAATAAAACTTGTGAACATCACCTCCATTCTCATAAGTGACTTAGTATGATATTCTTAGAGTCTTGGTGGCATTTTAAAATTGTCATTGTTCTTTTTTTTTTTTTTTTTGAGGGCAGTGTCACTGGCCCTCATATGTGGGACCTGAACCAGGGCCGCTGGCTTCCCAAGCCAGCGCTTAACCACCGCGCCACTCTGCCGGCCCGACATTGTTCTTTAATAAACTCTTCTCGAAAAACCTAACACCCCTCCCTCAATAATTAATTTCACAGTCCATGTAAGAGGCAAATGTATATTATTACCTTTATAATCCAATGAAAAGATTGCAGATCACTAAATGTGAAAAGTGATGGTTAGAGTTAAGGCAAAACAGTAACAATAATAATATTAAACAGTGTGACAACGCAAGCATAGAAGAGACAATAGAACAAAGTATTGTTTAAAGACTCCTGCAGATGATGGACAATGCTTCCTATTTTTATTTTTCAGTACTTAGATAATTATAGAATACCTCCAACCAAATTCCTCTGTGTTAGTTTTTGGTAGAACAGTTGGTTTCTGTAGGCTGCTTCCATAGTCAAATCAAGAGGTTTCAGGTAGATTGAGAGGGGCAGTGTGTACTTCGGCTGTAGTTCACACCGTCACTTAAGTACTGTCTGTACAGATGACATCTAAAGGGCCACTCAGCACCTCACTTGTATCTATGCTTGCTCTCTGCAAACTGACAACATCTCCAGCATGTCAGCAGCCAATGGAGGTTGTGAAATCCAGCCCAGGGGCTGTGTGGTATGCTTCTGCTCTCTGGGTATCAGCCCTGTCTCCTTTTTACCTCTCCATCTCCCCCTCCATCTCATATTTGCTCAACACCTCTTTAAACAGTTAATTTCTTGTATTGACACCCCTCTGTATAAAGTACTCAGAATAATTCAATTTTCCTACAGGGATCCCAAGCTTACAGCAGACTCAGAGAACAAATGGCATTTTTTGTTCTTTAGGATGTCATATTGAAACTGTTCTTCCATTGGTGAGGACTTTTAGATGGCGCTCCCAGCGGTGTGCCAAAAGCAGTTTAGCAATAATTAGTCAATTTTACTTATTCATTTAAGATTTATTTATGTGCACAATATTGTAATTATTATATATATCTAATATTTATTTCTAGCTTTTACAGACTGCCTCCTTCTTATTTCATAGTCTTAACAAGATTATAAGCCAAGAATTGGACCAAAAGCAGAAATAAAAACTAGTTTTAATTAAAACCCCTGGTTAACAAGGAATAATGCAACTTTGTTCACTCTGAGTAAAACAATAAGGCAATTAAAATTTTTGGAACTGTTAAAGGAGCTTGAAACACAGCTAGAAAATTGCCAAACATCTGTAAAGTTCTAAAGGACATTTCATCATGGAAGAAAATTAACTTTACGTCTAAAATGGACTTTTTCAATTTGCTAATAGTACTAGATAAAGTGTGCCCAGATGCAGAAAGCATTGTTTTTAACATCTGTAAGGTTCGTAGAAATCTCAGCAAATGATGAAACTGGCTAATGGTCAACAAGGACTAGCAAAGAAGCAGCCTCAGGTGCTTCGAAGTAGGTGGCCCCGTGGTGTGGGGCCTATGGGAGTCAGAACCCCGGCCCTGCTGTCATTACCAGTGAGCTGTAGAGTGCAAATTTCCCCTGTTGGAGGGTGATGACTATGATTATAATAGTGGAAACAAACTCATCGGATTATGATGAGGATCACATCTGAAGTTCTTAGAAGAGTATCTGGGAGATAGTAAGCATTCACTACATGCTCTAAATAACAATTATTATTATGTTTGGTATAGTCACAGGGCGCAGGCAGCCTGGATGCTAATGAGTAATTTACCTCTGATCAGTATACTCACCTCAAACCTACCCCTTCCTCCCTCCTTTCCTTCCTCCTTCCCTCCCTCTTTCCCTCCCGCCCTCCCACACTTCTTTCCTCTCCTCTTCCACTCTCTTCCTCTTCCTCTCTTCGAGTGTCATCCTGTTTCTTTCTGTTTGCTTTCCTCTCTCTACTATCAGCCCTCTCCATTTATTGACTTTCTGCCTTCCAACCCTTATTTTTTCCTACCATCTCCTTCTCCTTCCCATCAATCTCATTCATGAGTGTTCTTCTCAACTTGTTAGGATCTGTTTAAAATGCACGTTTTATTACTTACTCTTTTTAAATAATCTAAAAATTTTATATCTCTACTTTAAAGAAACAAGTAGGCAAGGAAAATGTGTTTTGCTTCTTTGGAAGCAAAGCCCTCAAAACAAATGGTTTTATCCATGGCTTTGCCCTGATTGGCTGTTTTTATTTGTGGGACAATAATAAAGCTTTTTTTCCTTTCCACCATGGGAAAACACCAGTGACATCCTTGCCCTGAAATGCGAGAGAGAGAGACAGAGGGAGAGAGAGAGAGTGCAGTTTGGCCTTTTTTCTACTGGCTCTAATAGCGTAGATCATACAGTTTGAATGTCACTCAGATACACAGGCAGGAAGTTGGGTAGTGTACAGGGTCTGGGACCAGGTGCCCCAGGCAGCTCCATCCACTGAGCAGGGCTGGCCAAGTGGCGGTTGGATGGCAGCCGTGATCAGGCATGTGGAAGGGGAAATTCCTGTCTAGGAGGAAGACCAGAGACCCTCCTATGAGCTGTTTTCTGGATTATTGTGATAGTAGGATTCTTGTGTCTTTTAGATCAACATATTTGGAGCAGCACATTTCTTTCTTCTTGCCTGTATTTCAGAGCAAGTAAGGAGGCCTTGATTCAGGATGAGATCAAAATAAAGTTCAAGTGCATCTAAGTACTCACGCTGTTCCCAGTGCTTGGGAAAGCATATATCTGTGTGATTATTATTCCCTTATTTAATGGAAGGTCCAATATAAATAATATGGTGAAGACAATTCACTTGGTAGACAGGAAACTTTCTATTAAAAAGTACTTATGATAAAGCTACTTTATGAATAGTAAGGATTGTTTTTTCTGTAAAATATTTTTTCATTGTTTACTTAGGCTTTAATAGCACATAATCCTCTTCATTACAGGATAAATAGAAGTGAAATTGAAACAAAGATTCCTTTTTCTTTCCCACTGAAAAGTCTTCTCTTTGGTTCCTACTTCATTTAGAGATGCCACAATGTCTATCAGTGTCCCGCAGTATTCTGATTGGAATTAAGATGGAAGCCTAGAAAAGCATCAGAGCTAAAATCATTAGCAGGATAACTTTAACAAAGTGTTTCCACTTCCTCACATCTCATGTTTTCACCAAAATTCTTTAGAGAAATAGCCGTTGAAGAGCGTGGTTTAAAAGCTCCTGTCTTCAAAGTCACCTAGCCTTGGATTCTGTTACGTATGTGACATTTGCAGCATTGCTCACGACACAGTTCCATCCATTCGTTAGTTTGCATTTATAGAACATATGTAGTTTCATAAAGATCTTTTACACGCATCAGGGAATTTTACATGTGTGGAGTACTTTTGCATCTGCGAAGCACATTTACCTACATGGTGGTAACAACAATCTCAGTGTAGTAAAGTGGGGGCCCACTGAAGATCAGTGATTATAAGCTATCCGCAGGTCAGAGGTGACTTGCTCTTCCAATGAGCCTGCATTAGAATCCAAGCTTCTGACTCCATTTCTCGGAGGAAAACACCAACTGGTACAAAAACCCTGCAAATTTATGCAAAGAGCAGATAGTGAACAGAATTGGAGAAAAAAAGTCATGGTACGTGTTCTCACATCCTAGGGTCAGCCCTGTGAGAAAGTCAGGGTAGGTGTATTACCCTTTTCCATATTAAATCATTCCAGCTCTTTAAAATACATCAAGATGACACCAGCAGGGCACTGACTTGATTTAGAACTAAGCCACACACCTGTTCTTCTAAATATAAACAAATTTGCAACCTGAGCCACTGGCAGTCACCGGAGGGTAAGCAAGTGAAGGCTGGGGTTGGTGCCTGCCTGCAGTTCATTTCTGGAATTACAACCAGGATATTTGGCATTGCGATCTGATGGTCACAGTGACCTTTTATCTCAGCAGAGAGATTATCATTATGAGCCTTATTATCCTTATTGTTATTTTTAAATGTGCCTAGTTTTCTCTCGTGGCTCAGCTTGTACCCAGCTTGCTGAATTTTCAGGCCCTCGTGGTTTGTACACATGAAATCACCTGTGTTGCTGTGTTTGAAGAAAGCTTATCCTAAGAGATATAGCTTGCTGAGCGCCAGGGCTCTCAGTTAAATCTATAAAGTATTTTCAATGTCAATGTAAAGGCAGTATTGTTCCAAATTCTAGAGTTCCTGGCTATTCAAAGCATATGAGTACTCCTTTCGTCTATAATGCCTCTTTCCATTCCTTCTTAGAGGGAAAGAGATCTCCCTGGGGGCTTTGGGAACATTTCACATTATCCTTAACTGATGGGATATTACCAAAGTGAAGGAGATGTAAGTGGCCCAGTGGCAGGCATGTTATTGTACACATGGCAGAACTGTATGGACCTGGGAGCCTTGACTGATCTGATTGTCCAAAGCTCTAAGGATTATCCAGATTATGATCATGAGTAGGTTCTAGAAGCATTATTTCTAGATGCCAAGAATCAACAGAGAATTCTCTTCATTGTCTTTCAAAGTAGCTGTTAAATTTCTTTTATGCAACTGCAAAAGATTTGCATATTGAAATATCTGAATATATGGAGAAGCACCAAAGGATGCTAACACTATTACTAGCTTTTGATTTGCTTGTATATTCCTCTATCTCCAACCTAGTAATTTGATGAATTCTTCTAAAATGACTTCTAATGTGAACATGTACCTTTGGCCTCTTGGGATGCAGCCTACATTGTAGATGAGAAAATGCCATGTATTTGGATAGAGATAGAGATATAGAGATTGATATACAAATGCAGATTGATTCTAGCTGTGGTGGCCATCGAGGTGAAGTTCAGTTCTCCCTTCGCGAGAACTTGCTACAAAGAATACCTGGCAGACAGCCTCAGGGGCTGGCACTTGGGATCCACCTGTGTGCTCCAGCTGTGGCCACGCCCCCTCTGGTCTGTTCTCAGCCAATGACTGAGCGTAGCAGGGGGATGAGAGCTGGGCCATTCTGCTTCTTTCCACCCTCCACCCAGGGACTCAGTCCAAATCATATTGCAGCTACCTTTTCATTTAAAGATGGGGTTGTTGGAAAAGTCATGATGCATTTTTTGCAATGAAAAACATGGAAAAAAATGTCATGACTTTTCCGACAACCCAATATAAGCTATGGCTGCTCCCAGAGCACCTTGGACTCCATGTGTCCAGGTGAAAAGAGGAGTTGCCTTCATTCTAGGGGGTTACTGACCTGCCCAGCAGGAAGGGAAGGCTGCTTTTACACAACAGAGAGACAAGTGTGGAAACCAGGTAATCCACTCGGGCACCTCCCAGTACTGCTTTGCTCTATTGTAACTATGAACAGAATTTTCAGCAACCCCAGGCTGAGAATGGTATCATGACCAAGTACACAGATTCCTGAGCAATAAACGTTTGGGTACACAGATTCCTGAGCAATAAACGTTTGGGTACACAGATTCCTGAGCAATAAACGTTTGGGTCACCATGTAGGCCATCGAGACCTGCTGAGGTGACAGCTGAGGATGAGGGAAGTTGTTAAGTAGGGAGTACAAGAGGGAGAGAATGAGTACCAGGTGTGGCCACAAGTCCAGTTGCAGAGATGGGGGCTGTGGTTTACCCCACTGACCTCTCCTAATTTTGTCTTTAGGAAGAGAGGCTGTAGAAACTGCACACGTTGCTCCCTGAATGTGTGAAGTGGCTCTGTGGGATGTGAGGAGTGGATGCTGGTGGCCATATCACTTGGATCTTTAAGAGAAACTGGGGGTCCAGTGTGGCTGCCATTTGGATCCACCACAGCAATCCGGCTGTGGCCATGATCTCTTCCGGCTGATCCCCGCCAATGGCTGAGCAGGGCAGGTTGACGAGAACTGAGCTATTCTACCCCATGTGGGGTTCCTTTGACTTCTTCGTTCTGGGGCTCCTCATCAGCTTGGCCAGGGCTTTTCTGAGCTGTTCTGCAGCCTGAGTGTTTTCCTACCTGATTTTCTTCACTTACCTCACTGCTTTACGTGTCAGGCCAGCAGTGCAGACTGAAGGCTCTTCCTGTCCTCTCCTGCTTCCTCCCCATTTACCCTTCCCAGGCACTTCCCCTAAGACAAGGCTTCATTCCCGACACACCTTGGCATCCCTTTTGCAGAGACCTGCAGTAACACGCTATGTTTAAGACTTAAACCCCAGTGGAGCTGCAGGCAAGGCTGACCTTATGGGCATGCAGACTGAGTGGTGGTGCATGGCCTCATGCTTACAAGGGCCCAGTGCTTGGTGGAATGCTATGTTGTCACAGCATTAGTTTGCTAGGCCTGCTGTAACGAAGTACCACAAACTGGGTGGCTTAAATAACACAGACTTATTCTCTCATAATTCTGGGGCTAGAACTGAACTCTTGTCCAAGATCAAGGTGATGGCAGGGTGGTTGGTGTGTGAGGGAGAATCTGTTCCATGCCTCCTCCCTAGCTTCTGTTTGTTTGCTGGCAACCCTTGGTGTTCTTTGGCTTGCAGACACATCACCATGATCTCTGTCTTCATGTTCACATGGGGTTCTATGTCTCTATGTCCAAGTTTCTCCTTTCTATAAAAGGACATCAGTCATATTGAATCAGGGCCCAGCCTAATGACCTCATCTTAACTAATTATATCTGCAATGACCCTATTTCCAAATAAGATCACATTCTGAGACCCTGGGGGTTAAGGAATTTAATATTGAATTTAAACAGTTTTAAATTGGGGGCACAATTCAACTCATAACAGTCATTATTTTGAAATTCCTCATAGTTTTCATTTTGCACTGGACTCTGGAAATTATGTGTTGGCCCTGGACAGCTAATTCTAGGCTTTAATCTTGACATCTTGGGTGTCAGGAAAGACTGCTTTTTTTCCCTATGATTACAGTAAAAGTCCCCCCAGAAGGCATGATTGGCCTTGACTGGATCATCGAACCATTTTGAATTAATCACTATAGCCATAGAAACCCTGTACTCTGAATGGCCAGGCCTGGGGCCTGTGACTCCCCAATCACATTGCCTGCCATTGGGGAGGGGCAGGGCAATGCAGCCTGGTCCTCTAGCTCATTCCTGTCAAAGTTCACGCTGATTTTATTGAGTGGAGTTTTCCTGTTAATTCTGTAGTCTGGAATGGTGCACGTTGTTTAAGAATTACCTGTGTCTTGAAAGTCCAAAACCCCAAAGCACCGATCAATTCCTGTTTTTCTTTTGAAAATATTTTGATAGCCTAATACATGTTTGTTTACATGATTATTAATCTCTTTGGAGTTTTCCATGTTTTGAGTGAAATGTTAAAATGTAGGTCTTCTTTAAAAAAATGTTCCTTACTAAAATGGCAGTCTTGAACTTGTCTCCTATGTATAGCTGTTTATGTCTGTTATGGCTGAATGGTGTCCCAGGTTCATATGTTGAAGTTCTAAATCCCAATTCCCAGTAGCTCAGAATGTGACTGTATTTGGAAATAAGGACTCTAAAGAGATAATTAAGTTAAAGTGAAGTCATTAGGGTGTGCTCTAATCCAAACTGGTGCATTTATAAGGAGAGATTAGGAGACAGGCATGAACAGAGGGAAGAACATGTGAGGACACAAAGATAAGATGGCTATCTATAAGACCAGGAGACAGAGCTCCCAGGAGAAACCAACTCTGCCAAACACCATAATCTTGAACTTCTAGCCTCCAGAATTCCCTGAAAATAAACTTCCCTTGTTCAAGCTAGAAAGTCTGTGGTGCTTTGTTACGGTGGTCCTAACAAAGTAATACAATGCCTAAGGTTTTGTATTTGTGTTTTCTTTTATTATTTAAGGTTACAGATTTTTTTTTTCTTCAGAAAATGCATCTGGTTAAAATACCTTTTGAGTCTTCCCACGTTTAATAATATCTGTCTGTTTCTCTTCTTTCATCTCCCTATAAATTTCTTGTTTCACAGCCATTTTTCACCCGAACTCTGTGGACATTGCTTCATTGCCTTCTGTCATTTTATGTTGTGAAAAGAATTTTAATATAAAATGAATACATTATCCTTTGTAGAAAACCTCTTATTATTCTGTCCACATTCATGCAAAATATTGTTTTCTTTATTTTTGAAATAAAAGCATATCATAAGAATATATAGCTTTTTGCCATTTGTTTTGTTTGGCAATCAAGGGCCCCTTTGACCCCAAACCTCAAAACTGCCTTCAGTTCAGGAAAAGTTTCTTTATGTTACTTTTGAGTATTGTCTCTTGTCTTTCTCTTTACGAAGCTGTTGTTGCATGCATGTCGTGGTCCCTGGACACCTTTCCTGTGTTTCTTATCTTCTTTTCTCATCATTTTCATATCTTTATTCCTAACCTTTGGTTACTGAATAATCTCTGAAGCACATCTTTTGCTTTACTGGACTAGGGTTTCAGGTGATCCTAATGAAAGTTTCACTTGCCTACTCTGCAATTTTAAATCTGGAAATAGACGTTCCTTCCAGATTTCAGATGGCTGCTGCTTAGTGCTTGACTAATATAAACACACAAATGTAATATTCTCTTCAATGCTTTCCCCAACTTTTCCTCCTTAATATTGTAGTAAGTCAGCTGAAGTTGAGGAATATTTTGTTGACTTCTTAGATTGGCTTATTTCCTTGGAGTTGAAGTCTTTTTTTTTTTTTTTTTTTTTTGACGGCAGTGTCACTGGCCCTCATATGTGGGACCCGAACCAGGGCCTCTGGCTTCCCAAGCCAGTGTTTAACCACCGCACCACTCAGCCAGTCCTGGAATTGAAGTCTTTTTATGTGTTTGCTTTTTTTTCTCTATTCACCTTTATAGTTTTGGGGTTTTCTAATTTTGAAAATTTTGGTATGTTCTAACAGATATCATGTGGTCCCTTCTTGGGTTTTTCAGGCTTGGAGGAGGGAAAAGGAACACTTTTATATTTATAATAATTGTATTTACCAGGTACTCATAGGTAATGTTAGGGATAGAGAAGTAGTGAGATTTGAGAGTGGGACCCTTCACCATTCTGCCAAAGCATTTGTTTTGTTTTCTTTTATTTATTTTCCTCTTTTTTCAGCTTCATTTAGATATAATTGACAAATAAAATTGAAACATATTTAAAGTGTACAGCTTGATGATTTCATATATGAGGTGTGATCAAAGAATACAGTGAATGTTTAAATAAATAAATTATTACAGTAAAAGATACATTGTCATTAATCCCCCTCAAAACACTCCCCCTAGCTTCAAACACACTTATCCCATTGTTCTTGCCACTTTCTGAAGCAGTTCTGTAAGTCCTCTTTTGTGAGTGTCTTTAGTTGCACTGTTGTGGCTGCCTCCATGTTCTGAATCATTTTGGCATTGGGGCAGAGACAGAAGTCGCTCGGTGCCAAGGCCTGTGAATAAGATGGATGAGGATACACTGCAATGTTTTTATTTGACAGAAATTGCTGTATAGCAGGAGCGATGTATGACAGGAAGTCTTTCCATTGTGATCAAATAAGGTGAATGCTGCTGCTGAGTGCCATCTAACAGAAAGGCAGGGATCTTCAATACAGGAAGTGGTGCGTCCAACCTTAGTAACAGTGTGTGACACGTTTCAACTTGTTTGGTGCAGCCAGTTCAGTGTAAGCTTTGGTTGAGAGAAGGTGTGTTTTAAAGTGTGCCATAAATCATCCTCCATGACAATGCTCCGTGTCACACATCGCTTCTGGTACAGAAATTTCTGTCAAAAACATACGGCATGTCCTCATCTACCTTATTCACTGATCTGGCACCATGTGACTTCTGGCTCTTCCCCAAAGTCAAAATGATTCAGGACATCGAGACAGCCACGACAGCACAACTAAAGATACTCATGAAAGAGGACTTCCAGATCTGCCTCAGAAAGTGGCAAGAATGATGGGATAAGAGTTTTTGAAGGGTGGAGGATGTTTTGAGGCTTATTAATGGTAATGTGTCCTTTACTGCAATAATTTTTTTTATGTAAACACTCACCATATTGTTTGACCACACCTTGTATATACTGTGAAAGAATTCCCTCCATTAATTTAACTAACAATAATTATCTCACATATTTACCTTTTTTTTTTTGATGAGAACATTTAAGCTCTACTCTCAGCAAATTTCAATTGTACAATACAATATTATCTACTTTAGTTAATGTTGTACATTAGATCCTCAAACTTATTGATCTCATACCTGAACATTTATACCTTTTTACCAAACTCTTCCTATTTCCCTCATCCCTGAGCTCCTGGCAGCCACAACCTCTTTTCTATTAATTATTTCTATGAGTTTGACATTTTTTTATTTGTTCTTTTGTTTGTTTGTTTGTTTATTTATTTATTTATTTATTTATTATTTATTTTAGATTCCACATATAATTGGTGCCATGCAGTATTTGGCTTTCTCTGTCTGGCTTATTTCACTTAATATGACGCCTTCCAGAAAATTATCACATTTTTTTTATTCATTAATCCATTGGCAGACACTTAGATTATTTCCATACATTGGCTGTATCAAATAATGCTGCAATAAACATGAGAATAGAAATATCTCTTCACAATAATGATTTTGTTTCCTTTGGCTAATTACCCAAAAGTGAGATTGTTGAATCATATGGCAGTTCTGTTTTTAATTTCTGGTGGAACCTCCATACTGTTTTCTATAGTGGCTACACCAGTTTACATTTCCACCAATAGTGTACAAAGGCTCCCTTTACTCCACATCCTTGACAGAATTTATTATCTCTTGTAGTTTGATAATTGACATCCTAACAGGTAGGAGGTGATATGTCACTGTGGCGTTGATTTGCATTTCCCTGATGATTAGCAGGTTGAGCACCTTTTCATGTACCTGTTGGCCATCTGTATGTCTTCTTTGGAAGAATGTCTAGTCAGTTCCTCTATCCATTTTTAAATAGGGTTATTTGGGGTTTTCTTTGTTTTGCTTTTTACTATTGAGTTACATGAGTCCCTTGCATATTTTGGATATTTCCTCTTATCAAATATATGGTTTGCAAGTATTTTTTTCTCATACCATACATAAGTTGCCTTTTCATTTTGTTAATCATTTCCTTTGCTCTCATAACCTTTTTAGTTTAGAGTAGTCCTTTTGTTTATTTTTGCTTTTGTTGCCCAAGCTTTTGTTATCTTGTCTGAGAAATGACTGCCGACACCAATGTCAAGAAGCTTACTCCTATATTTTCTTCTTGGAGTTTTAGTTTCAAGACTTACGTTCAAGTGTTTAATCCATTCTGAGTTGATTTTTGTACATAGTGTAATATAGAGGTCCAGTTTCTATTTGCTATCCAGTTTTCCTAACACAATTTATTAAAGAGACTCTCTTTTCTCCATTCTATGTATCTTGGCTATTTTGTTGTAAATTAATTGACCATGTATACATGGGTTTATTTCTAGAATCTCTATTATGTCCTATTGACCTATTTGTCTGTTTTTTTAATGCCAATATCATACTATTTTGATTGCAAAAGATTTGTAATATAGTTTGAAATCACAAAGTGTAATGCTTCCAGCTTTGTTCTTATTTCCCAAATTCCTGTGGCTATTCAAAGTCTTTTTTGGTTCCACACAAATTTTAGAACTGTGTTTTCTATTTTTGTGAAAAATGTCATTAGAATTTTGATAGAGATTGCATTAAATATGTAAATTGATTTGGGTAGTATGAACATTTTATCAATATTAATTGTTCTAATCCATGAGCATGGAATATATTTTTATTTTTTTGTGTCTTCTTCAATTTCTTTTATTAACGTCTTATAGTTTTAGTATATGGATCTTTCGCCTCCTTGGTTAAATCTATTCCTAGGTATTTTATTCTTTTTGATGCAATTGTAAATGGGGTTGTTTTGAGATTTCTTTTTCTGCTAGTTTGTTGTTTGGTATACAGAAAGGCAACTGCTTTTTGTACATGAAGTTTATATTCTGCAACTTTGATGCATTTTTATTAGTTCTCACAGTCTTTTTGGTAGGGACTTTAGGGTTTTCTGTATATATCATGTACTCTAAAAATAGAAACAGTTTTACAACTGCTCCTCTGATTTGAATGACTTTCATTTCTTTTTTGTCTTATGGCTCTGGCCAGGACTTCCAGTACTATGTTGAATGACAGTGTTGATAGTGGATATCCTTGTACTGTTTCTGATCTTAGAGGAAGAGCTTTCAGTGTTTCACTATTAAGCATGATGTTATTTATCAAATTGGAAGAAATGACACCTTACTCATATTGAGGCTTCCAATCCATGAAAATTGATTATCTCTCTAGTTATTTAGATGCTTTTTGATTTTTTTATTATAGTTTTGTAGTTTGCCATATACATGTACACACACACACACACACACACACACACACACACACCCCAGAGGTGTCAAAAATATATACAAGTGGACACTTTGGTCAGCGTTTCTCAAGCAGTATTTTGCCATAAGCAGAAGTGTCTGGATGCTGATGGTAACCACTTTGAGCACCTCTTGTAACTGCCAAACTCAAACGTGACTTGTATTTATCTTTTGTTATTGGTATATATTGAGTATTGCAATGTTAATACAGTTTTCCTTAAAATGTGTATACATTTTTTTGGTGCTGTGTGTGTGTGTGTATATGTGTGTATTATATACATATTTAGATTTATACTTAAGTATTTTTTGGTGTTAATGTAAATGGTATATATTTTGTAATTTCAAATTCCAATTGTTTCTTTTTGTTATTTTGGAAAACTATGGATGTTTATATATTAACCACTTTTCTTTCAATCTTGCTATAATCATTTATTAGTCCCAGATTTTTGTTGATTCTTTCAGATTTTCTGTTTAGAGAATCATGTCATCTACAAATAAAGAGATTCATTTCTTCCTTTCCAACTTTCACTTTTATTTCCTTTTATTCTTTTATTATAATAGGTAGAACTTCTAGTATGACATTTAATAGAAGTGGTAAGAGAGAACAGCCTTGCCTAGTATCTAACCTCAAGGAGAGAGTGTCCAGTTTTTCACCACTAAATATGTATGTGCAGGTGATTTTTTAATAGATGTTCCTTATTAAGTTGAGGAAGTTCCCTTCTATGTTTGCTGAGAATTTTTAAAAGGTGTTTCAGGAAGAGTTCAGATTTGATACACCAATGATACAAATGCTTTTATATTATTTCCTAGCTGCCAGGCACTATGCTAAATATTATTTTTCAATTCATTAACTGTTTATAACAACCTTATGAAGTTGTTACAACTGCATTCCCATTTATGATAAGGACACTGAGGCACAGAGAGGTTAGGTCACTTGCCTCTGGTCTTACAGTTATTAAATGGCAGAGCTGGAAGTTGAACCTCAGTAGACTGCTTCTAGAGCCTGCTTGGTTAAACATTACTGTATGCAGTGTCTCTTCTTTGTCAGCTAAACACTACAAAAGATGCACAAACTTGCAAACATTGTACAAATGCCAGTGGCAGATACATGATCTCTCTAAAAGTCCTGATATTATAGCAAATATATTTTATCAGGCCACTTTGATCAGCATTAGGTGTTCTATAGCTTTAGACTATCTCTTTATGTTTTCAGATTAAAGATACATATATTGTGTTAGAGCCATGTATAGGATATAAATACATGTAAGTGAGGAAATGATAAACTAATTAAAAATGAGGTGAACTAAGGATTAAGTTAGCACTCATGCTGATGCTGCTAGGCTCTGCAGGGCCAGGGTTAGAGGGAGGCAGGTGAGGCATCCTGAGTGGTTCTTTGGCTCCTATGCTCCTGGCCCCTTACTGGCCTGACTCTAGCCCTGGTCCTGAGGTTATTCCTGGAGGATATGGATCATGGGCTTATCTGGACTAAGTATTATAGCAGTAAATACCAAAAGGGGAACGTAATCAACTCCACAACTCACAGCATACACAGGATAAGAAAGAAGCTAGTAATTTACAAGAAGCACAACTAATGTTGGAACCTAAAATGAGGGAAAAAAATCTCCAGTGATTCCTCACAGAGAGACCTTTGTGTAATATCATGAAAAATGTCCTCAACAACACAGAGTGGTAAAAATGAGGAGTGTCCTAGGAGGAGACCCCTGGCCTGATATCCAGATGTAATTCAGTGGAAGTGGTGACTTCACATGAAGTCTCAAGGCAAGATATTCCCATGGTATAAATTTACCCTTTATCATATTATTTATTCCCGAGTTCCATCAAAGGAATAAGAGGCTTTCATTTTATTGACCCAGCTTGTTTATTTTATTTAATGTAGTGAGTTGATTATAGTGTGTGTATGTGTGTGTGTGTGCGGGGGTGGGGGTCTTTCTTTTTTTGAGAGGGAAGGGGTGCAGGTGAGCCAGGGCTCCATTATCAGTTCAAATTTATCTACAACTCACAAAATGTGAGGCACTTCTCAATGACCTTAAATGATTTTAATTGTAGTTCAGGATGCATGACTGAAAAACACAAAATTAGATATAACAAGATAAGGGGATATGTAATCATCAGGAAAGTGGTGGTAGTGTGAACAATAGGAGGCTAGGGATAGTAGCAAACTCACATTGGCTTGGCCTGACTTTTGCAGTATTGGGAGCCCAGAAAGCATTAATTGGATGAATTCCTCAGTCATTTCTTTATCTAATAATCAGTCATATTTGGTATCATGACAGATGGTAGAGTTCTGCTGAAATCAAGACAGCTTTGAATAAGGAAATGTGTGAAAACTCAGTAATTCCTCCTACAAGAACTTCATTAATATTCAATAATTAGGTTTAACTTGTGGTTGGATGTGTTGATGGTTAGGGCTTGGGGCTTGTTAGAAATGAAAACACTTCTATAATGTAACACGAGAGTAAGGTGCAATAATGAAATCTAAATATTCTCACTGTTGTGTATGGGGGCTAGGATAATATTCGTTTTAAAAATCTGCTTTCTCCTTATTACAATTATACAGAGGGTGCCAAAAAAATGTATACACATTTTAAGAAAGGAAAAAACTGCATTAAAATTTTAAGACTCAATATATATCGATTACAAAAGATGAAACCCAGTCACATTTGACTTCCACAATTACAAGAGGTTCTCAAAGTGGTGACCATCAGTTATGAGCTTCAGTTTCTACAAGCCCTTGTTCCCCATTTTGAACTCTACTCTTGAGGGGCATTGTCAGAGTTTTGGAGAAAGAAGACATCATAGTTCAGGTGACCACAGACAGTGAATATATATATATTTTTTTTGAGGGCAGTGTCACTCGCCCTCATATGTGGGACCCGAACCGGGGCCTCTGGCTTCCCAAACCAGCGCTTAACCACCACGCCATTCGGCCGGCCCAACAGTGAATATTTTTAATGAGAATGGGTTAACTGGGTGACCGGAGATCTGTGGCTATGTAAGATACAGCATGACTGATCTTATCTGCCGTATTTCTTTTTCTAGGGGTGGAGAGGAAGACTAACTCATGAATGGTTTAGCAACAGTTTGGTTACCCAACCCCCTCTGTTACTTAAGAAATATAAAATGTCAGAGAATTCTACACTGTATGCTACATTTAACATCTATCAAGCATAAGGATATTTTTCTTGCTAGTCTTCATTCAGTTCCTATAGTGAGGGGAGTTTGGATTGCGTAATAGATTCATTCTATTACCCAAATGTTATTTAGACTATGAGCCTTGCAAGGGAAGTAAACTCTTTACCACAGTAACCATCTGCACTTCAAAATTCTCAGTTGTGGATCACATTTTGGTTTTGTAGACACTTTTGACTCATTTATTTCAGTTGATTTTATTTCTCAGTATTTTTCTTTTTTTTTTTTTTGAGGGCAGTGTCACTGGACCTCATATGTGGGACCAAACCGGGGCCGCTGGCTTTCCAAGCCAGCGCTTAACCACCGCGCCACTCCGCCGGCACTATTTCGGTTGATTTTAAATTTCTTCTCAGATTCAGCTGAAGTGCTAGCTTCTCCACATTTCCTTTTCTCCCCTAGAGCAAATATTTTAATCGTCCATTCTTTCAGTGTTCCTTACTCTCTACCTTAGATTATAGTGAACAGTGTCCAAGCCTCAGTGTTCTTAATGGACCTCAGTCCTTTTAAATGCCAGTTTGAACCTCTGATTCAACGGATTCTTTAGGGACCTAGCTAAGTGTCTTCCAAAGAGTTGGTGTACAGTGTGTATTTGCTGAGTGGAGGATATGTAGAAGGTGCTAATTGGCTGAAGCAAAGCCACTGCATGAGAAAAAAGTCCTCAACTATTAGTGGGTTTTTAGTATCTTTTGGAAAATACACTTAGTACCACACATGGAATATGGCTGAAACTGTTGAAATATACCCAGATGTCAATTATCCCTTTATCTTCCTCTTGAAACTACCTGCCCATGTCCTCCCCATTCTAATAAGAGAAAATCAAGTCAGGGTAGAATCTACAGAGGGTGTTCTAAGAAAAGCAGAGGGATGGGTTATAGCATAAACAACTTAGACCTTAGAAAACTTCATGGATTGGCATTTTCCTTTCTTCTTCTCCCAAGTCCCTTTTGTCCCTTTTCATCTTTCCTTCCATAAAGCACTCTGCTCCCCATAAATATAATATCCTGCTTTCAAACATTTCTGGAGGTCTCCAAATCTTTCAACCTCTGTTATATATAGAACTTGCCTCCCCTGACTTATTACAGTGCATAGTAAAATGCCTTCTACTTACTATCCTCCAACCTTCTTGTAAGGTATTGGGGGGGGGGGTTATATGCACTCAATAATTCAGAAAGAACCTTTACTAAAATTATCAAATGTTGTTAATAATTAATGCAGTACCAAAAATTAACATTATTTAATAATATGCCTGTGTTAGATGTGGCATATGGGAATGTTCTGTAATCTACACAAAATTATAGCCGTTTCTTTGTTTGGAGAAGATTAAAATAAGTGAGCCCTAGGAAAATGCCAGTTATGACCCACCTCAGAAAGCTTTCTGTTTTACTGACCTAACTAGGAATGATCAGGAAGTTCCCGAATCTGTGCACAAACCATTTTAGGTTTTTCACATACACCTGTATGTGCTTGCTGATATCCACGAGAGTAAGTTACCTAGATTTTGCGCAAGAAAAATAAAGAATATTGTGAACTTCATGAAGCTATTTTAAATAAGATTGCATGGGGCAAATTTGGAAATATTTTATACCTTAATTTTTTTACACTATTATCATAAAATGCTCTTCTCCTACTTTTTTTTTTTTTCCTGAGATGTATTTGGTGACTCTGAAAGACAATTGACTTTCAGAGTTATTTTGTATAATGCTTTGTTATTTTGATCATCATTCAGAACTGATGATTAAACAGATATTATTATTATCATTATTATTTTTAATGAGCAGAGTTATTTGACTATTTCTCAGATGTTTTATCTTCCTGCTGATGTTCTACTCTTGTTTCCAATAGAAGACTCGTCTTTCCATAGGAGGCCATAGATAAACATGTCCTATGGTCCTTCCGACTCTGTCTGCCTTAATCCTACTCCTCTACCTAGATTATTTGCGACCATCAGGATTTTAACTTAGTTAGTATTAACCTGGAGGAATGAAAAATATCTTGGTTTTGGTCAGGAAACTGACAGTGTGGTTGTAATAGAGGTTTGTTCCATGAGGTTACATGCACCATCAAAATCAAAAGGGGACAAAGGGACAAAGCAAGAGTAGCTTCTGTTGTGAAAATGTTTCTACTCATCTAGTTGGGAATCTCCTTGACCTCATTTTAGGAAAACTCAACTAAGTTGGTCATCATAGAGTGGTTAAAAGAGAGCAGGTTAGCTAAGGGTAAATGAGGGTAGGCAGGCTTTGAGAAATACCCTCCCTGCTATTAGGAGGTGTCTTTGCATAAGATCCACATGGTGTTGAGCCATCCCAACTGGAGTGTTACCTAATGTGTGAAATAACATGGCAGAGCCACCCCAAAACCAAACACACACACACACACACACACACACACACACACACACACAAGCTAAAGATGAGCGATTAATTTCTGAATGCTCCATCTTTTCTATGGACATCCCCCCGTGAGTATTTTCAGTCAGTGCTATTCCTGTTCTACTTTACAAATTTATTTTGGATGAAAACACATCTCTATTAAAGGCGCTAGAGTTCAACACATTTTATGTTTTTACAAGAGCATAACTGTTAAAGACACATTGAAATAAAGCTATAACAAATGTTATAAAGTCATGTCACCACACTGTCTTATGGATAATCACAATTAATGTCATGTTCAAATATGAAGGACAGACCCTTCTCTATTTTAAGAAAGAAGTATTTGAAAGTAATTTATACTCTAATTATCTCAACATGAATGTCAGCTGCATTAAGTCTGCATTGCTGAAAAGGTGAATAAAGCCAGCTGCTAAACCACTGCAGTCATTTTTAGAAGAACTATTTCTTTTATTAGGTCAATTGAAACAAATTGAAATCTTTCTGTCTCTCTCTCTTTCTCTTTCATTTTTGAGGAGCAAAAGGGGAGGGCATTACAGAGGACAGGTGACATGATGGGTTGGTAGAAAGTGGCTAGGTCCAGTGTAATAGTCGTTGAGGCAACCAAGTGTTGGCAGGTTAGGTAGTAAGTAGATTTTTTTGATGCGTTTGCAGCACACAAGTGACCATATCGCTCAACTGTCTATGAATCTGAAATCCTTGCTGGCAGTGTAACGGAGAGGCCGAAGCTTGAACCATGTGTAAGGTCTGAGCCACCTGCTCCCTTTTCAAGGGTCAGACTCTAGCAGGCATGGGATAACCTGGGCAGAGCTTGAGTTCCTTCCACTGCTTTTGTCCTTAAAGCTACACTCTTTACTAAACGTTCATTAACATTTAGTGGCCATGCTGGGCCTCAGGTGCACAGAGCTTGATTGACTCAATCAATCATGCCCCCTGTTACGATCACCATGTTATTAATGTTCACTCTGTGACTGCTGTTGTCCCCTTTTAGCCTTTCCTCCAGTTCCATCCCCTCCCTGTGCAGTGGCACCTAATGCATATCTTTTGAATTCATCTTCAACCAGGGACTTACAATATGTAAATGTCCATCAACATTTAAATATTGTTTAATATATAATTTTAAAGTTCACACAAATTCTTAATTGATCTAGACTATACATACTGCAACTTGATTTTTTTTTCCATTCAGTGTTATGTTTTTGGCGTCTGTCTATGTTGATAAATAGAGCTTGATTCTTTTAACTGCGGCATAGTATTTCATAGTGTGACTATACCATGATTTTATCTATCCATTCCTCTACTGAAAGCATTTAGATTGTTTCAATGTTTTTGCTATTATCAAGTTTACAGTACAAACACCTCCAATGAGCAGTCTGGTGCATGTTTCCTGGTGAACTTGTGCTAGATTTCCCCTGGAGTAAGTAGCAAGAAGTGGAATTTCTAAGGCATGAGGCATATCTGCATTTTCAAATTTGTTTTTTTGAAATGGTTGTACTAAATTTTCCCCCTATCCGAAGCACAGGACAGTTCCCACATAAACTTATGTGCAAACAATAGTCATTGAAAAGAAAACAGAATATGCCTGGGATGTGGCTATGATATTATCCAAGACTCGGGAAGCTTGGCTAAGGCCTTTCCGTAGGACTAATGTGTGGTCACCAGGGAAGCATTTCTAGATGACCATGTCAAAGGCAGGACAGAAGCGACCACAGACTCAGCCACTGACTAGGTCTCTATTTGTCACTTGGTGGGTGCTTTTTAATAAGCTGATGGAATTAGTCTGATCACGTCATGCACTGACTTCCCACCAACATTCAGTTGTCCCAGCTCATAGCCTAGCCACCCCCCTATTCAGCCCGTGGGAGGCGGAGCATGATACTCCGGGGCTGGTGACTTGCTGAAGCGTGCAGCTGCCTCTGCCGGCAGGCTTGGATGAAGCAGCGGCATAGCAAAGAGCAATGACTGATTCATCATCAATCACAGAAGGTATTCTATTGGAATTAAAACACTGTCTTACTGTGGCGCAGATTTGCACTGATTGCTACAGGTCATGAGTAACGTGCTGCCATCCACGCTCCCCTCGCAGGGCTGCTCTGCTTTTGGCCTGGCAGCCCGACCTGTGGGGCTGATAGTCTTTCTTCCTTGGAGCGTAGCTCTGCGTCACCGAGACAATGGGGTGTCAAATGGAATACAGCTGTGTTAGGTGGCTTGACTTAGTATGCAGCCATTACATTCCATATTATAGTCAACTCTTAGAAATTGGAGCATAGGATCTGACAAGGATGGTTTATGCGAATTTACCATCAGAGGCAAGCTGAAAGATGCTATCTTGACACAAAAATATGGTGTATGGCAATAAGCAAACAGGATGTCTGAAATCAGGATTTTCAAAAATCGGTGTGATGGCCATATTTACAATGTCTTAACATTGGTCTCCTATGTCACTCTTCCTGTGATGATGGAATCCAACCTGTGTCCTTACATGGCTGAACAAGGAGAGAGAGTTTATAGGAAGGACAGTCATTTTGTTGTTGTTTTTAAGGACTGCCTTATAATTAGAAGGCGTTTGTTCTTATCTGTTCGGTATGTTTTGAAAGTCCCTTTTGGGCTTCCCAAGATGCTCTTAATTTCACAAGTAATGACAATTACTGATAATAGCCACCATTTGTTAAATGTGTACCAGACTAAAGGCTTTAAGTCACTTGATCTTACAATTTAAAAGCCAGATATTATCACCTGCATCTCCAAAATATGAAAGTTACATTGGGTTAGCAACTTAAATTAATTTCTTTATGTTAAGATGATCAGCATTAAAATACCCCTGGGAAGTATAAATTTGTTATTTAAAAATTGTGAGGCACACACAAGGGGAAGCATATGAGCCTGAGCAGGGAGCCAAGGTTGAAAGATAATTTTCTTTCCAGCGTTTATACAGGCAATCATCAACCTTTGTACCTCTTCCTTTTGTGTGGTCTCTACTTTTTTCCATTTTACACTGATGCCTCATATTGCTTTTCATATGTCAAATTCAGATGCATTTCTCAGTGGTCAGTGGACATTTCAAACTAAATAATATGGTGGTGCCAAATATATATATATGATTTAATTTCAGAAACACTTTCATTTTTGTGCATATAGCAGTGTTTGTATAACTTAAAATGTTTGCTTACCTTTTAATTTATTTTAGAAATATCATAGGTGGAAAAAATATGTTCCATTGCTAATTATGATGATAATAATAGTAATACAGAATTCAGCTAATTTAGTAATTGAGATAAAGATGGATGTCATTAACCTCAGCTCAGTGTGTAATGGACAAATGCTGTTTATTGAAATTGCACATGAGTCTCTGCGTTTTAAAATATATCATCAAATGTATTGTTTTATTTGGAAACTTGTCATGGGGCTACTATCCCTTGCTAGGAACTGAACAGTTTCTCACTGGTAAGATCCCCTTGCTGCCCAAAGCTTTCTTCTTTGTGGGAAGCTTGTTGTTAGCCCACTCGCTCATGGCAGTGCTGGAGGAGGGAGATGAAATGATAAACGGAAGGACAGACAGAACCATCCAGGAGAAAGCCATGAGACCAAATGCAGGAAAACTCAAACCTTGAGGTGGGGCAGTGGGGCTAACGCAAATAACCCGTCGGCAGGTTATTTAACCAGCATCAACATTAACAATTCATGAAGTAAGGCAACTCCCCAAACCATCTTTGATATAAGTTAAGGTATAAATACAAAATACAAAGCACAACAAATTTTTCCAATTACCCTTGATTCCTCTCTTCCTGTTACACTGCATCTAATCTGATAGAAAACCATGCTGACTTTTTTCAAAGTCTACTCAAAACACAACTGCTTCTTATCACCTCCACTGAGAAACCTGCCCCAATCACCATCCCCTCACCAGAAGGACTGAAATAGCTTGCTGTTTCACCCTTGTCCCTCATAATCCCATCAGCCAGAGTGCCTCTTTCCGAAGGCAGGTGGGTGTGTGTCCCTCTGCTCGAAACCTTCCAGTGGCCACTCATCTTAGAGTGAAAGGTAAAGACTTTAAAATGACCCATAAGCCTATAGATCTTACAGGCCGTATCCATGTGCCAGCCCCCACCCCACTCCCCACCCCCAGCCTAGGTCCTCTCTGATCTTCTCTCACTCCCTTCTCCCTGCACCTCTGACCACTCCTGATTCACTGGTCTCTTTGTTCTCCCTTGAACTTGTGGGGCCTGCTTCCTTTGTACAGCCTGTTCTCCGGATAGCCACAGGATTGGCCCCCTCCTTCTTTCTAAGTTTTGGCTCATTGTGAATGCCTAAGTGAGGTCTACCTGACCACTCATTTAAAACAAATAACCATTTTATATTACAGTAGTTTCAGATTTACAGAAAAGTTGTAAAGATATTACAGAGTTCCCACACACTCCATGCCCCATTTTCCCTCTATTAACATCTTATACATTTGTCACATCTAACAAACCAATATTAATATATGACCATTCACTAAAGTCCATACTTTACTCGGATTTCTGAATTTTTACTTAAGGCTCTTTTCCTGTCCCAGAATCCCCTCCAGGCACCACACTGTATTTAGTCGTCATGGCTCCTTAGGCTCCTCTTGGCCGTGACAGTTTCTCAGGCTTTCCTTCTTTTTGATTACTTTGACAGTTTTGAGGCATACTGGTCAGGGGCTTTGTAGAATATCTCTCAACTGGTATTTGCTATTTTTTCCTCATGATTATTAATGTGTTTTAGGGATAAAAACCACAGAGGTCAAGTTTTATCATCATCACATCATAACAGGGACACATGCTATCAGCATGACTCCTCACTTCTCACGTTGAACACCTGGTTGACATAGCGTTCGTCAGGTTTTCCCCAGTGTAAAATTACTCTTTTCTTCCAAACTGTATTCTTCAGAAAGAAGTCACTCCACTCAGCTCGCACTGAAGGAGTGGCGAGTTAGGCTCCATTTCCTTAAGGACACCGTGTCTGCATCAATTATTTGGAATTCTGCATGGGACACTCTCTGTCTTTATTTATTCAATCATATGTTTATATCAGTTGTAGACTCATCAATACATATTTTATACTATGGTTTATAATCCAATACTGTGTTACTTATTTGTTGCTCAAATTGTTCTAATTGGTCATTGATCATTTGGCTGTGTGTGTGTGTGTGTGTGTGTGTGTGTGTTGGAATGTTTAACATTTCCTTACTTTCTGACACAAAAAGATGCTCCAGGCTTATCTTGTATATATATCCTACTCCAGCCCTAGAGTCCGCCATTTCTTTAAGGAGCCTTGGTTCTTTGTATTGATAAGTGGGATAAGAAACCAAGACCTGGGCTCTGGATATGTTTGTTGCTACTGGGGTATTAATGCTTTTAGGCTCTCTCAGCTACATGTGTCAACCAATCTTTTTTTTTTTTTTAATATTGCCCTTAAATATCTCTGAGTCCTCACACCCTTAACTGTCTCTTATTCTTCATAACATGTATTACCTTATTACATCCCATCTACTCTATTTATTTACTTACTTATGCATGTATTCAGAAAAATGTGATGAATCAACATAAATCTACAAGTAGAATAATAGCATCCATGATGATTTTTCTTCCCTGGGAATAAAATTTGGTGGGGTGGTCAGCAGTATTTCTCTGAAATAGAAACACAGCACTGTCATGAACAGTCCTTAGAAATAAAAGTTAGGTTTCAACGAGCAACAAATAAAAACTTCCTTGAAAAACACCTGCCCTTGCCAAAAATATAACTAAATATATTCTAAATAAGGTTTCTAAACAAAACAAAACAAAACACAAACTTGCATATGTAAATAACTATGCATATATATTCTAAGTTAGGCTATAATAGAAACAAAAATCAGTTGGACTGTGGCATTTTCCCTTCAATATTCTTTAAAGTTTGGGGATATTTTTGGTAAGTAGAAGTTTTAATTTCTAAAACCAAAAGTAATACATTCTGTTTCTTAATTGTTTTTTTTAACTTTTTATTACAACCCTACCAAAACGTGCTTCAGTATCTATAGATTCATGATATCTCAAGTGGTTACATATTATCCCCCTTGTGTCATTATACGAGGTATGACAATTATGTTTGCAAACGATGTTGCTAACATTTTTGATATCAGAGGGATTATTCATTATTAATTTGTACCAACTGGACAAACAGTTAACCAATTTTATTATTTGGGAGTGCTCAAAAGGCATGAAAAAATTAGATGAAAATGACCTGAACTTTTTGCCAACAGTTCATGACTCTTGCATCATGCTAATACACCAGCTCACACAGCACTGTCTGTGAGGGAGTTTTTAGCCAGCAAACAAATAACTGTACTGGAACACCCTCCCTACTCACCTGATCTGGCCCCCAATGACTTCTTTCTTTACCAGAAGATAAAGGAAATGTTGAAAGGAAGACATTTTGATGACATTCAGGACATCAAGGGTAATACGATGACAGCTCTGATGGCCATTCCAGAAAATGAGTTCCAAAATTGCTTTGAAGGTTGGACCAGGTGCTGGCATCAGTGCCTAGCTTCCCGAGGGGAGTACTTCGAAGGTAATAGCAATTATATTTAGCAAAGAAGTATGTTGCACTTTTCTAGGGTGAGTTTGTGAATTTAATTGTCAGACCTTGTTGTATTTGACCCTGTTTACACTCATTTACCATCCCCTTCCCCCTTCCCCTCTGGTAGCCACTAAACTATTGTCTGTGCCTATGAGTTTTTGTTTCTTTATTTGTTTCCTGTGTTGCTTTCAATTTTATATCCCACATATGAGTGAAGTCATATGGTTCTAGACTTTTCTGTAAAGTGTCCTTTGATAGATGATTGGATTTTTTGCTTTATGTGTTTTGGTTTTGTTTTGTTATAAAAGTTTTAGTTTTAATGTAATGTCTTTTCCATTATAATTTCTGGTATTAGTGTCATGTTTAAAAAAGTAAAAGAAAAATTCCATTTTAATTCACATTTATATTGTATTAAAAACATATGTTTATGTTTTTGGAGTATGTTAGTGGTGTTTGGGGATGGCTAAATATGTGAGCAATTGACTTCAAATTGTCATCGTAGAATCAGGTATTATTTTATTCTTAATTGGAATAAGATTTTAAAATTTAAACAGTTGGCAGGGAACCTCATAACATTTTATTTATTGTTTAAGGAGGAAAAGAAAGTACTTTGAATTTTCTCATTTTGTATCAATGTCAACATTTAAAAAAAAATACTTGCCAAGCATATGAATATAAGTGCTTTGTTCTCAGTATTTTTTTATGAGAAGAAATTGAATTCATTTATTTGTTTCTGTTTTTGAAAAAAATAAACAGTTTTTAAAAGAGGCAAATTAAATAGTCTATTAAATGGGTAAAATTTTGCATTCAGTTCACCTTGCTGGAATAAGGATACGTTATTGCTGGTACATGAAGAATAAAGAAGATGTTATATACATTCATATTAGTGCTCACACTTACCACTTGCTATAAAACTGTGAATTTAACAGTCACATTCAGTATTTATTAATGATTTTACACTAGATTCTTCAGTCTTTTTTGGATGGCAGAAGGCAAGTGTTGCAAATTAATAGATATTTTGCACCTGTAATTAATAATATTTCTTCTTCCTTATGTTTCCTGGAGAAGAAAGAAGGGGGTGACCAGGAATCTCTAAGAACTGTCCATTGCTTAACCTCTGCTGCAGAAGCATACTTCTAATGAGAGAATGAGAATGGACAGAGTGCTCAGGGAATTGGGGCAAAGAAGACCGAAAATAGTGAGAAATCATAGTGTGCCTGAGCAGTCCACCTGTGTAAGCTCTCCCTGCTCTCTGACCTTCTGGGTCTCTAAACCTGGGCACCTTTGATGGTAGCATACCAGGCTGGGCATGCGAGCAGACCACCATCTACAGGCAACCGTTGACTTAGCTCCTTGGAAACCAAACTGAGCACCCAACGGACAATCTTTAAATTCCACTCCAAATAATTATATTTACACAGCAGAGATAAAACACTCAATGGGGTGCAGGGCTGAAGGGCCCTGAATTAGCCACATTGATCTGGGTGAGTGATGGATACGTCCCCCACTGCAGGGCAAACCTCACAGAGTGAAGAGTTTTATCTTCTATTTAAAAACTCTCTGGACAAATCCATCAGGCTATTTGACAGGTAAATTAAGCAGGATTCCAGCTCCCAAGGAGCCCAACTCATATTCCTATCAGGCAGCAACAAATCATCGCCCTTTCCATCCGCCACGCTTCCCTTCAGGAGCTTAACTGGTTCTAAAACCAGCCTCAGAATTTATGCCACTCAGGCTTCCTTTCCATCCAAGCCGAGTCACTGAGAGCCACCCGCAGCTGCTGCTGCTTCTCCTGGATGTGGCTATTTCCGGAACAAGCTGGCTTTTCTTCCTGCACAACCCACCCAAAGGGCAATTCATTCATTCGCTGTGCTGGGGGAAAGCTGTGGCAGCTACCAGGCACATTTTGGTCACCAGCGGACCATGACATTGAAGCAAGGGAATTCCACTTAGGAGCCGAGACACCCAGTGCTCCCCACTTACTTTCGTGTTAATTGGAGAAAAAAACAGAGGCCAGTCAACAAAACAAGAAACAAAACAAAACAAAAAAACCACCTATGGAGACTACTTTCCTAAAGATTGAAGAGAGACACTGTAGGCTACACGAAGAAACTAAATAAACAAATTACATGTCGGATATTTACTAACCAAGTCATGTATCTAGGAACCTGAGACACACCATAAATGGTGAACAAGACACCTGAGGCTTGTCCAATAGAAATAAAACCCTCACACCCCATGTGTTAAAAGTGTTAGAGAAATACAGAAGGATGACATATACATCCTAGTCTTCACACAGTGGCTACTGTCTCTCTCATGCTTTCCATGACCGTAGCCCTGAACTGAACACCTTAGTCTAATTTAGGCCTTGTCCAACCCTATCAGTGATTTATTATTAGTCTGACTTCACAGGGGAGGCGATTTGGGTTCAGGATGTTTCATCCACTTCTTTTTTGTCTTCAACAGATACTGAATTTCAGCTATGTACCGGGCACTCTTCTGGGTCTTGCCCTAGAGATCTGGGGGGCTCCCAAGTCTCCCAGCCACCAGGCTCTGACTCTATTCATACCACCTCCTCCTGGTTGTTGTGCCCCATCCTTTCTAGGGGTGCCCGTCTAGACTGCACCATAATTAGGGGCTCTTGAAAGAGATAAACAGATCAGGACTCATCATCAAACTGAACACAGTGTCTGTTGTGGCCAATTCTGTTGTGGGTTTGGATTCCCATTTGAACAATAGAACTTGACTTTTATTCCTTTGTATCAGAGCCTGTGTCCCCTACTCTGAGGAACCTTACAGATCTTGATAAGCCACCTGGTGTTCTGGTGGAGCTTACATTAAGATGCTGCCTGGTTCTTGCCAATCCTTGGACTCAATTGCTATACTTTCAATCCCCAGCTCCATATTAGGAGTCCATCTACCTCCTGTCCCCCTCAGATGGCCTGCTCCCAGCTCAGGGTTGTATGGGTGAGCTACTGAAATTCCTAGTGACGTGTCAGAGGTAGGAAAACCTCGGTCATCCTTGACTCCTTCATTTCTTTCACCGTCATATGAAACTCACCAACAATTCCTGTTTAGTCCACCATCAAAATAGCCCAGAATCTATCCATGTCCCTTTATTTCCTGGCCTGAGGTGCAATCATCTCTTCCTGAGCTACTGAGATATAATTGCTGCCACTTGGACTCTTCTCCAGTCTGTTCTCCACCTGCAGCTGGAGTAACCTAATCAGAGCTGATAACCTGCTCCTTGCCACCCTGCCAAGCTCAAAACTCTTTAATAGCTCTCTATTCTTAGGATAAACAAAGCTCCTTAACTCTTTTTCCTTTAATTAGTCTACTTTTTTTTCGTTTGTTTTGTTATTTCAGTTTTCAATAATCTATTTTGGAATACTTTGTAATTTACAGAGAAGTTGTCAGGATAGTACAAGTAATTCCTGTATACCCTTCACCATTTTCCCTTAATGCTAACACCTTACATTACTGTGGTGCATTTATCAAAATTAATAAATTAGCATTGATAACATTGCTATTAACTAAGCTCCAGACCTTATTAGGATTTCATCATTTTTTCCACTAACGTCCCTTTTCTATTCCAACATCCAATGCAGGGTATCACATTTGCAGTGAGACTAATTAGGTTTTTGACCAAAAGGTCTACAGAATTTAATGTCCAATATAGGATTTTTAATTTTTTTTTGAGAAAGAGGATACTATTAGCCGTTACCCATGGGAAGAAGGTATAGAAAGGGGTTGTTCCCGGTCACCCTATGTAGAGTAGCCAGGAGGTGCTGTCATCTCATACTCTCAAGACCACCCCCCCACCACCACCACCGTGAACAATGCTCAAGAAAGGCCAGCCTCCTTTCACTCCTGCTACTTATTTTCTCTTCCCACATGCTCTTTACACTCATTTTCACCTAGTCATTTGTTTGTAAACCTCCCCTAACCGCCTATACTATGTCAAATCCCTTCTCCCATTCTCATATTTTCCCTTTCTGGCTTGTTGATAGATTGCTGTATTTATCCTTGTGAAATTATTTGATGTCCGTCTTCCTTATTAGACAGAAAGTTCCATGAAGGAAGGAGTGACGTCTCGTGTTGCCTTCCATTGTCTCCTCGTGCCAAGAATACAGAGTGGGTATTGAGAACTATTTGCTGAATGATTGAATGAATAAGCCTCTTTGACCCAAAGTGCCGTTCAGCACATGTCGTATTCTTGGAATTGCACGCTCCATCTGCCTGGCAGGCATTCCTTCCTCTGGGTCCTTCCTGAAGCATTTGCCTCATTGGTGGACAGGACAAGTTTTCAGGCTTTGTGCATAGTAGGCATTGGCAACATAGTTGTTCAATGAATGAATGTCTATAGTCATCTACTTGTCTTTGCACTCTGTAATTATCAGGACTCCTTCAGTTGTAAGTGACAAATTCCTATATGTTTATAAAAAAATAACAGGGAACAAGGAAATAGTGACTCATGTAAATAGGAGGTATAGAGCCTGGCTAATTTCTATTTTGGCCTTGGTTCAGGTACTTAGATGAGGCCAGCAGAATGCTATCTCTCTCTACCTCTCCCTACTTTGCTTGTCTTTGCATTGACTCTATTCTCAGGCAGGTTTTTATCACATGGTAAAAATGGGCAGTGTCCACTTCAAACTTACAAGATCCTTAAGAGTCAAAGCTCAGAAGATGAAAAACTCTCATCCTATCAATATCAATGTCGATCAACCACAAAAGATTCTGATTTGTAGGGAAACAGGCCCACCCATGAATCAATTTCTATGACTGGGGAAGTGAGTTATTCTAATTGGCCATTGGAACAGACATGCACACCCCTCTGGATGGGGGAGGCCTGGTCTCATGATTCAAGGTTCTGCCACGTGGAAATGGGACATAAGGCACAGGAGAGCTGCTGACTGTAATTCTTGGCTTCAGAAGTTTCACAATAATAAAAAGGTTTGAACCCTCTATGGTATTTATTTTTACTAATGTAAAAATGTTTTAATAAGAGTGATTTTTTTTAAAGAAACCATGAATGAAAGATAATAAGGTTAATTTGCATGCAGCAGTAAGCCACAGTGTTTTTCCCTGTAGAGTACTGATAAATATCCATATAGAATAAAAACATTGAAACAGTATAACAGTTTTCTGAAAAATACCATCCGGGTCAGTTTTCCCTGGGTGCCTTTCAAGCTCTCAACTTTTTTTTTAAGATTTTTTTATTGGGAAATTGGGGGAGAGGAACAGCGTTGGGGAATGGAGGAAAGGAAACAGACAAGTTGCTGTCTTTTTGTTCTTCAGTCGAGTTGCGGAGGACATTGCTTCACTGGCCCATGTTGGTATTGTCATTGCGCTCTTCCTGGATGAGGCAGATCGGTCGCTGGCCTCTGGATCGTCGCTCATGGTGGCTATTGGCAGCTCACACTGACTGCTAGACACTCACTGGAGCCTATGGCAGCCCACTGCAGCAGGGGCTGCAGCCTACACCGTCACCGGGGCTCGCAAAGCCCAGCTCCAGGTGGAGCTGTTGTTAGCTGTAGAGGGCAGAGTCACTGGCCCTTACATGTGGGATCCAAACTGGGGCTGCTGGCCTCCCAAACCAGCTCTTAATCAATGTGGCACTCAGCCGGCCCTCAAGCTCTCAACTTTTAATTTAGGAAGTTCTGGTGTTTGTGCTCAGTATCCTGTATTTTATCTGGCACGTTTTTTGGCAGTACGGGAAAAAAAAAAAAAACTGTTCCTGTTTCTAGCATCCCTTTGGATTCAGTTTATTTTCAGGCCATCATGTAAAAGGACATTTTTACAGGACTAATCTACTAGGTAAGATAAGCTTCTGTTTTGTAGAGGAATAATAGAATGGCATGTTCTGATTAATATTCTGGTTAACTTGGAGTTACCAAAAATACTATTCATTGATTCTCAATCATTCTCTTCATGAAAGTAAGGCCTTACATGGTTTAATCTTTCAAATGTGATTTGGGGGCGGGGAACGTAAACACATGTCAGTTCTTTGATTTGAGCATCACAGTTTAGGCAGCTGTGAAAAAGTTTTGGACTTTCTGATTGTTTAGATCAGGGGCTGGCAATCACATTCTATAAAGGGCCAGGTAGTAAATATTTTAGGTTTTGCAGATCATATGGTCTTTATCTTAACTACTCAAAAGGGCAGCAAAAGCTGCCACAAACAATACGTAGGTAAATGGGGGTGGCTGTGTGTCCAGTAAAACTGTTTACAAAAGCAGGCAGCAGGCAGATCAGCCCATAGTTTGCAGACCCCTGGTTTGGATTCTATGTGAACAGAATTTATGGTGGTTCTTTTGTGATCATGATCAAATGTTGCTTAATTGTTTACAGCTTGCCTTGATAGCAAAGTTTAAGGAGGAGAGCCCTGGAGAAGAGATTGGAAGCTCAAGGGGTCTTGGGTATATATGTTGACTTTAGTCCAATTACTTAATTCATCCAAGACTCAATTTTCTAAATTGTAAAATGGAGTTAGTGATAACTGCTCTACCAATCTTAAGGAGCTATTCTGGGGATCAACTAGGAAATGTCTAGGAAAGGGAGTTGAAAATTTGAAAGTTTCTTGCCACTATTAGATCATATTTTAACATTATTTCAGCTATCAAAATACTTGAAGAAAAGGGAAGCACATATCTGAACAAAAAATTAATAGTAAGTGTATCAGTTAGGGACCCTCTAAGAAACAGATGATTTTTGTAGGGTTTTGTGAAGGACTACTTAGAAAGATTTGGGCAAAATATGAAGGAACTGCAAGAGATAACGCAGGGTTCTGGAATAAGCAGCTTCAGCTTTGATGGGCTGAGATCTAGAAGGAGGGAGTCAGCTGGACAGGACTTTCATTAGAGTGGCCATTCTCTTGGTTAAGCGATACAACTAATCTAAGATGACCCTGGGGGACAAATATCCTGACCTCACACTCATTCCCTTTCATCTCCTGTTGACGCCTCCAACTGGTAGAACCCAACCAGGTATCATTCCGTGCAGGTGAGAAATCCAGCGTGGAGAGCAGGAGAATGGTAGTTGAGAGGGGATATGGAGGCTTGAATAGAGGCAATCCAAAATGACATATATGCCTCCTTCTCATCAAGCCTGCACACAGCTTACCAATGGCATTCTGCATACTTCATTTTTCTCTTTTTCTTTTGTGGGCATGTTTATTTGTTGTATTGCATCATTATCAACTAAACTTCATGTATAAAATTATACAGATTATAGAGTTAATTGTACAAGTTATACAACTCTGGAATTAAATAAAATTAGGTGAAACATTTTAAAATAGCCTACAGATAAATTAAAAATTTGGTGAAACATGAAAATTGGGTAAAATGTTTCCTACTACATGTCTTTTTTTACATTTTTGTTGACTTGGTGTTCTCTATTATTACATTTAATTACTATATTTTTCCTGCAGTGAATGGGAAAATCTGTTAAAACTTATGATGTATTTTTATAAATGTGCAAAATTTGCACCTCCTTTTGTAACTGATAAAAAGATTAGTTAAAATTTTGATCAGTGTACATGCTTAGATTCATTTTTATCATGTTTATTAAGTTGACCCGCAAGTAACTACAATTTTCAATTAGCCTTTAAAAATAAACCCACATTTTAAGAGAAAGGAGCTATTTTTCAAAGTGTATATTAAAAATTGATTTTGGAAACACTGACAATTTCCATGCCATGGCCCAGGATGAGCCTCTGGTCAACTCTCTGTTATGCCTTCAAGTCTATGCCAGAGTCCAGTATTGGATGGGAGGAGGGAGCTGTCACTTTGAAGGTTCCTTTGAGCCTAGAGATATCAGAAGCCCAAACGGTATAGGAACTGTGATGCTGGGCATTGTGGGGCCCTGATGACCTTGACAGAGTGTATAACCAAGGATAGAAAGAGAGCTATTATATTTACACCACACACACACACACACACACACACACACACACACAAAGGCAGCAACAAAAGTAACTACCTGGATGACTCTTAATTCTCAGAATGTCTGAACAACCTAGATTCTAGATTTGGCTAGATCATTTTGATGAAAAACAACCCCTTAGACATGTGCTTTCTTGTGCTTCTTAGCTTGTTAGAGTGAACCCCAATACCAGCACTTCAGAAATGGTTCCCCTGACCATCCTAATAAAAGTAAGGCTGTTATAGGTATAGATGTATAGTATAGGTTTATCCTTATAAGTCATATTTTCAGTAGTAATTATTTTTAGTTATTTGCTTGTTTTTCATCTGCCTCTCCCACTTGACTGTAAATTTGTGATTTGTTCTCCATTGTATCTCTTATATTTAGCACAGTGCGTGACATGGAGTGGATGCTCAATAGATATGCTTTTGAATGAATGGCTATTTTATCCACAGGTAAAGGGACAGTCAACATGGCAGGCTGCTGAACACATACAAGGGTAGAGCTATTGTTAGACTTGCATGAATGTCCTAATGTAGTTTGGAAAGAAATTGGGCTTTCTATGTTACTGACGTGCTTTCTACATTATCATAGACAATGGAGGTGGGTGTGAAAAGTAGCTTGTGAAAAGAATGCATATGTCAAGTTCTAAAATATGCAGTGCCATGCATCATGAGGATTGACACACAGACAGGATCTATGTAAATGAATTACTGATCAAAGATAAACTTGTTAGGAAAACAGTCTTTCCATGACACCAATCTATACATTTCTGAAGTTTTTCACTGCATTATTCATTTATAGAAAGTGTTCATGGGTCTTGGCATTCACTTTTAAAAGTGTATAATAGTCTTTGGAAATGTCTTTTCAAACATACTCTTTTCTAAGGGCAGGATTTGGAACATTTTGGGATAAAACAACAATTTGACATAGGTTATTTTAAAAAAGTCTTTCTGGAATTGAAGTGCTGGGATTCAAATTCAGATGCTATGTGTTATATAACATCACTAAGACCTAGATTTTTCAAGAGTAAAATTGGGAGAATATGATAAGAGGAACATATGATAATATCTGATATGTGTGTGTGTGTGTGTGTGTGTGTGTGTGTGTGTAAGAGAAAGATAAAGATAGAAGTTTAGATAGATTGATAGATTGATAGATAGATGATAGATAGAAGATAGATGATAGATAGATGAGAAAATCTACATAAAAGTACTTAGCACAGTGTTTGACACATTATTCTGTTAACACACTTTTATTTAGGTTTAATTATGTGAAATTGTCTTCTAAAATTTACTAAAACAAATCTTTTGGTATGAACATATTTCCCTTTTACTTACATCTTGCTTTTGTCCTCTCTTTCTCAAATTTACTCCCAAGTGCAACTGTTGCCTTCACTCTTTGGGGAGAAGGCGGGCCACTCTCTCAGAAAAGTTGGAGACAAAGCATGTAGCCTTATAGAGCTTGCGTGTGGTGGGGTGTTTGCAACTGATTCATTTAAGAAATGATCTCAACCAGTGATATCATTGTTATCTTTTAGATTAGTTGTCATCTTGGGAATCACAGAATCCTGTCACCAGCAGGGATTGTTTGTTTGATCGATTAATGGCAATTAATGGTTATGATTCTTCAGTTATCCCTGTAACTATTCTTCTGCCATGGGACTTGTAGAATCTCTCATGAAATATGTGCAGTCTGTTTTACCATCCTGTTCATTCTGAATTGGCCAAGTGTCTTGCTTTGGACAAAAGACCAATGGCAGATATGACTTTTGCAGAGACTTAAACAAGCTCTTACACACTTCTGCTTCTCCTCTATTTTTCCATGAGAACATGCCTGGACGGAGTGGAGAAACAGTGAGCAGAGCGGGGTTGCCCCGCTTACCCCAGCTAAAGCCATCCTAGAGCAAGTAATCAATGGCCTGCTGAACTACAGGTATCTCAGTGAGTCCACCCCAGACCAGAAGAATATGTAGCCTAGCCCAGCCTAAATCACCCACCTACAGACTCATGGGTCAAATAAATACTCATTGTTTTAAGTCATTGAAGTTGCAATAGTTTGTTACTCAGCACTATTGTGGAAATATATAGCTGATATTGAATATGAGATTAAGTCTCATGGAACCCAGTGTGGAATCTTTCTAATGTATATAACTGAATGTATCATATCATACCTAAGTGCTTCTGCATTAGTTTGGCCCTGCTTATCTCATCAATTTCATCCCTTTTCTCTCTATACACTTAATACTATGCATCTCTCAATCCTGTACTTATATTTCTGAATAATGCATATTATCTGTCTTGGGCTTTAGGTTGTGCTGCCTAAAAGACTTCATCCAGTACGAAAGAGTTAAATTTCCACTTGTTTCTCGGTTCTCCTTTTAGGCATCATTTCCTTTAGAAAACTTAGTGAGGCCTGCTAAGAGAGGGTAGGTGACACTCCGCTGGATGCCTGTAGCACTCTGTCATTTAACTTTCCCTGATACATATAATATGTTGGTGTCATTGCCTGCTTCTTGGCTTTGCTCACTGGAATTCATGTTCTTATTGAGCCCAAAACATGTGTTTTGTGAACAATTGTATCTCTAGTATGAAACTCAGTCCCTGGCACACGGTGTGCACTTAACTCATAGATGCCAAAGGAATGAATGAACAGGTATTGAAATCATGGGTAAATAGGGAAAGGGTGATATTGTGAGGGCCCCACCCTCTAGGACAAAGATATGTGGAATTGACAGGAAGGAGAAAGTTAGGTCCATCTGCAGCTTTGTAATGTTAAAACACAGAATACTCCTCCACTCTGTAGACCTCTTGTATTGGTTTCTCATAAAGACCAAACACCCTCCAGAATGCTAAAATAAAATGGGAACTCTTGATTTATAAGTACACTGCCTACAAGGGACCACCTGAATGGCATCTGCAAAGTAGGCAGCATGTACTGACCTTCGCTCTCTTCTCTAAGTAAATAAAAGAAAATGGAAAAGAGACTATGTTTAGAATTTCTTTTACAAAAAGCCACTTCCAAATTCTGGATATTATTTTAGACACCAAATGTATGGATTGAAACAAATGAACAATCAACAAATGAGAAACGCAATCTTTTGGCAGTAAAGATCTGTTCCTGTGTAAGTTACCAGAAGAATTTATGAGTCAGTAACTTAGAAATATCTAATCTTATGGTCATAGGATTGTAGATTTGTAGATAAAGGAAAAAACAAAACAAAAAACCTTTGGGATGATGATCTAACCTATGTGTCTGGCAAACTAGTGAACACACACTTGATGCCTTCCATCTATTTGGACTCTCTTCTGCTACAGCAATTAGAATTCACCTCTTTCAGGTCTTTCCTCTGGTTGCCCACACTTCTGTTTTCTTGAGAATTCAGACCTTTGAATTGGAATTTTAACCCACTGGTTGAGTTTACCCTTTCTTACTTGGCAAATAAAGAAACTTATCCCCAGATATTGTGATGGCCCGAGTTAACCCAAATGCAGTGAGAAAGGTAAAAAACCCAGTTCTGGAAATTTGCAGCTCATCCAGCCCTGTTTCCCCAAGATGCACTCTCTTTGACCCCTTTCCTCACACATTCCATGGGGTTGTGCAGAATCTGCATGGCTGGAATGAATACAAGTTGAGGGGGAAGTTAAATCCATCTCAACTTGAAAATGTAGGGGAGATTTAACATCCTTATGTCCTTTGGAATGCTATAATGCATTCATGGGTTATGTAGTCAGCAAACTCAAGGTCGAGCTTTTAGTTGGTGTTCAGCCTAAAGTGTGTCGTAACACTGACAGGCTATATTTATACAGTGGTGCTGAAAGATTCAAATAAATATATACCAATGTTGATCCTACCAGACGTATGCAGTGCAGCTGATAGAGTTAACATCAGTTTTGGAGTTTGTAATTGTTTACCCATATGTTGCAAATGACAGTTTCTCTAAAATATAATAATTTGGCACTTCATTCTGTAGATTTTTTTTTTTTGGTGGAAAAAAAAATAATATGTTTACTATTGGTAGACCTTGACTTATAGACTATATTGGTGAAGGAAAAAAAAAAAATTAGGGGCCTGGTTTCCAATCAGCTCTTCAATCAGTTTTATGGGAATCCCATCTCCACAATCTTTCTAGATAGCAGTTTTTGCTTCTTCTGCCAAAGGAGTAAATATCTTATGTCCTCTGATTTCTCATACTGGAAGGTGTCACAGATCTATGGTCTTTGGATCTGCAGGATAATGAGTTGCTTATCCTCCAGATCTGTGCCTACACTTCTCTTGTCCTGTGTGCCCCAGGGACCCTGGTCCCTTGCCAAAAGGGTTCAATCCCTAGTCAACTTTCTGCTCATATCTCTAAGGTTAATGATATGACTTCTACACTTTCCTTGAGGAGAACTGCTCCCATGAGGGAGAATGATTTCTCTCAAGTGGTGGTTCTTTGGATTCAACTGGTATGAACCTCTCAGCACTAAAAAGGTTGCTTTGTTATATCCAGTTTAGAGCTTTCAGATAAACTTGACAAAGGAGCACGCCTGGTAGATAGATACTCAGTACAGCTTCACGGGACCCTACTCCCGATGACACATACTGCATGTCTCACAGCTGTGCACACATCCTTACGACCTTCTCATGTTCCTGCCTGTGTGGGGCACCCTCCAGGGGAACTAACAGCCTCCTGCTTTCATCCTTTACATCGAGTCTTGAGCCTAATGAGCAGGGAGCATTCCTGTTTCCAAGCAGCCTAGCATAACCGATGTGCATTGTACCTCTGGTTCCCCTCATCCGAGAGCAACTGGATCCTCCTCTGGTCTTCTATACCAGTGACTGTTTGCCAAGGTCAAGTGTCTACACTGACATTCTAATAATGTCAGTGCTGGAGATAATGTTTAAATCAGGTATAAATGTATGAGTGAAAGGGAGGGCTGTGTAGGCCAGCATAAGGACAGAATGCCATTTTTTTTAAAGATTTTAAAAATATAGCTAACACACAATATTATGTTAGTTTCAGGGATACACCATAGTTATTCAACCTTTATATACCTAAAGAAGTGATCACTATAAGCCCAGCAACCATCTGACACTGTATTATGCTATCACAATTTTATTGACTATATTCCCCATGCTGTACATTACATCCCCATGACTTATTTGTTTATATCTGGAAATTGGGACCTCTTATTCCCCTTCACCCCTCCTTTTTAAAATTCTCAATTACATTGACATTCAATATTATTTTATATTAATTTCAGGTGTACAGTATAGTGGTCAGACATTTATAATTTAAGAAGTGATTCCTCTGACTAGTCTAGTTATTACCATATTATATGCTTTACATCCACATGACTATTTTGTAAGTACAAATTTGTACTTCTTAATCCCTTCACCTTTTTTACCTTCCCTCCCATCCCATCCTATCTATCACCTCAATATATTTAATACACATCTGGCACCACATATAGTAATTACAACAGTATTGAATATACTTTTTATGCTATACCCTACATTTTCAAAACTTTTTAACAACCAATGTGTACTTCTTAATCCCTTCCCCCTTTTTCACCCACACTCCCAATCCCCCTCCCATCTGGCAACCATTGAAATGTTTTCTGTGTCTATGAGTTTGTTTCTGTTTTGTTTGTTTATTTTGTTCTTTAGATTCCACATATAAGTGAGATCACATTGCATCTGTCTTTCTCTGACACTCCACACAGCACAATACCTTCCAGGTCCATCCATGCCCTCATAGATGGGAAGAACCCACTGCCTTCCATCTCCAAGCAATATTCCATTGTATAAATGTATGACCTCCTCTTCATCAGTCCTCCTATTGGTGGACACCCAGGCTGCCTCCACATATTGGCCATTGTAAATAATGCTGCAATGAACATATGGATGCACTTGTCCCCTGGAAGTAGCGCTTTCACTTTCTTCAGATAAATACCCTGAAGTGAGTGAGATTACTGGGTCCTTCATTGTCTCTTCTTATAGCCTTTGTTTTAAAGTCTGTTTTGTCTGGTATAAGTATTGCTATCCCAGCTTTTTTGTTTGTTTGTTTCCGTTTTCGTGAAATACGTTTTTTCATCCCTCTACTTTTTGTCTGTGTGTGTCTGTCAATCTAAAGTGATTTATCTTGTAGGCAGCATATGTAACGGTCTTCTGTTCTTATCCATTCAGCCCTCCTATTTCTTTTGATTGGAGCGTTTAATCCATTTACATTGAAAGTATGCCTTTTGTTTCTTTGTCTTTTTCCTTTGTTGCTTTCAGTTTTATATCCCACATATGAGTGAAGTCATATGGTTCTTGACTTTTTCTGTCTGACTTATTTCGCTTAGCATAATAATTTCAAGATCCATCCATGTTGTTGCAAATGGCAGTATTTCATCTTATGGCAGAGTAGTATTCCATTATGTATATATATATACCACATCTTCTTTATCTAATCATCTGTCAAAGGACACTTTGTTATTTCCAAAGTATAAGGGGGGATGGTAGAAGAAGGTAAAAGAGGTCAAATATATGGTGATGGAAGGAGAATTGGCTGGGTGGTGAGCACACAATGTGATATATAGGTGATGTATTACAGAATTGTACACTTTAAACCAATGTGATTTTACTAGCCATTGTCACCCCAATAAATTTAATTTAAAAAAAAGAAAAAGTTTGGACTGATAAAAATAAAAGAAAGAAAATATGCCCCTGACACCCCCAGCCCAAGTCACAGTTGCTCTACCTGAGCCCAAGGTGAGTGACTGTGAAAGAGTGAGTGTGCGCAGGCCATGTAAGAGGGCAGCTGGGTTTCCTGCAGCCTTCTGTTCTTCCCAATTCGTCAGAATTCCCACTGTTTTTCATAGCCAAATGTGGAGGCTCCTCTTTCTGGAACCAATACTCTGGGCTGGGAAGCCTGGTGTCGGGGGCTGAGGTCCCTCTCGCCTCTGGGGGGAACCTCTGTGGCCGAGATATCCCTCCTGATTCTCAACCCCCACATGGGGGTTTGGGGCCTGGTCTCCAGCTCCACCCCTCCTACTAGCATTGTCGTGGTTTCTTCTTTATACTTTTAGTTATAGGACTTCTGTTCGGCTAGATTTCACATGGTTCTCCAGGTTGATTGTTCTATAATTTAGCAGTAATTTTAATGTGTTCATGGAAGAACACAAGCACAGTGTTTCTCTACTCCACTATCTTGGATCTCTCGACAGTATCCCATTTAATAGGTCCCCTATCTTTAGGCTTATGAAGAGACTTAAATTTGCTATCTGGGGGACTTATTCACCTTCATAAAATCTTTTCTAGACTCTTTTCTATGCGATATTCTAAACTTTTCCTCCCTTCTAATTCTCTTTCTGTCCTTTACTGCTTCCTGTATTCAATTGCAGTAAGTATTTCATTTGTCTTTAATCATGGTGTTCCCACCCTGAAATGTCTACCCTAGAGTTTTGACATTTTAAAATGTATTCAAATGACAAAGCCCAGGGCAGATATCCCAGGAAATATGAACAAGCACTATTTCATATTTCCATGAGAAGTAATTGTTTCCTCCTCCATATTCCCACTGCATGCTGCTCACAGTGCTAAGAGTTCATTTATCCCCTCATGTACTGCTATTTATGTTGGATGGATATATACAGTAATAATATGCATGATTATGTTTATCTTTAATGTTATATGTGTATTAGGTAAATATTATGGATTCACAGAGGGCCTTAAAAATAGGAGACTCTCAATAACTATTCATTAAATAAAGAGATATTTTGAGGTGGGGAGCTGGACAAAAGAATTTTTTTCAAACCACTATGACTAGATTATTTTATTGAAGAAACCTTAAAATGAGCAGAAGTGACTATTCTAATAATAGCCAATTGCTGTGGACAGTGATTCTCATGCAAATAACCTATGATTTCTAGAAGTTTAGATTTATTCTGAATTACCAAAACACAATTTCAACAGAGCACCCAATTCTGGACCCACATGGTTTGTAAAAAGATGGAATATAGTATAGACTCTTGGTGATAAAGCTTCAAGGTGAATTCATGAGTGTCATGGAAAATGTTTTTGTTTTTTGTTTTTTTTTAATTCCTTTCCTAGATGTACTGTCCCAATTTAACCAAATATCTGTGCTAAAATTTGTGTCATGCAGTACCATAGCAGGAAAACAACAAGTGGATCACTGAACAGAGATGAGAATTTTGAATTTCACTAGGAAGCATGGCTTTTCTCTTTACTAATGAAAAATAGGAAAAAAAAAGAATTTAGAAAAAAAGAGATCAGGAAGATGCTATTTACAGATGGATATAATTTTTGTACTGACAAGTTGGGCAGAAAGAAAATCACTGAGGACCCCTTGATTTTCATGTGCTGAACACCAAACCACAGGGACTAACTAAGAAGCTTAGGAAAGCACTTTCATCAGCAAAGGTTTCAGGCTTCTCCAGCTACTTGGCACCTTCTTGAGTCTTCTCTGACCTCTGTCAGTTGTTCCAGGAGACCCAGGACAAGATAGATAAAGATCTCTAAGTATGCAAAGCATAAGTAATCACCCATGGTGATCATCTATTAAATTGTTTTCATCATGATCTGAACTATAAAGATATACTACAGGACAGTAATATATCATTATGGAATCTAGATGCATTGGTGTTGGTTTGTGAAAAAATATTTGTTTAGAAGCAATGCCAGAGTAAAGGAGTATATTTATTTAGAATTTAGAACCTGTCAGCTCTTTAACTTAGTAGAGTCTCAGCCATGCTAATCTATAAATGAAATAATAATACTTACAATGTGGAGTGGTTATGACAATTACATAATATATAAAGTGCTTAGTGTTGTGCTTGGAGCATAAAGCATTCTCAGCATATGTTAGTTCTCCTAATGATAATAATTACATTTATTCACCACTTACTATTGCAAATACTGTTCTAAGGACTTCATATCGCTTAGCTCCTTTTGTCCTCTGAAAAAACCCTATCAGGTCCTCAAAGTGCTATATATCACACAAGTTTACTGTAAGCTTTGCCAGCTGATTGCTTAAGCGGTCTATATAAAATATCCTTTCATATTTAGTACTCAAAGATTAGCTCATAGGGTCAAAGAAATTTTTCTACTAATGTGACTAGAACATATTACATCCATTATTAAAAATGTTATGAAAGCAAAATAATTTCTTTACAGTTATAAGAACTATTACATACACATCCATTTGATCTTCCGAACGCTTCTGTTGAATAGGAAAACTAGTTATTATTACTACCTTTAGATTTAAAAGAACTGAAACTCAGAAAGAGTAAGCAGCTGACATTATGATATAATAGAGATGAAGAGCTAGATCTCTGAATTCTAGTCTAACATTTCATGTCTCATATTGGTCCAAATCATACCATCTCACACCATTCATTCAATAACTAGTTTATTAGACAGGATTTATTATTCTCCAAGCCCTACAATAAGTGCAGTTAGGGTATTCTGGAGTTATACTATCGTGGGGATTCTCAATTGAATGACCACCACTCCAGTCAGAAAAAGCCGCTCTGCTTCCAAGGTCTATGTTCTCTTCCTGGACACACAACTAGACCATGTTTCCCAAACTCCCTTGCAGGTAGCTATGGCCATGGGCATGAGTTCTAGACAATGGGATGCAAATAGAATTGTCATGTATCATCTCTTCCCTTTTGCCCTCTACTGTCTGGGTTCAGATGACTATGGGGAATGTTGAATGTCATCTGTATAATAAGAGACACAATGTTGCTGGCCCTAAAGGGAAAAAGAGAAGAATGAGGGAAATTAAAGATAAGTATATAAGTATAAAGAGAAAAAGTTGACATGCTTTTGTTAGAAATGTGTTAGAAACTTTTGACATTAAGCTCTTTTTTATCTCCTATCAAGTCACAAATTTTGTAACAAAAAAAAATAAGTATAATAACTTTATATAATTGTAAAGACACTCTAATACAATTAAATATATATCATCGATTCCAATGACTTGGCTAAGGAAAAGCAGATCCCAAGTAAATCAATGTCTAAAATGTAAGTCAAACTGCAAATATTGTCTGATGCCATAATTACTAGTTTATGAAATGGGTATTGTTCTCTGATTATAAAAGTAGTACATGCTCCTTTAAAAATATCAGATAATACAAAAATGTATAAAGTGAAGGAAAACCATCTGTATTTCAATGAATAATAACAATTAATACTTACTTATAAATCCTTGGGTTTAGTTGTGCCTGTTTATAAATATATTTTATATATTGAGAATTCTATTGATAAATACATATTATAAAATTACATTAGAATGGGATCTACTATGTTTGATAACGCTCTTTATTCATTGAAAATATAATATAGAATTTTCCACATCAATAAATATGAATATGTTAACTAATTTTCATTAGCCAAATAGTGTTTTAATAGTGTATACCATTATATATTTGATCACTTTCTTATGGATGGCCATTACAACTGCTATTATTAATATCATCTTATGTTGATGCATTAAATATATTTGTGTATAAATTTGTATTTGTCTTGCTCTCTCTCTGCAATAATTCCTAAAAGTGCATAGCTAAAATAAAGGACTTGAAGATTTAAAGTTTTAATATGGATTGCTAAACTCCCATTAGAAAAATTGTACCAAATTTTATTTCCACCAACAATAGATGATAGATTCATTTATTTACACCATTTCTAATGAGTATTTAAAAAAAATTTTATATTCTGCAAACTAAAAAGCAAATATTGGTATTTATTTTGTGAGAATTTAATCATTTATTCTTACAGTTTAACATCTTGCTATGAATATATTGAGTATTTACTTTTCTTCTGCTCAAAGATTTTATGTCCATTTCTCATTTGGGCTATTGGTTTTTCTGTTTTATAGAAGTGCTTTATATATTAAGTCATTGATAATTTGTACACATAGTATAAATACTTTCCCTAGTTTATTAATTATCTTTTGATTCCTTGTATAATTTTACAATATAAAATATTTTTTAGAAATAAATGTCCTTTATGGAATCCTCCATTGATATTATACAGAGAAATTCTCTCTTCAAGGTTATAAGAAAATATAAATTTATATTTCCTTTAGTTACTTTATGACCTTATTTTTATTTTTTTAGTTATATTTTTGGTCAATTAGAAGGATTTTTGTGATAAGGAGTGAGGTAAGCATGAGCTTCATATTTTGCTCCCCACATGGCCAGCCAATTGTACCATTACAACTTACTTAGTAAACCATTATTTTCTCATTAATTTAAAATGCCTTTCAAAATGAAAGATAATTAAATCTGTCAATATTTTCCTTTAGTTTGAAGTCTGAAAAAAGCAATTTTCTTCTGCCAATTTTATGAATGTATATTTTGCTTTGTTTTCCCCCAATATTCATTTGTGATAAAGAAGTTAACTTTTTTTTTTTGGGGAGGTGCCGGCCGAGTGGCGCATTGGTTAAGTGCTGGTTTTGGGATGCCAGCGGCCCGGTTTGGATCCCACATATGAGGGCCAGTGACACTGCCCTCTACAGCTAATAACAACTCCACCTGGAGCTGGGCTGTGCGAGCCCTGGCGATGGTGTGGGCTGCAGCCCCTGCTGCAGTGGGCTGCCATAGGCTACAGTGAGTGGCTGGCAGCCAGTGTGAGCTGCCAATAGCCTCGGTGAGCGACATCCAGAGGCCGGCGACTGATCTGCCTCATCCGGGAAGAGCGCAAGGATGATACCAACATGGGCCAGTGAAGCAACAGCCTCCACAACTAGACTGAAGAACAAAAAGACAGCAACTTGTCTGTTCCCCTTCCCCGATTCCCCAATAAAAAATCTTTAAAAAAAAAAAAAAAAGGAAGTTAACTTTTTTTGCAATATTATTCAGTTATTTTAGCACTATTTATCAACTGTTCTCCTACTGATTTCAAATGTTACCATTCTTGTACAATAGAATTTGTTTCTGTTCTTTCTGTTTTACTTGTCTATTTCTGTGCTATTATTACACCTTTAAAAATCACTGTGAGGCCGGCCGAGTGGCGCGGTGGTTAAGCGCTGGCTTGGGAAGCCAGCGGCCCTGGTTCGGGTCCCACATGTGAGGGCCAGTGATACTGCCCTCAAAAAAAAAAAAAAATCACTGTGAACTCATAACAGACTGATATTTGATCATGTTAATCATAAATTGCTGGTAAATTCCCTCCCATTATACTTTATTTCTAAACGCTCTTGGTTATTTTCATATTTAGTTTTAGACGAAATTTAGAATCCTTTTATCAATCTAATACATACAAGTCTATAGGCAAGAGTAATAGGTGTTATTGGATGTAGAGACTTTAATATCCTATAGATGTGCTTGGGAAGTTCTTATAAAAAAATAGAAACTTTTAGAGGTAAACTCCCTTGCTTCAGATCAATAATTAGTCTAAAGAAGAGCAAAGATGTTTGCTCTTGGTATGTTTGGAGACTATTCTTTTAAAGGATGTTATCTTCTAACTTTATATATTTCCTAAAGTTCACTACTGTCCTCACAAAATTCTTAATACGTATTTGTAGACTATGAAAGGAAAACTCGGTAATGTTATTAAGAATGGATGAGTTTTTGAAGAGGTACTTAAAACCAGTGTTTCTTTAAGTCTGTAGCAGTCAGGATCCTAAGAGAATTTCACATTAAATCCAATGTAACTACATGATTTTGTTTCAAAGTCTTCGCACCTCTATGTCATAGAATAACAGAATATTATTAACACTTAACTTGCATGATGACAACAATCCTTCCCCTTTGTCTTCCTGTACAAACAGAGCAACAATTAAGATCTGTTCTTGTAGTTTTAATAGAGCTCAATAGCTCTTTCTGATGACAACCAGCTTAAGTAGAAAAGAAAAAAAAAATGAGTGAAGGGGTTCATGTAACCGGAATAAAATCCAGGGTGCTACATGGACTAATATTAGCAATTTGTTGTCCTACAAGAATCACTAACAATATTATTAAAAATTAATTCCAACTTTTATTTATTTTTAAAGAATTGTAAAGTGGATTAAAAATAAATCCAAAACACAACTTCTTAAAATCCTTTTCTTTTGTTCTTCAATTCTCTAAAGCCCAGAGGCTCTCAGAGCCTCACTAGTCATAGTCCTTGTTCTCTATCAACAATTTCGTCACTGATAATCTTGCACGCATAATATCTGTCTTCTCTTATCTTACTCCTTTATTTTCATTCTTAATTTCCGGTTTTTCTGTGCTCCCAAGATTGCATCACATAATTTTATTAACTAATGAGATAGAGCTCTTCTTTAAAAAATAAAGTTTGGGGTGGGAGGAAGCGATATGATGGGCAATACAAAATTCTCTTTGACAGATGAGATTGTTTGGGGTGGGAGGAAGCGATATGATGGGCAATACAAAATTCTCTTTGACAGATGAGATTGTTTCAAGGGTAGAGGGTAGTTCAAGGCTGAGAATAATTGCATATTAAATGATTTTTGTCCCTGACACATTTATACCAATTAGTAGATCATATAAATTGTAGATTTAGGACTGACATCTACCAAAGGAGGAAGGCATTAGTTATTATTGCCATCTTTGATTTAAGGAAATAATACCAGTTTTCTAAAGCATAGCTTGGAAAGAATAAGACAAAAAAGGAAGATATATTAATAGCTATCATTTATTAAATGATTGCTACATTCTAGAGCAGGCTAAGTGCTTTACATTTTACAACAGCAAAACTCTGTATCAGTATTTGTTCTTAACTCAGTTTTTCAAGGAAGAAAAAAGTAATCAGAACTTTAATCAACTTGTCCCAAAGCACAGAACTAGCAAGTGGTGAATTAGTCTTCCATTGTATGGTCTCCGACTTCATATTTATAATCTAATATACAAGATAGGTAGAATATAGTTAAATTAGGGAACCAAAAGAGGAAAAGCAACTATTATGAAATATCCAGGTTCAGTGAAGAATAACCATATGCTCTCTTTCTAATACAGATCAAGTATGCAATATTCTTCAGCGAAAAGGATGAATACATGAAATGGCAGTTTATCTTAATCATTAATACTGTCTATTTTATTTTATATTTTTATTTTATTTCATGTAGCTGATTTTGAGTTTAGTTTTATCTTGCTGTATTTTATGAAGCATTGGAAGCTACTTTAAATTATCTTTGTAACAATGACAGTCATTAACAATTATATGCAGTCTTGACAAATCATATGAGTCAATTTATAGAACATAATTCTGAAATGTTTACTGTTGCACTCTTTCCAATTTTTATATTCCCTTCAAACCCCTGTTGATTTACTGTGAATCAAGTGACTTGAGAGGAATCTACTTTACACACTTCTTCAGAATTTCTGAGAAAATCTACAGGATGTTAAATTCCCTGTTGGAATAGAAGCTCATATAATTCATAATCACATATTTAGATATAATCACGTCAATATGTAAGTGACTTTGAATGTGATCCATTGTGTCCGTATTTTCCTTCAAAGGTTCAGCAAATTCTGTTTTCTCTAGAGACAGCCTAGTCAATATCTGTGACTTGCACAAGCCAGAAATGTGACATTTAGGGAGCCAAGAGCTGTGGAAGGCCTTATTCCTGTCTCATTTTCACACTGCGCAAAGACCAGCAGTCATAAGAATGATGACATGAGCATGAAAAATCCTTCCTCCCCGTTATAAGCTGGGCTTGCTCTCCCATCACTTTAGTACAAATTATTTTGGAGCATTTCCCCCTGCAATTACCTGATTAGCAATCCCAATTGCTTCTCCCTGTTTCAAAGACCTTGATTAAATGATATATCCCCTCCTGATTACTTTATCAAGTCCAGCTACTATGGATTATTGACAGCTCTGTGTTAACTGTCTTGTCCTTTGGGCAAGCTGCCAGGTAAATGAGAAAGCAGCTGTTTCTTGAGATGAGGAGACGAGAAATGCCAAATGAGATAGTCCTTAAGGATTTTGCAAGCTGCCAGACCATTAGCTGACCTTGAAATTATTTTGGTGGTGGTTAGTGTGTTTGGCATCCCTTTGGATTACCAAAGATTGACAACAGGATAGAAGAGGTGGTTGATACTCTGATTCAAAACCCCATCACTTTACAGCTTGTAGAAAGAAGGCATATTGTGGGTTGTTGTAGAGGTTTGCTAGACAACGGAAATGAACTGCTTTAGCCTACTTCTTACAGCATCCTGATGCACAGATTGTTCAGAGCCATGAGTCTGAAATTCAATGTTTGCCTTACTTTCTTGTTGAGATGAAATCATGTGTAAAGTCTGCTGAACATGCGGATTTTCATCACACAGCTCTAGACAGCAATGATGGCTATCTTTTTGTGTATCTTACATAGAAACTCATGGAGACTTTGACACTTGGTCAAGGATGACTTAAGTATAGTCATAGTCATCCTCCCACCATGATCTTTAAATATAGATTATTTCATTTTTAGTTGTTTTCCTTCCTTTTCAAAATATAAAGTCCCTTTTTGTGTCCTTCCCTCCACCCCATTCCAAAAGGCCTTTCAATCTAAAGATGTGTAGGCAAAATGTCAGAAAAGAAGGCTTGAGATATGAGTCTCCTCAGAGCGAATATTATTTAAACACAACTGTGATGATTGCCTTTTCCTTATACTTAGCTCTAACAATATTTTTTCTTTATAAATACATGTTATTTTAGAACAGATTTGGATTTACAGAATTATTGTCGAAGTAGTACAGAGAGTTGCTATATACCCCACACCCAGTATCCCCTGTTATTAATATCCTACATTACTATGATAGATTTGTCACAATTAATTAACCAAAATTGATCAATTATTATTAACTAAAGGATATAGTTTATTCTGGTTTCCTTAGTTTTTACAGATATTCTCCTTCTGTCCCAGGATCTCTTCCAAAAAACTACATTAAATTTACTCATCATGTCTCCTTAGTTTTCTCTTGGCAGTGAGAGTTTCTTATTATTTCATTGTTTTTGATGACCTTTGACAGTTCAGAGGCATACCAGTTAGGTATTTTGTACAATGTCTATAAATGTAACGAATGATTTTACAGTGGAGAAACCTGACAAAGAGGCCGGATGATCAAGGTCAACATCAACAGTTTTAAGTCATGTTGATGGTACATACCCTTGATATGATGTAATGCGAATGACACTTTACATCTGTGGTTTCCTTCCTCCAAAGCCATTAGCCCAATCAAATCATGGGAAAAACATCAGACAAATCTCAATTAAGAGACCGTATATAAAATACCTGACTGTATACCTCAAAACTGTCAAGTTCACCAAAAACTAATTCACTAACTAAAAATAAAAAAATCTGTGCAGAAAATTTTCAAATAATTTATGTAGATATTCTATCCTTACTATCAACTCATAAATGTTTATTGGTGGGTTAAAGTCCAACAATATTTTATTTATTTTGTTACTCAGATTGTTCTAATTTGAGTTCTTCTAGCTGACTCTTGTATCCTTTTGACATATCCCCATCATTGTGAGTGACTTTTTTTTTTCCTTTTGCAAGGGCTTGCACTTTATTAACTCCAAAAACTTAAAAACATTGCAATAAAATACATGTAACATAAAATTTACTGTTTTGACCATTTTTAAGTGAACAGTTCAATAATGTGAAGTATATTCACATGGTTATGTAACCAATCTCTAGAAACTTTTTCATTTCGCAAAATGGAAACTCTACACCCATTAAACAACTCTGTGTTTTCCCTCTCTTCAGTCCTTGGAAGCCACCATTCTAGTTTCTGTTTCTATGAATTTGATGACTCCAGATACATCATATCAGTACTATCATACAGCACTCCCTCACCCTAGTTTTGAGAACCAAAAATGTCTCCAGAATTTTCTGAGGGACAAAATCTCCCATAATTAAGGTTTTGTTATAAAGGATATATCCCTGTCCTCAAGGAGTCTTCTATTTTGCTGGAAAAAGGAATAGTACACATAGTAAGTGCTTAAGTCAATGACAGTCCTAAGATGATGATTCAAGGATAAACAAGATAGACAAAACATACTGTGAAACTTCAGAAGAGATCCTTAAGTCAAGTGATCTGATTTCTTAACTCAGAGGACTTCTGATAGCACCAGCAGAACTCTTATGCTGTAAATTCACTAACAATTACCTCTCAGATGGCCATGACTATTTGGGAAAATGATGATACTAATGCTTCTAGTCAGATTTTCTATTTGTTGTATGACATCTTACATCATTCTTGATTCCCCATATTATTTTTTTTTTGCCAGAAATTCTAAATAGAGAATCTGAGTAAAGTACAATGGAGGTAGTGCATATGATGTTGCCTCTTCTTTGATTGAAAATTACAAAGTCAAACATCTAATATTAAAGGAGACATCTTATGGTGTCTGGAGTACCTTCTAAGAAAAGAGTAATTGTTGGCATCACTTACTTTCATCACCATAATTAGGCAATACAAAGAAATGCTAATCTCAACTGGGAAAAACAGCAGCCCAATGATTTTCTCCTGGGGGTGGTGGAAAGCATTTGTACTAGGAGGCATGACCAAAGAGCCATATTTCCTAGTCTCATCTTTTTATCTGAAAGTCGGTTGAGAGAGATCAGCCTGTGGCATGGGAGTTTGGCAGCATAGAGCATACGCGTGTCAGAGGACAGAAGGTGATGGTGGTGGTGCAGAATTCATAATCTCCAATGATTAGAAATTCAGATACCAAATTTCACAAACTGGCTCCATTCCAATTCGCCTGCATGTGTGCCTGAATCCAAATCGCATCATTAAAGAGAAAAGAACAGCGCAACTGTGAAATGTGCAGTTTAATGAACTTCCCAAATATAGGGCCTCAAAAATCAGCTCTAAATCAAATAGATAAATGTGTGCTAAGTGAGATTCTGTCTTCCAACACTCTGAAAGCCACTTGTCCAGAAGTCCTCCTACACCAAATATGCTTGGAATTTTCTTAGCAAATGTGTATCACTTCAGATGAAAATAGTTGAAATGGAAACAAGTGGGTAACAGAATTAGAGAAGTGAACAGATGGTATGTAAGTATAATGACGATCCAAGTGCACCATATTATAAATGAGCTATCACAGAAGCTCAGGGGAGCTTCTGGCCGAATACTTGAACATCATGGAGATAAGCCCTACTTGTATCTTCCCTCCTTTTTAAATTCTTTTACAATTTAAGAAAATTGCAAGCAAAACAAGCAACTTACCAGAAAATGTAACACAGAACACCTACTTACACTACAGGTATCCTTCTTAAATCATCCACTGGGAATTTAAAATGGCCAGTTGCACGTGGTCAGAATGAGATGTCTAAATACTATTGCTGTGGAATTGTAGCGTAAAGGGCTGATGATCATTGAAAGAACCTTTAGAACAGCAAGAGACCACAGCACTTTCTATTTCTTGGTCCCTCAGGGAAGCCATGCATTACAACTCCCTCTGTTGCAGTATGGTTTTCTCGCGTCTTTTCTGTTCTTTTTTTTTTTTTTTTTTTGAGGGCAGTGTTACTGGCCCTCATATGTGGGACCCGAACTGAGGCTGCTGGCTTCCTGAGCCAGCGCTTAACCACCGCACTACTCGGCTGGCCCCTGGCGTCTTTTCTAATCTCCTCAAATTGTTGGTGGAAATTGCTTCAAACCACTGTGTTATCTCTCTCAGATGTTCTCACTGAAACTGAAATAAATGCATCATCTGCAACCATTTAACAGTTTTTAAAAGCACTTCTGTTAGAACTTTGCAACATAATTTTACATTCAGTTCAACCCCCTTCAACAAGGTTGAACCACTAGTGAAGATATTTGCAAAGGTCCAGAAATAACTTTGTTAGCCTGAACATCAAATTAATTTCAATTCTATTCAGCAAATATTTCCAGAACATCTATAGTCAGCTTAGAACTGGGTTTTGCAGGTCTCCACATTCATGGAGAGCCCTGGAATTCCCATGCATAGAGAAATTTGTTGAGTCTGAACAGTTCACACTAACGAAGTGTTAAAAGGAAACATTAGTGGCTATTCACAACCGAATCCTTAGTTATAAGAATTGGCACAATTCAAATGCCTCTAATATTAAATGATGTATTTTGAAGATTATTGTAAAACACGGTTCCTTAACCCCTCAGCACTGCTGATCTATGGCTCAGACAATTGCTAGGTAGTCAGAAAAGTCATGACGTATTTTTTTTTCTCTGTTTTTCATTGCAAAAATGCATCATGACTTTTCCAACAATCCAATATTTGTTGGTGGTGGAGAAGGGAACTGTCCTGTGCACTGAAGGATATTTATCAGCATTCCTGGTATCCAGCCACTAGATGCCCATAGCCCTCTCTCACCATAAATATCTTGACAGCCAATCATGTTTTGACATGACAACCAAAAATGTCTCCAGAATTTTCTGAGGGGCAAAATCACCCATAGTTAAGATGCTGCTGTAAAAGATAAATCCCTTGTCCTCAAGGAGTGTTCCATTTTGCAGGAAAAAGGAATAGTACACATAGTAAGTGCTTAAGTCAATGACAGCAGCAAGAAGATGATTCAAGAATAAATGAGACAGACAAAACATACTGTGAAACTTGAGGAGAGATTCTTAAGTCAAGTGATCTGGTTACTTCACCTTGAGGACTTCCGATAGAATCAGCAGAACTCTTATGCTGTAAATTCACTAACAATTACCTCTCAGATGGCCATGAGTATTTGGGAAAATGATGGTACTAATGCTTCAAGTCAGATTTTCTGTTCGTCATATGACATCTTACATCATTCTTGATTCCCTATATTATTTTTTTGCCAGAAATTCTAAATTGAGAATCCGAGTAAAGTATATTGGAGGTAGTGCATATGATGCTGCGTCTTCTTTGATTGAAAACTACAAAGTCAAATATCTAATATTAAAGGAGACATCTTATGGAGTCTAGAGTTTGTTCTAAGAAAATAGTAATCATTGGTATCACTGACTTTCCATCACCATGATTATGTCTCATTCACCCATTGAACATTTATTGAGAATTCATTGAGGAAGATGTTGTCCTCCCCATAGTCCTTGTCATTTGAAGGGTAAGGGTCTCTTACCCTTATTATAGATGAAAATTGCGAGACACTCAATTTCTTTTCTCCCTTGAACATCAGTCATATGATACAATTCTGAATCCCTGAAATGAGGGCTGCAAGAGTTGGGGGATTTAAGTTTTCTGGAAAAGGTTTGATTATAAGGTGAAAAAGAAACTGTTAGAGGTCACTCTCCTTCTCTTTGAACATGGTATGGGAGGGTATAATGCCTAGAGCTGTGGCAGCCATTTTGGGGTAATGAGCATACAGCCAAAGAATGACAGCAATACTCTGAATGGCAGAGTGTTGGTGACTTAACTGTGTTGCTAAGTTATTATCCTATATCTGCCTCCCTTCATACTTATTAGGGAAGCTTATAAATATCTTTATAGGAAAAACCTCTTGTAGCAGGATTTTCTGTGAATTGCTAATAATTTTCCCATTTATGTATTTTCTACTATATTCAAGACACTGTGTTAAAAAGTATGTGGAATTAAAGAAGAAAATAAAACAGTGAGGCAAGCAAAAAGAATGACAAATCCTGTCCTCAAGAAATGAGTTTTGATATTATTGTGGGTGTTCTCTTTCTAGAAGTAATATTGGGTTGTTGGAAAAGTCATGATGCATTTTTGCCACAAACACATAGAAAAAATACGTCATGACTTTTCCGACAACCCAATATTATGTCTTCAGAATAGCCCTTAACCTAGAGTGAACACAGATAACAATATTTTGCTAACTTGATCTTCCTTTATCTGTTATGCATTGAATTATATCCCCCCAGATTCATATGTTGAAGTCCTAACCTTCAGTCCCTCAGAATATGACCCTATTTGTAGAAAAGGAAATCAAGTTAAAGTGAAGTCACCAGGGTGGCCCCCAGCTAGCCCAGTGTGATTGGCATCTTTATAAAAGGGGAAATTTAGACACCTTTATGTCCAGATATGCAAGGAGGGAAGACAATGTGAATAGATGTAGAGAAAAGACAGCTGTCTGCCAGGCAGAGGGAGTCCTGGAACAGATGTTTTCCTCACAGGCCTCAGAAGGAACCAAACCTTTTGGTCCTTGAGTTTGGACTTTGAGCCTCCAGAACAGTGAGACAATAAATTTACGTTTTAAAGCAACCCCAATGTGGCATTACCCTTGATAACTTCTCTCCTGCTCGCTATCTAATCTTGTGGCACATTCTTTTGGCTCCACTTTCAGAGTTACTAGGAATCTCCCTGCTTCTCATTGTCTCCACAGCCACTACCAGAGTCAATGTCCCTATTGTCATCCTATTTGATTATAGCAAAAACTGTGGAGTCAGTCTTTTTTGAACTCACTGCAGTGTCTTTCTGTCAAAATAAACAGATTGATTCTGTTAGAATATAAGATGGGTCAATTCATGACCCTATCCGAGACCTCCAATGGCTTCCATATAAATCATAAAAATCAAAGTTACTGACAATGCCCTACATGACTTTGTCCCATCACTTCTCTAACTTTTCTCTTATCATGCTTGCACACAGCTAAGACCATAATGCATGATGGTTGTTCGTTCAGCTTCCAGGTATTACCCTTTGGGCTTATAATTCTTCTGCTTGAATAATGATTTCCTTTAGATATTTGCTTGACTCACTTTTCACTTCCTTCAGGTGTTTTGTTTGAGAAGATCTAATTTTCTTAATGAGATTTTCCCTGACTACCTATTTAAATATGTAATTGTTTCCCCTCCCAAACCCAGATATAACCTACTCCTTTCCTGCATTATTCTATTTGTTCCAATAGGGTTTGTTGCCATTTATTATACCGCACATGTATGTTTTTCTTATTTCTTTTGAGCAACGTCTGCTTCCCTTGCTATAATGCAATCTTTTTGAAGGCAAGGATTTTTGTCTCCTTTGCTTACTACTCCATCTCTAGAGCCTAAGAAATGTAGATACTCAAAAAGTATTTGTGTGCAATAAATACATATGTAAATGAATGAGAACTCACTTTACCACCATGTACTACAAAATGGGAGTTCCAAATTTGGAATCATCAACCAGTTTCTATGCTTTGTAGCATGTTACTCTTAGGTTCACAAATTAAAATTCGGTGTCATATATGTATTATGTTTTAATGCCAGTGAATAAATAATTAAATGTTTACTATGTGTAAATATAAATTCACAGCACCAAATTTAAGACTACACACATATTAGAGGGTTAGTAAAATTTTGCTTAGGGAGCAAAACCAAAAGCGCTGTGCTTTATTACTTTAAGTAGGACACTACGTGACTATTTGAGTGAATAAGATAAGGGAATGCTACTGTTATTTTCCCTCTTTATTCAGGGCTTCTTCCTAGGACAGTGGAGTTGAAAGTTATCTGAATAGAGAGTTGCATTACTTAATAGAGGGTTCCAGTCCTTTCTGGTGCAAATAACAGACCTAATTTTTGTTGCTACATAGTTGCTAGTTATATAACTGGAGGTAGGGAGAGTAAAATAAAATACACTTGTTTATATATTTATGTTCTCATAATAAAAGAATTTGTTTCAGACCCCCCCCAAACATGAATAAAAATGCCTGTCGTCCATTAATTTCTAGCATGTACATTATACAGGAATTACATTATACAGGAATATTTAACACATCAACTGTGAACATTTTGTATGAAAATGGCATAGGTACCCTTTTCATCTGTCTTAGGCTTGATATAACTTTGAGCTCTGCAGTTTTAAACCCTGTCAATTATCTGGAATCAGCCATCGAACGGGGTTTCCTAGGGAATTCTGAGCATGGTCATGGACTCAGGTTAATTTACACTTATACCATCTGACATAGGTTGTTTTTTATTCTTTTTCAAAAATGATTTCCAGGGTCAGAAAACCTCCAAGGGCCTACGCTCACTCCTGAGTTTAAATCATGCCTTTAAAACAAGAACATAAAAATCTATATCTAGCTTAAGTCAGGCTTGCTAAAAGTAAATTTATTTTCTTTTTCTTAGTCCATAGTGGTTATGGGTGGGCAGTATCACAAGAGAAAGAGAAAAGGGGACTTCGAGATTATACACAGACAGGGCAGCAAACTTTTAAACTGTTGACTTCTGGCAAATAATAGCCATAGAGATTCTTGTCAGAGATTTTTGTAATGAAAAAGATTACAACTCTCTTTTGAGTAAACCTGTATAATTGTAAAGGGTGGATCTTTGAGAGTGTCTCTCTCCTTGCTCTCTTCCTCTGATATATAACATTAAGACATGCCTTTTGTGTGATAATTAGTAATGGGGAACCTATTTTCCTTAATTGTTTCTGTAGACTGTTGCCGGACTAATCATTTTAAAACATAGTTGCTCTAAAACTTTCAGCAGTTGTATTTTATAATACAATCCAAACTTCTCAGCTTGGCACTCCTGAATATTATAGGTTAGATTCCCTAGAAGTGAGAATGAGGTAAGGATTCTTGTGTAAGCAAATGATTAAGGCAATGTTCTCAGCAAAATCCTGTAAGGAAGAGAGGGAAACAGGAGAGGGAAAGGAAGAATCGAAGCAAAGATGTAGTTTCGGCTGATCCCATGGGAGCGCTGGTGTATGAATGGCACCAGTGAATTTTTGCACCTTGAGGCAAGAAGACCATGTTTTGTACCCATATGTCAGTGGCCTCAGGCCACCACCCACTCTATAGATCGTAAGCATCACCAGCTGGGTGGCTCCCTTCAGCCATGGGCAATTTTCCAAAGAATGGTATGGCTGTGAATCTTTAGTACCAACATGCGTGGATGATGATGGGTGAGTGCACCAACCAAGTGAAGGGAACCTGGGTGTCACACCCATCAGATCTAGTATACAGGCTCCTGTGATCTGGCTTTGGTCTTATATACATACATTTGCCCCCATTTATTTATGTTTCCCTCTGCTGCTTCCTATCAACATTTACCTCCTTCTTATAATGTTAGGATTTGAGAATCTGCCACTTCTTTAACCTCCCCTTCAGGACCTGGATGATGGCTGACTAAAAGATTTTCTAGACAGCTGGTAAACCAGTGCATTTCCAGCCTACCCTGTTGTCATAGCATGGGTGTGTGACATAATCTTGGCCAGAGGATTTAAGAAGCCCTCTGAGGGTTTATGGGAGGAGAGACTCTCACCTCTGTCTGGCTGCTTTAGGACAATTTCATATGAAGATATGATTCTAGGAACTGTTTTCAGACGCTTCACAATTCTAAAACAAAGCCCAAACAATCTCAGCAAAGTCTGTTTGCAGCCCTATTGTATTGAGTCTCTGAATTACCCTGGAGACTGCCATAGTTTTTTTTGTTTGTTTGTTTTGTTTTGTTTGTTTGTTTGTCTGTTTAAATGCATGAGTGAAATAAATCCCCATTGTTTAAGCCATTTTTTGTTGGGTATTTTGTACTTTGCAGCTGAAAGTACCTTATATACTCTATTGTAGAATTTTCTGGTAAAAGTTGGATTTGAGAATGTGGTTACAGCCTAAGAGTTATGAGGATTCTCCTACTCCTTCCTCTCTGAACTGATGGCAACTGGGCCAAGCCAGCTGCATGGATGTGGACTGTGGGTCTATTTCACTTAGAAGGGGGAAAAAAAGGATCAATTGCCTAGCTTCTACACCAAGAAGAAATAGGAAGCTCAGTAGTACTTCCTTCCAATGAGATGTGCTGGGCTTCCATGCCTGGGGGTGGAACGTTCTCCTTTAAGGCACAGTGACTGCTCACTAGGACAACATGGATAAAGGCCTTCCTCCACCCTGTTAGGCAGGTTACTCTTACTCCCTGGGAGAAATAGCTAAGGGTGGGAAGAGAGGGGCTACAGAGGGTGTCTGTGATACTCTCCAAGGGGGAAAGGTGCTTTTGGTTTCTTTTCTTTGGCCAGAAAATGGAATAGAGTGTGAGAAAGACAGGGATTCCCCTCTGACAATTAATAGCAGTAGTAATAATTATAAACCCATATTGTGTAGGGTGCATTTTGCTAAGAGCTTTCCATGTATTATGTCCACTGAAATGCAAAGTAACTCCAAAAATCTGCTACTTCTTTTCCTCTCTGACTCTCCTTTGTCTGCTTTTAAAATTTCCTCTCCTTTGTTGGGGCCAGTACAAGATCCACCAATATTCAGTTCACATGCCTCTTTCATAGAGTCACGGGAAGCAAATTTCCCTTCAACTATAGAGCTCTGTACCGCTCCCCGCTGCCCCCAATTTGGTTGTGTGTGTGTAGAAGGGAAAGACGGGAAATTAGCATAAGAGCAATGGAAGAAATATCTACTGATGAAAAAATAACCTATCTTTTTCTCTTCCAAGTACTTCATGTTTGGGAGCATTTTAATTTATGTCATACATTTCTGCTGCTTACTTAAAATATTTTATACAGACCACACTGGAACATGGCATGTATAATAGGAAATGTTCACTACTTTGTAGAGACTGAAATTCAAATATAACTGAGTAGAAAAAGAAATCTACATGAGATTACTCTTGCAGAACATTTCCCATCTAAGATTAGTTGTATGAGATATTAATAGGTGTGCTTTGGAAAGGAGTTCTCTAAGTCAAACAAATCGTAGAGTGCTTTGGAGCTAACTAAATTGAAGAGTTTTACTTCCTCAAAGACTACTCAAGACTTTTAACGTATTAATCTTAATTGCAGCTTTCCAAGAACAGGAAATAGCCTGAAGATTTTCTCAAAGTTATCTGAGCATGAATCTCATTTGATGGGGAGCACCTTTTAACATTTTTGGAATGAATGTCCTGTGATACTTTGGGAAATGCTTTTCTGGCAGATATGAATAATTTTCCTTATTAAAAATCTTTATGTTCTTATATCAATAATCTGAGTACTAATGTCACAACATGTATATTTATATCATGAAAAGTTCTGCTTCAATCATGTGGACAAAATTCTCAGATATGGAAATATTATTTAATTTTCATGTCTTCTATCATTAAGACCTCTTTGACTAAATTTTCTTTCTTCCTAAATTACTCCCTTGTTTCAAGCCATCAAGAGCACCCAAATATGTCAAACATACTTTAGGAGAGAAGAGAACACCATGTCTTTTTAATGTGAATACAATAAAGAGAAAAAAATTAAACCAACAATCAGAAACATGTATCTCTCTCTTAAATAGCAAGGAATTAAGTTTTCTCTGAGTATTTTTTTCTAGAAGTTCTTATCTCTCATCAATAACAGGCAGATTAGGACTAAATAGTCCCAATATTAATATGAGATTAGATATATATTAGGGTCGGGTAAGTGCATAATAATTAATCTAAATAATTAATTCATCATTATTCATATGACCCAAAGGTCAGGACAGTTTGACTATTTATAGTCTTAATTTATTAAGCAGACAGTCAGAGGCTTAGAATACAGAAAAGCTTATTACAATGTTAGTATGAAATTTACTGCCTGGACGATAAGGAACAAGGACTGAAAAGGAATAAACAAAAATACTAGGAAATTGCAAAATACATAGTGTGAGGGGTATAAAAGTGGGTTCTTTTTTTGGGAATGACTTGATAAATATCCTCTGTACTTTTACTATTAATGTGTACATTTTACAGTAAAAACTCAGAGAGTTATACTTTGAATGTTAAATGAAAATATCCACAAAGATGTGAATGTCAAGAAATATCAGGAAGGATGAGTTAGGTAGTAGGAAAAGCAGTGGACTTACAGCCAAGAGAAGGGTGTTCTAAGCCTCACATTGTCATGGAGAAAGGTGTGTGCCCTTGGAAGAGATTTATGTGTTACTAGCTTATCATGAAGCCCATCTGATTTTCTCTCAATATATGCCGTTACTTTATAGGTATTTTAAAATAATTTCCTAGGTGCCAAGTGTTTAGGGTAGATGTAACCTTATGGTAAATACATATATTTGTTTAGCCTCCCTGTGGAATGGCGTAATCATCCTGTTAGACATAATTAACTGCATATCTCAAGAGATATATGAAAAAACCCCAAGTACTCCAGAGGAAAGTAAGATAAAAGACAAGATGGGGGCATGGTTGTATAGCTTGTGATTTTTTTTGTTATCACCTCAGAAAGAGGTGCTCCAGTCCACTTTGATTTGAAGTTTTCTTTACAAAGCCCGCGTTAATGTAGAACTTGGTGAAGTGTGGGGGTGACAGGATGTGTCTTTTGGTGCTCTTGTGTTCCACCTGACTTGGCCAGCAACCAACCTTTGTATTGGCTCCGAAGATGTATTTTGTACCAGGGAAGATTATCTTACATAAGCCGGGGACTTGCCTTTCCCCCAAATCCCCTCAGAAAGAATATCTGGAGGATGGCCTCAGGGGGTTATTTTCCTTTCAAATATATGTTATTCATGTTTTATTGATACTCACTCTGAAAACTGAATTTTTGGAGACTTAATACCTGCATGTGGCTGTATAAAGACAAAGACCACAAACAAAGCAGCGTCACTTCCATTTATGATCTCACAGTTTCTGGGTCAAAAGTTCAAACTCAAATGGCTTTGCTAGTTCTTTGCTTAGGGCTCCAGAACACGGCCATGTCCCTTTCTGGGGGTTTTAGGGGGAAATTCATTTCCAGGCTCATTCAGGCTCTTTAATGAATTCAGTGCCTTGTGGTCATAGGACTAAGGCCCCTAATTTCTTGCTGGCTGTCAACTGAAGGTGGCCCTCAGCTTCTGGATGGAGGCCACCTGAGTTTGAAAGGCTTGTGGCCTCCATCAAGACAGCAGTGATGGGCTGAGACAACCTTTGTACTCTTCTGATTTCTCTGGCCCCCTGTTCTGCCTCATCTAACCTGCTCTCCTCTTCCGTGACATGTCTCTTCTGACTCCAGCAGTCTCCAGGTTACACCCTGGGAAACTCTGTAAGCCTTAGTTGGAAAATACATGCTTTGGAAAAATTTGGCCTTATTTATTTATTTATGTATTTATTTATTTACTTATTTATTTATTTATTTTACTTTGGAGGGATAAAAAAGATACACATGTACAAATAATTATTTTATAGACTAAACTATGATTAATAGTTTAATAGAACAAACTTCATAAAAGGGGAGACTTCTTTGTTTTTTTGGAGCAAAGATAATTAGACAAACATTACTAAGAGGAGGTGGCATTTGCGTTGAGGTGTATAATAGGTGGGATATAAAATCCGTTATGTGGCAAAGCTATCCGTAGCACAGTATAAATGTGCTTAGTTCAAAGTGGACAGAATGCGCAACAGTTGTGGGAAACATATCTTATAAAGTTATTCTGTTTGCAATTCAGAGACACTGCACTCCATTTCAGACTTTTGAACTTGTGTAGGCAGCAGGGAACGATGGAAGAATTTTGAAGATATGTGGCTTGTGTTTTAAGAGCATAAATCTAGCCATTGAGTACAGAATGAACTGGAACAGTAAAAACAAAGGCAAAAAAAAAAAAAAAAACGGAAGAGAAGAGTACATTATGAGGCTGTTGGCAAGTTTTGGAGACATATAATTAAGAATGAATTGAGGGCCGGCCGAGTGGCACGGTGGTTAAGCGCTGGCTTGGGAAGCCAGCGGCCCCGGTTCGGGTCCCACATGTGAGGGCCAGTGACACTGCCCTCAAAAAAAAAAAAAAAAAAGAAAAAGAATGAATTGAGGTATGGAGTGAGGGTGGTGAGGTTGGCAATCTGCATCCTTCACATTTCATCGCAAAGATTATATGGATAGATAGTAATTATAATTCTTAATCTCTTTCAATTGTTTTAATTTAGATTGTATATTCTTTCAAAAATTAGAAAATTCAGAGCTTTGTAGCTTAAACTCAGATTTAACCCTTAAGTCATGTCTTCTACAATACACCTTCATTCCTCGTTATTGCAATTTAACCTACCCAAATTCTGGACTCTCCCCGTCCCTTTAAACTTAATGTTGTTGTTTTTTTTTTGTTGTTGTTGTTGTAATTGTTGTTTTTCCATTAAGTCCATTAGGATATGAATAGTAGCAATCTTTTTTTTTTTTTTCCTGAGAGGATATTTTAATGTGGAGATAGCCATGCAAAGGCACTGCAAGCTTGATGACATGGGAGATAAGAATGCTAGGATAGGTGTTGAAATACAAGGAAGAAACTGAGTGTATTCAATGAAGTATCTATCTCCATGGTAATGTGAGTGAGTGCAGGCCTTCTGTGTGTGTGGGAAGGGGGACTTACCACAAAGTCCCTTTTTGCTGTCATCTACAAATGACTTAGAATGCGACTGAATTCTGTCTGCTCCAGATGAACTGTAGCATAAAGAGTGAAAGAACATCAACTCACATTACTAACTATTAACTAATTACGTAGCCTTAAGGAAATAGTTTCTTGTGTCTGAAACTATTAATGTTCCTGTCTGTTAGTCAGTGGGAGAAGCTGTACTCTAATTGCCTTCCCATCTCTGAAATCCTGAGACGTCTTTATTTTCATTATGCTCATGAGTAACACAGATAAAACCTGAGATCAGTGGACAAGGCCTCTGAAGGAGCTGTAATGGGAGTTTTGCTTAAATTTATCCAAGTTCAAAGTTGTGCTGTATGTATAACAGTTATCCTTCTTGGGTCTCAGGTTCCCCTTCTATCAAATGAAGGTATTGAGTTACAGATCCTGTTTCCTCCTGATGAAATAGTCCACATTTCTGTAGTTCACTCAATATCAGGTTTTAGAGTTGAGACAAGCTATGTAGTGATTTGGTACAATGCAGTAGTGGGCTATGGGCTAACATTAGTTAACAGGGTTTTTCCAGTTGGCAAAAGGACAGCCACTTAAGGTCTCTTCTTCTGTTCCTTTAGAACCTATTCAAAATGGTAGGAAAATGTCCACAAAAATTGCAAGTTTAAAATCATAGGAGAAGCAGGCTGAAGAGTGGCTTTATAATTCGAAGTCATACTGTACTCCTAGACCTTAGTTTATAAGAATATATATATATATATATATATATATATATATATATATATATATACACATTTCTAGGTAATCTAGAAATGTAGGCAGATCTTCTGAAGGATATTTGAATGGCATAGATTTTGGAAATAATTTTATGGAAGTAAATTCTAAATTCAAGGTATGTGTGTGTGTGTGTGTGTGTGTGTGTGTGTGTGTGTGTGTGTATAATTATTTGAGCATTTTCACAAATATTTTTCTCATCCACTTTATTCTAGGAAAAAAAAGGTACACGTTATTCTTTCCCTCTCTGTTTCACTTTCACTAGAATTTACAATTCTCCTTAAATTATTGAGGTTAGTATTAAACAAAGACAGCTCTGTCATTGTGTTTTCCAACATTTCAAGTTTGAATTCTTGTGGATTCTGCTGGTAAAAGGTTACATTTCAACTCTGTCATGTTCAACCTCAATTTATTAACTAGCAAATTCTTTTCTGCTAGCCAAGCTCCTGGTTGCCAGTTCCTTTATTCTTTAGTTCATTATTTCCATCCATTTTGTTTTGTTCATCTGCCTACTGTAGAAGAAATATCCTCCAGTCAGCAGATTTTCTCAGAATCTGTAAATAAAAAGGGTTGATGATCTAAGTGTTTGCTGGCCATGACAGGGGTAGGGCAGTGATAGGGGGGAGTCTTTCAAATAGGAAGTCACTTTGTCACCAGATTTGATAGCCCTAAAACCGAGATACTGAAATATAAGAAATAGCAATATCTGACTTTCAGTGCAGGTAGAAAAATGAAATAAAAGACCGTTAGATTCTCAGAAAATATGACTTAATGTGGATGTGCCTACAACTGCAATGCTGTGTGACACAGCACCATGGTACATTTTAGTTACGAAATGCATTTCATAATGTCATTAAATTTTATTGTTCTTTTACTTCATATTTTTCTGTAAATCATCTCAGAACATTGAAGGGATGAAATGGAAGTATTAAAATTAATTTTCTACATAGTGATCTAATCATGATTAGAACCCCAATTCTTTGGTGCTTAAATCAGCAGCTTTTGCCTATTGGGATGATAATCAGAATTAGTCTCTCAGTAGTTTTCTTTCTATGACTTGCGATGCCTCACAATAATTGTCAGATTAAATGTTTACATTGCTTTCCAAATTAAACATCTTAGTGACTATTGGGAAAGTTTGGGTGGGGAAGCTGACTTGGACACACAAGGAAGAGTGGCAGCTTTCCAAGTTGCACGTATACCCTGTCATGGATTCTTCTACTAATTCAATAGGGAATAAGTGTAACCTGTTTTCAAGATCGTGCTACTTATGCTTAGGACCCAGAAATATAAAGAATCATTGTTTCTACTCTCTATTGATTATAACACTAACATTAATTGTAATAAACCATTGCATTTGTACATGGTAGATCGTATGTCGATGGTAACTAAAGCTTTGTGGTGAATGAGGTCGTTCAGATAAGTTGTGTAAACCAAGAAGGATAAAGGGCTAAAAATCAAACTCTGGAGAATAGAAGCATTTAAATATTAAATAAAGAAATAAGAGAAAAAAAATATAGAACTAAGAAATAGCAGAAAATAATATATTAGTGTCATAAGCATGATAATATATGAGCATATTAGTTTTCTCAGATTGCCATAACAAAGTACATACCATAAACTGGGTGGCTTGAAATAAGAGAAATTTATTCTCTCCCAGTTTGGAGGCTAGAAGTACAATTTCAAAGTGGCAGAGGAAACATGGTCTCTTCTAAACCTTCAGGGGAGGATCCTTCCTAGGCTCTTCCAGCTTCTTGTAGCTTCAGGTATCCTTGGACTCGTGGCTGCATAAATTCCACCTCCACCTCTGCCTCCATCTCCATTTGGCCACCTACCCTTTATGTCTGTATCTTCACTTGGTGTTCTCCTCTCTGTGCATGTATCTGTGTATTCCAAAGTTCCCTCTTCTTAGAAGGACACCAGTCATATTGGATGAGGAGACACCCTAATGACCTCATCTGAACTTGATTATATCTGCAGAGACCTTTTTTTCAAATAAGGTCACATGCACAGGTATGGGGAAAAGGGACTTCATTATATCTTTTGGAGGGAGACAATTCAATTCATAACAATGAGTGCTTCAGGAAGAAAGGAGAATCAAACATAAGAAACAAGGAGTGAACAAGTGATGTAAGGACTAAATGTGTCTGTTGGGATTTCATGATTAGAAGTTGGTTAATGATCTCATTTTTAGCAGACTCATTAGAATGATGAGAACAATGGCAGATAATATAGTGATGAGAATTAAATGATGTAAGAAAACTCTATGAAGGGGAAAAAGAGAAGACAATGGTCAGAATGAGATAGAAATGAAAATTTGAGTGTGTGAGTGGGAGTGTGTGTGTGTGTTGTGCATACAAACACACAAGCACTTGTATGTAAATGTGCATTAGGATAGATTTTAGTCTTTCTTTTGTCTCCTTATTTCTTCCTATCAGCCTTCATTCCTAGGCATTAAAGAGTCTTTTAACATAACACACAGAAGTAAGTCTCTGAGAGATAAGTACTTGTGAGGGAAAGGTCTGTAGAGACTGTATCAGCATATAACAGAATGGAGCCAAGACCATCCCTCCAGAATGACTGGATATGGATGATGAGAAAAGCAATAAAAAACTCTTCCCTGCTTGCTTTTGTGGATTGTGGTATATTGTAGCTGAGAAGAGTAGCCAGAATAAATACAGCATGTCCAGTTAAATCTGAATTTCAGATTAAAAAAACCAAATAACATTTGTATTAAATCTATGTATCATGCAATGTTTAGGACATAATTATATTACCTTTATTGTTTTTCTGAAATTTAATGGGGTGTCTTGTATTTTTATTTGCTAAATTTGGCAACCCAATAGCTGAGTGAATGTGTATTAATAAGGGAAGATAGATAGGGATAGAAAGAGGGGGGAGAGGAGAGAGAGAGAGAGAGAGAGAGAGAGAGAGAGAGAGAGAGAGAGAAAACATAAATATAAGAGGAGTTCTAGAAATAATAGTAGGAAGGGCTAAAACCAAGGGCTGAAAAAGAGGAATAAACTTCAAATAGAAGGGACAATGGGACATTTTTTTCACTGAGGAAGAAAGGTGGATTAGATATAAATGCATCCAACTTGGAGCATAGGAATTTGTAAGAATTTCTAATCATCCCATTTTTGTCTGATTTGGGAGGGTAACCCATCTTCTGGGATTGAAGAGGCAGGTGTAAAACTAAGGAGGAGGAGGAGCTTAGAGAGAACAGCAAACACCTGTAAGAGCCAAAGGGGAGACAATATCATGGAAAAGTGGAGGGGATGAGTCACTAATGGAGCCGCCCTGTTGTGCAATATGAGTAGCAAGAAAAGTAACTCTACTTCCCCGGAGAACTGCAGAGGAAATGTTTTAAGTTGTAAATAGAATTGCAAAGCCATCACGTCCTTAGTCTGAAAAAGGAATTGATGAGAATGGAAAATGGAGAGAAGACTGAAGGATACTCTCTTTCCAATGTTTTCCTCTGTGGTATTTTATGTGTCAGGCAGGCTTTTATTTCACTGTAGTGAGAGGCCAACAGAAATTTGGGGCTTAGTTCAGTCTCCTAGCAGAAAGAGGATTTCTTATTCCTATTGGATACAGTAGAAGTTCCAGAACTGATGCTCCTTGGTTCAGATTGGCTGTGGTTGGCTCTAGTTGACCACTCCTGAGTCAGACATGTAAATTAGGTTGATAGAAACATTTGACTGGCTAATTCCAGATCTGAACTATGTGGAGTGGGATTGGCAATCAGGGATGAAAAAAATTAGAGTTCAATATGTTTATATGGGCAGATAAAATCTGTTACATATTCTTATATGTCCAGAATTTGGGGAGGAGTAGGAAGACAGAAAGTGGCATTTGAGGAGCAAAAAAGAGCCAAATAGAAATTTCATACTTTGGCTTAAGATTTACCTTCCTTATATAATTTGCTAAGTCAGTTTTGCATCTGGCTAATCATATGTAGAGCTCAAAGTTCACATTGGGGAATTTTGGTGGACATCAATGGCACCTTCCTATCACAGGAGAAACCAGGCTTAAGCACTTTAGGTTGATGGACCTGTTTCTTTCTTCTAGATCCAGAATTGCATATTAGTTCATAATTATACCGCAAAATCCAAAATAAAATGTGGTTACCTGAGTAATCATGGCATAATCTAATTCAACAATTCAATTTAACAGGCAACTGCTATATCTGCATCTCTGCTATGCAAAAGTCACTGTCTTAGAAATGAGGAAATATGGTGTGCCTTGAGCATGGGTGCTCTCAGAAAATATTATTGAATGAACAAGAGGGACAGAATTAATAAGTTATATGAAATTATTCTAGGAAAACTTCAATACCAGTAAGGATTTATGTGGGTGTGATTGGGTGAGTAGTTGTCATGAAGATTTAAATTTGAAATTCTTTCCTGTATCAACTAGATTTATTTAAGTACTGCAATAAGGGAAACCATTTCCAAGTTTAGGGGACAAAAAAAGAACACAAGCTTGTTCTGTGCTCATATTACATGTCCATCTTTCAATGGCAGGGTGTTCTGTTCCATTGGGTCCTCACTGAGGGCATCAGCTGATGTAAGCTATGTTCAGTAGAATGACAGTCAGCAGGTCAAAAGACAAATAGGATAAAGAATCGTGCAGTGGCTCTTAGGAGGTTCCACATATCACTTCTGCTCATCTGCCAGTGGCCAGAGAAAGTCCCATGGCCACACCTAACTTTAAGGGTTCAGGAAAATGGCTTTCCCTGTGCTGGGAGGTGGAGGGAAGCAAGATGGCTGTCAACTGCAGTCTATCTCAATTTCTCAAAGATGAATTAAAATATTGAGATATTAGTTGCTATCATGATGAGGGTACAAGAGATTTTAATAATGACAACCACCATTTATGAGCATCTATTAAATTACACTTATTATGCTTGTAACACTTGATGGTTAATACTCGACTTCCCTTTTTATAGATGAGGAAAGTGAGTTAGAAAAGTTACATAGATTGCCCAAAAGTAGAAGAGTTAATGCATGGAGATATATATATATATATGATTCACATTGTTCAATTCTAAGTGAGCTCATAAATTCTCCAGATCTTGTGCCTAACAAATTTATGTTGATTTTGAGTAATTAGTATATGTCAGCCACTGATCTAAACACTTCCTGTGTATGTTCCCATTTAGGAATAAACATCAGCCACAATTGCTCCCCTCTCTGTTGTTTTGTTGTTTGCCCTTTTTTTGATGGACAAGTAATGAAGTAAATTTTATTGATATAGTCTCATATTTAGAAATAATCTAGTAGGTCAAAAAGAACACTCCAGGTAAATAATATTACACACAGAGAGCCTTAGACTTGACATGGAGGCTTCACTCTTCATTTTATCTCCATTTCCCACTCTGAAAAACTCACTTAGCCTTTATTAATACCACTTTCTTTTTCTACAAAGTGAATGGGTTAGATACACCCTACTTATACTATCAACGATTGTTTTTCTTTAAGTCATTCTATATCCATTCAGATTAATACACCAAAGCAGAATTTGAAGCCTCTATCAGTTTTATGAAAGGGGTCTCTAGAGCAAGAAAAAAGTGACTAAAAAAAAAATGGTAAGAATCAGATAAGAATACATTCAGTTCTCAGCAGAAGTAACAACGCTAGCAGGACACTCTTGGTTTATGTCAGGTTTTGAGGGACTAACCTGCAGATGAATAGCCATAACAAATTAAAGCAAATAGTACTGAATTTTTCTTTGGATGTGTTGATGATAGGTCTGCCACTTCTCAGCTTACTGTAGCTTCTCCTATAGCCTAAAATGTTCTGCTTAGCCTCAGAATTAATACTGTAAAATGAACCTGAATCAAGTGAGTAGTGAAACCAAGGTAAAAATTCCAGCTACCCCCTGCCCCCATTTCCAGCTCTTTTGTTTTTTTAACACTTCTTAGATGTCTTTTGAGCTCATGATCCTTAAGTGGTGACTGAAATCCCCTCCTTTTCATGCTCCTACAATATTAAAATACCACATTTCTAAAATGCTATACCAATGGCATGAGTCAAATAACAATTTTTTATAGAGTCAAATAACAATTTTCTCTCCAGACAATAAGTTTACCATGCCCATTTTTCTCAAGTGACAATAAACATACCAGAGAATGACTTCCTTCTCAAAATTTTAAAGTTAAGTACATTTGCTAAAGAATAGGTTATATGATATGAAAAATGCATGCTACATATAAAGTAAAATTGTAATTATTTCAGTTCATCATAACATTATGCAGAAAAGATAGATGCTATTATGTAATTCTGCTGCAATGACCAACTAAGTCTCCAGCTCTAGAGGCTCGAGAAAGACAGGACTTCTTGAGGACATAAGTAAATCTTTCTGGTGGGCAGCCATTTAGAATCACAGATCACATCTAAGGAGTATAAACATCTTAACATATTGTAGTTCACAGGCTCCTATCTTCTCTTTACTACCTCAGAGAACGCAGCCAGATTATTGCTAAATAGAAATAACCAATATTTCCATAACATTTTACTATGCATGCTTTTTTACATAAATTATTTGATCTTACAATAACACTGAAAGGAGGATATTATTTTAATTCTCAATATACTGCAGAGGAAGCTAAAGCTCAGTCCACAAAGCTCAAGTTGTAACAGTGAGGTCATGACACAAAACCGGGTCTGCAGCCGCCAAAACCTACCCTACCTCTCATTGTCACACATGGGTCCCAATTTGATCACTATATTGTCTTTTACCCTCAAAGAAATAGAGGCAACTGCAGTAGGATGCTTCTGATATGACCGAGATATAGTGGCCGAGATAGATATTCAGGGCCTCCTGTGTGCCGGGCTCACAAACACAGCAGAGGACAAGATAGGTGAAAATGCCTGCCTTGTAGATTTGAATGGAAGTGGGCAAGGCCGGGAGAAAAGGGAGTAGGTAAAATAAGGTAAGTACACTTCATGATATGTTCAATAACGATCAGTGTGAAAGGAAAACTAAGCAGAGTGGGAAGCACGGGGGGGCGGGTGCTACTGTTTTAAGTGGGTTAGTCAGGGAATATCATATCTCCTTGAGAATGTTGTATTTGAGCAATAATCTGACACAAGGGAAGGAGATGAAAATGCCGGTGAACTGTAGTTTAAAGGATTATCAGGAAGACAACTGAGACTGTGATTCTATCACAGCTTCCCAAACATCCAAAGCCATGACACCCAATGTGACACCCCATGTGGCCATAGGAGGTAGGAAGATGAGCCAAGTTGTGAAGGCCATGGTGGCTTAGGGGATTCTAGGGAGGAAGCAAACTTCGGGCTGGCTCGGGGAAGGGGGTGGGTGCCCGTGCTGATGGAAGTGCTTGAGTGAAAACCTGGTATTTGAGCACCTTGCTGACAAAACGTTCTGTTTCCCTGAAGGAAATGACGCTGTTCATTTGATGCAGGTTCCTGCTGGGAAGAGCCCCCAGGAATTTCTCTTCTGTCTCGAAACACCTTGTCCTCTTCTTTTGTCCCCATCATTTTCTTCCCTTCTAATTTCCATATAATAGAAAAAAGGAAAAGAGGATGAGAAATAGTAAGTGGTTGAAAAGAAGAGCCAAACAAGAGTTGGAGATTAAAATCAATTCCTTCTGCCCGCTTTCCCACCTCCTACTCCTAATAATTATACTCACTGCTCATCTAACAAGTTGCATTTTTCTTAACTATATCTAACCAATGCTGCCTCTCTTTTTTCCTCATGTAAACTCAATTATCTTTGAGATTTTTTTTTTAAAGGCTATGTTTGCATGCATAAACAATTGATTCTACTGGGTGATTGATGGGTTTAATCTTTGAGTGATTAACCCAAAACCATTTTAACCCTTTGTTGGCTTTCGTTTAGTAAATCATACCATTTGACTGAACTATTGTAGCTAGAAGGGTCAGTGTGGGCATGTCCTACAGTGTGGACACAACCTACAAAGAAAGTAAAATAGAACCAAACCATCCATCTTCAGTCAACTTCGACTATATAGAAAGAAGTTGCCAAATATTTTCACTTTAATATTTCTGGATAATATTGGAACATAAAAATTCTCCCACTTCCTCCCTCCCCTTCCACCTCCAACAGGTGATTCAATATTAGACCAGATTACCTTCAGTGATGCTGTCCCAATGAATCATTCATCTGGGTTGCTTTTATGCGTTTTAAATTGTAATGATGAATACCTGATTAAAAAGTTTTACAGATGGTATCTCCCTCCTTTTTGTTGGCCTTACTTAAGAGCAAATTTATTATCTTGGGGAAAAAAAACCTCAGCTCCTTGTCTCAGAGATTTCCTAAGCCTTTCCAACATTTGAGATACTTGCTGCTATAGAAATTAAGTAGAGTACCCTAGCCTGATTCAGAAATGCCAGTAGGGTTTAATTCTGGGCTTAAATTATGTGTAGAATTAGAAATGACATTTTGGAAATTTAAAATTTGTACACGTTTAGAAGTGCAGAGACTTAGGAAAACTCTATTCGCAAAGGTTATTATTAGTCATGACCTGTACTCTTACTTGATGTATAAATCCACTATATAAGAGCTAGATAGTATGGCTGTCCAGTTTATGGGTGGACACTAATAGTATGTCTTTCAAAATATACATGAGACTCATGCTGTGTTTGGTTGAAAAAAAATGGAGAAGAATTAATTACAGCTATGATACCCTCTACTGTCTCTATAGAGGTGAATACCTTTGTCCTTGTATTCAAAGTTTCCAGCCTCCAGCACAAACCTAAATATACTCATGTGTTCTCAAAGATTTTTAAAAACAATCTTGGGTTTGTGATAGCATAGTGACTGTGTTTTCAAGCAATAATAACCAAGAATAATAACCTAATTTGTGCAAAATAGTCATATGGTCTATTTTTCTAATACAAGTATTTCTCTGAGAAGGATGCTAAGATTGACATCCTTTTTGAGCATTTTCCTTAGTTAAAATGAGACCATGAAATGTGTTTTTAATGAAATTATATTGCTGAAACTATTAAAGACCAATATCTGAACTATTTAATCCCCTTTGTCTCTGTTTTAAGTGCATGGAATTCTTCATATGCATTTTATATATTGCTTTACCAAATGTATTGGTCACATTCATTTAAAATTGGATTTCTCAGTATCAGAAACTGTCTTGAATGTCTGGCTCCATCTTACTCCACATATGGTATCTCTGTACCTTAACTCATTAACAGTTTTAGGTGAAAGTGACTATGTCAGCGAAAATACACATTTTATATTCTTAAGCTTACTTGTGATGTTTTCTACAGTTTTCAAATGAGGTCAAAGATTTAGTGGGTATTAACTCTTTGGTTAAAAATCTCAAGCCCAGGAGTCACACATCCTGTGTAGAATGTTAGACATTCTATGGGCTCACTATATGATCTTGAGCTAATTACTGAACCTCATCCTTAAGATGTGGTAATAATAATACTCCTTATCCAACTTCCTTCCTTTTTTCTTTCTTCTGTGAGCAGCCAGAGTTTTCTTTACAAGCATAAATTTTTATTACATCATCCCTTTTCTTTTCTATTTTTTTTTTTTTTTTTTAGCTGAGCCATCCTGCCACCTGTTGGCAGCTCAGCAGCAGCTCAGCTAGGGCTGGGCATCAAACTGCTGTTGCTCAGAGCTCAGCTCGCACTCTTGAGCAAGCTCTTAACCAACTGAGCCACTCGGCCGGCCCACATCATCCCTTTTCTTAATATCCATGTTTCTAGAATAGTCTCTAAAATCTTTAACATGGATGACAAGTTCTTGAAAGTATATCACTCTTATTGTCTATATCTTATGATTCCGAGCACACCTCTGTGAAAGGTCAAGGCCACCTTGACCTTTCAGTTTTCCAGTTGCCCTATGTTCCTTCACACCAGAGTCTTCGTGAACACCTGGGCAGCTTTGGACCTGCCTGTGCCCCAAGCTGAGTAGGTTTGATCTATTCATCCTTTGGTTCTCCATTAATGAGCCTCTTTCCTTCAACCCAGATTAGTTTCCTTTCTTAATACTGTATTTCTTAATACTGTATTTCTTTTTCTAAATACTCATAACAGTTGTCACGTGTGTAATTATTTATATAATTATTTATTTACAGACTTTATTGCCAGAAAGATAGTAAGCTCTATGAGGCCAGACATTATCTGCCTTATTTATAGCTGTATCATTAGCTATTTATGGAATAAACAAAGATACTCCAATTTCTCCTTGCCATAACTTCTTGATTAATTTTTTTTACCAAAACAAAATCACTCTAATAGCTAATGCAATTAAAACCACTGCTTTCTAAGTCTTCTGAGGTGGCAGACTAAGGCATTTCCAGAACTCTTCTCAATTGATTGCTAAGTCCATTTTTTTTGATGTATACATTTATTTGTTTGTTTACCTCCTTACTTACAATGTTGTAAATATTGCAGCCAGTATCAAAAGCTCATAATACACAAACAAAATCCTGTGCTCCTGTGATTTTCAAAATATTACAAGTAAATATTATGAAAGAGTGTGGCTGAGATGAATGTGAATTATAGAGGTAGGAGCAGGAAACCAACAAGGGATGATGATACATGTAGAAATTAGTAACAGAATGAAACCATTATCATCCCTAGGACTGATGGGGAAAGAGGTTGGGGCAGGATTACTGGAACCTGGCATGAGGTATAGCCATGGAAAGGGGCCTTTTCACCTGACACTGAGACTTGGAAACAAACAGACTCTGCTTAAGTGCAGACTGGAAGGGACCAGCAGCAGGGTGGGTGGAGCGCTAATTCCTTCACCTTCTCACTGTCCTTTGGTGTCTTACTGATGCCTGTCATTGGTCTAGTTCAACAGGAAACCCAGGGACAGGAGAGAGAACAGGATGGAGAAGAGTAGAGAATACTTTGCTAGATAGAATTTGGGTAGGAGAGAGCTTCGGAGATACCCAGCATACCTCCTGCCTTCCCTAATATTGGATAAAGATGGTTCTTAACTTATAACCCCTCTATTTTTAATACTGTGTTTTGTCTATTCCAGATAGCCTAACAGCAAGAATTAATTCTCTCATTTCCAGTACAACCCTTAATAATTTTTTCTTAGATTCATTCCATACCACACTAAACTAGGGAGGTAAGGTCACTAAATATGGGAATTTTGTTAAAAGTAAAACCCATAAAATGTAATTTTCCTTATGGGAATATTTTGCAGACCACCAGGTGCATAAGACACAAAAAGAAGTTTTAAGGAAGACATGATCAACATGGAACTGGTGTCATCATGACTAAAACAAAGTTAATGTCATGTTCATGATACCACATGGATGCTTATAAATGTTTTAAGCTGGAAGTGAAATTGATTTGGATAAGGTTATATATTAACAGGCAAGAAACCATCAGAGGTAGATAATAGCCAACAGAAGAATTTATAATTAGAGTATACAATTTAATTTTACCTTGGAAGCCATTTAAATATCGGGGGTGCCTAAAAAAAATGTATACATATGACTTGTATTCGTCTAGTATATATTGAGTATTACGATTTTAATAGTTTTTTTTTCCTTTCTGTACTTTAGGTTAAGCCTCCTGTTATGTTTCAGTTTGGATCACTGAGCTTTCCTATGTCATCTATGTTACTTGGACAATTAATCAAGAATCAGGCATTACCTGATAATAGACATTCTACTGTGTTGAACCATATGGATTGCTGATAACTGCTCATTTTGACCTATAAAACAGTTAACAAGTGGCACTACCTAGTATATAAATGCAAGTCAGTTTTAGAATAAATTACTAGATAAATACATGCATCCTTGCTTTCTGATGTTTATTAGTTTCCTCAAAATATTTGGCCTTTTAAAAATGGCATTCATTTATTTGGTTGAATACTAGCAATTTTGAAGGACAGGTGCAATACTTGTATTATAGACAGTGCCAAGTACATCTATGCCAGAATTAATCTCTTTGACATTGCACTTTCTGAAAGTAATTTGTTTACCTCTTCCACAGTACATGCTTGTACAAAATTCTTTTGTTAATATAACACATAGGCTCATCTTTTTCATTAAGCATTTTGAATGTAGCTAGCTGCTGTGATGATGGGGGAATAACAGATCTCTCTAAAAATAAAACATAATATAGCTATTATTGCTTTTTTGGCACTTTTACTATTTATAAGAATGCTCTATGGATATATTTTCTTATTCAATTTTCACATTTTTGTTCCTATAGAATTTAGAACTGAGAGTGTTAATGAGAACATCCTTTGGCAGTATTTTTCAAACCTCCAAATCAGAAGACCTCTAACTACTTATTTGTCATTGGAAACAAACAATCATTTTGCTGTGTTAAAGACTTAATAAGAAATATGTATAATGCCTATTTTTGGTACAAACTTTCTCCCAATGGTATTATTCTATTTTTTGTACAAGGGAGATATATAAATACCATCTAGAGTTATTTTTTTTTTAATATTTAGGCTTGTGACAACTTGTGACAAAAGGTAAATCATTTACTTTTAGATTGATGTTTAAAATTTTCTGATAAAATGTAATGAGACGTAACTTCCAAAATAAACCATTTTTCTACTCTAATAAACCTGCAGTACAGTAGGTTTATCTTTGTATGTTTATGAATCTTAAATAAATAGATTGAAAGTAAATATAATATCCTTAATTTTATAAACTATTAATTAGTACATCTCAAAATTCTGTCCCACTAAAAAGTGAACTTCATTGTAAAAAAAGTAATGAATAAAGAAAATAAACAGAAATAAAAAGAAGGAACAGAGGAAAAGAGAAAGGGAGAAGAAGGAAGGAAGGAAGGAAACAAAGAAAGAAAAGAAAGAAAGAAAGAAAGAAAGAAAGAAAGAAAGAAAGAAAGAAAGAAAGAAAGAAAGAAAGAAAGAAAGAGAAAAAGAATAAAAGGAAAGAAGAATGAAAAGAATAAGCATAAAGCAAACTTAAAATCAGTAAATTATATTGGCAGGAATTATATTCCAGTGTGTTGGAGAGTTTACATGTTTCATAAATTGGCTGCACCCTTTAGTTGACTAGAGATGGTAGGTGATACTGACCTGGGTCATATGTGGTGAGGAACAAATCTCACCCTCATTGTCTTGGAAACATTTCTCTCTACATCACCATGGCTCTAACTTTTGTTTTTAGAGGAGAATTTTAGGTGAAAGGAATGAGTCTGAGGTTGCAGCCAAACATGAATCAAAGGGAATTACTATAGCAATGGCCACCTCTGCTCAGGTTTAATTCTCAAATGTCATCTCGACATTTGCTGAGAGCAGGTGGTCTCAAAGATTTGGCTTACAGGATATTTTTTCAACTCTTAATGGAATTGGAGAAGCTGCCAAAAATAAGACCAGAGTAAGAACTAGCGTCTCTAGACAGCTGAATGATGACACTATGTGCTAATAGCTAAGTCATTTCATATCCCAAGCCTTCCTTTTCTCACATGTAAATTGGTGTCTGTCACACTGACCTCAGGGAAGTGTTCTGGGCTTAGACAGAGAGAACTGGTTTCCAAAGTTCCTTAGCAGCTACCAAGTATTATGCAGGTGGAAGGTGTAGGATTACAACTGTATTGGAAGGATCATTTGAAGGCACTGATCTGGAAAACTTCTCTGAAAACTCCAGAAAGCATAATAAATTCACAGAACGTGAAATAAATCATCTGAACATTTGAGTGGTGTGTAGTCCCCCCGGGCTGCCTACTTATCTCTATTGTAAAGATGCCGTCTTTGGCTGTGAGTCGGAAACATAAGAATTATTTGATGAACTTCATAAAAATGCAGGCGCCCTGGCTGCATCCCTTGAGATTCAAAGTCAGTGCATTTTTATAAGTCTGGTGATTCTGGTGACGAGGTCAGGAGGGAGGAGGACCCTGGTTTGGAGTATCCTAGCATTTGAGAGTGTTAGCTTTTGGGTCATCTGTGACACTTAACACATATGCACTTTTGGGCAAAACTATGGACTGCGTATTATGTCCCCTCCCCCCCAAATTTATACCTTGAATTTCTACTACCTAATGTGATGGTACTTGGAGATGGGGCCTTCTGGAGGTAACTAGGTTATGAGAATGGAGCCCTCATGATGAGATTAGTGTTCCTATAAGAAGTCTCTTTCTACTCTAAGCCATGTGAGTATAGAACTAGAAGATTGCTTCTGTAAACCCATAAAGGACCTTACACCAGAACCCCACAATGCTGGCACCCAGATCTTGGACTCTCAGTCTCCAAAACTATGAGAAATAAATTTCCATTGTTTAATCCACCCAATCTATAGTAATTATTATGGCAGCCCAAACTGACTAAGACAGGCAAATATCTTATTCATTCATTCATTCAGTTTTATTGAGCATTTTTATGCTACATATTGGCCTAGACACTGGTATTAAATCAACCAGATTGAAAAACTCCTTCCTCCTAAAATTTTGATGCTTGAGGTAGGAAGGCAGATAACAAGCAAATAAAATCAGACAGTGATTCATACTGGGAGAATATAAACACATGTGATAATAGAGAATAGTCATAGAATTTATCTTAGTAATGTGCTGAAAATTAATACAATTAATGATGTTCAATCTGAAACTATACATTTTTTAAACATTTGATCCTCAATTTTCTCATGTGTAAAATGAGAATAAATTTGGGAACTACTTCAGAAGGTTGTTGGGAGGATTAAATATGATGGTCCCTGTAAGGCATTTGGCAGGTTATCAGGTACATAGCAAATGTTCAATAAGACTCAGCTATTATTATGATCATTATTACTACTATTATTATTTTGGCTCTTGGTACAGTGAAGAAACAAAAAAAAGCACTACAATGACAAAACAAGCACTACAATAACAAAATCAGTTACCTTGATTGTTTATCAAAGTAAACAATGTGATAACTTCCCTCCTTTTCATAATTTTAACAGTGACTCAACTGAGAAAATGGCTATCTAATAACAGATTTATACCCTGTGTAAGTTAAAATATATATGTAGCTATATGAAATATATATATATTTCTATATGAAATATATATATATATAAATTTCTATATGAAATATATATATTTCTATATGAAATATATATATAAATTTCTATATGAAATATATATATATATATAAAAATATGTCTATATAAAATATTGGGTTGTCAGACAAGTCATGAGGCATTTTTGCAATGAAAAAACATAGAAACATATGTCACAATTTTTCCAACAACCTAATATATTACATAGATATATATATATAATATAGATATAAAATATCTATTATATATATATATATATATGCCACAAGTTATAGGAAAAAAACTGCTTCAAATGGTTAATAAGTGGAATGCATTGCCTCACTGAGGATAAGGCCATAATTCGGGCGTCAGACCCGGTTCAGATCAGGAGCTCAGATTAGGAGCTTAGGTCAGGCTTCAGACCCAGTTCCCGTCAGGCTCTGGTTCTGTTCGGCTCTGTGTGCGGCTTCACCCTCAGGCTGGCGGCCAGATGGTTACAGCGGTGCCAGGCCTCATATCTGAACCCAGCTAGATCTGGTGGAAAATAAGTGATTGCTTCCTAAGGATTTCTCATAAGTGGAATTTTTCTTCCTCAGAGACCTCAAGCAAACGTCTCCCCACATCTCCTTTACAATTGGTCACCTGCTTATTCCTGACCAATCTCTGTTGGAGGAAAAATGCCATGTACTCATGGGAGTAGACCTTTCCATCGCTCTCCGATCACTATGGAAAGGATGATGGGATTTATGAGTTTTAGGCTATTCAGGGCCAACCTTGCAGCTTAACAAAAAAATCCCCTAGGTCATATGACCACACAGTGCAGAAGCAACTATTGAAACCCCCATATACACCCTGGGGGACCTTCTTCTTAATTCCCCACTGGGCTTTTGTGTATCAGGTTGTGAGTCTAAAGGAACTAAAATACGAAGTACTCAGAAAGCAAGGGGAAGGTTACCTGTGGGAAAAAGACTTTGACCTCAATGGCTGGGTTGGTACTGAGGGTGTCAAGCTGAAGTTCAGAGGCGTGTAGGCAAGAAGCAGTTATTCATTCATGCTTACATTTATTAGGTGCCAACTATGTGGTAGGCACTAAATGCCGGGGGTACAATATCTTCCCTGGAACTTCCATTCTAGTGGAGGTGAAGAAGGGGTGACGAATAAGAATAGGATATAAAATTGGGAACAGTGTCATGCTGGTGCAGACAGTAAGTTAATAGCATAATTCTGAAAGGTGAGTTAAGTTAAAAGAGAGTCTTCTATACCCCTTATTTCCAGAGAAAGCAAAGGAAAGAAGGGCCAATTTCTTTACTAAATGGTGGCTTTATGTGTTCCAGCATTATCACAACCACAGTCCTTTAAGTATCATCTTTAGAACTTTTGTCCAAATCCACATGTCATCTGGACCATTATTTCTTTACTAGAGAAGGTGTCCACATTTTGAGAAAGGAAAAAAAAAAACTGTATTAATATTGTAACACTCGGTATAAACCAGTAACAAAAGATGAATAACAAAAGAAGTTACATTTGATTTCTGCAGTAAAGAGAAGTGCTCAGACTGGTTACCATCAATGTAATCTTTATTTTATTTTATTTTTTTGTAATTTTAATACAGTTTTTTTCCTTTCTTAAAATGTGTATACATTTTTTTAGCATCCTCTGAATTTGTCTCAAAGAAATTCATTGAAACTTAGTGTATTGTTTACTTAATTTATTTTTACTTTTATCCTAGCAATCCCCAAACTGAAAAGTTTAATATGCCTATTCTACTTTAGTATGTATTCTTTAAACGCATGATCAAATTTTCAAAAGAAAAACAAAACAGTAAAGTCTTTCTGCGCACCGCTTAACCATAATCTTCCACCCATGGACTCTGTCTCACACTTTGGGAAGCGCTGCTTTATTCTGCTCATCCCTTTGGAATCCCTAGCTTTTTCATTTCAGCATAAGCAACATATTTATGAGGCTCTGGGCCTCAGAGTTTGGATGTCCTTTAGCAACTCTCAGAGAGGCGTTTTCTGGGGAATTTCAGCTTTTATTTTTAAATCTCCCAAAGCTGTTTTCACTCACCCTTGTGGGTGAGTCCTGAGAAAGTTCTCTTTATTCCTTTCCCAAGATGGAATTCGAAGTTGGGCGTCCCTGAGCTTTGTCCCCTGCTCACGGCCCTGACTCAGCAACTGCAGTGAATACTTGTTTCATCGCAGTTTGGCTGATGGATCAACCGTGACATTTGCCTTTTACAGATTAAGAAAAGAAGGTGTCCCCTATGTGCTGCTTGTGCTAAATCTCCTGACACATTTATTTGCGATTTATGGCATATTAGATTTCAGGTCTTCAATTTACATCTTTCTGGCAAATAGACAGTGTCAGAAGGTTGTGTCTTAGCATGGGTCTGGAGTTGCATGTACATAAAACACGGGTGAATTCAAATGGCAAAGCTCAGAGGGAAAAAAAAAAAGACACACCGTAATTGTTTAACCTGAATTGTTTTGCCCTTTCTGCTGCAAAAGTGTCAGACTGTAAAACAGCATCATTTAAAAATACTGTAAGTTGTTTCTGAAGTTGCTTGTTAGTCGTTTTTGTTTTGTTTACACCTGGATTGAAAGCAATGTCTGGCTGTTGTAAAAATGCTTTTTGTTGCAAAATATACAATACATACCAAAGAAAAGCTTTTTTTTTTTTTTAATTCATGTCAGTTTTCAAATTCTGTCATGATGAATACAATCAGAAAAATATGAACCAATTCCTTCTAACAAGGCCTTCTTTCAAACCATTCACAAAAGAAGACCTCTCTTTCTTTTTCATTCAGTGAAGAAGTACTATTTAGGTAATAATGGCCATATTGAAAAATTTCATGTTTTGTTTAAATTTCATATTTTGTTACTAAGTAACAAGCTTAGATGACTAGATTCTAACTTTGGTCACTTAGATCTGAGCAGGAACAGCATCTCAGAGTCTCAGTTTCCTCAACTGAATAATGAGTTAACAGCTGCCTTATAGCCTGGTTAAAGGAATTACGTGAGAACATTTATGTGAAATGGGTTTGTAAATTCTATGGCACTATAAAATGTATGAAACATTGGAACACATATTATATAAGTTACATAATATAAATTGGCACATGTTGCAATTATTTAATGACAGTCAATAATACTATGCAACTTCATAAATTTAAAGTAACCAGGATGAATAAACATACTTTCTTTTTTTTTTTTTGAGGGCAGTGTCACTGGCCCTCATATGTGGGACCCGAACCAAGGCCACTAGTGTCCCAAGCCAGCTCCCAACTACCATGCCACTCGGCAGGCCAGTGAATAAATATGCTTTCAATTTCAAATATTATCACCAATATAAGATAGAGGGCACTGACTTCAAGTTATCCTCCTGGTTTGCTCCTTAAGAATATTTCTCTTTAAGAATATTTCTGGAGAATGTGTGAACAACATGGATTTTAACACTTACTGAATTACTATAGTTTCTAAGAATTTTAACTTTTTATTTTGTATCTTTAAATGGCTTTTGCCAAAGTAGCCTTGCTAAATTGGGCTACATAAACACATAGTAATTATTTTTTTTTTTTAGTTTTTTGTAGTTTATCATTTTTGTATTTGTTCAGTGTGCTATGAGAAGTTGAAGAGCTTTTATCAACCTTCAGCTATGGAAGCAGAAACTGGAGTTTTTTTGTGTTTTTTTTTTTGGTTTTTTTTGAGGGCAGTATCACTGACCCTCATATGTGGGACCCGAACCCGGCTGCTGGCTTCCCAAGCCACCGCTTAACCACCGCACAACTCAGCCGGCCCCAGAAGCTGGAATTTTGAAAGTATTTTATTTATACAAATGCACGTTAGGTCCATGGTTTAAGTACTGCCGATTTTCCACCATTGTAATTATAGCCATAACAGGTCCTTGGTCATTTGAACTGAACAGTTCACTGTCTTGAAACCATGCTTTTTGAATTTTTCTTGCAAGTTATACATTCATTAGATTTTTAAAGGTGAAATTACTGTGTGTGTGTGTGTGTGTGTGTGTGTGTGTGTGTGTTGGGGGTGCCAAAAAAATGTATACAAATGGATACTTTGGTCAGCACTGCTCAAGCAGCAGTTCACCATAATCAGAAGTGTCTGGATGCTGAGAGTAACCACTTTGAGCACCTCTTGTAGTTACAGAAGTCAAATGTGACTTGTATTCACCTTTTGTTATTGGCATATATTATTACAATTCTAATAGTTTACCCTTCTTGAAATGTGTATATATTTTTGGCACCCTCTTTGTATACTCATGCATACACACACACACACACACACACACACACACACAGAAATGTAAACTTTTTATAAGATGCATTCACAATTCTTAAAATGTTGGTCATTCTGGCCTCCAACATATATTTTAGAAACAGTAAATAAAACTTTCACTTAAAAAGATGTTCTTCATACTATAAAATAACTTAAATTTCCTTGGATGTGAAGTATGCAATTAAGTAATCCCTGTTACCCATACAAATTTGTCAGATTTAAATACATAATTCTGTCATCACAGCTAACAGAAATGTTATCATTAGTGCTTTTACATCCTTGAGAAAGGTAATAAATATCTCCAGATCTGTCCTTTTTTTTTTTTTTTCTTTGAAAGAAGCGCTAATCAGATTGACTATCCAGTTCTAGCAGGGAAACAAGAAAACATGGTATTCCATAGTGTAGTGGGGAAAACCTTCTGTTTGTCAACTTTGGCTCCTACAAATTTATGTTACGTATTAACTAAAATTCACTATCACAAAGTATCTCTTGTAGCTCTCACTATTCTTAATTCTCTAAGTTCAAATAGACACTCTTCACAATTCCCAAATTGATCTGTAGTTTTATAGGTAATTTTATTCTTTTAATGTATAGTTTCTACTAATTCACTTGATTTGCTTAATGGAACATAGTTTGTGGTGGTCTGACTTGGTACTAAGCTTGATGTCTTGCCTACTTCTGAATCAACACAATTCACATAATTGTGCCTTGCTAAACTCAACCCCCCACTGAATTTAGAGTTATGCTTTCATCATTAATTTTGGCAAAAAAAAATTTTTTTTTAATATATAGCAATGTGGAATGTTTATGTAGCTAGGCATTTTCAGGGTAGATCAAAGAAGTTTGAGTCTGAAAAAAGGAAAGGTTTACATGATGTACTGTTATGTTTCAGAGCCAAATATGTACATTTAACTCCTTTTCATCAAGCCCAAACCACCTTCAAAATGTACCTGATTTGGATCAAACTGTCTTTCCCTTCCAACCCCACCCCTTTAAAGCCTGGCTTCACTTATCTGTCTCAAATTTTTCTCAGAACAAATGAGCTAAGAAATTCCTAAACAAAAGTTATAAAACTCCATAATCACCCAGTAAATAAAGTTAATTTACCAGTTTGTCTGAAAAGTATTGATCAAAAGGAGAAAAAGACAGCAGAAAAAACACTTGTTGTTCCATGTGCTTTTCCAACATCTTCTAAATTAATTCTCTTGATTGTGTATGCTGAATTTGGAAGAACATGTAAAAAAAATTTGACATACAGCTAAGTGGTTTATAGGTAGACAAAATATTTGTGCTCAAATTGAGCTAAATTTTCTATAGCTTTGTTTCTTTGCACTCATAAAAGATGACATTTAATTCATTGCATTCCGATTTTAGACTTTGTCCCTGTAAGTAATATTAATTGTATTTGAATTGCAAATGACCACATCATCTCATTTTTAATTTCAAGCCTGGGGACTCAAAGATTCTACTAAAATTCAAACAGATGTTCAACATGAAGAATGTTTATAGACTTACTAAATCAAATGTTTTTACTTACTAAAAGAAACCCATTTTTTTGTGTGGCCTCATTTACACAACAATTTGTGTTCAATGATTGTTAATGCTCCTTAGTTTCTGCATTATAGAGTTTGGAATCTTAAACAAATTTGTAGTTGTTTAGGAAAAAATACATGAAACAAGGATTTTCAGATAGTACACAAAAGGCAGTGAAGGTCAGTGATACTGGAGAAGTAGGAAATAAGCAAGTCAAGTCCTAACGATTGCCTCAACTTACTACCTTGAGAGATTCCAGGCTCTCTTATGGGGGAGAATGCAGGCAAAATCAGGTGGTTACCTTGCATCCAGGGGACAAAATTGGAAGATTCAGGTGGATAAGAAGCTGGGGCTTCTAGGACACAATAATGATGAGGAAAAAGTTGCACAGAGAAAGTATGAGCGCCAGTGATCTGCCAAGGGTTTCCTCCTTTGAATCTTCCACTGAATACTGATCAATGCATGCATGTGAGTAAACAGCCAAGCCAGGGAAAGAACCATCCATAAAAATCAGATGGAAAAATCCTGGGGTTACATTAAGCATTTATAATTCAAGGTGGGAAAACATTATAAAACATGGATTATTGAGTAGTGTTATAAAATGCCATTTCCTTGGTAGTGGAGAAAAATTAGTCCTGAACTAAAGACCTTCTTGGTTCTATCTAGCAAAGCTCAGAAACAAGCATCAAAAAAGATCAAACTATTCCCACATGACTTCAAAGTCCCAGGGGGGAACAAAAAGCTCAAGAGTATTTAGAAAAGAAAATACAAGAATATTTGAAGAAATGATCAGAAAATTTTCCAGAAATGAAAAATGCGAGGCTCAATGAACCAAGCTTAATAAAATTACAACTATGTGGTATACCATAATCAAATCAATTAATACCAGTGATAACGAGAAAAATTTTAAAAGCACCTAGATAATAATAGACATAGTACATATAGAGCAAAAGATTAAGATGACACATGATTTTTCTTAGGAAATAATGAAAAACAGAAGACAATGGAACAGTATCTTTAAAGTACTGAAACAAACAAAAAAAATTGTCAACCTGGAAGTTTATATACAGTATAAAACCTTTCAAAAACTAGGGAAAAATAAAATATTTTTCAAGGATACAAAAGATGAAAAAATTCTTACTATTGGAATGTTATTATAAGAATATCAAAAGAAGGTCTTCAAGCAGAAGAAACATTATACCAGATAGATATCTGGATCTATACTAAAGAATGAAGAGCACCAAGGTTAGTAGCATATAGATTTATATATTTAACTTTTTTATTTCAAAAATCAGTTTAAAAGATAATTATTTAAACAAAAATAATAGTGCATTGTGGGGTTTATAACAAAACAGAAGCAAAGTTTATGACAACAATATTAAAATGCTGGGATGAGTAAAATAGAAAACTTCAGATGTATATAAAGTGGTATAATACCCATATCATTTGAAGGTAGACCATAATAAGTTAAAGATATATACCAAAAAGCCTGAAAGCAAGTGCTAAACAAGCACACATAAGACATTAGAATCAATAAACCACTATGGGGATAAAATGAAATCATAAAACATAATTAATCCTAAATAAAGCAGAAAAAACAAAGAAGGAACAAAGAACAGATGGAACAACAACAACAAAAACCATAGAATTTAAACCAACCATGCCAATAATCATATTATATAACCATAGTGTAAACTCTGCTTAATTTAAAGGCAAAGATTGTCAATTTGTCAGGTTGTATAAAAAAACAAGGCTCTATTATTTGCTGCCTGCAAAAAACTGAATTTAAATTAATGCCATAAAGAGTTTGAAAGTAAAAAGATAGAAAAGAATATACCATTCTAACATTAATGAAAGGAAATTTGGAATGACTATGTAATATTGGACAATGTATTTTACAGAGCAAAGAGTTTACTAGTAATAAAAAGGCTTATTTCATAAGGATAAAGTGGTCAATTAATCCTGAGGACTTAACAATTATTAATGCTTAAGTACTTAATAATAAACTTCCAAATACATGAAGCAAAAAGTTTGTCAACCTGAAAGAATAAGTAGACCAATTCACAATCACTATGGGCAAATATATCAATACCACTTTCTCAATAATCAATAGAAAATGTACAATAAAAAGTGGGTCCATAAGGACACAGAAATCTTCAATAATACTGTCACTTACTTCCCCGAGCTGACATTTAGAGATTATCACTTCACTTAACAGCAGAATAAAGAAAAATTTTCAAAGCAGAACATATGCTAAGCCATAAAACAAGTCTCAATAAATTTAAAAATATTCAAATAATATAAAATATTACCATAATGGAATTAAATTAATAATCACTAATAGAAAGATATCTTTAGCCTCCAAAGTTTGAGAACTAAATAAGTTATAGCAAAGTTAAAGAGTAAATCAAAGGGAACATTAGAAAGTATTTTGAGCTGAATGAAAATGAAAAAAATATCCAAAATTATATTGTTCAACCACAGCATTTCTTAGCAAAGGATTTGTAGCAATAAAAATCTCCAAAATATCTGTCATATCTTTAAAAACTAAAAGATTAAAAACTGATTAAAAGCAGAGTAAAAACAAAGGAAATAATAAATATAAGAATAGCAACCAATGAAATATAAAAAAATAGCAATAGAGAATAACATTGATATCAAAAGCTGATTCAATAAAATTTATAAATCTTAAGTCAGACTGATCAGGACAAAAAGATAAGTCAAAACTTGATAATATCAGGATGACAGGGGGAAATCACTACAGAACTTACAGAGATGGGGAATAAAATAGGGAAATATCATAAACTTCCGTCAATTTGCTCTATAATTTAGGTGAATGAAAAAATTATTTGAAAGGTATAAACTACTAGAGTTCCATGAGAAGACAGAGATGGAGAACTAGAGATAGAGGTAGAAATGATACATAAATATAGATAATATGTATACATCTATCAAAGAAACTGAATTTGAAGTTATAATCTCTTACACAGGAAACTCGAGATCCAGATGACATTACTGGTAAGTTCTTCCAAATATTTAAGAAGAAATAATGACAATTCTAAACAAACTTTTCCAAAAAGTTGAAGAGAAGAAAATACTTCCCAACTTATTTTATGAGGCCATCACTGGCCTGCTATCACAACTAATAAAGACATTAAAAGAAAGGTACAGACCAATAGTTAATATTAACAGGACACCAAAAATTTTAAACTCAACAATATAAGGATATGGTGTTAAAACCATTGGAAACTTATGTACAAAACAAACAAAACTCCAAAACAAAAAGAAAAATCAAAAAGAAATTCAATCCACTCATATCTCTTGCACCATATACGAAGTCTGACAATGAAGTTCATAAACTCATCCTAGAAAAAGTGCTACATACTTCATTGCTAAATATCACTATAGTCACCTTTGAAGTACTCCCCTTGGGAAGCTATGCACCAATGCCAGCATAGTCCACTCTTCAAAGCAATTTTGGAACTCTTTTTTCTGGAATGGCCATCATAACTGTTGTCATATTACCCTTGATGTCCTGAATGTCATCAAAATGTCTTCCTTTCAATATTTACTTCATCTTCAGGTAAAGAAAGGAGTCACTGGGGGCCAGATAGGTGAGGAGGGAGGGTGTTCCAATACAATTATTTGTTTACAGGCTAAAAACTCCCTCATGGACAGTGCTGTATGAGGTTGGTGCATTGTCGTGATTCAAGAGCCATGAATTGTTGGGGAAAGTTCAGGTTGTCTAACATTTTCATGCAGCCCTTTCAGCACTTTCAAATAGTAAACTTGGTTAACTGTTTGTCCAGTTGGTACAAATTCATAATGAATAATCCTCTGTTATCAAAAAAGGTTAGCAGCATCTTTGCAACAAGTTCGAGAACTTAGTTGCCAGACCTTGTATTAAAAATTAATTCCAAATGGATTATCATTCTAAATATAAAGCTAAAAATTATAAACTTTCTGCAAGAAATACATGAGAAAATCTTTGTGACCTTAAATTAGGCAAAGATTTTTTAAGGACCAAAATCATGATCCATAAAAGCAAAACCGATAAACTGAAATTTATTATTAAGAACTGCTCTTTGGAACACATAGTTAAGAAAATGAAAAGATATGCCACAGACTGGGAGACAATATATGTAAAGCTCAGAATATCTAAATAACTTTATATTGCACATGAAAAGAAGTGCAAAATTATTAACAATTACAGGAGAGAAAATTAAAACCACAATGGGATGCCTCTGTACATCTGTAAGAGAGTAAAAAACAAAACAAAACAAAACAAAAACAGAATGATAATGCCAAATTCTGGTGAAGATGCAGAGCAAGTAAATATATTGCTTGAAGGGATGTAAAATGGGGAAGCTTCATTAGTCAACAGTTTGGAAATCTTTTGTATTTTTAAACATGCACTTATCATATAGCCCAGCAATGTCATTCCTACTTGTTTAAGTGAAGTGAAAATTTATGTTCATATCAAAGTCTGTGCTCAAATTTTATAGCAGTTTCATTTGTAACTATAGAGAACTGGAAGCAACCCAAACACCCTTCAATTGGTGAATGGATGAAAAATGAGTGGTACATCCATGCAATTGAATAAAGTTCAGCAATAAACAGAAACAAGCAATAACATGGAAGAACCTTGTATCAGTTTACTAGGGCTGACATAACAAAGTACCACAAACTGGGTGGCCTAAACACAAAAAATATATTTTCTCATAGTTCCGGAGGCTGAAAGTCCCAAGATCTCAGCAGGGTTGGTTCCTTCTAAGGGCTGTCAGAAGTAATGGGTTTAATGCCTGTCTCCTGACTCCTGCTGGTTTGCTAGCCATCTTTGGTGTTCCTTGGCTTGTAGAAGCCTCACCCTGATCTGTCTTCATCTTCATATGACTTTCTTCCTTTGTGCCTATCCATGTCCAGATTTCTTCTTTCTAAAAGGACAGTCATATTGGACTAGGGGCCCACCCCATTCCACTATGGCCTCATCTTGCCTTAACTAATTATATCTATAATGACCCTATTTTCAAATAAGGTCATTCTGAGGTACAGGGGATTAGACTTCAACATATGAATTTGTAAGAACACAATTCAACTCATAAGAAACCTCACATGTGTCACATAAAGAGAAATAGTTCAGGCTCAAAATGCTACATACTATATAATTTCATTTATATGCCTTTCTGAAAAAAATCAAAACTTTAGGGACAGAAAGCAGATCAGTGGTTGCCAGGGGCGACAGTAGTGAAGGGTTTGACTATAAGGCAGTGACAGAATTGTTCTATATCTTGATTGTGGTGGTAGTTATATGGCCTCATTTGCATATTAAAACCTGTTAAACTGTACATAAAAGGGACAAATTTTAATCTATGTTAATTGTACTTTACTAAAAGAATGTGGGAAGGGCTGGCCAAGTGGTGCGGTGGTTAAGCGCTGGCTTGGGAAGCCAACGGCCCCGGTTTGGGTCCCACATATGAAGGCCAGTGACACTGCCCAAAAAAAAAAAAAAGAATGTGGGGAAAGTAAATGGTTACCACTTATGGATATTTTTCACTTAAAACCTTGCCTTTCCACGGGCAGGAATTACCTTTACTATATAGTAAGAACTGGAAATAGAAGGACTTTTTTTTCATCATTGGCCACCAACTAAGTGCAAAATTGATGAAAATTTTCTGGAAAGTTGTTGTGAAAAGAGAAAATCTATATATATGCATGCCCTTTGAATCATTGATAAGAATTATTCCTCGGGGAATGATGTGCTTAACCAAGATACTCCAACACTCTAAATAACATATGAAAAGGGAAATAAAGAATTCAAGTAATTAGTATACTGGGGTTATGATGAAGTCTCTAAATTAACGAAGCAGATTTATATTTATCGACACACAAGGTATGTACAGTACAGTGGATTAATGTTACAGTGTTTCCTAAGCCCACATGCCCCTTCTCTTGAAAACTACAGCATGCCCAACTCAACTCCTAATATGAATGGAGTCAGGATTCTCTCCTTCAAGAATCTGGAATTGAGGCCGGTCGAGTGGCGCGGTGGTTAAGCGCTGGCTTGGGAAGCCAGCGGCCGGGGTTCGGGTCCCAGAGATGAGGGCCAAGGACACTGACCTCAAAAAAAAAAAAGAATCTGGAATTGAATTTAAGAGGTGCTGGTTTTCAGATAGCTACAAGAATTGAACATTTAAACTCCATAATTGTGATGAAGCCAAAATAGAGAGGGAAATTTAAAAAACGAAGACAAAAACAAAAACAAAAAACCCCACAGATGTGCAGAAAGAAGCAGGCATGAGACTAAATGGCCTCAGAGAAAGGCAAAAGGGGTGGAGATAGATAGACAATGGGTTTCTGATGGTCTCTTCTTGATCCAGTTCTGTTTTTTTTTTTTTTGAGGGCATTGTCACTGGCCCTCACATGTGGGACCCGAACGGGGGCCGCTGGCTTCCCAAAACCAGCGCTTAACCACCGCGCCACTCGGCCGGCCCCAGTTATGTCTTGATATACAGCTGTTCTCTTACCCTTGGGTGTTCTGAGATCTACTTGATCCCTCATTTCCAATTTCCTTTTCTCCTTAAATTAATAATTTATGTGTAATTGAATGATTGCATGAAAAATAAAACAACTTCGAACCAAAAAAATGTGTGTGAGATGGAGGCAGAGAGAATGAGTAAGCTTGCTGTAGGATTTATACAGAAGTGTGCTAATGATTGTCTGTGGTAGGCTGTGATCATAGGTGATTTTACTTTTTCAAATATACTTTACATTTACAGAAGAAAGTTTTTTTTTTGTATAAAGAAATGTACTACTCCATACAAATTCTAACCACTACAAGCGAAAATTGTTACTGGGCTGGTATTGGATCTTTAATTACAATAGTTTAGAACTCTGTGTTAACATCTTTTTTTTTTCCCCACCTCCCAAATGGATCTGCTTGTAATGAGAATATATTTATTTTATAATAAAAGAGCAATAAGCACATTAAAAATAATTCAAAATGGATTTCACTGTTATGTAGGTAGCTTATATTCAGATATGAAATTCTAGTGATTTTTTTGTTTTACTTCCTCATAAAATGGAAATGTTTTCTTGTTTTCTCGTAATTTCCCCTTGATGATACTTTTGTTTTAGTGCTTCTCATAGCTTCAGTGATCTTTACAAAATCAAAACGAACAAAAAAGATACTCTTATCTTTCTTTAAGTAAAACCCCCTTTTAATAACAAATTTCCTGAAGAAGCTCCAATTTTTCTTTGCTTTTAGGGGAATTTATCATATTTAATATTCTTTCATAAAATTATAGTATTATGACTAATTACATTCTTTAAAAATAATTAACTAAATCTCTTACTCTTCAAATGACATGATTATGGCCTAGAAATGTTACGTTACCAAAGACCTTTAAGCTGGACTTCTGTTTTTCTGGAAGAAAATAATTTTGTATACTGTGATTTATGGTAGGCTATTAGATATTTCTGCTCTCAGTGACATCATTTCCACAGCTGTAATTTATTCTTTTTCTCAAGCATTTTATATTCTAATTTGTAATAGTGTATATCTAAATGCGATCGTACATCACTGATCACTTCTCCCTCCTCCTCTTATTGTCTCCTTCTGTTCATCCTTCTCCTTCTCTTTCTTCCTTTTCTTTTCTTTATCTTCTTTTAAATAAGGTTTGACAAACAGGAGAGTTTTAAGATCTTGTTTCCCCTCCTTTTTGAGCTAGTAGCAAGTGGGAGAAATGATAAATGGTCTTGACAGAGAGTTGGCATTTGTTTCTTGCCCCTACTTAGGCTTACAAATTCAAGAAATCAGTAGCACACATTTACCGACTATGTACTGTAAGCCAGGTACTGAACTAAGTGCTTTATATGGATTACTCTATTGAAGCCTCCCAACAAGCCGAATAAAATGCTCTTAGTGTCTCCTGTAGGAACTGAGGCCCAAAGAACTTGCTCACAGTCAAACAGCTAGGAAGAGGTGAAGCTCTGACTCAAATGCAGGTAGTCTGCTTTTATAAACTGGGGCGCTACATATGGTCAAGGTCACTGAGGCTCAGAACTTTGACTTTGCAAGTGGGAAACCAGTGTGCGTGGATCACCACAATGGCCTGCAGATGTGTGTCATTGTGACCATTGGCTGAGTTTCTCCACTGGGAGAGGCTCACCTAGTCTCCGCCAAGACTGACGTGGTCCATTTAGATCTAAGTCAGACTGATTGCTTACTCCTCAACTGGGTGGTTTCAGGCTCAGCTTTTGGGAAAATTTTTTACCTGGTCTGAAGCTCAAGATGTTCTATAATAACTGAGTGGCTGTATTAAAAAACATAATTCTTTTTTGAGTCTATTTCTTTAGCCCCATCAGCAACGTTTAAGGTCACTTTGCTTGCCCTGATTGTTTATGGCAGCCATGGAAATTCACACAGCCTGGCATTTGATGACCTCAAAGTGTGTACAAATACAATTTCTTAAAATAATTACATAGTTGACAGAAATCTTTCTATGGAGGCTGGTGTACAACCAAAGGATCCATTTTTTCTCTGGTGATATTAATGTGGAATAGGTTTGGGGATGACAAACATATTTGGTAGCTATTATATTTTTACTCTTGTATCACTAGGTGTTATTTAATCCTAAATCCTAAATTAAATGTTACTTATAAAAAAAACAAAAACAAAAACAAAGCAGGCCCGGCCGAATGGCACATTGGTTAAGAGCTGGTTTTGGGATGCCAGCGGCCCTGGTTCGGATCCCACATATGAGGGCCAGTGACACTGCCCTCTACAGCTAACAACAGCTCCACCTGGAGCTGGGCTGTGCAAGCCTTAGCGACGGTGTAGGCTGCAGCCCCTGCTGCAGTGGGCTGCCATAGGCTACAGTGGGTGACCAGCAGCCAGCATGAGCGGCCGACAGCCAGCGTGAGCTGCCAATAACTGTGGTGAGCGACCATCCAGAGGCTGGCAACCGATCTGCCTCATCCGGGAAGAGCGCAATGAGGATTCCAACATGGGCTAGTGCAGCACATCCTCCGCAACTAGACTGAAGAACAAAAAGACAGCAACTTGTCTGTTCCCCTTCCCCAATTCCCCAACGCTGTCCCCCTCCCCCAATTCCCCAATAAAATCTTTAAAAAAAAAAAACTCAAAGCATTCTAGATTTCTAGCAATGTGGGATTGGTTAAAGAAATTTTGTTCATAACATGAAGTGCAATACTCATTAAGATATATTTATATAGTCATGTTAAAAATGTTATGTTTGATTAAATGAAAAATACTCATAACCACCACAAGTCAGGATATGGGATGTGAGTTCATTTTTGTAAAACAATCAACAAAAATATTTGCCTATTATGAGAGATTTTAATATTTTTTTGTTTATTTCTATCTTCAACATTAAATATGTATTGTTTGTACAAGGAAAAGTAAACATAAACAAGATACTACTTTAGGACAATGTATAAAGAAAGAAAACAATTTATGAAAGGAAATAATTTAGGCAATGAAGACAAATATAAAAAGCATATCATTAAAAATGCTTCCTTAAGATTTTAGTTATGCAAATGTTAGGAACCATATGCTAAACCTTGCAATTTGGCATTGGAATAGCTCCTTGTCTAATGGCCTGGGGGAGTTTGCCCAGGTTTTGGAGATTATTTAAAACTATTTCAAATAACCAAGTCCATTTAGTCTATAGAACCAAGTAAAGAAAAAAGTCTATCCCAAGTAGAAATATGTCAGCTACATTATAAAAGACATGTAGATTTGTTATATTATTAATCCTCCTTAGGGCCAATTATGTCTGGATGCATCTGTATTACCTGGAGAATGAAATTTTTATCAGCCTAGAGCAAAAATCTTATTCCTTTTAAGATCCGTCTGACCATCTGCAATTTTACTCATTGGCAGGTTCCAAAAAGATCTAACATGCTCTAAAATACATTTTCCTTTATATTTAAGATTGCATATAAACTTTATATATGTTGTCAATGCACATGATATGTTTAAACTTCTTAAGAAGCTCTCCATTGCTCTTTAAATAAAATCTAAACTTCAAAAAATGGTTTATAAGGTTCTCTATGATCTGGGCCTTGCTTGCCCCACTTGTCCCATCTGACATAATTCTTCAGGCCCTCAGTATACTTGGATTAAACTAGATTTTCCCCCCGTTACTTGACTGGATAATATTCCTTTGTTTCTGTGCCTTTGTCCATGTGATTCCCTGTGTTTGGAATGTATTGTCCGTTCTCCTAACCAACTCCTACTCAAATTTGAAGGCTGGGCTGACATGTACCATTTCCTCTGGGTACCACATCATAGCAATTTTTACGATGTTGACAATACAATTGCCCCACCACCATATAGAAAGTGTACATTGAATAGGTAGTGATGGATAACGTGCAGTTTCTTTTTTAATATTATGATATTTTCAGAAGATGAATTTGATTTTGTCCTCAATATGGTATATAGGAAAGACCAAAAGATTTAGAGCCAAAATGTTCTTTCTGGTCTTTGAATCCTGTGTTTGCTGTGAATGTGATCTGTAATGGGTTACTCAATCTTTCTAAAATGATGAAGTGTGACACATATATCACAGTTATTTTATTATCCGCATTTTAGCAGAAGTCTCATAAGCAACATTTGGTGGTGGTTGGGTTGTCACTTCTCCTAAAGTTCTATCAGCAAGTATCAACAGCAACACCGAATGGATGTACAAACTAAGTAAAAGCTGTACACTTACTATGCAGATACATTGTCACTCACCTGGCCCATGAATTATGTTTCTGATCCTCCAATAAAGAAATTCCAGAAGAACCACCATCTTAACCTGCAAAATTCTTATAGTTATAAGCATATGGCCATCAAAATCCATCCCAAGTGGATTTGCTTAAAATTAAATCGGCCAGATCCATTACGGAGATTTTTTTAGTTGTCTTATTTTATCATTGGATTCATTGGCGAGAAATTTTGAATGATGAAAAAAGCATAACTTGGCATAGATTTAGCACCAAGATCAGTGGAAGGAAAATTGTTTTTTAATGACTTTAAAAAAGGGTTATCTATGGAAGAGCCTCCATTTAGGAAACACTGACATTTGACTAATTAAAACCTGAGGTATCTCCAAGGGTTGAACTTCAATGCTACCTCCTCTTTTGACTGTCAACAGTCTCTTTAAATAAGGTGTGTTGGGCTCACTGATTTGCATGAGTTCTTCTAGTTTCTGTCAACTGAAAGTCATGTCTTACAATTTTGAATGTTTATGAGCTTTGACAGTTCCCATCTGCTGTGGGGATGTCTTAGTGCCCCAAGCCCAGTTGACAAAACTCAGTTAAATCTTTGTTTTTACATGATGGAATTTAAATTATTTATAGTGGTTTTATCTCATTGATTTATATATATATATATAATATACAAGGACTTTCTGTCACCATTTTTCCAGATTTCCAGATTATGAATAAATGCAAAACAAAATGACACACACTTCTTATTAATGTACACTGTCTGATATTGTGATCATAATTAGTTGGACTGTAGTCCCTTCATTAGTTATTTATTTATTCACCTTCATTTTCCACTTCATTGTGGAAAGGATTTGTGGTATTGTCATTTCATTAAGAAAAGTGCAAGAGCAGTGGTATCAGAAATGTCAAGTATTCAGAAATTGGTGACTTTGAAACAATCACCCTTGTAACTCTACAGAGCTATAATTTAACTATGGCAGGATAGCTTTCTACAAGAAAGGGACTAGGGTAGAGGTCAGCTCTGAATGCCATATGTATCAAGATAGCTGACCCGCATGCCACAGTTGCCAACTCTTTATGCCTAATTCATGGACATTCATGCTCTCTGTATCACTTAGTTAATAAATATTTAATGGAAACCTGTGTGCCATTCATTGTTCTTAGGGTGAAAATAAAACAGAAAAGGTAACTGTCCACGTGGAGCTTACATATTAATGAGACAAGTTAGGTAATAAATAAACTAAAACCATTTTTTGAAGAGTTCTGTGAAGGAAATACAGAGAACTGTATAGAGGTGGGGAGGTCAGGCGGAGAGACACTATCTTGCAGAGATCCTCATTGCTCTGTCCCTGTGTTTGTTGTAAAATATCCTTACACATTAGAATGTGAGGTTGTGATATTATATAAACAATGAACTTTGTGCTTCTAATGTTATGTGTTTAGGTCCATCTTTTCCCCTCCTGTAAAATAATCATTCTTCTCAAAGATAACACTACCTACCGAAATGTAGGGAATATTACCTTTCTGGCTGTATAATAAAATTTCAATTTTAGTATAACAAAATCATGTTACACACATAGCAATGATGAAACTTTTATGCTAAGCATGAGTTATGCCATTCAATCTTCACAGACTGTCAGGTATATATTATTATTATTATTTTTTTTAGCTGAGCCATCCTGCCACCTGTTGGCAGCTCAGTGGCAGCTCAGCTCGGGCTGGCATCGAACCGCCACTGCTCAGAGCTCAGCTCGCACTCTTGAGCGAGCTCCTAATCAACTGAGCCACTCAGCCAGCCCTAGGTATATATTAATTTTATTATTTTTTACATTTTATTTCTTTTCTTTAGCAAATTGCAATTATTTATTACAGTGTTATCAGCTATAGTCACCATGTCATATATTGGATCCTCAGACCTCATTCATCTTATACCTGAAAGATTGTACTCTTTCACCAACCTCTCTCTATTTCCTCACCTTCCAGTTCTAGCAACCACTTTTCTACTCTCTGTTTCTATGAATTTGACATTTTATTTTAGAGCCACATGTGAGTTATACTATGTGGTATTTGTATTTCTCTGTTTGGTTTATTTCACTTAGCGTAATGCCCTTAAACTCCATCAATGTCACAAATGGCAAGATTTTCTTCTTTCCCATGGCTGAATAATATTCCATAATGTGTGTGTGTGTGCGCGCGCGCGCGCACGTGCATGTGTGTGTGTGTATATCACAATTTCTTTATCCATGCATCCATTGATGGGCACTTAGGTTGCTTCCATATCTTGGCTATTGTCAATAGTGCTGCAATGAGAATGGTGGTGCAGATGTCACTTTGGTATCCTCTTTTCATTTCCTTTGGACATATATCACTAGGTCACATAGTAGTTTCACTTTTATTTTTTTAAGGCACCTCCATATTGTTTTCTGTGGTGGCTACACCAGTTTATCTTCCCACCAACTGTGCACAATGATTTCCTTTTCTCCACATCATTGCCACCTCTCTTGTCTTTTTGATAATAGCCATTCTAACGCGTGTGAGGTATCTCACTGTGGTTTGGATTTGCATTTCCCTGATGATTAGTGATGTAGAGCACAGGTCCACATACCTGTTGGCTATTTGTATGTCTTCCTTAGAAAAATGTCCATTTAGTTCCCTTGCCCATTTTTTAATTAGACTGTTTTTGTTTGTTTGTTTTGTTATTCAGTTCTATGAGTCCTTTATATTTTTTGGATATTAATTCTTTATCAGGTATATGATTTATAAATATTGTCTCTCATTTTATAGGTAACATTTTCATTTTGCTGATGGCTTTGTGTGCATAAGCATTTTAGATTGATATAGTCCCACTTGTTTATTTTTGTTTTTGTTGCCCTAACTTTTGATGTCAAATCCAAAAAAAATCATTGCAAAGACTGAGACTGATGTCAAGGAGCTTATCCCTATGTTTTCTTCTATGATTTTATAATTTCAGGTCTTAAATTTAAGTATTTAATCCATTTTGAGTTTATTTTTGTGCATGGTATAAAATAGGGATCTAGTTCAATTTTTTGTATTTTGTTGTCCAGGTCTTATTGAAGAGACTATTCTTTCCCCATTGTACACTCTTGGATCCTTTGTTGTAAATTAATAGACCATATATGCCTGGGCTTATTTCTGGGCTCTCTATTCTGTTCCATTGATCTATGTGTCTGTTTTTATGCCAATACCATAGTGTTTTGATTAGTATAGCTTTGTAATATAGTTTGAAATAAGGCAGTATGGTGCCTCCAGCTTTTTCTTTCTTGGGATTGTTTTCGCTATTTAGATTTTTCTGTGGTCCCATTTTAGGATTGTTTTATTATTGTTATATTATTTTTAATCATTTTGTGCATGCAAGTGTAACATGCAAGAATAGAATGCACAAATCTTAAGTGTACAATGTAGTGAATATTTATGAAGTGAATACACCAGACATAATATTAGCAGCTCTCAGAAAACACCTTTATACCATCTCCAGTCATTACCTACTCCCAACAGTAGCCACTTTTCTGACTTCTATTACATTTGATTAGAGACTTTCATGTGAACATGCATTCTTTTGTGTCAGACTTCTTTTTTTTTCTAAGTGATATAGCTTGAAATTCATTCATGTTGTTGAGTGAAGCAGAAGTTTGTTTCTTTTCATTGATGTACATTATTTAATGCATGATTATACCATGATTTGATTATTCTTTCTACTGTTGAGGGACATTTTATTATTTCCAATTTTGGGCTCTGGTGAATAAAAGCTTTGAACATTCTTGTTCATGTATATTTGTGCACATAGATACCTGTTTCTGTGGTTTGATTATGACTAGAGTTGCTGATTCATAGGGCATGTGTATGTTCAGTTTTAGAAAATACTGACAAATAACTGCCCATCAGTTGAGATTTTATCAGAGATGCCAGACCACTGTGAGTAATAAACAACAAGGGATTTATTATAGTAGTTAGACTTTATTCAGTTGTTGAAGCTGGTAAAGCAGACTATTGAAGATGCTGCCATTATGTCTAGTGTTGAGCCCCAAATCATTCTAATTCAGCCATACCAGAAGCTGAAAGAAACAAATTTAGAAGAGAACAATAGCAAACTAGAATTCACAAGGAAGAACTAGAACCCTTCAGAAAAAACTGGAACCCTTGAGAAAAACTCTAAGCTGTTAAGAAAAGCTAAAACCTGTTTATGTCACTTACTATCTCTAGTCTTGGTGCAGTGGGTGCAGGATCACTTGTATTATTTGACATGGAGCCACACACATTCATGGTCCAGGAGTTGGAGAAGATGAAAGAAGAGATTAGCTAGAGCCGACAAGCTGCAATTGAGTTGGCAAATCAGTGACAACATACAGTAACTTTCACCATGCGTGACTTCCTGCACTGAACTTCAGAGCAGAAGAAATATGGCGCCTGATCTTTTCCTGCCTTCCAAATATTGTTTAGAATGTATTTTCTGAGCAATGTTAACAAACAATGACAAGGGGAAAAACTTTTGTGAAATGTAGTTTCAGATTAGTTGACTAGATAATTAACAAAGCCACTATATTCCAATTTTGTCACCTAGATATTTATACATATTTTTCCAATTATCCTTAACATTTTAAAAAAGAAGCTCAACTATGTTTCTGCCTAATATGATCTATCTTTATACAACTCAAAATGTGTTATCCCTCTCCTCAAAAGAGAACATAAAGTCTTTTAATCTATTTTTAGGTTATATTATTTTTTCTTCTAGCTGAATCACATTCCCATTTTGAAATTCTATGCTTAAATACTGAGATATAAGTTCAGTCTGTATGAATGCATCTTATGTTAGGTGGTAGAGAATTGGAGAGAAAAAGAAAACAAAATTGGTTAATATTCATACAATTAGAGTCACATAAAAAAAAAAGGATATCCATAACATTATAGTCTTCATTTCCACAACTAGCCACATAATTGTAGCTGGTATTTTTCAACTCCATATTTATTTTTTCCCTTAGCAAGCACTCGGCTTGTCATAATTCCTTGCCTGGTGTGATGACTCAAAGTTTTATTGCTGAAGGATCTATTTGCTTTCTTGCCTGTACTGGGTTAAAAATTTTCATTGATTTTAATGACAATACAGAAGTATTAAGAGACACCCAAAGGGTATTCTGAATCTCACATATACATCCTTATCCCCACTGTGTAGTAATAATGCAATCTCCTATTGATGATCAGTACAGTAACTGTTGTCATGTAGACATAAAGTGGCCAGTTATCAATTTCAACTTTCAATATAATGAAAACATTACGACCCATATGTCCCCTGGTGGATGTATTTATCGTTTGAGAACTCTCGACCTTGTGACATACATTAGCCCAATATTATAGTTACTAGTCACATGTGACTATTTACATTGAATTTAAATTACCTAAAGTAAAATAAATTTGAAAATTCATTACTACGGTTGCAGTAGCCATATTTCAAGAGTTCAATAACCACATATGGCTAGTGAATAGCATATTGAACTACGCAGAGGTGCGACAGTACTAACGAGTCTAGTTAGTACTAGTCAGAATCCAAAAATTTATTGGCAGAAGGAAAATTTTTGCTAGAGAAATACCAGAGCTAATAGTGTGAAGAGTCCCTCCCATTTCTAGCCATTGACTCCTGGACTAATGAGATTTGGACTAGGAGAAACAACACTACACCTAGGTTGCTGAGTTAGAGCATATACTGCATCCTGGAAGACATCATCTCAGCCCCATCAGGTGAGGTATGCTTACTGCACTGAGGCCATAATGGAGTCTTCAAAATCCATTCCACCATTCTACCAGTACAAGTGCCCAAGATGTTGCAGAGATGGTGAGAGACAAGTGAATTGCATAAGAATGAGGCTGTATCCTTTGATTAGAAGCAAAGCTGTGTGGAATATCATGGTGGTGAATACAGTCTTCTATAAATCCTTAAATTGTGGTTTTGGCAGAAGCATTATGTGCAAAAATGGTCAATCCATATTCAGTGTAAGTGTCTATTCTAATGAGAACTATGTGCTGTTACTTTCCTTATAGAACGGTCCAATGTAATCAACATGCACCAAATGGCCAAATAATCTCCTCAGGAAATAGCACAAATTGGGGGCTCAGCAAATTGGTGGCAGCAGACTGGACATTCAGCAGTGACTTTTTCCAGGCTGACCTTCATGAGTGGTAGTTTATGTTTTTGACCTAATGCATAAACTCTGCCTCTAAACCCGTAACCACCTTGTTTATGGACATGGACAGCAGTGTCTGGAGAGAGTCTGGCTGACTGACTTCCATAGAATTGGTCATCTTGTCTATATGCTCATTAAAGCCATCTTATTTGAGGTTACTCTTTGGTAAGCATTCATATGAAGAACACAAATCTGCACCCTCTGTGCCCATTAAATGAACCTGTTTTCTAATTATGTTCCTCCAAGTCCTCAACCATTCATCTAATCATTAACCACTGTGCATTAAGTAGTATAGTTACAAATCCCTAGTCATCTGTTTCTCCTTCCAGGAAAAGCAACCAGGTGCATGGCTCAAAGTTTTGTCCACTGGAAGATTACCCTTCAGCACTATTCTCCAGGGGCCACTTCACAGTGGGCCTGTATAGGTACCTTCTTCTTTAAAAGAGACCATTTCCTCCAGTCAACTGATTGTAGGGAAACCTCTACATGGCCATGAGGGAAGGTTAAGAAGAGGGAGCCAATGAAGTAGGAACATGGCTTGAGGGCATATGGGCCACTTGCTCATGCAAGTTATATTTACCTTGAGGACACAGTTGAGCTCAACCTTTACACACCACAACCATTTGACAATAAAGTGTTGCTGTGCTGTCAGACTTTATGGTTTGATTGTCAGACAACACCTACTTCCTGATGGGCATCTATGTCTCCCGGCAATTTGGTGATCTATGGTCAAGCATTCATTCTTTTTTTGGCCCCAGTAGTAAGACTGAGCTGTTTCTCAAAAATGATAATAGTTATTTGCAGAGAATGTCATAGCTTTGATCTAAAATCCTAATGTTTGCACTATGATCTACTTGCAGAGTCTTGCCAAAGGCCCCATAAAGCATCCCTTTCTGCGATAGACGAGTCAAGCATTATCAATGCATGTGGGGTCGCATGGTCCAAGTGGGGGGGGGGAAGCTGAAAAAAATTTTCTTTCAGGGACCCATTCAAATCTGGCAGATTGTCAGCTACTAAATAAGTTGATCAGAGTGGCATGCCCAAATAAAGTTCATGGTTCTGCTAGATCTAAAGTAGCACATGAGTTTTTTGGTTCTTGTCTAATGATAGAAAGAAGCAGAAGCAGCAATTACTCTTTTCCTATGGAAAGGATTATCTCAACATGCCTTGGACCACTGTCTCTAAAAATTCCGCTGAAGGTGACAGGTTCCGGAATTTTTGTGGGATTTCTTTCTCTTCCTCTCTCATGCAGGTATCCTACCAATAAGTCTAGGGTAGTGTCTGCTCCTTTCTCATCTGGTCTCATCAGTATGATATCACAAATATAATGGACTATCAGTGGAATGATGTCTTGTGGAATGAATATGCCATAGAAATCCCTGTAGATCAATTTATGTAGATCAGCATATGGATCATATCCTGGAGATATAATATGATACGGCATTGCTGGCCCGACTAGAGGCAAGTAAATTATTTTTGATGGACTTTACTGATAGGAAGGTAGGTAGGGTGAAAGAGAGAGAAGGTGGGGAAGAGAGAAGGGGGGGAGAGAGAGAGAGAGAGAGAGAGAGAGAGAGAGAGAGAGAGAGAGAGAAAGAGAGAAAGAATGGGAGATATTTGTGAGGTGCCAAGGGATGTGTTGATTTGTTCCAGTAATGATAATACATCTGTACCAGCAGCTGCTATTGGATTTTACCACCTGATTAAGTTTACAATAATACACTGTCATTTTCTAAGTCCCATCTGTTTTCTGCATAGGCCAAATAAGCAAATTGAATGAGGATGTGGTAGGATCATCACACTACATCTTTCAAAACCTTGTTGATAGAATTTATCTCTGAAATCTCTCCAAGATCATGCCATTTTCTTTGTTTTATTATTTTGGTAGGTAAAGGCATTTCTACAGGCCTTCATCTATGCTTTTCTATCATATTTGCTATGGATCTAGTCATGTACTTGGTTCGTTTCTCTAAGAAGCTAATGGAGGAGATCTGGTGGGAGCAAAAAGAACTGAAGGCCTGGTTACTGCCCCATGCTAACTAGGTGAACTGGTAGATAAGTGACAATAGACATAAACTGTACCAGTGCCTGATGCCCTGTACTGGTTCAGAGTATAGGAAATATGACTATCACTTTACTTTACATTCTAGGTATCGTCTCATAATCATGAAGATACTTTTTTATTTTATCTTTCAGAAGATTTATTTATTATTCTAATTTAGGTCTACAGTCTATCTGGAATGGATTTTTATAGTGGCTGAAGATAAAGACTGAAATGCATATTGATAACACTTTGCTTCAGCATAATTTATTACAGAGGTACATCCTTTCCTCCATTGCTTTGCTCTGGCACCTTTAGTAAAACAGGTCCCAGTGCATGAAATGGAACAGAATATGTATAATCATTGTAATTTAATAAGAAATCTTTACATCTAGTAGTGAAAGTTCTCTGAATTTTTGATCTTCACTAGTTTGGTCTTTTGCTTTTCTATACATATTTTAGGAAATACTTGTCAATTGCCAAAAACATCCCTGTCATTTTGGTTTGAGTATATTGAATGCCTAAAGCAATCTGTTGGGAATCAACATTTTTACAATAGTGAGTCTTCCAATCTATGACCATGGTATATTTATTTAGGTGTTCTCTAAATTCTTTCAATAGTTTTGTAGTTTACTATCCAGAAATAATTGACATGTTGTATGTGATGTTGTGTCTTAGGTGTGTGATGTTTTTGATGCTATAGTAGAGTGGTACCTTTTAAAATGTTTTTAATTGTTTTGCTACTATGTAGGTTCTACTTTAAATGACATTTCATCCTATAATTTTCTACATCTAATTATTAATTGAATTTGTTGAATTTTCTATGTACTTAATTATGCCACCTAAAAGTAATGGCCTTTTAATTTCTTCATTTCCTATTCTTATTATATCTTTAAAATTTCTTTTTTGAACTAAAACCTCCAGTACAATTTTGACTAACTATAATGATAATGGACAGTCTTGTCTCACCCATAGTGACTTTTTTTTGTAGATTCTCTTTCAGATTAAGAAAACTCCTACCTTTCTATTTCTTGTTTGACAAGGTTTTTTTGTTTAATTAAAGTGTTTTGATTAATTTTTTGCTAATATGGAGATGACCATATGATTTTTAAAATTTTTTTCTGATAATGTAGTAGATCACTTTGATTGATTTTAGAATATTAACTAATCTTGCATTTCCTGAATAAACCTAACTTTTCTAAAATATTATTTTGAATTTGGCTTCTCTCATTCAGTTTGGTATAGATAGATAGATAGATAGACAGATAGATAGATAGATAGATAGATAGATAGATAGATAGATAGATAGATAGATTTGCATTTATGCACATTTATATTTATATAGCATTTATGTTCTGTTATGATTCCTACACTATGGATTTGGAAACTGAGATATAGAGGGCTTAAAAGACAAACAAAGTCAAACACTGATACAAAGTAAGAAGGCCTGATTCAAGAATATACCTCCACAAAGTTAAATTATTAAAGAAGTTGCTGATTATGTTTTCAGAAAATGGGACAAAAAAATAAGGGTGGTGCTTTATGAAGACCCATATATTAAAGGTATACATTTGTATTTCTCTAGAAACTACACCTCTTTGGCAAATGTCGTGAAAGGGTAGCCTGAGAAAGAAATCACCCTCACCAATGCGGAGGTGGGGGTATCATCCAATGCAGTGAAGGCCAGAATAGAACAAAAGAACAGAATAAGGCAAATTCGCTGTCTTTGAACTGGAACAGGCATTTTCTCCTGTCCTCACACTTCGGAGCTTTTGATCCTTTGGTCTTCTGACTCAAATTAAATCGTACTATTGACTCCCCTGGTTCTCCAGCTGGCAGACAGCAGATTGTGGACTTATTCTAACACACACACACACACACACACACACACACACACACACACACACACTCCATTAGTTTTGTTTCTCCAGAGCACCCTGACTAATGCAGCAGGTTTTGTTTTGCTCCATACAGTAGTAATGCATTTTTACCACAGTTTACAAGACTGTAAATAATCTATCTCCCCTTCTTTCTTTTTCACTTCTATATGCACACACATTCACGATTCTTCGTCTACACCGACCATTTGTTGTGTTTTGAACATGCCAAAGCCAAACGCACTACTGTGTCCAGGTCATCGCATATGCTATTTCCTCTGCCTGGAGTCCTCTCTCTAGACTTCCGCATCACTCCCTCCCTCACGTCCTTCGCTTCTCTGCAGAGGTGCCGTCTTATTAGAAAGGACTTCCCGGACTCGTGCCGCCTTCCTCTGTCAGTTATTAACATGGACACTCAGCCAGTCCCCTTTCTGCCCTGCTCACCCATAAATTCGTCTTTTTACTAGCTCCCTTTACCTGTTTCTGGCCTCCATAGCCAGTATTACCACCTGACATTCTAAATTCATTCCTCTAACTTCTCCAAAAGAACCTGAACCCCACTAGAAGGCAGGGCTTTACTCTGTATCCAATTTCTAGGGCCCAGATGAACATCTGATATATTACAGACTTTTTGTTTTACACAAATATCTGTTGTATGAGTGATGGATAAATGAATGAATGAGTCCCCAAGTGTCCAAAGTTATCTAATTTCTCAGAAATTCTTGCTAATTATTTTTTTCCCATGAATCTAACCCCTCCCCCCTTTTTTTCACCTTGTGAATCTAATTCTAAAGAAAGAGAAGCTCGGTGCCTTTATCATTATCTTCTTTTTATAGCATTCATTGCAGGTGTTGGTAGATATTTAACACACATTTGAGATGCGTCCTGACTCTGCCCAAGGTAACTTGGAGGTGGGAATATTCATCACTTGCCATATGATAAGCTTCTGTTGTTTGCTTGTGTTGTCAGGAGTTCCTAATGCCCACTTTATATGCAATATGCTTGAAAAATGAAAGATTATTGTTGATATGAAAGTAAGATATGCAATATCGTGTGTAATTCGTTTTCCTCAATGGATGCCCTTTAGCTATGTTCAACCCTGTCCTTCACACTTTGTCCTGAGATAAATGCAAAAGTGGGGTTCTGTATATAAATGGTGCATCTATCTATCAAATTGATTTCTGGAGCCAGAGAAATAATTGTAATTTATGAGATACACTTGTGACGGCCAAGAATGTTAAGCAGAGTAGATAGCCTGGGTGGCATGACTTTGATTTTTAATTATAGGTCAACTCAGCTTAATTCCATAATGTGACACTTCACCCTTTCTTTCTCTAAACAGAAAGCTAGAAATGCAAATGAACTAACCTTTGAATGTCATCCTGAGTTTTAGCAACTGTGTGTGAAACTCTGAGCAAGTGACATGACTTCCTGGGTCCTCAATGTTCCTAGCTTGACCTATATGATTTCGAATGTCTGTCCTTAAATCTGCAAAATGCAGTGATCCTGTAGCAATTATTTATTAAGGGAACCAGTTTGGGGATTAGAACTCAGGTGAGAGGAAGTGATAGAGAGGAAGAGAAAAAGGGAAGAAAAGAGAGAGAATCCCAAGTCATAAATCTTGTTTCTAAAAAAATACAACTTCAAAATGGAGGTCAGAGTTAGAAACTCAAGTTCTATGGGTGTTTTCCTTTAACTGCTAACCCGGGGTCTTCTTGAACATCATTTTCCACTGTGTGAAGGTGTTTCTAAGAATCCCTAAGGAGTGTGTTTAAGGGGGAGGAAGAGAGTTGGGGAAGGTTCATAGAAAAAGTGTTGGTTATTATCAACAGCAAGAATAAAGCTTCTGGGCCGGCCGAGTGGCGCGATGGTTGAGTGCTGGTTTGGGAGGCTGGCGGCCCCGGTTCGGGTCCCATATGAGGGCCAGTGACACTGCCCTTCAAAAAAAATAAAAATAAAAATAAAGCTTCTATTACCTGATGGACCATGGTGTATCTGAGAAATGATGAGGTTAGAATCTAAAGAATGAGAATGGGGTGGGGTGACATAAGACCAGAAAGGGAGGCGGGGGCTCAATCAAGCAGGGGTCTGTAAGGTAGGTATTTTAGCTTTTATGTGTGGTACTTCTGCTGACCATAAGTCTAGGAAGGGCTGAGGTGGGAGGAAAATTTAAGTGCCAAGCATCATATTGCATTTAAGATGGGTCCTTCTCTTTCTCCTAAGGTTTTCCTCACTAGTTCAAATTCCTTCTGGGTGGCTCCATTTACCTAAGTGTAGGAGGCCACCCAGGAAGTTCTAGATCTTTCATAGATTTCTTGGAGATCGGCCCTGCTAACTCACTAGATATGCCCAGTCATGTCATAACCACATTTTAGCTAGAAAGACAGAAGGCTACATCATAATAGAATATCGTAATCAAAATGTGTGATGCCTCCAGGAATCTAAGAGCTTACATGTTAAGTGCACTTTGACTTGTAATTGGAAGTTAAAGATGTTTTAGATAAGGTTACTGCTTTCATCTGTCATCAAAAATGGCTTTTCATTAGCTCCTTTGCTGTCTGCTTATCGACCCAGAATCCTAGCAAACCCCACTGCTCTATCGCAGAGATGAGGCCACCCACTCTTGAAATAGATCTTTCCATAATAGAACAGGCTGGTATCACTGGGATCATTTTCAAACTCTATGACAAAATATAGCCAAGCCCTCTAAGAAGGCAGACAGGAAGTAGCTGGCCTAATTGATCACTGTGATTTAAAACAGTGACAGAAGCTTTTGTACCTCCTTCAAGGTTGACCGACTTTGTACAAACATGTTAAGGATACACTGCTTTCCCATTAGAAAAGATGATCAAATATATTCTCATATTATGTATATGTGGCAAGACTAGTTATCAAGGACTAACACAATGCTTGTTTCAGCCACACTGATAAAACAAATGCTTGCATCTAGGAAACCTCCACTAGTGAGATGAATCATTTTAATGGAAGTAGCACATTGTACTGCTAAAGTTGGGTTCCAACATAAAATGTTTATGTGTGGAAATGATGCTATATTTAGTAATATTTACAAAGCTGGGTGAGGAAGTAAAAGGGTCCGGAAACTGAAATGTTGTATTAAATTCTTTGTAAAATATTTACATGACTTAACAATGTTGTGGGTTGACATAGGGTTTTGGTTTTTGGTTTTTAAGGGAAAGAATTCATCTGCTGACTTTTTTCTCCTCATTAGGCTCATTAAATGATTTCAGGCACATTATTTCACACACTTTATTGATAACCTCCTCTTGGGTTAATGTTGCATTTATTTGTTTCTAAGATTTGAGTCTATGGTTATTTGAGGTGAATTTGTTAACACCTAGACTTTTTGTGAAAACAGCAATATTTAATCACAACATTGGGAGTAAGAAGCATGAGAGTTAGTGATGTCTGGTTTACTAACCCCATTATTTTTTGGGGAAACTAGTAAGGACCTTTCCACTCCTGCCACATACCAGCCTAACGGCTTATTAATAGAGAGATGTATGTTACATAATTATGTAGGACCTCTCAGCTCAGATTAATTAGGGATTTAAAGGCAGGGTTCTCTCCTAGCCCTGATGATAGCATGAAGAATTACATGCTTTTGGATAAGTGTTAAAATTCTTAGTAATTTCTGTGAATCTATACAATAAATAGTTTTAAGAAATGGCTTTTATTAATTAATTGTGTTGATTCATTTGCCCAGAATAGTAGAGTATAAGGTTATATAAGGCTAATAAGACCGTGTTGAAATTAAAATTTTCTTAGCGGTGGCAGTACAGTTTACAACCTGAGATTCAAAGGAAAAAATTCAAAATATTTTTGGTGCTGTTGACTCTTGGCTGAGAAGCTGTTGGCTGAGAGCCAACGACTTCCTAGGCACGAACGAAATTGTTCCAGTCCGGGAGGTTGTGCTAACTTGTACCTGAAGGCTTCCTGTGTGTCAGACATTACAAATGTGAGCTGATTTAACCCTCAATGTCATCCTCTGGAGGTAGGATGACTATTGTTATCCCTCTTTTAAAGATGATGAGATTGACATACAGAGGTTAAGGCTAGACCTTGGGAACAGAACAGGGAGACCTGATCCCAGGACCTCTGGCTCTGAAATTGGTCATCGCCACTGATCTGCACTGCCCTACGGATGTCTCACTCTCTCTGGGGCATTGTAAAGCTACCTGGACTTGTCTTGGTTTGAGAGCTGAAAATAAACATCCAGTTTAAGGTTTCTAGGGTTATGCTAGGATCGTCCTCAAGGGTAGAACCTCTTAGCTTCTCCTTCCTGTCTTGGTAGCAGGTGGTGGCATTCAAGTTAGTTTTATGAACCTTGTGAAAAAAGAGCTGAAGGGGAGTCGGCACTGAGTTTGGTTCAAAAGCTAAGCATAAAGAAAGGAACAGAGTCAGGACTTTGCAAATAACAAACTTAGAGGAAAAAAGAAAATCGAAATCTCATCCATTTTGCCATAGCCTAGAATAATGGCCTTCCATTAGAAGGACATGTGCCATCTGAACTAGGATTTTGTTTGTTTGTTTTTTGTTTTTGTTTTTTTAACATAAACACTCCTCACATTTTGGAACAGATGATTTTTTGTTGTTGCAAGAGGCTACCCTGTGTGTTATAGGACATTGACTAGCATTCCTAACCACTCACTAGAGGCCAGTAGCACCTCCAGTGAGAGAACCAAAAATGCCTGTAGATATTGCCCCAATGTCCACTGGAGACAAATGTTATCCCTGGTTGAGATATATATATATATATATATATATATATATATATATAAAATTAGGATGAAATATTTTTATAACTTTAATATTAATAGAATTCTTATTAATTTGTATATTTTTAGGAAAATGGGAGTTTGAAATTTCCATGTGAATTAGAATTATTATTTATATTTTATTTAATTATTTAATTTTTGATAAAGTGATTAGTAGCAGATAAGGTAGGAAACGTAGATTTTTTTTTTCAGGGTATGGAATATTGGAGGCTAAACAACTAACCAACATGGGATGCTAAGATACTGAGTTATTGAGAAATTCCAGAAACACTTCAATAGGGATATTTCTAATCCAAGCAGAGTAGAAGTTTCTCATATAAAAAGGTAGTTAGAGGGCCGGCCGAGTGGCGCGGTGGTTAAGCGCTGGCTTGGGAAGCCAGCAGCCCCGGTTCGGGTCCCACATATGAGGGCCAGTGACACTGCCCTCAAAAAAAAAAACAACAACAGAAAATGTAGTTAGAGCTTGAGCCATCATATCAAGAAATAGTGACAATGGTGACTTTATCAGCTTTCTTGAAAAGAAAGCATGAGGTTACTCTCATGGCATGTCGAGGGCCCTTAACTGGGGTCATCTTATTCAATTCTCTCATTTTAAAACTGAACAAGGTGCAAGTAGGTTCAGCTCCTCCACTGAGTTCCTGGTGGCTGAGGTAGGAATACAAGGTAGATCCCCCAATTCCCATTTCTACTAAAGAGTTTCTCTGGGAAAGCGTGAGTTAGTTGTCAGGAAGAACCTTTAATCCCCATGTGTAGTATCAAGGGCTCTCTTTTTCTTTTCTCTGTTCATGTTACTGTTTTTTTCTTCTTTAATATTTCCGTTTATAGTGTTGTCACCCTGTGTTTCTCTTTCATTAACTAAGTTTTGTTTTTTGTAGAGAAGAGACTGTCTTTCTGTCATCTTAGTGTATTTTAAAAAAGCAATATTCTGTGTACGAATGATAAATTCCAAGCATTGGGGAGTGACACAGAGGCTGCTGCTAATTGTTCTGATGACACCCCTGCTTTCCCAACAGGGGGGAAATTATTATTAGACGCTATCATTTTATTTGATTGATTTTCCTCTTCTCTCCCCAGAATGCTTCGATGGTGATAGGGCTCTTGTCTCCCTTGCTCAATGTTGGTTCCCTAGGGCCTCGCATGTGAATTGACAAATAGGAGGCCCCTCAACAATGTATTTGTTGAATGATGAAATAAAGTAGTGGCTTTGCCAGGGTGGACACAGTGGAAATTTTCAAACTGAACTCACATGCAACACAGTCTTTTGACAAGCTTTTGCCAAACAGGGTATGTATCATAACGTTTAGAAACAGCAGGCACAGTCAGCCACACTTGGACCAGAATTCCAGTTCTGATCATTATTTGCTGTGATGTTAGTTATTTAGCTCCCTTAAGCCTCAACTTCTGCATCTGTAAAATGGTCATAATAGTAATTTATCTCTTAGAGTTCTTATGAGGATTAAAAGAAATAGTGCAGGTACATTGATTCAAACTATGTTTGGCACTTAGTATGCACTTAATTGTGAGCTGGGTGAGAAGGACACTTCTATCCCATCTGGCCATTTTATCCATTGATAAACTTTTATCAGCCAAACCCTAGATTTCTAGAAAGATTACCATGCTGTAAATGTAAAGAGTTATGCCAGGCAAGCCTCCTGTTGCTTCCAGCATCCAAGCAATAGGTGTTCTTGCTTCCTTCCCTCCTCAATGTCGGTGCCCGAGGGGCAGGACATGAGTCCCAGGCCAGGCCCGCCACCTTTATCCAGTGAGTAGTTGGATAGTCAGAGAGCCTCACCCACAGGCCAATCATTCTCGATTTATGGAAAGAGTGAAAGGAACAACCCTTTGAAATGCAGCCTGAGACCCTTAGTAGAGTAGTCTATGAAGAGAGGTATTGAGTGTTCAGATCGATCAATAAAACGGACTTCATTTTCCACTTGGCTATTGTTCCTTTGTGTGAGGGAGTTGTAAAGAGAGGTCCAAGGAGGAAGTACCAAGATCTAGCCCTCTCAAATATTATTAAAATAAATATAAGCCTTAGGATCCTACCCTTTATCTAAATGAGAAAATAACATACAGATAGTAACAACTAGCTAAGGGATGGAATCTAAATAAGTGATGAAAATTGAACAAACTATATGCTCAAGTGCTGAAAGAGATATACTGAGAAATGCTGGTTGTATTATAACCCATCCCTCACCCCTGTTCATACTGCCATTCACTTTACGTTAAATTCTATTAACATCTATTACTTCTGAATAATGAAGTCATGTACCTCTGTGGTGTGCAATTTTTAAGTTGCATATAAAGACTTTTTGAGACATTCCAGATGGGATAATTAGAGAAAGAGGACACTGAGTGTTGTAAGATGGTAAAGCAGAAAGCTGAGCCAAATAGCACCCCTTGAAAAAGATGAAGAAAAGGGAGGTAACAAAGCCCAGCCTGAGGAAAGCAGGAGGAGGGGACTAAGGTGACAGATGGGCAAAGGTGGTACAGAGAAGGGCTGTGTCCCAGTGAGCACTGGCAATCCTGAACTGAGTAGAGTATTGAGAAAAAATAAAAAAATTAAAATTGAAAAAAAAATTACTTTATTCATTTCTTTTCAAGCATGAACATTTCTTTTTGTCTCTGGGCATGAGAAAGATGTCAATAATTTAGAGACTTAAACAGGCCTTGAACATTAAAGAGAGTATTCAGTCATTCATTCATTCACTCACTCATTCACTTATTTATTCCTTTAATGAATATGTAATGTGTTCCATCTATGTTTCAGACAAGGAAAAAAAGTTGAGATACACATCTCATTTGTATCAAAGCTCTTAATAAAAATCCTAAAGATGAAAACATTTGGAATTTACCAGAGATGGTAGATTAAAAATAGCTAAGCCATAGCTGTTATTGAAAATGAAGTATATGAGAAATATCAATATGCTTTGTCATTATTTTATCTATTTAAAGGTACATATAAATGTTTACATAAGTTTATTGGTGTCCTTCACAAGCTTTAGCTCTCCAACAATTCTTTTTTATTTTTTTTAACTTTAAGATAATAGTTTTACAGAGCTGATGTTATAAAATTGGTGTGACTACTCTACCCTATAAAATAATGATAAAACTAAATGTAAGACTTTCTTTAGATTAAATCATCTATCACCCACTTATAACTGGCTGATAGATGATTCATTTTAGCTCATATCGTTGATTGGGTATTTATGATAATTGCTTTTTGATTGGTTTTTGCAAATTGGAACTTGAAATTCCAAGGTGAGATTTATAATACCAGGAAGATTTTTATTAAGTCCTGAATAACAACAACTAAAAAATATGTTTATAAAGCGAATTTTAATTATATTCCTTTACAAAATGAAACAAGTTCATATTTTACAATTAATTAGAAAAACCCCTTAGAATGAAGACATTTTTATTGGTAAAATACTCTGAATTCCTTGAAAAAGGTAAACCATAAGATAATAGGGAATTGGAATTTGGGAAAAGATTTCTCATTTTCTGACTCCTAATCTTATTCCAAAATTGTATTCTAAGATTTTTTTTCATAATCTTATTCTAAAACTCACAGATAAACTTGGTAATAATAATAATAATAATAATAATAATAATAGCTCACATTTATTGATCACTTAGGGTGTGCCAAGTGTAGTACCAAGACTTATCTACAGGTCTTTTGACTTAATGCTCACCACAACCATTTGAGACAAGCATTATTATTCTCACTTTACACATGTAATATTGTGGCACAGAGATGTTGAGTGATTTGTCCAAAGTCACACAACTGAAAAAAACTGGAGTGTGGATTTTCCAGGTCTGTCTGGTTCTTGAGCCCACTGAATTAACTATGCTAGATGGCATGATATAGAAGTTAGTTTCCTTGACACTGTCAGCTGACATTTGCATTAGAGAAAGGAAAAAAAAATGTCATATTGCAATCCTTGTTTGACTTCAGAGCATAGAGGAGAAAATGGAGAGGAAAGTGGACCTTGTCTCTTGATGAATCATAAATTCTATCTCAAAGGGAGGCACCCTTTGTTAAGTTACCTTCTATTCTGAAGTACAGCCTCCCACTTAGCTCCAAGAATCTCCTTTGTTCTAAAAACATCCCATCCAAAGCATACAGACCATTCGAGAAAATTCCCCGGGTGTACATCATATAGGTAAAATCCCAGCTGTAATCTAAAATGAAAGGAGATGGGGAAAATGAAAAAAAAAATTACTCTCTTCTCCCATTCTGTGCAGCACCTTCCCCCCACACACCGCCCACAGTCCCCATGTGGAGACGCTTTCTCAACCTTCTTATGATGTGAGCACATATACAACATTTTGAGAAACCACTATTTGTCCTAGGCTAGACTATCCTACATAAACAAACTCTTCCTCCTTATTTAGAAAGACTCCTCTTTCTTCTCACACTCTCTTCTTTCAAGTTCACTATTGTGATAACAATCATATCCTCCAAAATGTAATAGTTAACACTTAGTAGTAGGAATGTACTGCTTTCTTCTTGCTTCCTCTTACCCTCCAAATGACATCACTTTTTCTTTGAAACCTCAGGGGGACACTAGGTAGCATGGCAGTGTTCCTGAATTTCCAAATCTCATTTTTGTAGAATTCCACCAACAGAGACCAATCAGTTGGCATTGTGCTGAGGATGGTGCTTCTCCCTAAAAGATCTTGAATGAAGAAAAATACTATTTTAGTCAGAGATCCCCAACTGGTTTATTTCCTCCTTTCCAGTTATTTTTTAGCCAATTGTGTGCTTGCAATATACATACATTTGGAATGACAAGCCAGACAAATATCAGGTTGATCCAATAAAGATGAAACTAGAAAATGGAATTGGAAGACAGACTGGGAATGATAGTGAATACTCTAGGAATATGCTGTGGTTTAAAATTGAATATCAAATTTATTTGGGGGTACAGTGGAAAATATCAATTTATGAATAATGTATTATTGGGTAATAATGATCTTTGAAAATATTTAGAATTCTTAATTTGATTTCCTATACTTTATGTTATTTTCAGCTTCATCCTGATTCTTTCTCCTAATTATTTAGCTGGACTGCTAATCCACTAAGAGGCCTTTGCAAACCACTCTCATCATCCCTATTCAAGTGATCTAAGTCTCCTAATACCCGCCTCCTATTCCTGTTTGAGTCCACCATCTCTTCACAAGGGCTTCCTCCCCACTTCACATTTTGTATGTGTTCATTGCTTCTGATACCCCTTAGTTGTAGGAACATTTGCTTCCACTTCTATTGGGGAGTAAAAACGGTTGAGTTTTTTTTTTTTTTCTTCTTTTCTGAGCTGGAACATCTTGATTCGATCATTTCAAGACATCACCTTTTGCTAAGAGTAGTAAAATTGTCAGACTTGTAGAAAACTGTGATTGTCCTTCATGAAAAAAAGTAATAATAATAATATGAAATATTTGGGCCTCTTTCCCTTTGAAACAAAGTAACAAAAATGGATCAGTCTTCTGATCCTAGCCCTGCCTAGGCCATTTGTTTCTGGGAGCTTCAGAAGTTTTCATCACTGGTCACGTGCTTCTATCCATGAGATGGGGAAAATTCCTATCAAGGCTGAAGGTGTAGCTTCAGTTACGATTGTTACTTTGTTCTTGAGAAACTTATATCTTTATCACAGTTGTAAAAATAAAAGAAAAGGAATGAATCTGTAGATCCAAACTCTTGAATATAGGTTGCTCTAGTCATGAACATGTGATGCGTTTTGAGGGATTCTAAAAAGATGCGATTCCCCCACCCCCAAACTCTCTCCACCCCTCCTTACTCATGTCTACATGCTGGGTTAGCCTTCCATTTCCTCCACCTGAGTTATATCTAACTTACAATTTTAAGTCCTATTAAAATGCCAGAGCATCTTTTTTGTTGTTTTGCAAGAAAATGATGCATTTCCTTTGCAGAGGTAGCACTATGGTAGCTGCAGCCTGTGAGCGTGATTAATATCACCTTAAAGTGCTGCCTGGCCCAGATTTGCTCCCATAGGACATAGCCTCATTAAGATGGAATCCCACTTCACTTACCAGTTGAAGAACCTGGGAGAAGGCTTTGATAAGGCAGTAGGAGCTTGGGGGTGGATTTAACTACCTGAAGGGCAGGTGGCTATGCCAGTGAAGAGGTAAGAGAACACAGAAGTGGGAGATAAACACTGAACATAGACAAATGCCCTGCTTTATAATTTTGCTTAAAGCAGCTTTGGCAGAAGCCCTCAGTCCTTTCACTTAACTTGCTTATAGTTTTCTGACCATATTTAACCTCAGACTGCACCTTCGGACTGCAGCTAAGACACATGATTATGTAAGTAAGAACACCTAACATTCAGCAGCAAACTGCTGGGTCCCAAGAAGCTAGGGTGACAAATAACAACAGTTACCAGATTGATACAATTGTGAATTTCTGTATTTAAAAGCTCATCTCTCCTTTCGACTCTGTTCATTCTGTATTTTTCAGGCAAGGCTTTCCCACGGCAGTATCAGAGTATGAACAGTTAATGCTTCCATTAAAACAAGCTTTTTAGGTGAGGCTGAGTTGTTATTTATTTTTCACCCACACCATTAGCATATTAATAGATGGCTATTTTAAGCGTAAGTAAATAGAGTGTCTTTGCACCCACTGAATAATATATCATGTTATTATACATGCATATAATATACACACATGTACACATACACATACATAAATGTGGAACAACCTTCCTTTTACCTTATTAGCTTTAATATTAGAGCTGGCAACACATGATCTCTCATGAGTCTAAGATTGTTTCTTGACAGATGAGTTACCTTGGATAACCTATCCCCACACAGAGTTTTATGGCCTGTTTTCCAAATTATACAAATTACCCTGAAGTAAAAACCACAATGGAAATATTCCAGAATCACATTCCTGGCTCTGGAACACAATGTGTTGGTTGTTGGCCAATTTTCTTTTCTTCATCGTTTAGAGTAGTTTATAAAAATGTTTTTATATGCCAATATTGAGTACTGGCACTAATGTGTTCTCCTCTAAATGTATTGCTGGCAGCAACCAAAATAATTTGGAAGGAACATATCAGTATCAATTGACTAGTACATCTCAATCCAGAAGATCTCTCATTACCCTAAATACATCATTAATTTGTGTCACGGAGACTCCATCTGAAATGAATGGTCAGAGAGTTAAGAAATGAACCAAGACTTAAAGGAACTCACTGATAGAACAAGATGCTACTGCCAATTTAGGATATTGCCAGGGTAAACTTTTCAATGCCTCAATAATTTTATTACCAGTGTCATAAAAAAATAATTTAAGCATCATGTGTAATGTCCTGAGCATTTAAACAGTGCTGTAGAGAGGAAACAATGCAAAGAACAGAGCTTTTATGATCAACATCTGTAGCACATAATACAGTATTACATTAAAAATCATAAAGCATGACTATGTAAAGTTCATTCAAGAATGCAAAAATGTTTTAATATTATGAAGTCTGCTTTTCTGTTTATATAACTCATCATATTAATAGGTTAAAGAAGAATAACATCAACTCATTAATAAATATTAAAGACATTAAATATTAGTATTTTAAATAAATTTTAAAATTTCATATTATTCCTGTTAAAAAGTTCTTTAGAAAATTATAATGTATATTTTCTGAATAGGATTAGAATAATCAAATTTAACCTGTAACTTGCATACACTAGAAGGAATCTCATTAAAATAAAGAATGTAACACTATCACCATCACTATTTAACATTTTTCAAAGAATAGCAACAAAAAAGGTGCAATGATGAGAAAAAAAGGAGACAAAATTGTCAATATTTGTTATGTGACTGTATATTTACAGACCCCAAGATAACCAATTAGGTGGACAGAGGGGCTTTAGGACAACTCAGAGTTCAGCAAGGAAGCCATTTAAAAATTAATTTACAAAACCTTTTTTGTTCCATTTAGAAAATAATTAAAATATAGGAGAAAGAAAAATAAAATGTCTCAGAATAGCAGAAACATGTGGGACCTTCATGAATAAAATTATAAAAATTTTCTTGAAGCACATAAAATAAGAATTGAAATATGTAGTTGTTTCTCTAAGAATGTCAGTTTTCTTTGAATTAATATACAAGTTTAATTCATACCTAACAAACATCTTTTTGTCTAGAATATGATCAAATGATCAAATAATTCTAAGGTTGATCTGGAAAAGTGAATATCTGACTATAGGTAAACATGTGTTGAAAAATTCATGGTAATCAGAAGATTCTGGTATTGGAATAAATATAAAGAAATAGAAGAATTTAAATCCAATTTTATACCACTATGCTACTCCCTACATATGTATTAAACAGAAGCATCATTTCTTGACATGATTATTGATCACTTTATACCCATTATCCTGTGGCTATATATACAATCAATATTGTTGGAAAAGGTACAGTTTTTGTTATTATATCCAACAAGCTATTTTTCTTGATTTGGATAGACAGGTTATATAGATGTAATCAAACACCACTTTTTCATGTCAAAGGTATAGATTTTTTAGTCACCATTACCTATGAAAATACATTTTGCATCCAATTATCTTTTTTATAATATTTGAATATTTTTAAAGCAATATATATACATATACATATGTATACATACATATACATATGTATATGTATATATATGTGTGTCTAAACATATATGTATGTCTAAACATGTGTGTGTGTGTACACACACACGCTTAGAGACAAATTAGAATAGACACACCATTATGCATTCGAGGATATTATCCTTTTTTTTTTTTATCATTGGCAATTTGAGATGCTAAAATTAGTATTTCGTTCTTTAAATTGTGTATTTAATTATTAATGAGGTTGAAATTTTGGCTTGTTTATGGGCTACTTGTGTTTTCCTGTGAGGATTGTATGTTTCTATTTTCAGGCCACTTTTCTTTCCAATCTGTGTTTATTTTTTTACAAATTGATTTCTAAAAATATATCTACATTTAAGGCTTTAGACGTTTGTTTTTCAAACACATGTCACATATTTTCTCATATTGTCCTTTGACTTGACTTATAATGCATTTCATCACAGAAAAATGTTAATTTTTCTGTGGTCAGATTTATTGATCTTTCCTCTATGCCTATCATGCTTAGTGGGACCGTCCCCATTCCTTTTTTCATTTATATTTCTCTTTGTAAGTGGGTGGTTTCATTTTCATATATAAATCTTTAATTTAGTTAGATTTATTATAGTGTAAAATCTGAGAGGAAACTAAAAAATTTCTTAGTCTGCTTCCTATCTATTATGACATATGATCATTATGTGATAGAAATCAATGTAATTTGATATATGTTTATATATTTGATATATAATATATTTATCAACAATAATTTGATACATATTAATATACACACATGAGTTAACCTCTGCAATATTTTCCTTTCCCCTTTCCTGCCACAGCAGCCAGAATTCTGCTGCTGATGTTGGGTGAGAGGAAGCAGTTTCTAGGGGTACCCAGAGGACTCAGCTTAGGGGCTATAGGTCTGCTGCATTTCAAAAGCAAGCAGCCAGCGTTTTGAAGTGCCTCTCTGAGCATAATAAGGCTTTCTAAACAAATAAGATGTAGAGCTGATGCATAATATTTAGTACAAATGAATAAGAAAACTGCACTTTACCTTCAGAGGAGGCTTAAATCAGTGCTACAAACTAAAAAGGAGTGCAAAAAGATGTTTCAGAGAACATTCAGCTTAATGCTGAAGTGTCAAGCCATGGAGCAAGCCACTGTCAGTGACATCTGACATCTGTTATGACCAAAGCACATGATTGATAGAGCATAAGTTTCCTAAAGCTGCCACTTCAAATTGAACTTGTGAAATTGAATGTAAAAGCATTGAGAGTGAACCTAGAGGACTTTTATTCCCAAGTATACTCCAATGCCTCCAGCCCGCTTTATTCCTATCAACATCACAGTCACCACCATGGGCAGCAAGGTCTATTATTCCATGAAGAAACCCCAGGTACCAAAGGTGAATGGATATATACTGAACAATGGCCTTCATTACTATTTTAATATATGTAAAATGTCATTGATATTATTTTTTGTTAAGGCACTACCTACATTAAACTTTTCACTGCAATGTTCATCTATAGTCAAATGATATTTCCACGAGCTCAGTGTTCCAGAAAAGATGTTTAGGAAAACAGATATAAATTTTTCTATATTTTTGTGTTTTCCAAAAATGAATGACAATTGGAAATGTTTATACTTTAATCATTTATTTTAATAAAATGTAGCACCTTAACTGTATTTACTTAAACATATATATATACTGTAATTATTTTTGACACATTTTGGAGAACAAACTTGAAATCCATTAATGCAATGGAAGCGCCTTATATGAACCTGAACTAATTCCTTGGTGAAATTTTAATTGTCCAAATTTTTTTCATACAATTTTATGTCCTTTTCCATAAGTTCTCACACCAAAGTATGTTCAGGAACATAATTTACAAATTTAAGAAATATTATTAGTTTTATTATTTTGTTTTAAAGAAATTTGAAAGAAAAAAGAATAACTTCACAGTTGAGAAGACTAGAAAGTACCACAATACTCAAGTGATCAAAGTGAATATTATCAGTAATAGGGCAAATGTAATTACTGATATGATACAATATGAAGAACACAGCATTTCTGTAATAATATTACTAACAGGAAGCATAGCATGACTCTAATCATGAGAAAACACCAGAAAAGTCCAAATTTGAGGGGCAGTTTACAAAATAACTTGTCTGTAATCTTCAAGTGTTAAAGCTGTAAAAGTCACAAAAGACTAAAAAATGGTTCCAAACTGAAGGAGATTGGCAAGATATATCAACTAATTGCAATGTGGGATTCTGAACTACATATTTTTGCAATAAAAGTCATTATTCAGTTAACCAGGAAATCTGAATGGGGGTCTGAAAATTAGATGGCAGTGATGTATCTCTGTGCTAATTCTTTGGTTTTGATGGTAGTATTGTATTATATCTATGAGAAAAAATAAGCCTTGTTTGTAGAAAATGACAGTAAAGAATTAAAGGATTATTAGGTATCTTGGTGACGTTTTCAAATGGTTAAGAAAGAAGGTTCTTTCTACAGTACTGACTACTTTCTCCAAGTTTGGGATTGTTTCAATTGTTTCAAAGTAAAAAAAGAGATAATTAAGCATGTTTGATGGTTCGGCAAACCATTAAGATGTAGTTAGTGATTTTCTACAATTTGTCCACATTCTGCCATGACCTATCAATGATGGATGGTATTATTTACAACATGCTTGCTACCCTCTAAGAATTTTCAGGTCCTTGAATATATCATATTTGAAACAGAATCACTTAAGGCTAATGGAGTTCTTCTCTCTTGCCCATATCAGTGAAATGTGGTTAAGCATGGACATGATGCAACACTGATGTTGGGTTGGAGAGAATAGATGATTGGCTGGATGATCAGTGGAGTTAGCAACTGCAGCAGCTAGGCTCTTGAACGGAATTTGTGGATTTAGAGTCAGCAAAACCCAACACTCCACTTCCAGATTGAAATAAGGCACATGGTAGATTCCCATTATTCTAATATGGAGATTGTCCGATAAAAAATGGTTTTATATGTTAATAACTAAGTAATATATAAGGAAAGCATATATAAATAAGCTTAATAAATATATAATGGGGACAGAACAAATATATATATATATATATATATATATATATATATATATATATATATGATTTTTTTTTTTTTTTAACGAGTAAAAGTGACTGAATCCCCCTGGCTTTCCAAAGGCTTTCAGGGATAAACAGCTATATTATTCTTTCAAACCACATTAAAGGTATGTTCTTTATTCTTTTCCTCAATCACATTGCACTGCTAGATCTGCCTTCTCTGGCATCACCAATTACCTATTAATGATATACTATTTTCCAGAGGGACTGAAGAAAAACAGGAATTTTTTGAGAACAAGTCAGTAATCTCTATGAAATCATATGGGGCATGAAAACGGGAGGGGGTTTACCCATCTATTATCTATCTATCTATCTATCTATCTATCTATCTATCTATCTGTCTGTCTTTATCATCTATCTATCTTTGACTAATACATGATCTCTGTTCTAAAATGTTAATGAGCGGCCACCTGAATTTCTGGCTGGGCATCCTCAACTCACAGGTATACTGCTGTTTGAATGAGTAGCTATGCATGTATATCTGTGTACATGCATCATAATAAAAGCTTTTCCTTTTTTCTTGTCTGTGGGACACAAAGGGTTTTAGATGACTTTTGGAGCAGTACTGTAATATACCACTATCATGTCTACCTCCTTCAAATCTTGTCTTTAATGTAATAAGTGAGCAGAACTATTGATATTTTAGATTCATGAGGATCTGAGGACAACTTTTTTCCAAAAGGATTAAGCATTTCTAGAGGCTGTGTCATCTGACTGGTACTGAACAGTTTCTTGAATAAAGAAGGTAGTATTGTTTGATGTGAATCTATCAAGGCCAGGTTAATGCATTCTCCTACCTGGTGTATGTCTATTTGTACATTATGTTGAAAGTTTGACCCATGAGTATTCCCTCCCTCATCATTTCATTGCTTGCACTCAGAATGTCCCTAAAGCTTTCATTTCAATTACTTCGATCAATATAAAAAGGTTCCCAACCTTTGTAACATATTGGAATCATTTGGGAAATTAAATATATATTCATATACACACATACATATAAACATACATACACACACATATCCATCCATAGCGCGCGCTCTCTCTCAATCAATCTCTCTCTCTCTCTCTCTCTCTCTCTCTCTCTCTCTCTCTCTCTCTCTCTCTCTCTCTCTCTCACACACACACACACACACACACACACACACACACACACACACATCCATCCCATGGCTGATTCACCAAAAAAAAAAAAAAAAGAGAGAGAGAGAATTAATTGGCTTAGTGAGGAATCCAGTTATTGTTATTTTACAAATCTCTGAGCTCTAAAATATAATCAGAGATGAACATTAGATGGATTAGCTGGCAAAGGCCTCCTAAAAAAATCAACTTATTTATCTGTCTTTCTGTACTGTTCAAATGACTGTTAGCATTTTAAAACATTTTCTGATTGAATGGACATATTATACTCAGATTGTGTGAAAACTCTGAAGCTCCTTTGGTGACAGGGGAAAGATGCTTAATATTGACAAAGAAACTAAGAGGATACAGAGCTTTTAAACAGTGAGCTCAAATGTGAAGTTATTGAACACAAAAACATAAGATTCATTCTGAGTATACTTGTTTATTAATCCAGCCCCTAACATGTGCTATATCCTATGCTGGACATTTAGGATTGAAAGCTGAACAAGATTCAGTCTCTGGTTTTATGGAACACACAACCTAGTAATGGAGAGAGATGCAAACACAGGATAAACGCCTTGAAACAAAAACATGGGGCAACAGAGAAATGCAGTGTAGGAAAAGGAAATAGGATATTTGGTGACAATAGGGAAGAACATTATTCTCCTTGAAATTTTAGATGTTTTTAAAAAACAGTTCTCCTTTCCCCACCCCCACGGCAAACTCCCTACCATTCTTTTACTGTAGTATCACTAGTCCTTATAATTTTTTTCTTCTTTGTTTATTTTTGCTTGCTAAATAATAGAACACCATGATCTAGGACTCTAACTTTATTTGAATAAAAATGTTTATTTATGAGAAGTTAAAAAACAAACGGGTCGGTTTCAGTTAATTCCTGAGAGGCCTCAGCAATAGGTAATTGTTTCTGTCCTGCGGCAGTTATAACTGGCATTGCCCATGCCTATGATTTGGCATTTTTCCAGAGGTGGTTGATAGACCTACCTCCAGCAAAAGTGAATCTGGGGAATTCTGGAGTAAACAAAGTTAAATATGTTTATTTACCTAAGGATTACTTGGAATCTTTAATATGCTAGTGTACAATATGACTCACCAGGAAGAGAATATTTCATTTGGGGTTTTGCAGACATAGGGAGCTCTGGACCCCTTTTTTTCCTCGGCGTTGGCAGTAATACCATTCTCTGAATCTTCAGTTACATCTTATAAGAGTATGTGCTTCAAATGTCACCATATCAAAGTGACTTTTGCCAACCACCTGCCCTGTCTAAATAAGTATCAGGTTCACATCAGTTTCTACCCTCTTGTTCTCACTTTGTTCTTCATAGATTTTAGGAGTACCTAGCATCCTTACTGTCTGTTTCCCACTTCCTCTTAGAAGTTCAAGTCCATGAGAATAGAGCCCTGCTCCTCCTCAGTGCTTGTCACACAGTAAATACTCAACATGTATTTATTGACTGAGTTTGTTCCTGCATCACCATCTTCTGTGTGTGGCTTTTGTGTTTATGACCACAAGATGGTTGCTGTATTTCCAGGCATCATGACCACATTCTAGGCAGAAAGAGCACCGCATGATAAAAGTCCCGGGCCTGCTAGGGGCTATTCTTCCTGTCTGGAAAACCACAGTTTTCTGAGTAGTTCCACGCTGTAGACTTTTGCTTGCATCTCATTGCTATAGGTGTGTCATGTGACCACCATAAGCTGAAAGGGATCCTACACAACTGAGTATTTTAACTGGGCAAATAGCCATTCTGAATAAAATAGGGTTTCTGTTAATATTGAATAAGGCTACACTGGATATTATGAATGCCATTAGCATGCATCCCCACCATCTCTGGGAAACTGACTGTCACATTGCCAGCTTCACTCATGTCACTTGTTTGGCTCTCATAGGCATTTGAGTTTGCAACCTTGAACTAGAGATTTCTTAAAGTCATTCCCAGTCTTTAACTATTATGATTTTTATGCCCTAAAGATTTCCCCAAAATGCCCTTGACTTATCTGTAAACAGAAGACTTGTATGTATTAGGTTTAAATTATCCACTTAATAATTATTTAAGGGAAAAAAACAAAAACAACTTTTTTTTTTTTTCCTATTTCAAAAAAACCAACACTTCCAGGTAATGGTCAGTTCTGCTCTGAAGTCATTCTTGGTCGTGTTCACCGAAGTAAAACAAATGCTCTGAAACAAGTCAGCGTCCCTCCCCTGGGAAAGCTTGTCATATAACCATCACGAGTCCTAATCACAGTCTCAGGAACAATGATGACGCTGTCATTAGGAGGTCAAGAGAGGAAGCCAAGAGGCTCTGAAGTCTAAGCCACGACAAGACTCACAGAGGACATAGAAAGAAAAAAAATCAGACTCACATAAAACAAAATAAAGATGCACAAAGAAAATGCTTTGTGAAATGTGGTGAAAATTGCAACATTTGGTTCTATAAAATATCCTGTCACCTTCTAACAATTTTCCATTTTGCTGTTTGATAAGTGACGGGTTCCACATTGCACAGGTGGCCAATTCCCCTAAAAATAGTTTCTTGAGCCTTATCAGTATCGTTTATCAGAGGCATCTGGGAATGTTGTCCTGCACTAGAGACATTCATTCCAGGCCTATCTACACCCCTGACCGGCCAGTGGATGCAAAAAGATGAGAAGCTGATATTTATTGAATGCCTACTGAATGGTCATCATTATAGCAGACATGTTTGCGTTCATCATATTATTTACTTCTTGTGATAACCCTGCTAATCTACTGCAAAGGAGGAAATTGAAGTGGGGTATAAACATAGGCAAATTGCTTAAACCTGCTGATTTTTTGTTTTTTCTAATCTTATTGGCATTGGACAGGGTGACACCTTTCTTTATTCATTTAATGACTTTGTAGTTGTTAGTAAATTCCTTAACTTCTTTAAAATTTAGTTTCCTTATTTGTAGAATGAAGGTAATAACTTCCATATGTACCTCACTGACTTTTCACAAAAATCAAATGAAACAATAATATGTGAAAGTGTTTTAATGCTGCCAACTATATGTAAAATTAAGTTAATTTTAGGATTTTCAATTTATGCTCTTACTACAGTTTTACAAAAAAAAAAATTATTATCGTTTTTGTGTATGTATGAGGTACAGGGAAAAGAATACTTTGTTTTTCCCCAGGAGGGACATCCAATTAATCCATCATCAGTTTTTAATCAAGTTCACGACCCCTCCTCCCCACTGTGCTGTGGAGCCGCCTTTGTAATAAGTCAGGTGACATACATCTGCAAGTTTGTTGGGATTCTGTTCTGTTCTATTAGTTTGTCTATTTCTGCACCAATGTTGCCTTAAATAGCCTTAAAATAATCCTTGACACCTAGTAGTGTTAGATAGGCTACTGGATTTGCCTTTCCTTGATTGTGTTAGTTGTAGTTGGCCCTTCACAATATTCAGTTTACCAATCCAAGAACATGGGATTTAACTCTATTGATATACAAAATTAATTATGATAATATTTTATAGTACCCTGTGTAGACATCTGACATTTAATCCTATGTATTATTTTAAAGAAATGCTTTGGAAAACATGATTTTTATTTCAAATTTTACTTTCTACTTTTTGGAGATATATGGAGATATATTGAGTTTTTTTTTTTTTTTTATATAGACCTTGCATCCAGCACTTTGGTTAATTTACTTGTGAATTCTATAGTGTTTTGGAGATGCGTTTGGAGTTTTAAATGTACACATTCATATCATATATGAATAATCAAAGTTTTGTTTCTTCATATCTATCCTTATGACTCTTGTTTCTAATTCTTGCCTTTTGCACCAGCTGGGATCTGCAGTACATTTTGAATAGAAGTAGTGACAATGGGTGTCCTTGTCTCATTCTCAATATCAAGGGAAATATTTACAGGATTTTATAATAAGCATGATGTTTGCCGAGGTTTTTAATAGATACTCTTTATCAGATTTAAAAAGTTTCATTATGTTCCTAGTATGCTGAGATTTTTTTTTAAACCATTTAGTCAGCTTCTTAGGCATCTCTAACTCTCAAATATTTCTGAATAGCCAAAGATCATTAGATGGGGAGAGTGTGCAGTATAAAAGATTGAAACAGGCAAATAAAAACCATAACTGAAGACCATGCATTTCTAGATTGAGAAGCCCCACTGACTGACTTGCATGGTGAATACAAAAAGCCCACTCTAAGGCATATCATTGGGAAATTTCAGGTTACCAGTGACAGAGAAGATTTGCAATATTTACAAGAAAACAAAGAAAAAAACCACGGGCATATAAAAGCTTAGACTCAGGTTATCTGTATCTTTCTTAAGAGCAGCACAGGAAATTAAAAAATAATAAGTAATAATCAATACAAAATTCTGAAGGAGAATTATTTCCTCCTAGAATTCTATACCTACACAATACTATCAAGAAGGCATGACAGTAGGACAGAGATATTGTCAGACATGCACGGTCTCCAAAATTTTACTCAGTTCCAATTCTGTGTGAGCCCTGCGCTGCCATCCCTCTGTCTTCCCACTATAACTATGTACACTTCTCCCTTCCTCCAAAGTTATTACAGCTGTGCTTACATGCAACATTCCTTTGTGAAATACAGCTAAAAATGAATTACTAGAGAAAAATGAAATATAGCCCCAATTTTTATTGGATTCAAAAACATTAAATTACATTTCAATACATATAATCTGAACATACGTAACCTAAGGAAAAAGTAATTTAACAAGCTGCACATGTTTGTTATTAAAAGTGAGTGTAGCAATGATGAAAATTAAGTCTCTATTACACTTGAAAAGTTTAGTTGTTCCATGTTAGTAACTTAAAATTTTATTAGGAAAATAGTAATTCCCTGTTTTAGGCATATGTATGCATAGTTGAACAAACAAGGTTTCTATCAATATTTAATACTTTAGAGGCACAAAAGTGCTCACTTTTTGCTTGTTAATTTATTCATTCTAAGTTGACTTGGTGACACCAGTACTCTAGGGCATAACACATTTTTAAAACATTTCTCTTTTGTGTTAATAACACTTATAGTACAAAAAAGCAGTCTCCTAAAACATGTGACAGAAAGGGAAGAAGAGATTTCAAATCAATCTTGGCATGCTCAGGATATTCAGTCATATCTCTTATTTTAAATGAAGCAAACAGTGTTATATTTTCAACTTTCATCTTCAGTTTTTCACCAACTAGTTTCAACAAGCTATCCTGTGAAGTCTTAAGTTTAAATTGTCTTTCCGTGAAATAATTCTGGATTTATGAATATTTTAGTATGTGAATCTTGTTTATGTAAGATACAAATGTTTTATCAAATTGGTGAGGTGTCTAGTGATAACTTTTCCCAGATCTGCAAGGTCAAGGTTATCCCCTATGTCACTGGTACTTGCATTACAAGTTACGAAATATGTCATAAAAATCAGCAAAAATTCTCTAATCTGCCATTATAAGCAGGTTGCTTCCTTGCTCGTGTGAGATTTGAGATAATTAAAATATCAATGATATCAAACAAATAAGCAACTGTGATGGTCCAATTTATAACTTTAGAATTTGGGGCCTCAACAATTTTATTTTGCAGGAAAACCAAGAGTTCATTTCCCCGTGTAGATAGAGATTTTCCCTTTGTAAACCATTGTACTTCAGCATGCACAGAAGCGGTTTGTAATAAGTTTCCATGTTATCTTGTAATTAGTAGATTAAGCTAAAATGTAATGCATTTATCTTCACAGAAGTCATACTCTGTAACCTAGCTGACATTCTTTTTTTTTGTGGTAGTAAGAATTTCTTCATAAAGGATGCTATGTCATTGACAGACACGTTAACAGACAATGTAATATTTAATACTCTATATTCGAGAGTTTAGACCTAGTTGCATTTTTGTTTGTAATGAAAAACCTTCCCTTATAGTAGTATCATGATAGATAAATTTCATATATTCTCAAAGAATGATCATATTAGCAATATATGAGCATCTGTCAACTTGCAATAAAAGCACTTGCTACGTGGTCTGTTCTGAATTGGGATTTTATGCTATGTATGTGGCAGTTCCTGAATACATTGAATTACTGTGTAATTGTTAAGTGGCCCTTGGTCAACCTTCTTTATCTTCTTCACCCAACATTTAGTTTTAAATATATTTTTTATACTTTTATATGTAAATAATACTTAATTGCAGAGGGGCTCCTTATTACATTAGCCATCTGAGCAAACAGCAGCATAATTTTTGAATATCGTCATCAGTTAATATTTTAAAAAATCAACCTCAGTACATACTAGCATGGATGTTTTTTGGTCTCCATTTCTTTGGGATCCCTTTCCTCTCAACTGTCACATGCAGAAAATCTATGGCTATTTTTAAGAAAAGTCTAATAAAGCTTATTTCACCATTAATAGTTAGAGTTGACAGTAAATAATGCAAATTATACCACTTTTATTTAAATGACAAACTGTATATTTAGAAAAAGTTCATTTTTTTTTTTTCCATTTTCAGATTTTTATTGCTGGTATATAGAAATGCAACTGATTTTTGGATATTGATCTTGTATCTTGCAACTTTGTTGAACTCATTTATTAGTTCTCAACGTTCTTTACTGGATTCCTTAGGATTTTCTCTATATAAGATTATGTAATGTGCAAATACAGACAGTATTACTTCTTTTTTCCTATATGGAAGCTCTTTATTTCTTTTTCTTGCCCTATTGAACTAGACTAGATTCTTCAGTGGCAAGAATTGTCCTTCTTGTCTTGTTCTTGATCTTAGGTGGAAAACTTTCAGTCTTTCACTGTCAAATACTGGGGATGCCAAAAGAATGTATATTTTAAGAGATTTTAAGATATATTATCTATGTATTACTTTTCAAAGTTGAATTGAATTCCGGTAGCAATTTGTAGTATGACTTTCACTCAAAAGATGGCGTTAATCAAATGAATGCTAGTGTCACCATGCGACAGGCAGGACAGTCAAAGAAAATGGTGCAAGCAGTGTTACCGTTCAAGGAGCACAAGACCATTTTGAGGTGGTATTTGAAATTAAGAACATTGCAGCAGTACAATGACAATGAAGGTGTGAGTATGCAACAGAACCTTCAAAACACCTAACAACTGCACACATTCGTTGTAAGTATGAAAAGCATGGTACTTTGCAGAGGTCCAGCCTCCGCAAGTCCAGGGTTTCCCTCAGGTGGAGACGGTGTCAGCGAGGGAAAGAAAGAAAGAAGGGAGACAGTGGAGACACCGGGGGAGTTTCAGGGAAGAAGTGTCACCAGAAAAAGTTCATTTAAATTATTGTATAAGTATGATGTAACTACATTGGAGGGTGTAAAGAAAGGGATGCTGGGCATGGCGTGTAAGAATGCTTTTTGTTTTTCAGTGGAAAGTTAAGATGTATAAATCAAGAGGTGACAGGTAAAAGTTTATGAGAATTATGGAGGTGGATACCAGAATAAACTGCTGAAAGAATTGTCAGTGGTTACTTCTGGGTGGGGAGCAGTATGCAAAACAGAAGTGATGTAGGATATCTGATTTCAGGTTTGCAAAACGACTTGTAAAACTCTGAACATGTATAAAATAATTTACTAAAGATACTAGTCTGATTTAGTATTGGTATTCATTTTTTTTTTTTTTTGAGGGCGGTGTCTCTGGCACTCATATGTGGGACCCGAACCGGGGTCACTGACATCCCAAGCCAGCTCTAAACCACCGCGCACTTGGCCAGCCCTAGTATTGGTATTCTTAACTGTATCAAAATTTTGATTTAATAAAGTATTTATTTCATACAGATTTTTTTGCTATATATATGTAGTATATGTGACTCTCCAAAAACTGTTTAAAATTATTTAGTTATCATGATTGTATCTAATATTCTAATAGAAGTTTGAAACATTCTTTAAACATTTAAATTTTTACCTGAAAAGTAAACTAATTTCATTCCATGGGTCTTTGTGTTTAAAGTTCAAGAATTCTGACATTTTAAAGGTTCAATAGGCGTTACTGCTTTTTTGTGCTGATGACTAAAAAGTGGTTCAGGAGCCTTCAAATTATCTTTTTAGAAAGTCACCTCACCTCTGAGCAGAGAAACCCCTGTCCCTTAGAGGAAAATTTGTACAAATTTCAACCAAGAAGAAATGAGGTTAGAGTGGAAAGTATTTGGCAATGATAAATTTTACTCCTTGCCAGAATTAGAGTTATTGTGCTTTGTTTGTAAAATTTCATATTGTCATGCTTAATATAAAATAGAATGATGCTCTTTGGATATGTAAGTTAAACTTTATATTAAAGCAGGTAAAATCATAAATCAGTTGGCTTCATCAACTTGCTAACACATTCTGACAATATCTTTGTGAAGATTTCTTTATATATATATATATATATATATATATATATATATATATATATATATATATATATATATTTAATTGCAACGATAATAAAAGCATGAAGCAAAGAGCTCAAACCTGAAATGAATTTCGTTCTGTTTAATGGCCTAAAATATTTTCCTGGGAAATTCTTACTCCAGCCACATGATCATTGCTTATTCTTTTGTCCTCCATAAACCCCAAATCTTTCTGGGATTGCCATCCTTCTAAATGATAAATTACTCCTTGGATGCAATTTAGAGCCTCTGAAATTCCTACTGGAAATGCTACTTGGAGCTGTGGAGAGAAGGGTCCCTGGAAAAAAACACACACACGTGAAATTGCCTTGAATTATTCTGGAGCAAAATGCCACTGTGGCTAAAATGGAGACGAGTTGCTCTCTTGCACAATACCTACATTCCAAGTAAATCATACCCGCTGTCTGAGGATTCGCTGTAGGGTTCACATTGACCTGGAAGCAGTTCAATCTACAGGGATAAAGGCCATGGGGAAAGAGGAAGCTGGCATAACAGCCCATGTGTGATGCTCAGGGTCTATTCTCAAAAAGAGCATGCAGTTGCAATCAGGTAAATATGAGTATCAGAGTCCCATAGTAGTATCAGGAGATCATGTGAAATGCAAGGATCAGGCTGAGCTGCTTTGCCTATTTTAATCTTGGGGTGTTCTGGCTGCTTTGCTTATTTTCTACTGGCTACTTCCCCAAGCAACCACCTAATCCCCTGTTTCTATGTAATTCCCAAAGCTCTGAATTCAGATCCACTGAGTCAGTTCCTATATCCTTGTTGTGAGTAGCCATAGGGAGCACAGTAACAGAGATTTTAAGGATCCATCAGACCTATTGATTCTCAGAGTCCAAATTATTCCAACCTAGGGTTAATTTAATTCAGTCCCAAATCTCCCATTGGAGGCTTCATTACCACAACCAGTTCTGTCCTAAAGAGGGAGAATTTGAACTAGCTTAAAGTCTGTGTTTTACTAAGCACTGCAATCCCTTTGCTCTGGGAATCTCCTTGATGTAGTGAATTTCAGCCCAGACTCTCCCATGATCCTCAGTTCTGCTTGACCTCAAGCTCTAAATTTCCATGATGTGACCACAGTGGTCTTTTCCTTCATTTCTACTTCTTCAGTGCTTCATTCCCCATATCTACTTCATCACCAATTCTTGATCATTCTTACCCTATCCCATTTCTGCTCTTAATTTATACCGCCATCTCCCTCCTGTACTATTTTCAAAACTCCATTCCTGCTCTGCTCACCTTGCCTCCAGCCCTTTCTCACTCTTCATTCTACCAGTGTAAATTACACCTAGGATGAAAATCTTTCAATGGCTCCCTATTTCCTCAGAATAAAATTCCTTTTCTTTATCAAGGCCTGAAAGTCACTGCTGATCTGACTTCTGTGACCCACCCACTATCTTATTGTACCCAGACATTCCATTCCCTTATACGCCTTGAGTTTTCTAAGCAAAACAAGTTATCTCCTGCCTCTGTGCTTTGCACGTGCTCCTCCCTTCCCTATAAAGCCCACTCCCCAGTCCAGCTGGTAGATATCTAGTCTTCTGAAAGGTTACTTGGCTTCATGTTCTTGTGTGTCTCTCACACAGAATCCCCAAGACAGTCAAATCTTATTGTCTCACTATGTCATTTTCTTATGTCTTATTTACTGCTCAGACCACTGCACTCTGGCTTCTACTTTCACTCTTCCTCCAAAAGAGCTCTTGCTAAATCCAATGTGCCCTTTTTGGAACTTAGCTTATTTGGCACAATTGCTCTATTTAATCCTGTGAATTTTGTCTTTGTCTTGGAGCTCTCTCTTTACTCTTGGGTTTTGGGGCCCCCACACTGCCCTGATTTTCCTCCTCCTTTCTGACCAGTCCTCTGTCAATTCTTCTTGTGGCTGCCCTCCTTAATTGTTGATGTTTCTGCTGTTATATTTTTAGCCCACCAGCTTCCTTCCTTCCTTGATCTTATCTACTTCCCCAAATCTTAGACTTATCCAACAGTCCATTAAACTTCTGTATCTCAGATCAGACGCAAACCTGCAATCCATCATGCTAAAAGCTGAACTCTTCTTTCCCTTCTAGTATCTGCTTTATTCCTCTTACAGTGCACCATTCTACTTGTCCTTCTGTACTTATCATCACTTCTTCTCCTGCTTCCATACTTGTTCCTCCTGTTTGTCCCATAAACAAGGATTCCCCTAAGGAACTATCTATCCTTTCTCCATTTCTCATGTTTTTCTTATCCTGTAGCTTCAACCATCACTTCTCTACAGATAAAATCTGAATGAATATTTTTTAACTCTTCCTTCTTTTTCCTCTTCTGCATTTCAAATCTATATTTTGAATTACTTATTGAGTATCTTTCAAATTCAGGAAGTTTAAAAAGGACCTAATCAATTCTTGTCTTGTCCTTTCCTCAAATGATTTTTTTGTGTGTTCCCCATATCAACTGTGTTTTGGAGCCTTAAATTCATCTTTAGATGGTCTTTTTCTTTACCCTCCACATCCAAGCTTTCTCCACACTGCCTACCTCCTTTTCATTCCTGTTGCCATGGCATTGGTTCACAATCTGTCTTTTAAGTATTTTAAATAGATGCCTCATTGGTATCCCTTCCCTCCAACCCATTTTATATGTTGCTATCATTACCCTTTGTAAAACCCAAGATCTATTCCCATAATGTTCCTGCTTACACATTTGCTTTATTTTCTGATTGCTAATAAAATAAGATTAAAATTTAGAAATTTAAAAATCCTCTTAGTTCAAGACTTAACATTTGTCACCATCTGGAGTAATCTCTTTTTCCAGCCTTGGTTTTTCCAATTATGTCCCCAAATGATTAGAGCACTAGTTGTTTCAGAACTTGATTTGTACAATTCCATGTTATTTCTCTATTTAGAAGTAATAATTAGGCACTTACTATATGCCAAACCCTATGCTGCATACCAGAGACACATAATGAATAAGACAAAAACTTCCCTTTTGGGGGAGAGGTTCCTTTTTGGGGAGAGGGACATTTGATGTCAAGGATACCCAGGAGTGTGGTGAAAGCATGGTCAGTAGAGAGTTGAGACGGAGGCTTCACTGTGTGTTCATTCACTTACCTTCAGCTCTATGTCTTGGGTGGCCCAGCTAGGCAGCAGGCCTGGCCTTGACCTACGTGGTGGTTGTGGGAAGGGCAGAGACCACAGGCCACTCCACCTCCTTCCTCTTTTTGACCATAAATGCAAGTCAATTTTGACATTTCTGTCTTTAATGAAATCTCGAATAGCCTATGAAAGATGGGGGCAGCAAGACCTTTTAAGTGTGAATATCTTGGGGTTCCTGTCATAGCTTATTTATCTTGTACCTCAGGTTTCACCTGGTAAGTTGAGGTATTTAATCCTCCTTTATGGAAGTGAACTGAAATGTGTATATACACCATGGTGTGTCTGATTACAATACATTATATTAAAAGTCTAGGCTCAATATTTCAAGGAAGAAAACTACTTTTTTTTTTATTTAGAAAATAATATGTAAGACAGTTAAGATCACTTTTGCTGCTTATACTATGAAGGTTGCTCCCTTCTGGTATAGTGTCTGAGAAAGGCTTAGCTAATGTTTTCTTGCATGCAGAAAACAGAGATAGACTCAATAAATAATATTTTGTGACTGTAATCTGTGAGCAGCATTCTGAAAACTGCACAACAATCTTGGAACTGCCTATAAACTGGGTTTACTCTGGATAGGCATATGACAAATAAGAAAAGTGCTGCTGGAAGTGATGGCCTAATTTGCAATCTTTACCTTCAAGAACATATTGGAGCTGAATTATGCCCTAAGTAAAGAAATTCGAATCCAGTGACTAAATTAGATGTATGTTTCCTGCCAATCTTTTGCCTTTAAAAGATATAATTTTATTTATATGTTCTCAGGCCTATAGGGTTATGTTTAGTACTTTAAACTGATTATTGCCAATGTAATATTGGATTTGTGACATGGTTTCTCCACAGTAGGGTGACATTTGAAACAGGTATTTATTTTCAAGTGTCAAATGAATTCTCAGTGTGCATGAATATCATAAAATCTGGATGTCAACTAAAAATGTATAACATTATAATGTAGCCAATAGCCTTAAAGAAGTTATGAATTCCTATGTATTTTTTTTTTCTTTCTATCCAAAATGTTGCCTTTCTGTGAACAAATTAGCGCTTGGCTAAAGACTTATTGAAAATAAGTAATATTAGAAAGTGCTAGAAATTCTTGAAATGTACCCATCCTTTAATTGCCATTTGACCCCATTCCTCTTTCCACCAGACAGAGCATAGAGTAAATGATATGATGGGTGTCAAATGCAGATTCATAATTCACCACAGTGAGGAAGGCTTAGAATGGTGCATTTTCAAACTCAATGTAAATGCCCAAGCAGATCAACATCTCATTCAGTAGTCAGCACTCGTGTAATGGAGTGTTTTCTTCAGTATATTCAGTGAAGCAGGGTGAGGGTTAGGCTCTAATTATTTCTTATGGTGATGGAGGTGGGGTGTGCTCACAGATGCAAAAGGGACTTTAGTCAAATTTGTGTCTTCTATAGAGTGTGTGTGTGTGTGTATGTGTGTGTGTGTGTGTGTGTGTGTGTGTGTGTGTGAGAGAGAGAGAGAGAGAGAGAGAGAGAGAGAGAAAGGGGGGGAGAGAGAGAGAGAGAGGTGATTCTAGACAAAAATCTCTTTAGGTATTAAAAATGGTTAAAATTTCCTCAAGTGCTACACAAGGAAGAGAGTGTCATTGGAGAAACAAATACTTCTTTGTGTTAAAGCTATGATAATTTATTTTAATGATTGAATTTCCTGTCATTAATGCTTTAAGCAGAATGTTAAGTAAAAATTTAATAAAGTAGAATCATTTCTTCAAAGTCACAATGAAACTTTCCTTATATCTGTTTACAGTGGAAAATGGCAATAGATATTTTAGACATAAAAAACAACAACAACAAAAAACCAGTTCATTGAGAGTTTCCCATGAATAAGTGATATTTCCCCCTGTGCCTAAATTCACTGCCAAAATATTTGGGCCTGGACACCTGGGGCACTTGCTTCCTCCTTGAGCACAGGCCTCCTTCTCATTTCACATACTGTTGACCCAATCAATTCCATCTGTTACAGTCAGAATCCATATGCCAAATTCAAAGAGAAAAACCTTGGCATTAGTGTCCACAGCTTCACTTCCTGTTTCATTGATTCCCAAAAGCTGGTCTCTTTCAAGGAGGTGAGGCACTCTAGATCTCCATCTGCTACCCTTCACGAAGCTTCGGGTAGTTTGGGGCCATTTAGGGCTCCTTGTGATTTTTCTTTCATGGTGTTTTTCCGACGTCATTGCATTTTATCCAAGTTCTGACTGGGGTGTGAATGACTCTGCCTCCGTTATAGGATTCCAGGCACCCGTGTGCAGGCGAGAAGGCAATGGTACCTATCTGGCCTTCAAAAATCACACCACACAGGCCTGTGTTGGCTCCAAGTCCATCTATGGACACTCAGGGCCATGTCACATAGGACGACAGGAGTTATGTCCTTTAACTTTTCACCCTTCTGTATTTCTTTGGATAACTTTGATAGCTTCTCTGTGATATGTATATTATATAAAAATAGATGCATCTCTATTTATAAATTGTGTGTGTGTGTGTGATTGTGCCACATGCCTATATTTTTGGACTCTTCTAAGCTTTTCTTGGAAAGAAACTCCCCTTGGATTGTATGTGTTCCCATCATTCAAACTTAGCTGTGTTCTATGGGGCAAAACCCACCATTACATCCAGTGTGGACCTAATTCCAGGGTCTTGTCTTTTTTTTTTAAATATGTGCACACAGTTTTTATGAGTTTCACCTCTGTTCCTATTGGGCACGCAATTCCGCTGAAGCCACAGTTATTTTGCAAGTCAGCGATGACTTCTCCAGCTCTGGGTTGGAGTTATGTTGGTAACTTTGCTCTAAATTCCCCTTTTAATGGAAAAAATCATGGACAGAAAGCAAGGGAGCATAAATCTTGCGAGTTGCTTTTCCACCACCAGCCAGAACTAGTCCTCAATGAAGACACTGTCCGCTGCTGGCGGCTGTAGTCTCCTCGTTCCGCTTTCAACAAGTAGTCGCCAGCCAGAGAGCATTAGAAGGTGAAAGGGGATCAACCAGTTGTTAATCCAGTTGTGATTTTGGTTTTGGGTTCATTTCTTCAAACGGCCAAGTTGTGTGTTGTTCTGTGATTGAGTGCTTTTGTCCTGACAGAGCTTTTCATTCTGTACCTTTCACCATTGTTTTTGGCCCCTGACCAAGCCTCACATCTTCTGGTCATAGAATTCCTTTCTGCAGGCTCCACGGCAGGCTAAGGCCTCCGGGTAACATGAGACGCCTCCATTTCCCAGCAGACAGTACATTAAAGCGAGGTCTGTTGGCCAGCTGCAGAGACAGGTGTTATTCTCCTTTAATTTACACCCGCCCCCCATTTATTTGTCCTAAGAATTCCTCTTCCAGGGCTGTTCACAAATGCTGAAGGGATTGGGCAGATTTTATCCACGGGAGTGTCTGGGATTATAATGCTTCACCTACTTGGTTGTTTAGCTGCTTCGAGAACAATGCTTCCAGATGCAGCACACAATCTTCTTGTTGTTTTTGCTTATCCCTTGTTAATGAGCTAGAGGAGACCGGGAGGAGACAGACGCAGCTCAGTGGTCTACCACACAATGGGTTTCCTGAGTGGGATTCCACCTCTGTTCCTTGCAGAAGGCTGACACAGGCTGCTTTCTGAGAAACTGGAGAAGTAAATAAAGGCTATGATTATTGTCCTTGTTTTCATCCATAGAACAGAGCCATGAAAACCTGAATTGGTTTAGTATTATCAAATTTAACATTGGTAAGGTTAACCCAGATCAATTTTTTATAGCACTATTATTATATGGAGATAAAATGGGTCAAATATAGTGTTTACTGCAGACTCTACTGTTGCTTCAAAAATACCTTTGAAGAGTGTGACGATTTTCGTTGGAGAATGAATGTATAGGCTGAACGAGGTGTGGAGATGTGGTCTGTCCAGTGTAGATCACTTCAATCCATTATTACCTTTTCCAGTATTGGCTACTTTAAGTTGTAGGAGTTTAAGTTGTAGGAGTTTGTTTCTCCTCATGATTTGAAATGTAGCTGTAAAAATCCCTCTTTGAGTTGCCTTAGCCTTCTTTTTCAAAATCCACATGTCACATGCAACCCTTTGGACCATCTCACCTGGGCTTGGGTCCCTCTGGTTTTTCTCTCCTTTGCAGGATCTGGGGTGAACAGGAATATTTTTCAGCATTAGAGTCCAAGCTGTTTAATATAAATTAATAGTATAAATCATTTGCTAATGACTTAGCAGAAGATATTACTTTTTTGATTTAGGTGATATATTATATAATAAGCAAACACTGTGCATCAGTGAAACTCAGACTAACAGGGTGACTGTGAGTTAATACCATTCCTTATTAACATAGTTCCTTGTTAACATTCAGAATTGCCTCGTCTAAGATGATTGGATGGAACCTGGGCCACATAAGAGAGAATATCTTGCTTCCTGTCTTCCAGAAATCCTGGAAACTGCTCCTTCAGGAAAATGGAACAGTCTTCATTTAAATGCCCTAAGACTGTTGGCATCTGTGGACTCTTCCTCACTTCCTTCAGACAGGAAATTGGATAAGCCAGGATGGTAGCAAGACTTCATAACTGAACTCACTATATGGTCACTTGTGGCCTTTTGAAAACACCTGTATTTTTACTATGTTTTAAAAATCCCCTGCTGTCCCAAAGTGTCCTGAACTCCAACCACCAATATTACTAGACACGCTCTGAGCATACTGAGTCCTTCTAGCCTTGGTATCTGGCACGTGACATTTCCTCCACCTTTCCTGTGTCCCCATGCCCTCTTTTCCCTTTCTTCACCTGGTCAAATTTTACTTTTCTTGCAGTCCTAAAATCAAGCCTCTTCTCATTTGAGAAAACTTCCCTGTCTTTTCTAAGCAGAGTTAATCACTTCCTTCTCTCCTGATTTCTTTCCCATGCCTCATTTTGGGATGCATCACGTGAGTTTTGTTCTGATCTTTGTTTGCTTTGCATCATTTGTTTTAAGTGTCTCACTAGATCATGAGTCCCTTGAGGATAAGGACAGTATCTCTTTCACTTTGTGAGCCCCGTCTTTCTTCATCCCCTTCCCTCCTGACCTGTCACCCATGCTGTTGCCTCGCAGAGATCCAGGCACACAGTAGATGCTCAATTAATATTGGATAGATTAATGAGTAAAGATATGAGTAAATAAAGCCATACTTATGATCTTGAAAAGTTTGGGAGAACGAAGTCAGCCTCTAAATTTATGAAGGGGGTAGTGAATGAGAGACATGGAGATGGGAGATTCCTAATTTCAGCTGCTTGTTTTCTGGGACTTAGCACCAACAAGCTAACGTGGACTAGTTCTACCTTTCCCCTAACGTTTTCCTATCCATCTATTTGTTTTGTTTTGTTTGTTTGTTTTGTTTTGAGGGCAGTGTAACTGGCCCTCACATGTGAGACCGAACCGGGGCCGCTGGCTTCCGAAGCCAGCACTTAACCACCACGCCACTCGGCCGGCCCCTTATCCATCTATTTATTGCTACACCGTTCAGGAATGTCTGATGCTAAGCGAGGCAAGGTGGAAAATTCATAGCGTAGCTTCTGACAACCCCAGCAACTGGTGATCATGGTCCATTTTATATAGTGTTTCAAATCTGCAAGTCAAAAATTCACCTTTGCTTCAAAATAAATATGGATTAATATATTGATGCATCAAAGAGAAAGATCAAAGAACACAACATTTTTCTTACTGTGTGAAAAGTAGTTATTTTTGATCCCTTGGTCTTCTTGTGGTGGTCTTTGTCATCTTCCTTTCTTCCTCCTCTGCTCATCTCACAGAGCTGTGGGGAAATAGTTCCCGGCAGTCTGAGCACTTTTAAAAATCCTCAAAACTATCATTTTAGTGGGGGTGGGGAATTGTGCTACGAAATCCTAACTTCACAAGGGAAGAAACAGGCTCAGAGAGGTCAGACAACTTGCCCAAAGGGCACACAGCTGGTCTGTGATGCAAATCTGCTCAAATCTAGAATCTGTCCTCTTCACTGTCCTGAAAGACTGTCAGAACTTGCCTTTATATACTGTATAAAGGGAAAAAAATATATATATTTATAGGGAAGAAAACTAAGTAACTGATTTCAAGAATCCCTTGTAGAGGGCCGGCCGAGTGGCACGGTGGTTAAGCGCTGGCCTTGGAAACGAGCGGCCCTGGTTCGGGTCCCACATATGAGGGCCAGTGATACTGCCCTCAAAACAAACAAACAAACAAACAAAAACAACAAAGAATCCCTTGTAAATACCCCATAAAATAGAAGAGAAAAATAATAATTTCACTCGCAGTTCTAGCCCCTGGGAAACTTTTGAATGCTCATGCATCTTGTACCTTAAACTAAACAGCTGAATATTTTCTGAGGTAATTAGTTCTGTAACGTGATAATAATAATCTCTGACTCTACTTAACCAACATGGAAGGATATGCATATGGCCTAATTGCCTAAGAAATTTAAGTCAAGACGTGCTTACATAGTGAAACTATTTTGTTGTTTCTGTTTTACCCTTTTATCCTGCTTAGAAAAAAATTTAGAGTTTAAAGCTATCTACTGGTTATTATTTTTCCCTAGAAAGCAGAGGTGACACAGATGAAAGTTTTCAGAAAGCCACAAATAGAGGTAATTTTATTTTATTTTTTTAATTATAGCATGTGAGGAGAAAAGCTATCAGGGTGAGTGACATCCAGTAATTCCACATTTCTGATTCCATGCCTACTGAGATGCTCTGTCTTGAGCATGGTCTTGTTAATGTACTGAGAGCGGAAAGGTAGCTGTCTCGTGGGGGATGGGGAGTAAGATCTAGGGGAAATTTTCATTTCAGTGAAATGGAAAACATAAAAGAGAGTGTTCTGTGGCGCTCAGAAGTCTGGTAATGATGGATTTACTCCATGTGTGAAAGACTGGAATGTGTGTCTTTCCCATAGCTGATTTATTAATTGGTTTATTAAGAAAGTCCTACAACTTAATATTTCAGTACTTGTGTGAATATAGTTATAAGTGCCTAAGTAGAGAGCCCACAAATCAAATAAGGACACTAATACCCAACATATGATGTTTTAACTTCTATCTATCTAATATGTTTCTGAGAAATAAGTGTGCCTTATTTGAGTATAACACTAGTTTTTGTTTTATTTTTAAATTTACGTATTTCTAAAGATGATTAAATATTAATTTATAGGTAAATTATTATACTCCTTCTTGGGGAATATTCCTTTCTAAATCTATGGCATCAAATGCACCCATTTCTGACAAAATTCCTTTAGTAATACTCTCATTTTATGAGGTTGCATGATGCCACCGCGTGACTGAATTAATTACCCTCACATATATAGCTGATTTTCCCATAGTCTTTCTTAAAGATTTTTCAAGTTTGTTTTTTTTTTTTTTTTCAGTAGGAGACATTTTGAAAGACTATTAAAGTCATTATTTTACTGATGGACAAAACCATACCTGAACTGTCTTAAAAGATCCTCTTGTCATTAAAAAAAAAAAAAAAAAAAGCAAAGCAAATGAAAGGCATCTATTATATAACTCCCTGGAGTGGATCCCTCTCCTGTTAACTATCTCAAATTTTCAGGGAGCTTGTATTCTTCCAATTCCATTTTAATGCCATTATTTGTCATTCTGTTTCAGTGGCAATAAAGAACAGCTGGTCACCATCCTCTGTGATAATAACCTTCCTATAGCTGAAACTTGAATGGCTTTGGACATGGTACTTACAAAAATATCTCCTTGCAAATGATGTAGCCTATTTGGTATTTCCCCCAATAAATAGCTAGTTTCCTTATAGCCAGCCCTTCCAGCGACTATCAGATATTAGCTCTGTTTAGTATAATGCAAGCATTTTCTGCCTCATCTGTTCAGGAATGTCTTCCGAGGAGGTTTCACAATAAAATTTATTGTCTTTAATTTATGACATACAATGTAAGAAGAATGGAATGCTTTTCTGTTAGGATTTGCATTGATAATGAAAGGTTACCCTAGTGCCATTCTGCTTTGACCAAATTTGCCAAATTCTGAAGGGAATGCCAATTAGAAGACAGTAATGCTTCTCCCTGAAACACACTGACACCAATACCTGGTGCTGGGACCCGTGGCTATTGGCCAGCCCCTACTGCTAGCTGGGAGAGGAGGCAAACCCTAGATCAAATAGTGTTTATGAAGTGATATCAATCATTCTGAGTAATAGCCACACCCCAAGAAAGCTGAGGAAGTAATTCAGTCTTTCTGAGATCATCTTTTCTGTTAGGAGCTGTGTAGCCAAAAGTCTGAAAACTCTCATATTTCGTTCTCTTCAGGAAAAAACAACATTGATTTTAGAGGCTTTTGTTATGGAAGCCAGGGGGATTTTCCCACTGCATCATGGAGGAAGCTGAGTTTGGACAGGGAAGCAAGACATTTCTTGGCCTGAATTTCTCACTTGAATGGGATTTGAATGCGCCCCTCCTCACCTCTCCAACCCCCGAGCAGCTAGAAGCCCCACTTCCCCCCTTGGACCATATGGGGAAGCTGGCTCCATGGCTGTTATTCTACCGACTCCAAGTTCACGCAGCTGTTCACTCTCTGCTTAATGTACTGGTAATTACAGCAATGTGCTCTTTTCTTTTCCAATCAGGCAACTTTTTCTAATGGAAGATGATTTGTTTTTAACAACTTCCATGCATTTTGTTCTTTAATAAGAAAGGGTGCCGTGTGGCACTGAGAGGTTGAATTCTCTATAAAAAGCAAAAGTCTCTAGATGGGTTCCCAGCTCCATAGGAGGACCCTGGGACTACCCAAGGGGAGGGGGGAGGTTTAAGTGGGTGTAACTAACTTGATATGAATAGGTCATTTGGGAAACAAAGCAAGCTCATCCCTTTCTGCACATGGAAGTGGTGAAAGGCCATTTTTTAAAAATGTAAAACTGGGAAAAATCAAAAGTACAAATTGAGCTCTGCTTTCATGATCCAAATTCAATGTGCTCCCAAAGGATTTTAAAAACATATCTGAAAAGCTTTTCCCTTATCTCAGCTCTATCTTTTGGAGCACGTGAATTTTCTGCTTTGATGGTTGGCTTTGGGTGGGGACTCAAGTGATAGGAGGGATGCACCCTTTCCCTTCAGCTGTGCCAAGCTCCAGGGCACAGATCAAACACATGTTTGTTTACACTACCATTTCGTTTGTGGATAAAATACATCAGCCTTGGAATGTCTGCCCTAGTATCTCTCTGAAAGATACTGGGAATCACCACACAAGGATTTTAAAAGAAAAATTTTTAAAGCATTTTTAAAATCAAAACTTTTTCAACTCCTTAGAATATTGCATTTGGGGACTCTAAAAAACAAAACAAAACAGTGAAGCAGCAGTTATAGGAAAGAATACCAAGTCAAATCCCTCATGTGGATGGAAAAGCTAGTTCTATATGGCATACATAGCTAGTTTGATGAGAAGGATGATAGCAAAATAAATGTTTTTGTTTTTGTTTTTTTCATGAAAATTCAAACTTTGATGAAGTTGAGAGGATGACAGACTATGGTTACAAATCAGATATGCCTTACCGGACATTTGAAAGATTCATATAATTTAAGATTTAGCTAAAGTTATATGGACAAAAAAAAGTGAGGGTTTCTATAGAAAGTCACCTCACAGGGCGATATAATCATAAATTCCTAACTGGGCAGGTCATGGTGGGTAGTCATGCCCCAGGAATGTAACTTCTTTAGTAAAAGGCTTATCTGTGCCTTAGGCAAGCCCTGTCCATTGTTTCCTTGCTTCTAGGTGAAGGCATCTTTGAAATAATCAAGAGAGCACATAATCTTGTTAGCTATCCTGCAATCCAGTCCTCACCTTCCTTCCTCCAATCTTCCTTACCTCCCCTCCTTAATTTCAAATGCATGTAAGAAGCAGCAAAACTGTTATTCCCTGGAGCAGGTAAAACCTTGCTCCCCAGCATATGTGGTCAGCTTGGCTCAAAAAAGCTTCTATAAATATTCTCTACAGGTTTGGATGCTCTTATGTCAACAGTTACAAAATATGTATTTTGAGTCCCAAATCCTTTGGTGCTAAAATAGATCCATATCTTCTCGGAGCATGGAGCATTAACTGGATTACTTGTGTATCACCTTTATGCTAATTATGGTTAGTAACAATCTGATTGCCAGAAATAATTGCCTAGCTTTTCCCCTGCCCCTCTTGTCTAATCCTCCATCCAGATGTCTTCTTTTTTATCTTTACAGATTTCTTTGGAAATGTTATTACACCCAAGTGAGGAAACTTAAAATATTCAAATTGACACTTAGAACTAAATAACTTCTGAACTTGTAATAATTTGGGCAAAAACAGTGGCTTTCCTCAAAAACCACAACAGTCCCAGCAGCAGCACAGCAGCACTTCTGTCCTTGAAGTTTATACTTAGAAGCTACACATGTGACAAACTACACCGAGGGGTGTCTGTGCTTCACTCCTCTCGGAAGCAGTACGAGTCTAGAGCTGATATCACCTTTCAGAAAATCACCATTTCCTGAGCTATGAAAAATAATAAACGGCGTTTAAAATATTGAAGCCAGCTTTGAGAATTAGGTTCTTCAGAATTAGCAACATGACTCTAACTCAGGTGTCTGACACTTCAAATTATGTTTCTTCAGATGATTCTATCAGTAGTTTGGAGAATATTTTTAGGCTTTAAACCATTCTGATATTCACTAAACCATCAAAGCTATAAATATGATGTAATGAATGCCAAGAAAAAGTAGTTGTATAATGAATGAAAAAGTATCCACACTCTTCATTATATCCATTCATTCAGAAAATATTTATTTTGTTGTATTTTATTTTTCCAACTTTGTTGAAGAATGATTGACAAATAAAATTGTATATATCTGAATTATACAATGTGATGATTTGATATATATGTATATATGTGTGTGTGTATATATATATATGATATGTCATACACACAAATATATATATATATATATAAATGCAGTGATTACTACAATCAAGTTCATGACCACATCCATCACTTCACACAGTTAATTTTTTTTTTTTTAGTGAGAATGCTTAAGGTTTGTTTTAATAAATTTCAAATGTATAATACAGTATTATTAACTCTAGTCAACATGCTGTACATTAGACCCTCAGAACTTATTCATTTTATACTGAAAGTTTGTACCTTTTAACCAACAAAATTTCTCCCCATTTCCTCTATCCCCCACCATTTTACTCTGTTTCTGTAACTTTGACTTTTTTTTTTGGGGGGGGGGATTCATATATAAGTGAATCATACAGTATTTCTTTTTCTATCTGGCTTATTTCCCTTAGTACAATGTCTTTCAGGTTCTTAACATTGTCATGAATGGCAGGATTTCCTTCTTTTTATGGTTCAATAATATTCCATCGTATATATCTCACACCTTTATCCATTTACCCATTGACGACACTTAGGTTGTTTCCATGTCTTGGCTATTGTGAATAACACTGCAGCGAACATGGGAGTGCAGGTATCTCTGTGCTATCCTGTTGTCATTTCCTTTAGATATAGTCCAGGAAGTGGGATTGCTGGGTCATATGGTAATTCTATTTTTAATTTTGTGAGGAACCTCCATACTGTTTCCCATAGTGGTGGCACCAATTTATATTCCCACCAGTAGTGTATGAGGGTTTCCTTTCTCCAAAGCCTCACCAGCACTTTGTTAGCGCTTGGCTTTTTGATGATTGACATTCTAACAGGTGTCAGGGGCTAGCTCATTGTGGTTTTGATTTGCATTTCCCTGATGATTAGTGAAGTTGAGTACTTTTTCATGTACCTGTTGGCTACTTGTATGTTTTCTCTGAAAAAAAAAAAAAAGAAATCTATCAGGCCCTTTGCCCATGTTTTAATGGGATTATTTGTTTTTTGGTATTGAGTGGCATGAGTGCCTTATATGTTTAGATATGGGCCACTTATCAGATATGTGGTTTACAAATATTTTCTCCCTTTCTGTAGGTTATCTTTTTGTTTTGTTGGTTGCTTCCTTTGCTTACTGAACATCTTGGATGTGCCAGGCATTTTCTAGGGGCCAAGGATTCAAGAGTAACAAAAACAGACAAAAATCTCTGTCTCATGTAGGTTACAATTGAGTATGAGAACACAGACAAATACAATACATCAGTAAAAAAATAGATTAAATAACAATGAGAGCTAAGGACAAAATAATAAAGCACTAAAGAGACAGAAAGTGATGGAAGAGTTACAGAGAAGTAGCAGAGAAGTTCTCGCTAAGAGTGACCTCTGAGCACATACTTGAAGGACCCGAGACAATGGCTGTGAATAACTTGGATGAACTTGGTGTTCCACTCTTTTCTTTCTTTTGTTTTTTAAATTTATTTTTTTAATTTATGATTTTTATTTTATTTTTCCATTACTGCAATAATTGACAAATAAAATTGTAAACTATTTAATGTGTACAAGGTGATGGTTTGATATACAAGTAAACTGTGAAAGAATCCCTCCCACCCAGTTAATTCACAACCCATCACCTCACATATTCTCTATCTTTCTACTTCTTTTTTTTTTTTTTGGTGAGAGCATGTAAATTTCACTCTCTTAGCAAATTATACAATACAGTATTATCAACTATATTCACCATGTTATCTATGAGATCCTCAGACTGTATTCTTCTCATAGTTTGTCCCCCTCTCTTCTAAACACAGATTTTCACAGTTTGTGTCTCTACCCACACATCTGTAATCTCTACAAATTGAGGGTACTTTGAATTTTCCAAAGATGTAGTGTCAAATATAAATTCACATTGAAAACAAATATTTTTCAGGTATCATAGAAACAAGGTATATTTGAGCATAAAATCATCCATATAATTGTTTTTAAAGAACTAATTCTAAATTGCCCAGTTGTTGTCCTATTGGTTTGGTCAAGTCCATGACTTACTTGCATCCCAGTGAGTTTTTAAAACCCTGAACTGAGGACCTCTTATCTGCTTTAGCATTTGGTCAGTCTTCAGATAGTCTGATTGACAACGTTTTAAACACAGAACACTCTTTAAATAAAATGTCACAAGCACACCACTCCTCCATAAAATACTTACTTCTAAGGGCAGGTTTCTGTTGGAAGGTACAGGAGGCTGTGACTGAGATCATTGGAGAATCAGCCTTGCACCCCAAACGTGATAGGGCAGGGGAGTCTGATGGGAATTTGACTTTGAGCAGGACCTAAACAGATAGTGCCCTTGACATCAGTGAGGCAGGAATTAAGGAGCATTGTTGAATGCACAGAGAGCTGACAGTGCTGACCTTGAGTGCTTTCCCCTGAGGACTCTGTTCTGTTTTCACAAAGGCCTCTGGGAAGGCCAGGCTGTGAAAGGTGGAAATGTAAACACAGCACACTGACTGGCCTTTGGTCTGAGAGGGAGCCACATGGACTTCTAAGCAAACAGTTTCTAGGATTCCAGAATAATTTGGGGCAATGGCTTTGCAGGAGAGACAAATCATCCAAGAGTGGAAAATACAGCTCCCATGAAGCCAATCCAACACACTTTCCTGCCGGGGAGAATGTTAAACGCTTCAGGAGCCAGAGGGTTAACATCATCTGCTGCTGGGGTCTGCGCTCAAGATCATTGCTGGTGGTTTACAGACCATCTTCCCTCCTGGATCTGATTGCTAAGGCAGCCCTGCCTTTGACGGGGAGGCTATGGTGCATGTGAGGGAAAGGGGGACGAGGAGAATGTGTTTTCATTTGCAGAGCTGACTATTCATCCCTCATGTTCATTCAGACCTGAGATCAGAAGCCCACGCCATGCTTGGCTTCTCCACTATAACACCAAAAAGAGCTGTGTCAACTCATTTTGAGAAGCAGGTGGAGGGGCATAGGTCATAACAAGGTGAGAGAAAGGAGTTATTATAATAACACCCAATGTTATTGCCACCAGCCAGAGAGGCATTCTGTGCGATGCACTGACTCCAACACAGCTCACGATGTGATCAAAATGCAATTTTACTTTATTTAGCTAGTTAGTGGTGCACTTGTATTTAAAAAATTTAATCACTGGCAGTAATTTCATCTTGCCCTAAATGAAAACTCCAAGAGGCCTATGAATTTGCTACTCACTTTTGGCCCTATAGTCACTTTATATCACAAAGTCTCGATTTAGAAAATGGAGTATCTTGTTCAAGTTACTAATTAAAACTATGGCTTGTGATGGCATCAAATATCAAACCTCCCCCCTTCCCAGCTTGGACCTGCTTCTGGCTGGAAATCTATACAGGGAAGGGGCAGTGCAGGCAGGGTTTGGGATACATCTGAGTCCCTTTCTACTTTTTATAGTGTGTCCTTCCTCTCCCACCAACAGCTCATCAGCCAGTGCCTGTCTTTCCATCACAGCAGTGGGGGAGACCGAGTCTTCCCTGATCTGGGCTTCTCCTTAGCAGGCTTCAAGTTTCTGACTTTAACATGATTAAGACCAACTTTTTTCCTCAAGAGTCTTTTGCACAGATGTGCAGAGAACCCCACTCTAATTACCATGGGAGATTGCAGAGCTCTGTGGTGTCTGGAAACATGGCATGCCATTTCTATCTTCTCTGCCGGGGATATCTGATCATCTAGTCAATCTTGTTAGAAGGACTTGAGGGCTCCACCTTCTCTGTCATATGCAGCATATGTAAGTGAGACACACATGCATCCTTACTCCAGAAGCCCGGAGTACAAATAGTTCCACCCTAAGGCAGAGATCCCTATACTCCTGCCCCAGGCTGTTGTGCCTTTCTCAGTCATGAGTCAAGCCAAGCCCACATTTCACATATTTTTCATAACTTTCTGAGTCATGTGGTCATCCTCCACTAGGCTTGAAACCCACAAGGTACCACCATCCTCTCTCCAAGGTTGTCCTTTGGTGTGTTCTCTTTCCAATGCCTCTTAAAGTAAATGAAGAGACCCAAGAATCATGCAACAGATTCTTACCCATTTTCTTTGTAAAACCTGTTTATAGCAAACCCACAAATATTTGGTATCTGATGTTAATTTTCATGGGACCTCATTCAAACTATGTCACGAAGAACCCCCATTTTAACCTCCTGTTGAATTTACAGAAGCAATTGCGTATGAGTAAAATCATAAAGAGAAGAAAGTTGCTTTTCTGTATTCTTCCATCCTTGGTCTTTCCATATGCTTATCCACCCTTCCACCTATCTTTTTTGTTAGTTCTTTTCACCAGGAAATATAAAACCTATGGTGTCTACCACAGGACAATACTACCACCACTACTAACACTACCATCTCAAGCATTAGACTTTCTAAACCTCTTACCTTCATTAAAATTCTCCATCACAGACACTTATACTGAGGACTCAGTGCTGTACAAGATAAAAGTTTGTTCTCGAGTGTCTCTCAAACACTGTATAGAGTTCTAGTTGAAGAGGCGACAAAGACAGTTTCCTGCCCTAGAAGAGTTCAGGGTTTATTCTAGTTATTTTCATTAGAATCTGAAACAATATATAGTTTTGCCAATATATTTTGATCAACATGAAAATTTATTTTTGCAAGAGCTGGGAATTCATACTATGTATTGTCCTGTCTGTCATAACAACTGAGTCTAAAGATTGAGTTGGAATGCGGAGTGGGATAAAGTAGAACATGTTACTTTAGATCAGAGATGAGCTGATGCTCAGAAAGGATTCCTTTTTGCTAAAACCCTGAGAATTTTTTACTTCCTTTGTCTTTGTAATTCATTTCATAAGACAAAGTCAGGGCAATAGCCATTTCTCCTCAAACCCCCAAATAGTACTGAAAGAATGCTGAGTCAATAGGGTTTTAATGGAATGTATTAAAATTGCTCTTAAAAGAGTTGGCATTCACCTTTTATTCCCTTCAATGTCACCCCAAATTCCAGTACTAGTAACTCAGAACATTTAACAACCATTGGTGGATTCATTATTTAAAAAAAAAAAATTATAAACTCATTTGGATTGAACTGTTAATTGTTGATTTTAAGGTTAATGGTTGACGTTAGCTTTCCTTAACCTTCCAGGATGACATTTGCATTTTAATTTTTTTTTAAAAAAATGAAATGTCCTTAAACTTGAAGAACCTGGTTAGATAAACATTTAGCAAAGCCAGCTATGGAGATTTTTTGATAGGATGACTACCAGTACTAGCCAATACCCCCCCACTAAAGTAACACATCTAGGTCCAGTTTTGGTATTGGGCACACTGACAATAAAGTATGAGTGGAAAAAAATGAACACAAAGGTTATTAGAAGGACAGTTTTTGACTGCTCCATCTCCTTAAAGAGTACCGCGCCATACCCAATAAAAATCAGGTACTGAGAATTGAAATATTTAACCATTTTCTGAAAAGATATGACACTGAATTTGGAAGATATGATTATTTAGCTTTGAATCCATTTCTTATTTTGAGAAATTATCTTGTGATGTGTTGCTGACTTGGGGACAAAAATGTCAAAAACTGAAAAGAAATTGGTCAAAAATGGCAAAGAATTGATAGAACTCCATCTGGCTCTATCCCTGTCCTGGGGCCCCTTCCTAGAGAAAGCCCCAAGATGAACACTCTCTACCTTACACTGCCCTTCCACCACAAGCTGCTCAAATGTAGGCTGAGTAAGGATTCTGCTCTTCCTTGTCTGGACTAACCATAGTGGAGCCACAGCAAAAGGAAAAAAGGTGCACCTTACACATCCCTATCAAAATATCCTTCCAAAATTTGAGCCAAATGGAAAAGTTGACTAAAGCTCCACAGTCAAAACACTGACTATAAATGAAACTGCATTCCCCATCTGTTTGTTCACCATCGTCAACCCTCATAAGCCAGCCCCACTGTGGCAGCCAGCCGCCCAGAATCGGGGGCTGACTGGAAATGACTGTTCCCTTTCCCCAATAATTCAGGGTCATAAAACAAACAAGAACAGCTTGTCTTGATTTAAAATTCTATTTCATTCAGCATGGAATTTCAAAAATAGTGCAAGAACATTCTATTCATTTTGATTGCTGAGTATTTTGAAGACTCCTTGTTTGCATCTGAAGCGAGTATATCACTACCCTCATCTTAATCTTAGATTCTGGCTTACTGCAATCTGAGTATATCTAGATCTGAATTAAAAAACAAAAGAAGACAAACAAACAAATAACAACAACAACAACAACAAAACATCAAAACCTGCCCATAGAGCCAAAGGGTGTCCCTCAGTAGAAATCTCATGGTGGGTCTATAGGGGATGATGCTTTGTCTTGGTCAACTAGCAATACACATTTTGTAATGAATGAGAAGTTTGGGTCCTCCTTAGTCAAATTCAGTGATCATAAGATGGTCAGAAAGAACTGAAAACAAAACAAGATTGTCTGTAAAGACTTTAAAGAAAATTTAAAATATTTTAAGTATATATATATATTTATATATTATAAGTATTAGATATAATGTGTGTGTGTGTTTTAACAGACTTTTGTGGCAGAGGACGATTTTCAGAGATGAGTCAAGAGTGGGGGCTGGTTCCCCATCTCTGACCCTAATTGAGGATTTTTCCAACTTTTCTCTCTTAGTTTCAGGTGCCAAGTTGCCTGATAAATATTTCATATTCAACACAGGTCAGATTTCCTAAGCTTTGCAGAAAATTATTTTTCAAATGAAAAAATATATGACTAAAAGATTACATAATGAATAGAGCATTGGATTGGCTGACAACCCATCTCTGAATATTTACTATAGAATGATGTTCAGAACTGATATCTATAACACAAAAATTCAGAATCCATTGATGTTGAAAAGAAATATTTTTGAACAGTCATGGCTGTTTTCTAGGATGATAATATAAAAAAGTGAAGATGATAGCACAAAATCTACTCATGTTGTCATGTTCATCTTTTATAAATTTATTATCCCTTGAGTGATTTAAATTTTTACTATAGCTATTTCTCCTCACAATACTTATTTTTAATACATTTACAATCTTTTGTTTAATATTTTTTAAGTTTTGAATGTAATTAAGTTTTTAAAGTTGTGGTAAAGAAAAATAACAAAATTTATCATCTTAAGCACTTCTTAGTGTACAGTTCAATAGTGTTAAGTATATTCACATTGTTGTGTAACCAGTCTCAAGAACTTTTCTGTCTTGCATACTGAAACTCTATACCCATTAAGCAGCAAGTTCCCCTAACAAGCACCATTCTGATTCCTGTTTCTTTGAATTGAATGCCTTAGATTCTTCATAGAAGTGGAATCATACAGTATTTACCTTTTGTGACTGGCTGATTTCACCTCACCAACTGAAGTGTTTGGGATTCTCATATACTAAGTTAAGATAATAAGACAATATGTTAGCCTCTGTTTCTGAAATTCTGCAAATGCCATGGGCAAAGTAGCCTCCTCTGATCCTGTGGACTGACTGATCTTCACAGGATTCCATGAGACTGTCATGGAACTCACTTTTCGCAATAATTACTAAACGGAACCACAGAAGGAGTTTTCTAAGCATCTGTAATTCCAGGGGAGGGTTTCACGTTCAAATGCCACTGAAAACACAGATTCAACCCCAAGCCCATATGGTTGGCTTTTCTTTCAAACTCCCAACTATGATATTTTCATGAGAATGCACCATTCTCAGAGATCCACTCAGTATATGTCATTGTATTCAGGTTTAATAATATGAGTTTTTGGACTCTGAGACACTGTTTTGTTGTTTGTTGTTTTATTTTGTTTTTTAGTTTTCTTGACATAGCGCTTTCATGAGAATTGCTGACTGTTCCTTGTTAAGGAAAAAGAACAGCAATAACAAAAAGATCTTGATGCAGATATGTAGGGCCACAGTGTCTAATATAGTTATTTTTATGATAGTGTTTTAAATCTATTTCCAGTGGTGCCTTTCATATCAAGGATTCACATGACTTACCGCCTTTCAATATGACCTATTTCAGAACCAGAATATATCTTAGGTAGGTGTGCCGCCCTCTGTCCTTACTGCCATAGCTCCAGACTAAACCACTCCATCATTTACCTCCCCCAGTGCAGTAGCCTTCATCCACTACTCCCACACTGTCTCTTGCCAGTTCATTCTTCATGTGGGAACCATTCAGTCTCCAGGTAAGCAGTCACAGTGTTCTGATCACCTGTAGCTCTTGTTTGAAATCTTTCAAAGACCTTTAATTTTTCCTAGGATAAAATCCAAATGTGAAAGTATGACTTACAATTTTTTTCAAGACTTGTTCCTTCTCCAGCCTTGTCTTACGTCAGTCCTTCATGCACCCCCCACCATATCCACACACTCGGCCAAGCCACACTGATCACCTTTTGATTCTTCCAGTCCTCATACAGGACTTTGCCTGTATTTTGTTCTCTGCCTGGGATGCTCTTTTCCCTTTGACTTATTCACATTTGTCTTCCATGTTGTAGCTTCCATGTAACTTCTTCCAGGAGGTCTTGCTTGACCAACCCATCTAAACAGTCGATGTTGCATAATTATCTTCTAAAATAGCCTAACTTTTCATCTAATGTCACCTCTCATTATAAATTAACTTTAAAATAAAGGTTTAGATTCTAATTCTCCTACTAGAGAATCTATTAGGACAGAGATGATTCTATTCAATTTATGTCTGTATTCTGAGTGCTTTCTCAGTGCCTGGTGTGTTATGAATGTACAGTAAATATTTGTTAAACAAATGAAGAAAAAATGGTCAAATTAACAAATATGTGACATGACTTATTTCTAATAATGCTGAGAGGGAGTTAATGCATTCTAGTGCCAGCAATACAGTAAAATGTATAATATTTTCAACCAAAATATTCATAAAATGATCATTCCAGTCAGTTTGAACTGTCTCCTTTATATTTGAGACCTTTGTGTGTCTTTGGATAGAAAGGGTTGAGGGGTGGTGGGGAAAGTGTCTGATACTCTTGTGGGGCCACACAGGTTCTCTCTGAAGCTGATTGGAGGCTGAATGTAAGAGAACAGTGTGGGTTGAGCAGATCTTGCTGGACACATCCTCACACATACAGGCAGCTTCGGCCAGTAACTAGGTGGTGACCTAAGAATTAAATACAAGTATTGTGGCAGGGAATGCCAATGTTAGTAAACAGAGGCAAATGCTAGGCAGCATTTAGCAGGTCAGTTGGGACAGCTATTTGCTGGAATGAATGAAAGGAAACAGGAACATAAACAGGAGGGTGTGTCCTCTGTTGCAATCTTGCATCCAGCAGAGCTAGCATCATGCTCCAAAAGAGGGGTGCTAAACTCTGGACTGTGCAGTTTTGAAGCACCAGCCACTCTCCTGTTATGATCAGAGGTTACACCAGCATCAGTATCATATGGCAGTACTTTGGGTCCAGCCTAATTCCACTGGCTCAGTGTCAATGGTTGCAGCAGCCCCAGCTCCTATCACAGTGTAATCAGTGGGCTGGAAACAAGCCTTGTAGATACAATTCATGTGATATAGTGAATGGATGACCTAATTCACACCTCAGAACTCTTCCAGGATTGAGTGTCTTAAATACTTGCCCATAGATGGCACCCATGGCACTTTGTGAGTGACTAATCCATAAGGAATCACTCTTGGATGAGTTACTCCTTGCCCCTCACCTCTTGTCCATCAATAGATATGTGGTGTTTCCTTGTCTTCCTGGACACACAACTAGACTTTATTTCCCAGGATCCAAGAGGTTAGTTGTGACCATATTACTGAGTTTGGGCCAATAGAATTTCAACAGAGGTGTAATACTTCATTTCTAGGTCTGATTTCTATGAATTCTTGGCCATTCTTCCATCCTTCCTCATGGCTTGCTGATTGTATGGAATCTAGTGGAGAATTCTAAAGTCTTAAAATGTAAAAGAGCCATGTATTTGAAGGATCTTGGAATGACTATGCAAAGCTAAGTCACATTGGACTGTATATCAGCAAGAAAGTAAACTAGAATTTATGAAACTGTTGAGGTTTAGGAAGTGGTATATCATAGCAGATAATATTACATACCCTGATGAATAAGCATATAAAGAACCAAGTAGTCAAAGATAAGTAGAGAGCCAGATGGAACATGAAACACATAATTGAGGTTCATGTTTTGCAGATGAACAGACTCTACTTGGACAAAAAAGTACTACATTAATTGCCCATTTTTTAGCTTTGTTTTTTAAATTATAAAATCAGGGATATATATATATATATATACACTGAAATAATGCTAATGTATTCTGATATATTTAATGGGATTGCATGGCAAAATGTCTTCCCTTCTCTATTTTCTGTCCCCAGTACCTCACCTAATAGCTTACCCATTTCAAAGTCAGTCAGCACTGCTATTTGCAAATGCTCCTGAGTGAGTATGTTCACTAACATTCCTGAAACTGCTATTACGTGCTGGCACTGCTAATTGCTAAGGCTGCGAAATTCTACAAGACTCATTCTCTGTTTTCAAGGCACTGAGAATCTAGTGTGAGATGCAGATGTTTAAATAAACAACTTTAATTGTATGTGCTGCAATTGAGATGCATCCAGGGCAGAAAATGAGAAACTGATTGGTTTCCTTGAGGAAGTGGCATGGGCTGAGTTCTGAGAAGGCTGTACAGAATAGGAGATGTTTGACCAAGGTGAGAAAAAATATGCTTATGTTCCTGAGGACTGGAACAGGGTATTAAAAGGAGAGAACACCGTGGACAAAGGGACAGAGATGTGAAATGCGATGGCAATTTTTAAGTAACTGAAAACTGGCTAGGACTCACAGCACAAATAGTGATAAAAAGCAGCAGGCAGGTTTTAGTCTGTTCATTGAGCCCCTTACTTTCAGTGAGCTGATGCTTCATCTTCTCTTAGCTAACCATCTCCATGGGTATCTCTCAAGCCTGTCTTCACAAGCCATATGCCATTTCTGGACCCTCTACTGTGAGCCATTCACTCTTTGACTGCCATCTCCTGTCCCTCCAGCTCACCGACTCAAATGTTTCGACACCAACAGTTCTTCAACTTCATTAAGACCTTAGTGTTCCCTTCTCTCATTTTCAACCACCTCCCCCATAGTCTCCGTTCCTTATTTATCCAGCTGAGATTGTATCATCTATTTTTGCTCAGTAGTAGGTCCTTCTCTATATTTATTTGTCCTTCCCAAGTGATTTTATTCATACCTTTTGTTTTGAGTGGCATCTAAATACTCATTAGTCCAGAATCCATAGATAGCACTCCAACTTCCCAGAAGCTCAAACTTGTATATTCATTAATATGTCCTGAGTCTGGTAGTTCTGCTGAATTTTTCTCATTTTATCCTCTCCCTTATACAGTCCACTAACAAGATTCATCTACTCCATCTTAAAAACATATTTCAAATCTAAACCTTTCTCTCCATCTCAATGACTATAATCATATAAATCTGTCTAACTCGTCTTCTTGCTACCATTTTACTCCAGAGTTGCCACAAGGATCTTTTCAGAATATAAATTGTCATGTCATTTTCTGCTTGAAACCCCTCAGTTTCCTATTTAACTTAAAATAAAATCCAAATTCCTAAACAAGTTTCATAAAGCCTCAGGTTCTGTTCCCTCCTTACCTCTCTGACGTATCAGTCTTCTACTCAATCTATACACTCTAACCTCACTGCCTTTCTCTCTGTTCCTCAAACAATCAAATTTGTTTCTGTCTTAGGACCTTTGCAACACTGTTCACACCACTAAAATGCTTTTCCTAAAACTTTTGGCTCCCTCCATTTATTTTGGTATCAAATTAAAAGTAACCTTCTGTTTCACACTTTCCCTGATTCTTAACCCTATCATAGAGCATCCATTGAGTTAATCTCAATTATATCACTGTACTTTAATTTTTCACATAAAATTTACCACTTTGTGTGTGTTTATATGTGTTTATTTGTTTTCTTCCTGACCTAGAGTGTAAACTCCATTAGTGTTAGAAGCTTTCCTGTCTCTTCCTTTCAGTATCTCTGGTGCCTAGAATATTGCTTAGTAATAGTCAATAAATATTTATCAAATAAATAAGTGAAACTGAGTCATTGAACTTTGTTTCTACTCAGCTGACCGTGGAGATCTAACATCAGGCTGAGGAATGTGGACTTTATCCTGTAGATGGTGGGAGTTCAAAAGAGTTGTAATCTGGCCAGTGACATGGTAAAAACTGCACTTTAAATATTTTCTTTTGGAGCTGAATGGAAGATAGATTGCAGAAAGCAAAGCTGGAGGCATGGTAATTAGTTAGGACAGGAAAATAATAGTCTAGACAGAAGACTAAACAGCAAGAGTATCAGTGAGAAGAGAAAGGAATGAAAAGTAATGAGGGTAACTGAGAAGGAGAAATGATAGGACTAAAGGATTTACTGGACTGGTGAATAAAGAAGAGGAAGAAAGATAGAATGACCCCCAGGTGTTTGGCTTGGATGATTATAGAAATAGGAGTGCTGGGTGACAAGCAGATTTAAAAGAACAAAACAATAAATTCAACTGGAACAGTTTGAGTTAAAAGTGCTGGTAGGACATGTAGTTTGAGGTGGTGAAAGGCAATTAAATATATGGAGCTAGAGCTGAGGGAAAAGGTAAGAACTGGAGGTAAAAAATTGTGAGCCATGTGTACCTAGGTGATAGTGAAGGACTAGGCAGGGATGAGGTCAGCAGGAAGAATAAAAATGTTGACCAGTGAAGCATAACATGTAGAATCACCTGAGGTGCATTTTCAAATTAGACACAACCTCCCTCCAACAACTTGGTTTTATAAATGTAATGTTGTTGTATATTGGGGTCCTCAGTGTGCTGGGCTTGAGACATGCTTGAGAACAACTGGGCTTGAAATAATACATATTGACTAAGAAAAGAATCCTAGAAATGAAAACAATTTTAAGAATTGACCCACAGAGGAACCTGGGAAGGAAACTGGGATATATCATTGCAAGATGTAGGAGAATAAACATCAGTAAAACAAAAAGCAAAAGACATCTTTCTAAAACTATGGGTCTTGAAATATTCTAGGAGTAAGGGTGGTCAACAGTGCTAGATACTGGTAAGTCAAGTGCCCCAGACACTTAGGGGTCACTATTGAATTAGACAATTAACCAATTATGATCCTGGTGAGAACAGTCAGATTTTTCTGGTGAACTTTGTGAGTAGAAAGTATGGAACTAGAGAAAATGGATTGTAGTTTATAACTCTTTCAAAAAAGCATGGGCTGTGAAAAGTGTGAGTAATAAGGCAGTGAATTTCCAGGTATGAAGAAAAATTGTATACTACTTTTCAGATAAGGCTGAAAGGCATGGAGCTCTGTGAAGAGGGCGAGTTTGAAGATCCATAGGAGAGAGTTGTAAGGGTTTAGGCTGGAGAGGCTAGCAACAGCATCACAACCCCATTCTCACATAGCCTCGCCTGAAAGTCTAGGGATACATACAACTAAGGGTTTTAAACTAAATGTTCAAGGGATTGTGTTTTTAAAATTTAAAGCAAAATACTATGGAGTATCATGACAGTTAGGTTAGCTAAGGGCAAATGGGTGACAGAAAACCAGCCAGAAGGCTTTTGTAATAACGTAAGTGAAAAACTGTAAACTAGGTTAATGACATAGAGAAGAGTGAGTTTGAAATGAATAAATATTTGGGAATGAAAATCAATATGAACTTTTGATTGCTTGCAAATAGAAAATGATGAAGAGAAAGATGCTTAGAGAGCTTCCAGGGTTCTAACTTGAGTCTGGGGTTGCTTATGTTTCCATTAACCAAAATATGAAATAATAAAAGAGCAGAACTGGAAGAAAATTAATTCAGGTTGAGCTATGTTGAAACTATGCTTCACAAGAAATTGGCAGGTGGCTGTTCAAGGAAATATGGGGAAGGAGCTCAATAGAAAAAGCTAGAGTGGTTGTGTATATTGGAGATACTTTGGTGAATGGTCTCGTAATAAATCATGGTCTTAAATAAACAATCTGGAGTGAAAAGAGAATCCAATATTGGATCATGTATATGGGAGATTTATTTGAAGAGTAGTTTCACAAATTTGAAGAGGAATTTTTAAAGACGACTGTAACGCTATGATCAGAGAAGCAGGAAGGAAATTAAGAGAGGTTAGTATTATTAAGTTTAAGACACAGCATAACTGACAGAGTCAATGGTCAATGAGCATTTATTATGTTCAATTAACTTGGTGACATTAAGTGGGACCGAGAAGGACCAATAAGACTAAGAAGATCAAGTTACATATGAGTTCAGAAATGTCTGTTTAGCATATTGGAGATCACTGTGTATCTTACTGACCATTTTTTTTAAAGTTGTGGTCCAGCTAGAAACATTATTTCAAGCGGGTTACAGATAGAAAGGGTTGTGTGGAATATTTAAGACAAAATGTGTCAAATAAACTTTTTGGACTTTGTCTAAGACCTTATGCTTTTCTTATTCCTGAAAAATTTCATTAGTAAATATTCAGTACTTATTAGACAATTCATGATAATATGATTTTCATGGGTTCTCCATATTTTTTAAATAAGTGTTCCATAAGCAGATCAATGGAATGTAAAACAGTCTAATGTGAGTTTATCATGATGGGCTCATGTAAATATGCCTTATCAGATACTGAGCATTGCCAGATCATTTTGGAATAATTTTTGAATTTACTTTTTTAAATAATTATTTGATAAAAATATTAAATATGCTAATGTTTATTGAGGACTAACCTCTAGCTAGGCGTTGTAGCCAGTATTTTATAGAGATGATCTCATTTAATTCTCACATCACTTAACCAGTGAGGACTAATATTGTTCTTAGAATATAAATTATAAAACTAAGGTGCAGAAGAGTAAACTGCCCACTGTGGCCTAGCTGGTAAGTCATAGAGTTAGGTTTTGCCAGAAAGCCTGACAATTGTACCTGTGATCTGACCCTCTGTACCTCACTTTCTTCTGCAATTTTACACATTCCCCTGTGCATTTTTTTAACACAAGTATAGTATCTTGAAAGAAGCAGTTTTAAAATCAAGTACCAAAGAAAGTGTTTTAAAAATAATTTTTTTTAAAGAAAATAAGGTAGTGAAGTAAGTTAGGAAGAGAAATAAAATATGCTGTACTATAGCTTCAATTTCAGCACCCAATAAAAGACGATCAAAACTAGCCAAGTGATTTATAGGCCAAAACACTGTAAGCTTCTGAAAATCTCTTGTGTTGTGACTCGCAAAATTTGTTGTACTTTTATTGTGAACGTTGCTCTGTCAGAATTTTTCTGGCAGGTCATGTTACGCACTAGGGCTGACCTCTGAGTATTCATATTAATAGTTATTTTTTCCAAAATTGAATCTACCAATGTATACAAACAAATACAGCTTGTTTGAAAAATTAAATTTTGTTTGTTTGTTTGTTTGTTTGTTTTAGTATGTTCAGTTCAAGTTCCAAAAATTCCATTCTTATATTACCCCCAGATAATACTGCTCAATATTCTGGAATACTCATTCTGTAGTAAGGGCTTGTCAATAGACCATGCCTCTTAGTATTGACCGAGAGATATTTAACTGGCCTCTTCTAAATATGTTATCATTCAGATGCATTGAAAACAGTAAAATAATTAGACAAGAACAGGGTAATCACTGATGCAGACTTCATAATTCTGCTTAGTTATATCCAAATATTTTATAAGATTTCATTGCACATTTAATCTCTAGTCTTGGTATATTCTTTGCAGAGAAAAAAAAGATCACGAGGGCATTGAAAATATCCTTGAAAAATGTGGGTTTTTGTCTTATGTTTCCCCAGTTGGTATTTCACTACATCATTTGTTTTATTTTTCTATCTATCTATCTATCTATCTATCTATCTATCTATCTATCTATCATGTATCATCTATCTATCTAATACTTCCAAGTATGTACTATAGATGGTACAGGCAGAGAAAGCAGCAATGTTAGAGGTTAAGTGTAATTCCACTTCTTTCTGTCTATCTAGAAAGAAAACTGATACAGAATCACTACAACTTCCACCATGTGGCAGAATCGATTAGCTGCAGATGGTTTATGACAGAATCAAGCTATTGTTTCCAGCAGCCACCACTACTGTCAGCTCTAGCTGACAGACTCCACTGTAGGCCAGGAAAGGAACTGTTACTGGTGGCTCACACTTCTGACTATGTAGCCATAACCATCATCTCACATCTTAGAGTCAATATCAAGAGCACACTAGACTTTCTTGTTTCTGAAAATGCTACTGGGATTCCAAAGCCAGAGATGAAATGCGCTTATGTAATCCTTCCAGGCCTGATTAATTCCTACCTCTTCCAGGGCACCTCTCCTGTTCTCTCTAGCAGAGATAATGCTAAGCAGCTCTCAGACACTGTTGTATTTTCTTTCTGGGCACACAGAAGGAAAACATTGTGCACTCTCACTTCCTTAGAGCAATTGAATTCTGGCCAGTAGGATGCCCAAGGAGCAGAGCTTCAGCAATTATTTTATATCACAGAGTGTTAAGATATTCCTTTTTATCTTAAAAAGTGGTAAAATCTCTTGATAATGAGAATGTACTGCATCTTGGCCTCTTTTTTAAAAGGTAGTTGGCCAAATGTCGTGAGTCAAGGTATATCTTATCTTTTTTTTTTTTTTTTAGATTTTATTGGGGAATTGGGGGAGGGGAACAGCATTGGGGAATCCGGGAAGGGGAACAGACAAGTTGCTGTCCTTTATTTTTGTCCTTCATTCTAGTTGTGGAGGGCGTCGCTTCACCGCCCCATGTTGGTATCATCATTGTGCTCTTCCCGGGTGAGGCAGCTTGGTCAACATCCACTGGGCGGCGGCTCATAGCAGCGCCTGGCAGCTCATGCTCACTGCCGGCCACTCATGGTAGCTTAAGGCCACTCACAGTAGTTTGCGGCAGCCCACTGCAGCCCTGCTGCAGCCTACACCGAGTTGGGCGACTCACAGCAGCCCAGCTCCAGGTGGAGCTGTTGTTCACCATCTTAGCTGTAGAGGGCGCAGTGTCACTGACCCTAATGTGGGATCTGAACTGGGGCCCTGCTGCTCAGAGCCGGCTTCCCAAGCCAACTCTTAACCAGCGCGCCACTTATCTTTTAAAAAGCAGTTAGTGGAGGGAATGGGTGGAAAAGGTGCAGAGGAATACAGTCAATAATATTGTGGTAAGTTTGCAGGATGACAGGTGATTATAATTAATGGGATGATCACATTGTAAAGTCTAAAACCGCCAAATCACTACATTGTACAACTAAAACTAGTCTTAATTAATTAATATAATTAATAAAATATCGTATACCAACCATACTTAAGAAAGAAAAAAGTGGGTATTTTTGTGGTATCTTTTTAAATATTTTTTTTCTACTAAAATTATATTTTAAGTTTAGAAATACACACTACATTCTGAAAGGTTTGTTTCGTTTTGTTTTGTTTTCAATGGGTGTTCTTGTCTGCGATGACATCATGGAATCCCATATCAGCTTAGGGAACTCCTAGACACACAACACTGAATTGAGACAGGGGACCAGAGCACATGTTACCTAAGTCTAAAGGGAATCAAAGTTTTGCTTTGTGTTGTTGTTTTACTTTAACAAATGAAACTCTAGAAAAAAAGGACCTCAATGATTGAAGAGGCCCCAAAGAGCAGGTAGAAACTGAATTTTATTCATAAGTCAACCAGCTGGGCCTGGGTTGATCCCAGGTACCCTTAGTGCTTCGTCTGGGATCCAGCCTGCTGAAGATCAGTCATGTGGCTTCAATTTCCCTTCTAGAGCCCACCACACAGCATTTCAATCACCTGGTGTGTTGCGGAAGGAAATGGGGCCATTGAGGCGTGTCTGAATGACAGGTGACAAAATGCAATAAAAAAGGTGAATAACAATTATTTTCAGTGGGCGGGCTCTGTGTTTGGGGTGATTAAGGGGTAGGCTTATGTGAAAGAGAGCCAACACCCCCTCCAAGCTCTTTTCCTTTTTGTCCCTTTTCTCAGTCCCACCCAACATATAACATTTTAGAGCTGTCTTCATGAAAAATATGAATTGGCCATAGAAAATGTCACGACGATGTATCTGAAAGTTCTAAATGTGGTAACAATCAGTTAATTTTCATAGTTATTTTTTGCTAGTCTTGCATCCCTGTCCCCCTCTTCCAACAAAAAACCTCAGTGGTCCTTTGGGGACCCATTCTTTCCATTTCTTAAAGTCAGTTGTTGGCTAGGGTGCATATGGGGACGAGGGTGGGGCATGGCACCTAGGCATCGCTAATATAAGCTCTGACTCCTCCTTACTCGCATTAAGCATTGCAGATTTCCCAAGTTGTTCCAGTCATGGTGAATCTGTTTTTGTGCTCTACAGACTGGGAATAGATGTTTTCTTATTCTGTTAAAACTGAATTGGGGAGAACATATGCGGAAACTCACTGCTAGCTTCTTCCCACCACCAGTAGCCTAAGGATGAAGGCAGCACTTGGAGGAGAGCAGAGATAAGCTCAGCCAGAAGGGAGAAACCTCATTCCAATTAGCACCATTTTAACCCCTATTTTTCTAACCAAGACATTATCTTTGTTTTTAGTTGGAGTTTATTTTCTTGCAATTGATTAAGTGCTGAATAAATAGTTTGTGTCTCTTGTCTTGAAAAAACTATGTAATATTGAGGCTCTTCTTGAAATTCAAACAGCGAGCGTTCGGGAAATTTACCAGGAACTTTTATATTAGGCCTTTTTGAAGGGAGGAATTAAGTGAAATAAAGAATAAAACTTCTCTGGAGCGCAAGCTTAGGTATATTTTAAACTTCAATATGCATCATACGAGATTTTGATATGTTTTCTGATCAAAACACATATCAGTGAATATGTCAGTACATGGAGCTAATGAGGCTATGGTCAGGAGTTTGCTTTGCCACATTCAAGGGGACATTTCATAGTTTTCCCGATCTGTTTTGAAAATAAATATGTGGTAGGTCAAAGGGAAACTAAATAAAAGAATTAAGAGAAATCACCATCTATTGTGCAAGAGCTGTTAAAGTCATCATTCCTAGAATAAACAGGCTATGTTTCAAGGTTTGATCTATGGCAATCATGCTTAATCACAACTTAATGGTCCATAGGCACGTGTGCTAGTTTCAGTGAAACTGTTTAGAAAGCAGACTTAATCTTAAACTTTTCTTGTAAAGGACCGGACAGTAAATATATTAGACTTTGCAAATCATAGGGTCTCTATTGAATTCTGTAGTAACATGAATGTAGCCATACATAATAAGTAAATGATGATCTGTAAACAAATGAGCATAGACAATATATAAACATAGACAATATGTAAATGAATAAGCATGGCTATGTTCTAAAAATCTCTTTATTTATTTATAGACACAGAGTTTCATTTCATGGTTTTCTTTCATTTCATGAAATGCAATTTTTCTTTTGATTGTTTTTCAATGATTTAAAAATGCAGAAAATATTCTTAACTCCCCTGCAGAAACAGGGGGTGGGCCTGTTTGGCCCATAGACTATAGTCTGCCCAGCCAATGATTTTAAAGGCATGTCCAGCCTTCAGAAAGTTGTTAGTCTCTAAGTAAACCCAAAACTCACAGTTATTTTGCTATATCTGATTTTTACTCCTTTCTTAGTCAAGGAATCATTTGAAAATGATCTATTTAGCTTTCAATTCTACATTTTGGCTGACTCAAAAATAATTTGTTCCTTTTTCCATTTTTTTTTTCATTTCTAATTTCACCACAAGAGAATAAAAGAGAAATATATGTTAATAAATTTTATAAATTGGAAGGAACATTAGGTATTGTTAGACACATAATATCAGAATCAACCTATATGATAGATAATAAGAGCTCTCAGATGTTTTTCAATGATCTATGACTCAGAAGAGAATGAACCCAAATATTGAAAGATGTGTTGAAAACTTACAAAAATTGGGAAAATGTCAAGAGGGTATTGATTATTAGTGATGATTGGGAAGCAATTTGAGAAAGGCATAAAACATGGACATTTTCTTGTGTGAATTCAGAAATGGAGCATTCTTTTTGTAGGTGTTTGATCAAATGGCAAGAGAATCTTTTATTGGTGGCCATACTTTTACTATGACACCAAGAACAAGAAGCATTAGTAGCATGTTTTAAAAAGCATACTCTGCCTTTAACAGTATAGTTAACAAGAGTTTTACCAGGAGAATTTCCCAAAGGGCCTTTTCTGTTTCCCACTTTTCAGAGATAGAGAAGGGGCTGGCGTTAACCTCTAAACACCACAGTGGTAAACAGGGTAGAGTTCAAATTTCAAAAGATTTACTGGTTAAAAAAACAAAGAAAAACACAAAACAAATTACCTTTCAAACTGACAAACAGAAATACCTCCTCCCTAAGTTAAATTTACCTTTGGATATAAAAACAGAAAATGCCAGGCAAGCACAAGTGAACATCCAATCAAAGAAGTTATTGTTTTACAAGCTGGGAAGTCCACATTCTTGACATTCCTTTCTAAAATACACAAGACCCTTGAGACATCTCTGTGCTGCCTCCAACCTTTCATGTATTTTAAATAAAACCTGGAGATTTCTTTAAAGCGCACGCCTAGAATATTTACATATAAACATGCTATTCCCAGATTTCTGTTCTGTATATACAGATATAATTGGGAGTAAGTTTTTATTTGCATTTATATTTGAAATGATAAGAAAGGACCTCCAGGTTTCCTAAGACCTGAATTTGACCACAGTTTCAGAAAATAAATCAAGAAAAATATGATTTATTGTTTACTTTAGGAAAAGATTGACAATTTTGGAAGTATTGAGAGGCAAGCACACAATTTAAAAAAAGCCTATGTGCTAACAATTTTTCAGTGAGAAATAATTGCTTTGCGGAGTGACACTCATATGAGGTATCTGCAGAATACTGTAAGATTAAATTTGATTATGTAGCTAATATATGTACAGCTCAGGGATATACAACTTTATGGGAGCCCTCAGTTAACTGAAGATCATAGATATAAAGGCGCAAATTCATGTAAAAATAGAAATGGTGATAAGTTAAATAAAGGGTAGTGTAAAGGGTAGTAGGAAGATGGAAGAAACTATCAATATGGGCTATGCAGTTAAATAAAATATTCCAGTTAAATAAAATATTCCTGAAGCAGTTGATTTAAGCCAGACTATACCTGAGTGGGTGAGGTTTACAGTGCACTGGGATAAAATGAAAAGGCTCTCCAGGCAAGAACGTTCTGGAAGGCAGGGCCTGACTTGGGGGTCTGTTACTACCGCAAATTGGCCATGTTGCTGAAATACAGGCTCTTGGTGTACGTCACTGGAAGAAATTCAAGGATGCACTGAATAAGCGAAGCAAGCAGCAGATTTACTAAAAAGGTAGCACACTCTCAAGATGGCGAGAGCGGCTACTGCCAAGAACAATGAGCCTTCACTAAAAATGATGGCGTAGATTATTCAAGACTTAGGGGTGGTGTATAGTCCTTCGAAGGGCAGACCCTTGCTGACCATTCCTTCTCATCTGGAGAAGGGATTTTTGTCCTTATTCCGCTCGTTCAGAACTGTCATGGAGACACAGGGTGGGGTGCAGATTTTACCTAACCACAATGCTAATAACATTATGATTTATTATAACTAACTAAACTGCACCTTGAGGGACAAGATGGCATCCTGGGTCTGTTCTTGGCCACCGAAATCTAGTTCTGGGCAGTCTGGTAGCTGCATTTTTTATAGGAAATCTCACGTCCTCCCTCTATTGTCTCCCCTTACTCCCTCCCTCCTTTCCTGGGCCCTCTGTCCCCATGGCCCTAGCCTTTCTGCCTATGGTAACAGCTGGCGTAGAAGATTTATGTACCTAAGGAAAGAGACAAAAACCAGCATGAACTTTACACTGAACATACAGACTTACGGGGTGTAACCATAACTTCATTTAATGTTGCATACTACCGTCCCTTTAAAATTCAATAGGGATTCTAATTTCTCTGCCTGAGCGGTGTGATGATGAAGCTGATGAGTCCTATGGACCCTTAAGTCACCAAACAGAATTTTGATTCAGAAATTAGAATGTTTCCATGCATTTAGTATGCAAAACTCCAGTTTTGATTTGAAGCGCCTAGCCTTCCCCAGCTGGGAACTGCTGCAGAAAGGAAGCCAAAGGAGGGAAGCTGGTCTGACTTCATCTGGCGCTCCCCACCTTACCATTTGTGATTTCTGATTTCACCCCCACTCCAGAATCAAGGGTGGTGGGAACCAGGGAGGAGCATAAAGGTAAGAGATAGGTCTCACCTGACTCACAATGTTGCAGGATGGCTTTGTGTTCGCTGGGCCTGGCAGGTGTTTCAAGCTGCCTCTTACCTTGTAAGTGTCTACCTGGATTATTTGGAGACTTCTGTGGGAAACATGTAATTCTGCTGCAGTGATGCAGACCACCACTTCCACCTCCCCCAGCGACTGTCCACCCATCACAAACTCTCTGTTTGGTCTCATGACTCCTCCAGTTGTTCATGGTACAGGGCCCTCCTTTACAGAGAGTCACTAATAATGCAGAGGTTACTGGGAAGGTCATGAAATCTGCTTCTCAGCTTTTCTCCCCGGAAGCTCACTTTTCTACATCCCAAAGGGGCCTTAGGGAGAGTCTTAGGCCTATATTAAGCCTCCATCCTTGAGCAGGTTACATGCTTGGAATATGTAGTAATATTTGACATTTAAAAAGACATCTTATAGACTTTATGTTAAATGGCGTTGTTTTTAGATGCCATTGGTGCAGCTAGACCTTCAAAAGTTGGAAAAATAGTTCTTGGAAATTGTCTGCGCTCATGATAGAGACCTGGCTTGGTCTATGGTTGCATGTTGACATCACACACCTGCAAATCCTGGAGAAACACTGTTGGTGGCTTTGCCTCGTCGATTCACACATACATAGGACAAGTTTTTAAGTGTTTCTGTGCCATGGAGTCTGTAGTGAGGTGAAGCCTACAGACCCCATCTCAGAAAAAAATATTTTTAAATCCACAAAGTAAAATACTAAGGGTTCCAAAGGAAATCAATTTTATTGAAATACAGTTATCACATTATTAAAAAGTGCTATAATAATGTGTACATTTTTCATTATAGAACAAGAGTTAGTGGCAGGCCCAAGAATATTATATTTTTGAAATAGTGGTGGCTGTAAACAGTATTTCATGATAGCTCTGCAACTGAAATGTGATATTTGCTGCTGGTCACACAGTCAGAGGTCTCCCAAACACGGCTGTTGTTTGCTTCAGAAATTCTTAGTTAAGTATAGCACTCAATTTCAGTTAAAGACTAGGGAAGTAAAGGTTTCTAAATTCCATCCCCAATCAAAAGCGATTTATTTGCATATTGTCACTAGCCCTTGCAATGAAATATTGCTCCATTGGAGGAGGTTTTGCCTCTAGAATTCAATGAAAGATTGACCTTTTCCTTGAATCCCTCCAAGCGATTCCTCCCAGTCTGTCTTTTCCCTTGGGAGATTGTAGCAGGCTGTTTACAATACTTGGGCCCATCCACAAGGCTCAGTCCCGAACTACTGAAAAATACTACCATTTCACAGAACAGCAGTTTATTTTTTTCCTAGAATTTTCCTGCACATTGGGGCATTCACACACCCTGGATAGGACTTTTGAAACAGCAGGAAGGGACAACAGTTTTCCTTTTGCCTAATAAGACGATGATGGCATCACAAACAAAACGCCTCCCTTTGCCCTCTGCAAATGCAGGCCTCCTGATGGGATTTCTACTTTGCTTCTTCAGCAGTGTGAAATGACCCAGGGAAAGACTTAATAAGTAGATGTCAGCCACAGAGTAAGCAGGAAAAAAATGATAAATGAAAGACTGGGCAACCCTAGCGTGGTACAGTTTGGCCGTGCACTTTGCATCCGATGCTATAGTGTTCCTGTGTTAAATATGGTCAGGGATTCCCAAGTAGTTTCAGCCTGAGGCTATTACTTCTAATAATTGAGACTGATGAAAGGTCATGCTATTTTTACAGCTTAGCTGTGACATGCAATACATCACTTTGCTTCTGTCAAAGAAAATATTATATACTTCAATGGCAAAAGGTTTTATCCTGAGTTTTTCCTCCATCACTGTCTACAGCATATTTGCCCGGGTTTACTGATAAATTCCACATTGAAAATGTTCCAGAAAATTGCCTGGTGCTAGAATAAGATCATTCAGGTATAAAGCGAATGTTTTGGGATCATTAGGAAATTAATTATGTGAAATGATTGACACTTTGCCACCAGAGCAGAGGTGTTACATATATAGTCAGGCTTGTTTGAACACAACGCCACAGATCCCTGGTGAAAAACTGCTTATTGTATTAAAATGGAAAAAAAAACATTTCTAAAGAGAATCAGCTGTTTGGAAAACTGTATATTCATAAGGTTTCAACTGTGTGGTAGAGGTTTTCTTTTTCTATTTATGCTTAAAAGAGTGGTAATTTCTGAATTTTTTATATAAGAGCTGATACCCCAGCCATCAGTACTTGGGAATATATATATATATTTGTTAATTAGCAAAATATTTTTTGGAAGTATGAAGAAAATCAACAATAAAAATTGGTTATCAATGATAAAGGAACTATCACATATTAAAACCCAAGAAATCTGTCCAAAGATGTATTCAGAGAAAAATTCAGAGAAAAAATTGTGTCAGATTCTATATAAATTGAACTACCCATACAGAAAATTTAAAAAATGTATATTATTCCTGTAACCTACAAATCCTCCTAAAGTCTTAAAGATGACAAAGACAACTGACAATAAAGATAATAATGAAAATAAATCCATTTTAAAACAAAGAGAAATATTGAGTTTAATAAATCCTAGAATTATTTATTTATGGAAATTTGGACAAATACATTTTATTTTAATTTTTAAAAGGAGTTAGAAGTCAAACAAACACACAGAAAGCATTAATCTACATAACTAGACATAGAGCGTGATAATAGAAGCTTCTAGAAACTGTCACAGTGGTGAACTTGGATGGGCTGTATACCCCTGAATCCATCTTGTAGAAACTGCAGAAGTTCATGGAAGGTCCGGGGAAGGCAAGCTAACAGAAACTAAGAAAAAGACATGTTGAGAATGAAGTCCATGAAAAAAAAGTGCCTGTGTGGGGAGGGCCTTGGTGTGTTTGCGGCAGAGGCCCAGGGTGACGGGTCACGGAAACTAAGGTGGAGGGAAGCTTTTGAGGCCCTCCTTTTACCTTTCAGTGCATTACCTTGCCGTAGTTGCCATCTGTCCCTCTGCCAGGAAAGGCCACTGATGCTGCGAACAGGAGCAAGGGCTCAGCTTGCTGCTGCCCTGTAGCATTCTCTTCCTCAGTCTTCTTTCTTCAAAGACCCAGCCTGGGTTTGTAAACTAAACAGAAAGCATCTTCTCAAACTGCTTATTTAAAATAGCTTAAAAGCGAATCTCCTAGTGGAAGACTTGTGTAACAGTTAACGTGATTTTGTGGGCCCTGCGTTTCTCTGCCATGGGGCACATCCCTCCCTCTTTTCATAGATAAAATGGAGAGATAGACAACAGCCTAGCCTTTGTGCCTATCCCAGTACATATTACTAGAAAGAGTAGCTGGTACTCACGGACCAAATCTCCCAGAAACCTTCAGTAGGTGAGTGGATAAATAAACAGTGGTACATCCAGACAATGAAATAGTATTTAGCATTAAAAGGAAATGAGCTATCAAGCCTGAGAAGACTTGGAGGGAACTAAAATGCGTAATACGCAGTGAAAGAAACCAATGTGAAAAGCCCACCTGATGTATGCGTCCATCTATGTGACATTCTGGGAAAGACAAAGCTATGGCGCAATAAAAAGCTCCGTGATTGCCAGGAGTGGGTTGGGAGAAAGGATAAACAGGCAAAGCACGGAGGTTTTTAGGACAGTGAAATCTTTCTGAGCAATGCTACAATGGTGAATACATGTTATTACACATTTGTCAAAATCCATAGAATGTCCAACACCAACAGGGAATACTAATGTCAATGCTAGACTCTGGTGATAAGGGTACGTCAGTATTAGTTCGTCAGTTATAACAAATGTCCTGATCTGCCCTGGGATGTTGACGGTGGGGGAGACTGTGCTTGAAGAAAGCAGCGGCGTGTATGAGATTTCTGTACTTTGGCTCAGTTTTGCTGTGAACCTGAAATGCTCTAAAATATATATAGTTTATTAATTAAAAAAAATCAAAATACTACACACCTTGAAAGAATCACAAAAGTTTTAAAATCGACCTTCCTATTTGGTGCCTGTCTTTGATTCCAATCTGTTACAGGGTCTACAAAAAAATAAAAGTAGGAAAAGTTCCTTTCACTCAGTATGACAGTTTTTCAGATTCATCCAAATTCATCCCTGTTAATGTCTACATATCAGTAATGCCTTCTTTTCTTGCTGAGCAGAATCCAGCTGCAGAAATGGAGCATAGCTTATCCATCCTCCCATTGCTCCACAGGTAGGCTCTTTCCTTTTTTGAGTTATTATGAAAAAAAGTGTAATGAATGATGTCATGCAAATTTGGCCGGATGTATGTTTCTTTAGAATCACTAGTTTATAAGTGAGGTGTTTACCTACTTCTTTTTAAAGAAAGGAAGAGAGATTTTTCTAAAATTGTAGTGTTTTACTGCTGCCCACAGTGGATGAAAGTTGCAGTTGCCACATCCTTACCAACATTGAACTGTATTTGTTTTTTCATTGTAGTAGTTGCATGGAGGTATCTCATTATAGTTTAAATTTAAATTTTCCTGATTGCCAATGATATTTAGTGTTTTCCTTTTGTTTTTAAATATATTCTGGTTACCAGTCCATGGTTAGACTTATGAATTGCAAACATCGACTGCTTCTAGACAATAAGATCCAGGGTGAAATTTATTATCTACTGTATGCTTTTCTGTCTTTTACAATGGGTGCTTATTATTATAATTAATCCAGGTGAACATTCTTTAAAAGGATAATCGGTTTAGGAAGTAGCAAAATACTGGGAGAACACGCATCCTCAGAGCAGCTCTGAGACACAGGGCATTCTGTTTCTCACTGATGAAGGAATGAGGCTACATGGAAATAGAAAACTGCAGCACTGGACAGCTAAGCGAAGAACTCAGGCACATAGGGCCTCGCCTCTTTGTCTCTCCTCTTCTACTCTTCATACTGCCTCTTTGGGTCATTTCCAAATCACCAGTCCATTGAACGAACCAGGATGGTCATATCAAATAATAGAGAGTTATCAGCTCTTCAAACTCTGCCATTCTTTTTGCCTGTGCAGAAGAGTGGAAGCTAACGATACCCTGAGCCTCCAAATTTGTTCTATCTTAATGTGATCATTTTGCTCTGCTGAGGACCTCATTGCCTGTCATCTAAATGTCTATTTTTATTGAATGCCTATTGTATACAAACCATTGTGTGAGAGCTTTGGAGGCTCATGGATGACATCAGCATTTACTAGAGATCCTTCTAGACTTGCTCCCACAGGCCCTGGAGCTGCTTTCACTGTGCCATGCCTGCTTTAGGAGCCTCAGCTCACTGGCTGAGTCTGAAATTGTAGCAGACTTCTGTTACCAAGCATAATGTAGTATATGCCATCAGAGAGTATAAGAAACAACATTTAATTAAGTATAAATTGTTTCAGCAGTATTCGTTCACTTATAATGACCTATTACCAAAGCAAACTTTTATTTTGCTCTCCTTGTGGATTTGTTTTGCATCCATTGACAGACTGCCATGGCCCATGACCCATATTTTGTTGTGAGTGACCTGGGCATACAATTCGGCAGATGGGAAAAGGCATCAATATATCAGAGACTTTCTTGGGAACTAGACTGGTTTCTACCAGATGGATGTGTTTGTGTTTTAAAAATCCAATTGGTATGCCTGTTTTAGAAGCATACGCATGTGCATTATAGCTATAAAAGTAAGTAAATATCTTGGAGAAAGTGCACAAATGTAGCAGTTTGTAGGGGGAAGGTAAGTAAAATCCAGTTTGGCTAACCTCTTCTCAACTCAGACTGTGAGGAGAAATCTGCTATGATTTTTCTAATTCAAAAGAAGGAAACCAATTTGATCTTAGTGATTGGATGCAAATCAGAACATCATGAATATAAGACTAGTGAGGTGTCATTTGTAAGTTGACAAACATCCTCCAGTGAAAACATTCCATCTTTTCATTCTCTGATGAAGAATAGGTTATATTGAGCAGCATGTCCTTGAGTGCAATGTTTGTCCAATTATCTCATGCAAAGTATCACGTATTACACCCTGTATCACACCCCTGTGGTTTGAACAGTCAGGCCCCGCTCCCCATGTGGAAAGCCTGCAGTTCTCACCTTGCTTGGAATGTTCATATGCTCACTTGGCGCTCAGATCTTGGCAAAATCCAAAGGAGTGACCTTCAACACTGACATTCTTTTACGTTTTCATCTTATTTTCACGCTGGGGTGGACTTGTTCGTTCCTCTTTCATCCCCTGCTGGAGCAAAGCTCTCCTGAGTCTGCAGACTGAGTCTCTCTTACGCTCAATCGTACCGTCTGTCCCCACATTGCAGTTTACTCTGCCTGAGGACCAGGTAGCAGACGTGGTTTTGCCCAATTGCAAGTACAGTGGAAAGTCTTTCACAGGCTCCCCACAATCTGTGAACATATGATCAGTCTCAGACAACGCGTTGTGCTAAAAATATATGAGAGAAATGTTCATGTGGTAACAAACAAGGAACCCGAGTCGAGGGGGATACGTGCCATGTGCCGTGAGCTTCCGAAATGTGTGTTTCTGTGTGCCAGAATGATGCCGGGCTGCTATGGGAGATAATGGGATCAGTTCATCTTTGCTTCTTTACTGAAAGTGTTTACGTACATTTAGCAGTGTGGGCATAGTTGTATTTGGCCTAAAACCCAAACTGTGACTTACGTGTAGGGGAACTCTTAAGCAGTTGGTTTAATAAACAGAAATCTGTACGATTTCCATGATAACTTCTGAAACTGCACACTGACAAAAGAAACACCTCAGTAGGCATGAGAGCACAAATTTAAGAGAGAATCGTGTCTCCTATATTTTATGCTTCATCATTCATCCTTTGTTTATCTGGAGTATCTTTTTTTTTTAGAACTTGACTATATTTCTCACATGTTTTATGTATATATGAGGTCAGACAATTAAGTTCACAAACTCATCCTAGAAAAATATGACATACCTCATTGCTGAATATCACTAGGGTCACCTTTGAAGCTACGCACTGATGCCAGCACCTAGTCCCCCCTTTAAAGCAATTTTGGGACTCTTTTTCTGGAATGGCCATCAGAGCTGTCGTTGTATTACCTTTGATGTCCTGAATGTCATCAAAATGTCTTCCTTTCAATATTTCCTGTATCTTTGGGTAAAGAAAAAGGTCATTGGGGACCAGGTCAGGTGAGTGGGGAGGGTGTTCCAATACAGTTATTTGTTTGCTGGCTAAAAATTCCCTCACAGACAGTGCCTTGTGAGCTGGTGCATTGTTGTGATGCAAGAGCCATGAATTGCTGGGGAAAAGTTCAGGTCGTTTAACTTTTTCACACAGCCTTTTCGGCACTTTCAAATAGTAAACTTGGTTAATTGTTTGTCTAGATTCAAAATGAATAATCCCTCCGATATCAAAAAAGGTTAGCAACATCAATTGCAACAAGCTTGTGAACTTAATTGTCTGGCCTCATATTATAGAGACCTTATGCAGAATGATTGCAAGTTTATGGAGAAAGATTTTGTTTTATTACTGAGAACTTAAATATTTTATTTTATTACTGAGAACTTAAATATTTTATTTTATTACTGAGAACTGATGTTTTTGAACTTAGAACTTGTAACTTGCTTTGATTCCCCTGATATTCGATATCCATTTTTATTTGATCAGCTAAGATGAACATTACCTCATGTCATACCGCTTATTTCCATTTCTATTTTGGGGGGAAGGATAGGGATGGGAAGTTTGCTGCCTCCTTAGACTGCTCAGATGGCTGTGTCCGGGTTTGAGTTGCACAATACAGACCTGGATCCAAATTCTGGTCTGCATCTTGTGCTGCTATTTCTGTTCTTGTGCTAGTCATAAAGGTTCTAAACCCCAGATGGCCCCCCAGGTACAGGGTGACAGTGGATGTAGCAGAGATACAGTACTCTGAGGGTCCGAGGCTTTTCACATGTGGGACTTCTATTTCTGTGTGGCTTTGAACCACTGATTTAAATACTCTGTGCCTCACCTTTAAAATTTGGGAAATGATACGTATTTCACTGGGTTATTGTGCATTGAAATGCCTGGTCCATATACTTTCTTATTTGAATCCGATGAACAGTTGAGTTACAATTAACCCTTATTGTCCTCCCATACACTGAGTATAGCTCTAAGGCAATGTGTGGTTTCACAGTTAGGAGAGTATTGTGGTCTATAGTGTGGCAGAGAGCTTACTGAATCTGGCTTCACTTGCTGGGCAATGATAAGAAGACACTGGGATGGAGCCTGTCATGGAAATGTAAGCAACTTCTATCCTATGTCTGTGGGCTGTTGTGAGGATCAAAGGTCTACTAGAATAGTATGGAACCTAATGTGTCCCATAATGATAATTGTTGTTCCCATATATGAATCTAGATTTGGAAATACTGTTTCCACAGATCTGGTCTCTCTTTGTTTATTCAGGTCTCCCTCAAATATTACCCAGGTAAAAGGGAAACTTTGCTCCAGCTCCTTCAGATGGAGATCTAAATCTTTTGTCTTCTCTACATGGTACTCACATATCCATCGCATCACCTTCCATTGTGAATATCAGTTGTCAGGTATGTTATCACCATTGAACACTCAGCTACTCAGTGACAGGGACCTACCCATATGTATTCTTTTAGGTCTCTCAGCATTGGGCCCAAGGTTATTGGCAAATAATATGCAATAAATGCAGATTTGATATAGTTATTATTGAATAGAAGAAAGGTGTATATGCCTTGATTTTTTTTCCCTTAAAAAAAAGTACGTCCTTAAACTCTGATCTGCAGATGTGCCTGAGCTGAGGGGTGTTTGTGAGCCATCTCACATTGTATACACAATTAATTATGTTTGTTGACTTGTCCAGGAAAGAGTCCAAAGTTTCATCAACTTCCCAGGGCAGCCTGTGGTTCTAAACAGTTTGGGAACCATTAATATAGAATATATATATATTGGGGTGTCAGAAAAGTCATGACAGATGTTTGTGATTGATGGCACTAATTTATTTTTGGAAGTACTAGAATCATTCACATCTATGTTATTATTGCTATGTCATTTGACAGCTGATAGTTCTAGCTTCATTCTAAAAAAAAGAAAAAATGAGTGATTTGGTTGAGTTTTGGAGAATTTAGAACAAGTTGAAGATAGAAGACCAAACTGCGTTTTTGCCATATTTTACTGTTTTACTTCCATAAAGGGAAGAATGCACATCAAGCTTTTGAAAAATTGCAAAAAGTTTATGGTGACAATGCTCTACAAGAACATCAGTGCCAATGATGGTTCACAAAATTCCGTGCTGGTGATTTTTTATCTCAACGATGCTCCTTGGTTAGGGAGTCCCACCCAGGTTGATGACGACAAAATAAAGGCATTGATCGAGTCAAACCCACATTACACAACACAAGAAATTGCAGAAACATTGAACACCCATCATTCAAGTGTTCATGACCTCCTGAAGAAGCTGGGATACATAAGCAAGCTCGATATTTGGGTTCCGCGTGCACTCAAAGAAGTTCATTTGACGGTGCATATAAACATGCAATATGCTCATTAAATGTGAGGAAAACGATCCTTTTTTGAAGTGACTGATAAATCCATCATCCAGAAATGTCCAGAGCTTGTTAATTGTAAAGGAGTTGTGTCCTATCGCAACAACACGAGACCACACACAAGTTTGATCATCCATCAAAAATTATTGGAGCTTGGATGGGATGTGTTGCTACACCCACCATACTCACCTGACCTTGCGCTGTCAGACTTCCACTTGTTTTGCTCTGTTCAAAACTCCTTGCGTGGTATGACGTTCAATTCAGATGAGGCTCTAAATCAGAACCTTGTTCAGTTTTTCACAAATAAAGACAGGTCCTTCTATGAACAAGGAAATATGAAGCTCACTGAAAGATGGCAAAAGGTTATCAAACAAAATAGGCAACATATCATTGATTGATCTTTGTTCTTTGATGAAAATCATTTTCCAAAAATCATTCCATTTTTTAAATGGTAATTGCCCCAGATTACACATACCTAAACATGTATCCCATTTTCTTCTTGCTTCTTCCGTTTTGCCCACTACCTGCTGCCTGAAGAATGCAAGTACCCCCTGAGAGCATTACTAATGCAGCATCTGCCCATGAGACGACAATAAGGTCAATCAGATTCCTTGAACAAATTATTCAGTTCTCAGGTCAGCATATAATCAGTCTTGTCAATTGAGAGATGGTCAATCTTTATTATATTTGGAAAAATCAAATTGACTGACCCCCATTATCTGACTAACTTATGAAGCATAAATGTCACCAAAGGTTTCCCTGCTTCCCCTCCCCACTGCCCAAGGAAAAAATGACCTAGTGAGGCAAGTAGCAAAATTGAAATGTGACTGACTTTAAGCATGCATGAAATTTTCATTATTTCCTATTTAAGTACATTTGGTCTTTAAACAGCTATTTAAACCTGTGGAAGAATGAGAAAAAGTTGTATCTGTTTTTTTAAATGATCAATATAAGATTTCTATTAATTATGTTGTACTCATTAGAGTTAACACTGAATTGATGAAACAAAGAGACCCAAAAGGCAATGGTTCCACAAAATAGAAGTTTATTTTGTGTCTCCTGATGGCACATGGCAGGAAGGACTTTCTGTTACCAGATGTCATGGCCTGGACAGTAGGGCGGCTCTTGCATCTTCAGCTTGTTGCTTCCTGTGGTGGCTTTTCATTCTCACTTTCAGCTAGCAAAAAGAAAAGTGAGGCTCAATTCTAGAATAAGCACTTTCTAAGCAAATGAGGAAGAACTTGCACATTTCACTTCTGCTCCGACTCCACTGATGAGAACATAGTGACACGGCTAAACCTAACTGCCTGAGTATATCTGAGCCAACTGTGCACCCAGATACACCCTATTACTCTAGAAGAAATCAAACAGATTTGGTTGACAAATAAGAGTCTCTGTTGGACATGTAGAATTAGGATTTAGAAACATGCATCAAAACTGGGCAAAACCTGGGCTGGCCAAGTGGCGCGGTGGTTAAGCGCTGGCTTGGGAAGCCAGCTGCCTCAGTTCGGGTCTCACATATGAGAGTCAGTGACAGTGCCCTCAAAAAAAACAAAAAAACAAAAAAACTGAGCAAAACCAACTGATTTGGGGACATGGTGAATGGATTCTTTGTTTCTCTTTCTTCTGGAGACATTTATTAATATTGAGTATTGTATAAACTCAAAATAGTCTCATTGTCTGAGAAGAATGTAAAAACCAAGTAAGGAAATTAAGAGAACATAAGTTTGGGTTTTAGCACAATAGAAAAAAGATGATGATCAGGACCCAGAGATAAACCATCCCCTTTTGGACAAGATGGGTAAACATGAAAGACCAAGGCACAAGGTAATATAGAAGAGCAGGCTTTGACAGCAAGCAGCAAGGATATAGGCTTGGAGCCCATGGCTAAGGTGCACATTTCTGTAGTTCCTGAAAAATCTGGACAGGGCAACCAGGAAGTTGAGCTGACAACCAGAGCAACAGGCAGAAATTTTGTTCTAGAAAATAATGCTGTTAAAACCCTGGTTGACCACTGCAGACACTAAAGCAAGAGTCCATTTACTACAATCAGGATGAAAAGAAAGACATAGATCAGCTACAAAGGAGATGAATCTAGTGTGATCCAGTTAAACACCGAGATTCTTGGGCCGGTCGAGTGGTGTGTTGGTTAAGAGCTGGCTTGGGATGCCAGTGGCCCCAATTCGGATCCCACATATGAGGGCCAGTGACACTGCCCTGTACAGCTAAGATGGTGAACAACAGCTCCACCTGGAGCTGGGCTGCTGTGAGTCCCCGGGGACGGCATAGCTGCAGCCCTTGCTGCAGTGGGCTGCCATAGGCTACAGTGAGTGTCCGGCAGCCAGTGTGAGGGGCTGGCAGCTGGTGTGAGCTGCCAAGAGCCACTGTGAGAGGCCGTCCAGTGGCCGGCGACCCATCTGCCTCACCTGAGAAGAGCGCAGTGATGATACCAACATGGACCAGTGAAGCAACGTCCTCCACAACTAGACTGAAGAACAAAAGGACAGCAACTTGTCTGTTCCCCTTCTCTGGTTCCCCAACGCTGTTCCCCGCCCCCCAATTCCCCAATAAAATCTTAAAAAAACAAAACAAAACAAGACAAAAACAAAAAAAACCCACCGAGATTCTTGTTAGTTATTATCGTTAGAGGCTTAATAAGGTCCCATAGGCTAAGATAAGTGAAACCTGCAGATGTCATTAAAATAAACCCGGCTGCAGATTTGAGGAGTTGCCAAAGGGTCAAAAAGGTAAGCCATCTTAGCTTCTCGAATAATACAGAATAAATCTCTAATTTCTGGGTGAATTTGAAGAATAAATGGTTACTTTTTAGAGTGAAAGTCAAAGGGTATAAATTAGAGAAGAATCAAAATTAAAAAGATTTCTAAGCAACAAATGGTGTTGGAAGGACGACATCCACATGCAAAAAAAAAAAAAAAAGGAACCTATACACAGACTTTAAACACTTCTTAAAAATTAACTCAAAATGGACCATAGACCCACATTTAAAATATTTATATAAAACTGTACAACTACTAGAAGATAGAATAGGAGAAAACCTAGATAACCTTGGGTATGATGATGGCTTTTTAGAAACAACAACAAAGGCATAATCTATAAAAGAAGCAATTGTAAAGCTGGATTTCATTAAAATTAAAATCTCTGCTCTGTGAAAGACAACCACAAGAGAATGAGAAGATAAGCTACAGACTCAGGAAAAAATATTTGCAAAGGCATGTCTAATGAAGGACTATTATAAAAAGTATACAAAGAAATATTAAAACTCAACAAGAAAACTAAAAACCTCATAAAAAATTGGCCAAAGGCCTTAAGAGACACCTCACCAAACAAGTATACAGATGGTAAATAAGTATGTGAAAAGATGCTCCACATCATATGTCATCAGGGAAACGAAAATTGAAACAATAATGAGATACCACTCTACAACTATTAGAATGGCCAAAGTCTAAAACATTGATGACGTGAAATGCTGGCAAAGATATAGAGAACAGGAACTGTCACTGGCTGCTGGTGGGAATGTAAAATGGAAGACAGTTTTCTTACAAAACTAAACATACTTTTACCACATGATCCAGCAACTATGCTTCTTGGTATTTATTCAAATGAACTGAAAACCTATGTCCACACAAAACATGGATGTTTATAGGAGCGTTATTCTTAATTTCCCAAACTTGGAAGCAAGTTTCAGTAGGTGAGTGGATAAAAAAACACAAAACAGTGGCACATCCTGACAATGGAATATTAATCAGTGAGAAAAAACATGAGCTACCAAGCCACTAAAAGACATGGAGAATCCTTAAATGCATATTAATATGGCGGGGGGGAAGCCACTCTGAAAGGGCTACAGACTGTCTGATTCCAACTACATGACATTCTGGAAAAGGTAAAACTGTGGACACAGTAAAAAGATCAGGGGCTGCCTGGGGATGAGAGCAGAAAAGATAAATGAACCGGCAAGAGAACAGGGGATTTTTAGGGGAGTGCAAATCCTTCTGTATAAACCATAATGGCAGTCACACATCATTATACACTTGTCCAATCCTATAGAATGTACAACACCAATGAACTAAAATGTAAGCTGTGGACTTTGGGTAATTATGTTGCATCAACATAGGTTCATCAGTTGTTACACTCTAGTTCATGGTGCTGATAATGAAGGGGGCTCCCAGTATATGGGGAATCTCTTTACCTTCCCCTCAATTTTTCTGTGAACTTAAAAACCACTGTAACAAATAGTCTTATTGAAAAAAATAATTAAAAAAAAAGATGTCTAAGGAGGGAGTAGAACATGACAGTAAGTGGTGAGGGCTGGCTGCAAACAATCAGTGATGGGTACAGAGTTTCAATTGAAGAAGAAGAAAAAGCTCTGGAAATGGATGATGGTAATAGTTGCACAACAATGTGAATGTACTTAATGCTACAGAGCTGCACACTTAAAAAAATGATCAAAATGGCAAATTTTATGTTATGTTTATTTTATCACAATGAAATAATTTTTAAAAATTTAACATATAAAGATTTTAGAAGCAATAAGGGTTCATGTTTTTAAAAATGTGCATATGTCAATTGTTAACATTTAGGAAGTTAAAGGAACACAGCTCTCTAATGGGCCTGTTAATGTTAAATATAATAAATATTTTACCAGTTTACTCATATCTGAGGCCAATTATTGGAACTTGAAGGTTTCATTCTTTATGTTAAAGCATATATATATATATATATATATATATATATATATATATATATGTATAAAACCTTGATTTGCGAGCATAATTCTTTCCAGAAACGAACTACTCATATTGTAAGACATCACTCGTTTACTACGTTAAAATGTATTTGAAATGTTTCCTCGTCTTGCAGAACACTAGCAAACCAAGTCACTCTCAATCCAAGGTTTTACTGTACATATATATATATATACATAGATATGTGTGTATGTATATATATACATATATGTGTGTGTGTGTATATATATATATATATATATATATATATATATATATATATATAATACAAAGCAAAGAAAAAAAATCCCACGAAACTGGGACACTCAGGAGAGTGACAGGGGAGTGAAAAGGAGTCCTAGCCCAGACCACATGTTCCATAGGAGCTGCTGTTTTGTGTGGACTTTGCATCTGGCCACCTGACTCCGTGCTGCCTCCTACCAGGGGTTCTCTTACAGTGCTCTGCTTTGGAACCAAAATTCGATGTATAGCCATCTTCCTACATATCTGTTACAACAGCAAGCACAGAGACATTTGTCTATGTATTTCCAAATTCTGAGACTATACATAACGAGACAAGAAGGACAGGCACCTGGCCTCACCTCCCCTTCTCTGTTCACACCTGTGGTCGGCAGCCTTGAAGATGACTCCTGATGACCCCGCCTCCTGGTACGCACTTGTGTTAGTCTCTCCCCTCACATAGGGCTGGACCTGTGACTTGCTCCACACGAACTAAATCTGGCAAAAGTACAATAATGAAACTGCCAAGGTCAGGCCACAAAGAGACTGTGAGTTCTGTCCTAAGGCTCCTTTCTCATTCTCTTGCTGCCATGTTATGGAGGGAGTAGCTGCCACATTGGGAGCGGCCCTGTGGAGAGGACCATGTGGCCAGGAGCCCATGTCTGCCACCAATCAGCTGCTGGTGAAGAAGTCCTCTAGGAGCCAGGAGAGAGAGCTTGGAAATGGACCCTCCCTGCAGCCCATGCTGATACCTACACAGGCCCCCCAGTGGAGCCAAGCTTATCACCCTACCACAGAAACTATGAGATAAGGAGTGTTCGTTGTTTTAAGCCAGTAAGTTTGGAGAACTTTTTCTTCACAGCAGTAATAACCAATACCCACCTGGACAGTGCCTAGCAGTGATTCTCAAGCAGGGTGAGAAACTCTGTGCTTATCCAAAAACATTGCCAAAGCAGAGATGGCTAGTGCCCATCCCCCACCCCCACCCCAAATCCATGATCATCTCCTCTAGAGCAGCAGGGATGTTGCTGGAAGCAGCTGCCATGCCAGAGAGTACATTTTCCAGCTCCATCTCCTCCCCTTCCCTGGATGCGGGGCTGTGTGACTAGCTAGCACTCTGGAACATGTGTGAAAGTGATGGGCGGGCACTTCCAGGCCTGGAGGGGGACACAGATGTGCTGTCTCCACCCTCTCTGCCAGGCTGGCTCCCTGGATGAGTAGGAAGAGTGAGGCTGACTTGCTCATGGAGAACAAAAACATTTGTTCTCGATTATTATGAGCAGAACATCTGTTCTGGACACGAAATGAACTTTTAATGGGTTAAGCCACTAAAATGTTTGGGTTTGCAGTTTTGTGTTTTAGCAGCTTAGCGTTTCTCTAAATAATACAGGCGTACAGGAGCACAGCTTTAAAAAACTGGATGAAATGAGACATACCCCGCGTGGACAGTGTCCACATCTTTGGCAGTGTCTGAAAGCCAAAATCTAAATGTCTGAAGGCCAAAATTGAATGCATTTGTCTTTCAGAGCAATGCACAGGTTTTTCTACGTAGGTGTGGCCTCCATAGCAAAGCAAAGAGAGACGATAATATGATATGCATTAGAGTGGAGATGTTTCCAGGTCCAGCATCACCCCATTATCAGGAGGGAGAGGAAAAAGGAAAAGCTTTGTGAAGTTCTTGGTTTTATCTATTTTCTTGCTGCAAAAAGTCCTGTTTAGTATAGGAGAATGTGGGTAGTTTCATATTTTGAACTGATTCACAGAAAAACAAAAGGAGAAGGAGGGGGAAGAGAGGAAGACAGAGAGAGAGAGAGAGAGAGAGAGAGAGAGAGAGAGAGAGAGAGAGAGAGAGAGAGAGAGAGAATGAGTTTGTGTAGGGTGAGAGATAGGCAAAAAGGAGAAAGGGAAAGGGAAGAGAGACATTACTTAAACCATTTCTGCAAAATACTAAAACTAAGGTTCTTAACTTGGGATTCAAAGGAGCTTCAGAGGTTTTGAATTCCTTAACATTTCCTACAAAATTTCAATCTTTACAACACACACATATTTTTATATTTTTTGAATTGATGATCTGTTAAAAGTTTAAGCACTACTTCCCTAAAATGACTTTGTTGATATTATTCAGGGCATTTTGATTTAATTTTGTTCTTGCCAATTTTTTTTTTCACCTCCTTAAAAGTCTTCCTTAAAAGTTATTACCAAAGGGAAATTTTATAAAAGCCAGATGAAGAATGTGTTTTTAAAAGAGTGTTTGAACAATGTGTTTGAACAAGGCTTGTTCTGTCTCCATGTTGCTTTCTTAGATTATAAACTTGATTAAAACAGAAACCATGTCTTTCTTGGAAGCCTTCTTTCATCAGACTACCCAAAAACAGGTCCCATGCAGGATGGAGCATAAAAAATGTGATTGGTTCCTGCTGATGAAATGTCTAATCAAGTTTACTCAGGAGTCAATGGAAATACTAGAAATAAAAATTGTATTTTCTATTCCATTGCTTAGTTAATAAATTTTGACAGGCACATGTAATTATTTTGGATGTAGGAAGACAAAACGACAGATGAGAGGAAACAACTGATAAGATGTTATTGACTTAAATAAGGAGGCTAATCTTATGTGATGGATGGATTGTACATAGGAGCTTGAGGTGAATATGATGATTCTTTTATCCCCATGTCAGGTGGCCTATTTAAAAGGAGGGTCAAATATGATGACTTAAATCATGTCTTCTGTGCATGTTGTGTGTGAATGATGCTGTTCTTAACCTCAGTTTTGCTCCATGGCCCCATATATCTTCTTTATGACCCAAATTGGCCTGAGGAAGCCCAGAACAAACAAGACCAAGGATATGATTTTATCGCCAGATTAATTAAAGTTTCCTTTCTCCTGGGGTGATGAAATGACAACTTTGTGGGTGATTATTAAGTAAACATCTAAACATTAACCCATATTCTTACTTCAAGGATTCTTAAAGGGAAGATAATATAAAGGGAACAACAATCCTGAATGGGAATTTTAGCTAAAATCTATGAAAACAAATTAACTACTAATCATATTTTATTAGTGATTTTTTTATAAAGGTAACTGTTTTATGAATGAAACAATTCTGCCACTCACTGTTTAGGGAGAATGAATTTTATTAAGTTGATTGGCTTGGCCATGAGAGAACCTTAGAGAGATCACAAAATGTTAGATTTGGATTTTGATCTACCTGTACCTTGCACATGATTTCAGATGTCAGCCCAAGAATTGAGGTTGAACATGATACCAGTGCTCTCTACTATGGGAATCTATTATGACACTTCACTTGCAGGGGACAGAGATGGGAAAATGGAGAAACCAGGATGATGCTTCTTTTATCTGCCTCATGTCAGTGACTAGGCTTGACCACTGAAAGAATGGCAGTAAAAAGCAAGGTCCTGACCACCAAGAAGCTTTAGGGAACACAGGGCAGCTCAGCTCTGGAGTTTAGGTACAAAGTGCAACACAGTTGGAGAGAAACACCCCTCCTCACTTCTGACAAGAACTCACTGTGATTCAACTGGTGCAAAGAGGGCTCAGATTGGCATCTTGCATATTTGCAGTTTGGGCATGCTCTGGGAGGCAACATCCCTAGCCAGGGAGCAGTGTGCCCGGTGATGTCACCTCTAGCCACATCCTGACAAGGCACGCCCCTCAGGTGGCTGGCACGCAGTGGACATCCCAATGGCTGCCAGGAGGAGGTTTCCTCCTAAGCACATGGGAAACACTCTAGGGTACATGAGAAGCAAGGGGGAGATCTCAGGCATTGATCCTCACAGAGCGTTCGTGTGCCTCAGAATTTGTGCTGCTTTGAGGTTGGGGCGCTGGGCTCAGCTCAGGCAGGCCAAGAACTGTCCTCTGAAGAAAGCTGCAGGTGCGAGTTCTTAGGAGCAAGGCCTCAGAAGTTAGGGGAAGGCATGCAGAAATGATGGAAAGGACTTGGGGGGACCCGCAGACCTGGTGGGGAGCCCCACCAGCACTTGCTATATCATCTTACTCAGAAAGAGTTGGGGATGACTTTTAAGGAAATGATACGAATGCCGGAGGCCTGCCTTCCTATAGGCACGGGCTGGCTAGCACGTGTGACTGTAGCATTAGTGTAAACATGATCTCAGGTATAATTGCAGAGTGGCAAAGCCATGATGAGATATATACAGCTCGAAGAAATTCAGAGCTGGAAGGGACCTCCTTCATCATGTCTGAGAATGCTTCCTTTTCCCATTTTGTGGCAATGATACTGAAGGACCAAGAATGGTAAATGATTTGTCAAAAGCCAAATAGCTGACTAGTGGCAGTCAGGATTCAGATTCATGTTTTCTGATCTCGGCCCATTTTATTTTCAATTATACAAGATACAAGATACATTGTGATACAGAAAAATTTTATAATTTAAGGATTTGCAATTCTGGCCCTGAAAAATGTATCAAGGATGCTGTATCATTTCTTTCATACAGCCTGATGGAACTTTGGCACCATGCACTGATGAATCTTATATTTGTTTCTTCTTGTTCATATTATTATATTATTTAACATTATCTCGAATGTGAATTGTTTTAATATCCACCTACATTCGCTTATGTCTGTTACCCTCATTCTGTAGCACCAGCTATTTGTGCTTTCCATTTTCTTTTCATCTTGTCAGAGCAGAGAATGTCATGTCTCCTTGTCCCCGTAGGGCCAACTTTCCTGAAATAAATTGCTGTTTTTCCTTTTTGGAAAATTGGGCAGCCCCTCTCTGACCATCTATCTGCCCTGTTGCTTCTGTGGGCACTGATAGAGATTGTTATATAGCCCATCAAGTTTTCTTCTCTCAAAAGCAGAAATGACACAGTGATTCCTTCTGTCGCCTTACGTGGAAGAGAGAGATAGGGAAACAAAATGATGCCTTATGAAGCCTTAGGTTGGCTGTGGAGGATCCCATAATGCAGCTGTAGCTTCAGGTATTAAGGTCAACGGGTGGATCTGTGAGCATGGCCGCTGTGTGCAGTGTAGGGCGATGACAGAGCCCAGCATGCGCTGGGCCAGGGCCAGGGAGGGAAGGCCAGCAGAATAGCAAAAATAGTTGTTCTGAGTGACCCCAACTGCCTGGGGCAGAGTCACATTCCTGTCAAGGTGAGCCTGGCTTGTCCCTGCCCCCATTATCACGTGGACAGAGAGGGTGTTCTGTGTACTCTCCAGACTACTCTTAGGCCTGATAGAAAGGAAATACAAGGTCACAGAAAGTAGTTTTGAATGCAGGACACTTATTTGAATTTTAGATCTGCCACTGGATCTAAAAAAAATTATTGTTTAGATATGCTGTGCTTCAGCTTACCCATTTTACAGTATAGTTTATATCCTTACATGAAAACAACTATATCAAAGCATTATACATGTTACACACAACACACATGTCTATACAGATCATACACATATGGTTTGCAGGAGACTGGGAATCATTAGAGTATTAGAAATGAGAAACCCTAGGTCTCTTTGGTGACAGTACCAATCCTTTAAATTTCCCTCTGTAGCTTTTTTTGTCCTTCGCTCTATTTCCTTCCTCCCTGAGGCATTTTTTTTTTGTACTCAGTGCTGCATTCATTTTTATTTTCTTAGTTTAGTTTTGTTTGTTTATTTGTTTTTTAGGTAGAACATATCTAAAGTCTTCTCTGTGTTAAAGTATGGAGAAGTCAATTATCTCCCTCAAAATCATTTGAATCATCAACAAAAGTTTAAATCCTCTGTGCATATTATTAGGACATGTAGCTTTATAATACAGTTTAGGATATGTTTCATGGAAATAATTAAAATGATATAAAGTGTTGGGGTTTGGAGTAGTCACAGTCAGTCATCTGGAAATTCCAGTTTTTCAGCACATTTTGATTCTATGCCATGACAGATAGATGAGACAATAATGTATAAGAATGAAAATGTCTACTGTCAATTTAGAAATAATGGGATTAAAAAATACCATTAAAAGAAAACAGAGATACATATTCAAAAAGTAAAAGTAAAGAGAAGATTGTGAGAGTGTATAGAAAGAAGCAGCTTCTTAGTTCAGAGAAAGAATTAATACGACTTAAGTTTGGATATTTCGGAGACCTTGAGGAGGTGGCCATTGTCTCCAGCACTCTGGTGAGAATACCTTGGAGAGCGAACATTATCGTAGGGCACTTCAGTAGCAGTAAGAAAGCCAACTGGAGGGATTCTAGAGAAACCCTGGGAACGCTGGGATGGTTTATGACAACCTTGAAAGAAACTGAGAAGGTCCCACTTACTTGGTATTTTAGGTTGGTCCGATATTTAAGTGGTACTTTCCATTATTTATAAGTGGTATTTTCTAAACAAATAAACAATAATGAACAAAACAAATACTTAGGTACTTTTCCTTTTGATATGACTTAGTAACTACTTTGATGCTTGACACACTGTCTTAGGCAGGCAGCTATATGTAGAGTCTTTCTTGCAGTTAATATTAATTATGCCATATGATAATCACAATTAATACAAAAATTCCAATAATCTGTAGATGTTAAAAATAACTCAGTAAACTTTTAACAGATGTGATTTGCCTCTACCAAGGCCATTTTTTCTCTTTTCCCCTGATCACAATTTAATGTGGCATCCAGTCTTTCTTCATTTTATTCAGAGCTCGATTTTAAAAATAGACCCTGATTGGTCTAAGATAATGTTAATCCAACTGTAGGTCACAACCATTTATACATATTAAAATCAAATTAGTGGGTTACATTATCTTTTTTAAATGACACAATAAATTATCAGTATTTCATATAGACTAGATTAAGGTGAAGAAATATTTTATAAAAGTTTTTTGTTTTTTTTTAACAATTATGTTTACCTACATACTGAGCCTCAATGTAAAAAACATATTTTTGTTGAGGATCACAGTTGACAAATTTGACAAGCTTTGCTGTGAAGCAATCATCAGGGTCCTGTTTTCCTTGCAATTGGTTTCTTTGTGGATGGGCAACAGGATTTGCAACAATGGGCTCTGAAGGGACATTTTCTAAATATTGTCCAGAAAAGTGTGTTCTTGGGTTATAGAAATCACAAGGTAAGAGAAAATCTCATTTTTTCCTCTGCATGATTTCATGTGTGCAAATGATAACCCAGAACTGCTGTAGCATCTTGCAAACGAGATGAGCTGGCCTGTGGAAGAGCCAACCTCCTGAGTATCACAAAGCTGAAAGATGATGTGGACCTGGCTTATTCATGATGGTGTTGAGCTGCCAAGTGTACTCTGGTGCACCCTTTTCTCTGAACTGCTTGGCATAAGATAATACTGTTTTGTGACTAAGCTACAGTCTTTTGGGTTTCAGTTTTTAGCAGCTGAGTGAATCCTAAGTGATGTAACCACCAACTGACATATTGGTGCAAATACTGAGACCCAGACTAGCTTATTAAATAAATGATGTAACAAGTGACTATTGCATGTGAGGTTCTAAGTGGTGGGCACATAGCTGTGAAGAAGATGAAGAAGTCTTCTGCCCTTGATAGTTTATATTCCAGTGACGTAGTCTAGTAATAAATAATGAAACAAATGGATCCAGTTAGATTATGATTAATGCTCTGAAGGAAATGAGTAGAATGACATGTTAGAGGAATTTATTTAGTTAACGAATGCTTCTTTTAACAGAATAATAACCTTTCTAAAGAGGAAGAAGCGCTGGAGCTGAAATGTGAAAGAGAAGTTAATCATGGGGAGAATGAGGGAAAGATCACTCCAGAAAGGGGAACAATTTTAGATTGCATTGCTAGGAGAGTGTACTCACACACTTTTTCTATTTTTAAACATTCAAATCAGAAGTTTGAAACCATGATAAACTTTTTCCATTGATCCGTTGGTAAGAACTCTAATATCTCCTGGAAGGTACATTTGCAAATACTAGAGTTTATTTAATTATTGGTCACTAGATTGATTATCCTTTAATTTACTGGATTATTCCTTATTAGAACTGAGCTCTGTTCTCTGAGCAGCCAGCTCTGCACTTGGATGTTGGAAGGGCTCAGTGATGGTTGAATAAATGAATGAAGGAATGAAAACTCCTAGAGATTTTTATCCATCTGATAATGACTGATGGCTTGTGGAAAACTCAAAATCCCTGAGGAGGTTTATTCATGTTACCATGGTGCATTGCTGGGAAAGCATGATTACAAGCCACAGGCAAGAACCCAAATGTATGGCTATGCTATTTTTCCTTAATGATCCCCACTTCAGGTGCATTAGTGCATAAAACAAAAACAAACAAACAAACAAACAAACAAACAACTTTGGCTTTTGGTTTTCCCATACCAAATGTTAATGATGGAATCACTGTGGTAGGAGATGTTTTTGGTGATTTATATTAATTTAATTTCATTATGTCTCCATTTCTGATTTTATATAATTGCAATGTACCATATATATTAAACTTTAAAGATATCGATTCTGTGTTAGAAAAGGATCTTGTGCATTGAGTGACTCACTAATTCCTGATAACTATTTCTGGAAAAACTTATCCTGATTCTCATCCCTCTCTCCCATGTCTGAATAATTGATCACTCTTAGGAGTCTCCACTGTCTGTGTAATGTGCAGTTCTGAGATGATAAACTATACCAACTTTAGTATAGCCTCATATTGGCTTGCATCCTTCACTAAACTATAAAACCATTTAGTACAGGGTATAGGTTTTATTGTATTTTTACTCCAACGTAGTTGCAGCAACTTTCTCTTTTCACTGACTCTCCCTCTTTCAGCATAACCACCATTCATTACTCCTTAGTATTATTCTACACTGTAGTAGGGCTTTAGAATTGGAAGTTTGAATTTTAGCTCTGAAATTTATTGGCCATGTGATTTTTTAGCAAATTGCTTTAACCTCTGAGTCATAAGATTATGACTTAAGAGGTAGTTTTAAAACCTAAATATTTATCAAAGTGAAAGACAAATAAATATTGGCTATGTGATCAGATTATTCAATTTTCTACTTTAGATATTTTATAATTCTCATTGTTACCTAATCTTTTGTTTTGTTTTGTTTTGTTTGTTCCTATATCAAAACTCATGAAAAAACTTCCAAAGTCCTCTAAGCCTTAAGTCTTACCTGAGTGAAATGCTTACACATGGGTAGCTCTGTCCTTCAGTTTTACCTGAAACCAAATGGATTAATGTAACTCATTTTAGGATTTAATTGGCAGGTCTACCTGGACAATAGACCAAAGCTATGTTCTCTAATCTGATCTTTATCAGTGATAAAAGTTTTATTTTGCTTCCTTTTTAGAATTTTTCAACTTTTTTGGATGTGAGGGATATTAGTGTTTATTGAAGGCTTTATTAAGACTTTAACAAGAGCTGTCATTTATTGAGTATTTACTATTTACCTTGAATGTTGATACATGTTTTAGATACATTATCTTTCCAAAGATAATTATTTGAAGCACTGTTTATAAATATAAACAAACAGATTTCCATGTCCCAATTGATACCTATGAATAAGATTTTCTAGGAGAGGCCCACTAGTATGATACTCAACATATACCCTAGGGGAGCTTTATTTCCAGGGAAACATTGGGAAATACTGACTTATGATATTTAATATGTACAGCAAAGTGGATCCAAGAAAGTTTCGTATAAGGAAGAAGAATGGAAACTGCGTCAAGAACTGTGAAGGGTCACAGGTTTTATTCTACTTGCAAGCTAGCAAGTTAACCTCCCAGAGTTTTATGGGTGATGGCAGAAAACACAAGACTCCTGGATCAGAGACAAAGAACAGTTTATTACTCCCAGAATAGCAAATGTCTCAGAATTTTCTTTTGCCAGTTCTTTAAGCTCTAATTTTCATAGAGTGATACAGAGAGAACTATGAGATCCTTGCAGAGGTAGTGCATTATGTTACAGAACCCTGAACTTGTTCCTGGAGACAATCTCTGCCTTCCTAGGCTGTTTGCTAGACACACATTCTTGAAGATAATCTGGAACAAAGCTAGTCAGTGCCTCGACTTTTAAGATGTGTAGAAACGCAAGACTCGCAATTAGCTGGCCTTGGAAATTTCAAGAAAGGGGAATAACTTAAATATAGGTTCAGAGAGAAGAAAGGATGGAAAATATAAAGACAACAGCAGCAAATGTTTGAGTTTTGCAGTAAGCTGGGCCAGCTATGAATCATGTTTAAGTTCAGTAAATTGAATAATCCATATGCAAAGCTTCTGATGAATGAATTTAGTTCCTACTGCTATGGCTTCCAACAGAACAAAAGCTACCATGGAGATAAAGCTAGGTCTAGCTACCTTAAAGTCCATGACCAAAAATGAGTATCTCTGCTTAGCTTTGAGATACAGGTAGATCTTTAGCAATTGCCTGGCAATTGGTATACCATATACACATGCTGGCACTAAATCACGTCACACAACTTACAGAAATAAAATGATGAATGATGGGACAGAATCAGAAAATGAGTGAGACCAATAACAATAGAAATATGTAATTACCAAGTTTACCAAATTATATTTATTAACACTTAGAAAATAATAACCTTTAAACAACTCCACTATAAAAAGCAGATTGTGGGTCTTATAATATTTTGTTTTGTTTTCTAACTGTGTGACAGTATTAGAAATAAATAAATTAGTCATTCTTCTGTATCTAAATCTCTGAAGTCTCTTCCTTAGAAACCAAACTGCTTCCAGTTTTGTTTCTTTAGTAACTTTCTTTTTCATTCGTTTACTTCACATTTGCTTATCTTGCTATTACCTTGTGCCAAAAGTGTTGCAAATACACATTAATATATATCATCTGGAGCATCCTTCTTAAGAAGAGAAAGAAAAGTGTGAAGGCTGATGGATTCAATGCAGGGCTCCCATCCAACATCTGTAACACCCTCTCCCTCCAGTGAGGCTTCTGGGTCATCGCATGTCTCTCTAGATTTAATCTGTGTGCCATTCAACCCTGGACTTTTCCACAATGAAAGGGCTGATGCTCAAAGGGGCTTCCTGGATGTTCAGGAAATGGTGAGATTTCCACCAGACTTTTGAAGTTAAGTAGCTTCAGAACTGAGGGAAAGCTTTGTCACAATCCATGAAATAGGAAGGGGGCTGTAGTAACAGCAAAAAGAGGTAATAGCGCCTGCATTTTTCTAGCACTAGCAAAACCTTGAATACAGTTGGGGATATCTCATGAGGGCAATGAGGGATGAAACTCATCGTTTTACTTATGTACTTATCTTCAAAACATATAGTTCTCAAAAGGTCTCCTATAAACTGCTTTTATTCCAAAGTACAGATTAAAATTGAAGTGCAAATTTGCATATTCCTGATAATGACAAAAGTAGTAGTGTTAACAAAAGTATTATTAACCATGTAGATTAAACTGGGAGCTAAGAAAACATTATGTCAATAAAGGAATTGCCACTACAGAGATGAAAATTTTTGTCCATCTCTGAGGATGGATGACTAGATTAGCCCATGTTCCATTCTGCAGAAAAACCTATATTTCAATTAACATTTGTATAATTTTTCTTTATAATAATGTAGCAAATGGTTAAATATATTATCTTTGGTGAGTAACCTTTAGAAATAAGGTAAAATGTGATAATTTTCTGGTAAAAGAAAATCTCTTTTGCTTTCTCATATATTTACTGGGATGCAGTTTTATAAAGTATTTGAACACATACACTATTATTACAAAGTTAGACTGGAAAAAAATTGCACTTCTGAAGTCTGGACATATGCCCTGAACAATGGTGAAAAGAGATATTTTATAGTCTGAAAATATGAGCTCATTCAGTGGAACCTAGTCTCTAGTCATTTTACCTGCCTTGAATTAGGATTTAACTTTTGGCAGAAAGAGCCCCTTCTTCACATGTCAGGAATTGTCCCAAAGCACTAAAGAATTCCATCGAGGAGGCAAATAGGGAAGTAATTGCTATTATCATTGAGAAACACTTAATTCCAAGTCATAGATTGTTCCTTCTCTCTTCTTGAAAGATTTGGTAAGAAATAGCTGTGTTGACATAATGAGGCAAGGTGAAGAAGGAAGTATATATCAAAGCAAAAGAATACTTGCAGAAAAGAAAGAGAATGCGGATAACGTGCCCAATCAATTGATTTCTTGCTCTTACAACTCTGTAATTCATCTGTTGTAGCAGTTGGCGCTATTTAAAATGCCACGAATGAGCATCATGAAGCTTTTTTCATTTTAATTTTATTGCTTGGCTGGCTTATCCTTGGGAAACAAAGACTGTTCACATGAATTAGCCATTACGCCAACATTCAAATTTGAGAGGAAAAAGCCTGTACCATGCTTCTATGGTGCAGTAAAAGAAGTATGCTATGGCTATATGCATCTTCCTTATGGACGATTTAGGTAGTCATGTTGATTTAGATAGAATGGTCATTTCTCTCCTTTTAATTTCCCTCCTTCTCCGCCCACTCCTCCTTCCTCTCTTCTCTTCCTCGTTCTTTGTACAGGAACCTACTGGAAAGCTATGTATTCAAAATAATGGTGATTGAATGAGAAGACTCCAGTCTGATTTATCAATAGTGAGAAGCTGCACGTAGACGGTGGTAAATGTTGTATCATGCCAACTCCCTCTTCCTCTTCCTCCTCTCCTCTCTCTTGGCTTTTCTTTTGCATCAGCATTGAGGTGTAATATTTGTAGCAATTACTCAAAGGAGAAAGGAAAAATATGAATTTTTGGAATCCACTTGTTTGAATTTAATTCTGATTCTATTTCTTACTAATTGGGCGACCTTAGTTAGGCCTTTACTAACATCTGTAACCTGCAGGAACTGAGAGTACTCATCTCATCATATTCTGGAAGATCTAAATGATGTAGTATAAGTAAAGTTCTTAACGTGACTCTTAGCCTTAGAAATGCGGATTACACACTAATTAGCATCACGGTCCTAATATTTTCTTCTGTTCTCTTTTTGTTTTTGCTTATCCTGTGGTTTTTGTTTGTTTGTTTGTTTTTATCTTCATAACATCAAATTGGACTACTTGATTTGTTTCTCTAATTTAACAGGTAAACGTACTATGAAAGGACAAGTAACTACAAATACTCTCATAGCTTTTAGAATAAAAGGAAAGATTTATTTTGAAGTTAGCATGATACAGTCCCATTTCCTCCCTAATTTAAATTTCTCTATTATATATAAATCCAAAGTCTCTCTTGTTGTCTAGTAACTGCTACAATATAATAGACTGGGATATAGATCAGGAAGCAGACATGCCATAAATATGTTCAATGTTCTCAAAGATGACAATTTTAAATGTGAAAACTGTGAAAGACATAAAATGAAGGAAATATGAAGCTCTTAAGATGGAAGAAAGCAGGAAACATTTGGATTTAATTCCCTCTTGGATCCATTCCACCAAAGTTCAACATAATGCAAGGCCTGAGCAACTGTGATTGCTCAACTCTTCCCTTATCCTTTTAGTCTTTGTATTTTGCACTGTAGAATTATGTTAATGCACTTTTTAAAAAAGATTATATCTCAGGCCAGTTACTAATATTACTTATTTTTTAGAGATTTTAAAAAAAATAAAGAAGAGAGGAAAGACAATATTAGATTCTAGATGCATCTAGATGGGATTATTTAAAACTTCAAAACACAAGAAAGCGTAGAAGCGTGTTGTGCTGGCAGGATGCATTTTGATGAAATGCTTTTGTCAAACACTTAAGAACAATTCTTCCATATAAAGTCCTTTGATCCAGAATCCCAAAAGTACCTGCTAGGAAACCAGTGAAATGAGTAACGTGTGGCTGTTGGGAATGTGAATTTACTTGGTAACTGCTACAGAAAGCACATTGTTGACTTGTATTTTCTTTCTAACTATTGTTTTGCTTGTGAAAAAAGAACTTCAGAAAATCAATTTGACAATAAGGTAACAATGCTACTCATCCGTATTCATCAACTGAATCCTATAGGTTTTCATATGTAATACAAATATCAATTCATTTTTCTGAGGAATATAGGGAGATTAAAACCACAAGGAGAAAGAATATCCTGGAAGATGAATAGGTACTATACTTCCTAAAATTCTTCAATCCTCAAGTTTCACAAATGTTCAGGAAAAGATCTCTTAAGAAAATCGGAATATTTTCCACATCATTTTATTTTAGAATGCTTTGAAATATATATATATAATTTTTACCTAAAAAAACACCTAATTATTTGCTTATTTTAAAAAATATTTAGAGATTATTCTTACAAGAAAGAAAAATGTGGAGTTATTTTATAGCACACAGTCATATCAGCTCCACTATTAAATGAGATTTAACAATTGGGAACAAATCACATTTAATGCTTTTTGACATTACCCAAGTAAGACCATTTTTAATAAACAAAATATTCTTTCACCATGTTGGAATGGCGACAAACTACATGACATTTTTACACAAAAAGCTATTAATATCATGAGATAAGCATTTATCAAATATGATAAAGATCAGAATAATACAAATTCCCAGATATTTCCAGAATATCTTGATCTATTATATTTTGATCTATTATATTTTATATCTATTATATTTGGGGTAAGTATTGACTTGTGTTTGGGTGTTATGGATATGCTTGTATGGGCATGTGGGCAAGCATTAACTCTACATAAGATAGAAATGGTTAAATGCAAGTATAAGATTTAAATGTTTAATTTGCTTTGCTTTGTCTGCTATTTATTTTTGCTTTAAGACTGATGAACAAAGCCTATTAAAAAAATTGATGGATTTTGTTCATGCTCATAAATAAAGTGGCATAATATATTTTATTTTTCCTGTTTTATGAAAAGATTTTTTCATGCGTTTTGAAAGTGGATTTCAGGACAAAAATCTAATATTTTAACTAAAAACAGGCAACTCAATTTGGCTATAAATGTAAGATATAATGCATACTTAACTGTGAATATTAAGCTTTAATCTTATTGTATGTTGTGACTACAAATCCACACATTTTCCTGTGAGCCCCAGAATTCCCACTGCCATTGCAAATTGTCATTTTTTTTTTTTTTTTTGAGGGCAGTGTCACTGGCCCTCATATGTGGGACCCAAACCGGGGCTGCTGGCTTCCCAAGCCAGCCCTTAACCACCACGCCACTCGGCCAGCCCATCAAACTGTCATTTTTTATAAGAATGTGAAGTAATGTAAGTGATTTTTCTATAGAACAAGATCCTATAGGAACAGAACACAAGAAGCCATTCAATCATTTTTAAAACTTTATAGGTGCAATAATCATTACTCGAGTTTATATTGTATTTTCTCTTGAAGGCAGAAAACCTGACTCTCAATCAAATGAATTTGTATGACATTTTCAGTCAAATACTTTTAAGAAAATGTCAATTATTAACACTCATAATTGTCAATTATTAAGAAAATGTAAATTATTATTTGACTTAATAATTGACATATATCTACTGTTATCACATGCCCTCTGTTGAAGGATTAATACAGAGATAATATGACACTGAATCTATGAATGTTTGACTATTAGGAAAGCATAATATTTTGCAATGGTTTTTTTCCACCTATTTGTCAACTATATCTAATTGATTATCTTCCTGTAACATTTTATTCTGTTTGTGAAACCCTGTCCTCAGCCATCTTCCTCTTCCAAGCATGTATCATAAATTATGAAATCGATGGCATAGCTTGTCTGGCACACATAAAATTGATAGCTTCCTTTTCTTATATTAGCATAATCTGCCAATTTATTATGAAAGAGTGAATGACATGCTTCAGACTAGAACTGGTCATGACAGGTCATGAAAACTTATTGATGGTGTGTGAGGCAAGCTTTTTAATTAAAATGGAGGACTAGGTTGACTAGCCAAACACCCTTTCTTCTTACTCATCATGTTTATTGAGTCATGGATTTGATTATTTATATTATTTTAAATTAACAATGATGAGTCAGGATAGCATACAGAAGACATGTCCCAGAGGGAAAAAAAGCACAAACTAGCATGATCTCTTTTCCAAAGCAAGCAAAAGTGCACTTCCTGGAAAAATACTGTAAGCAGATGATATTAAAAATGATAACTTGGATAAGATACATTCTGATCTGCATGACGAGTCACTTTTACACTTACTCCTGTCCACTCCATACCAACTCAATTGTTTTAAGCAAGATCAGTTTCCCCACTTTCACCCGCTTTCTTTCACAAAGTTCTAACTTAGGCAAGAGATTCTCAGCCCCAATTGCAAAACCTTCTCGGGGTTATTGTGATCTCAAAGGATGTTGTGAAATTCTCGAGGCAAAATTCATGGGGATGTGACTTAGCTTTTTTTTTTTTTTTTCCAAGTGAATTATGTACAATAAAGCAGCCCTAAGAGGAGGATTGGTGGATGAAGTGGGAGGTTACGAAATCTAGCAAAATGGTTACTGGGTGTCAGAGCTGCAGGACTCCGGTGGCTGGCAGCGACTACCACTTTCATCCCACAGACTTCTGCGGGTGAGGGCACAAGATGAAAAGCCATGCATCTTCTCTGTAATTTATGTGGCCACCACATTCCACCGTGGCTGCACTGTTCAGCCCCACAAAACTCATACGTACTTGGAAGCTCAGAAGAGTTTTCAAAGATTCCAGGACGCATGCTTTTTTTCTGTGAGAGTCTTGATGCTTTTTGACACCATTGGGAGTTAGGGTCTTCTTTTTCATTTGATTTGGCTTGTTTGTTTGTTTCAGAACAGATGCCTAACTTCTAGGCGCCTGCTTTTGCTTTTAGATTTGACAGAGCCTGGCTTAAATCTATCTTCCCAGAGATGCCTTTGACATGTTAAGAAATGCTCTCCTGTGTAAAATGGGTCAGAACCCACCTCCTAGGTCTGTTGTGAGAAAAGAGTTTTAAATACTCTGACAAAATGCTTTCTGGATAGAAGTTTCTCCACAAAGGTCAGCCCCTGATGGTTTCCTAATGGGACTATCTCAATTTCAGCTGCCATTTCCACTTACCTTTGCCTCCCTAAACCTGCTTATCCTCTCTCTGTTTTTCTATTACATGTTCTAGGTCATTTGCAAATGGAGTTAATCTTTTGTTTATCAGCTCTAACTACATATTTCATCTGCTTGATTTGTTTTTATAGGAGGCCAACCCTGGAAATGTCCTTTTAGGGTCATCTCGTTCTACCTCCCTATTTTTATGGCTGAAGGAACTGAGATTCAGCTAAATTTCACAGCCTTCCAAGTAATTGTCAGGAACATTCAGTGAAACAGGTGAGACTAAAATCGCATTCTCTAGACCGGGCCTATTTCGGGCCTTCTGCTATATCCCTCATCACTTCTCTACATAACCATGTTTTTATTTCACGGACCTATCAGAGCACTTAGGAATAAATGAAAATGGAACTTTGTGGGACCATAGCAATCCTTGATTCCTTGCTATAACTAAATTTGAAATATGCCTTCTAGCCATCCTTTTCCTGTGAGCTGATAACAGCAGTAATGCAAAATGGGTTTCAACACCATGGTCAGCGAGCTGTCAATTTACATCTTGAGGAGGAAGCTAAGCAAACAAAGCAAGCCACAAACTTAATTGTCCAGGAACAAATTAGACAAACAAGGAGCAATGGTCTTGGTTTTGTCCCTGGTGTTATCTCTGGCTTGCTTTAGGTGTCAAGAAGGGATGGTCCGTGAAAAGAATTCGGAACAAAGGTGTTACAGAGAGGAGAATGCATTCAACTTCAAGACGTGATCAGCTAAACAGCAATTATTTGCTTGGAGGCATTTTATGACATGATGAAGAGTAGATCAGAGCTATTGCATGAGGTCTGCTGTAGCTCAGGTGGCAGCCAAGTCTCTCACATTGATCTTTTTCAAAGTCTTTCTGTGTCTCTATGTCCTGGTTCTTTGTCAGAAATAAGAGAAGCTTTTTTGTGCTTTTCAAGAGCAGTTCTTTATGATTATGTTGCATCATACTTACTATTGCCATCAGCTCTGTATGTCCTACAGTAATCCAGTTACAACGCATTATAGTAAAACGGAATCTAAAAGTACACAGGCTCAATTCAGGAAGAACAGATAAGATGCTCATCAGTCAGTTCCATCCTTCCCCAAATTTTGCTCTTTGAGTTACCCAGGCACAGTGAATAATTCTTAGCCCCATCAGAGGATTCCTTGGGTAGCTTTGCATCATTTCCAACAATGGTCCAGGCTCTTCTGCTCATTATCCCTTTTCAAATTCATAAGTCTAAGCATATGGCTTATGAATTGTGATTTACACATCAAGGTTTATGACTAAGGATGTAATGATTTTTGACTTGGTTTTATTCATTTTGTGCAAGATCAAATTAAAATGGTTCTCTCTTAAATTTCTCATTGGGAAATGATCTATGATTTTTTTTTGTTCATTCCTGAACTTGGCAAATACTAACAGTTTGCTTCGATATATTTTGCAGACTGAACTACAGGTGACATCAAACTTAGACTCTGGTTTTGTGATAAACGGACATCAGTCAAAGATAACAGCCAGTAATGTGGAATGTTGCTCAAGTGACTGGGCTTGATGTTTGCTTAGGAGGGAGCTCAGGATATGAGATGTGTTTTGAAAGATAAATCCTTATATTACATCTTAGGAGTTTGTTTTTCTTATGTCCTGGTAAAGTTTCGCGGTGGATCTCAGTCTTCCTGACCTGACATCACCAAACACTCTTAGTGTAAGATTGTACAGCACGAAAGAACATAGGCTTTGCCATCAGAATGACCTAGATTTGATCCAACTGTTTCTGTGACTTCGGATAAATGACTTAGCCTTTGAACCCTCACTTGCCTAATCTGGGAGGTGCAGATTGAATTCTTATTTGTTAGGGCTGCTGCAATGTCAAAGGAATGATGTTTGCACAGCACTGAGGGAGGTACTCTGAGTCAGTAATTGCACTAGCTCTATGATACTATTGAAGATTCTATAGAACTACGATGTATGATCTCACATAGCTCTTTATTATACTTTTGGCCTCAAATCTTTCATCTATTTATTCATTAAATAATAATTTATTGAACAAGTCACTATGCAACTGTAGGAGTAGGAGAGGAGAATATTAAAAGTAATTAAGGCAGATATGTTTCTTCTGTGTATTTCTAGGAGAAAAGGAATATTTTATTTTTATTCATTTTATAAATAGTTACATGATACTTATTATATGTCAAGTTCTGCCTTAAGCACTTTATCTATATTAACTCATATAAATCTCACAACTAGATGAGTAAGGTTAGTCTTCTTGTTCTACACACAAGAAATTGACCAGAGGAGTTAGGCATGTGTCCAAGGCTACACTGCTTGTCGGTCGAGGAGAAGGGTAGAAGCTTTAATCAACTGGGTTCTGAGTCCTTGCTGTTAACCACTTAACCATGCCTCTTCTCGATAAAGGAAGATGTTTAAAAAGAACTAATTGAAAATGATTAATTTTAATTGTACTAAGTGATAGGACGGTAATGTATGGGGTTCAATAACACGTGAGTAACAAAATCTGTCAGCAAATGACTTTTTGAGGACCTTTTATACTCTGTGCTTGATGGAGTCCAGGATTCCTTGAATCTCCTTAACTGAGCTTTTCTCACCATTGATGATTCATTAGGAAGTGAGAGTTCACCAACTCCTGTTCTGACAACTTACCTACTATGTCTTTTGCAAATAAATAACAAATGGCCCAACTAATTACTTTTGAATATTACAATGGAAATATATCTAGCAAAAAAAAATGGGCCTGTTCCACTGCCATTCTTCCAGCTCAAAATATCATTTAACGTAAAGATTCTCTTTGCCACTGAATGGTTCACATCTTTAAGCAGTTACCAAAAAAGGTAATCAGGAATGCTGTGACCATTGCAAAAATGTTTGGTAGGAAGTCCTTATGCTAGCCTGATAGAACCAATGCCAAGAGAGAGAATACATCAAAAGAAGAGTAGCCAAGCCTGTCTTTTTCATTACCTGTGTGTTGAAGCAGTTACTTTATTAATACGGTATTAGTGACTTTTTTCTTTTTTTTAAAGAAATTTCCAAGTTTCTGCTTCTATGTAACAATTTTTTTTTTAAAGATTTTAATGGGAATTGGGGGAGGGGAACAGCGTTGGGTAATCGAGGAAGGGGAACAGACAAGTTGCTGTCTTTTTGTTCTTCAGTCTAGTTGTGGAGGACGTTGCTTCCCTGGCCCATGTTGGTATCGTCATTGCGCTCTTCCCGGATGAGGCAGATGGGTCACCGGCCTCTGGATGGTCGCTCACTGCGGCTATTGGCAGCTCACGCCGGCTGCCGGCCACTCACTGTAGCCTATGGCAGTAGCAGGGGCTGCAGCCAACACCGTTTCCAGGGCTTGCACAGCCCAGCTCCAGGTGGGGCTGTTGTTAGCTGTAGAGGGCAGTGTCACTGGCCCTCATATGTGGGATCTGAATCGGGGCCGCTGGCGTCCCAAGCCAGCTCTTAACCAATGCGCCACTCGGCCGGCCCAAAGTGTATGTTTTTCTTTTTGTTTGTTTGGGTTTTTTTTTGTTGTTGTTTGTTTTTTTGAGGGCAGTGTCACTGGCCCTCATATGTGGGACCGAACCGGGGCCGCTGGCTTCCCAAGCCAGCGCTTAACCACCACGCCACTCGGCCGGCCCGTGACTTTTAACAGAAAAGAAAATTGATCTTTGCCAGAAAGTAAACTCCCGGATAACATAAACTTGTCTGTCTGATTCACCGTTGTATATAGTTTCCTCAAACAGTCCAGGCACACAGTAGGTGTTCAGTAAACATCAGCGGAATGTTGAATTTGGAAGAGATGTCTTGTTGGCTACATCAGAACAATTCAAAGACGCCTGATGGGAGCATGATGTGGTTAATCATTTGCCGTTGCATTTGAATTCTAGTCCAAGCTCTGCCATCAACTTTCTCTGTGATCTGGGATGAACCATGTTTCTCCCCATGTGTCTCCTTCCCCATCTATAAAATATCCATTTTACCTATAAAAGAGCAGGAGGCAGACATTCCTTCGATGTGTTGTTCTCAATTTTAGCTTGCCAAAAGCTTATGACTTTATTTTTAAATGCCATTAATGTCTTCATCTTATGGTAATGAGAAGAAAAACATAATGATGTATAAGCAAAACTAAAAATGTCTAAAGAATGCATGTATAGTCCCGATGGAAAGAATACTTGAAGGTTTGACATGGTGAGCAAGGAGCCCTGACTTATTAACTCTGCCCTGATTAGAACACTGACTCACCATATGACTAAACACCCATCAAATTTTTGTCTCAGGCCAAACCTGGTTGACTCATAATCTATGGTTTAAGATGAAGATCTGGGCTACCTTTGATCTTCTTGCAAGAATTTCAAAGAAAATAATACCCCTTGTGCCAGCAGAGCTAACTTGACTGCCACAGACGATGTACCCAACACCCATTAATCTGATTCACTGGAGAAGCGGTTACAACAGCAACATGGTCTGAAATACCGCTTTCAAACTGGCACCTGGGGCTACAGAAGCTGATAGACGCTCCACTCAATTGTGCAGCTTTCAAGAAGCAAGCATCTGAAGGCATGATTTAGATTTGAAAAAAAGAAAAAAATCTACGTCTCCACAATGTTAGATACAGAAAAATCAACTGTCAAAGAGAAACCACTGATTTTCCCGTTTCATAAGCTTTTTGCATTTCTGATGTTGCAGACTGTAGTTTTTAGAAGCAGAGACGGAGCAGAGTTTGGTGTGCAGGACATTTATCAGGTGTAAATACCTGAGGAAGGGAGAGGATTGGGCAAAAGGAGAACTCAAACGTTGAGGCAAGCCCAGCAGAGCTTTGGCTAGACACAGGGCGGGCTATAAAGTATAGTCTGTCAGACTTGTCCCTTAGTGAGTCAAAAGGATTGGCCTTTGGCACCCCCCAGAGGTCAGTTCCTGGATGTGGGCACCCCAGGAAAAGCGTGACCTCAGGCTGGGGCTGTCTTGTAGCTGGGAAGACCCAGATGGAGTTGACAGCTGAGGCTGCTTTGGTCAGCACCACCGGCAACAGGCAACACTCCTTCCCTGAAGGCTACATTGGAGCTGAATCTCACCATCTACCATGCGTGTCAAACAGCGAATAATCCTTAAGGAGAAAAAAGGCAGAATACGGCCAAATTTCTATTGGACAAACATAATCATCTGTGAATAACAATCCTATTAAATGATTTAGCATGAATATCTATCTACCTGGGAAGCTAATACGAAGTTTACTTTCTATAACCTACAAATCTCTTAAGGGCAAGGACTGTATCTCTGAATTCTGTGTTTTATTCCAAACTGTATTAAGGAATCATTAAACACTTATCCAGTAGTAGGATGATTCTTCTAATTTTGCCATTTTCCAGGATAAGGATATGACTGCATGCCTCGCCTGGCTAGAATTTATTGTAGATGAAAAGCTTACTTTTAATGTGTATGTATATAATATTTATGCATATGAATATAATATAAACCCTATATATGTATGTATGTGAATTCACATTACATATCTCACAGATTATAGACTGTTATTCATTAATGATGTATTAGTAATATCTCTTTAGAATTCTTTAATTAACTTATAGCAATAAGTATCACAATCACAATACATAAATTTACTACCTGCACTTCACTTTTTCATTCTTATATGTAGTAAACTTTGGTTTTTTGGAAGCATGTCAATATACAGAAGCTTACAGGTCTAAGATATATAAATAGTATTAACTATATAGAATTTTTTTTTTTTTTAGAGTTGTGAATACTTGAGTATGATCAACTGTCTCTCTAAATGACTGATATTTTTAACAGAATTCCTCCATGGCAAAGGACAAGGCAAGAATAATAACTTTTTCAAAAAGCACTGATCAAATATTTTCATGGATTAAATTCCTTTAGAGAAGATAGGCTGTTGCAAGCACACTTCCAAGAATTCCTTCTCTCATTCTCACCACTGATGCTTTAATTCAGGCCTAATTCAAATTTTGCATCAACTGTTGTCATAGCTTCCTAATTTGTTTCTCCATCTTCAGTTATATACATTCCTTTTCATCACTAGCAATCATCTTTCTAAAAAGCAAAGCTGATCATATTAGGTTTTACGTTTTGCCATTCTGTAGCTTCCCATTGCTATAGAGGTCATTTCCAAACTTTGAACAATTTTCACTAGTGAAAATCTTCAGAGCAGACCCTACATAAAGGCACCCACACACAGGTCTGGGAACACATGTCATGTCTTATATACACTATAAAAATAAATAAAATCAGAAATAATGATGAAGAGAAAATTCAATATAATTAGGATTTCTACTATGTCTTTACATGTTGCTTTTGTACGTTTTACTTGAGTTCTGAAACACAAGGGAAAAATTGCCCTAATAATTTTTAATTATCAACTAAGACTCATGCAGGTCTCTAGCCACATTCTTAGAACTTGGGTAATCTGAAAATTAGAAGGGGTCTCAACCTGTGAGTGCAGCCCAGGTTACTGGGAGAGTCAAATGTATGTCTCCCTGGAAGAACCCCCTTAATCCCAGGCTTCAAAGAATTCTCATAATGTTCAAAGGAAAAGGAGCAGGTCACATTGAGGGGGTCACTAAACAAGCAAGGAAACATGGCGTCATGAAGAAAGAGAGCCAGGGGGCTGGCCGAGTGGCGTGGTGGTTGAGCGCTGGCTTGGGAAGCCAGCAGCCCCAGTTCGGATCCCACATATGAGGGCCAGTGACACTGCCCTCAAAAAAAAAAAAAAAAAAAAGAAAGAGAGCCAGAAGAAATAATAAGGACAGCTAACATAGATCTATAAAATTTGGGATATCAAAATAATGAAACACAGGCTGCAAACTAATAATATTTGACATTTTAAAGAGACACAGTAAGAGTCTTAAAATACAAAACTGCAAAAATTACATTTTCAATTAACAAATAGAACTTCTGTAAATGACAACTATAATGTTCAAAATTAAAAACTCAATAAATGTGTTTGATAGTAGGTTAGACAAAGTTGAAAAGAAAATTAATGAACTGAAATGAATATATAAAGAAATTAAAATACAGCAGCTCTACACTTAGATATGGCTTCATAGATGTGGATCCTAAAATGAGTGATAGGATATTTGACAAATAAAAGACAAGGAAGATATTGTAAACATCTAGAGTTTCAGAGGGCAAGATGAGAAAGGGACACACAAAGCATTTGAAGTGGTAATGGCTTAGAACTGTTTTGATAGTAGACATGGAGTCACATATCCATGAAACCTAATAGATACCAAACGCGTTGTATCTAAAGAAAAAGACTGTCCCCCTGAGCACTTCAACACCAAAGGCACAGAGGAGAAGATTAAAAAATCATGGGGCACTTACAAAAAAATTGTAATTACACTGATGTTCAGCTTCCTGTAGGCAATATGTAAAGTTGGAACGACAGCTTTACTAACAGAAAATAAATTTCTACTTTGAACATTATTTTCCCCCAAATCTTTCAAAAATAACGAACGTTTTCAGGAAAAAAAACAAAAACAAAAACAAAAAACAGTTTATAACCAGTAAATTAACACCAGTGGAAATTCTGAGGCATCAACCTTAAACTGGGGAAATTAATTTTAGATAAAAAGTCTGCAATATAAGAGCGAGTGAAGAGAAAGAATAAAATATATGGTTACATGTAAATAAACTTTGATATTACAAAGCAGTAATAATAATATACATAATAATTTGTATATATATGTGCAGATTAAAACAAGAAGATGATATTAAAATATGTGTCAACAATAGCACATACTGTGAACTGTTTGAATGTAGTTAAATAGTTCTAAGTTCCTGCTGTTGTTTGGGAGAAGGGTAAGGGTCTGGATTTACTGTAAATTTAAGTGTAAGTGTTGAGTGTTGAGTTTTTCAGATAATTATTAAGGATAGAGCACATATTTTACAACATAATGGTCAAAAATGTGAAATAAGAAAAGTACTCTTAAATCCAAAGGAAGTCAAAAAAGGAAGTATAATTTATATAGTAAAGGTGAGAAAAGTAACAAAAAATAATGTTGCAAATAAATAGACAGACATACACCTTTGCATGTATACATGTGTGTGTGTAAATATATTGTAAGCAAATATATTTATTATAAATATATATTTGCAATAAAATTAAGTGGACTAAATGATTCCACTTAAAATTTCAGACTTGAATAATGAAAGTCCTTCTCTAAAAGGTCAGGTCAAAGATGTTTTTAAGGCATTTATCTTAGATATAAAAACATACAAAAAGTAGAAAGTAACAAAATGAGAAAAAGATATACAGAAAATCCTAATGAAGAAATCTGATAAAACACTAATTTTTTAAAAAATTTTATGTCAAAAAATATTTCAAGAGGTAAAAGGAATCACTTCACAAAGATGTTATTTGCAACAACTTTGCAAATAATTATCTAGCAATTTTTAACTTACATGAAATTTTTTAAAAACTCTAAATATTTGAAGCAAAACTTCACAGAACTTTAATGACAAATGAACAAATGCCCAGTCATTGGAGCTATCCAGACATGACTTTCAGTCTCTGATCCACTAAGGGTTTAAGGGTATACACTATTGGAATACAATTGACCAACTTCATCAAATAGGTATATATAGTATGCTTTATCTAACATTTGCAGAATATGTATTCTGTTCAATGCACATTATATTAATGAATACTGATCACATACTGGTCCATCAAGCTCGTTTCAACAAATTCCAAGAACAGTCATACAGAACTTTATGCTGTGGCACTTTCAAACATGCATGAACTCTCTCTCCACTGAAAACCTACAGCATGGGGTGCCTCTTGTTTTGCAATTACAATTAGTCATGGTTTTTATTATTTATTTCTCTCATCACCACTGCTCCACCCTTGACCTGTCCCTCCTTTTTGATGGTGAGCTTTCTGTTGTCAGGGTCTGTGTTTTTCCTGTGTTGGCATTCCCTTTCATTCCTAATACAGTGTCTGGTACTTAGTCAAGGGACTAAATCATGTGCATTTGTCTAATTTGATTTAAGCTTTGTAGGATAGACAACCAAAGCCAGACCTATATCTGTAAAGCCCTGCGTAGTCAGTCAGTCTCAACCTTTCTGTGAGAGAGATGGCATCTGGGCACACAAAGACTGTTGATATTATAGTATGAGCTTTGAGATTTTTGATTTTACTGTTACCTAAATATATTTCATCAAGCCACGTTAGCTTTGTTCTAATCTCTTTCAGTTACCTGAATTGTAACATGTATTATTACCTCCTTACACAAATATTTACTTCTGTAAATATTTGTGTTTTGTAAATATTTGTGTTTTGGAGGATACTACAATCACTAATTGAGATGAATTATTATAATAAGACATTTAATGAAATATCCCAGGAAAAAAACAAGGATATACTGGGGTGCCAAAAAAATGTATACAAGTGGGTTCTTTGGTCAACGTTACTCAAGCAGTCCTTCGCCATAATCAGAAGTGTCTGGACGCTGATGGTAACCACTTTGAGCACTGCTTTTAATTGCAGAAGTCAAACGTGACTTGTATTCATCTTTTGTTATCAGTATATATTGAGTATTAAAATTTTAATACAGTTCTCCTTTCTTAAAATGTGTACACTTTTTTTGGCACCCTCTATATATTTCATATTTGTATATAATAGTTGGTGTTTAGGATCCAATCCAGAGCAAATTTCATGGCTAAATTACAAATTTCTCTAAATAGAATTGCTAAATGAAATATTTCAAGCATATGGAAAAGCATAAAGGATTATAATAAACTGATTTGTCAAATCTTAGCATTTTTCAATATTAGCATCACATATTTTTAAGCCAACAGATAGCATAGATGTAGTAGATTGAAGACAATGATTTGTTCTCACTCATCAAATGAGATCTCTTTAATAGAAACTCTGTTTTAACTACAGGACTATAAACAGCACTACCGTTTTATGCTCTCCAAGCATAAAACATCAATAAAAATGACAGTAGGTCAAAAAAAGGAATCTTTCTTAGGCTAAGCAAAGAGTTAGACATCTATTTAATATACTTAGAAAGATCATTGTTTGATGGTGACCATGCATACTTTTAAGAGTCATCAACACCTATTTGAACACCCAACTATTTATTTTTGGGAATACATCTATACTTTGAGTCAGAATTATAAGAATATAAAAATCAAGAAAATGCTTGGAGAGTTGGCTGCAAACACAACATTCAATTTTACATACTTGGAGATGACAGATACTGAGGCTCATAGAATAATATGCTCTCTGTAGTGTCAAATTGGGCATGAAAAAGAGGTGGAATTAGAGAATTATAGTTAAGAGATAAAACTAAAACTAAATAACTTTTTTTAATGCCTCAGGAGAGAAGAACATAGAGTGTAAATTCTTATTCTGAATATGCATAAGCTAGATGCTTCATGTATGAACGTTCATCAGATGCATTAGAACATTTCATGTCAAGTACAAATTTATTATCAATGTAGTTCTGCCATCACCTGTTTATGATTAAATCATCAGATGTCTGTGCACAAGTTTGAACATTTCTGGGCTCTCTTTTGTGTTTCATTATAGGTGTGGTGTTATTGTTGGCAATTTTCCCTTGAGAATGTTACAGCTATAGGAAGTCCCAGCACTGTGGATTCTGCATTCTAGTGTTGATGAGTCTCCCCGCAAACCTGTCATTTCACTATAAATACTAAAAGACAGATTCCCTTTCCTTACATGTAACTAAGAAGCATCTTAAGTCTGGCTCACGTTTTATTGAAATCAACAACATACCAACTTTTATCGTTCGTTATGATATCCAGGAATGGACATTTTTTGCCCTGTAGCATTTCTTTCTCACCCACTTGTGGTGTCTTCAACATCCTTCCTCAACTTTCCAAATTAAAAATGGCAACAGATCAATGAAAATGACATTGTTAATATAGCAAGGCTCCTTTAGGCAGAATCAGCACTTAGTTAATAATTTAGGTAAAATAACAGATCCAGAAAAGAACTGACCCCAGGCCACTACAGCACAGTGATAAAGACAGAGTCGCCTAAGAGATATGACCAAGGACAGAGGCTGTGACATTGGTGGAGAGGACACTGACACACATTGAAATCATATGATAACTTGTTTTAAAGACTATGTGTTTTACTTCTTCCCTATGTGGTTGGGGCCCTTTCAGACTTATCTCCTCCCACCCATGTTGGCATGCTTTCAGTTTCTCAAAGGAGCCAAGCTATTCCTGCCTCAGGACCTTCACACATGCTGTTCTTCATACATGGGATTCTTTCCTTACCATTCTTCATGTGGGATCTTGTTTTTATCTTCCTATCTCAATTTAAATGCTCCTTCTTCAAGATAATGTTATCTCGTTACCGAATCTAAAGTAGGGCCCACCAATATTATCTCTCACAGTACCTCTTTGTTTTCATTTATTGTTATTTCCATGTTTTGTAATCATAGATTAATTAGTTTGTTTAACTTCAGAGCAAATGAAATCATCAGCATCACTTTATGTTTGGCTGTATCTACCACTTACATTTGGCTCTACTTTCCTTAACCACTTAGTGATATGTTATTTTGTTTTATGGTTTTACATTTCATAGATAGTAATGATTTAAAAAGAAAACATTCACTCACAAGCATACCATCACAGGCATAACTAAACATTCTACATTATTGTAAGAAGAAAAAGAAAATAGAGGTTATCCCAATGTCATCAGCAGATAAATGTTTAAATAATTGTGGTATATCCATACAAAATACAATATCACAATTAAAATTGGATATATGACTGTGCTATTGTCCCAGATATGACTAATTCTAAAAATAGCTCGTTTCCTTATAATTTGGCTAATACCGTTAGACTTTTTAATTTTTGGCAATCTACAATAGTACCTTATAAATGGTATCTAGTTTTTAAATTTGTGTTACCCTGATCACAAGTGAAGTTGAGACTCTTTTTATGAGGCTTCTTCCATGAATTGTGTTTTTACGTATTTATATCTTTTCTTAATTTTATTGATGTGTAGGCATCCATTGTATTTTTGATTAATAATATTTTAACCAATTTTACTTAGCAGTATTTTTCCCTTTCAATGTGTATTCAATAAGCTAGTTTCAGCTGCAAAATCTACTTTTCGGTAGATACAGGCTATATATAGAATATGTATTCTCCTTAATGGTGAAAAGGAGGTGGGATCTCATCCAGATCAAAATTTTTATGAGCAGGCAGGATAAATTTTGGTCACCCATAACTCTGCTCTCTTCCATTTAGAGGGTTAACCAGTCTCCTTCTCAGCTCTTTGGATACCTCGGGGCCTCATGTGGCACACAGCCCAGTTGCTTGTTTCCAGTAGATTTTTGCGGAATGTGTTCGTACCTTTGTTTTTCTGGGTTGGCTGCTTCTTTTTATTTCTAAATTTCTTTTGCTCATCTCTCTGGAAATCTGGACAGAGGAAATACATGCAAAACCTTTTCTTTTTCTGTTATATAATAAATGTGTATACCTGTTGTATTTCTTCTTGATTTCTTCATATGAAACCCAGTCCCTGAAGTGTTTTCTGATAGGAATGAGAATCTATGATAATATTGCATCATTAGCCGTACTCCTCCACTTCCTGTCTGACTGTTTACAGTAAAGTCTAGCAAGTATTTCAGCCTAGCTATGAGAGGCGGGGTGGTGGGACAGAGAAAAGAGAGCCATGAGTACAGAATCAAGAATAATAAAAGAGGAACAGAACATGTCTGTTCAGTTTTCTGCTTGCCGTAAACACTCTGAGTGAGGGACAGAGAGGAAAAAGTAAAAAACTGCTTTTTTTATAGTATTTTTAAAAATTAAATAAAACCTGTAGGACTAACTGGGGAGTAAGCATCAGCACATCTAAAAAGGACAACATGGTGTCTGTGGTTTAGAAACACAGAGAAGCGGTTGCTCAGCTGAGGCTGCAGTGCTCTGAACGATTTCATCAAGCTGTTGGGAACAAGTCTAGATCTTAGAGGAAGAGACAGGTTTGGAAAAGTCCACTGCATGAAAAGAGGGTGTTTAAGGATCCTGAACTTGTCAGGACACATGGAAGAACCACATAACCAGTAAATATCCATGGCGGCAAGTGTTATAAACAAAAAGCATAATAAATAAAACAAGGCATTTATTATCTCCCCAAGCAAAATTATTCATAGTTGATATAAACACTTCCTTTATAACCTGATTTTAATCGTAGATTATCATGCCCATCTCAAATGATTTTCTACAACATGAACTTTAATGTAGCATTAAATAATGCAGCATTAGTTAGTAAAGCAATGGAATATTATTGAATATTTTATTTTACTGATTTTTGGGTATTATAAAAATGTTTCACTGAATATACATATAGAGAAATCTTTTGTATATGTGTGTATGTTTATGTAGGTGAGTGTATTGGGGGAGTTCTGGCATTTTTATTGATCCATTAAGTTCATGGCCAAAAGTCTATCTTAGGAACGACTTTGTGTAAGGATACAGATGTATCTGTATATATAATAGTTGCTTTTGGGACTTTGTTTAGAATGACTAAAAAAACTAACCTGAATAGCAAAAATGAAGGAGTAAACTTCATAAACAATGACATATTCATATAGTGAAATACCATGAAAGCATGAAAATGATAGTATGCATGTATACTTTCGACATATTAATTTAAAAAGCAGATTCCAAAAGAATATGTATGGCATAACCCTATTTGGAAATACAATGCTTATGTATATAAATTTTAGAGACGTATCTGTAAAGATATGCAATGATATGCTAAGATAGACTATTGGTAGTTGGTAGGTCTTCAGATTATTTAAAAAATAATATTTGTACTTATCTGTATCCAATTATTCTACTGTATACTTAAACAATACTTCTATTGTTTAAATATGGGGAAACAAAATGTTAAGAAAGCACCACCTTTTTAAAAAAAATAAACATAATGTGTATGTGTGGAGGGGGTCACTTAAACAATAGAATTGATTGTTTCACAGTTCTGGAGTCGGGAAGTTTAAGATGAAGGTGAAGGTAGGGCCATCAGCCTCTGAAGGCTATCAAGAAAATTTTTTTCCTAGCCTCTCTCTCCTCTTCCAGTAGTTTCTTGGCTTGTAGCAGCATAACTCCAGTCTTCACATGGCATTGTCCTGTTCTGTGTGCATGTTTCTGTGTCCAAATTTTCCCTTTTTCATAGGGTCCACCCTAATGACCTCATTTTAACTTAATTACTTCTGTAAGATCCTATTTGCAAATAAGGTCATATTCTGAGGTACTGGAATCAAACATATCTTTTTCAAAGGATCCTATTCAGCCTGTTACATTTGATTTCCCATTTTAGAAAATAGCATTTTATATTACATGAAATTTTATTTTTAAAATATAAACCAGGAATATGAGTACTTTTTCAATTAACACGAGATATCTTTGGTCCTGTGAAATTTTTCTAAGTAAAAACAAGGTAAATACCATGAATTTTTCCAACTTTCCTGCCCAAATTTCTTGCCATATGATGTTGTGTCTTCTTGGGAGGCAGTAGCATTAACGAGCAAGATTGGCTTATATCTTATCTGATACTCAACTCTCAGCCAATGAAAACTATTTCTAGTCTAGAACTTCAAAATATACTCAAGCTTATCATGCTTTGGGTGGTAACTTTATTGTATATGCTAAAAATTGCCTTCTTACTTGTTTTGGTAGTAGTTAAGATGGCAGTCCACTTGAAAAACTTTGTTAGGTGCATAGATTTTCTGTTAATTTTTTGCTTATTAGTTATTATATATAATGAATACAGCCCCTGCTTATGAGCTTGCAACTGTATCTTGCATCGTATCTCTGTTTCAAAAGTACTGCATTTAGCACACAATAAGAGTTATGTCAATGTTTGTTGAATGAATATACAAAAGAAAGAAATAACTTGGTAGGGGTAAGTATGAAATTGCCCATTTTATCTGATAACTTATGCTTTAATTTACAGAACTGGCTTTCATTTCAATGGTAGATCCTATGAATAACATAAAAGAAAACTGGTTGGTGTTTTTCTTTGAAAACATTCTCTTTAACAATATTGGATGTTCAACCAATTATTTATTGATTATTTTGCCACCATGAAGATTAAATGTGTCCATGGCGGTGGGCAGTTTTCTAAGTGCGGAGGACACGATCCTGAATGCAGGGAACCGAAACCGAGTCCTTGGATCAGGCTGCTGACTTTCTAGTGAGGAGAATCAGATAATAGATATTCAAACACACAATGCACTTGCGGGTGATGGGGTGCTCTATGATGACAAATGAAATGAATAATAAGAAGGAGTGTCATTTGGTTGGAGATACAGACTCTTTTAGTTGAGGGACTCCAGGACAGCCTCTTTGCTGGGTAACTTTGAGCTAAGACTTGAATAGTCAGGACAAGTTCCTAGAGCCTTCTTGTGAAAAATACTGAAGGCAGAGTAATCAATTCCTTTGGATAAACATACACTTGATTTTTATTCCTAGTTTTTCTCCAAGGGAGCCCATGACTGTCATGGGCTTTTCCTCCTTCAATCCAAAACACAACACCCATAGGAGAGCCATGCTTGCCTTTCTGGAAATAATTCTTCCTTTAGCCTTATTTAGTAATACAATGCTGATAGCCCAACACCATGAGTATCTCTTTTTTGCACTTGCGTCAGAGTCCTTCTTAAAGAAATGTATGGGAATTGCTATCACCCATTCTACGTATAATTATAGAGAACAGTGAAAAAATCAGTTAGAAGTGAAGATAAAAATACAGGAGGAAGATGTTTAAAATCAGCTTTCTATATTTCCCTGCACTTGGCTCTTGAGAAGACAGCCCCTCATATCTTATGGCCTCCAGTTATGACACTACATGCCTTCGACTGAGTTTCCAAATGATTTTGTCTATTATTAGCACTTTGTAAAACAAATGGCAGATGACAGTGCAAGAAATTGCACCAAGGCACAGTTCCAATAAACCCCATGAAGCTTCAACTCCTGCTTCCATTATTTGTGGGTTATTGCCCCACCCTCGTTCCTAACAAGAGATAAGACTGAGGTCAGCCAAATACAATGATGAGGGAGCAGAAAGCATGAATAGAAACGATTGAACCCCAAGCATGGGATGCTTGGGAACATGATGATCTAATGTACTGTGACTTTTCTTAGTGTTAAGGCTCCCACAAACAAAATAAAAATGTATTAATGCAACTTTCCAGAAGCTGCCATCAGAAACCACCCAACTCAAGAAGATTCACGTCTTCCACATATCTTCAGTTTCCTAGCCAATTTATTCAGTGTATAACAGGGATATGGATGCTTTCTTTCAGATCCTTTACTCAGATTAGGGTTTGGACTCCCAGAGCATATAATAAATTAACTTTTAACTATAGAGGACCTGGTCCAACTCTCTGTTTAAGAAAGGTATAAAAGCTTCTCCATTTTCTTGGTTATAATTATGTTAATCCCCTTTCCAAAGTGAGCCTTTCTCCCCAGTGGCTCTTGATGAAGACATATTATATTTTGGTAACAGTGAGTCATTTATATTTGGCTCATGTCCCTTGGCTGTCTCTTTTATGGTGGAACTCAGCTGGAAAGTGCATGAAAACCTTGGGTTTTAAATCCACTCAGGTTCTGCTCAGTCTTTTCATCTGAAAAAGATAGAAATAATACTCTCCTTTTAGGGTTGTTGTCATAGTCAAATATGTTGTCACATCCCAGAGAGCAGTCATCAGTCTTAACAATTTAGCTACTATTTATTGAGCTTTCACAATATGGTAGACCCTGTTCAAATCACTTTACATATAGCATCCCATTCAACTCCCTGAATCAGCCTATGAAATAGATACTATTACTACCCTCATTTGCAGATGGAGGAACTTTGGCACACAGTTATTATGGAAGGGGACAGAATAAGAATATAGGCAGTCTGGTACCAGACCAGTGGTCTAGGTTATCTCTGGCATATGCAGTAAGTAGCAATCGGCCAGCAAGGAAACCCAGATCAGTTTAGGAATGGGCAGACACAGGCAAGCTAATAAAGGAAGAGAACGGAAAAAGTAAAAACGTAACTGTTTTCCATGTGCCTACAAAGTGTGCCTACGCAGCATGGCAAAGATGCTGCCATGTTCTTGATTGGTACAACCAGACGGACACACAAGTTATCACGCTTCACTGTGAAATCAGAATACAGGCATCAGGCCAAGAAAAGGGGCTAGGAATGGCATCCTAACTTTGGCAGAAAGATATAAAGATTGCAAGTCTAATATAAAGTTAGCTCAAGGGAAATGGGCAAAGAATGGAATCTGAGCAGGGAAAGGAATAGGATTCAGCGACTGCCATAGGGATGCCAAGGGCAGATTGTGTTAGGACATGGGGGGCTAGCCCTATGCTTTAGCTCAAGCACTCTTCTTTGCATATGGGATGATCACAGAGGCCTCAGCAGTGAAGTCTCATTACTTCTATCACAGTCAAAAGCTTAGGTTCTAGGAGGATAGCTTCCAGGTTCAACAGAAGAAAACACTAGGCTCTGGCCTGTAGTTAACAATCATAACGATTTGTAAATGGTGGAGAGCAAACATCTTCCTAACTATATTACTGTGCTGAGACTGCCATAACACAGCACCACAGACTGGCTGGCTTTGAGAACAGAAATTTATTTTCTCGCATTTCTAGATACTAGAAGTCCAAGATCAAGGTGTTAGCAAAGTTGGTTTCTTCTGAGGCTTCTTTCCAAAGTTTATAAATGGTCATCTTCGCCTTGTGTCTTCACATGGTCTTCTTTCTTTCTCTCTCTCTCTCTCTCTCTCTCTCTCTCTCTCTCTCTCTCTCTCTCTCTCTCTCTCTCTCTCTCTCTCTGTCTCTCTGTGCCCTAGTATCTTCTTATAAAGACACCAGCCATCGTAGATTAAGGTCCACCCTAATGACCTCATTATAAGTTAATCACCTCTTTAAAGACCCTATCTTCAAATACAGTGACATTCTGCAGTGCTGAGGGTTACGATTTTAACATATGAATTTAGGGCTACACAATTCAGCCCAAAACAACATCGAATGCAAGTTTGTTGGTGAGTGCTCAAGAGATACATATATCTCTTATACCATTGTTCAACAAACCCCAGAGACCCTGAAAATATTAGGCGACATAAATAGCACTAATTATGTAATCATCTCTTCTATGGATAAGAATTTATTGTCCTAAAATATTTAGTATCATAACATCTATCAATATGGTTCCCAGTACAGTTTTAAATATCACCCAGGATAGAGGATAATATGTTTCTGAGATTATTCACTTGAAACAAAACATTTTTAGAACTATTGTGGAGCCAGCTTTATGTAATGCAAAGATAGATATAGGCAGGCATGCATGTTTTAACAAAACTTTCAAGATTTTATTCTCTATTCTCTCATCCTTAGATACTTCTGTTCTGAAGTCAGGGAAATGAAATGGAAAGGAGCAAGGCAATGAAAATTATTGGAAATGAAAATGTATTTGTGTCAGTGGCCCTGAGGGTTTCTTCCCTCCTTCTGATAGGTAGATGTGTGTGACAACATCATCTTGAAGCTTGCTGCTTAAAACTTAACTCTTTTTTTATTAAAGAAAAAGTAACTTCCACCTTTCAAAAAAGATTTCCTAAAAAGAGACAACAAACTCCAATGTTTGGTCTGGTGGACGGGACATAAGGTATCTTAAAATAAGTTTTGAAAAATTCACCACATTTTGGTTTTCATCAATTCCAAGTATAACTTACCAGGCATTCTCTTCGGCTTATGTTTAAACCCATGTGTATCTCAATGGAAATCCAATCCATATGTTTCTGATTCATTTACACTTAGCTCATCAAAATATTGTTTTGCAAGAGCTATTTGAAGTCCAAAAAAGCTTTGAAAGCTTTTTTTCTTAGAAACAGGAAATCAGTTTTTGCCAAGTGTAAACAAACATTCCCTTACTCCCTGTGCTCATATTTTAATTGGAAATTTAGAAGACAGAAGGTTAGGGAACTCTCTAAACCTGTCTAAAAACAAATTCATCCTCTATATGGCATGGTACCCAAGTATGTTCTTTCTTAGTTATCTTTATCTTTTCAAGTGCCTTTTTTTGGTGTGTGTACATTGCTCTATAACTGGTCTACACCGTTAAATTAAGATTTTCTATTTTACTTAAATTTTCATTGAATTATGTCTCTTTATCTCAATTTTCTTAAAAGAAATTATTTCTGCTAGGAGGAGGTTGTGCTTTAGCATTTGCCTGACAGGCTTTCAACTGAAAATGGTGTCCACATAAACCTGTGAGTTTGGTCAGAAAAATGACCCTGCTTTGGGTGCTTGGCTTAGATAAGTGACCACATTGATGTCACACTTAGTTATATCATTATTCTTGTTTATATTCTCTAAAGAGTCAATCAAAATGTGGTCAAGGTCTCCAAAATATCAGCAAGTCAGATATCAATCTGATGAGATGGGATCCATGATGGAACTCAGGAAATTGAACTCAGAAGATACCCAGAACCATCAGCCTATTGCAGGAATCCCAAATTGTGCACATGTAACCTGTTATTATTTGGCATTTAGAAATTCCATCCTTTAGCTTCACCAATAGTAATTTGGAAAGAAGGTGCTAAATATCCATCTGCATGAATATTTGAGGTACGCCTAGAAGTAGATCCACCTGAATGTGCCAGGACCAGGGACTGGTCCAGTGGAATGGTGACTTAAACCAGGTGCTGATCAAGTAGGTGAGTAACCCAGCGCACCAGAGGCCAAGTGCAGACTCTGACCATGAAAAATGTCCGGAGTCAAAACCAAAGAGTGAGTGAAGGGCTTGAATCACTAGATGAAACTAAAAGTAAGTAATCATTTAAGAGCAGGAGGATAATGAGAAAAGGTGAGAATGGAAGCTGAAGTGAAGCAAGAAGACTTAAGACCTTTTTGTATGAATAGTCTAGGATGGCAAAAGAGAACCATTCTCTTTTTGGCGGAGGCCATGCGGCTGTGGATGGGTTATCTTGGTTTAAAATCTAAGCAGGTGATCCATGCAGATCGGGTGTTCATGTTAGCCTCCTTCCTGAGGAAACCAAATATCCCTTCTCCTACCAGCCTCAAAAGAACCTCCTCTGCTGGATATAGCAGAAGGCACAAGGAGGGGAGATGGTGTGTTAGAGTGCAACTCAGCATCTAAACCATGGCTTGAAACAAAACCCAGTAACCAGCTATTTTCAGGATTCTTTAGGGATTAAAATGGAAACATAATAAACTAGAAACTGCGTGCTATGCATAAACTCCACTTTCTACATTTTATTAACCTCATACCTACAACATTTGATGAAAATAGCTGATGAATTCAGTTGTACCTGTTGCCTGTTGAGATTTCAATAAAGACATATACTTGAAAAAATGTCAAATTATGAATGATGATAGTATTATTTGTTTTTAGTAAATACACAAATCAAATGAAAGCTGTGTTTGATCTCTGTTGCCAAAGTACCTGGAGAAAACAAAGGTTTGTGGAATAGTAACACATCAAGCCAGCGTAGCCATGTGACCGGGTTCAGGGTATGCCCAGATGCTCAGACCAAGCCAGATCATTTACTAACTTGAAGGGTTGAGAGGACTTTAGAAGCCATGAAAGTCAATGCTTGGTTACCCCCTGCATTATCTTATTTTGCTTCAGTGCTCTCACCAACACCAGAAATGATTGATGTACTTTCTCCTGAGGTAGGGCACTCTGGGAGAAACAAATTGTTATAAAGTTCTCCCTTGTTTAGAATAAACTTTATCTCTCTCTAATTACCCTGCATTGTTCTTGCATCTGCCCTTTCTAGGTCCAACCAGAACAAATCTCAACAAAGAGAATGTTAGTTTTGTGTTGTTGTTTTCTTTCTCCTTTGCTTATGTTCAGCTTCTCAGATATTCGTAGATGCTGTCACAGCCTCTTTACTCTATCCCCAGCTCCATCGATATTGTTTCATGTTCCATAATTGCTCCTAATCTGTTCTCATCTGGCCACATGGCTCTGGTTAGGCATGTTCCATTTGCTCATGTGTCTGCCCAGCTCTTCGTGGTACTTCGACAATTTATGTAACTTCCAAGAATTCCTCCCACACCAGGGATGGATTTGGACTGGGCCAGACTTTCTTCTAATCTCATAATTTCTTTTTCTTTTTCTTTTTATTAAACTTTATTGGGATGACAATTGTTAGCAAAGTTACATAGATTTCAGGTGTATGAATCTGTAATAATCTTTATATCACATTGTGTATTCACCACCTAGAGTCAGTTCTTTGTAACAGAATTCCAGTTTGACCCAATCTCTATGATGACCCAATCTCTAAGCAGAAGCAATACATTAAGTTTTCACCACAACAGTTTGCTTACCCTATCAGCATCCCATGCCCAGTATTAAAGTTCTGTGACTCGTGATTTGCAGTTAGCAAAATAAGAGAAAGAACCCCCTGAAAACAACTTTTGAGACTTGCATTACTGCTCAGAGTAACATGTCACCCTGATAGCAGAGACCAAGTTTAATTTTAAATCCATTATATAGTAGCCTTAGATTGAACTCAGGCTAAAGTGAACAGTGATGCAATAGCGATACCCTTAAATTACTGGATTTCCAAATGTGTTTCTCCTCTGTTCAGTGTGTTTTGGATGAGCTACAAATGGGCCAGGACATTTTCTCATTATCGCCTTGTCAAAGTAATGGCGTCAGACTCCGACTTTCTTAATTATGCAAAATGGCAGATTGATGTTCTATGCAATAACATATACAAGGCAGGACTCTGTTAGCTCTGTTATAATGTAATAAGTGCCATCTGTGGATGCTCACAAATAATTTGCTAATTGGTTGTAGTATTGTTTATTTTCTCTTATTTTCACAATGTGCTCTGAGAATATTTTTCATAGAGATCTGGTAAAATATCAACTTCAGAAATTATCGTACAGCATTTTTGGTCACTGTTGAAGGACAGTACTTTATAATGCTTTAATTTTATCTTTTAAAAATATAATCAGAACATTTCCACTATTTGCTTTCTTTCTCTTTCTTTCTTTCTTTGGCAAGTTATTATCTCTCCCTTGCATGTGAATAGCTAGTTTGCCATGAAAATTTTTCCTTGGAAAGTGTCATATTTCTTGTAATAATGACCATATCATCGTTTACTCCAAGGACTGTTGGCTCAAATGGCAGAGTGACCTTAAGAGTAACTAAAGATTGTTCTCACTGCAAATTCTGTTTTCTGTAAAATTTACAATTTATGATTGAAGGCTTCTATGAAACACACTTCTATTTTAAAAGCAAGTATCCTTTCTTAAAAGAATTCTTGAAACAGATTAATAGTGACTTCATAACATTCATGATGAGGACTAAAATAGAGACAAATGTCTTACTTGAATAAAATTTGAATTATCTTAAAAAATTATGGAAAGAACCAAGAATCAATCTGGAAAGGATTTCAGAATACTCAATTTATATTTAAGGGGGAAAAAAAAATCATTTTTGGTTCTGTGTGTGTGTGTGTGTGTGTGTGTGTGTGTGTGTGCGTGTGTGTGTTTGCCCTCGGTTTTTCTCACCCCTTGGAGAAGACAACAAAACTATGAGGACATAAGGAAAAGTAGTAAAGTATACCAGAATATGTTAGAAAAGAAGTCATGTTTTGCATCTTAGACAAGTTTCTGTTCAAGTCCTTTGAAAACATGCATTTTAAGTCTGTGTCTTGTTTAAGAAAATGAGAGATTAAAGTAATGTACATACTGTAAAAAAATGGAACTAAGGAAAAGGTGACACTCCACTGTAATCAGATATTGGGTTTTGACCTCTGACCTTAAATTTCCTGTTTAAAACCGAACACTTCTCTGCTCTTTACAGTGCAAAAAAGTAGAGGGATTGCCTTTATTTGAATTAAAAATCTGTGTTGTTTTAAATGTCTCTTGGGGTTTCAACTTCTCTGGGTGAATATGGATTTAGCATTCTTTGCATTTGTTCTCAAAAATATATTATTGTTGATATTGCATTTTATATAAATCTCCAATATGGGACAAAGTCATTAGATCTCAAAATTGCATTTGTTCTATAAAATTTGTCCTGATTCTACTAAGCCTTACATGAAGAGGATGTCATTTAAATCTGCCAGTGATAAAAAGGAGAAAATAAGCAGGCACTAATTTTTTTAAAGAAAAGAAAAAAAATCAAAGCGGGGAGGGCTTTGTTTAAAGATGGCGGATTACATATATACATTTTAAAATTTTTTTTATTAAAAAATTTTTTATTAAAGTTGTTGGGGTAATAGACATTGGTTAGTAAAATATAGGGGTCAAGTGTACAATTCTATAATACATCGTGTATATCTACATTTAGTTAAACTCCCTCTCCAAATCTCCTGCAACGATACTGAATGTATGTTAGCAACAAAAGGTACAAACCTACAAGCATAAGAAGAGGGGTAAGGAGATAACAGATCAGGTTATTTGGGTGCTTGAAAGCGGATGGATGAGTGGTGAAAAGGCCAGGGAAAAAAAATCCTGAGTCACCAGGATGGAAAGGCCTGAAGGGTCCCCCAAAAGATCAGGTAACTCTGAAAATAGGAAAGAATGTATATGGTTAAAAATAGTTGCGTCAAATCCTACTTAAGAGGTGGGGTTCCTGCTCTCTCCCTGGTCGGTTTTCTGACTCTGAGCAGTGACACATGTGCCCTTTTCTTATTGGCATTTCTGGAAAACATTCTCAGTTTTTACAGATTTATGCAATTTGATTGGGCCAAACTGGATAAGCAAGGACGTTCTTCCTCAACTCAATTAAATTTAAAGCCTCCTTAAATTTAAGCTTATCTGCAAAGTCCATTTTGTCACAAAAGTGAGATTTTTCAAATCCTAAGGATTAGGACAGGGGCCTCTTTGAGGGGCTTTATTTTGTCTACCACAAGGATTTAAGAAAGGGGTTTTCTTTAGAAGGATGTTTCAGTATTCCAGAAATGGGATGCCATGTGCCTAAAATAAGCAGTAAAATGATGGGGCAAATAGACTGACTCCAGGAATATTTTGAAAGTGGTGCAGACATCACTGGGTGACTGATTAGCTGAAGACTTCCATGTTGGGTCACTGACTGTGGAGCTATTCTTCAAGAAACAGAACCATAGGAAAAAGAACAAATTCAAGGAAGCATAATTATCATTTAGGGCCTGAAATGAATCAGGAGCCAAGAAGGCTTGTAGGTAAAATGCTCAAGACAAATCTCAGCTGGATTTGTAGATTTTGGAATTATTAGCCATTATATATGTAGTCATCATATTAGATAAAATCACCACTGGAAAATGTGTAGAGAAAGAAGGGAAGAATTTAGAGCAGAACTCAGATATATTTATATTTACATGATAGGCAGAGAAAAGGAGAGTATAAAAAGACTGAGGAGTGGATGAGGTGAGATGAAAAATCAAGAAGCGAAGAAGAAAGAGGACACTCCTGAGGAGGGTTTATTATTGGAGGGCTAATGTTTGTGTTTTGTGGTACTGGGCTTGTTATGTACATAAGAAGAACATACAATTAGGCCAAGTTAATAGTGTAAACATAATTACCTCAGGTTGCCCCATACTCGGGAAACAAGCATTTATTAATTAGTCCTGGAGGGTCCAATTTTTTTTAAAATTAGTTTCAGGTGTACAAAGCAATGTAATAGTTAGACATTTATACCTCTCACAAAGTAATAACCCCCCTTAACCAATCTACTACCCCTCTGACATCCTATATAGCTGTTACAATTCCACTGACTCTATTCCTTATGCTGTCCTCCACATCCTGTGACTATATACATGCATATATATTAAATTATAGTTGACATTCATTATTATTCAGCTTCAGCTTCAGGTGTACACTGCAGTGGTCAGGCATCTGCATCTTTTATGACGTGGTCTCCCTAATAAAACAATTGTCCATCTGACACCCTACAAAATCTTTACAATATAAGGTTCCAAATTTTTAAAGCCCACTTCTTTGGCCTAAATAAGAGCAGACCTATTCTATTCTTCCTACTCACTTTTTAAATACGATTTTTTTTTAAAAAAGCAAAGTTTTCTCTTATAGCCTTCTCCCATGTATAATACAGACACAGAAATAGATTTGTGCTAAGAACGTGAAAAAACGTGTAAATTGTAGAAGAAATGTGTAAGAATTCAGATCTGTAGAGAGATATCGTGTAACATTTCTACCTACTGGCTTGCATAATTTTCACTTTCACCTCCTCAAATGAGCCAAATTTTTAACTTTTCTCCCCAAATTACATGCTGAATCACATTAGGACGTACCTGATTACTTCCCCTATTTTTAAAACCAACTGGATAATTTTCCCATGTATCGAGCACTCACTGGGGCCAGCATTGTGCTGAGAACCATGTTGACTATCTCCTGAACTGGGGCTCTGTCTTTGCCTAAGGCAGCTGATACCTACTGGTTGTGAGCTAAACCTGACACAGCATATCCTCCCAAGTGACTTACATACACATGATTTAATATGAATAAGTAGAAGTTAACAAGGCATTGCAATCAAAAGCCAGCTAATATCTAATCATATTTTGCTATGCAAGAGTGAAATCCGAATTTAAATAATATAGTAAAATTGCTAAAGTGCCTATGTTGAAATATTTCAAATGATTATTTATTTCCCAAATTACAAACAACATTCTTTCTAAAGATATCCTACTGCAGAAACCTAGCCTAGTAGTAAATCGATATGTGATTTCTTATTCTAGTAATTGAACTATTTTAAGTGGCAGGCATAGTGTGTTTGATTTTGTGAAATCAAACCCTTCCTACCCAAAATAGTACTTGACTGTTTTTTCAATGAAAAAATAAAATTCTGCTTAGCTGAAACTTTGTTCTATAAAGTTATATTGATTCTCTAGAAAGTTAGCATTCCTGATATTTAGAAGTCAGATGTGCTC